>BSBM01000668.1:8502500-9905000 GCA_027924585.1 Larix kaempferi
TGGGTTTATAGAGAACGGGGGGGGGGGGGGGGGGAATTTAGGGAGAGATAGATAAAAAATTAAGGTGTAAAACAACAGCGCATGCGTGCACGTGTGTCTGAATTTAAATTGTTTTTGGTGCCCTTGTAGGCTTGGAATTAGCTTCGGATTGCACCTTGAGGCTCGGTCTGATTTATGGAAGAACACATCAAATGTTGTAACTTCATGTTTTTCACAACTAGTTCCACATATGCTCCACGAGTGCACCGCAGATGAAATTACACAAACTTGTCGAGCTCTGTGTGCATATTCTAAATATATAATTTTTGAATAGATCTATTGTTGTTTTCTATTTTTAATTCATTTTTAACTGCACTCATGTCAAATTTGTAAAAAACATAGTTCATTTATTTGGCCTATAACTTTTGATTGGCTTACCTATTTCGAAAACGAAAAAGAACCCGCACAAGAGTATGAAAATACCTACAAGCTAAAAAAAAGTACTTTGATTATTTTTAGACCGTGCTATGGTGGCTCAACACTTGACTATGTCGTTTTAGGGCTTCACTGACTTCGGTAATTTAAAAAAAACATAAAATTAACTTTTAAAATTTTGGAAAAATAGCCTTGCACAAGATTTGTCTGTTGCCTACGCCTCTACATATTTTTTTTCTCGTAAATTGAAAATTTACATAGCAAACAGGTGGACCAAGAAAAACATGTGCATTATGTTTTAGAAAAAAAATAACATACCAATCTTCAAATAATTACATTTTGGGGTGGTTATACCACTTTTCCATAAATAAAAGTTATATATTCCGGAAGGTCATCCGTTTTTCTACGTTTCATCTTTTTACACCTAATCCGAAAAACTTTTGTAGGTACCCCTAATAATTCATTTTAATGATAATATTTCTGTTTTTCCAAAATGTCATTGCAACTAGCGTGTCATAATTGGGTATCATTACCTTGCACCATCCCTCCATTCAATCTCTCTACACAATCGATAATAGAATTCACCATGTTCTCCATTTGACCCCTATGCATAGTCGACAACAGATTCTACCATATGCTCCATTTGATCTCTCTACAAAGTTGACAATAGATTCTACCATATGCTCCATTCGAACTGTCTTCTTGCTGCTCCAATTATCTCTTTGATTGTTGCTAGCACATCCTCCTCAATCACATCTACATATGCATTAGGAATCACACCAATTTCTATAGAGTCTAAACCTTAGTAACACATTTGTACCTCTAAATCCAAAGCTATTCTTTTGTGTAGTCAATCAATTTATGAATTGGCTACCTAGTCGATTTTAACCTTGACTGTTCAGTCAACTTTAGCTTGTCCACCTAGTTGACCTTCCATGACTCCGTGGTCAATATTGACCAGGAATGTCTTGGAGCATCTCGGTCAAATCATAATACTCATTCGACCCCGTCGACCGATGAACCATATCCTTAGTTAATATAGTCAACCAATCGATCTCATTAATTACTCGGTCGACCACTTTACCATCAAGCCATTTACCATCGATAAATTTGCATTCTCGTCGACCATATATCAAGTTTTTTTCCACAAGATGATCTATGTCTCCTTCGAACATCCATCGAGTTGTCAACCACCAGTCAATTTGCATTCTCATCGACCCTAATTAGGATAGACCATGACTTTGACTGCTCCATCTACTACATTGATATGGCTATCTATGGCTCTTATCGACTTCAATTAATTCAACCAGATATCTCACACTTTAGATATGAATGCTCTAAAACATCTCACACGACCTCAAACTGGATAATGCATACCACGATTTACTTCTTCCAATCATCAACTTCAAACCATTTTTCAATGGTTATTTATTCATTGACCTAGCACTATCGTGAGAGTACCCATAAACAACATGCATTGATATGCTAAGATGACAAATAGATTTGTATACCCACACTCCATGCTTCTTCAACATATCTCAAACCTAGCATTCTTGTTTCTTTTCAGGCCAACCCATCACGCCAATGGATCCGACCACATCGATTCACACTCCACCATGCATTAATCAAGGTGACTGAAAAATTGTCTTCAATTGATCTCATTACAACAAATCCATTTACACTCTACCATGTAGATCTAGGAAACCAGATCTTGATTAGATCACTCTCATTAGAGAATTAGAGTCTACTAATCTTTGATACCATTGATATTTCATCGACGCAACAACATTATTAACACAAAATAAACATATAACAATAAAGAAACTAATAACAATACACATCATGGACACCATTATTTATCCTGAAAAGAATATATATTCATTATGCCCCTTGGCCAAATCCAACCAAGTATTGGTCGACCATGGCTCTACCAGCCATGGGTACCCTCCACCATGAGTGAGAGGTAATCTCTTTTTAGAATGTAGTTCGGCCAACCCATTATAGGATTCAATCACATGAATACCATGGGTAAACCTCCCAATCCAATGGGCATAATTCCCAATACCATCGGTCTATTACACAATGACCAAAGTCGGTTAACTTGCTCTATGAACGAGTCAAGATTAACCCAAAAGAGATAGAGAGGGGGCAGTGTTAGAGGCTTGGGGGGCAGAGAGAGAGAGATGTGGGTGTTAGGGGTGCGTGGAGGAGTTGGGGAGAGAGATAGAGTGAGAGAGGGGGTTAGTAAGGTTTAGAGGGAGGAGGGCATAGCGAGAAAGAGTGGAAGGGTGATTAATGGCAGGGGGAAGAGGTGGGGGGTGGTTAGTGGCAGAGGGGATGGGGATTAGGAACATGGATAATTTTAAGGAATCATACTCATTTAAAAGTGTATAAACCTTGGCAAATCTTACCAATTCTTAAAATGTCAACTAAAAAATATTTGGCATTATTTTTCCAAAATTATTTCAATTTATAAGGATTTTATATAGTTTATATAATAATTTGGCAAATTTTAGAGTGAAAAAAGTTTACCCCATTAAAATTGGGCGAAATGGGACTTCAAAAAATGCAAATTAGCAAACCTTTTTTTGGAAAAAAACATGAAAAAATATCCCATGGGCTATATTTGGCATTATTTTTCCAAAATTATTTCAATTTATAAGGATTTTATATAGTTTATATAATAATTTGGCAAATTTTAGAGTGAAAAAAGTTTACCCCATTAAAATTGGGCGAAATGGGACTTCAAAAAATGCAAATTAGCAAACCTTTTTTTGGAAAAAAACATGAAAAAATATCCCATGGGCTAAATTTCACCCCTAAAATTATCATTGATTATGAGAGATATAAAGATAGGGGGTTTTAGGGGTAGGGGGAGTAGGATAGAGAGATATATATATTGGAGGCGTTGAGGGTAGGAAGAGTGGGTAAGTGTTGGGGGTAGAGAGAGAGAGAGATTTTGGGAGCATGGTTAGTGGTAGGGGAGAGGGGGATTAGTAGAGACAAAGAAGGGGGGTAGGAGAGAGAGAGAGAGAGAGAGAGAGAGAGAGAGAGAGAGATATTGGGGGGGTTATTAGTGGTAGGGGGAGTATGGGAGAGAGAGGGGGGGTTGGTAGGAGTAGGAGAGAGAGAGGGAGAGAGAGAGGGGGGTGGTTAAGGATAGAAGGATGAGTTGGAGGAGAGAGAGAGAGAGAGAGATGTGGATGCAGAGGTGGTTAGTGATAGAGGGGAGGGGTATTAAGAGAGAGAGGGAGGTGTTAGGGTGTTTTTCAGAGAGAGAGAGAGAGGGGTGGGGGTTAAGGGTAAGTCGAGGAGTAGGGGAGAGAGATTCAGAGAGGGGGTTAGTAAGGGTTAGGGGTGTTGGTTGTGGAGCATGATTATATTCCTGATTCATATATATTGTTGTCCAGTCGTGTTTGTACCGTAGTTTTATATGATGTGCAGGTGCACTGTACATTAGTCCTTATGGGGGGGGGCGTGTGGGCTAGCAGGCCCCTGAAAGAAAATTTTATTGCGTTGTAAAATGTTGTAATTTAGTAGTCAATCTGAACCATCCATTAGATCTCATATCTGATGGTAGAAGTTATGTTAGGGATTTTATCCCTAGAAGGAAACCCCCTTTATGTATGAGAGAAATGTATTGTGGCTATAG
Source organism: Larix kaempferi (assembly GCA_027924585.1). NCBI lineage: Eukaryota > Viridiplantae > Streptophyta > Pinopsida > Pinales > Pinaceae > Larix > Larix kaempferi. The sequence goes on from BSBM01000668.1 coordinate 8,506,567, forward strand.
AATACTGTGAAAAAGTATCCTTGTGATTATGTGAGAGAGACTGTGAGAGAGTGAAGAGAAAGTTGCAAGGGATTTGTTGCATGTTGTATCACTTCATTTTGTTGGACAATATAATAAAAGTACTGAAAATTTCTCCATTGACATAGCCCATATTGGGTGAACCTCATATATTGGTGTCTCTCTTGTATTGGGTTTATGTGTTTTATTTATGCATCTTGTTTTATGCTATTGTTTTACGATTCTGTTTTTCTAACAATTGGTACTAGAGCCAAAGGCCTATTTGGTGCATAAAATCACAGGAAAGAAGGGTTCCTGGTTTAAGTGGGAGCAATGGTGGAAGAAGGAAAGTTTAGGGTTGAGAAATTTAACAGCCAAAACTGTTAGTTATGGAAGATGTAGATGGAGGACTTTCTATATCATAAGGATCTATTCCTACCATTGGGAAGAAAAGGAAGTATGCCGACATCTATGAAGGATGAGGAATGGGAGGTTCTTGACATTAAGGCACTAGGAACAATACGATTGTTCCTGGCTACGTCGGTGGCTTTCAATATTTCAAAAGAGAAGACAATGGACGATCCGGTGAAGGCATTGGAAAAGCTGTATGAAAAACCCTCAGTGTCTAACAAGGTATTTCTAATGAAATGTTTTTTTAATATGAAGATGCCAGAAGGTGGGTTTGTTGTTGACCATTTAAATGAATTTAATACAGTTACTAATCAGTTAAGTTCTATAGGAGTGAACTTCGATGATGAGGTTAGGGCTCTTCTAATCTTGCGCTCATTGCCAGAAATATGGAATGAATTGGTCATGGTTGTAAGTAACTCTGTCTCTGGTCAAACACTATGAAATTTGATGATGTTTTTGGTGTTATCCTTAGCGAGGAAACGTGAAGAAAAAGGACAGGTGAGACATCAGGCAATGCGTTGACCATGGATAATAGAGGAAGACAAAGGGAGAGAGGAAAGATCCCAGGTAATCGTGGGAATTCTAGGAAGGGAAGATCCAAGTCCAGACTGGTACATATAGAGTGCTAGAACTATGGGAAGAAAGGACATATGAAGAAAGGCTGCAGACCTCTAAAGAAGAAAGGAGATGGAAAAAAGGGACTACTCAAGAAGCAAATGTAGCAGGTGATGTGTTACTAGATGCTTTGATACTTGCATTAGATAATACTAGTGATTATTGGGTAGTGGATTCAGGGGCTTCATGTCATGCTACACCCCATAGGAAATTTTTATGATTATGTTCAAGGTGATTTTGGACATGTTTTATTGGGTGATGATGAACCATGTAAAATTGTTGGAATGGGTAAGGTACAAATAAAGTTAAAGAATGGAAATGAATGGTTGTTGAAAGGCGTAAGGCATATTCCTACTATGAAAATAAATTAATCTCAGCAGGGAAGTTGGGAGATGTTGGATGTCTATCTACGTTTGGACAAATGTTATGGAATATCACTAAAGGATCGTTGGTGATATCATAAGGAGACAATATAGGTACGTTGTATCTATGTCCTCATAATACTGAATGTTTTATATTTTTAGCATCCAAGTAATAGATAAAACATTTTGGAATCATAGGCTTGGCCACATGAGTGAGAAGGGGATGTAGATTCTCCATTCAAGGAATTTGTTGCCAAATTTGAAGCAGGTAAGTTTGGAATTCTGTGAGAACTGAGTTTATGGAAAACATAAGAGAGTCATATTTCTCGGGGTTGGGAAGCAAAAGAAGAGTAAAAAGTTAGATATTGTACATACATATGTATGGGGGCTGGCTCAGGTAGAATCTCTTGGTAGCTCTTGTGATTATGATACGTTTATTGATTATGCAACTAGAAAAACTTGGGTTTACTGCATTCGAAAGAAATATGATTTTTTGACACTTTTAAGAAATGCAAAGCTTTGGTTGAGAATGAGATAGGAAAAAGGTTGAAGTGTCTTAGATCTGATAATGGAGGTGAATACTATGACAAGGATTTTGATAGTTACTGTTCATACCATGGGATTCGTAGAGAGAAGACAGTTCCATGAAAACCACACAAAAATAGTGTGTCAGAAAGGATGAACAAGACAATCATTGAGTGTGCAAGGTGTATGCGACTGCATGCAAGGTTGGCCTTACAGATTTGGGAAAATGTTGTAGAAACTGTTGTTTATTTAATAAACAGAGGGCCTTCAAGATCCTTGGATGGTGGCATTCCAGAGGAAGCATGGACATGTAAAAAAGTAAACTACTCATTTCTAAGAAATTTTGGTTGTGAAGCATTTGCCCATATTGATAAAGAAAATAGAACAAAGCTTGAGGCTAAATCCAAGAAGTGCACGTTTATTGGATACAGGGTTGATGACTTTGGTTATCACTTATGGGATTATGAAAATCACAAAATAATTAGGAGTAGAGATGTAGTATTCAATGAAAAGTTCATGTACAAATATCGGATGCAGGGAAAGAAATAGGACAAGGAAAACACATAATACACAGTGCTTGATGAAATCAAAGAAAATGAAACTCCAAAGGTGCCATAAAAGAGAACAAATGCAGGTACCTTAAACTCTTGCAAGTGTTAGAATATATACCAAGTTAAGTATACCCCCTGAACGATACTCTCCTTCACTGTATTATTTATTGATGACTAATTCTGGTGAACCCAAATGTTATGAAGAAGCAATGTAGGTGGAAACTAGAAAGAAATGGGAGCAATGCATGAATGAGGAGATAGACTCCTTGGTAAGAAAACATACATGGGATTTGGTTAAGTTTCGTGCAGGTAAAATATCATTACAGAATAAATGGCTTTACTCAGTAAAACTTCATGTCTAAAGGGATCGGGAGTCTTCATAAATGAAGAACTCATCCCAGAAGACCAATCTGAACTAATAAAAGAAGTTCAAAAGGTTAAAGAAGCTAGAAAACAAGGAAAATGGGCAATCATTAGAAATATAAAAGCAGTCATTCGAGATCAAAACCAAAAGGACGCCACTAAATAGCAATTCAACACTCTCTCGATCATCTCTTGGAACTGTCGGGGATTCCCATGGAATAGAGGCCCCAAGTTGAGTTCGATCCCATATGACATTAATATTATATTACTCACTGAAACTTGGGAGCACAATGAATCTAAGGTATCTAACATAGATGGTTTTTTCCTTTGGTCCACATGGAACAAGCGATCCTCTCGTAGCGGGAATTGGAGGTATAGCATGCTACATTAGAAAAGGTATTTCTTCCAATGTTAGACATTATAAGAAAGACCCTTCCAACCAATATATTTGGCTGGAAATCACGGACACCAATACTAGAAAGTGCTATATAGCAATATTTTATTTTGCCCCTATTAACTCTAACTTTTATAAAAAGTGCCAATTAGATAAAAATTGCCCCTATAATGGGTTAGAGCACGATATTTCTAGCCTTCTAAATGATGGAAATATTATGTTAATGGGATATTTCAATGCTCAGACCTCAAACAACCAAGCTATTGTCTTCATGAAATACTCCAACCCTAATCCTCTCTGGTTAGACGAAGACCTTATTTCAGCTAGAAGCTCTAAAGATTTAGGCGAAAACTTGTTTGGTGTTGAGTTAGTTAAGCTTTGTAGTGCTCAAGATATCATAATCTGTAACAGCTGAAAGAAGTGGCCAAATTATGAAAGATGAATTGCATTCATAGTCTTGGAAGTAGTGTAGTTGATTATGTCATATCTGATATCCCTTTATCTAATGAAATTTTAAATTTCGACATCCTAAATGACCATGAGCCCGACTCTGATCATAGAAATTTTGAAGCGAACAATAGTTCCTTCACACAAATAATTCACCAAAAGACTTGGTAAACCAGATAAGCCATAATAATAATATATTTGTATTGATGATAAAAGATAATATGTTACAATGATGGCCCTGCCTTAAATATGGCTCGGGCATTTGATGTTGAGGAGACGCTTCATTTCATAAGGAGACGCCTCATTTCATAACCTAACTTTAGTTAACCTAATTATTAATTATTTAATTATTATCTTATTTTATATTCATAGCAAAATTAATTATAACCCTCAGTATTACCATACATAATGAACCCATTGAGGAAAAATCTCAAATCAAAAAGCACTTGATCTTTGATAGAAATAATACAGATGACTTTCTTAATGATTTAACGAAGAATCTGTTCTCTCTTTCTAGCAACAACAATATAGAATATCTCTATCATAATTTTACTATCTCCCTCTCTTTTGCCATCAACAAGTTTTCTTGTGAAATCCGTAGCAAAAATAAGAACATAAGAACCCACCATTGGTATGATAATGATTGTAAGCATGCACGTAGAGAAATCAAGGAAGCTGCTGACAAGTTGTAAGGTTCGTCTAGAAAGGTAAAATTTTTTTTTTTTTTTTTTTTTTTTAATTAATTCTCATCGTCCGTAATAATATCCATCTTCTCATTATTACTAGATTCCAAATTCAGACATTATGTTCTCATTATGACACAGATGTACAATACATAAGCAACTTCTTATATAATAAGATCTTGACATTTGCTAATGGAAGTACAACCATATAAACATACAACTTATAAATAAATGGACCTTCAGTATATATATATATGTAATCATCTACTATGTATAGATATATGTACCAATCCCTTTCAACACTAAACCAATTTTTACTATACACTTTCTCTACATAAATACATACAACTAATTCTTTTTTTTTTTTTTTCATGTTATACATAGAAATACATATAACTAATATATATTTATTTCTATACTAACCCATATTTACTTTATGAGTTACAATTCCATTCATACTAACAATATGCAAATAATAATGCACTATCAAAATATTGACATTATGTTTATATCTCCTTCAATGTTCAATTATATCTTAAAGGACTATAAGTTATGAATATAAATATTAGCCTACCCCAAGATTTCATATATCCTTGTAAAACATAACGGTTAGGTGACAAGATGTCAATATAAATTAATCATCTATTGGTTAATTTGATGGTGTATAGCTTTAACTACGAGCCAACAACAGTAAAGTATCAATATTCCTCATTTATCTAGCATCACTCTCTTGATAAATTAATTAACAACTTAACATAATATAATTAACAACTTAACATAATATGACTTAACAAATAATCATTTTGTAATAAAAAGAAACTGAAACTAATAATTTAATTCACTCTCTTCATAAATTACACTTAAATGACACAAGAAAGAATTATCAAATTATCAAGGACATAGTGATCAACAATCAGCCTTATTTAAAATTAGTGAGCTTTTACTATACAGTTAAAAAGTGAACCAAATTTCCTCATGTTCCAATTCTATAATTTATATTACAACATACTCTACAAACCCTGTCAACAAAAATAAAGGCATTGTTTTTTTTTTTTTTTAGAATGATCCAACCTCCAGCAATGGGGTAATTCTGTCACATTAAAACTGAGTTTTGGAAGTGAAACCATCAATTCTTTAAAAATGAATGAAATGTCAAACTTCATTGCTAATTTTAAAATATAACATTAACTCCATTATTTAAATTCAAATTCAATAATAAACATGAATCACATAATCTTAACTCTGCTTACTTTTAACAAACGTTTAGCTAGGATATATCTCTGAACTGAGAACGCTGATTTTAATTTTGAATTTAATTACATAAATTTGAAAATGTAACACAGATTTGAATTATAAATGCAAAATGCCCTCAATTTCGAAATGCTCAGAATTTAAATCAAATGCTGAGATCTGAGTTCAAAAACGCTGAGTTTTGAAACTGAAACCATCAATTTTGAAATGCCATCAATTCTTTAAAAATAAATGGAATGTCAAAACTCCATTAGACTTCAAAGGAGACGCAGAAAAAAAAACTATAATCTGAAATGGACATATTTTTTTTTTCTGAGTTGGAAATCAATGTCTAGATCTGAAACGTTCTGAACTGAAATCGATATCTAAGATCCGAATGGACATTCTTTTGAGTTTGAGATGGAATTGTTACTGGTTGGAGCGCTGGGGAGTTTAGACATAACTACAGATATAAATTCACTGTTAAGGGAATACAGATTTGATTTCTAGATACAAAATGTCATCAATTCTTTAAAAATAAAAGAAATGTCAATACTCCATTAGACTTTAAAGAAGACGCAGAAAAAGACCATGATCTGAATGGACATTCTTTTGAGTTTGAAAATGAATGCCAGTGATACAGTAAGCACCAGTCTAGGATCATTTGAACTTACAGATTGAGTCGCTAAAACCAGAACTTAAGAGGTTTAATTAAATGGGGTAGGCACTATGACTCTGCCTACTTGTCTTCATTTCTTTTGGGCAGCTTGGGATTCTTGGATCGAAACTGCCTTTTTGGAGGAATTTAAACTAAGAACCCTAATATTGGATGGAAGGAATAACCTTCAATGCATGAATGAAATTCATTGCTTTAGATGCAGAAAAAGGCGAGTTAGCAACCCCCGTGGAGAATTAGCAAACTCCACAAAGCAAAGATTTGCTTTAAGAAAACACGGATTTATCAGAGAAGCTTTTTGAAAAGCGATCGGACACCAAAAACTACGGATCCGCCCCAAATCAATTCGGTAGATCTGGAACTCATAAACAATTACTGAATCTCGAAACCCTGAAACCCCAGATCCGCCTAGAAACGCACCGGATGCATTCAATGCACCCACAATTTGAGTACCAAAGACAGGCGATCTAACAAAATAAGCTTCATAAGTGTAGAGATCTGATGAGCATTGCTCGTTTAAACCCTAACACAGACACCAATATGGCTTTTTAGATCGATCAGATCCAATTCCAACAGATTTCAATTCATGGTTAAGGGAATCGCTCAGTTGAACAGAAATTTCTATCGATCTGGAAACGTGGTCACAATCGTTGCCAATAAACAATGTAACTTGAAAAAAAATTGGGGATAATTATAATTCCGAACCATAGATTAAAAAAAATACCAATCTCAATACAATCGTTCAGATCTGGAATATGTCTCGATCACTATCAAGAACACGCTGTTGATTGGCACATTGGGGATAACTTCGACAGAGACGAATTAAATCTTATTGAGGTCGATTTCTCACTAGAAGGGGGATCGAATCCCACTAAATGGTAGATCTGGGAACGATGCATCAATGCATCCAACATCAAAACCTGAAATCGAATTTTTTTTATACACAACATAAGAAAAGAAAACTAGGAAGACCATGTGATCCATCATCGATCGATGGTGCAGAGTCTCCTAACTCCATATGCAAGTTTAATCCGAGAAATACTTCAACAAAGATGCAGAGTCGAACCATAGCTTAAGGATTCGATCCATGAAAAGAAGAAATGAGCGCTGTAATCAAAATACAGGTCAATCTTTATGGACCTCAGAAAAGATTATTTACCCAGCAAACTGAGCGTTAAATAGATTCTTTGTATAGAGGGCCGATCAGCCATTTAGATCGATCTCTGTAACAGAAATACAGAGTCGATCCATCTTCTATAAAACTGCTCATATCGAATTGTAATTACAGAAACAATATATGAAACCAAAGTAACTTTATTTCAGAAATACAGAGTAGAACTGCCCATATCGAATTGTGATTACAGAAATAATATATAAAAACAAAGTCACATTATTTCAGAAATACAGAGTAGAACTACTCATATCGAATTGTGATTACAGAAATAATATATAAAAACAAGGTCACATTATTTCAGAAATACAGAGTAGAACTGATCATATCGAATTATGATTACAGTAATAATATAAAAACAAAGTAACATTACTTCATCAACATACTATTCAGATCCAGAAAGTTCGATTCATTTAAAATGCTAAGATCACAGAGTTTCAGTTTTCTAAAACAACTATTAATAATAAGCTTATCAAATACAAGGAATACCTCTCCGGTGGTCGCTTGGATAAGTCTGAAGATGGTGTTGAAGATGCTCCTTGCTGTACTGCTGCTGAAGACCTCAACCGTTCACCACGGGACACCTCGGTAACCACCCAACCACTCTGGAAGTACTCTTCTTTCTTCCAGACCCCCGAGCTAATCGGGCCGTAGAGTTCACACAAGTATTTCAGAAATTCAGCTTGGGCTTCCCTTCCCACCAGGATTTCTAAGCCAAACCCTTAGATAGCAGCAAGTTTCTGAGGCATTCGAAAATTACGACAATCGTCCAAATTATGGGTCCTTTACCCATTCCTTAAGCCTTCCTTATAAAGGGAAATCTCCTGCGACACATGTCGCTTCATGCATAATAAAATATTTTTAATAATTTATTTAATTAAAACACTCACCCATCCAAGTGTCAGTTTTTCTGGGAAGTGCACCTACATCCCTAAGTTTGCTCTAGTTTGTCCCCCAGATAGTTTAATCAACTCCTAGCTTTTAGTTGACTAGGTGTCTAATCTATTTTGCTCCCAAATAATAGTTTCTATTATTTTAAATGCTCAACAAAATATAACTATTCATGTGCAAATGTCTTAGCTATTGTTATGCATTTGCTAAGTAATCATCTAGAGTTATTCTCCTAAGTTTTTATGCAGTTTAATTTAACAATCAAACTCACTAGGATCTCGACGCCGCGCCGTTGGGCTTCCGGTTCCTTAATTTTAAATTCCCTGACATGGCACCGCTCCGTCGGGTCCAATCATCCATGGTTTTCATTCCTTGGCATGGTACCGCATCGTTGGGTCCTTGCGTCCATTCTTTCCGTTCTCGACAGGGTACCGCGTCGTTGGGCCCTTCTGCCACCATCTTTCCGTTTTGACTTGCGGGAATTCTTGTAGGGATTTTTGGAGTCGTTACCATCCATCCTCCGTCTACATGCTATCTAGGGACTAATGGCGCTGAGGAGTGAGTCCGTCCTCACTGCGCACCCCTCAACCCGTACGTGACCAGCTCCGTCGTGGCCCACCTCGTACGCCCTCACGCATTCCTCTTGAGCAAGCGGATCAGTGCTTATCTGCTCATGCGTGGTATTCTCGTCGGGAGTCGACATCGTCGTCGTTCCCCATGTGTGTGATTTACCCGTACTCTACAACCCTTCACATTCCTTTGTGTGTCCATTGGTGAACCGTCTCACTTGTTTCTACACACACTTCTCACAACAAATTATTAGTAGCACTGTCCTCAATAATCATCATCTGATCTCTGAATCTAGTATTGTTAAACATTTATGATTCATTCAACTTCTTATTCATCTAATCAAATATACATTTCGTCGACAATTACATAATCACTGTACAGCTAGTCGTTAAGCATTATCCATCAACATAGTTTTCCATAGTCATAGCTAATCGTTTAACATATGCAATTATTCATTTACATCAACAGTTCAGATACACATACTAAAGAATAAGGCAAAAATGTTATTTTAATTAATGTTTCAATCGGCCGGGTCACTCAGCAGGTGCCCTCAATGTCTACAAAAGTCTAGGGGCACTACATACACCCCTACTTATTTAAAACTTCGTCCCGAAGTTCAGAATAAAAATGGAAAACTACGACGCATCCCAGTTGCGTCCTCCCAAGTCGCAGAGCTTGGACTATAGCTGTCCCACTGCACTTTAACTTGATCAATCACACGGTGCCTAAGCTGCCGCGTTCGCTGGTCTAAAATCCCGATCGGTTCGGCCATCACGGCCCCGTCGTCCGTTATCTGCACATTACTCAAGTCAATGATATGTGAAGTATCGGGAACATAGTGGCGCAATACAGAAACATGAAAAACATTATGAATTCTACTTAATGATGACGGCAAGTCAAGACGATAGGCGACCGGTCCTATCCGTTCTGAAATTCTAAAGGGTCCTACAAACCTAGGTGATAACTTGGCTCCCTTTCCAAACTTTATAGAACTCTTCTGTGGTCTTACCCGTAGAAATACCCTATCCCCAATTTCGTAGTTACGATCAGTCCTATGTGCATCCGCATAGCTCTTCTGGCGATCCTGTGCTTCCTTTAGTCTAGCACGAATCGTGACCATCTGGTCTTCCATCTCTTGTATTACCTCAGGACCAAGTAATGTCCTATCCTCTAGTATATCCCAACTTATGGGAGTCCTACAAGGTCTCCCATAGAGAAATTCAAAAGGAGCCATCTGGATAGAACTCTGATAACTGTTGTTGTATGCAAATTCTACTAAGGGTAGATATTCTTCCCACTTCTTCTGTTGATCCATTACATACATTCTCAGCATGTCCTCCAATACTTGGTTCACTCTTTCTGTTTGTCCATCCGTTTCAGGGTGGTAGGCGGTGCTAAAGTTAAGTTGAGTACCAAGAGCTTCTTGAAAGCTTGTCCAAAACCTTCCAGTAAATACTGATCCTCTATCAGAAATAATTTTCTTCGGAATTCCATGTAGTCTTACTACTTCATTAATGAAAACTCGGGCTATCTCCGGAGCTTGGTACGTGTTCTTAATCGGTAGGAAGTGTGCACTCTTGGTAAGAGTGTCAACGACCACAAAAATTGTGTCGTGTCTCTTGTTGGTTAAGGGTAACCCAACTATAAAATCCATAGAAATAACCTCCCATTTTGATTCAGGGATTGCATTTGGTTGTAGTAATCCGGCTGGGTGTCGATGTTCAGCCTTTACCATTTGACACTCCATACACTTTGCCACAAAACTTACCACATCCCTCTTCATACCATGCCAAAAGAATAAAGGTTTCAAATCTGCGTACATCTTTTTTATTCCAGGATGTGCTCTATAGACAGCTCGGTGAGCCTCAGACAGTATTAAACCTCGAATTTCTTCATTATCAGGAACATACATGCGACGGTTATACCGTATTAAACCATCCTTGTCCAAAGAGTACCCTTCAAACTTGGGTATCCTCATCTGTTCATTCTCCAACTCAGCTTTTACTTCATTATACCATGTGTCCTTCTGTTGTAGTGTCAAGATCTTTTCTCTTAAGTTGGTATTTAATGGTATGACAGAGAATATCCTAGGTCTACGACTAAGTGCATCTGCCACTTTGTTTAGGGTCCCTTTCACATAAGTTATGTCGAAGTCGTACTCACTGAGTACTTCCGACCATCTTCTCTGTCTTGCATTAAGGTCACTCTGGGTGAAGATGTGTTGTAACCCACAATGGTCAGTCTTTAATTCAAACTTTCTCCCTACCAGATAGTGTCTCCATAACTTCAAAGCATGCATCACCGCAGTCATCTCCATATCATGGGTCGCATAGTTCTCTTCATGCGGCCTAAGTCTTCGGGACGTGTACGCAATTACTCTCCCATCTTGCATCAATACACAACCAACACCATCCTTTGAAGCATCCGTGCATACCAGGAAATCTTTATCCATATCGGGAACTTTTAGGATTGGTGCCGTAGTCAGTAATTCTTTTAATTTAGCAAAGGCCTCTTCGCATTTCTCCGTCCAAATGAAAGGACGGTTCTTCTTTTGCAATTCAGTAATAGGTCCCGCTACTCTAGAGAAGCCTTCCACAAAACGTCTATAATACCCGGCAAGCCCCATAAAGCTTCGTACCTCATGTACATTTGTGGGTGCCGGCCAATCCCAAATGGCTTCAATCTTGGTTGGATCTACAGCTATCCCTTCGCCGGATATGATGTGTCCAAGATAATGAATCTCCTTCTGGAAGAACGAACACTTTGATAATTTTCCATAAAGGTGATTGTCTCTCAAACACTTTAGGACTATCCTCAGGTGTTCCTCATGTTCTTCCAGTGTTCTTGAATAAATCAGAATGTCGTCTAAGAACACCTGTACAAATTTGTCAAGGTGTTGTCGAAACACACCGTTCATTAGGTTCATAAATACACTAGGTGCATTTGTTAAGCCGAAAGGTACTACGATGAATTCGTAGTGTCCAAATCTAGTTTTAAATGCTGTCTTGGGGATATCTTCATCCTTGATCCTCAACTGGTGGTATCCCGACCTTAGGTCGATTTTTGAGAATACCGTCGCACCCTTCATCTGGTCAAAGAGGTCATCTATTCTGGGTAGGGGATACTGATTTCTTACGGTCGCCTTGTTCAATTGACGGTAGTCAATGCACAAGCGCCAAGAACCATCCTTCTTTTTCACAAAAATAACAGGTGCTCCCCAAGGAGACACGCTAGGTCTGATCAGTCCTAAATCTAATAACTCTTGTAGTTGAATTTGCAATTCCTTCAATTCTGGTACAGACATTCGGTAAGGAGTCCTAGCTATGGGTTCGGTTCCAGGTTTCAGTTCTATGGTGAAATCCAGTTCACGTTGTGGTGGTAGGCCAGGTAATGCGTCAGGAAACACATCCATGAATTCTGAGAACAAGGGATGATTAATTACTTCTACCTTATCTCCTTCCTTGTTCATTGCAATCACTGCATACAGTTGGCATCCTTTCCTCATGCTTTTCTTAAGTTGCATGGCCGATATCATTCTCAAGGAAACCTTCTTTTTCTTCCCTGTTATCATTCTCTTGTAACCTTCATCGTCGATGAAAGTTAGTTCCTTACTTCGGCAATCCATCACCGCCGAGTGTGCTTCCAGCCAATCCATCCCCAGAATTAGATCATATGTACCCAATTCCGTAACATAAAAGGATATTCTAGAAGAACATACTCCTAGGTCAACTTCACAGTTCTCTACCTTAAGACTCACACTCTGGACACTACCGGATGCCATCTCGACAGTGTCGAAATCATCTTGACTTATTGCCATCATTTTATTATTTTCTACAACTTTTAAGGAAATAAAACTTTCAGTAGCTCCAGGGTCTATAAGCAAGGAAAATACATTACCATGTATCTTACCAGTAGTCTCGAGGACGGTGGACTGATGTTCAGCTTGGCGGTTGTTGACGGCAGCGTGTATACGATGCGCCCGTCCTAAATCGGCTGCGGTAGTTTGTCGCGGTGCTGGGGTTCTTTGGTTTCCCCGGTCCTGCTGAGGACATTCGCTTTGGAAGTGTGGTCCTCCACACCTCCAACATCCTGCTTTGGGCCCTCTAGTTTTGTTTCTATTAGGTGTATCATTTCTTCTTGGTCCAAACTGCGCCGGTTTTGCGAAAGGCTTTGCATGATCATTCCGTGGTGGTGGTCGGTATGGTGTTCTGTCATCTCTGTTAGACCCTCCGTTGAAAGGTCTCCTTCCAAAATTCTTATTCCCATACTGATGTTTGGGTGTATGCGAAGGTTGACTTCCTCGGTCCGTACTTGAAAAGTTCTTATTCTGCAATATCTTGCCGGGAAGCTCTTCTTCCGCTATGAGGGCCTTCTGGACCGCATCGTGCAAAGTAGAAGGTGTCAAAATACGAACCTTATCTCGTATGACTGGATTTAATCCGTAGATGAACTTATTGACTTTTAATTTCTCCGTGGCAACATGGGGTGCATATCTTAGTAACTCCATAAAACGGATTTCGTACTCTTGTACTGTCCGTAGTCCTTGTTTTAGTGCATGGAAATCATTTAGCTGTCGCTCAATGAATTCGTCTGATAGGTAATGTTGACGGAAATGTTCATCGAACAATTCCCACGATATCTCCTCAAGCTCTAGACCTAGCTGAGGTCGCAAGGTCTTCCACCAAAGAAGGGCCTCCCCCTTCAGTTGTAGTATTGCCATCCGTACCTTCATGTTAGACGTGTAGTCTCTCAAAGAAAAACACATGGCCATGTTTTCTAGCCATGCCTCAGCGGCAGTCCCCTCAGTGGAACCCCAAAATTCAGGAAACTTCACCTTTTCTAACTCTCGGTGTATGTTGACCGGAGGTGGCGCCTGTGGTACAGCAGTGACTTGAGAACCAACGTTCTCGCGGTCGAGTCGTGTCATCAATGCTTCAGTCATTCTGTGGTAGTTCCTCATCATTGTCATGACCTCGTCCGCAGGTAGGTTGATGGTTTCCTCGACTCTCGGAGGATTATCCACAGGGGCTGTTGGGGTTGACGGGCGTGCAGCTCGTCCTCGTCCCCTTCCGGCTCTACCCTGGCGAGTTCTTCGATCCATGACAAAGTCTGTTCAAATGTAAAATAAAATTTTATTAGTCAACTTAACATCTTAAATTGTTTCGCGTGGAATTGTCTAGGTCCGAACTAAGTTCGACCTTGCTCTGATACCAAATGTAAGGTTCGTCTAGAAAGGTAAATTTTTTTTTTTTTTTTTTTTTTTAATTAACTCTCATCGTCCGTAATAATATCCATCTTCTCATTATTACTAGATTCCAAATTCAGACATTATGTTCTCATTATGACACAGATGTACAATACATAAGCAACTTCTTATATAATAAGATCTTGACATTTGCTAATGGAAGTACAACCATATAAACATACAACTTATAAATAAATGGACCTTCAGTATATATATATATGTAATCATCTACTATGTATAGATATATGTACCAATCCCTTTCAACACTAAACCAATTTTTACTATACACTTTCTCTACATAAATACATACAACTAATTCTTTTTTTTTTTTTTTTTTCATGTTATACATAGAAATACATATAACTAATATATATTTATTTCTATACTAACCCATATTTACTTTATGAGTTACAATTCCATTCATACTAACAATATGCAAATAATAATGCACTATCAAAATATTGACATTATGTTTATATCTCCTTCAATGTTCAATTATATCTTAAAGGACTATAAGTTATGAATATAAATATTAGCCTACCCCAAGATTTCATATATCCTTGTAAAACATAACGGTTAGGTGACAAGATGTCAATATAAATTAATCATCTATTGGTTAATTTGATGGTGTATAGCTTTAACTACGAGCCAACAACAGTAAAGTATCAATATTCCTCATTTATCTAGCATCACTCTCTTGATAAATTAATTAACAACTTAACATAATATAATTAACAACTTAACATAATATGACTTAACAAATAATCATTTTGTAATAAAAAGAAACTGAAACTAATAATTTAATTCACTCTCTTCATAAATTACACTTAAATGACACAAGAAAGAATTATCAAATTATCAAGGACATAGTGATCAACAATCAGCCTTATTTAAAATTAGTGAGCTTTTACTATACAGTTAAAAAGTGAACCAAATTTCCTCATGTTCCAATTCTATAATTTATATTACAACATACTCTACAAACCCTGTCAACAAAAATAAAGGCATTGTTTTTTTTTTTTTTTTAGAATGATCCAACCTCCAGCAATGGGGTAATTCTGTCACATTAAAACTGAGTTTTGGAAGTGAAACCATCAATTCTTTAAAAATGAATGAAATGTCAAACTTCATTGCTAATTTTAAAATATAACATTAAATCCATTATTTAAATTCAAATTCAATAATAAACATGAATCACATAATCTTAACTCTGCTTACTTTTAACAAACGTTTAGCTAGGATATATCTCTGAACTGAGAACGCTGATTTTAATTTTGAATTTAATTACATAAATTTGAAAATGTAACACAGATTTGAATTCTAAATGCAAAATGCCCTCAATTTCGAAATGCTCAGAATTTAAATCAAATGCTGAGATCTGAGTTCAAAAACGCTGAGTTTTGAAACTGAAACCATCAATTTTGAAATGCCATCAATTCTTTAAAAATAAATGGAATGTCAAAACTCCATTAGACTTCAAAGGAGACGTAGAAAAAAAAACTATAATCTGAAATGGACATATTTTTTTTTTCTGAGTTGGAAATCAATGTCTAGATCTGAAACGTTCTGAACTGAAATCGATATCTAAGATCCGAATGGACATTCTTTTGAGTTTGAGATGGAATTGTTACTGGTTGGAGCGCTGGGGAGTTTAGACATAACTACAGATATAAATTCACTGTTAAGGGAATACAGATTTGATTTCTAGATACAAAATGTCATCAATTCTTTAAAAATAAAAGAAATGTCAATACTCCATTAGACTTTAAAGAAGACGCAGAAAAAGACCATGATCTGAATGGACATTCTTTTGAGTTTGAAAATGAATGCCAGTGATACAGTAAGCACCAGTCTAGGATCATTTGAACTTACAGATTGAGTCGCTAAAACCAGAACTTAAGAGGTTTAATTAAATGGGGTAGGCACTATGACTCTGCCTACTTGTCTTCATTTCTTTTGGGCAGCTTGGGATTCTTGGATCGAAACTGCCTTTTTGGAGGAATTTAAACTAAGAACCCTAATATTGGATGGAAGGAATAACCTTCAATGCATGAATGAAATTCATTGCTTTAGATGCAGAAAAAGGCGAGTTAGCAACCCCCGTGGAGAATTAGGAAACTCCACAAAGCAAAGATTTGCTTTAAGAAAACACGGATTTATCAGAGAAGCTTTTTGAAAAGCGATCGGACACCAAAAACTACGGATCCGCCCCAAATCAATTCGGTAGATCTGGAACTCATAAACAATTACTGAATCTCGAAACCCTGAAACCCCAGATCCGCCTAGAAACGCACCGGATGCATTCAATGCACCCACAATTTGAGTACCAGAGACAGGCGATCTAACAAAATAAGCTTCATAAGTGTAGAGATCTGATGAGCATTGCTCGTTTAAACCCTAACACAGACACCAATATGGATTTTTAGATCGATCAGATCCAATTCCAACAGATTTCAATTCATGGTTAAGGGAATCGCTCAGTTGAACAGAAATTTCTATCGATCTGGAAACGTGGTCACAATCGTTGCCAATAAACAATGTAACTTGAAAAAAAATTGGGGATAATTATAATTCCGAACCATAGATTAAAAAAAATACCAATCTCAATACAATCGTTCAGATTTGGAATATGTCTCGATCACTATCAAGAACACGCTGTTGATTGGCACATTGGGGATAACTTCGACAGAGACGAATTAAATCTTATTGAGGTCGATTTCTCACTAGAAGGGGGATCGAATCCCACTAAATGGTAGATCTGGGAACGATGCATCAATGCATCCAACATCAAAACCTGAAATCGAATTTTTTTTATACACAACATAAGAAAAGAAAACTAGGAAGACCATGTGATCCATCATCGATCGATGGTGCAGAGTCTCCTAACTCCATATGCAAGTTTAATCCGAGAAATACTTCAACAAAGATGCAGAGTCGAACCATAGCTTAAGGATTCGATCCACGAAAAGAAGAAATGAGCGCTGTAATCAAAATACAGGTCAATCTTTATGGACCTCAGAAAAGATTATTTACCCAGCAAACTGAGCGTTAAATAGATTCTTTGTATAGAGGGCCGATCAGCCATTTAGATCGATCTCTGTAACAGAAATACAGAGTCGATCCATCTTCTATAAAACTGCTCATATCGAATTGTAATTACAGAAACAATATATGAAACCAAAGTAACTTTATTTCAGAAATACAGAGTAGAACTGCCCATATCGAATTGTGATTACAGAAATAATATATAAAAACAAAGTCACATTATTTCAGAAATATAGAGTAGAACTGCTCATATCGAATTGTGATTACAGAAATAATATATAAAAACAAGGTCACATTATTTCAGAAATACAGAGTAGAACTGATCATATCGAATTATGATTACAGTAATAATATAAAAACAAAGTAACATTACTTCATCAACATACTATTCAGATCCAGAAAGTTCGATTCATTTAAAATGCTAAGATCACAGAGTTTCAGTTTTCTAAAACAACTATTAATAATAAGCTTATCAAATACAAGGAATACCTCTCCGGTGGTCGCTTGGATAAGTCTGAAGATGGTGTTGAAGATGCTCCTTGCTGTACTGCTGCTGAAGACCTCAACCGTTCACCACGGGACACCTCGGTAACCACCCAACCACTCTGGAAGTACTCTTCTTTCTTCCAGACCCCCGAGCTAATCGGGCCGTAGAGTTCACACAAGTATTTCAGAAATTCAGCTTGGGCTTCCCTTCCCACCAGGATTTCTAAGCCAAACCCTTAGATAGCAGCAAGTTTCTGAGGCATTCGAAAATTACGACAATCGTCCAAATTATGGGTCCTTTACCCATTCCTTAAGCCTTCCTTATAAAGGGAAATCTCCTGCGACACATGTCGCTTCATGCATAATAAAATATTTTTAATAATTTATTTAATTAAAACACTCACCCATCCAAGTGTCAGTTTTTCTGGGAAGTGCACCTACATCCCTAAGTTTGCTCTAGTTTGTCCCCCAGATAGTTTAATCAACTCCTAGCTTTTAGTTGACTAGGTGTCTAATCTATTTTGCTCCCAAATAATAGTTTCTATTATTTTAAATGCTCAACAAAATATAACTATTCATGTGCAAATGTCTTAGCTATTGTTATGCATTTGCTAAGTAATCATCTAGAGTTATTCTCCTAAGTTTTTATCCAGTTTAATTTAACAATCAAACTCACTAGGATCTCGACGCCGCGCCGTTGGGCTTCCGGTTCCTTAATTTTAAATTCCCTGACATGGCACCGCTCCGTCGGGTCCAATCATCCATGGTTTTCATTCCTTGGCATGGTACCGCATCGTTGGGTCCTTGCGTCCATTCTTTTCGTTCTCGACAGGGTACCGCGTCGTTGGGCCCTTCTGCCACCATCTTTCCGTTTTGACTTGCGGGAATTCTTGTAGGGATTTTTGGAGTCTTTACCATCCATCCTCCGTCTACATGCTATCTAGGGACTAATGGCGCTGAGGAGTGAGTCCGTCCTCACTGCGCGCCCCTCAACCCGTACGTGACCAGCTCCGTCGTGGCCCACCTCGTACGCCCTCACGCATTCCTCTTGAGCAAGCGGATCAGTGCTTATCTGCTCATGCGTGGTATTCTCGTCGGGAGTCGACATCGTCGTCGTTCCCCATGTGTGTGATTTACCCGTACTCTACGACCCTTCACATTCCTTTGTGTGTCCATTAGTGAACCGTCTCACTTGTTTCTACACACACTTCTCACAACAAATTATTAGTAGCACTGTCCTCAATAATCATCATCTGATCTCTGAATCTAGTATTGTTAAACATTTATGATTCATTCAACTTCTTATTCATCTAATCAAATATACATTTCGTCGACAATTACATAATCACTGTACAGCTAGTCGTTAAGCATTATCCATCAACATAGTTTTCCATAGTCATAGCTAATCGTTTAACATATGCAATTATTCATTTACATCAACAGTTCAGATACACATACTATAGAATAAGGCAAAAATGTTATTTTAATTAATGTTTCAATCGGTCGGGTCACTCAGCAGGTGCCCTCAATGTCTACAAAAGTCTAGGGGCACTACACAAGTCCCTGAAAGCCGACAAGATAAGTGCATACAAAGCTTTAATTAAAAGAAAAAATACTTTCTATATTAATAAAATACATGATAAACTTTTACACTGATCTAAAACGTCTCCTAAGAAATTCCGGAGACAAATTTTAACTTGTAAAACTAAATAAAATAATAATATCTCTATGGAGTATTGGAACTTGTATCTCAAAAAACTTTACGAATCCCCATATGTCGTGGATAACATTCAATCCCTCCTAACAACAAAGGATATATTTTCCTTAGAAGACATTGAATTTGGGATTAAGCGCCTAGCTAATGGAAAAGCTAAAGAAATTGAAGGGTACCAAGCAGAAATCCTAAAAATCGAAGAACCTGTCCTCATCCCTTATATTCACAATCTCTTTAATTTAATAGTCAAGCATGGATTCCCGAAGCCTTTGAATGAGAGCCTTATAGTTCCTATCTTTAAAAGCGAAGATAAAGATAACCCCTCTAATTACCAAACAATTATGATTAGCCCTCTCTTAGCCAAGCTATACGACATTATCCTTGAAAAGAAGATTAGAATATGGATAGAAACTGAAGGAAAGAGGTATAAAGTCCAAGAAGGATTCAGAAGGCATCACTCCACCACTAACCACCTCATTACGCTTAGGATCATCGCAGAGGAGTGTCGTGATAATAAATCCAATCTTTTTTGTTGTTTCGTGGACTTTCAGAAAGCTTTTGATACAGTGCCTAGATATTACCTTTGGAATAGATTAGAGGAGCTAAAAGTTTCTCTCGATTTGAGAGCTGCGACTGTAAGGTTATATGAGAATGTCATTTCCAAATTCAAAAACAATAAAGGATGGTCGCAAGATACTAATTGTAATATTGGATTTAAGCAAGGGTGTCCCCTTTCCCCTACCCTTTTTGGCATTTACATCGGTAAGCTTGAAGAATGCCTAGAACAAGCAAGTTGCACGGGAACGACCTTGGAAGGAACAGTCATCATTCTTTTTCTCTATGCCGACGATATCGTTCTTATGGCTAGGTGCCCTTATGATCTTGAGAATCATTTACAAATTCTCAAAGGTTTCTGCACTAGTATGGGCATGACTGTTAACACTGACAAAACAAAAGTCATAATTATCAAGTCCAATAAAGGTACTTATGACAATTTTTATTATGACAATGTAATCTTAGAGGAAGTAACCTCCTATAAGTACTTAGAAATTGGCTTTCATCACAAGCTCAATTGGAACTATAGCATCGAAAAGAGGATATATGGAGGGTGGAAAGCCTATTTCTGCGTTGAAAACAATTGTAAATTGACAAACCTTGTGATATGGGACAAAAATAAATTCCTCTTTAAAAAGATTGTCACTCTTGTTATTCTATATGGTTGTAAAGCCCGAAGATGCAACATTTCCAGAGAGACTTGGAGAAGAACTGAGTAAATCCGGAAATGGTTTATTACTTATAATCTGAAAATTAAGAGCAACACACCCTATCTTATTCTCCTCTTAGAAGCAGGGCTCCCCCCCATTGAAAGCATGGCTATGATTAGATATCTAATGTACAAGAACAAGTTAAACAATATAGGAGATGAACGGCTCCTTAAAATCACTCTTAATTCTAGCCAAAAGCACGTGCGCCTCAAGTGAGGATGGCTTAAATATACGACTACTTGGTTAAATTATTGGGGGATTAATGAAACTACCACTGCAAAATATTGATAACATTAATTACATTATTATTTCTACCTTCAAAGAGAAAATGTGGGGCAAAGAAGAGTTAGAGGTAAAAATAAAGCTTCAATAATACAAAGCGATCATTAACCCTAATCTCGATGATCAAAACTATATTTCTATCTTAACAAGCTCAAAGAAGAAAATTAATATTGCTAAGATGAGAGCGAACTCTCATGTGCTTCATAGTGAAACTCGACGTTGGACAACCCCTAAAACGCCATGGGGTGAAAGAATTTTCTATCTATTTGATTCTATGAGCATTGAAGATAAAAATCACTTTCTCTTAGATTGCTTGGCTTTCACTCACATTAGATCTCAATTTCAACATCTTTGCTTCGACACTAACCTTTCTAACCTTCTAGATCCCCAAAACTATAGCGAGCTAGGGACACTCCTCTGTAAACTCTTTGAACATAGAAATAGTATTTAAAAAAAAACCAAATAATCTCTTTCTTCTCTCTCCTCATATAAAAAACTAGTTTCCAACCTAATATAACCGTATTAATAAAATTTTAACAATCTCTTTGTCTTTTTAAATATTTCTTTATTGTAGTTGTTGCGGAGTTGGCAAACATTATTAACTATAATAGTTTTTTATTATAGTTGTTGAAGGTTAAGGTTATCGAATCAATTATTGAGAAAAAGATTCACAACAATTATGGAGATGCAAATCTTTTTATTATTAAAAAATATCGTTACTTTATATATTTTTATATATTTATGATATCATATTCACTCATGATACCAACTAAATTTCCATGATTGTTAACGAGAAAGATAATTAGGAGTTGGTCACTGTATTCATAGCTCGTCATTAATTGTGAACGGTTATTAAAGATAATTCCTTCATACAAAATAAAATAAAAACTAAAACCCTACAACCTAACCTAACCTAATTTAGCGATGATAAAAAACAAATATTTGTCTCTACTAACCATAATCAGCACCCATGTGAGATCTCTGACTTCGTATTTAAAGAAAGGGCATAAAGTAAAACAAACCTATAGGGATGAATCCTGCCCTGTACTATTCTTCTTATTTTTTTTATACTGTCTCATATTATATTGTTGCTTCAAATATCATGGTTATCTACAGTTCAGTATGACATATCTGTTACATAAGCTGATCGATTGATGGTCGAAGATTGATTTGCTTACCGGCCATGACAGTGTTTGGCTATCCTGAACGAGTAATTGGGCCAGTAACAGAACATGAAACCCATAAGGTTTGATGGTCCCCAGGCCCCCCAAACACAGGTTTTGTCCGGATGTCTACTGTTTAACAGACATACAAACGTCACTGGATATTATTTTAAAGCACTGAAAGTGAAGACACGTTCATTATTCTTCTGCGCGCATTATTCTTTGTTTCAAGCAATTAATTGCATGCAATGCCCTTTAAAGACCTCTGGTCGCTATAGTGATAGTGATTAATTCCACTTACATTGGCATCAGACTCAGCCGCATATAATTGTTTGGTTTACATTGTTATTTTATGAAAGAATGATTTTTCAGTGAGATTAAAATATTCACAGATTCCATTACTGATCGATCACTTAAGCGCTGGCCATAGAACATTCTGCTACTAGCAATATATATTTCGACTGATACCAAAAGACAAGGCAGCCCATGAGTTATCGCTTTCGACTGTCACTGTGGTCGGCTAAATGAATTAAAGGTCAAATTATGTATTGCAAAGCACTGTATATCCATCATTCACAACAGAAGCGATGATGGATGGAGACAATATTGCTAACCATTAAATTGCTATATATATCCCTGCTCTTTTGCATCCCAATCACAATATCGCCCCTCCTCTGTGGTAGACATTACCAGTAACTTGTTTTCAGCGTTTGTTTGTTTGTCTCTTTGTATACAAAGATGGCAGTCCCAGTGATCGACATGAAGAAGCTGCTGAATGAAGAAGAGAGCGAGATGACCATGGATCAGATACACAAAGCCTGCGAAGAATGGGGCTTCTTTCAGGTCCCTGATTACTTAATCACCTCTCTATTTTATTAGACTTGATTTTTGGAAGCTTCATGGGTTTGTTAGACCAAAAGAAGCCCCCTGTTGCTAAATCAGCTTTCTATATATTATTTCAGTTTATTTTTGGAATTGGAAGCTTCATGGGTTAGTTCACTTTGGCAAATTTTCTAATCTATTTTGTATATATGAATTTAAGAAAGATATCATTTTATTAGAGCACTTGAGTGGGTTTAATGGTTAAGAATATGTGTTATCTCTCTATGTGGATGTCTCTCCCCTCGGATAAAGGGTCTGGAGAGGTCTCCGCCCCTGCTGAGTCACAAATTACTAGTATATCTGACTTGCGGGTTGTTGAATATACTCTTGGGAGATTGCTATTCCCATATTAAAAAAGAAAAAATATCATTCTATTTTACAACAATAAGCATAAATCTAATTGTTAAAATTTAAAAAGGTTTGTATATTGATCTACTTTCTTTGGATTTGAACCTATATTGCTGAGGAGGAAACACATGGCATCCACAAATCCCACACAAAACTATCATTAATTTGTGTAGTCCATTATAATAACTTCTTATTTATTATATGTGATGTGTTAATGTTAACCATTAAAATCTAAAACAGTTTGCATACCATATCTTCTCTGGATTTCAATCTATAAATCCTAGGAAAAAATACACAGCATCCTCTTCTCTGGATTTAAACCTATAAATTCCTGGGAAAAAACACAGCATCTAGAAATCTGACAAAAAAAAACTACCATCATTGATATGTGTAGTAGATTATAATATCTTCTTACTGTATGTGATGTGTTAATGCAGCTTGTTAACCACAGCATACCGCACACTCTTCTGGATAGAGTGAAAGAGTTGTTCAAGGAGCATTACAAGAATTCTATGGAGGCGCAGTTTCAGAAATCTTCGGTTGTGGGAATGCTTGAAAGTGCTATCTCCCAAGGCATGAATTTCAGTAGTACTAAAATAGACGCAGACTGGGAAGCAGGTTTCTTCCTCCAACATAAAACTAACACAGTGACGCCGCCTCTGCCTGCTAATTTAAAGTATAATAATCATATTGCTCCCTGTGTATTGATAATTAGGATAATGAATTTGCTAATGCATGGATCTTTTTAGACATAACCTTGACCAAAAGATATTAATGATTTCGGTGGTGGATATTGCAGGGAGACTATGGAGCAATTTGCAAAGGAGGTGAAGGGTTTGGCGGAAATAGTATTAGAAATAATGTGCGAAAATCTGGGACTGGAGAAAGCGTATCTGAAACATGCCCTAGGAAAGGGCAATGGCAATGACAATAATAACCCTTTCTTTGGCATAAAAATGTCTCACTACCCGCCATGCCCAAGGCCAGACATTGTAGACGGACTGCGTCCTCATACAGACGCTGGCGGACTCATTTTGCTTCAACAAGATGATGAAGTCGACGGGCTTCAAATTCTCAAGGACAGCACATGGTTCGACGTCCAACCCATTCAACACGCAATTACTATCAACATTGGCGATCAGCTAGAGGTATATACATATATATATATATTGCACAGCCACACTTAAGTTATGGTTGGCGAAATCAATAAGCTATAATTAATTGTCACAAATAAGTTATATGTTCTCAGGTTCTGCTACTAATTGTTAATTGTTCATTGTTCATTGTCCATGTATCACCACAACTGTCCATTGTCCATGCATCAGCTGAAAGTTATCCATCCATCACCTACCAATTATCCATACACATTGATTTTGATACTTTTTTATAATTATTTATTTTGAATTTGAAACTACTACCATATTATCTACCATACAGGTGATAACTAATGGGAAATACAAAAGCATGTGGCATCGGGTGGTTGCTAAAAAGGATGCTAATCGAATGTCAGTGGTAGCATTTTATAACCCATCGAGCGATACAGAGGTGTATCCTGCTCCGCAGTTGATCGGCTTGGCAGTTGAAAATGGGAATACATATAATTATCCAAAATTCGTTTCAGCAGATTATATGAGAGTGTATGCTGAGCAGAAGTTTCTCCCCAAACAACCGCGGTTTGAGGCCATGAGAACAGTCGTCCATTCCATGGATTTGGGCCAGCACTGCGATGGTCTTCCCTAGCTTCTTGGACATGGAGCTTAGGGCAATAACCATAATAAAGTCATCGATAAATGTCATACCAACTATATGTATTATGTGGTGTCGAATATTTTCCTTCCGGGATGAAGTACGTAATTTTAACGTTGTATTCTGCATTAAAATTCTGTACTCGTTCTAATATTACATGCTGATCTTCTTTGAAATTAGGTTGAACTGAGTTAATGCTGTTCATTTTTAATGCTCATTGCATTACATTAAAGTTCTTTCCTAAACCTACGAAAAATTAAATAATTATGATGTAATTACCATTTTACTGCGCTGAATCAACTCCAAAATGGAGCAGTATAGAGATGCGAAGATTTGGAGCAAGTGGTTTACCCAGTTTTCTAAGTATTGAAGTTGGACAATCAAGATGCAACTGGGTTAGCCGAGAGGCTGAATCCATTTTTCCAATAAAAATGGATTTCCAATAATAAAATATCGAGATAAAATTTTATCATTTTATTATTTTTTAAACATCTCGCTCCAAAATTTGATTTTTAATTTAGACACTAATTATAACATATAAAATTCAATTAAGTTTTTTATCATAGTAATAAAATATGAAATAAAATAAAATTATCACAATGGCATATACACGTGTATGGATACAAAGAAAACATCAACTAAAACAAAAAGATAAATTACTTATAATAATAATATTAGAATAAAATATAAATAAAAATTATTACAATAATCAGTATAGATGTATTTTAATTTTGGCTTTATCAAATATAAAAAAGAAGAATCAAACCCCTTTAAGAATAGTAAATTTGATAGAATCATTATATATATAACTTCACTTGAAGTATAGGGAATTGATTTCTACATATTAAAAACAAAAAATTAAAAAACAAAAAATTAAAATTAAAATAGAAAGAAAAAATTAAAATATATTTTCTACATACCAAAAATAAGAATAAAAAAATAGAAAATTTAATATAAAAGCTTTAAAATTAAGAACAATTAAAAACCAAGGGTTGACTATATCAACATGGTTGTTTTCAAGATTGAATGGTTATTGTTTCTCATCTCATTGATCAAAGTCTCCAATTCCACGAAATGTTCTCTTAATAAATCACAATAGATAGTCGATACCCCTTGCTTCATATCAATAACCCACTAGATCAAATGAATGGTGCATGCTATTTCATCATGATGGACTTGACTTCTCGTTATCATAAGTGTGCATGGAATATTGTGACATTGGAACGCATCATTTGAAACCAAGTTTGTTATATATGAATGGCTCATGATTTCTTTTGGTCTCATAAATGTTACAACCGCTTTTAAGCAACTCATCAATGGCATTCTGTGTCCATATTTGTGCAAATTTTGTATGATCTATTTAGAAGGCATTCTCATCTTTATCTAGACATAGGTAGATTATGTCCATATATGTCCATCATGTGTGCCTCACCTTATAGATCTACTACTCACCCATCATTTGTAGGCATATATGAAGAAATCCTACTCCAACCAAACTTCTATTGCATATTTAGGCTTCTTCATTGATTAGACATGCATATACATTAAACCCACCAATATCAGTGTACTTACTTAGTGGCCCATGCCCTTTAATGGGAGATCCAAAGAGCTTCTTGGGTGGCTTGAATTGTTACTAAAATTTATGAGTGGTTTATCTCAGATTGCTCACCCATTTCATCATCTCTCTAACTAGAAGTCTTTGACATCGATCTAAAGGTATAGTAAGCTTTCCAAATTCCAAATCTACATTATGTTTCAAATTAGTGCTCTAGTTTCCTAATTTGCAATGCTCCTTTGAGATAGACACAAATTCTTTTCAATTTTTTTTTTTCATACATAAACAAGGAGGACATCCCCAGTCCTATCATTTTGAGGCACTATTAGCTACTAAAATCAATTAGAGCACATGTGAAAACACTATATGGTTTGGATTGATCCCTTAGGAGATGGAAACATTGTATTCTTGGTTAGGAGATCGACCCTCAAATTGATCATGACATCCTCTTATTTTCCAAACAATCACTTTGAAATGCAAGAATAATTCCATCTGAAATGGGAATCTTACATACAATAGTTTTATTTGATTACTAAGTATAGAAGGGGTAGCACAAACAAGATGGCTAACATGCCTATGTTGAACATGTATTGTATTCTTTGCAACTAAAGATAATATCATCCTAGAGAAAAGAGGTTCCTGGGTTCCTTTTTTTTTATTTCAATGCATTTTGAGTTTTATTCAATTCTTCCATTTTTTAGTACTTGGTCCATCTTTTTCAAAAGAGTTCTTCAAATTTTTTTCATGTTGCATTTAGTGTAGTATTTTATCAATTCTCATCTAGCACTCCCAAGCTTCATCATAAAATTGAAACTTCCCCAAAAGGAGTCTTACCAATTTCACTTATCCTCCTCTCAACCATTTCATACGATAGATTTCATCATTATCTCAACCCCACTAAACCTAGGTATTGTCATTTTTCTTTAATGAGGTCCAACCAAAAACCTTGAATTCCAAGCTCAATATGCTTACAACATTATAAAAGATGGACAATATGACTTTTTGAACATATTATCCCGTGTTTACTATTTCCAATGGAATTGAATAACCTAAATCAAACTTTCCAATCAAGAGTTATGCTAATTTCAAAATAAAATACGTTTTAAAACCCTCGTTTGAAAACTAAATTCTAGCCAACCTTTCACCATAGGTAAATCTATAATTTTGGCCCTTTTGAGTTTGAAATTTCTACCTATAGTAGCCTGGTGTGTCTTCTCTACACTTCCATAGGTTTGACCAAATTTTGAGGTGTTGATTCAATGCTATTCTAAATTTCTCAAGCATTGTTGTTTTTGTCTATAGGAGAGAAAATTTGTATGTCATGCCACACATTTGATTTATGTCGTATGATTCTAATTTTTTTACCAAAAATACTATTTTCTATCTTATTTAAGATGCAATTAGTGAGACTCAATTTGGATGCTCAAAGTATTAGATAAGACAATATAACACATAACACTTGTTTGAGACTAGTTTATGGACTAATAAAAACCCTAAATTCCATAGACTATATCTCCAAAATTATAGTGAATTTGAACCTGGAATTTTTACCACAAGTGATTTCCTATGTTTCCACAAGTTCTTGAAATTTTCTCTATTAGATACTTCCCATAAAAAATATACTATGAAAATTCTAAGATGTCTCGTTTTGAAAAAAACCCATCCATGGATTTTATTCTCTAATACCAAATGTTATGAAGCAAATAATTAAGATATAATAATAGAGAAGAGTACACGCCATGTACATCAAATGAAATGTGGAGAAAAACTCCAATATAGATCATAGAGATGAATTACACAATAACTTCTTAAATAATAGGAGAACCTCCAATTACCCTAATACATTCATATATATGATTCATATGTCCCTCTCAACAATGATTGCATGACCTCGATATATACTTATTCACTAATTGTACATGTGAACCCTTTATTAGTCTGTCACAATTACATATAAATTTAAACTCATACAAATTTAAACTCGTATATGCCCCCTTTGAGGTCATATCATATACACTTAAACCCACATATTGCCCCCTTAGTTCATAACACTCTCTAGAAATGGTTGGCCTAACTACTTTACTGCTATATTTCCTTCCATCCTCAAACTGATAAACCAAATTAGTCAACCACATGCTTGTCCACACCCTCCACATTCATTACAATGACAATAAACACTTGGATACCTATCTTTATTCCATTCAATAGACTTGAAACTCCATTTTCCATTCCTCCACCGATCACTCACCCTTTCATATTTGTTATGGATATCAACCTAGTTGCCTATATGAAATTCTTGTAACCTTATCTCCAAGTATCTCCTCACATAAACATAATTGAAATAAAGCACATTAGGTTGCCACTTTTGTCCATTGTATAGCTAACATACACACTAAGGTACAAAAATTGTGACAACATTCACAATAATAGTACAAAGAGTTCCATGATGACTACTAGATTCCCTCTCTAATATAAGTCTATAATCGAGTGTGTTTGTATTTAAAAAAAAAAAAAGCTAGAAACACAACAAGATTCAACAAGTTCACTATGATCCTTAGACTATTCATCAATAAATTGGTGATGATGATTTCATGCTACATCTTTCTACATAGATGGGAACCTACAATGTGATCAATGTTATACCATTTAAATTGTATAAACCACCCATTTGGAAGAGGATGTTCCACTCTCAAATGTAGGATATTATTCCATATTTCCATCGCCTTTAGGGCATGATAAATGGTTGGACACCCTCTCTTGGCATACCAAACAATGAAAATGGATTTTTTCACACTTTTATTTTTAAAGTGAAAATACTTTCAAATAAACAAAAAGTAATTGGTACAACCTTGAGTTGCATGCCTCCATGGGAAGATGCATCTAATAATCCACAAGAAAGCACAATGAGTTCAAATGCAACCTTGAGAAACATGCTCCGAGAAACATGCTGCGAACAGTGAAGGAGTCAAAACCTCCATTAAAGATAGTGCCCAACCAAGAGGATGGCCATACATAGGTTAAGAACACAAAATAATAGTTTTCCTATTTTTATTCATTAATTATGTAAATTATAATTATTTATTTGTTTTATAAATAACTGGTAAGACTATCTTCTCCGCTTTTGTACAAAAATTATAGATATAATCTTTATACAAAATCAAATATATTATCTTTAGTGTATAGTTAGGAAAATATCTAATGATGATCCCTTAAATTCTATGTAATAATTGTGAGTTTATTCTTGGAGTAAATCTCTATTGATTATGATTGTATTCTTGGAGTAAATCTTTATTGTGTTGAGTGGTTCATCCCCTATGAAGTAGAGGAGAATTCAAAAAAGAAAGAAGTTAATTTGTCACATATATAGTTATATAGTTGGATTATGCACTTATGATCAAGTTATTTTTTATTTAAGAGTGTATTTATTTATATTAATCTTGGTTTTATCAAGTGTCAAGAATAATTAAATTTTTTAAGGTGAAATTTTTTTTTAGAGTTGTAAATATGAGAAAAGATTTGCACTTTAAGAGATCTGATCTCTCTCTACTTTTGATAGAGCCATAGTTAAGATGAATCTATTTCTTTACACACACCTACCTTAGAGAATGACATTCCATTCCACAACCATCTAAACTATACCCCATACACCATTGATAATATAAACCTAGATCCATCTTATCCCAAAATTTATCAAACATAAAAATAAATCAAATTTTTATTTTTTAAGTAAAAAGCTACATTATATTACTATCACAAAAGAAAGAAAGTAACCACATTCTGAGATGACGAACTGCTCATATGTTGATAAAGAATTGGACAATCAAAGAAAGTAACCAAAGAGGCGATGTCGAATTGATCAATTTTGTAGCAGAGATCCTGATATCCTTCCTTGTTTCAAACAAGAGATCAAGATAGAGGAAAGAATAATTACCTATATACCCTGGACAAGAGTGTTGCTGCAGATCATCCTGAGAATTGCTTGTTTGCTTGTGGCGAGCGATATGGACACTATTGTTGTCGCATACATAGTGGGTTGCATACTATCATTTAATAGATATAGATTTTACATTATTTTATTTATTTTAATATTGTAGTAATTAAAACTCCAATATTATATAGTGATTAAGAGATTTACATTTAAACATTATTTTCTTTTTTCTAACTCTATGGATGTGGACATACTAAAAACACATCTGGTAAAGGCACTTTGAAATTTCAATAAAAAAAACCCACATAGCTCTACACTTTTTTATCATATATTTGTATTTTTATATGATTTTGGTTTCAAATTTTTTATCATAATTTTTTTAGAAGATATGTACTTGGTTTTATGAATTTATATATATATATATATATTTGTATCGGCATGCATCACATAGAAGTGACATATCTCACCTCCTTGAGCTATAGGAAGCACCTTTTGGTGCAACAAGATTTCCTA
Source organism: Larix kaempferi (assembly GCA_027924585.1). Classification (NCBI taxonomy): domain Eukaryota; kingdom Viridiplantae; phylum Streptophyta; class Pinopsida; order Pinales; family Pinaceae; genus Larix; species Larix kaempferi. The sequence goes on from BSBM01000668.1 coordinate 8,537,625, forward strand.
TAATAAAAGTTTCCAAAAATTCATGGAAATAACTACAAAGACATTTTCCAGTGGTGAGTGGCATTTTTTATGGAATTAGGACTTTGCATTGTTCCAATTATACGTTTTATTGAATAAATAGATTTAGTATCCTCAAAAACTCTTAAATATAAAAAATAAGTGGTAGTTGATGCATGGATAATTGGTAGTTAATAGATGGATAACTCTTAACTTGACTTATTAGTGTTCACCGGCCTAGTTTATCCACTGAATGTGCGTGTCAAGTGAATGTGCATTAATGATTTGGATTGGTGTAAGCTAAGAAATTGCAGATATATTTTGTTGGAATTGTAGAACAAAATATATCTGCAATTTCTTAGCTTACACCAATCCAAATCATTAATGCACATTCACTTGACACGCACATTTACATTCAGTGGATAAACTAGGCAGGTGAACACTAATAAGCCAAGCTAAGAGTTATCCATCTATTAGCTACTAGTTATCCATGCATCAACTACTACTTATTTTTTATATTCCTTTTTCTTTTACAATTGTTTATTTCACACTTGTTTCTTCTTTATACAATCTAAGAAAAACATAAATGCTAATCCACCCCAAATTCTAAAATATAAACACCTATCAATATAATTACCATAATTACTAAGATCAACATACAACTGCCCGCCCATACCCCAAAAAAATTGAAATATACCAAAAGAAAAAATTGAATGTCAAGCAAAGGCGATACAGCCCAAGAAAATCCTAAAAAGTGACTGCATATTTAAGGAAATCCAATATTTATTAACGCAAAAACTAAACCCTGACAGTAATTTCTTGTTCGTAGCATGATAGCATCCATGTGAAATATCATGTATTCTGTTGATTATTTCTGTTTTTGTTTTCATTTTATATTGTTACATCCTTAAAATATAGTAAATATCCTCCACTCTGAAAGACATCTGATAGTCTTGACTCTTGTCCCTATTGAAGAAGTAGTTGGTATACCGGCCATTATTACAACGTTTGTCCCCTACTGAAGAAGTAGATGGTATACCTGCCCTGCCAGCCGTTGTCTCTGCTAAAGAAGCCGTTGGTACTGGACCAGGACTAGAACATGAAACCCATAAGCTTGTATGGCCCACTGCCACAGCTTTGTGCAAGGATCTACGTACTGTTCAACTGCCATGTTAACGGCACTGGAAGTTATTTTAAAGCACAGAATGTGATGACACGTTCAGTATTACTCTACGCAGAAGTCTTTGTTTCAATGAATATCATACAATGCTCTTTGAAATACCTCTGGTCACTACACTAATATGGATTACATCAGTGGCATTATCCTCAGCCTCAGATTATTCCTTCGTTTAAATTGTTATTTTATGAATGATTTGTCCCTGACAAACGACAGTAAGTTAAAATATTGACAGATTCGCTCTCTGATTGATTGCTTAAACGCTGGCCCCAGAAAATTCTGGGGCAAGCAATATATATTTCGTTTGATACCAAGCAGCCAAGCGAGTTATCGCTTTCGACTGTCACCGTGGTCGGCTGAATGAATTAACGGTCATGCATGGAGACAATATATTTGTCGTACATGTACGTCCATTAGTGGTGCAAATTATGCCTGTATATGTCTCTGCCCTGTTGCTTTCAGGAAAAATATCGTCGCTCCTTTGTGATAAGCAATACCAATAACTTATTTTCAGCGTTCGTTTCTGTGTTTACCTCTATATAGTATATACAAGCATCTTACCAACCTTAGATGAGAAAACGCCTTTCTACACTATAAATCTAGCATAAAGAGACCAATCTATTGATTAGTTCCATACCAACAATGCTTGTGTCACAACCTTAGGGTGTGCACCCTCCCAATGCTCAACTTTTTCTTGTTGGCCCATAGTTGTCATGTGGCAAGACTTGTCTTTTGGCATGGAGACTTAGCCACATGCACTTACTCGGTAGTGGACTATGCCTCTTCACTCAAGGCATGCCCATACCTTCACCTTGAGCTACCTGTCACTTGGACCTGCTACACCCAACGACCTTGCCCAAGTCTTGGATTTGTTAACGTATGTGTGTTGTTTAATCGGTTATACTTAATCTTGTTATATTACTTATTCAATATGCAAGAAAGAAAACCATAAGACAACACATGTATGTGTGGTTCCCAAACTAGACACTTGAAACCCTTTTATTCAAGTGTACACAAAATGATACAATGGAGAATACAAAGGATGGGTCAACACCTTCTTGTTGAGACCCTCTTACATCCAATAAATATGCTTGGGAAAATGGGCTAACTTTGATTCTGGCTACAGACACATTGTGCTTGTTAACGTGTGAGCTTATTGCCAATGGTTTGACTTTGCCGAAGGTTCTTCCTGCTCTCGACAACACTATGCTACTAGTCGGACCTTCTCCCAATGTCATTGTCCACCCATGACCTTATTGCCAATGATACTTTGTTGTTTTCTCACAAGTTTGCTCATGCAACACTTGTCAACAACATTTTTGGGTCGCTTCCAATAACACTTCTCCATCAACAAGCTTGTTCTCATAGCCTTTGTTGTGGCTCGATCCAACTCATGGTAACCTTTCTTGACTTAGAACTACTCCCTGTTATATTTGGGCACTCTTTCTCCTTCTTCCAACAGTTCGCTTCACTTTCTTGTTGTAGACCTGAGGCTTTGCTTGCTCCTTCCCTCAAGGTCTCTACCACATGTTACCTTCCATGCTTGGTTTCCTTTGCCTCAAGTGCATCCAAGTATTTACATGAGAGGGATTCCCATATCAAGCTTGGCCAACTTCTTCCCTAAGGTTCCCAAGCCCTTCCTTGGTCAACTTTTCTCCTAAGTCGCTCGATGGCATCCACTTTTGCCTGGGATGTACAATTGTTTTTCTCTTCATCAAGGTGTCTTACCACTACATATGGGCAAGTGGACCTGATGGCCCTTAAGTCTTCTTACGATGTGCTTGAGTGTCCTCTATCTGTCATTCCCTTGCTTGGAACCTTGCATCAAGAAGTATCCCTTGTGCCCATTACTTGCTTAGCCTCTTCCCATGTCAATGTTGAATCCTCATTGTTCACCAAATCCTTCTCTGCTAAATTCCCCCTTGGTCAAAGCTCCTTATTGTGCATGCAAACCCATCCCATCATCTCCACCCACAACTATTGGGTGTGCTCTTGATTCTGCTCATATTGCCGACCAATGCCTTGGTATTGCATGGGTACGCTAGTTTCAAATGATCCTAAGCCCTTCGATGGGTGAGTGAGTGTGGGTGGTCGCTTTCCACTAGTACAATAAGGTCCAGTTTATGACAAGTTACCAACTCTACATCCAATGTCACAATGGGGTGAAAATGCGAAGTTGGGTAACACTTTTGGCTTGTTGTTTATAAACAAAACTGCTAAATTTTATGTTTTTCAACTTCGACCTCTTCAAACACATATCTCCCTTAGGAATTTCAACTTGAAGTAAACACAAATGTTTTAGAGAATTGAATTAGCTTTCTACTCGTATTTTTATTTTTATTTTTTTTATGGACATATCGTGGGACAAATTTGGTTCTTACCAATGGCATATACTTGAAAATTTTAGGTATGGATAATGAGTGACTGGCGTGAGCATTAGTTTTTTGAGAGATGGTTATTCATTTTAGGTAAAACAATGTATGATCATAATCTACACACACTGCACTCGTGGATGGACTATATTTTGAGGTTTTTCGGACTTGAGAACTATATTATTATTTATCAAAATAGCATATGTTCAGAAAATGGTGCCTTATCGACACATATTGGTAAGCTTCAATTTTCTTTTTAGTGTGACTCTTATTGAATAAACAAAAAGTACCCTTTTGAAAAGGATGGGGCAAGGAAGATCTCTATGAAGATTTCAAATTTTTTGGTGTTGTCTTTGTTACAATATTGAATTTTCATTTCGGGTGATTTTTAGAGTAATAAAATTCTTAAGGGATAAGGTTTAGAAAAAATGATTAATCAATAGAAATTCAAATCGAAATGAAACAATTATTATATCATTGGAAACTAGATTCAGAGATGAATCCATTGCTACCAAGTTTGACAAATAATATTTAAAATTTGCAGGGGTTTGGGCATGGTGAAGTTGCAGGTTCCAGAAAGATACCAGGTATTTTCGTAGGTTTTGTTGACCATGAACTCTCGGCCGAAAAAATATCTTCCAAACTATCGGCCGAGAGTTTAGTTCAAACTCTCATCCGAGAGTTTTTTTTTTAAATGCAACACAGCGATTGGTTCAAGCTCTCGGCCTAGAATTTTATTAAACTCTCGACCGAGAGCTTGAACTCTCATAAACTCTCGGCCTAGAGTTTGAGGTTGACTTTTTTTTTGCGTGATCATCCGTGTGCACTAGTTTTTTTTTCACTCTATTGTCATAAAAGTGTTTTGCAACTTCGCGTTTTCACCCAATGTCAAAAAACAACAAACATTGAAAGTCGCAAATTTCTCTTTGAAACTTCTATGACCTCCAACAATGTCATTATTACGGCCTCTCAATGATGTTCTTGGCATCTATGAAACAATTCAATATTATCTCCTTCACGTTGGTTCTCCGATGACCTAGAGAAATTTTTTTGACGTTCTTGCTAGCTACATGGAAGTTGAAGATTTTCTTGAGGATGTCTCAATTTTGATGCCTCGTCGACAATATAGGTCATTGATACAATAACCAATATGTCAAGGAAACATCGTAAAGGAATCTATCGATCGACAACACATTTTTCTAATGTTCCTCACAAATGGCGATAAGACGTTTGAAGTATGTTGCAGTTTTGATCACCTGCAATCCATACTGTTCTCGATAACATTGCAAGTATGTCGCTAGGTCGTCAAAAGAGAGACATCGGTACAAGAGTATAGGTCGTCGATACTGTAGCAAATTTTTCAGTAAGACGTCGAAATTATTTCAATGTCCATGTAGATGGAACATCAAAATTATGAAGTACATCATATAATTAAATACGAACTTTCGTTGATTGCCCCTTGTAAACATTTCGATTAGGATATACTGTTGAAGTTGCAACCATCATTTGGAAGCTTAGTGTCCAAGACAATCCATATGTTATCTATGGTTAGAAGTTAGAGTTCATGGAACTTGCAAAGGTGATCGATGTATCATCCTTGCAGGAAAGTGGCATGCATCATGCCAAGAGAAGTTGCAAGATATGAACCAACAAATTATGTTTTAGGTAATGAGAATGGGAAGTGATCACCTCCCTTTCTCATTACTTAAACATAAGTTGTTGGTTCATATCAAACATCATCCTGCAACTTCTCTTGGAATGCATGCTACTTGGCTGGAAGGATGATACATCAATCACCTTTGCAAGTTTTGTTTCCTCTAACTTCTAACCTTAGATAAAATATGGATTGCCTTGGAAACTAAGCTTGCAAATGACAAGTGCAACCTCAACAATATATCACAATCGAAATGTTTACAAGGGGAAGTCAACATAAGTTGGTATTTGACAGAAAATTTTTACAATCAAATACACATACATAAAGGCATAAACCATACATAAATAAAACAACCCAAGTAGAGGAAGCAAAATGCACAATGGCTTTAAACATTAGATCAATAAAGGTAACATTATCAGTAGTACTTCAAATGATATTTTACAAGCTAGTACATAAGAATAATCGCGCCCCTGTAACTATACCAACTAGTAAGTGACAAAATAGTTTCCATCATGAAGCTATACAAGTTTGGTTGAATTTTCCTTGAGTTTAGAAGGAAAAAACAAATCTACCAAATGTAATAATTATGTAATTCTTACAACATATAACATCTCAACTACACAGTACTCTCAAATAAAGAAAATAAGAACAAATTCTAAGTTAGGCTTTTAGTTTCCAACAAAAATGGGGTTTTGTATTATTTTAATGGAAGCTCATTGTGGATATTTCCAAATATGCTCTTGGATAATGCCGTCTAGATAAAGGAATGTGCATGAGTATTGTTGTGAGGAAAATGCACCTATAGTTCAGGGGAGAAACTACCAACTTACGGTGATAAAGATAGACTTACAAGCATTCTGCAAGTACAACAAATAAGTGAAGAGATTAGGATTTAGAGATGTAGGCACCTTATTCAGAAGGTTGATCCTAGCTTTTCCTCCCTTGCTCTTCAATGCTTATCCAGTGTCGCAGTGTCCTAACCTGCAAAACAACTTGATACCTTTCTCAAATACATTTGACTACATACATAAGATTGATATTCATAATGGAAGAAGACATCAAACTACAAGCAAACTGTAATCAAATCCAAGACACACATGAAATAGGTCATATTTGGAAAGAGAAGAACGTCTCATCTTTATTAATGAATGAAAGCAAGTACAAAAAGTTATACCTTCTTTCAAGCTTGGCACTTCATGAAACCTAGATTCAAGGTCTCATGCTTCTGTTCTCCAAGGTTTCCAACCTTTAACCAGCAGTGCTAGGGTTTATCAGAAACTAAGCACAAGAGAGGGGGATGAAGGTCTCCATTCCTCCAGCATAACAATGTTATAGACTTGGTTCCCTCACATGGCCCTTCTACCCTCCTTCTATAATCAATGAAGGAGAGAAAAAGAAGTTATAACTGCTCAAGAGGTTTCCCAACCAACTTAACTTACTCAAATTTTGAGATTTTGACCAAAACAGGGGTGTACCCTACTCTATAGTAGACAAAGTAGCGTACTGGTGGAGGTGTGCACTACTTTAATGAAGCACAGTAGGGTATACACGCTACTATCATGCCTGTGTACCAATGCCCATGTTGAAAAATGGCCAAAAACAAGATTTTCTGCTCATTTTCAGGAGATGGTTTGGTTTGGAAAAATGTTCCTAAGGGTCATAAACATCAAATGGGTCAAGAATGAGGTAATTTCAACCATTTTTAGTGTCCCAAATGACTTCTCCATCCACAAGTGTCCTGTTGTGTGACTGAAACTTGATCTCAAGAAGTGTCGTCCTGCGACCAAGGGAAGCAAGTGTCGTCACGGACGGAGAGGTGTCATTTCAAGCTATAACAGATGCCCCCTAATGTATGAGTTCAGAGGGAGTGCGGGAAATGATGGCCGAAATACATTATAAATAATAAAGAGTTGAATCATGGAGGAACGGAGAAACCGAGAATCATAGGCTCAAATGAAGTACCTGAAAGCAAAGGCAATGTCAAACAAACTTATCCTTGGGGTAACTGTCCATGTTAAAATAGTGGAACATGACCTCCAAGAGGATACAATAATGATCCAAAAACTGATGCATATATCATGGCCACTAAAATACAAGCGTGGATCCATGATGAACATAAGTGTAAACATAGTCACATAAATACAAGGTGGATCTATGTCAAAACTGGAGAACATAGCCATAGAGAACAAGCTGGATCTATGTCTCATCAAGAGCCAAAAAAGAGTGTGGCTCAGACTTGCGCAACTTGAGCGATAACATAAATGAGTTGATGCTATCGAGGATCCCAAGGTCTTCATCCAAAAACAACCCAAGGTACAAACCTATCCATGTGAATAAATGAGTTGATGTCGAACATGGGAGGTATCATCTGATTACCGGTCATTGATGTATACCGTTAACAAAAGCGAGGGTGTCTACCAATAATAAAAATGGAACCCAAGGTACCTAATACATTCAAGCAAGTGCGAATAAATGGTCTTTCCATCGAACACTTGAAGAATCCATTGGATATGAGACATTGATGTATTCCCATCTATCCAATAGGGAGAGAAACTGCCACTAATGACTGCAATCCCCAAGGTACTAACCGAAACTCTAAAATTCATTCCTAGAGCACAATGAGTTGAAGTCGATGGGAAGAAGTCCATTGGAAGGGAGGCCTTAATGCATCCTCCATCATCCAACACAAGGAACACTCAACAGGTATGAGCTGATTTGGAGTAGGAATGAACACATGATGAAACATACTATCACCAAGGAATGGCCGACACATGAGGTCAAGGCAACTGCAAAATGGCCGACACAGGTTATATCCTTGAACAGTGAGCACGACACAAGAGTGACTTAGGCAGCTTTGAACACAAAGAGACCACGATGCAAATCTACAATGTATGAGACATTAACAGATTCTCCATATGATTGGAAGACTAGCCAAACAGAGGAGTAAGAAATCCGATATCAGGTTTATCCTAAGGCCAACACTAGAACCCAACTTGTTTGATAGACTCAAAACAGGTGCTTTGTTCAAGGAGATAGTTGACTCGCTGCCATCATATTGAAAGATATTTTAACATTCTTCCCTTCCTTTTCCTTTTTCAGTTTTTAACAAGCTTGACAAAGAACTAAAGCATGCTCGACGGTATTTTCATATTTAAGGAGTTTGAAAAACCTAGAAGAAAACTCCATACACCTATCTGTGGATTTTATATCGAGCCCAGATTGGTTTGTGCTCGGTGATTTTTTCTTGCTTATAGAGTTGAAAAACTTAAATAGTCCTCTATACACCTATCCGTGGATTTTATATCGAGTCCAGATTGGTCTGTGCTCAGTGGTGTTTTCTTGTTTATAGAGTTGAAAAACTTAAATAGTCCTCTATTTACCCTCTCGTGGATTTCACATCGAGCCCGAGTAGGTGAATGCTTGCTTGGTGTTTTCATGTTTAGAGAGCCTGAAAACCTTAAAGAAAGGCTCCAAAAGGTCCTTTTTCATACAGTTAGTCTCCTCCCCCGAAAAAGTATAAAACATAGGAAGAAGAACTCTTCTAGCACATACAGGCGTATACCTAGAGTATACCTTTTCCGTAGTTTATCCACCTAGGCTCGGAAAAGGGGTAATTCTATACCTAAGTGGATGTCAGTTTAGTTATTTTAACGAGAGCGAAAAGACAACTATGCTCGGCAAACTTTTCCTATTTAAAGAGTCTGAAAAGGGCTTAAAAGAACTCCATAGAGATCTTTTTCATAAAGGTTTAATGAGTTCGAAAAAGTAAACTCGTGACCTCCTTACTGTTTTTAACGAGCTCAAAGGAGATACAGAAAAATGCTCATAACTTCCTTACTGTTTTTAGCGAGCTTGAAGGAAAGGTGGAAGAAATGCTCATAACCTACTTACTGTTTTTAATGAGCTCGAAGTAAAAGAAGAATGCTCGAAATGGGAGGAGATGAGTGACAGGGACATGCAAAACTAGCTCCAAGCGCATGGAACAAAGCTATGCCTAATGCAAAGAACATGAGCAAGATAAGGATACTCAAGGTGTGTCTCCTCCAGGTAAAAGGTGTCAAATTGCGAAGGCAAAATGATATAGGGATTAGTGGAAATGAGATCAGAGATGGAGGCTTATATAACGAGCTAAAAGCATGGAAGTCGGCATCAGGCTCATTAGCGCAAGTGGGATCATAACAGATGCGTATGCAACTTAAACACAAAGATGGGAGCCTTATCAGGGATGGCCGAAAATATATGAGGAAGAAAGATATGAGGCTTCTTCTCAAAGTCATGGTAAATCTAAAAAGGCTCCCGAGCCTATGAGAAAAACTCAGCATGGGCACCAAAATGGCATAAGGGTGCTGACTAGGGTGACCCATGTTAGGTAGGCTCTGCTGTCGGACTGGTGCTCGATGCATAAAGAGATGGCTAACACACCATTATCCAACAGGTTCGACCCTATGGCGAATTCGGATGGCAAAAGGTTCAAATGCAACATAACAGCGGGGAAGCCTAAACCTATATGAAAGGTTCCGAATATACCTGACATGGTCGCACGAGGTGTCGAAAAGGACCAGTAAGCGAGTATAAATCCAGCTAAGAATCCTGTCTCCGAGAAACATTAGTACTAGGATCATATCTAAAACATATGTAAGGAAAGACCTGATACAAGTCACTATGGTAGAAATACTTTCAACTTCACTATCATCAACAACAGGCATAAACAAGGTAGAGTTTTCAAATGAAGACTCTATGGTACCTGAGCCCGAGGACTTACAATCAACAAGATCGACTTTAGGATGAAGATCAAAGCTGAAGGACATGATGGAATCTGCAGAAACAAATTCATCATCATGGGAGTTGAAAATTCTAGAAGCAGAATCAAAGTCAGCAGGAACACCGATTTGCGGATCTATAGGAGAGTCAAAAGACTCAACAGTAGGAAGATCATACTTTAAGGTCAAACCGGGGTTGGACATGACTGCGACTGGATCAACATCTAAATGAATGGTAGACTGTACTGTGGATTCTAGGAAAACTTCATCGGAAGGAAGTATCTCGTCCCAGATAGAACACATGTCTAAACATTCAGATGGAGGTGTCACTTGGTCAAAAGCTGGGACCAAGTCCCAAGAAGGTAAGCATGAACTCAGAGACTTCTTCTCAGTAGCAGTTGAACTCAAGGAACAATATGCCACATAAGCTCCATGTTACATAGTAGTGCCTAATGACGAGGGATCTGACTGGTCTACAGTTGGGTAATAAGGAGGATCAACGAATGCAAGCTGGTCGACAGTGACGATGCTTTCGTTATGAGGAAAATGCATCACATGAAAGAGCGTAGACACCACAGCATGCATAGCATAAACATAATCACACCCGAGGATCATATCAAAGTCCATAGGGTCCTTTAAAACCATAAAATCAATTAAGACTGTTTTTCCACCCAAAGTAATAGGTTCCTGACGGAGGAATCCGATCGGTTCACTAGGTCTTCTATTGAAGGTCAACGGCCAATTAACAGCTGGAATAACATTAGGGAAACCCAAATATCTCCAAGCATAAGCGGACAAGATACTAACAGAATCTCCTTCATCAACAATGCATTGGTCAACCGTATGGTTCCCGATATCAACCTTTATCTGGAAAGGTGTAGAAGAAGGAAGACAAAGCTCGGCTATACTATTCCAATCAAAGGAAATGGTCCTAGGGCTTGGTAGGGGTTCACATGGCACGGATGAAGTGCCCCCTTTTTCAAGAACATCCAAACTGGTAATGTAGAAGACTTCCGCAGTAGGTGCATCAATCTTTGCAGGACTGATGGGATTGGTCGAAGATTGCATCGATTCGATCACTTCACTCTCTGAAGGAAGAGTGGGGTCGACCAAAGATTGCTTTGGTTCAACCAATTTATCAACCAAAGGTTGATTTGACTGCAGGGAATCTATAGACAACTCAGGAACAGAGGTTCCTTCAGACATGGACCACACTCTTCGTGCCTCTAGAATGGCTGGGCATCGGTGAGTAAGGTGATCTCCCTTACAAAGTTTACAAGGGAACTTTGGTTTTCGTCCTATAGGTTGAGACTCCTTTACAACGTCAGTACTCTCAGCATGACTAGCATTGGCTAACAGCTTTCCCCCAGCATGACTTGCAATGGTTGGTTGCTCAGAAGCATAAGACTTTTGAACTAAGGACCACACTTTTTGCACTTCTGGAAGTACAGGGCACAAGTAACTAAGGTGATCTCCCTCGCAAAACTTACAAGGGAACTTAAGCTTTTGTTTGTTGGGTGTGTCGACATTGTCAACTCCCTTAGCATGACTTGCAGTGGCTGATCTGGTGTCTCCAATATGACTCATAGGAATTGGTGACTTGTCATTAATATGACTAGCAGTGATTAATGACATGTCCCCAACATGACTGGCAGTGGTTGAAGACAAACTTTCAGTATGATTTTCAGTGACTAAAAGTTTTCTCCCAGCATGATCTCCAGAGGCTGGGTAGGTGACCCTTGCATGATTTGCAGAGGTAGGGTGCTTGCCCCCAGCATGACTTGCAATGGCTGGGTTGCTGCCCCCTTGTTTTGGCATCTTCTTCCTATTCTTCCTCCATCTATTCCTTTTAGACTGTTGGTTACTAGTATTGCTACTTTCGCCACATGAGGTAGGAGGAGGAGGAGAAGATGCTACTGGCAAGGGAGGCACAGGGTTCTGATGCTATTGATTTGAGGTGCTCACCAAAGAAGTGTCAGGAGCATGCAAGGGATTCAGAGTGGAAAACAACCAAACCGGCAGCCTTATGGTGAATCCAGGAAGATTCAGAGTAGCCATTAAGGGAGTGCCAATGTTTCCAATGAATGGAACATCACAAGGATCCCCCGGAACAGGGGTACCTTGATTGGAACTCGCAGGAATGCTAGACATAGTTTCCTGCTCAAATGAACAAGAAGTTCTCTAAGGAAAACTAAGACAAGTAGCACAAAGAGCACACCACTAAAAAGGGTCCTAGGTAAATCAAACCAGGAAAACAGATGCCTTCCGGAGAAGATTCTGGTATGATGAGGGCCCAGAACAGATCAACGAAGGATGAAGAACAGTTACTCGGGGTCCACAATACAATGACTAAGGGTGCAAGCGCTGGAATCACCCAACCGCCCTCCCAAAGACCTGCAAGGGATTTCCTCCCACGTTTTTCCTAGGTAAAACAGATATAACCCTTCGCCATCACCTATGTATGAACCTATGGTCAGATACTAAGGATACCACCACACCGAAAAATCCTGGGGGAACAGTCTCTAGTCGAATCAGAAGGCGTGGGCAGGGTAGCTGAGCCCGAAACTCAAAAGAGTCCCCAAACGCGATCCAATCCTGGTATATGCTCGAAACAGAAAGTAGGAGGTGTATTCCCAACAATCCGATCTCACAAGGCCTACTACGTAGATCCCAGGCAAGCTTTGAATGAAGTGGGTTTACCTGTGATAGTCAAACTACGATTTTTGCGTAATGTGTGATTTTGGGTGGTTTAAGGTGTTTTAAACCCAAGATCCTAACCAAGACTAGTTGGTGTAGTGTAACCTAGAAAAGAAAATTTTACTAGTACATTTTATTAGGGTTCATTTTAAAGGTTACTTGCTTACTCAAAAAAGGTAGTGGGTGTGTGAGAGTGGTTATAATAGAGATAGAGTACTGAAAATGAAATATTTACCACCAAACAAATCTTTTCTTTTCAATGCAAGTCTTAAAATTATGATCTAGAATGCATATGCAAATGCAATTTTTAATCTTTCGAATGCAAAAAAGGTAAAAATAAAGTCTAAATGTACAAAATTAAACTCAAAACCTAAGAATGAAACTACTCAAACAAATAGGTATGCAAAAGAAAACTTGTTCTTTTTGATGCAAAGCACCTTAAAATCTTTTAAGTCACTTGCAAGGTACTCTATTCAGAAAAATGAATGAAAATTCTTTATGCTTTTCAAAAGGTAAGAAACAAAATTGAAACTAACCTACTATCAAAGCAAAGCAAAGAAACTTTCGGGTTTTCTTTATTGAAACAGTAAAAGCTACCAAATATGACTTTCAAATTCTTATTGATGTAAGCATGCCAAACATTGGGGAAAGAGTACAAAAACTACTTTTAGACCCAAACAAAGCAAATGACCTACAAAGAAGTATGGTTTGGTAAAGTCAGGTCTGCACATAAACAATGAAAACAAGGTCTTGAACAACAGCCAAAACACTTGAGCTTTCACTACAAAAGAAAACTTAAAAGCATAAGGGAGGATAAAAAACCAATCTAAAAGAGAAATTTCACTCAAATAGATACAAACAGGGTCAAGAAGACTCAAGAGGTTTCAAATCCAGTGGAAATGGGGCAAGCAGGTTTAGTCAGACTCAAATTAGGGTACAAAACACCAAACGGGTCCACAACCCCCCAAAATCAAGTAAGAGTAAAAGCACTTACACTCTGCATTTTTTGCACTATCTAGATGGACAATAAATCCTAAAAACCTATACTAGAAACATAATATTCAATTTAACATAAAGAAATAACTAAGCGTTTCAACAAGATAATATTCAATAGAAATTCTCAACACTTGTATCATCCAAACATCCATAGAGCTAGCGACCGTAGTTCATAAGGTGTACAACACAGTTGGAACATCAAAATATATCATCTGCAAAAGGGCACATAAGATGTATATTATGCCAAAATTATTTACAAGATACATAAATTTAGTTAAAAAATAAAGAAATAATTAATTTTTTTAATGAGAAAATATTCAATAGAAATTCTCAATACATGTATCATCCAAATAGCCATGGAGCTAGCGAACAATGTTCATAAGGTCTACAACATTTTTGGAACATCAAAATGTATCATCTGCACAAGGGTACATAAGATGTATATTCCACTAAAATTATATATGAGATACATAAATTTAGTTAAAAATAAAGAAATAACTAAATTTTTTAATGAGAAAATATTCAATAGAAATTCTCAATACATAAACCGTCCAAACATATGTAGAGCTGCTGACAGACAGATGTACATAAGCTCTACAACATTTTTGAAACATCAAAATGTATCATTTGCACACGAGCACATAAGATGTATAGTCAACAAAAAATCTATACTGAATACATAAAATTTAGTTAAAAATAAAGAAAGACCTAAGTTTTTATCTTATCAATAAAATTTAAATGGGAAGATGCAAAAGTGGAAGCTCATTTGGTCCCTCTCTACTAAACAACGCCAACCACATGAAGGTGGAAGCTCATCCCCCCACCTCGCCTCCCTCACGTCACTCTCAATTCCTCATAGCCCATCTATCATTTACAAAATAGTACCAAATATATTATATCAACAAAGTTCAATATACAAAAATCAAAGTACAAATTGTATTATGTCAAAAATGTTCATTGTACAGGACATTCTATTGCCTTTCTCTACTGAACAAGTCCAACTACATGAAGGTGGAACCTCATTTGACCCCCAACCCCCCCCCCCCCCACACACATATCACTCTCAATTCCCCATATCCCATCTATCTAGTAGTGTGAATGAAATGAAAATAACAACAAATAATTAAACAAGTAGATTCCATAAAAAATATCATTTACAAAATAGTACCAAATATATTATACCAACAAAGTTCATTATACAAAAATCAAAGTAAAAAATGTATTATGTCAAAAATATTCATTGTAAATCACTTTTGTTGGAATTCTTAATGATATTGAAGGGGGGGGGTTGAATTAGTATCATGCACAGATTTACAAATAATTCACTTTTTAAAACATGCACCAATTGCTACTTAAAACCACATCAATAAAAAAACCGTGCACAGATGTTTGAATAAAACTATATATATATATATATATATATATATATATATATATATATATATATATAATTACAAAGAAAGATGGGAGACACCAATATCCACTGATGTGAGCACCAACTGACTCAGACACCTCTCTGATTGGGACACCAATCCCACCGGAAAGCACCAACTTGCAGACTACAGGCTTCAACTTATGAGGACACCAATCCTCCACACAAGCACCAACTTGTTGATTTAGGCTCCAACCTGTGAGGACACCGATCCTATGCGCAAGCACCAAATCACAGTGATCAGGCACCAACCAGAGTGGAGACTGCAATATCCTTTCCTTTCCCGATCCAACCGCCTTGAGATATAGATGTTGTTGTGCTCTAAATTCATATCTGGGTACATTATTATTTGTGCTATGCTTCATTGATTGGTGTACTTACTTTTGATGTATTCTGGTTCAAATATGATCATTGTTTCTCTTACATTGTATTATGCTATAGATTCGTTCTACAATAAATATTCTCTGCACATATACATTCACATGCTTCGTGTGCCTTTCTCACAAATGATGCTTCTGTCTACGTGACTGCTCCTTGTTTCTATGGATTTCTTGTAACCTCGCACACTTCTTCAAATCACATTTCCTTTGATTTCCCTTAGCATTTCATTTAACCGAAGCTTGCAAATTCAGAATATTACTCAATTTGTTCTTCCAAGCTTGCTTCTCATTCATCAATTTCACTCTTATTTATACTCAACTTGTTCAAATAATGTGTCCACAAGTTGGGGCCTCTTTGAACGGTAACACGCATTCTTATTTTCTTTATGGTCAAGCTTACCCAAGCATATTCCACTTGTCTAACTTGCGTGAATGACGTATCATTACTTTGTTGGTTTTGTGCACACTAGTTCACTGGATTAGTGGGACTTGCGCACTAGAGTACCATGCCTAGGTGGGATTGAGGACTTGCGCACATATTTGTATATTTATTGAAACTGGCACATAGACACCAAGTCCAACAACATTTTGACATCATCCAACGACTTCTTTAACATCATCCAACAACTTCTTTGACATCAATGACAACACCAAAGTACAACAATATCCCCCTTTGGCATTGATGTCAACACAGGTTATGAATTCATGCTCCTCCTGATCATGAATTATTCTATTCTTCTTACACAATATAGTGATCCCCCTGTATTCATGCCAGTTTGATCCTTTTCTCTTTTGCACAACCTTTGATTGGTATTTTTCTTCTAGACTTTTTATTCTCATGCTTCCTACAAAGTTCTATGTCGCCAATATATGCTTCATTGTATCTCTCCCCCTTTGACATCAATGGCAAAGGGATACTCCCCTTGTCTTTATGCTTTAATTCCCTTTCCTTTTCGTTGCTTTTGTTGCGTTGTGATTAGTTCCCCTGCAACGTGTACATAGATCACTGTCTCTATAGCTGTCACAATCACAGCTGCTATAGATATGATCCCCCTGCGCATTTGCAAATTATTCTTAACCTTTTATTATATTCATGTCTTGTATTGTGTGATTCAATCACATCTAACTTCTTGTATCAATGTTGCGGTACAGTTGCTTCTCCTTAGTCTCATTATACTCTTGCTTTACGTGAATTGCATTCTCGTGTTGGCTACTTCTATACTGCACAGTCCCTTGTATGATTGTCTTTGCGCACAATGCTCTATTGCTTTGATTTGACTGCACCATATTTCTTCCATGTCAACCATTTGTTTTAGTTTCTCCTTCTAGCTTCCTGCTTTTATTTTCTTTATGGCTATTTTTAGTATCATTGATAGTTTAAAACGACAAATATGCATTATGTATTATACCTTTTTTGGCTATAATTAATGACAAAGATATTGCATTGCTACCTTTTTAACCTCGCTTATCTCATCACGTTTTAAAAAAAAAATCCTCAATGTAAACCATACTGATTTCACATTTAACACAAGTAAAATGTACAAAAATGTTTTGGTATGTCATTTATGACTCATGTATGTGCGCGATTTAGCAAGATTTTGTCCTTAAGCGCAATATCCTTACTTTATGTCGACATGAATTTTTAGGCAATTTACTTTTTCTGCCATGAATGCAACCAACTTTGATGTCCATTCAATTTGCTTTGAAGCATGCAATTCGGTAACCTTCCAATTATTTATGGGTTGCTCAACACACATAGAGTCATCATGTTTTCCTGTTTTTTATCATTGTTTTCTTACTTCTGTCGCGATGGCTGGCTCTCTTCAACAAGTCAATGTAGCTATTGGTAGGATTTTCTAAGTTAGTCCAGTCTCAGCGACAAAAGTTCGCAGCCAATTTAGAGAGTCACATGTCTCAAATCAAGGAAGCGCATGTAGAGGAGTGGTATGCTTAGTCTCAAGTGAATAAAAGGAATGCGCACGAGATTGCGTTCTTGAAAGACCGAGTTGGGCGATTAGAGCAGTAGCCTGAGACAATATTCATTCTTCTACAGCAGTTGCAAAATGGATCATAGCCATATTAGTCTTACCAACCAATTTTCACAGGAGCTTAACTTGTACCAATTTCTGCAAGCTTCCAGTTCCAAGCAGTCTTCATCGGATATTCAATTTATGCATAAAATTGATTGTTTTACTTCTACGCAAACATATTCATTGGATTTTGAACTTCGTCTTTTTGTGCAATATTCAGATCAGATCATTGAACAATCTTCATTAGACCTCGAGCTTCACCTGTAGGATCCTGAAGGTTGATTTATGTATTCATGTTTTGTTTATGAAGGGGAAACAATTTTGTAAAGTAATATGCCTATCAATGCTCATGCATTATTGTCACTGTTAGTCCTATGTGACAAGATCCTTATATGTATGTATTGTCCTTCGCGGCAACGAATTTCCTCTAACATACTTGTCAGTTATGGAAAATTTTGCATATCCCCTTTTTTGTAACAACTACTCATATGGTTGAATAAAAATATTTTTTTTTCTAGCTATACTTTGTTATGTGAAATATTGTTTTCCCTCTTTTATTCATGTGTTTCCATCATAGTCACATTTTAAATAAAGAATCCTTCTAAATGAAAATAACCAATTTCATTTTTGCACATATTAAATAACAAATTGTCGTGGTTCTGTTCTGCACGCAATCTATTCGACAATGTCTTTCTCTTCCCGACATTTCCCTTCTTACATATTTATTCTCCTAAAATGTTACAGTTTGGAATTTATGATCTAAGACGTTGCATAGAGCCTCGTATTGTGTCCTTATTCATTATGTTTCTCATCGTCAATTGATTTTGGCTACTGAGTGCCTATTATCCTTCTGG
Organism: Larix kaempferi; assembly: GCA_027924585.1. Lineage (NCBI taxonomy): Eukaryota > Viridiplantae > Streptophyta > Pinopsida > Pinales > Pinaceae > Larix > Larix kaempferi. Next base: position 8,555,974 of record BSBM01000668.1, read on the forward strand.
TAGTGCAACACGTGTTCCATGAAACTATTATTGCTCTAGTTGTTATTATGCTTCATGGACTGTTCAATACTCTCTACAGGTCTAAAGACATACATGAGTGAAGTATTGTTCTTTGATTTTTACTCTCCATACCTTCTTAACAGCGTCCTTTTCTTGTTTGACTGAACAATCTGAGGTTGACTGACATGTGAATTTTTCTTCCTTTCTTCTCCAAACTTGGTTAATCTTGCTATATGAACCATTTTCCTTTGATAATGAGTTTATTGGTCTTCTGTATATTTGAGCTTTATGACACGGAGCATCACAACATCTTACTATGGAACAATGCTTCGCAAAGTGTCCAGTACTTTTATGCATCTTGGTCACTAAAGGATTCATTCTTGATGTTGTGTTCTTCCTTAAATTGTCTTGAGATGGGAAGGTTGTTCTTGAATATGTCTTGTGATATATTCTCTTGAAGTAGTCATATTTTCTGACAATTTGTATCATTTTTTTCATTTTGGGAGGATGTTCCTTCTTGACTATCAATCATACTGCTATAACCAAGACATATTTTATCCTTTGGCGAACTTTACATGATGAGAATGTTATCTAAAATCATGGTTCCCTTTTAAAATTTAATCCTTGTCTCCAGTTATGTCCCTTCCTTGACCAGGTCTTCTTTCAAGGAGATGATCTCGAGATTTTGATTTTGGCAGGTTTCATCCTTTGCTTGAATTTGATCTTCCAAATCCTTCTCAGTTGTCTTAGTTTGACTGTTCAACCTTTCTCTGATTTATTCTACATTTTTTAATCTTTTACCCTCTTCCTTTTCTTTCTGAAGCTGGAATTGTCGTATGCCAATAATTTTGCTAGCGTCATCAAATTGATCCTGAGACCTTTGCAGCTAATCTCTTAGAGATTGGATTTCCTCATTTGGTATGGCCATCCTTTATTTTCCCTTTTGTTCGACATCGTTTCTTAACCTTTTCAGTTCCTCCTTTACATATGTGATCTCTTTGATTAGCTTTTGGCTTCCTGAGCTTTTAAGTTCTCATTCTAGCTGGATTTTGAGCATGAAGATTTCTTTGAGTAGCTTTTGATTTTTTGTGTCTAAATTTTCAAGTTTATCTTCTAATCAATCAATTTCAAGCTACTTTGTTTGACATCTTTCATCCATTTCCTGTATCTAGCTGGTAAAGTATGTTGCCATTTTTTTTACTCGTCTTCTATCTTTCTCAAGGTTTCCATGATACTCTCTGCAATTCCTTTGACTTTCTCTATAGTATTCTTTTGAGTATGAATAATATGTTTTGCTTATTTAATAAAGATATTGCCATAATCTTCTAGGTTTTTTCAACCTATTTGATCTTTTATTTCTCTTAAGTAAAGGATTTCTAACTTTTCCCAAAGTTCATGAGCTGATGATTGAGACCCAACCTTGGCCTTTACATATTCTAATAGAGTGTTCATTATATCATTCTTAGATATTTCATGACATCTAAGGAGTCCTTTTGCAGTGTTGTTCTTTGGTTTTCCTTTTGGAGGAGTATATCCATTATCCACTATATCCCATGCATTTAAGGTTAGCAAATGATCCTTCATTATAGTGCTCCATGGATACCAATTACTTCCATCAAATTTTGGTGCTTCATTTATTTCTATGCAATGATCTACCTTTGAGTGATTAGACCGATTCTGAAGGAACCTTCTCTAATACCAATTGTAGGAATTATTAATGATATTGAGAGGGAGGGTGAATTAGTATCATGCACAGATTTACAAATAATTCACTTTTTAAAACATGCACCAATTACTATTTAAAACCACATCAATAAAATCAAACTGTGAGCATATATTTGAAGAAAATTATATGTGTGTGTGTGTGTGTGTAAAATGGAATTACATGAAATTACATAGAAATATGGGAGACACCAATATCCACTAATGTGAGCATCAACTCACTCTTAAACCTCTCTGATTGGGACACCAATCCCATTGGAAAGCAACAACTTGTAGACTGCATGCTTCAACCTATGAGGACACCAATCCTTTGTGCAAGCACCAAATTGTTGATTTATGATCCAACCTATGAGGAAACCAATCCTCTATGCAAGCACCAACTCACAATGTTTATGCACCAACCCGAGTGGAGACTGCAATATGCTTTCCTTTCCCCATCCAACCGCCCTGAGATATAGATGTTGTTGTACTCTGACTACATATCTATCCGTACTATTATTTTTGCTCTACTTCATTGACTGTTCTACTTACTTCTGATGTATTTTGGTTCAAATATGATCACTGTATTTTTCTACAATTACGTTCTACAATACAGATTCTGTGCATATATTATTATATAGAGATACATAGATAGATAGATAGATAGATAGTTAGATAGATAGATATTCACATGCTTCTTGCGCCTTTCTCACAAATGCTCCTTATGTATGCCCACCTGCTCCTTGTTTCTCAGCATTTCTTGTAACCTCACACACTTCTTCAAATCATATTTCCTCTTATTCCTTGATAATTTCATCTAACTGAAGCTTGCAAATTTAGAATATTACTCGATTTTTTCTTCCAAGATTGCTTCTCATTCATCAACTTCACTCTTATTTGTACTCAACTTCTTCAAACAATGTCTCCACAAGTTGGGGCTTATCTGAATGGTAACACCCATTCTTCCTTTCTTTATAGTCAAGTTTTCCCAAGCATATGCCACTTGTCTTAACCTACGCGAATGAGGTATCATTATTTTGTGGGTCTTGCACACACTAGTTCATTGGCTTAGTGGGACTTGTGTACTAGAGTACCAGTACTAGGTAGGATTAAGTACTTGCGGACATATTTATATATTTCTTGAAATTGGCACATAGACACCAATTCCAACAACCATTTGACATCATCCAATAAATTCTTTGACATCATCCAAGAATTTATTTGGCATCAATGTCAACACCAAAGTTCAACAATCTCCCCCTTTGGCATTGATGTCAACACCTTATGAAGATGTTCTCCTCCTGATCATGAATTCTTCTATTTTTCTTACACAATACAGTGCTACCCCTGTATTTATGAACATTTGATCCTTTTCTCTACTGCGCAACCTTTGGTCAGTATTTTTCTGCTATACTTTTTATTCTCATGCTTCCTGTGCAGTTCTCTATTGCCAATATATGCTTCATCATATCTCTCCTCCTTTGACATCAATGGAAAAGAGATACTCCCCCTATATTTATGCTTTCATTCCCTTTCCTTTTTGTTGTTTCTGCTACGCTACATTGAGTTCCCCTACAACATGTACGTATATCACTATCTCTGTAGATGTCACAATCACAGTTACTACAAGCTTGCTCCCCCTACGTAGTTGTAAATTCTCCTTAACCTTGATCTTCTATTCTTGTCTTATGTTGTGTGATTTAATCACATCTAACTTCTTGTATCAATGTTGTGTTACAATTTCCTCTCCTTATTCTCATTGGACTCTTGCTTTAGGTGAATTGCATTCTTGTATTGGATGCTTCTATACTGCACGGTCCCTTGTCTGCTTGTCTTTACGCACAGTGCTCTGTTTCTTTGATTTGACTGCGCCAGATTTCTTCCATGTCAACCATTTGCTCCAGTTGCTCCTTCTAGATTCCTACTTTTATTTTCTTTTTGTTTTTAGTATCACTGACATTTTAGCGCGACAAATATGCATTGTTTGTTATACCTTTTTCGACTATCATTAATGAAAAATACCTTGCATTGCTACCTTTTTAACTTTGCTTATCTCATCATGCTTTACAAAAAAAAAAATCCTTGATGTAAACCATACAGATTTTACATTTGACACATCTAAATTGTGCAAAAATGTTTTAGTATGTCATTTATGACTCATGTACGCGCGTGATTTAGTAGAATTTTGTCCTTGAGCACAATCTCCTTAATTTATGTCAACATGAATTGTTAGGAAATTTGCACTATCCTCCATGAATACATCAACTATGATGTCCCTTCAATTTACTTCTAAGCGCGCAAGTCGGTGACCTTCTAGTCTATTTATGGGTTGCTCGCCATACAAAGAGTCATCATTTTTTCTTGTTTTTTTATCATTGTTTTCTTATTTCTATCACAATGGCTAGATCTCTTCAACAAGTCGATGTAGCTATTGGTAGGATTTATGAGTCATCCAGTCTTAGTGAGAATATTTCACAGCCAATTTAGAGAGTTGCATGTCTCAAATCAAGGAAGCACACATAGAGGAGTGGTATGCTCAATCTCAAGTGAATCAGAGGAATGTGCACGACATTGCGGTCTTGAAAGATCGAGTTGGGTGATTAGAGAAGAAGAAGGAGCGAATATTGATTCTTTTGCAGTAGTTGCAAATGTATAATAGAAATATTAGTCTTACCAACTAATTTTCATAGGAGATAAACTTGTACCAATTTCTGCAGGCTTCTAGTTATGAGCAGTATTCACTGGATCTTCAATTTATGCGGCCACTTGATTGTTTTAATTCTACACAACCATATTCATTGGATCTTGAACTTTGTCTATTTGTGCAATCTTCGGATTAGATCATTGAAAATTATTCATTAGACCACGAGCTTCGCCTGTAGGATCCCGAACGATTATTTCTGTATTCCAGTTTTTTTGTTTATGAAGGGGAAACAATTTTGTAAAGTAATATGCGTATCAAGGCTCATGCATTATTGTCATTGTTAGTCATGTGCAACAATATCCTTATTTGTATGTATTGTCCTTCACGGCAATGAATTTCCTCTAACATATTTGCCACTTATGGCCAATTTTCTATATCACCTTTTTTTGTAACAGCTACTCATACGGTTGAATAAAAATGTATTTTGTTCTATCTGTACTTTGTTCTGTGCAATATTGTTTTCCCTCTTTTATTCATGTGTTTCCATCATAGTCACATTTTAACTAATTAATCCTTCTAAATAAAAATAACCAATTTCATTTTTGCACATATTAAAAAAAATTGTCGTGGTTCCGTTCTGCACACAATATGTTTGACAATGTCTTGATCTTCACGAAATTCCCCTTCTTGCATATTTATTCTCCTGAAATATAACAGTTTGTAATTTATGACCAAATATATTACACAGAGCCTCGTACTATGTCCTGATTCGTTACGTTTCTCATCGTCAACTTATTTTTTCCACTTAGTGCCTATTATCCTTCTAGTAGTGCAATACTTGTTCCATGAAGCTATTATTTCTCTGGCTATTATTCTGCTTCATGAATTCCTCATTATTCTCTGTAGTTCTAAATACATATAGGAACCAAGTCCTGTTATTTGATTTTTACTGTCTAGACCTTCTTAACAACTTCCTTTTCTTGTTTGAATGAACTATATGAGGTTAAGTGACATGTGTATTTTCCTTCCTTTCTTCTCCATACTTGGTCAATCTTGCTATATGAACCATCTTCCTTTGATAATGAATTTATTGACCTTCTATAGATTTGAGCTTTATGACACTGAGCATCACAACATCTTACTGTGGAACAGTGCTTTGCAAAGTGTCCAGTACTTTTGTGCATCCTGGTCACTAAAGGATTCCTTCTTGATGCCTCATTCTTCCTTAACTTGTCTTGAGCATTCTTCCTTAACACCAGGCTTATGAGGTTCAGCCTGTTTAAGAAACAACTGATAATACAATGCCAAACAATTTCATTTTTTGTTCTAGGTTAATATAATATTGAATCAAATTATAAAATTTTTAACATGATAAAATTGACAAATGTACTTATAGCTTACTCGCAATTTCCTTAGTTTATCGACCAAAACATTCTTCCTCTGGAATAGTTTAGGTGAGTCAGAATTGAACAATGAAAACAATTCTTGATTTGTCTTCCATATAAGCTTACATATAATTTCTCGTGGTTTTGGATAATCAAGAAATTTATCATCATCATCAACCACATTTGGATCATGGGTGGAGTCCTGCGCATATATATCATGTAAAGTTTATTATAACATTAATTTTAGGAAAATTACAAAAAAATTAAATAAATGTGTGCAAGTGCATTTCCACAATAATCCTTCCAAAACATTCCAAACAATATTATTTACAACATAATACCTAGATAAATTTATGTAGAGATTGAAACGCTTCATAAGTTTTATATGTAAAGAATAAAATGTATTGACCCCGATGATTGCACAGTTTGACACTTATAATGTTCGATTCAAATGATAATGTATCGACAACTCCTCCCTCAGTGCTATTGTTTTTATTGCAAATAACACCACACAATTTCCTTCACGTGCCTTAAAGTTGCAATTGGGAGGTTTTGTAGTTGTCCCTAGTTGTGTACTATTTACAAACCTTGCAATATTTCTAGAAGTCTTTGGCCTTCCATCAATATATAGTTGCTCCTTTATTTTGACTAGAGTCTTTTATTTGAAGATAGTTTGCAAAAATGACATTTCTACGCATGATTTTCATATATTCTGAAAGCCTATTGCAAGCTGCTTAATTGTAACAAGGTCCAACATATTCCATCCAGTTACCCTGCTAGATTGGACCTTTATTCCATCCATGTAAAATATCCCGAGTACTATGTATAGATGATGGAGCAATGCGATATATTCTTTAATCGAGACAAAAAATTCAGTGCCCATGTATATAAGTTGTTTTAGTTCCCATCATTTGACCAGATTTTTGTACCTCGAGGGGACCTCAATGTCACTTTTTATCTTATCACCATAATTGCAAGTCCCTCCTTGAGCAAGAAACACTTTCATGCATTTATGAAATTCTCTTCTTACATTTTGACCTCTAGTACATGATATGGCACTATTACATGAAGTGGACATTGCACTGTCCCCCATTCCTCCTAAACTATCCTCGCTCTCAGAAGATAGATCTGACAGATACCTATTTGGCAGTACCTGCAAAACTTGGAGCTGATAAAAAAATCTTAGAGTAGCCATGAATGGAATCCATAGAGTACATATTATCTAACAAACAACCATAACAACCATAACACAATGATTTTAGGGATTTTCCAATCAAGATTGATCCATAAGAATGGATTCCTCTTTGATTTTTAACATTCTGGGGAGTCAAATGCTAGAATGTTATCTATCAGCTAACTGATACTAGACAACAAATGGGGATTCAAATCATTACCTACAAATCCTATCCCCGTAGTCTTAACCTAGATAGAAAATTCCTTTTGGGCCTAAGTGAAGAATTTAATGTTTTTAGACTAGGGTTGAGTATTGCACCGAGAGTAGTGAGGTGCTCTACGGCTTGGTATCGAGGAGATGTTGTCAAGTTACATTATGTAACGTAATGTTCCCAAAAAAAAACTAACTAAAAAAATTCATGTCGGCTCATAACCTATCAAAATAAAAATTAATTAAAAAAAATCATGTCAACTCATAAAACAAAATAAAAATTAAAACCAACATAGATCCATCTTGAACATGGACCTATTAAGCACCTGAAGGGATCCAATTTCTTGAGGTGTAATTTTTTCTATATGTGCAAAAAAATTAATATAAAAAAATAATTACAAGTGCAAAATTTAAGATAAAAAATAATTAAATGCAAAAGTTAAAAGTCTGGGAAAAAGTGAAAAAAGTTAAAAGTAGTCAAACCCATAATTTTGTAGAAGTTGACTGGAGAATTGGATCAGAGATTGGAAAGTTGATAAGTAATCATTGTTATATACACTAACAATTTCCAATAGAAAAAAAAATTCTAGTTCTTTCAATATTTTCTTCTGTATGGGGCTAAAGTTGGCCTCCGAAGCTAATTGCAGCTATAGAAAAAATACATAATTGGGCAAAATTAGAATTTTTGGGAGAGTGTAACTTTTAGCTCCTAGATCATAATGAAGCATGAAGATACTCGTTGGAAATCTTATCCATAGGGGAACAATGTTTCACAACCATATTCTAAATGAGGAATTCATGTCTTTGGGATTCGAACAAAAAAGTGCCGATAACCTTAATTCGACAAAATTTGTCAATAGGGTGTACTTTCCAGAATGCATAATGGAACATAAAAAAGACCTAAGAAACTTGTGAATTATTCCATGATAATAACTCTATTAAAATAAAATAAAAATTGAGTGTCATTTCCTGGATTACTAATATGTCTAATAAATATATCTATGATGCATAATGTTTGCAATTGACAATTGTAGTAGAGGGTAGTAGGCAGAGGGAAAAAGTATCCAAAAATAAAATGGTAACCATGAATAATTCGCAGGACCCCTATGAACATGATGAGGATGTCCTAGGTGAAAATATGTAAGAGGGAAATGCTGAGACATAATCCAATGGGAGGAGAGAGCAAATCACTCCCCAGAATTTGGTTGAAACAATGAGAAGTTTCAATGAGAGGCTAATCAAGACTCAAGAAGAGCAGCACTGGATTAATATTGATATCCTTCAAATCCTCACTGATATTTAGTATAGGGATCATCTTGGATCTAATCCAAGCAATGTTGTTCAAGAAACATGAAGTGCATAAAGCCGCTCTAGGAGTCGCACTAGAAAGAGGATTCCAAGTCCAAGAAATGGTTCTTTGATAAGGTCACATTAGGTATCTTTGTCAAGGTATTCTTCTCACAAGTCATGTGATATCAAGGTTCTAAAATTATCCTAAATCAAACTTCCAATAGATTTGAAAGAAGAAGGAATTTTAAAAAGATCCCACAAGGAGAATTTAGAAAGTCAAGGCCACCCACATTTGATGGAGAAGTAAGACATGTTAGGAAGCATAAGCATGGGTTATTGGAATGAATAAATATTTTAGGATTCATGATTACTCAGGAAATCAAAAGGCCATAATTGCTATTTACAATCTCAATGGATGAGCCTCAATTTGGTGGAAGCATCTCATGCAAGTAAAAGGAATTAAAGAAAGAAGGATCAACTGGGAGAGATTTAAAAAGTATTTCAAGGAAAAATACCTTTTTCCAGGTATTATGATAACAAGAGGAAGGATTTCAATGAACTAAAATTAGGACATAATTCTATGTAAGAACATGTACATAAGTTTTTGGAATTTTTGAGGTATTTGCATTACACGAAAGATGAAAGGGTAAAAATTCAAAACTTCCTTGGAATTCTACCCCAAAATTAAAGAGACTGGATTGAGTTTGTTAATCCACCAACCCTTAATGAAGCCATCAGATTGGCAATGCATTGTTAGGAATAAAGAAAAAGAAAATCAGAAGTCCATCCAATATGGCAAGGAAATCCAAAAGGAATATTTGACCAAAGGAGAAGCGGGGTCAAGCCTCCACCTTTTAGTAATCATCCAAGAAATTTCCAACAAGGCCAGTAAGCATGAAGTGGAATTAATCCAACAGTAGAAGCCGAAAAATGATCAAAATGACCACTTCAGTGTTGGGGATATGGAGAAGACCACATGCTTAAAGCTTGTACACATCGAAGAGAGAACCCTCGAGCCTTGCGTAACTTAGAAGAATCAGTTACAATGGAGTATATGGAAAGGGAAAATCCTTGAATTTATGCAGCCTTGGATAACAATCAAGCAGACCATCGATCAAGACTAGTATAAGTTGAATGTAAGATTGCCAAGCAATCTATTTTTGTTTTGGTTGATCCAAGATCTACTCATAGTTATGTTACTCCAAAAGTGGTTGAAAGTTGTTATATTATAAAAATGAAGCATAGTAAATCTTGTCTAGTTCAATTATCCATAAAAACAAAAAGAATAGTGAGTGAAGTAGTGATGGAGTGCCCTATAGAGTCGAACATACTCCTCACAAAAGTAGATTTGAATGTCCTACCATGAGGATTGTATGATGCTCTTATTGGTATGGATTGGTTGGAAAATCATAGAGCCAAGATAGTTTCTATGAAAATATCCTTGAATGCATTGATGAAGAAGGAAAGCCAAGAGTGGTGAAAGGGATTCCCGAGCAAGTTTCAGTAAGGAAGATTTCAGCCTTGTAGTTAAGGAAGTTATACAAGAAAGGTTTCCAGCTATATGTAATCCATATATCAAATTCATTGGAGGATAGAGGCCCAAAGATAGAGGATTATTGGTTGTTGAAATATTTCAATGATGTGTTTTTAGATGAAGTGCGATGACTTCCACCAAAATGGACTTTAATATTTTTACCATCAATCTTGTTCTAGGGGAAGCCCTAATTTCCAAATTTCCTTATATAATGAGCATGCCGAAATTGGTAGAGTTAAAAATGAAGCTACAAGAATTAATTGAAAACAGGTTTATCAGACCAAGTGTGTCTCCTTGGGGAGCACAGATGTTATTTGTCAAGAATAAATATGGGACTTTAATGCTATGTATTGAATGCAAACAGCTTATAAATAAAGTAACAATCAAGAATAAGTACCCATTTCTCAAAATTGATCATGATTTGTTTGATCAAATGAAGGGATCCAAAGTGTTTTCAAGATATGGCCATTATGAGTTCACAATGGTGCTATTTGGTCTTAGCAATTCACCCGGCACATTCATGTGTCTCATGAATAGTGTTTTCAGCAAGTATTTGGATAAGTTCGTGTTAGTGTTCTTGGATGACATTATTTTTTACTCAAAGAGTGAAGAATAGCATCAAGAACACTTAAGAATGGTATTGCAAGTTCTTAGATAGCACAAATTGTATGCAAAGCTAAGCAAGTGTGATTTCTATTGAAGAATGATATAGTGTTTGGGTCATATTATTTTAGAAGAAGGAATTGCAGTGGATCCAGAAAAGATTGAGGCCATAATGAATTGTTATACTCCAAGAAATGCCACATATGTTAGATCTTTTATGGGTCTTGCAGGATATTATAGAAGGTTCATTGAGGGATTCTCCAAGATTGCTCATCCAATTACATCATTGCAAAGAAATAATGTAAAATTTGTATAGTCTAAAAAATGTGAAGAAAACTTTCAGCGATTGAAGAAGTTAATTGCTAGTGTCGTTGTTTTGAAGATTGCATATCCAAAGAAGGATTTTGTAGTATGCAGGGATGCTTGCATTGAAGGATTAGGTGGATTTTGTGATTTTTTATGAGTCTAGAAAATTCAAAGAGCATGAAAATAATTATGCAACTCATAATTTAGAACTAGCAACCATAGTACATGCCCTCAATATGTGGAGGCATTATTTGTTAGGAAGAAGATTTCATCTTAGGACATATCACATGAGCTTAAAGTATTTGTTTAATCATCCAAGCTTAAATTCTAGGAAAGCTAGATGGATGGAATTGTTGTGTCAGTTTGATTTTGAAATCAAACATGTGAAAGGAAAATATAACAAGGTTGCATATGCCCTTAGCAGAAAATTTCATGTGGAAGCATTAAGTATATGCAAAATAGATTTAATAATAAGAGTCCTTGAAGAAAAAAATAATGATGAAACTTACCTTCAAGTAAACGATAAATTGCAGAAGGGAAATTTAGATGAAAAGTGTGAAGGATATCAGGTTGGAAAAAATGATCTTCTTGTTTATAAAGGCATATTTTATATTCCAAATTGTGCAAATTTGAAGTAGATGGTAAAAGATGAAATTCATCAAATGCCATACTCCGGAAATCCAAGATATTGAAATATGATAAAAAAAACAAGGAAAGAATAATATTGGCATGGGATGAAAAAGGATATCGCATAATACATTTCCCGGTGTCAAAAATTCCAACAAGTCAAGGTAGAGCATCAACATCCAGCAGTACTTATGCAGCCTTTAACCATTCCAGAATGGAAGTGGGAAATAATTTATATGGATTTTATAATGGGTTTTCCAATGACAATAAGGAATCATGATTCCATCATGGTGTGGTTGACAAGCTATCAAAAGAAGCTCATTTTATTCCATTCAATTCCACTCATAAAACAAGTGACATAGCTAATATCTTCCTGAAAGAGATATTCAAATTGCATGATTTACACAAAGCAATAGTCTCAGATCGAGATGCAAATTTCACATCCAATTTTTGGAAATAGTTATTTCAGGAATTAGGAACTCAAGTTAATTTCATCTCAACTTATCATCCTCAAATATATGTCCAAATCGAGAAGGTGAATCAAGTTGTTGAAGATATGTTGAGGATGTATGTGATGGATAAGCAATTCAAGTGGGAGGATTCCTACACTTGGTAGAATTTGCATACAATAATGGTCATCAAGCATCCTTGGCAATGAGTCCATTTGAGGCATTGTATGGTAAAGGATGCATAACTCTAGTCAGTTGGGATAACCCAGTAAACAGGATAGTGCTTGGGCCATAAATGCTCCAGGAAATGGAACAAGAAATTGTTAAGATCAAGCAGAATTTAAAGGCATCCTGGGACAGGTAGAAGAGATACGCAGATTTAAAAATAATGCACAAGGAATTTAAAGTTGGGGATCATGTCTATTTGAGAGTAAATCCAAATAAAAGTTCTCTAAAGTTGGGAAGTTGTGCCAAGTTGACACCAAGATATTGTGGTACATTCAAATCCCTTGATAGGATAGGGTCGGCTTCATATAGGACTGCATTACCTACTAACATGAAAGCTCATAATGTCTTTCATGTTTTGTTTAAAAAGTATGTTCATGATCCTAATCACGTAATTGATTGGAATGTGATTCAAGTAGAACCCATGGGAGAGTTCCAATTCGAACCTATGTGCATCCTCGATAAGAAGGTAGAATTGCTCCAGAACCGAGCCATCAGACAGGTAAAGGTGCAATGGATGCACCTTGGTATTGATGACGCTGCATGGGAGTTGGGGGTTTCCATGAGAGAGGCATAACCATTTTTGTTTAGTTTTGAGAACACTGAGGATGGTTTTGTTCTAAGGGGGAGGGGAATGTCATGCCCCCATTTTGACCCTTGGAATTATTGGCTTGAGATGTACATATTGTAAATATGTGGTGTATGATTCCTAGCATGGAGCTTAAGGCCAAGGCCCCACTAGTGAATGCTCAGATTAGAAAGGCAAGTATTTTGCATTTTGTGGACATGTTTTATTCCTCCATGGAAAAATATAATAACCATTTAAATATTTATAATACAAATAAAATGTCCGAGATTTAGCTATGGAAGCAACTAAAATGAGGGGGATGTGTTTATCCACTGGGGAGAGGAGAGATGTATGTGGGATTAAATCCTTTGTTTCCAAGTATCATCTTGAGAACCCATGTGCCATAAATATTAAGCAATTACCTAAGTGGACTTCCTTGCTGATATTTAATTATGTTGTAATAAGACAACTAAGAAATCATCTCATGAGTTTAATGAAGCATGGGCTCATCCCAGAAATTTGTATGGCTGGAATCGTTTTTGGTACCCAGAAATCAATTTCCCTCATGGGGATTTTTTTCCCTTCATTCCCACTCCATTTTTTTCAACTAGACTCCAATTTTCAACATGTTATGCATTCCCAACAAGAAAAAGAACAAAAAATAGTAACTAGAGAAAGAGCCATGTTTTAGAGTGTAAAAAATGCCCAGAAATTCGTGTGGGTTTTGAAATCCAGCGAGGGATCCATATATGTCAACCCTGAGGTGAATTTGAGAGTGTCAAAAGTCCAAAAATATGTGGGAGAACCCATATTTGGAAGTCTGGAAGTTGAATTTCGTGGCTGCAAATTTGTGTCGCTATAAATCATAGAATTCAAGAGATAATTGGAGTCTAAGAGGGATCAGAGGTTGGAATTGCTTGATAAACCCAGTGTGGGAAGAGATATCTAATGGTACAATAGCTTGGAACTTTCTATTCCCATCCTGAATAACACTGGAGGGAAGGGGCGCCTGGGGGACTATGTAGCAGGGAAGGGTACTGTCCTTTTGTTGGATGTGGTAGGTATTCTGGGTGACAAAGCTGGATAAGACCAATTGAGATGCATGTATCTTTGTGGTTGAGCTCATTGGATTAGAATTCACCTTCCTTGTCTCCCTGCATGCTTGGTAAACATAGTTCTTTGTTGGCTTAGAATGAGTGTGTGTGTGTGTGTGTATATATGTCTATGAGTGATCCTATGTAGATCCTCCTTTGTGAATACATATCCTAGATCGGGGGTGGTCTCTCAACAAAAATTTAAAGTGTTGGACAGAATGCCTACGGTTTGGTGGAACGTTTCTCTTCCATAGCCAGTTGCTTGGGAAGCTTCATTGAAAAGATAAGTGTTTAAATATTAATTTACTGTTGTGTTTGAATGCGTCTGACTATTATTCCTATGCCTATGTTGAATATGCTAGTATATGCATGTTGTGTGTGTGGAGTTAATTTATTTTCCATTATGTATTTTATTATGCATCTGCACACACATTTAGATGTTTATGAATTTTCTAATTCAATCATCATTGGGGGCAAAATTTAGAAACCCATAAAGCATTCATGTTCCGTCATCTTGGTTTGATTGATGGGTGGGAACATGACATATTTACAATGATGATGATGATGATTATCATGATGACAATGATGACAATGATTATTATGATTATCATGATCATGACAATGATGATGATGAGGATGACAATGAAAATAATTATGTTGATGATTATCATGACAATGAAAATGATGATATGATGATGATGACGATGATTATGATGATGGTCTTACTATGATCATGATGTTGGTAATGCTATCATCATCATGAGAATCAATACATCATGACATGGTTACTAGGGTCTCTCAAGTTACTCAAATAGCTATCAATACATAAGTCCATAACATGTATAAAGCTTAAACCCTAATAACAATAAGAACCTCAACTCTAATCCTTATCCTATTTATCCCTAAATTGCATAGAAGAATGGGAAACAAACATGATGATACTATTAAGGAGGAGAGAATAAGATATCTGTGCACTCTGGGGGAAACTGCTACTAACCAACAAGTATCTACCTCTTGTTCCTCCTCAACCCGTGAAACCAATCTAAAATGATGATGATGATAATAAAACAATCTACAATGATGACAACGATGATGATCATGATGAAAATGATGACGATGAGTATGAAAACGACAATAATTATGCTGATGATGAACTTGACGATTTTAATGATGATACGATGATGAAAACAATCATGATGTTAGTCTCAATATGGTCTTACTATCAAGGAGGAGAGCATAAGATATATGTTTACTCTAGGTGATCAAAATTGATTGATTCCATGTAGAAGGGGCCAACGTTGATTTTTTTGCAAACTTTTATTGCATCTCACGAAAACAAACCTTATCAACATAACTTATGCTTTGATGATTTTACCTTCAACCTCAATCATGTTGGATTGATGATCTTCCTTTATGTTTCCCAACGCTACATATATTCTAGGAATGTTCCTTCCTACCTCCTCCACAGTACCTGCTTCATGTATATTATGTACATTTCTAATTTTGTCACCCGTTTGTGGAAAATATTTATACATATAATTTCCTTCACATTCCCAACATTTTACTTGCTTCCTAGTTCCTTTTACAACATATTATGTCATTCTGAGCCCATTTTGAGTTGGATTGCTTTGTTGATATGAATTATGTTGGTTCTTGAAGAAATATGGTTTAAATCCTTTCATCCTACTTATCCTTCATCTTATCTCTCCAAGATTTCAGAAAATGTGTCCTTCCTTTGTTCTGATCATACATGTGCTTAGCCTTCCAAATTTCTTCTTCAAGGGTCTTGGGTTCATCATATTGAATTTTATCCTTGTAAAATGAAATAAAACCGCTTAAAAACCTTTGTATCTTTACCTTCTCCTCCTTGATAAACCCGACATATCTTAACAGCTCTAAAAAATTCTTTTCATACTCATGTTTCCTAATTTAAGTTTGAAAAGAACTCTTCCATCTTGTTATCATAATAATGCTTTGATAAGTACTTTTTCTAGAAGTACTTCTTGAATTTATTCCATGAAATCCTCTTTTCACTGATATGTTTCACTTGAACTAATTGGTCCCACCAACTGGAAGCCTTGCCATGTAAGTTGTAAATGGAAATCCTAGGTTCCATGTTAGAGGAGTAATTATGCATCTAAAGATACTTCATCACTCCCAGTAATCAAGCTTCAACATATTCTCCCTTCTTATTCTCACCATCAAACATGGGAGGTTTTATTTTTCTAAGTTCCCCTTATAGGTCATCTTTCACATGCATTCTTTTATGATGTCTAATTGGAGACATTTCTAGGTTGCTGATAGAACTCCCAAATATATATGGCTTTCTACATACATAGTGAGGTGAGTAGTGCTTCTTATGACTCTTGGAAGCACTTTTAGAGTGTTCATATTTCTTATGTGATCTCTTCCTTGAGCCTTCTCTTCCTTCTTTCTCCTCATTTGAGGCTGAGCCCAATTTCATTTTCCTCTATAGAATATTCACAAGTTGCACTAGTTGAGTGTTCAGTTCATTTTTTTGTTCCTAGGATCTCAACATTCTTTCATCATTTGTCTTCCCTATAACTCTGTACCTTCATCCTTAGAATTCTCATGGTTCCTACAAATTCCTATGGATTTATATCTTCTATATACCCATTTGTTTATGTTTCTTCATTTCCCACACTAATATCTTGACCTATGACATCATCTTCATGGTTGTATGGTAGCTCCCCTTCTTCCATTTTATTGTTCTATATTATTCTGAAATACTACCTTGTGATTGATTTATCCAAACTATATATGAAATGTGTTCATGATCTTAAATTTGTTTGACAAAATTTAGTTCTAAAATTCAATAAAAATCCCACACACACAGACACGCAAGCACAGGAGTGCGTGCGTGCATGCATCCATATATTTAAATTATGAAAAACATCATTCGACATTTTTGTCAAATAGAACCTACATGTCCCTTTCTGCTCATTTCCCAGAAAGATCTTTAATACTTTATTATGACAGTTTGTTTATTTTTTATTCTCCTTCTGATAAGCTTTCCAAGGACTGTAGTCATGTTCTGTTCTGATACTAGAGCTAAAAAAATTATAGCTGTTTAAAATCCATATTTCTGCTAAAATTTATAATGTTCTTGTATTCTCCCTTACACTCAAAAATTAACTTTGTTGATTTATAAAAATAAAAATGGGGTTCAAGGGGGATTCCCCCCTTGCAACCTCCCTGTGTCGTTGCAGGACAGGTCGAGGATAGTGCCCTAATTTTTTTTTAAATCTTCTAGTTTTTTGCAATCTGGCGCATAAGTTATGTTGTAATTTTCGATTTCCAACACTTGAAAAATAATTGTTGAAACCATTCTTATTTTATATTCATTCTTGTACATTTATAGTGCTAAAATAAATTTTCTATCATTGATAAGCAATTTCTTGTCATCGATCAACAGTTTCTAGCTAGCGGTTTTCCCTTTTCCATCATTTTTTATGCCTGCTAACATTCCTTGTGAAAATGGTCACGATCTCATATCATTGCAGACCAAATTAAATCTCAGTCGTTGACGCCATAGTACTTTTATTGTCCCCCGTGCACTAACATTTTCCCTTGACGGTTAGGATTGCATGATAGAACTTGTGCAATCAAATATCCATCGTCTACGGCCTAGTCACCTTTATCACTTTTCATGCATCTTGTCTTGTGTGAACGGCCATATCTTTCCCAATCGAACTTGCTCAATCAATCTCGATCATTGACGGCACGACCCTCAAATTAAACCTTAGGAACTTTTCTTTTGCGTGAATAGCTCACATTAAAAGTTATAAGATGCACGATTTGATATAAGCCACCTACGACGTACCCCTTACCATTAACAGTGATCACCTCCATTCGACAGGGATGGTCACGATCATCTGATCAAACTTGCACAATGCAATCTGGACCGTTGGTGTTGAGGCTCCCCTCTGATAACCTATGATCGGCATCCACTAATTCCTTTGTGGCTATTCCACGTCACGCTTGTTACACATGGTTTTTCCACGTCATATCTATTCACATGGCCAATTTGGGTCTCACATAAATTTTATTTCCGATATTTATATAAATGCTTAAATTTGAAATTTCTTCATGTATATACATATATGGTTTAAGCAGGTTCCAACTAGCATTATTCCGCCAACATATGTCGACTCGTAACTCACACTTGGAAACATAAAATTTACGCTTGGCCAATATAGAATTATAATGGCCTCTTCTCCATTGACGAAAATTTTCATTCCAATTAGCAAAGATTGTAATCTTTGGCACGGGTTCGAATTTTCACCAAAATTTCATAATGACATTATGTCAAATAGTTAACCTGCAAATTGTAAATTTTTCCCAATTTACACAGAACCGACTCAAACCTTACAAAATTTACTATGGATTCTCTACACATTCGGCCCAATCCATAATTCAATTCATATATATGTTGATAACTACTACGAATCAATTCATTGGTATGATTCCATACTATTTTTCGTAGAAATTTCCCTATACACCTTTATTCAAACACTTTGTGTGCAACCTTTAATTCTTCCTGTAGACTCAAATTTCGGCACATTTATTCTAGTGTTGAAAATCATGGCTCTGATACCACTAGATAACATACCCAACAGCCTCATTCGACTAAATAGATAATGGGCTACTCAAATTATGTGTCTACTCATTCATATCCAATTTCGTTTTTCTTTAATTTAACAACGGAATATAAACTTATATGGTGACCCAAATGATCTCATGCATTCATCATTAAATAATTACATGCGATATATATTTAAGCATAAACACACCCAATCCATGCCAATCAATTCCATGCATTTCAACATTCATTTACACATTTGCAAAACAATAATTTAAACAAATATATCATAACACAAATATATCCATGGCATTTATACACATGTAGATAATTATCTTTTAATTAAAATGATATCCAACTAGCTACAGGTGAAGAACGTTCCTCCCAACCATAGGCACTGTCAAGCCAAATCTTACTTTGATAGGCCACCCCTGAGCTGGAGCAATCAATCCACGAGGTCTAAGTGTTTTCCACAACTTCTGCTCAACTCAATATCTCATGCAACCCACTGGTGCAAAAACCCCCTCCATAACTATCCCAATCCTCAATTCTCCTTCCCCATCAACCTACACAACGCTAGGAACAAGCTCCCTTCGCTAAGCTAACAATCCCTTGGGAAACCTCTAGTTCCCTTCTAGGACTCCAACACATGCTGGACAAAAAGTCTCTGAATTGGGACTCCATGGCACCAGCTGCAGGATAGGTTCCTCTCACACACACTAGTTTACCTAGGTTAATGACATGAAGAATTCATATTTAGCAATGGCTTCTCCGCTCTCTGTCACAAGTACCAAGCTATGCGGTTCAAGGTGATGACAAGGAAGAAGAAGACAATTCGAATGGTGGAAGTTGGATGAAGGAACGAACCCCTCTCAAGCTTGCATTCTCTCTTTTATAAGCATGATTTAGATTGCCATGTGGCTTTTCCACATGTGACCACTTTTTCTCCTCTTCATCTTCTTCTTAAGCTAATTAAATAATTCTTAATCAAAGCATGGCTCTTATTCAAGGTTTATGTACATGGGTTAAATGGCTGAGGCTAGAAACACAAGCTAAATATTACTAAGGTAATTCCCTTTGCCCAATGTCACTTCCCTACTTGTGGATTCATAGCCCCAAGTCTCGTCTTCGTCCTTCTTCCTCTCTAGCCATTATAGTTTTTTTTATTAATATCAAAATGTACATGTATTTACATCTCTCTTAGTCATCGTGACCATTTGTTTCTAGCTTTTAGCATTTTACAGCAATATTTACACATTTACATTGCGGGGTCAAACTGTGGGAATTACGAGGGGCGTCGAACACTTTATTTTAATTGTATTTTTAGGCATTTATTGCTTTAAATCATTGAGAGTAATTTAAGAGCATGAAATATGAAAATTAATTATAATGTTATCGACAAGAAGCTTTGAGATTAATGCACGTCATTTTCGATTGAGCTTGATGCCAAGCATTATGGTTTAATGTGATATTTATCAATCTAGATTATTTTAATTTTTTATTTATTACATCTAAGCATTAATTTCAGGCATTTCCCCATAAGTAGAGATTGACAAGTCCAAATAAAATATTATACTCCCACAAATGGAAAATAGAGACAAGAGATTGACAAACCACTAATGGACAATTTAGCTTTGTTGTAAGTTTACTTTTCAAAAGCTATATGGCTTTGCTATAAGTTTACTTTTCTAAATAATTAATCTCTACTAAGTGTTGAATTAGTGTAAGTCCACATAATTAAACTTGTTGGGTGTTTGAAATCGAGTACCATAAAACTGTTATGCTATGATATTTCATAAAAAAATCATACTTCATGATCTCTAATTCACAAGGAGAGAGGTTTTCTTCAATTTCTATAATTAAAATATTTTAGATTTCAAACCTTCAAAATTTCACCTATAATTGAAATAGATAATAAGTTTTATTTGTAAAGACATTTCTTTAATATCTAAATTTTCTAAAAGTAAAACTATGCTGATGAGTTTTTCATAATCATATTCTAAATTTATAAATTAAAGCAAGAGTACTCACCAAAAACCAAACAACCATGTTAAATGATGCACTCTCTTGCTTAGACTAATATGGCTCTTCTTTATAAACAAATATGGCTTTGGAGTCCACCAATAAAAAGGTTGGAAATTTAATTGGAAACCTGAAACAAAAATAAGAGAATAGTTAAATAAAAATAGTTAAATAAAATTATAAAATAATAAAATACAAAAAAAAATCCTTTTATCTTAAATAGATTTGGAAACAACTTATATCCAAATATTTTAGCATATATAATTTGAATTTAAAAAAATCAACATATTTAATGAAATAAAACTCATAAACTCTCCCATACTCAGTGAATAGTCACTTTTCATTATGATTGTTTGACGCACATACTCTTTCACTTTTCAGGACCTGCAAGATTTCAGCTTTAATTTTTGTGGATATAAGTTTTTATTCAAAGAAGGATGTCCACTTAACTAGGTCAATTTGAGCAAGCCCACTTGTCACTTCTCTCCACAATTTTGGTTAAATGCCCCCATCACTGAGAAATACCTTTCTATTTGCTTCCAACTTTTCCCACTTTTAGGACCTGCAAGATTTCACCTTTAATTTTGGTGGATATGGGTTTGAACAATCTCACTTGTCACTTCATTACACAAATTATCAATAGCCATGTGCAAATCTATGGCATGGTATTGAAACAGTACAGAGAAAAGAAATGGTATACGTTACGTTTTTTTTTGTTTTCTTTTTAATCCAAGCAGTGATCTTTCCCTTTCATTCGGTATCATCTTTAACATAAATTATAATTATACAGCCTAATACTCTAAGACGAGGATTTTCACAGAGTATCTTATTACAGGCGCCCACAAACTTTTTCTCCACTGAAAAAGTGATCGGTCCCCATCCCATTATCCAGTACAGCTCTGGGTGGGCACCAGAAAATGGAATCCATGAGCGTTCATGGCCCTCTACCAGATGTCTGGATGGAGGATCATGCAGATGTCGATGGAAATTATTTTTATATATTGAAAGTGAAGGAGCGCATAACTTTCTGGTAACATTAGTCAATTAAAATTAAATGTAATTTGGGTAGTTGGGAGGAATGATTGTTACCCTCCCTAAGTTCAATTCTTGTAAGTGATATAATGCTCTTGTTAAGTCCCTATATATTAACTAGCTTTCCTTGATTCCTTCGAAATAACAAAAAAGTGATTTTTCCACTGGTAAAAAAACTTTCTGACAACATGATATGTTCCTGATATGTTCCTGCCCTCCCCTGGCCCAATCAACCAACCAACGATAAAGAGGTTTGAACTACATTTGATTGTGATCAAGAATCAGATCTACTGGCCACACTTTTTTCTTTTTGAAAACTTTGTTATAATCTAATTGCGACCACTTACTTCTACACGTTCAGGATTGCAATTACGAAGTTTCAGCCGCTCTGCCGTTGAACCAATTAACAGCAGGAAAATCACTGGGGCTTTTGCAATTAAGTTATGATGATAATCCCGTCAGCCGTGGCATCTACACGACATGACAGGCAATTCAGATATTGCAGATACCCAAATCGACAGACCTAAAAGCCGGCCCCAGACAAATCTGGTAAAAGCAGATATGTGTTTTGATTGATACCCAAAAATGCCAGGAAGCCACAGCTGCCCATCAGCTAATGAATCAACACTCAAATTATATTGCATCGCCTCGCACTGGCAATCCTGCAGTGACATGTGTGGTGCAAATGGTTTTATATATATACCCTCCTACACCCGAATAACAATATCGAATAACATTACCAAGAACTTGTTTCATCAAATTTTGTTGTGTGCTTGGTTTTATACAAAGATGGCCCTCCCAGTGATTGACATGAAGAACCTGCTGAATGGAGAAGAGAGGAAGCTCACCATGGCCAAGATACATAAAGCCTGCCAAGAATGGGGTTTCTTTCAGGTTATTCCCCAGTTGGTTTAATGTCTGTTCTATTATTATTATATCTGGCTTGATTGTTTTAACATATTATCACTTTTTTCTTTATGTTATCTGTTAATCTAGCTTCTGAACCACGGCATACCGCACAGTCTTCTGGATCGAGTGAAGGAATTGTTTAAAGAGCATTACAAAAATTCCATGGACGCGCAGTTTAAAGATTCTGCCGTTGTGGAAATGCTTGAAAGTGCTATCTCAGAAGGCATGGATTCAGTACTAGTAAAATAGACGCTGACTGGGAAACGGGCTTCCTCCTCCAACACTCGTCCCTTAAATCTAACACAGTGGCGCAGCATCTACCTGCCAGTTTGAAGTACAATATTACTGCTATCACTCCTGATGTATTGATCATTTGCGTGATTGATTTTGCTGAATGTTTTAAATGATAACCTTTGCGAAAATATATTAATCACTGCCCTTGTGGATATTGCAGGGAGACGATAGATGAATTTGCAGACGAGGTGAAGGGGTTGGCAGAAAGAGTATTAGAAATAATGTGCGAGAATATGGGACTTGAGAAAGGATATCTGAAAGAAGCCCTGGCAGGTGCCAATGGCCCTTCCTTTGGCTTAAAAATGTGTCACTATCCGCCATGCCCTAGGCCAGACCTTGTAGACGGCCTGCGTTCCCACACGGATGCTGGTGGATTGATTCTGTTGCTACAAGATGATGAAGTCGATGGCCTTCAAGTTCTCAAGGACGGCACCTGGTTGGATGTTCAGCCTGTTCAACACGCAATTGTAATTGACATTGGAGATCAACTGGAGGTATATAACTATCACAGTCATTAACTTGTGAACGTGTGGTTGATAGGTTATAAGTTAATTTGCTATCATCAATCTTCTTTTCTTTTTTTAAGTTAAACTACTTATCTTCTTGTTAGTTATTCATAATTATTCATGTATCAGTTACTATTATTTATGCTATCAGTTCTTCCACTAATATTGTCAGTTTTTTTCTATTGTTATTCATAATTACTATAATTGAATTGTACTGAATGTATAAGATTGTGAATGTATAAGATTGTGGATGCATACAATGCAGGTGATGAGTAATGGGAAATACAAGAGCATGTGGCATCGCGTTGTTGCGAAAGAGGATGCGAATCGAATGTCTGTTGCAGCAACTTATAACCCTTCAAGCCTTGCAGAGGTGTATCCTGCTCAGCAGCTAATGACCACGTCGGCAGAGAAGAATGGCTGCAATGAGAATGAAACTATTGTGAACGCAGAAAGTAATTACGATTATCCAAAGTTCGTATCAGCAGATTACATGAGAGTGTATGCCGCGCATAAGTTCCTCCCCAAAGAACCGCGATTTGAGGCCATGAGAACACTGGGGAACTGAGCTAACAGATGGCTTGGTTTCCACTGGATTTTGTCATGACGGTTAGGAGCAATAAACAACGTAAAATGAGCATATCAAATAGAATATAAAAGTTATTTCGAGAACACCGAAGCCTATAGTATAGGCAATAAAAATAATAAAGTTGATATAGAATAATTAGACGTGTAGAATAAATATTGGTATGTGGGGTATAATATGTAATCAATGTGTGGTAGGAGAATTTTGATAGGTTATAAGTTAAATGGTACAGTTGTTGGTTATTTATTTGTTATCGCATGTAAACTAATTTTGATAGATCATAAGTTAAGTGGTACAGTTGTTTGTGATTTGTTATCACATGTACACGAAGCTATTTTTAATATGTATTTTTTATACTTATTTATTTCAAATTTGGAATAGCTTCATAAAATAAATTAATTTGGTGGAGGTAAACTTTAAAAAATGAGGTGAAAAAAAAAAGTAAAAAACTACTCAATTTACTTTACTGTTTTATTTATGTATTCAAAAAACTTTAAAAAATTTATTTATATTTATTATATATGATATGTAAGTTCACTTTGCAGTTGTATTGATGGACGAGAATGTCTTAATCGTTGGTTCACTGATCCAACGGTTGGCAATGAAAAAAAAAGCTAACTTCGGGGAATTGATCCCACTTAGAAATTCAATTCAATGATGTGGCAGCATACTGGTGAGAGTTCAATGTACAATGAAATGACTTAAAGATTGAAAATGCACCAAGCTACACCAACCACTGCAAATGTGAAAAGAACAAGTCGTCACAAAAGCATATGGCATTCATCCTATGATGCACAACCATACCTTCTCTGCATTTGCTTATGGCAGCATGTAAAAAAACATGTCTTATAAAATGATGTTTCCAAATTGACTACAAGAAAATAACTTTCGGTTTCAACAATTGCAATGTTTAAAAGAAAAAGCAGAATCCTAGTGCAGAGAGTTGGAATGTGAACCAAGCACCCTATATATGTAAAGAAGGCCAATTTTGGCTTTGGGGCTACTGGCGAAATACATTTTTAGACTAACATAAAATATCTCAATCCATTTTTTTCCTTTTCAATGAAAAAAATGTGTAAAACTAATCCAGGTTCCAAGCTTTTGACAGAAGCATGAAAATCAAAGTTTTTATTTTAGTAGGAATAGAGTTTTGTACATCCTTTGTTTAAAATCATAGGGCGAGCAACAATCCAAGAGGGAAATCCTGTACTAACAATTCCATGGAAGTAAACAAGACCAAGCAGGTTGCTACAAATGCCTTTTTACAATACACCCTGCTGCAACCAGTTTGATTCACTTTAATGGTTTAAAGAAACATAGTTCTTGTTTCATCCTCACTAGATATAGGCTTGCATCATAGAAGTGTATAGTAATTGGCAAATATCTCTTACAGAATGTTTATGTCCATTGGAAAAATGAAAGGCTACAAACCAGGTGAAAAGATATGCACAATGGAGACACTATCTTATAATGGCCCGCAGTTTGTCGCACTAGCAGAAAACGTTTGCACGACATGAGCTCATAAACAATGAAATTAATACCCATGTCAATGCCATTCAACTGCTAAGACAAGTGAATTTGTAGTGTTGAATCATTATAGCCAAGATCCATTCACCAAGGTAAGACATGGCCAACATGCTCAAGCAGAGGGCAGCTCAATCGCTTAGTGAACAAACAAAGTTGAAAGGCGACTTTGAAAATTTTGATTTCCCTCAATTCAAAAAATCCAAAATTAAAGGTCGATTGAGAATGCAAAAAAAGATGCAAGAGAGGCCAGACATAGACCATATATATATAAAAAATGTTTGCAAAGGAATTGAAACCAAATAGGTGAGATATGTTGAAGGTGGAGATGGGAAAAAAAATGAAATATGTTATGGCATCGTTCAACAGAAGACTGAAAGAAAACGTTTTGAAATTGACAAATACTCTAGAAGATATAATTTCACAATGCCAGACACTACAAGATGTTCATAGCTGCCGAAATATTGAATGCATCAAAAGCCTTGTGAGAAGCTTTTGATACAGAAAATCATTCCCAAAGTGCAGGAGACAAGGACAAGCAAGCATCCATAGGTGGGGAAAATCGAACTGACACCGATACAATAATGCACATAATAAAATATATAATAATTAGATTGGCAGGAAAGCAAACTACTGCACAAACAAATCACTCTGTGCAGGTAAAGCCGTAGCACTGAATTTACAGACAACTTCAAGGGAAACACTGACTCTATATACACTATTTTAAGTTTACTGCAACGATGGACACTATATAATACACGCATATTATTGAAACAACACGAAAAAAGAAGAAGCAAATATATGTACATATTGTTGAGCACTATTGGAAAAAAAATGGAGAAACCCTATGAAAACACTAGTTTTTTTTTAATAATCTATGTTTTTTCAATGATATGAAAAGATTGTAATCACATATAGGAATTGTTATGAAATAATTGATTTTACAGACATTGCAATTATTATGTTCAAGCATAAAGTGAAAACAAAGAGTTCAAGTTTAAGTCAATCTCTACATTTTTTTAATTAAGCGGAGTATGGAAAGAACACTATATCACAAAGTTAAGAAAACATCGAAGTTGATACTGCACATATACAATGAACGCAAAATCCATTATGAGTTTATACACGAATGCATAGTTTGAACCCTGTGTACACACTATTCAACACATTGAAGGAGTATATAAAACATCATCCAAGCAAATATTATTGAGAGAACATGAAGCAAAATATCGGAACATTAAACATATCAATTGCATCATAGATTTTTTTGGCATATATATATATATATATATACAACGTAGAAACTACCAACTGCATATATACATTGCTAAGCACAGAAAAGATCTCCAAAATCCGCACTTGCGACTTAAAGAATATTGGCATACACAGTCTCGGTTCTGTTCAAAATATGGGCAGAGACATAATAAATGAGTTACAAAGCACAAATGGCTGAGCTATATATCTCATATTATACATTAGTATATATATGTTACATAGCTTGACGATTCAAGGCAACACCGACTAACCGATCGTAGAACTAAATAACCGAATGTAACTAATACACTTAACTGATGAGATTACTATTTCTAACACTCCCTCTTAATCTCAAGGGTTACATTCTTACTAAACACAACACTCCCTCATAATTATGATACTCTAAAACATCTAAAATGCAAATCTCATAAATGCAAATGCTTGCTGGTCTATGTCTCAGCCAAGCTTACAAACACTTAACAAAATTTCATAAAACTAAATTAGGTTCATATTAGGCTGCTTAGGCCTAGTTCTTTCATCTTCATATTCGCCTAATTCTTTCATCTTCATCTTCAAAGATAGAATGCTCGCCTGGATCCCAAATTTGATGTTGTTGTCGTCCTCTTGCATTGCTTTCAAAAGTATCTTGAGTCAACTGATCTTTGTGTTTGACTATATTCTTTGTCTCATTGTGTCTCTGCAAACACTTCCATAATTCTTCTACCTCAATGTTCAGCTCTATTCCTTGCATGTGTATGTTACTTAACTTCATTTCTTGGGGGATTTCTGTAATGCTAATTGTTGATTCTTGAAAGTTAATTTCTGATTCTTGAAAGTTAATGTTTTCGTATTCTTCATCTTCAACTAAATTGTCATCATCAAACTCAACAAACTTTGTTCGGTTCATGAAGTTAATGTCATCAGCAATATCTATTGCCGGATTCACCAAAGTTTCTTCAACATCACAAGCTGTTACAATGGCGGCTTTACCAACAACTTCATCATCCACTAGTGTATCTACACAGTGGGATTCACCTTCCTCTTCATGCTCTTCTTTACAAACGACGACTTCAATCTTCTCCTCTACTTTATCAAGGACTTCTTCCACTTTTTTTCCTTCATCTTCTTTCTTTGCTTCAGACACAAAAACTTCTTCTAATTTACCAATATGCTGCAAAGTATTAATGTTTCTTCTCTTTTTACTGTACCTCATCTCTAGAGCATCCCAAAAATATTTTGCACTAACAACTTGACGAAGTTTATAGAAAACACTATAAAAAACGTTTTCATCCACTGCTGACAAAATAAGAAATCTTGCTATTGCATTTTTTCTATGACAGGGATGTACAAAGTCTTTTTGAACAAAATGCCACAAATTTACTGAACAAAGCAAATCTTCCATTTTATTTGCCCAAATTTCATAATCCATACATGAGAAAAATGGCAAAATCGGCATTGATCTACTTAATATTCATTGATCTCTCCATCTTCATTAGGTTTATTCTGCTCTAAATCTTCATTGATCTGCTCCATAACTAGAAATACTCTATATTTCTCTTCAATTTTTTTCTCAAAAATAGCAGCAATTCTCCACACCAAATAAATTATTTTCTTTCTCAAAATCAATTGATATTGATCAATAGAAGGCTGCTCGTTTTTGTATATAAGGTATAAAGGTACTTTCACCACAGTTCACAAAAATTTCTTAGAAATCAATTCTAGCTTTTTATCTTCACAAAACGAACTTTTTATAATTCTCTTTTACCAAAATAATAGCTTTTCTTTTTTCCTAAAATTTAAGAATATAAATTTTATTTTTTTCACAAACTTCTTTTCAAAAAATATATTCAGATATTCAAACTTGTCCTTTTAAAACATTTTCTTCAAAAAAAAACTTTCGTAACTTCAAAATTTCGTTTTAACCAAGAAAACTTTTCAAAACTTTAACTCTACTGGCTTTGCCGCTGGCTTTTCTTTATATAGATATAAAATATTTTACCAATCCACAGAATCTTATTTTAATAATATAAACAACCTTTTGTCAAATAACAAACATATGCTACACTCTTACTCATTCCAATATTTTCTATCATCATGTGGATGGGATTTAATCTATTCTTCACGGACTAGATATCCTTCAGTGTTATCTTTTTCTTCAAACGGACACGAACACTAACTTTCCTCCTCAAGGTCTACCCACCATGTCATATATCATGTCAGATATAGTTGAACTTCTTTTTTTCATTCAAACTGGATAACATCCCCATAATGCTCAGTAACTTAACAACTTGCAGCGATCTTTTCTTCCTCACAGCAAACCACAATTTTATTTAGGCGAACGAGAGATTCTTTTCTGCTCGTCTTCGCTGGCAGCGGGCTTCCTCTTAATGACTGTAGCGGACTTTTCCATCAACGACTGTCATAGCCCGGATTCTATACTCAATGGGCTTTCTCCATCAACAACTGATCCAACCAATAACTGGTGGAGTCTCAAACGTTCTCCAACGTCATCCAAACAAATTACTCAAAAATTCTGCTCAGGAACACCTCACTAGAGAGCAGATTTCCCTCTGCGTGTTCAACAACAATTTTAACAAAACCTCCATCGGCTTAACAAAACCTCCAAGGGCTCAACAAAACCTAACGGTTCAACAAAACCTCCAACGGTTCAACAAAACCTCCAATCAAATCAAGAAGAGTCTCCTAAATCCATCTTGGATTAACCAAATGCTCTGATACCATGTTCAAAATATGGGCAGAGACATAATAAATGAGTTACAAAGCACAAACGGATGAACTATATATCTCATATTATACATTAGTATATATATGTTTATGCACCAACCCGAGTGGAGACTGCAATCTGCTTTCCTTTCCCCATCCAACCGCCCTGAGATATAAATGTTGTTGTACTCTAACTACATATCTGTCCGTACTATTATTTTTTCTCTACTTCATTGACTGTTGTACTTACTTCTGATGTATTTTGGTTCAAATATGATCACTCTATTTTTCTATAGTTACGTTCTACAATACAGATTCTGTGCATATATATAGAGAGATAGATAGATAGATAGTTAGATAGTTAGATAGATAGATATTCACATGCTTCTTGCGCCTTTCTCACAAATGCTCCTTATGTATGCCCAACTGCTCCTTGTTTCTCAGCATTTCTAGTAACCTCACACACTTCTTCAAATCATATTTCGTCTTATTCCCTGAGAATTTAATCTAACTGAAGCTTGCAAATTTAGAATATTACTCAATTTTTTCTTCCAAGATTGCTTCTCATTCATCAACTTCACTCTTATTTGTACTCAACTTCTTCAAACAATGTGTCCACAAGTTGGGGCTTATCTGAATGGTAACACCCATTCTTCCTTTCTTTATAGTCAAGTTTTCCCAAGCATATGCCACTTGTCTTAACCTACGCGAATGAGGTATCATTATTTTGTGGGTCTTGCACACACTAGTTCATTGGCTTAGTGGGACTTGTGTACTAGAGTAGCAGTACTAGGTAGGATTAAGTACTTGCGAACATATTTATATATTTCTTGAAATTGGAACATAGACACCAAGTCCAACAACCATTTGACATCATCCAAGAATTTATTTGGCATCAATGACAACACCAAAGTTCAACAATCTCCCCCTTTGGCATTGATGTGAACACCTTATGAAGATGTTCTCCTCCTGATCATGAATTCTTCTATTTTTCTTACACAATACAGTGCTACCCCTATATTTATGACCATTTGATCCTTTTCTCTATTGCGCAACCTTTGGTCAGTATTTTTCTGCTATACTTTTTATTCTCGTGCTTCCTGTGCAGTTCTCTATTGCCAATATATGCTTCATCGTATCTCTCCTCCTTTGACATCAATGGAAAAGAGATACTCCCCCTGTAGTTATGCTTTCATTCCCTTTCCTTTTTGTTGTTTCTGCTACGCTAAATTGAGTTCCCCTACAACATGTACGTATATCACTGTCTCTGTAGATGTCACAATCATAGTTACTACAAGTTTGCTCCCCCTACGTAGTTGTAAATTCTCCTTAACCTTGATCTTCTATTCTTGTCTTGTGTTGTGTGATTTAATCACATCTAACTTCTTGTATCAATGTTGTGTTAGAATTTCCTCTCATTCTCATTGGACTCTTGCTTTAGGTGAATTGCATTCTTGTATTGGATGTTTCTATACTGCACGGTCCCTTGTCTGCTTGTCTTTACGCACAGTGCTCTGTTTCTTTGATTTGACTGCGCCAGATTTCTTCCATGTCAACCATTTGCTCCAGTTGCTCCTTCTAGATTCCTACTTTTATTTTCTTTTTGTTTTTAGTATCACTGACATTTTAGCGCGACAAATATGCATTGTTTGTTATACCTTTTTCGACTATCATTAATGAAAAATACCTTGCATTGCTTCCTTTTTAACTTCACTTATCTCATCATGCTTTACAAAAAAAAAATCCTTGATGTAAACCATACAGATTTGACATTTGACACATCTAAATTGTGCGAAAATGTTTTAGTATGTCATTTATGACTC
Organism: Larix kaempferi; assembly: GCA_027924585.1. Taxonomy (NCBI): domain Eukaryota; kingdom Viridiplantae; phylum Streptophyta; class Pinopsida; order Pinales; family Pinaceae; genus Larix; species Larix kaempferi. The sequence goes on from BSBM01000668.1 coordinate 8,587,061, forward strand.
ATGTACACGTGTGATTTAGCAGAATTTTGTCCTTGAGCACAGTCTCCTTAATTTATGTCAACATGAATTGTTAGGAAATTTGCACTATCCTCCATGAATACATCAACTCTGATGTCCCTTCAATTTGCTTCTAAGCGCGCAAGTCGGTGACCTTCCAGTCTATTTATGGGTTGCTCGCCATACAAAGAGTCATCATTTTTTCTTTTTTTTTTATCATTGTTTTCTTATTTCTGTCATAATGGCTAGATCTCTTCAACAAGTCAATGTAGCTATTGGTAGGATTTATGAGTCATCTAGTCTTAGTGAGAATATTTCACAGCCAATTTAGAGAGTCGCATGTCTCAAATCAAGGAAGCACACATAAAGGAGTGGTATGCTCAATCTCAAGTGAATCAGAGGAATGTGCACGACATTGCGGTCTTGAAAGATCGAGTTGGGTGATTAGAGAAGCAGAAGGAGTGAATATTGATTCTTTTGCAGTAGTTGCAAATGTATAATAGCAATATTAGTCTTACCAACTAATTTTCATAGGAGATAAACTTGTACCAATTTTTGCAGGTTTCTAGTTCTGAGCAGTATTCATCGGATCTTCAATTTATGCGGCCACTTGATTGTTTTAATTCTACACAACCATATTCATTGGATCTTGAACTTTGTCTATTTGTGCAATCTTCGGATTAGATCATTGAAAATTATTCATTAGACCTCGAGCTTCGCCTGTAGGATCCCGAAGGATTATTTATGTATTCCGGTTTTTTGTTTATGAAGGGGAAACAATTTTGTAAAGTAATATGTATCAAGGCTCATGCATTATTGTCGTTGTTAGTCATGTGCAACAATATCCTTATTTGTATGTATTGTCCTTCGCGGCAATGAATTTCCTCTTACATATTTGCCACTTATGGCCAATTTTCTATATCACCTTTTTTTGTAATAGCTACTCATACGGTTGAATAAAAATGTATTTTGTTCTATCTGTACTTTGTTCTGTGCAATATTGTTTTCCCTTTTTTATTCATGTGTTTCCATCATAGTCACATTTTAACTAATGAATCCTTCTAAATAAAAATAACCAATTTCATGTTTGCACATATTAAAAAAAATTGTTGTGGTTCTGTTCTGCACACAATATGTTTGACAATGTCTTGATCTTCGCGAAATTCCCCTTCTTGCATATTTCTTCTCCTGAAATATTACAGTTTGTAATTTATGACCAAATATATTGCACACAGCCTCGTACTATGTCCTGATTCGTTACGTTTCTCATCGTCAACTTATTTTTTCCACTTAGTGCCTATTATCCTTCTAGTAGTGCAATATTTGTTCCATGAAGCTATTATTTCTCTGGCTATTATTCTGCTTCATGAATTCCTTATTATTCTCTGTAGTTCTAAATACATATAGCAACCAAGTCCTGTTATTTGACTTTTAATTTCTAGACCTTCTTAACAAATTCCTTTTCTTGTTTGAATGAACTATATGAGGTTAACTGACATGTGTATTTTCCTTCCTTTCTTCTCCATACTTGGTCAATCTTGCTATATGAACCATTTTCCTTTGATAATGAATTTATTGACCTTCTGTAGATTTGAGCTTTATGACACTGAGCATCACAACATCTTACTGTGGAACAGTGCTTTGCAAAGTGTCCAGTACTTTTGTGCATCCTGGTCACTGAAGGATTCCTTCTTGATGCCTCATTCTTCCTTAACTTGTCTTGAGCATTCTTCCTTAACACCAGGCTTATGAGGTTCAACCTGTTTAAGAAACAACTAATAATACAATGCCAAACAATTTCATTTTTTGTTCTAGGTTAATATGATATTGAATCAAATTATAAAATTTTGAACATGATAAAATTGACAAATGTACTTATAGCTTACTCGCAATTTCCTTAGTTTATCGACCAAAACGTTCTTCCTCTGGAATAGTTTAGGTGAGTCAGAATTGAACAATGAAAGAATTCTTGATTCGTCTTCCATATAAGCTTACATATAATTTCTTGTGGTCTTGGATAATCAAGAAATTTATCATCATCATCAACCACATTTGGATCATGGGTGGAGTCCTGCGCACATATATCATGTAAAGTTTATTATAACATTAATTTTAGGAAAATTACAAAAAAATTAAATAAATGTGTGCAAGTGCATTTCCACAATAATCCTTCCAAAACATTCCAAACAATATTATTTACAACATAATACGTAGATAAATTTATGTAGAGAATGAAACGCTTCATAAGTTTTATATGTAAAGAATAAAATGTTTTGACCCCGATTATTGCACAGTTTGACACTTATAATGTTCGATTCAAATGATAATGTATCGACAACTCCTCCCTCGGTGCTATTGTTTTTATTGCAAATAACACTACACAATTTCGTTCATGTGCCTTAAAGTTGCAATTGGGAGGCTTTGTAGTTGTCCCTAGTTGTGTACTATTTAAAAACCTTGCAATATTTCTAGAAGTCTTTGGCCTTCCATCAATATATAGTTGCTCCTTTATTTTGACTAGAGTCTTTTATTTGAAGATAGTTTGCAAAAATGACATTTCTACGCATGATTTTCATATATTCTGAAAGCCTATTCCAAGCTGCTTAATTGTAACAAGGTCCAACATATTCCATCCAGTTACCCCGCCACATTGGACCTTTATTCCATCCATGTAAAATATCCCAATACTATGTATAGATGATGGAGCAATGCGATATATTCTTTAATCGAGACAAAAAATTCAGTGTCCATGTATATAAGTTGTTTTAGTTCCCATCGTTTGACCAGATTTTTGTACCTTGAGGGGACCTCAATGTCACATTTTATCTTATCACCATAACTGCAAGTCCCTCCTTGAGCAAGAAACACTTTCATGCATTTATGAAATTCTCTTCTTACATCACTGTCCCCCATTCCTCCTAAACTATCCTCGCTCTCGGAAGATAGATCTGACAGATACCTATTTGGCAGTACCTGCAAAACTTGGAGCTGATAAAAAAATCTTAGAGTAGCCATGAATGGAATCCATAGAGTACATATTATCTAACAAACAACCATAACACAATGATTTTAGGGATTTTCCAATCAATATTGATCCATAAGAATGGCTTCCTCTTTGATTTTTAACATTCTGGGAGTCAAATGCTAGAATGTTATCTATCAGCTAACTGATACTAGACAACAAATGGGGATTCAAATCATTACCTACAAATCCTATCCCCATAGTCTTAACCTAGATAGAAAATTCCTTTTGGGCCTAAGTGAAGAATTTAGTGTTTTTAGACTAGGGTTGAGTATTGCACCGAGAGTAGTGAGGTGCTCTACGGCTTGGTATCAAGGAGATGTTGTCACATTACATTATGTAACGTAATGTTCCCAAAAAAAAAGTAACTAAAAAAATTCATGTCGACTCATAACCTATCAAAATAAAAAGTAATTAAAAAAAATCATGTCAACTCATAAAACAAAATAAAAATTAAAACCAACATAGATCCATCTTGAACATGGACCTATTAGCACCCGAAGGGATCCAATTTCTTGAGGTGTAATTTTTTCTATATGTGCAAAAAAATTAAGATAAAAAAATAATTACAAGTGCGAAATTTAAGATAATAAAATTAAATGCAAAAGTTTAAAGTCTGGGAAAAAGTGAAAAAGTTAGAAGTAGTCAAACCCAGAATTTTGTAGAAGTTGATTGGAGAATTGGATCATAGATTGGAAAGTTGATAAGTAATCATTGTTATACACACTAACAATTTCCAATAGAAAAAAAATTCTAGTTCTTTCAATATTTTCTTCTGCATGGGGCTAAAGTTGGCCTCCGAAACTAATTGCAGCTATAGAAAAAATATAGAATTGGGCAAAATTAGCATTTTTGGGAGAGTGTAACTTTTAGCTCCTAGATCATAATGAAGCATGAAGATACTCGTTGGAAATATTATCCATAGGGGAACAATGTTTCACAACCATATTCTAAATGAGGAATTCATGTCTCTGGGATTCGAACAAAAAAGTGCCTATAACATTAATTCGACAAAATTTGTCAATAGGGTGTACTTTCCAGAATGCATAATGGAACATAAAAAAGACCTAAGAAACTTGTGAATTATTCCATGATAATAACTCTATTAAAAAAAATAAAAAAATTGAGTGTCATTTCCTGGATTACTAATATGTCTAATAAATATATCTATGATGCATAATGTTTGCAATTGACAATTGTAGTAGAGGGTAGCAGGCAGAGGGAAAAAGTATCCAAAAATAAAATGGTAACCATGAATAATTCCCAGGACCCCTATGAACATGATGAGAATGTCCTAGGTGAAAATATGCAAGAGGGAAATGCTGAGACATAATCCAATGGGAGGAGAGAGCAAATCACTCCCCAGAATTTGGTTGAAACAATGAGAAGTTTCAATGAGAGGCTAATCAAGACTCAAGAAGAGCAGCACCAGATTAATATTGATATCCTTCAAATCCTCAATGATATTTAGTATAGGGATCATCTTGGATCTAATCCAAGCAATGTTGTTCAAGAAACATGAAGTGCAGAAAACCGCTCTAGGAGTCGCACTAGAAAGAGGAGTCCAAGTCCAAGAAATGGTTCTTTGATAAAGGTCACATTAGGTATCTTTGTCAAGGTATTCTTCTCACAAGTCATGTGATATCAAGTTTCTAAAATTATCCTAAATCAAACTTCCAATAGATTTGAAAGAAGAAGGAATTTTAAAAGGATCCCACAAGGAGAATTTAGAAAGTCAAGGCCACCCACATTTGATGGAGAAGTAAGACATGTTAGGAAGCATAAGCATGGATTATTGGAATGAATAAATATTTCAGGATTCATGATTACTCAGGAAATCAAATGGCCATAATTGCTATTTACAATCTCAATGGATGAGCCTCAATTTGGTGGGAGCATCTCATGCAAGTAAAAGGAATTAAAGAAAGAAGGATCAACTGGGAGAGATTCAAAAAGTATTTCAAGGAAAAATACCTTTTTTCCAGGTATTATGATAACAAGAGGAAGGATTTCAATGAACTAAAATTAGGACATAATTCTATGTAAGAACATGTACATAAGTTTTTGGAATTGTTGAGGTATTTGCATTACACCAAAGATGAAAGGGTAAAAATTCAAAACTTCCTTGGAATTCTAACCCAAAATTAAAGAGACTGGATTGAGTTTGTTAATCCACCAACCCTTAATGAAGCCATCAAACTGGCAATGCATTGTTAGGAATAAAGAAAAAGAAAATCAGAAGTCCATCCAATATGGCAAGGAAATCCAAAAGGAATATTTGACCAAAGGAGAAGCGGGGTCAAGCCTCCACCTTTTAGTAATCATCCAAGAAATTTCCATCAAGGCCAGTAAGCATGAAGTGGAATTAATCCAACAATAGAAGCCGAAAAATGATCAAAATGACCACTTCAGTGTTGGGGATATGGAGAATACCACATGCTTAAAGCTTGTACACATCGAAGAGAGAACCCTTGAGCCTTGCATAACTTAGAAGAATCAGTTACAATGGAGTATGTGGAAAGGGAAAATCCTTCAATTTATGCAGCCTTGGATAACAATCAAGCAGACCATCGATCAAGACTAGTATAAGTTGAATGTAAGATTGCCAAGCAATCTATTTCTGTTTTGGTTGATCCAAGATCTACTCATAGTTATGTTACTCCAAAAGTGGTTGAAAGTTGTTATATTATAAAAATGAAGCATAGTAAATCTTGTCTAGTTCAATTATCCATAAAAAAAAAGAATAGTGAGTGAAGTAGTGATGGAGTGCCCTATAGAGCTGAACATACTCCTCACAAAAGTAGATTTGAATGTCCTACCATGAGGATTTTATGACGCTCTTATTGGTATGGATTGGTTGGAAAATCATAGAGACAAGATAGTTTCTATGAAAATATCCTTGAATGCATTGATGAAGAAGGAAAGCCAAGAGTGGTGAAAGGGATTCCCAAGCAAGTTTTAGTAAGGAAGATTTCAGCCTTGTAGTTAAGGAAGTTATACAAGAAAGGTTTCCAGCTATATGCAATCCATATATCAAATTCATTGGAGGATAGAGGCCCAAAGATAGAGGATTATTGGTTGTTGAAATATTTCAATGATGTGTTTTTAGATGAAGTGCGATGACTTCCACCAAAATAGACTTCAATATTTTTACCATCAATCTTGTTCTAGGGGAAGCCCTAATTTCCAACTTTCCTTATATAATGAGCACGCCGAAATTGGTAGAGTTAAAAATGAAGCTACAAGAATTAATTGAAAACAGGTTTATCAGACCAAGTGTGTCTCCTTGAGGAGCACGGATGTTATTTGTCAAGAATAAATATGGGACTTTAATGCTATGTATTGAATGCAAACAGCTTTTAAATAAAGTAACAATCAAGAATAAGTACCCATTTCCCAGAATTGATCATGATTTGTTTGATCAAACGAAGGGATCCAAAGTGTTTTCAAGATATGGCCATTATGAGTTCACAATGGTGCTATTTGGTCTTAGCAATGCACCTGGCACATTCATGTGTCTCATGAATAGTGTTTTCAGCAAGTATTTGGATAAGTTTGTGTTAGTTCTTGGATGACATTCTTTTTTACTCAAAGAGCGAAGAAGAGCATCAAGAACACTTAAGAATGGTATTGCAAGTTCTTAGATGGCACAAATTGTATGCAAAGCTAAGCAAGTGTGATTTCTATTGAAGAACGATATAGTGTTTGGGTCATATTATTTTAGAAGAAGGAATTGCAGTGGATCCAGAAAAGATTGAGGCCATAATGAATTGTTATACTCCAAGAAATGCCACATATGTTCGATCTTTTATGGGTTTTGCAGGATATTATAGAAGGTTCATTGAGGGATTCTCCAAGATTGCTCATCCAATTACATTATTGCAAATAAATAATGTAAAATTTGTATAGTCTGAAAAATGTGAAGAAAACTTTCAGCGATTGAAGAAGTTAATTGCTAGTGTCCTTGTTTTGAAGATTGCATATCCAAAGAAGGATTTTGTAGTATGCAGGGATGCTTGCATTGAAGGATTAGGTGGATTTTGTGATTTTTTATGAGTCTAGAAAATTCAAAGAGCATGAAAATAACTATGCAACTCATAATTTAGAACTAGCAACCATAGTACATGCCCTCAATATGTTGAGGCATTATTTGTTAGGAAGAAGATTTCATCTTAGGACATATCACATGAGCTTAAAGTATTTGTTTAATCATCCAAGCTTAAATTCTAGGAAAGCTAGATGGATGGAATTGTTGTGTGAGTTTGATTTTGAAATCAAACATGTGAAAGGAAAAGATAACAAGGTTGCATATGCCCTTAGAAGAAAATTTCATGTGGAAGCATTAAGTATATGCAAAATAGATTTAATAATAAGAGTCCTTGAAGAAAAAAATAATGATGAAACTTACCTTCAAGTAAAAGATAAATTGCATAAGGGAAATTTAGATGAAAAGTGTGAAGGATATCAGGTTGGAAAAAATGATCTTCTTGTTTATAAAGGCATATTTTATATTCCAAATTGTGCAAATTTGAAGTAGATGGTAAAAGATGAAATTCATCAAATGCCATACTTCGGAAATCCAAGATATTGAAATATGATTAAAAAAAAGGAAAGAATAATATTGGCATGGGATGAAAAAGGATATCACATAATTCATTTCCTGGTGTCAAAAATTCCAACAAGTCAAGGTAGAGCATCAACATCCAGCAGTACTTATGCAGCCTTTAACCATTCCAGAATGGAAGTGGGAAATAATTTATATGGATTTTATAATGGGTTTTCCAATGACAATAAGGAATCATGATTCCATCATGGTGTGGTTGACAAGCTATCAAAAGAATCTCATTTTATTCCATTCAATTCCACTCATAAAACAAGTGACATAGCTAATATCTTCCTGAAAGAGATATTCAAATTGCATGATTTACACAAAGAAATAGTCTCAGATCAAGATGCAAATTTCACATCCAATTTTTGGAAACAGTTATTTCAGGAATTAGGAACTCAAGTTAATTTCAGTTCAACTTATCATCCTCAATATATGTCCAAATCAAGAAGGTGAATCAAGTTGTTGAAGATATGTTGAGGATGTATGTGATGGATAAGCCATTAAAGTGGGAGGATTCCTACACTTGGTAGAATTTGCATACAATAATAAACATCAAGCATCCTTGGGAATGAGTCCATTTGAAGCATTGTATGGCAAAGGATGCATAACTCTAGTCAGTTGGGATAACCCAGTAAACAGGATAGTGCTTGGGCCATAAATGCTCCAGGAAATGGAACAGGAAATTGTTAAGATCAAGCAGAATTTAAAGGCATCCCGGGACAAGCAGAAGAGATACGCAGATTTAAAAAGAATGCAAAAGGAATTTAAAGTGGGGGATCATGTCTATTTGAGAGTAAATCCAAATAAAAGTTCTCTAAAGTTGGGAAGTTGTGCCAAGTTGACACCAAGATATTGTGGTCCATTCAAATCCCTTGATAGGATAGGGTCGACTTCATATAGGATTGCATTACCTACTAACATGAGATCTCATAATGTCTTTCATGTTTTGTTTAAAAAGTATGTTCACGATCCTAATCATGTAATTGATTGGAATGTGATTCAAGTAGAACCCATGGGAGAGTTCCAATTCGAACCTATGTGCATCCTCGACAAGAAGGTAACATTGCTCCAGAACCGAGCCATCAGACAGGTAAAGGTGTAATTGATGCACCTTGGTATTGATGAGGCTGCATGGGAGTTGGAGGTTTCCATGAGAGAGGCATAACCATTTTTGTTTAGTTTTGAGAACACCGAGGACGGTTTTGTTCTAAGGGGGAAGGGAATACCATGCCCCCATTTTGAATTTTGGAATTATTGGCTTGAGATGTACATATTGTAAATACGTGGTGTATGATTCCTAGCATGGAGCTCAAGGCCAAGGCCCCACTAGTAAATGCTCAAATTATAAAGGCAAGTATTTTGCATTTTGTGGACATGTTTTATTCCTCCATGGAAAAATATAAAAACCATGTAAATATTTATAATACAAATAAAATGTCCGAGAGTTATCTATGGAAGCAACTAAAATGAGGGGGATGTGTTTATCCACTGGGGAGAGGAGGGATGTATGTGGGATTAAATCCTTTATTTCCAAGTATCATCTTGAGAACCCATGTGCCATAAATATTAAGCAATTACCTAAGTGGACTTCCTTGCTGATATTTAATTATGTTGTAATAAGACAACTAAGAAATCATCTCATGAGTTTAATGAAGCATGGGCTCATCCCAGAAATTTGTATGGTTGGAATCGTTTTTGGTACCCAGAAATCAATTTCCCTCATGGGGATTTTTTTCCCTTCATTCCCATTCCATTTTTTTCAACTAGACTCCAATTTTCAACATGTTATGAATTCCCAACAAGAAAAAGAACAAAAAATAGTAACTAGAGAAAGAGCCATGTTTTAGAGTGTAAAAAATGCCAAGAAATTCGTGTGGGTTTTGAAATCCAGCAAGGGATCCATATATGTCAACCTTGAGGTGAATTTGAGAGTGTCAAAAGTCCAAAAATATGTGGGAGAACCCATATTTGGAAGCCTGGAAGTTCAATTTCGTGGCTGCAAATTTGTGTCGCTATAAATCATAGAATTCAAGAGATAATTGGAGTCTAAGAGGGATCAGAGGTTGGAATTGCTTGATAAACCCAGTGTGGGAAGAGATATCTAATGGTACAATAGCTTGGAACTTTCTATGCCCATCCTGAATAACACTAGAGGGAAGGGGCGCCTGGGGGACTATGTAGCAGGGAAGGGTACCATCCTTGTGTTAGATGTGGTAGGTATTCTGGGTGACAAAGCTAAATAAGACCAATTGAGATGCATGTATCTTTGTGGTTGAGCTCATTGGATTAGAATTCACCTTCCTTGTCTCCCTGCATGCTTGGTAAACCTAGTTCTTTGTTGGCTTAGAATGAGTGTGTGTGTGTGTGTGTGTGTGTGTGTGTGTGATTGATCCTATGTATATCCTCCTTTGTGAATACATATCCTAGATCGGGGGTGGCCTCTCAACAAAAAGATAAAGTGTTGGAAAGAATGCCTACGGTTTGGTGGAACGTTTCTCTTCCATAACCAATTGCTTGGGAAGCTTCATTGAAAAGATAAGTGTTTAAATATTAATTTACTGTTGTGTTTGAATGCGTCTGATTATTATACCTATGCCTATGTTGAATATGCTAGTATATGCATGTTGTGTGTGTAGAGTTAATTTATTTTCCATTGTGTATTTTATTATGCATCTGCACACACATTTAGATGTTTATGAATTTTCTAATTCAATCATCATTGGGGGCAAAATTTAGAAACCCATAAAGCATTCATGTTCCGTCATCTTGGTTTGATTGATGGGTGGGAACATGACATATTTACAATGATAATGATGATGATTATCGTGATGACAATGATTATCATGATCATTACAATGATGATGATGAGGATGACAATGAAAATACTTATGTTGATGATTATCATGACAATGAAAATGATGATATGATGATGATGACGATGATTATGATGATGGTCTTACTATGATCATGATGTTGGTAATGCTATCATCATCATGAGAATCAATACATCATGACATGGTTGCTAAGGTCTCTCAAGTTACTCAAATAACTATCAATACATACGTCCATAACATGTATAAAGCTTAAACCCTAATAACAATAAGAACCTCAACTCTAATCCTTATCCTATGTATCCCTAAATTGCATAGACGAATGGGAAACAAACATGATGATACTATTAAGGAGGAGAGAATAAGATATATGTGCACTCTGGGGGAAACTGCTACTAACCAACAAGTATCTACCTCTTGTTCCTCCTCAACCCATGAAACCAATCTAAAATGATGACGATGATAATAAAACAATCTACAATGATGACAACGATGATGACCATGATGAAAATGATGACGACGAGGATGAAAACGACAATAATTATGTTGATGATGAACTTAACGATTTTAATGATGATACGATGATGAAAACAATCATGATGTTGGTCTCAATATGGTCTTACTATCAAGGAGGAGAGCATAAGATATATGTTTACTCTAGGTGATCAAAATTGATTGATTCCATGTAGAAGGGGCCAACGTTGATTTTTTTGCAAACTTTTCTTGCATCTCACGAAAACAAACCTTATCAACATAACTTATGCTTTGATGATTTTACCTTCAACCTCAATCATGTTGGATTGATGATCTTCCTTTATGTTTCCCAACGCTACATATATTTTGGGAATGTTCCTTCCTACCTCCTCCACAGTACCTGCTTCATGTATATTATGTACATTTCTAATTTTGTCAACCCTTTGTGGAAAATATTTATACATATAATTTCCTTCACATTCCCAACATTTTACTTGCCTCCTAGTTCCTTTTACAACATATTATGTCATTCTGATCCCATTTTGAGTTGGATTGCTTTGTTGATATGAATTATGTTGGTTCTTGAAGAAATATGGTTTAAATCCTTTCATCCTACTTATCCTTCATCTTATCTCTCCAAGATTTCAGAAAATGTGTCCTTCCTTTGTTTTGATCATAGATGTGCTTAGCCTTCCAAATTTCTTCTTCAAGGGTCTTGGGTTCATCATATTGAATTTTATCCTTGTAAAATGAAATAAAACCGCTTAAAAACCTTTGTATCTTTACCTTCTCCTCCTTGATAAACCCGGCATATCTTAACAGCTCTAAAAAATTCTTTTCATACTCATGTTTCCTAATTTAAGTTCAAAGAACTCTTCCATCTTGTTATCATAATAATGCTTTGATAAGTACTTTTTCTAGAAGTACTTCTTGAATTTATTCCATGAAATCCTCTTTTCACTGATATGTTTCACTTGAACTAATTGGTCCCACCAAATGGAAGCCTTGCCATGTAAGTTGTAAATGGAAATCCTACCTTCCATGTTAGAGGAGTAATTATGCATCTAAAGATACTTCATCACTCCCAGTAATCAAGCTTCAACATATTCTCCCTTCTTATTCTCACCATCAAACATGGGAGGTTTTATTTTTCTAAGTTCCCCTTATAGGTCATCTTTCACATGCATTCTTTTATGATGTCTAATTGGAGACATTTCTAGGTTGTTGATAGAACTCCCAAATATATATGGCTTTCTACCTACATAGTGAGGTGAGTAGTGCTTCTTATGACTCTTGGAAGCACTTTTAGAGTGTTCATATTTCTTATGTGATCTCTTCCTTCTTTCTCCTCATCTGAGGATGAGCCCAATTTCATTTTCCTCTATAGCATATTCACAAGTTGCACTAGTTGAGTGTTCAGTTCATTTTTTTGTTCTTAGGATCTCAACATTCTTTCATCATTTGTCTTCCCTATAACTCTGTACCTTCATCCTTAGACTTCTCATGGTTCCTACAAATTCCTATGGATTTATATCTTCTATATACCCATTTGTTTATGTTTCTTCATTTCCCACACTAATATCTTGACCTATGACATCATCTTCATGGTTGTATGGTAGCTCCCCTTCTTCCATTTTATTGTTCTATATTATTCTGAAATACTACCTTGTGACTGATTTATCCAAACTATATATGAAATGTGTTCATGATCTTAAATTTGTTTGACAAAATTTAGTTCTAAAATTCAATAAAAATCCCACACATACAGACACGCACGCACAGGAGTGTGTGTGCGCATGCATCCATATATTTAAATTATGAAAAACATCATTCGACATTTTTGTCAAATAGAACCTACATGTCCCTTTCTGCCCATTTCCCGGAAAGATCTTTAATACTTTATTATGAAAGTTTGTTTATTTTTTATTCTCCTTCTGATAAGCTTTCCAAGGACTGTAGTCATGTTCTGTTCCGATACTAGAGCTAAAAAAATTATAGCTGTTTAAAATCCATATTTCTGCTAAAATTTATAATGTTCCTGTATTCTCCCTTACATTCAAAAATTAACTTTGTTGATTTATAAAAATAAAAATGGGGTTCAAGGGGGATTTCCCCCTTGCAGCCTCCCTGTGTCGTTGCAGGGCGGGTTGAGGACAGTGCCCTAATTTTTTTTTTAAATATTCTAGTTTCTTGCAATCTGGCGCATAAGTTATGTTGTAATTTTCGATTTCCAACACTTGAAAAATAATTGTCGGAACCATTGTTATTTTATATTCATTCTTGTACATTTACAGTGCTAAAATAAATTTTCTATCATTGATAAGCAATTTCTTGTCATCGATCAACAGTTTCTAGCTAACGGTTTTCCCTTTTCCATCCTTTTATATGCCTGCTAACATTCCTTGTGAAAATGGTCACGATCTCATATCATTACGGACCAAATTAAATCTCAGTCATTGACACCATAGTACTTTTACTGTCCCCCGTGCACTAACATTTTCCCTTGACGGTTAGGATCGCATGATAGAACTTGTGCAATCAAATATCCATCATCTACGGCCTAGTCACCTTTATCACTTTTCATGCATCTTGTCTTGTGTGAATGGCCATATCTTTCCCAATCAAACTTGCTCAATCAATCTCTATGATTGACGGCACGACCCTCAAATTAAACCTTGGGAACTTTTCTTTTGCATGAATAGCTCACATTAAAAGTTATAAGATGCACGATTTGATATAAGCCACCTACGGCGTACCCCTTACCATTAACAGTGATCACCTCCATTCGACAGGGATGGTCACGATCATCCGATCGAACTTGCACAATGCAATCTGGACCGTTGGTGCTGAGGCTCCCTTCTGATAACCTATGATCGGCATCCACTAATTCCTTTGTGGCTATTCCACATCACACTTGTTACACATGGTTTTTCCACGTCATAGCTATTCACATGGCCAATTTGGGTCTCACATAAATTTTATTTCCGATATTTATATAAATGCTTAAATTTGAAATTTCTTCATATATACATATATGGTTTAAGCAGGTTCCAACTGGCATTATTCTGCCAACATATGTCAACTCGTAACTCACACTTGGAAACATAAAATTTACGCTTGGCCAATGTAGAATTACGATGGCCTCTTCCCCATTGACGAAAATTTTCATTCCAATTAGCAAAGATTGTAATCTTTGGCACGGGTTCAAATTTTCACCAAAATTTCATAATGACATTATGTCAAATAGTTAACCTGCAAATTGTAAATTTTTCCCAATTTACACAGAACCGACTCAAACCTTACAAAATTTACTATGGATTCTCTACACATTTGGCCCAATCCATAATTCAATTCATATATATGTTGATAACTACTACGAATCAATTCATTGGTATGATTCCATACTATTTTTCTTAGAAATTTCCCTATACACCTTTATTCAAACACTTTGTGTGCAACCTTTAATTCTTCCTATAGACTCAAATTTCGGCACATTTAGTCTAGTGTTGAAAATCATGGCTCTGATACCACTAGATAACATACCCAACAGCCTCATTCGACTAAATAGATAATGGGCTACTCAAATTCTGTGTCTACTCATTCATATCCAATTTCGTTTTTCTTTAATTTAACAACGGAATATAAAATTATATGGTGACCCAAATGATCTCATGCATTCATCATTAAATAATTACAGGCGATATATATTTAAGCATAAACACACCCAGTCCATGCCAATCAATTCCATGCATTTCAACATTCATTTACACATTTGCAAAACAATAATTTAAACAAATATATCATAACACAAATATATCCATGGCATTTATACACATGTAGATACTTATCTTTTAATTAAAATGATATCCAACTGGCTACAGGTGAAGAACGTTCCTCCCAACCATAGGCACTGTCAAGCCAAATCTTACTTTGACAGGCCACCCCTAAGCTGGAGCAATCAATCCACAAGGTCTAAGTGTTTTCCACAACTTCTACTCAGCTCAATATCTCATGCAACACACTGGTGCAAAAACCCCCTCCATAACTATCCCAATCCTCAATTCTCCTTCCCATCAACCTGCACAACACTAGGAACAAGCTCCCTTCGCTAAGCTAACAATCCCTCGGGAAACCTCCAGTTCCCTTCTAGGACTCCAACACATGCTGGACAAAAAGTATCTGAATTGGGACTCCATGGCACCAGCTGCAGGATAGGTTCCTCTCACACACACTAGTTTGCCTAGGTTAATGACATGAAGAATTCATATTTAGCAATGGCTTCTCTGCTCTCTGTCACAAGTACCAAGCTATGCGGTTCAAGGTGATGGCAAGGAAGAAGAAGGCAATTCGAATGGTGGAAGTTGGATGAAGGAATGAACCCCTCTCAAGCTTGCATTCTCTCTTTTATAAGCATGGTTTAGATTGCCATGTGGCTTTTCCACATGTGACCACTTTTTCTCCTCTTCATCTTCTTCTTAAGCTAATTAAATAATGCTTAATCAAAGCATGGCTCTTATTCAAGGTTTATGTACATGGGTTAAATGGCTGAGGCTAGAAACATAAGCTAAATATTACTAAGGTAATTCCATTAGCCCAATGTCACTTCCCTACTTGTGGATTCATAGCCCCAAGTCTCGTCTTCATCCTTCTTCCTCTCTAGCCATTATAGTTTTTTTTTATTAATATCAAAATGTACATGTATTTACATCTGTCTTAGTCATCGTGACCATTTGTTTCTAGCTTTTAGCATTTTACAACAATATTTACACATTTACATTGCGGGGTCAAACTGTGGGAATTACGAGGGGCATTGAACACTTTATTTTAATTGTATTTTGAGGCATTTATTGCTTTAAATCATTGAGAGTAATTTAAGAGCATGAAATATGAAAATTAATTATAATGTTATCGACAAGAAGCTTTGAGATTAATGCACGTCATTTTCGATTGAGCTTGATGCCAAGCATTATGGTTTAATGTGATATTTATCAATCTAGATTTATTTTAATTTTTTATTTATTACATCTAAGCATTAATTTCAGGCATTTCCCCATAAGTAGAGATTGACAAGTCCAAATAAAATATTATACTCCCACAAATGGAAAATAGAGACAGAGAGATTGACAAACCACTAATGGACAATTTAGCTTTGTTGTAAGTTTAATTTTCAAAAGCTATATGGCTTTGCTATAAGTTTACTTTTCTAAATAATTAATATCTACTTAATGTTGAATTAGTGTAAGTCCACATAATTAAGCTTATTGGATGTTTGAAATCGAGTACCATAAAACTGTTATGCTATGATATTTCATAAAAAAATCATACTTCATGATCTCTAATTCACAAGGAGAGAGGTTTTCTTCAATTTCTATAATTAAAATATTTTAGATTTCAAACCTTCAAAATTTCACCTATGATTGAAATAGATAATAAATTTTATTTGTAAAGACATTTCTTTAATATCTAAATTTTCTAAAAGTAAAACTATGCTGATGAGTTTTTCATAATCATATTCTAAATTTATAAATTAAAGCAAGAGTACTCACCAAAAACCAAACAACCATGTTAAATGATGCACTCTCTTGCTTAGACTAATATGGCTCTTCTTTATAAACAAATATGGCATTGGAGTCCACCAATAAAAAGGTTGGAAATTCAATTGGAAACCTAAAACAAAAATAAGAGAATAGTTAAATAAAATTATAAAATAATAAAATACAAAAAAAATCCTTTTATCTTAAATAGATTTGGAAACAACTTATATCCAAATATTTTAGCATATATAATTTGAATTTAAAAAAAATCAATATATTTGATGAAATAAAACTCATAAACTCTGCCATACTCAGTGAATAGTCACTTTTCATTATGATTGTTTGACGCACATACTCTTTCACTTTTCAGGACCTGCAAGATTTCAGCTTTAATTTTTGTGGATATAAGTTTTTATTCAAAGAAGGATGTCCACTTAACTAGGTCAATTTGAGCAAGCCCACTTGTCACTTCTCTCCACAATTTTGGTTAAATGCCCCCATCACTGAGAAATACCTTTCTATTGCTTGCAACTTTTCCCACTTTTAGGACCTGCAAGATTTCACCTTTAATTTTGGTGGATATGGGTTTGAACAATAGTCACTTGTCACTTCATTACACAAATTATCAACAGCCATGTGCAAATCTATAGCATGGTATTGAAACAGTACAGAGAAAAGAAATGGTATAAGTTACGTTTGTTTTTTGTTTTTCTTTTTAATCCAAGGAGTGATCTTTCCCTTTCATTCCGTATCATCTTTAACATAAATTATAATTATACAGCCTAATACTCCAAGACGAGGATTTTCACAGAGTATCTTATTACAGGCGCCCACAAACTTTTTCTCCACTGAAAAAGTGATCGGTCCCCATCCCATTATCCAGTACAGCTCTGGGTGGACACCAGAAAATGGAAGCCATGAGCGTTCATGACCCATTACCACATGTCTGGATGGAGGATCATGCAGATGTCAAGGAGCGCATAACTTTCTGGTAACATTAGTCAATTAAAATTAAATGTAATTTGGGTGGTTGAGAGGAATAATTGTTACCCTCCCTAAGTTTAATTCTTGTAAGTGACATGGTGCTCTTGTTAAGTCCCTATATATTGACTAGCTTTCCTTGATTCCTTCCAAATAACTTTTCCACTGAAAAAAAAACTTTCTGACAACATGATATGTTACTACCATCCCCTGGCCCAATCAACCAACGAACGATAAAGAGGTTTGAACTACATTTGATTGTGATCAAGAATCAGATCTACTGGCCACACTTTTTTCTTTTTGAAAACTTTGTTATAATCTAATTGCGACCACTTACTTCTACAAGTTCAGGATTGCAATTACGAAGTTTCACCCGCTCTGCCGTTGAACCAATTAACAGCAGCAAAATCACGGGGGCTTTTGCAATTAAATTATGATGATAATCCCGTCAGCCGTGGCATCTACACGACATGACAGGCAATTCAGATATTGCAGATACCCAAATCGACAGCCCTAAAAGCCGGCCCCAGACAAATCTGGTAAAAGCAGATATGTGTTTTGATTGATAACCAAAAATGCCAGGAAGCCACAGCTGCCCATCAGCTAATGAATCAACACTCAAATTATATTGCATCGCCTCGCACTGGCAATCCTGCAGTGACATGTGTGGTGCAAATGGTTTTATATATATACCCCTCCTACACCCGAATAACAATATCGAATAACATTACCAAGAACTTGTTTCATCAAATTTTGTTGCGTGCTTGGTTTTATACAAAGATGGCCGTCCCAGTGATTGACATGAAGAACCTGCTGAATGGAGAAGAGAGGAAGCTCACCATGGCCAAGATACATAAAGCCTGCCAAGAATGGGGTTTCTTTCAGGTTATTCCCCAGTTGGTTTAATGTCTGTTCTATTATTATTATATCTGGCTTGATTGTTTTAACATATTATCAGTACTTCTTTCTGTATGTTATCTGTTAATCCAGCTTCTGAACCACGGCATACCGCACAGTCTTCTGGATCGAGTGAAGGAATTGTTTAAAGAGCATTACAAAAATTCCATGGACGCGCAGTTTAAAGATTCTGCCGTTGTGGAAATGCTTGAAAGTGCTATCTCACAAGGCATGGATTTCAGTACTAGTAAAATAGACGCTGACTGGGAAACGGGCTTCCTCCTCCAACACTCGTCCCTTAAATCTAACACAGTGGCGCAGCATCTGCCTGCCAGTTTGAAGTACAATATTAGTGCTATCACTCCTTATGTATTGATCATTTGCGTGATTGATTTTGCTGAATGTTTTAAATGATAACCTTTGCGAAAATATATTAATCACTGCCCTTGTGGCTATTGCAGGGAGACGATAGATGAATTTGCAGAGGAGGTGAAGGGGTTGGCAGAAAGAGTATTAGAAATAATGTGCGAGAATCTGGGACTTGAGAAAGGATATCTGAAAGAAGCATTAGCAGGGGCCAATGGCCCTTCCTTTGGCTTAAAAATGTGTCACTATCCACCATGCCCTAGGCCAGACCTTGTAGACGGCCTGCGCTCCCACACGGATGCTGGTGGATTGATTCTGTTGCTACAAGATGATGAAGTCGATGGCCTTCAAGTTCTCAAGGACGGCACCTGGTTGGATGTTCAGCCTGTCCAACACGCAATTGTAATTGACATTGGAGATCAACTGGAGGTATATAACTATCACAGTCGTTAACTTGTGGTTTATAGGTTATAAGTTAATTTGCTATCATCAATCTTCTTTTTTTTTATTTTTTAGTTAAACTGGTTGTCCTACACTAATACGGTTACCGTGAGTTGTCTTACACTAATACGGTGAGTTATTTATGCATTAGCTATCACTAGATGTTATCACATTTATACATTACGGTTAGTTTTCTTACACTAATATGGTTAGTGATTTCTTGGTTTATAATCTCTAAAAGACTTTAACAAAAAATACATCAAAATCCTAATACAAAGTATTATCTTCCAAATAGCTATCCTCCAAAGAAAGGGGAACACACAAACTTATAGTTCATAGATATATATAGAACCATTCTTGAACACCAATGTTTGAGGGAAGCCACCTGCAAGTTGTATTGACCACATGCTCATTTGATGGTCACCCTAGAGTCTCCAAAGACTTTGAGATCAACAATATTGAAGATATTAACGACTTTTAAAATGCATCAAAGTGCAAAAAGCTAGACTTTCATATTAGTGCCGCGCCCATAATTCAACCTGAGCATGAAATAATGAGGGCTGTTAAGAAAAATAACACCACCCGCAGTACAAGTTATTCATCCATCAACTACCATTTATGCATTTATGCTATCAGTTTTTTTAATATATTTTTTTATATAATTGTTTATTTCAAATTTAGAAGGATGTCTTAAAAATCATTCTTGACAGTACAGTTGTCTCATCCTTCTGCAATTTAGAAAAATCATACTAGCTACTTCACAGCAAATTCTAAAATATAAAAACCTATCAATGTAACTATCACAACTTCACTTATAATAATCATTGAACACCAATACACTAAGTATCACTAACTGCGAATTATTTTTTTGTTTATTACTATAATTGAATTGTACTGAATGTATAAGATTGTGGATGCATACAATGCAGGTGATGAGTAATGGGAAATACAAGAGCATGTGGCATCGCGTTGTTGCGAAAGAGGATGCGAATCGAATGTCTGTTGCAGCAACTTATAACCCTTCAAGCCTTGCAGAGGTGTATCCTGCTCAGCAGCTAATGACCACGTCGGCAGAGAAGAATGGCTGCAATGAGAATGAAACTATTGTGAACGCAGAAAGTAATTACGATTATCCAAAGTTCGTATCAGCAGATTACATGAGGGTGTATGCCGCGCATAAGTTCCTCGCCAAAGAACCGCGATTTGAGGCCATGAGAACACTGGGGAACTGAGCTAACAGATGGCTTGGTTTCCACTGGATTTTGTCATGACGGTTAGGAGCAATAAACAACGCAAAATGAGCATATCAAATAGAATATAAAAGTTATTTCGAGAACACCGAAGCCTATAGTATAGGCAATAAAAATAATAAAGTTCATATAGAATAATTAGACGTGTAGAATAAATATTGGTATGTGGGGTATAATATGTAATCAATGTGTGGTAGGAGAATTTTGATAGGTTATAAGTTAAATGGTACAGTTGTTGGTTATTTATTTGTTATCGTATGTAAATTAATTTTGATAGATCACAAGTTAAGTGGTATAGTTGTTTGTCATTTGTTATCACATGTAAACGGAGCTATATTTAATATGTATTTTTTATAATTATTTATTTCGAATTTGGAATAGCTTCATACAATAAATTAATTTGATGGAGGTAAACTTTAAAAAATGAGGTGAAAAAAAAAAGTAAAAAACTACTCAATTTACTTTACTGTTTTATTTATGTATTCAAAAAACTTAAAAAAAATTATTTATATTTATTATATATGATATGTAAGTTCACTTTGCAGTTGTATTGACGGACGAGAATGTCTTAATCGTTGGTTCACTGATCCAACGGTTGGCAATGAAAAAAAAAGCTAACTTCGGGGAATTGATCCCACTTAGAAATTCAATTCAATGATGTGGCAGCATACTGGTGAGAGTTCAATGTACAATGAAATGACTTAAAGATTGAAAATGCACCAAGCTACACCAACCACTGCAAATGTGAAAAGAACAAGTCGTCACAAAAGCATATGGCATTCATCCTATGATGCACAACCATACCTTCTCTGCATTTGCTTATGGCAGCATGTAAAAAAACATGTCTTATAAAATGATGTTTCCAAATTGACTACAAGAAAATAACATTCGGTTTCAACAATTGCAATGTTTAAAAGAAAAAGCAGAATCCTAGTGCAGAGAGTTGGAATGTGAACCAAGCACCCTATATATGTAAAGAAGGCCAATTTTGGCTTTGGGGCTACTGGCGAAATACATTTTTAGACTAACATACAATATCTCAATCCATTTTTTTCCTTTTCAATGAAAAAAATGTGTAAAACTAAT
The DNA here is from genome assembly GCA_027924585.1 of Larix kaempferi. Classification (NCBI taxonomy): domain Eukaryota; kingdom Viridiplantae; phylum Streptophyta; class Pinopsida; order Pinales; family Pinaceae; genus Larix; species Larix kaempferi. The sequence continues at coordinate 8,608,549 of BSBM01000668.1, forward strand.
CCAGGTTCCAAGCTTTTGACATAAGCATGAAAATCAAAGTTTTTATTTTAGTAGGAATAGAGTTTTGTACATCCTTTGTTTAAAATCATAGGGCGAGCAACAATCCAAGAGGGAAATCCTGTACTAACAATTCCATTGAAGTAAACAAGACCAAGCAGGTTGCTACAAATGCCTTTTTACAATACACCCTGCTGCAACCAGTTTGATTCACTTTAATGGTTTAAAGAAACATGGTTCTTGTTTCATCCTCACTAGATATAGGCTTGCATCATAGAATTGTATAGTAATTGGCAAATATCTCTTACAGAATGTTTATGTCCATTGGAAAAATGAAAGGCTACAAACCAAGTGCAAAGATATGCACAATGGAGACACTATCTTATCATGGCCTGCAGTTCGTCGCACTAGCAGAAAACTTTTGCATGACATGAGCTCATAAACAATGAAATTAATACCCATGTCAATGCCATTCAACTACTAAGACAAGCGAATTTGCAGTGTTGAATCATTATAGCCAAGAGCCATGCACCAAGGTAAAACATGGCCAACATGCTCAAGCAGAGGGCAGGTCAATCGCTTAGTGAACAAACAAAGTTGAAAGGCGACTTTGAAAATTTTGATTTCCCTCAATACAAAAAATCCAGAATCAGAGATCTATTGAGAATGCAAAAAAAGATGCAAGAGAGGCCAGACATAGACCATATATATATATATATAAATGTTTGCAAAGGAATTGAAACCAAATAGGCAAGATATGCTGAAGGTGGAGATGGGAAAAAAAATGAAATATGTTATGGCATCGTTCAATAGAAGACCTGAAAGAAAACGTTTTGAAATTGACAAATACTCTAGAAGATATAATTTCACAATGCTAGACACTACAAGATGTTCATAGCCGCCGAAATATTGAATGCATCAAAAGCCTTGTGAGAAGTTTTTGATACAGAAAATCATTCCCAAAGTGCAGGAGACAAGGACAAGCAAGCATCCATAGGTGGGGAAAATCGGACTGACACCGATACAATAATGCACATAATAAAATATATAATAATTAGATTGGCAGGAAAGCAAACTACTGCACAAACAAATCACTCTGCGCAGGTAAAGCCGTAGCACTGAATTTACAGACAACTTCAAGGGAAACACTGACTCTATATACACTATTTTAAGTTTACTGCAACGATGGACACTATATAATACACGCATATTATTGAAACAGCACTAAAAAAGAAGCAGCAAATATATGTACATATTGTTGAGCACTATTGGAAAAAAATGGAGAAACCCTATGAAAACACTAGTTTTTTTTTAATAATCTATGTTTTTTCAATGATATGAAAAGATTGTAATCACATATAGGAATCATTATGAAATAATTGATTGTAATCACATGCTAAGTCCCGATCTTGCTCGGACCTTAGGGATGGGAAACAACTATCTATTGATCGAGCACTTAGAGTTGTGCATGCCCAACAGGAGGGGTATCAATGAAGGTCATGTCTTATAACTGTCGAGGTCTTGCTAGTCCCTCCAAAAAAACAGCGTTGCGTCGGATGATGGAAAAGGAGCATCCGGATATTTTGTTGTTACGGGAAACGATGTGTGGGGGTGATGAGGCTCTGGGAAGGTTGAAGGCTTGGTTCCCGGGCTGGTGTTTTGAGGCCTCAGATGCTAGGGGGCACTCTGGGGGTTTGGTTATGGGTTGGCGGGAGGTGAATATTAGAGTTTCCACCCTGTGGGGGATGGAATCTGTACTGGGTATGTCTTGTCATTCTTTGGATTTTGATAGAGATTTTACTTTTGTTAACATCTATGGGCCTTACTTTAATAGGATTCCTTTCTGGGATTCGTTAATGGCCAGGGAAGTGATTAAGGGTGATTCGGTGATTCTGGGTGGGGATCTTAATTTCTCTCTAGGTCAGGCTGAGGTTTGGGGTCCATGTGCTCATGTGGATTCTTTAATTGATTTTTTCATTAGAAAACTGATTGAAGGTAATTGGGTTGATGTCAAACCTGTGTGCTTAAAACCATCCTCGAGGAATAAAAGGGTGGGGGAGGATAGGGTGGTGAAGCGTTTGGATCGCTTCTTACTTGCTGAGCAGTTGGTGGAGTCATATTTTTACATTAGGCAGTGGATTGGTTCAGGGGGTTGCTCAGACCATGAACCTATATTTCTTGAGTTGAAGGAAGGCCCTAACAAGCCTCCTACTCCTATGAAGTTTAACAAGACTTAGTTGAAGGACCCCTCTTTCACAGACCTTTTTCATTCTTTATGGACTCCTTATCATCCTGGTAACAACTCCTCGACATCATTTCATTTTGCAGAGAACATTAAAATCCTCAAGGGACCGATCAAACAATGGGTTGCTGATAAAATAATCAGGGATGAGCGGGAACTAAAGTTGATCGAAGATGAAATTGCTTCCACTTCGATGTGTCCCGGGGGTGGTTACTTATCACAGGTCTCGAAGGAATCACTTGTACATCTGGAAGAACATAGGAATCTGATTCTTTTGGAAAAAGATGAGACTTGGCAACTGAAGAGTAGGGCCATTTGGCTAGAAAGTGGGGTTGAGAACTCAAAAATTTTCGATGCTTATGCTAAAGGAAGGAGATCTGCTAATACTATTTGAAGCCTTGCAGATTTGGAGGGCACTCCTCTCTCTACCTTCAATGGGATGGCAGGAGTGGGGGTACAACATTTTCATGACCTTTTTAAGGCCAGTGACAGAGTAAACATTGAAGAAGTCCTAAGGGTGGCACAGATGTTCCCTAGGTTTGTAGAGGAGGAGGATAATAGGATGTTGATGGAAGTCATAATGGTTGATGAATTGAAAGAGGTTCTCAGCAGTTTTCAGAAGGACAAAATCCCTGGGCCAGATGGTTGGACCATTGAGTTTTTTCTTGGTCTCTTTGACATTATCGGTGATGATCTTTTGCGAATGGTTGAAGATACTAGGAGGGAAGGCAGGATTCCGGCTAGCATCAACTCAACTTTTATTGCCTTTATTTCTAAAGTGGACATGCCTGCATCCCTTAATGATTTCAGGCCTATCTCTCTTTGTAACTGTGTTTATAAGATTGTCACTAAGGTCATTGCTCATAGACTCAAATCCATTCTCTCCACTCATATTTCAAAAGAACAATTTGGGTTTCTTGAAGGTTGTCAAATTCATGAAGCTATTGGGATTGCACAGGAGGGTTTCCATAGTATTAAAACCAGGAAGATGAAGGGGGCGATTCTAAAAATTGATCTTTCAAAAGCATATGATAAAGTCAGTTGGTTATATATTCGACTCTTACTTACACATCTGGGCTTTGACATTGGTTTTATCAGATGGATTATGAGCTGCATTACTACAGTCTCTTTCTCGGTTCTTATGTTAGGAACCCATGTCAACCCTTCTCTTTACTTTGTTAGTATATTGTTGTTGGATGCATATGCTTTGCAACTCATCCTGTAGTATTTGTTGATCCATAGTTTATATTAGCCCATGGTATTGACCCATAGTATGGGACGCATATGCTTTGTAAGTCGTCCCATAGTATTATATGTCCCATGGTTTTGACTCATAGTATTGGGCATAGACTTAGTATATAAGTGTGTGTTGAGGTCATTGAAGACACCGTGAAGTTAATTGTATTGAGCTTGCTCAAAGGAGATTGCCCCCTCAAAGTGGCCCGTGATCAATATAAAAGTGATTCTGAATTCTATTATTTCTGATATCTCGTGTATTTTCATTAATTAATTATTGCAGGTTCATCACATCTGGTATCAGAGCACTTTATTGGGCTCGTTGGGTGAAATTTCTGCCAAATTTTTTTTTCGCATCTGTTGCAGGTTCGGATTTGGGAATAATCCCTATCCGCTTAATTGTGGGAATTACTTGGGCATAAGCCCTAAAACTCATTGTGAGGAGTATCACAAGAACCCCGAAGTAGTTGGCCCATTGAGAGGACCTGCCAGCGAAAAGGGCAACGACCCCTACCTGATTGACTAGTTCCCACCCGTGAGGTAAACCAAGAGCTGTCGTTTGTGGAAAAGCAGTTATCAGTTTTACCTGAGCCGTGGAGTGAGGAGTACTACCCCAATACGCAAGCTGTCAGATAGCATTGGTGGCCAAGTGAAACGCCTGAACTGTTAGGAAGCCACATATACCTGGGGTCCATATCTATTTTCAGCTGAACTGTTAGGAAGCCACATATACCTGGGGTCCATATCTATTTTCAGCTGAACTGTTGTCGATCATTGTTGCGCCATTCCAAATCCAGTCGTTTAGATCCATTCTGAAAGCCATTCCAGATCCAGCTGTTTCAGATCTATTTCAGATCCAGTCGTTTTCGATCCATTCGGCGTCGTTTCAGATCCCTCTGTTTCCACTCACTTCCATGCCGTTGCAGATCTATCTGTTTCAAATCCCTTCCAAGCCGTAGCTGCTCCATCTTAAAAAAAAATAATAATAAAAAAATTGTTTTTCTGCCATATCTCCCTTGTTTCAACTCTTTTTTCCCTGAAACTTCACTGACATCCCTGCAATCCCATTGTGCATATTTCATTCCTGAAGACCCTATCCCAAATTCCACTTCCCAAGACCAGAAATCCCACATTTGTCTATTTTTAGGGTTTGCCATAACTCCTTCAATTTTCACCCAAACGCCTTCAAATTTTGCCACCGTGTTCCTTTCCTAATTTTGCTTCTTTGTCCCTCTCTACCAAATTTTCTCATTCTTTCACCCCGCTTCTGAAATCCCCATTTTTTGTCTCCCTGTCCATCACAAAGTGTCCAAATCCTAGTCAAACCCCAATTACCAATCCGAGTTTTTCCCAAATCCAAATTTTCCCTTACTAAATAAGCTTTTGTTTGCGTTCTTCTATCCATTTCCAAAAAAAAAAAAAAAACTCCTGGTTGTGGTTGTCACCCGCACAGGAGAAAAAAAAAACCATGAAGGAAGCACTTGCAGCCATCCAAACCAAACTCCAAGATCTAGATGAAAAATTTCTCAGCCTCCATCTTCAGCATTCAGCCATGAACAATAACCGACAGCCAGAATCTTTTGCAGCCACCGGGTCCTCTTCTTCCAGCAATTTTTTTGGGCCGAAGCTTGATTTTCCTCGCTTCAATGGTACTGATCCGACTGGATGGATATACCGAGCAGAACAATATTTCAGTCTGCATAATACTTTTGATGTCCAGAAAGTTCCACTTGCATCCTTTCATTTGGAACAGGAAGCCCTTCAATGGTACCGTTGGTACATCAAAGCTCATCCCGAGCCAAACTGGACAGATTTTTACCAACTCCTTTTGCCACAATTTGGTCCTAGTGCTTTTGACGACTTCACAGGAGCACTCACTAAACTTCACCAAACTGGCACAGTGAGAGAGTATCAGATGTAATTTGAGAAACTAGCCAATCACATAAAAGGATTGTCTGATGAATTCTACAGGAGTTGTTTTATCAGTGGTCTCAAGGATGAAATCCGCTCTGAGGTCAAAATTGTTCTGTCCCAACACAATGATGGAAGTCCTAGGGTTGGCTAAGCTGGACGAGGACAAGATCGCAGCTCAACAACGCTCCAAACCCACCTTTGTTCCATTCAGAAGTATGGGTTCCCAACGACCTCCCATCACGCCTACTCCTCGACCAACTCCTATCAAGCATTTGTCTGAAACAGAGATACAGGCACGCCAAGAAAAAGGGCTTTGTTATAATTGTGATGAGAAATTCACTCGGGGACATAGATGTGTTCAACAAAATCTCTATCTCTTGGATGTGGATTCTCTGCCTGCCTCTAAACTTGGTGAAGAAGCTCTAGACACAGTAGATGATCAGGTTGACATTCAGAACCCGCTTGTTGACACCCCATCTCAGGACGACCCACCCGGGATCTCTCTCCATGCTATAACCGGCGTCACCACCCCACAAACAATGTGAGTCAAGGGATACTTCAAGAAGCTCCATCTTACCATACTCATTGATTCTGGTAGCACTCATAACTTCATTGACCCTCGGATTAGCAAACAGGCTGATTGTTTTGTCCATCCTTGCTCCCACTTTGAAGTCATGGTTGCCAATGGGGGCACCTTACCTTGCAAGGGGAAGTGTCACAATGTGTGTATCTCTTTGGAAGATTATAACCTGCGCTCTGACATGTTTGCCTTGTCCTTAGGCGGATGTGATGTGGTTTTGGGCGTTCAATGGTTACGCGCACTTGGCCCCATCTTATGGGATTTTGCTGAACTTTGGATGCAGTTTTCAGTCAATGGGGCACAACACAAATTTATGGGCTTACAACCAGGGTCTCTCTGCATCATCAGTTCACATCACCTGGAAAAAATCCTTAAGAAGAATTCACCTAGTTTCATCGCTTAGCTCCATTCCATTCATATGCACCCATCAACAGTCTCCACTACTTCCTTGGATAGATATGCAGGTGGCTTTGCTAAACCAATGAGCTTCCTACCTTCAAGATACCTTTCCGGTAAGAATTTAGCCACATCTACCTCTCAGCAGGAAATGATGGCTATTTTGCATACAGTACAGAAGTGGCAGCCATACCTATTAGGAAATTATTTCTGCATCAAGACTGATCTCCAGGGTCTAGAAAATTTCCTAGAACAATGGGTATCCTCCCCAACACACCTGAAATGGGTTATCCAACTCATGGGTTATCCCTATGCGATCACTTACAATAAGGGTAAGGACAATATGGTGGCCGATGCTCCTTCTCGCACAATTGATGACCCAATTTCTCTTACAGCTATTTCTTTGCTTGTTCCAAATTGGTTGCAATATGTTCAACAAGGCTATCTCTTCTATGAACTCCATGCTTCTTCATCAGCAGGGCACTCTAGGTTCTTCAAAATGTATGACCGGGAACAATGTAACTTCTTTTGGCAGGGACTGAAAATGAAAATTCAATAGATGGTGGCTAACTGTGATACTTTCCAGGTCAACAAGGGTGAAACGATACTGCTTTCAGGACTACTCAAACCTTTGCCCATCCCTACACAGATTTGGCCAACCATTTCTATGGATTTCTTAGAAGCGCTCTGGTGGTACAATACCACATCTACAAGGACACCATATGGAGCAGTCTATGGATAGACACCGCCAGTTCTTCTTCCATACACCCTTAGCAGCTCCCCAGTTCAGAAAATTGACTCGGTTCTTCGAAACCGCGATCAGATTCTTCTCATTTTGCAGGACAATCTTCACATGGCCAGAATTCGACTGCAACAACAAGACGATTAGCACCATTCTGAACGCACTTTTCACGCAGCTGATATGGTTCTTCTTTGTCTACAACCTTCCAAGCAATTCTCCATGAAACTCTAAAGGTGTCAGTGGCCCGAAATGCAACCCGAGGATGCTATCGGGGAACCACTCATTCAGATTCTGCATCAATTTCCCCAACCAAAGCTTTGAGGACAAAGCTTTTTCTAAGGGAGAGGGGATGTTAGGAACCCATGTCAACCCTTCTCTTTACTTTGTTAGTATATTGTTGTTTGACGCATATGCTTTGTAAGTCGTCCCGTAGTATTTGTTGATCCATAGTTTATATTAGCCCATGGTATTGACCCATAGTATTGGACGCATATGCTTTGTAAGTCATCCCGTAGTATTATATGTCCCATGGTTTTGACTCATAGTATTGGGAATAGACTTAGTATATAAGTGTGTGTTGAGGTCATTGAAGGCACTGTGAAGTTAATTGTATTGAGCTTGCTCAAAGGAGGTTGCCCCCTCGAAGTGGCCCGTGATCAATATAAAAGTGATTCTGAGTTCTATTATTTCTGATATCTCGTATATCTGCATTAATTAATTATTGTAGGTTCATCACATCTTATTAATGGTGCTGCTACACCTTTTTTTCATTCTGGTCGATGTCTGAGACAGGGCTGCCCGTTATCTCCCCTTTTATTTTTGCTTGTGGCTGAAAGTTTGAGCCGAGCTATCAAGGAAGCTCAGCGGGAAGGTCTCTTTGAAGGCATCCAGGTGGCACCAGGATTACACATTACCCATCTGTTATTTGTGGATGACATTCTCAGTTTTTGCTCGGGCACTCGTAGGGAAGGGAACAAATTGAAGGAAATATTGGACCTATTCTCTCTTGCAACCGGGATGGATATTAATGTTGGTAAGTCTACATTGACTGCTTCTCTGTTAAGTGAGGAGGAGTTGTTTACATACACTGAGATTTTTCCTTTCACACTTCTTACCCTTATGGATGGTATAAAGTACTTGGGTTTTAATCTGAAACCAAATGATTATAAGAAACAGGATTGGGTGTGGCTGATTGAAAAGTTGGAAAAAAGATTGAGAAGTTGGAGCTTTAAGTGGTTATCCAGAGCCAGTAGACTGGTCCTGGTTAAATCAGTGTTGAAGGCTATTCTGGTTTACTAGATGTCCTTAGCTTGGATTCCTCGAGGCATACTAGATCAATCTAGGAGGATATGTTTCCAGTTTTTGTGGAGTGGAAAGGAGGACGCCTATGTCACTCCTTGGGTAAAATGGGAATGCATTGTAGCCCCAAAAGCTTTAGGTGGCTGGGGATTGAAGAATATTTTTCACTTCTCAAAAGCATTGGCAGAAAAATGTGGTTGGAGGCTGATTAAATCTAGTGGGTTCTGGGCATGGGTTATGATCCAAAAGTATATAGAGCCGGATACTATTGAAAACTGGATCCGAAATCCTGTGAAATCACATGCTGGAGGTTCATGCATTTGGAAGGTTGTGGTATCATCCTTTCATGTCATTGAACATAACTTGGTTTGGGATGTTGGAAATGGACTGAAGGTTCGAATAGGGCGGGATCCTTGGGTTGGCTATGAAATGCAACATCTTTTGATGGAGGGAACGATCGAGGCCTTAGTTCAAAGGGGCTACAATTTCCTATATCAACTTGTTGATCCGAGGAATTTATTGATGGGGAGTCCTGCATGGCGGCCGACAAAATTTTTCGGGCTTGGGGGTGAAGAGGAGGTGGAGTTGGGTCGATATCTACGTGCACTCAGTATGGATCATGTTTATTTGGGTGAGTAGGAGGATGAGATGGTTTGGGACGGTGATCCCTTGGGCAATTATACTCCCAAAGGGAGTTATCTCTGGATCAGTGCAGATCTAATTCCTTGGGAACCTGAATGGTGGTGGAAGTCACTATGGAAGCTTCATTGCCCACATAAGACACGTATTTTTATGTGGTGTTTGCTTATGAACAGGGTCCCAACTTGGGATTTTCTTCAAAGGCATAATAAGCAGTGTCCGGGCTGGTGTTACCTATGTTGCCGGGAGGAGGAGAATGTGGGTCACTTGTTTCTTTTTTTACCATTCATCTCTGTTGTTTGGGAATTGGTATCAAAAATACTTAAAGTTCCATTCCGTTGGATTGGGGCATCGTTGAATGATGCATGGAGACATTGGAATCAAAATCCATTATTTTCGAAGTTCGGAGCTCTTCCATTGATTGTTGTCTGGGGGATATGGCTTGCCCACAATAGGTTGTTTTCATAGGTTGATGGTAGCCCAGCTCTCACGGCTGTTAATAGCTGTGGAATTTTTTTATCCTGTAAATGAATCCCTCATTCTACTCTTGCCAGGGATATTCATCCTATGGATATAGATCACTCTCAGCCGTGGGGCTTCTTTGATGAAGCTTGTCAGAATGATCTCTGTGGGGGAGGGGCAATTCTTTTTCTTTCACCTGAACATTACTTTGTGATGTCACTAGGCTTTGGGGCGGGGAGAAACAACTGGGCGGAGATCTTAAGCCTTAGATACCTTATATTTTTTGCACTGGAAAGGAGAATTAGGAACATAAATGTATATGGTGACTCTCTAAATGTGATCAAGTGGGTTTTTGGAACACAACACTGCTACAACTGAAGATTATCATACATTCTGACTCAAGTTCAGAATGCCACTTATACCTTTGATACCTTTACATGCAGGCATATCTTTCGGTAGAATAACGCAGAAGCGGACAGGGCATCGAAAGAGGGGCTGTTGCTGGGGATAGGGAATTGGAAAATCAGATAATTTCTGGATGGTGTGGTTAGGGACTACTACCATCGACCGTTTATAGAATGAGGATATGAAACTACATCTATGATGTTGTTTCTTTTGGGTATCCTTGAAGCGATGAAGTTTGAACCTGTTGTTTTCTAGTGTTAAACAGGTATATTGGTATATTTTAAAAGCTTTTATGTCATCAGTTCGTGACGGAGCTAAGTGGTATTTTTAATATGTATTGTTCTTATAAACTGTTCTTCTCTACTGGTCATAGACTAGGTCCGCAAATTATATTTTGTAAACAGATGTTAATGCTCACAATGTGTTGAGAACATCACGGTATTATCAGTTCAGTTCATAGACAAGAATCTTTTTGACAGAAAAGACACTCTCAAAGAGTGAAGATGATCAATGTAATTTTGTACTCATTACGATGAAATGAAATTACGCTTTTTTTTCCAGGAAAAAAAATAAAAAACATTGATAAAGATTTTTTTTGTTTCCGTTGATAGTCAAAATTTTGCAAAATTAGATTATAGCACACGATAAATGTTAAACTACCAGCATAGATCCATCTTAAACCCGTATCTATCAAGCACCGAGAGGGATCCAATTTCTTGAGGTGTTTATTTTTTTAAATTTAAACTCAAGAAATTTGATATCTCTTGTCTGATAGATCCGGTTTTAAGTATTAAGTTTTTATTTTATAAACGAACATCGATTTTTTAATTACTTTTCATAATATTTTATTTTATGAGCCAACAACATGGATTTTTTTTAAATACTTTCCATACTTTTTTATTTTATGAGCCGACATGAATTTATTAATGGCCGACATAATATAATTTATTACTTTTTACTCGTTTAACGTTACTGACAAACGTTACAACATCTCCCTCATACTCGTGTGTAACGTTACATGGACACACGTTACATGGAAACAAGTTACAACATCTCCGCCATACTCGTGTGTAACGTTACATGGAAACAAGTTACAACATCTCCCCCATACTAGTGTGTAACGTTACATGGACACACGTTACAACATCTCCCCCATACTGGGTTGTAGAGCACCTCGTTTCACTCGGTGCAACAATATTTTGGCATAAAGTACTCTATTACGTTTTACTGGATTTCCTCCCATTATTTTTAAACCCCTTCATGTGAAAACTAGAAAAGCAGTATGATCGGATATGAAGTACATATTACAAGCTCAATCGTAAATATAATTGGTTTGTTATAAATAAGTAACCAACAAAATCTGTGTATAAAAATTAGCCCATAAAATGGGTTGTATTCCCATATTAATATTAATTTTGTATTTTAATAGACATCATTGTAAATCTCTAAAATTTCTATTATATACGCATAAATTTATTTATATAAAACAATTTTAAATAAAAAAATATAATAAACTAAAGAAAGAACATAATGTATAACAATCTAGATATAGAATAAGTTGTATTATTTTTTTATTTACAAATTAAATACATAAAAGATAAATTTACAAGGTGGCAGCTGCAGGCGGGGTTCTATTTGACCCTGGAGGAAATGCTATGGACTTCTTCTGTTGGAGCTTAGGTTCAGCCACAAATAATCATTTAGAACTTTTGGCGCTTTGGTAGGGGACCAAATTTCTCATGACAAAAGGGATAAAGGAATCAATTATACTAGGCGATTCAAGAATAATCATCTACGCTATGAGACTCAAGTCTCCTCAAAGGACCCCCTCCTTATCTAGTCTCCAAGAACGTATATGGAATAATATGAAAGAATTGTCGAGGACTGATTTCTTCCACGTGTTGAGATCTCAGAACAAAATTTCCGACTCCTTAGCAAACAAAGTTGTTAGTAGTCTGAAAGAAACTCTTGTCTCCTTACTAAAAGGAGTTAACAATGATTGAATCACCTAAGTCTCAATCCCCCCTTCCTCTCCTTGGATGTGGTGCCCGCACTATGTGGTATGGAATGTCCCTAAATGGGGTGGGAAGGGTGGTTGATGGTAAAGGACAAGTGGCGAGCATCATGGCTCTCGTCACGCATGAATTCAGAAGGCTTCATAGAATTCATGCAAGTAAATCTACTTTAGTCTATGGGTGGTGGAATTCCTTCCTTTTTCTACAGCCTCAGATCACTGCTAGTACAACTGAGCTCAGGATTATATGCCCCCTTGTGTGTTTATTTCATGGAGAGTTTATGGTTGAAGGTATCGTGCATTTAAGTTATGGGAAGTTTCTCTCGTTGGCTTCAGCAAGAGAAATGAGGTATATCATCGCGCATTGTGGGACTTCCACGGAGAAAGGTGATGAGAGAACTATGGTAAATATTTAGCCCTGGTTTCACATTTACTTTCTCTGTCCACAGTCTATTCCTCTATGCGTTGTGGGACATCTCCTTGGTTGGCTATAGTGGCCTGGGGGAAGAGGAAAGTTGTTTGAGGTCTAAACGGTGAGATTTCCCAAATGTCTAGCGAGAAGGGTAAGAGGATAGTGTCTATTGTGTGGAGCATAGAAAGGAAATGCAAGAGGATTAAACGTCGGGTTTGTTTTCTGGAAATGGATTGGATGGTGATGAAGTAGCATCAGGAGGACTGGAAGGAAGCGGCGGCCAAGCACAAAGTAGAAGAGTTGAGGTCAATTCAACATCAGTTCGAGCTACAATGGAATAGGCTTGGACAATAGCAGTAGTTAATTGAAGCACTTGCTAATAAAATATTTTCTCTGGAGAAGGAATTGAGTTACCTTCATCTAAACCAAAACTTCAAAGCTAGGGATGGGGTGCATGATACCCCAAAACATTATTATTTATTTTGATTTAATTTTGTGACAATTATTTTTATGTAAGAGTTATTTAAAACTCAAAAACACAAAGTGACACCTTGCACAACAAACTATTTTTTTATTATTAAATAAAAGAAAAAGGCACTTGGAGAGTTTAGCTAAATGAGGGGACACCACCATGGCAAGCTAGAAAGATATTTACCAATCAAATCCAATCTAAAACTCAATAACTAGACAAGATCCTAAATCATAGGGATTTATGGATTGATTGGAGATTTGATTGGGATGGCACAACACCCGGGCAAAACTATATATAAGAGTGCATTGAGATATCGTGGGACATCATGTTGTGCATAGAGGAACTGTTGAGTGTTCTCTCTTTTCATAAATCCATCATTTCTTTTTACAGACTCTAAGAGAGAGAGAGTGCCGTGTGGCAGTGTGCTTGACGTTATAGTGCATGGTGGTGATCTAGCTCGATGGTGTGTTAAAATATGAAGACAGAAAAGAATGGAACACAAGTGGGCATATTCATTGCCTTCTTATTAGTAACCTCAATCTTATATAGGATTACATCACACCAATACTATGGGACAAGAAATACTATGGGACAACCAAGTGTCCTAGTTAAACTATAACCAACTAACAAACTCAATTAATTGACCAACTCATGACCATTGAGATTACAAATCTTAACACACCCCCTTAATCTGAAATGGGATAGTATTCTCGGCACTACCAATGCCTAAGTGCTTCCTCTAAAACTCAAATGCAGATGTTCCCAAAGGTTTGGTGAACATATCATCCAATTGCTCCTTAGAGCCACAAAACAAGAAAGTGTTATCTCCTTTATTGACTAACTCACGTATAAAGTGGTAGCGAGTGTCAATGTGTTTACTATTTCTATGAAACACATTATGTTTGGACAATTGTATGGAAGAACTATTGTCACGATAAATAGGTTTTCGTTGGTTTTCTGTGTGTCCCATATCCTTCAAAATTCTTCTTATCCAAACTATGTGGCATGATGTTGTAGTTGCTGCAACATATTTTGCTTCTATAGAAGACATACTAACAATGGGTTGTTTCTGAGAGGCCCATGAAATCAGACTGGTACCAAAATGGAAATCATAACCATATGTGCTTTTCCTATCATCAATGCTACCTGCAAAATCACAATCAGTGTACCCTGTAAGATTATTGTCTGGTGAATGAGAGTACCAAAGTCCATAACCAATTGTGCCTACAACATATCTCAGAATTATTTTTCCAACTTTCCAGTGAGAGTCTTTGGGAGACTCCATAAATCTAGAGATCAAACTTACAGCATACATCAAATTAGGTCTAGTTGCAGTCAAGTACATTAAACTGCCTACTAATATTTTGTAAATTGTAGAGTTCATTGTCGGTCCTTCATCATTCTTGCTTAACTTGGTTCCTATAGCAATGGGGGTTTCTACTAGTTTGCATTTATCCATTATGAATCTCTACACAATGTCTGTAGCATACTTATGCTGACAGATGAAGATGTCATTTTCACTTTGGTTAACTTCCAGACTAAGGAAGTACTTCATGAGACCAAGATCATTCATTTCAAACTCCTTTTTCATGACTGTCTTAAATTCTTCTAGCCTCAGATTTCGAGTATAAATCATATCATCAAAATAAATACCTGCAATCAAAATATTGCCTTGCTGATATGTTTTGACATACAGAGTGGGTTCATTGCTGCTCCTGTTGAACCTGTTGTTGATGAGGTAAGAATCAATTATGATGTACCAAGCTTGTGGAGCTTGTTTTAGACCATACAAGGCCTTTTTCAGCTTACATACCTTGTGTTCTTAACCTTTTACAGCGTAACCAGGTGGCAGGTCTACATAGACTTCTTCTTCAAGTATGCCATCGAGAAAGGCAGATTTCACATCCATTTGATAAATAGGCCACTGGTTTGGAGTTGCTATTACAAGTACAACTCTGATGGTGTTCATCCTTGCTACTGGAGAAAAGGTTTCATCATAGTCTACACCATATTGTTGAGCAAATCCTTTTGCAACCAATCTTGTTGTGTGGTTCTCTATCTCTACATTTTCATTCAGTTTGGTCTTATAGAACCATTTTACTCCAATATTTTTTTTTTTTGTGGGAGATCAACAAGATCCTAATTATGATTCTTTTCAATAGAATCAATTTCTTCATTCATTTCTTGTACCCACTATACATATTTTATTGCTTCATCAAATGATGTTGGCTCACATGAAAATAGATCATACTGTAGTTGCTCATCAATAACAGGAGTCTGTTCATATAAATCCCTTAAGCTTTTGGTCCTCTGGTTATGTGGTGGATTGTCTGCAAGTGTTTCTTGTTGTTGGTGTTGTTGTTGTACCTCTAGTCTAGGCATTCTGATTGGTTCTGGTGATACTGGATTTTCATTCTCCTGAATATTTGTTGTGTCACTCCAACATTTGTCTTCAAGGAATTTAAAATCTTTGCTCACCACAACCTTTTTGGTGATAGGATTATATAGTTTGTAGGCCTTTTGATGTTCACTATAACCAGTGAAGATACATTTTCACTCTTCTTGTCTATCTTTTTCCTTAATTCATCAGGTATGTGTGAAAATTCCACACATCCAAATACTTTGAGATGTGAAACACTAATCTTAGTGCCACTCCATGCTTCTTCAGGTATCTTATCTTTAACACTTACCGTGGGAGATCTGTTCAGTAAGTAAATTGAACACGCAACTGATTCATCCCAATAATCATCAGACAACTTTTTATATGACAGCATACTTCGGGCCATGTTCATGATGGTATGATTCTTCCATTCAACAACTCCATTATGTTGTGGAGTCTATCTGTTAGTGAACTGGTGTTGGATGCCATGATGTTTACAGAAATCTTCAAAATCATGTGAGTCATACTCACCTCCACCATCTGACCCGAGTACTCTGATGGATTTACTTGACTGCTTTTCAGTCAATGCCTTGAATTCTTTGAATTTGGAGAAGGCATCACATTTGTGTATGTGAAAGTAGATCCAGAATTTCCTGCTATAATCATCAATGAAGGTCAAAAAATAAAGACTACCTCCTATGGACTGATTTTGCATGGGTCCACATAGGAATGTGTGAACTAACTCAAGGTGTTCATTGGATCGAGTTGTGGAAGTGGGGAAATTGTCCCTTTGGTGTTTCCATGAGATACGGTCTTCACAAGAACTAGATTTTTCATTCATAACTGGTAACCCTTTAACCATGGACTGTTTTTGTAGATGACTGAGACTCTAAAAGGGTAGATGACCATACCTACAGTTCCACAACCAGGTTTCATCTAGACTGGAAACAATATGTGCATATGACTGTGACAGGATAGTACTTCTGAGACTGAGTGGAAATATTCTATTCTTGGTCATTTCTACTACCTTTGGCTAAGAGTCTTCTAGTGGGGGATTTATTATAGACAACACAATATGAATCAATAAACCTGACGTCATACTTATTCTGAATCAGTTGACCCACACTGATCAGATTGACTTTCAGATTAGGAACATAGAATACCTCATGTATGGATTTCTTTTCATTCTGTTTAGTAAGAACTGGAACAACACCTTTGCCTTAATCAAGAACAAGATAGTGATCACCAAGCTTGATTTTTGTATTCACAAATGAATCTAGATCATAAAATAATGATTTGTTACCAGTCATATGATTGTTGCAGCCACTGTCTAGCAACCATACATCTGAATGATATTCTTCTTCAATCGCTTGGCATGAGAGAAACATGACTTTTGATGAGCTTTCTTTAACATTTGAGACATGAGATCTGCCATGGTTCTGATCCGCTTGCTTCTTTCTACAGTCTCGTTCATAGTGGCCATACTTCTTGCAGCAGTTGCACTGAATGTTGGACCTATTAGTCCATCTCTTTCCTCTCCCTCTCTAGTTTTGAGAGTTGTGGAAGTTCTCACCATGATCTGAGTGTTCATGAGTAGTTCTATCCTCTATAGAATGATAAATGATCCCTCTTCTGCCTCGTCCTCTGCCTCCTCTACCTCGAACTCTGTTGAATGAATCCTAAGTGCGGAAATCATTTGACAAAGACTCTTCTTCTTGACTTAGTCGAGCTTCGTGGTACAGAAGGGACCTTGTTAATTCTTCTAGGGTGAATTTGGACAAATCTTTAGATTCTTCTATAGTAGTGACAACCATAGCAAAATTCTTAGTGAGACATCTAAGAATATTTTGTACAACTACCTTTTGTTCCAAGGCCTCACCATAGGTTTGGAATTGAGTCACAATACCCAAAACCCTAGTCATGAATTGATCTACAGTTTCAATTTCCTTCATTTTATACTTTCAAACTAAAGTCGAAGGGTTTGAAGTCTTACCATTTTGACTCTGTCGGTACCTTTGTATGCAGTTGCAAGGAGATTCCATGCTTGATATGCAGTGGTATCTCCTGAGATCCGCGGGAAAATGGACTCCTCAATGCAGCTTTGGATCAACCATTTCGCGATGAGATTTTGATCTCAGATTTCTTCAAAGGATTTCTTGTTAGCATTAGACATGGTAGCCATAGCAAATTACATCGGTTCCATGAACTCGTTTTCAACCATATCCCAACATTTGTTGATTTGGAGAAACGTCTGCATCTTGATTGACCAAAACTCATAGTTGGTGTCAGTTAACATTGGTCCAGAGATCTGCTTCATGTTGGCACTTTCCATTTTATATGACTGTCTTTTAAACAGAGTGTCACTACTTGTATAGCTAACACAATGTGTCACAAGGTGCGACAGACAAAATTTGTGCAAGTGAACAGTGTTCAACGTGCTTTTCCTTAACAACAAGTGCATCTGCAACGTGCTTCATATTTGCAGAGAGTGTGTCAGCGATGTCAGGTTTTGGATTTGGATTAGTTATGTATGGTTTTCTAGGTCAAAAGGTTAGCTTGTTCTGACAAAATGGTCTATTGAAATGCTTGTAATGAGAGTTGATTACTATATATTTTGATTTTTTTTTTAAATTTTTATTACTATATTATATTATATTATATATATAAATATAAAATTAATATTTTTTATAGAAAAAAATGAAACATCAAAATATGACGATATACACATAGAAAGAGGTAGGCTAGGTATGTGTTATCATTGGTTTTGCAAGAAAGAAAAAGGAGGACTTGTGACTCAAGGCCATCATCAAACCAATGATGTCATCCTTCTTGTGACAACCTTCAAATCAAATCCTACACAAATCTTAGTGGTTTAACCTAACCAACAATGATGTTGTAAAATAATAAATACATCTCTCAAACATGTTAATGAGTTAATGCAATAGATTAATCATTCTTCCTCAAGGGAGGTCTCAAGTTTGAAGCAAATCAACTCAGATCATACCACATCAAGGTGGTGAGTATGAATTTTGAAATAT
This sequence comes from Larix kaempferi, assembly GCA_027924585.1. NCBI lineage: Eukaryota > Viridiplantae > Streptophyta > Pinopsida > Pinales > Pinaceae > Larix > Larix kaempferi. The sequence continues at coordinate 8,626,777 of BSBM01000668.1, forward strand.
TATTAGTTGATTTAGCTTCAAAAAGTTACTTGCACTGTTCCGAACCAGTATAGATTCATTTTAAACCTAAATCTATGAAGCATCCAAAGGGATCCAATTTTTTTAGCTGTAATTTTTTTTACCTTAAGTTTTTACACGGGTTTAAGATAGATCTATGATAGTTTTAATTTTTTATTTTATAGGGAGTCATAGATATTTTTAATTACTTTTTGTTTGGTTTTAATTTTTTATTTTGTGAAGCCGCATGATTTTTTTAATTACTTTATTTATTAAGTTTTATATTTAATATTTCTTAATGCATAACATTAAGAATGTGACAACTTATCCTCCATACTGGGTTGTAGAGCACCACGCTTCTCTTGGTGCAATTAGTTTCAAGGGAGGTCTCAAGTTTGAAGCAAATCAAGTCAGATCATATCACATGAAGGTGAGTATGAATTTTGAAACATTATTAGTTGATCTAGCTTCAAGAAGTTATTTGCAGTGCTCATAAATTGGTTTAAATGATAAATGTATTCATTGAATTGTATTTAATTTCTTAACCATTGAAAATAAGTTAGGGCTTCAAAGATAAACTTATCCATCGAAATGTATTTAATTTCTTTAACCATTGAAAATAAGTTAGGTTTTGAGCATTGTAGTTCTTTGTTTCTTTGGAAAGAGTCATTCCCTCATTTTATTACATAAACGAATGTTTGGAACGCTTTTACATTAGGTTACCTAGAAGGTAATATGAATTTTCATGATATCTAGAAGGTATAGACCAATTTCATACTTTGATGGGGCTGCACGTGATGGACTCTATGTGGTGGGTGGAGTGATTTACTTAAATGAATATCATTATTTTACCTTGAAATTGATTTGCGGGTGAGGGACAAACATGAATTCAAAATTACTTTCTCTTTGGTGCACGTACTTACTGTTGCACATAGATTCGGTCTACCGGATCTAGCAGTATTTGGCGACTCAAGGGTGACCATAAAATGGGCTAAAGGAGAATATAACTTAAATGGCATATCTTTCTATCAGTGGTGTTGAAGAATTAAAAAACATATTCAACTTTTTGATAATATCTCCTTCGATCGCATATATCAACAGCATAACTACATGACCGATGCACTATCCAAAGATGCATACACAAGAGTAGAAGGGAAAATACTATGGGAAGAACTCCAGGAATCCAAGAGGACTGATTTTGGTTCAATTCAGATTTTTGATATTTGAATTGCAAAAGTATTGTATGTTTTTTTTTGTAATTTTGATGAGTTGTGTCTAACAACAATGTATGGAGAGTGGATCAACAGATTTTGATGTAACCGATATAAGCATATAACTGATTATAAGTCATGCTCATGCTTATATATTTTTTACTATTTGATTCATTTCAATGAATATCAATAGTATGGTTTTTTTCACTGAAAAAAAAAAGGAAAAAGAGCCTAAAATTTTTAATTTCTTAAAACACTTTTAAGAATTTTTAGTGAAAAAACAACAATTTCATTTTTTTTTGTTTGAAAACTTCAATTGGTTGGGTTGAGATTCAAAACTATTTGTAACATATCGAACATAGTAAAATTAAATATTACTTCAATGAATGAATTTTCTTTGAAATTTGCAGTTGGACCAATGAAATACTTATCTTCTAGAATTTTTTATAATCAAATAAACAATATATTCAAATAAAATGTTTACATTTATATTCATTGTACAAAAGGATTTTGATGATACAGTGACAATGGTTTGATAAGCTACATCTCACACACAAGTTTTATTATAATAATTTATTTTCAAAGATATCTCCACATTAAAGAAACTACCTTCAATATAAAGTCCTTATATACATAGATAATTTTATGTATTTAAAAAATAGAAGCAAGAGCCACAAGATGGCAATGTCTCTACATCATAGCTAAGAACATATAGTGAAAGATGGTGTTGTTGTTGTTATTTACTTAATTGACAACCATTTCATTGCCTTAATAGACAACATGAATTTTTTCTTTCATGATGTCACCATTGCAGGTCAGATAGCTCAAAATTATTCACACCCAAATAAGAATTTGACAATATCCCTATGTATATAACAATATATTCTCTTTTGAATGTGGGAGGAGTTGCACTATGACATATTTGATCAATATAATCCCCATATAAATCTGTAATTTGAGAGCCAAATACAGTGATTGTATTCAATGGCAAGTCAATGTTTAAAGCCGAATTGATCATCCAACAAGGAGAACAATTATGACCTAATAAATGAAAGCTAAATAATTCATTGTTAATATTGACATATAAATTATTAAGTACTAGACTTACTAACATTTAATAGCATAAAATTTTGAAAATAAAATTTCTTATGACTCTCCTTCACATGTAGATGAAGATGCAAATTGGGTCGGCTTATACAACTGACTTTATCGAGAGAGATTACTTTTTTTGGCTCGGGATATAAATCACGAGATTGCAAATCAACTCATGGGTGGATGAACTTATCGATTTCCCATCAAGATAAGATCTACACAAGGAAAAGTACTTGCCATTCGTTGGTTATTAGGGGCATCTTGAAAACATCCAGGTCGAAATATGGATTTCAAATTGAGTCACAAATTAATGAATGCTGCCAAAAGGAATGGCAATGCTATACGCAAAAAGGAAGAGACCCATAGAATGACAGAGGCCAATAGAGCTTTTGCACATTTCCGTTAATTAATAAAAAGGATCAAGCAAGATCTACCTATCTATATAGTTGATTCACACATTTTAGAGTAGAAAAAAAAAATGTAATTGTGTAAAACACATAAGAATATATGTATTTTATAAATATCATTTATACACTTAATATTTTTTAAATTAAAATATGACGTAATGTATTATTTTTATTTCACAAAATTGATTATTAACTAATTTCACATTTTAAATTGATATAAGTTAAAAATGTTTTCATTTTTTTGTATTAATATCTATAATCGTCCAAAATAACTAGAATATTTGTGAAAGTAGACCATTAAAATTGAAAAGATCAAAACCACTTCCATTTTCCTTGATCAAACTCTCTACCCATTGATCCAACAACACTCCAATAAATAATAAAGGCCTTACCACTTTTATTGCTAATAATCACTTTTTTTCCCGCGAAAAAAAGCATACTATTGATATTCACTTTTGAATCAAATAGTACATGATATCAGTAATAACATATGACAGTCATCATCCTCTCCTGAAGAGAGCAAATCTAAAATCAAAATTATACAACAAAAAGCCAAAAAACAGACATATCAATGTCCTTGGCAAGGGTATCCTTCATCCTAGAAAATATAAACTACCCGAATCAGTCAACTGATTATCACAATATTCCTCCCAAAATAAATAATCATCAATACCATCCAAAGCCTGCTTTGATAGAAGATCAGCCTATGTATTATGTTCTCTATAGATATGTTCTATGGAAACCAATCCCAAGTTTCGAAGTTCATCCTTCACTCTATCACACCAACCTGCCAGATTCAAAATATTAAGGGCATACTCCCCCCTTGCCCATTTAATGGTAACTCGTGAGTCACCAAAAATCTTCACATTCACCAACCCAAAAATATTTGCCACTCTAGTAACACACCATAAGGACAAAATTTCTGCCTTCATATTAGTACCCAAACCACATTTTAGTTTGAAGGTGTAATAATGAGAATGGCTGAGATAAATAACACCTCCAGCACCACATGCACTCATATTTGCAGCTCCATCAAAAAAAAGAACAAGATTCTTCATTTCCAGCTCAAACAATCCAATGATTCTAGTAGCTCGAGGTTTATCCTCCTGCTGATAATTTATATAATAACTTATAACAGTGTTGAAAGTCTAGCTTTTTCCAAATATGGACTAGAGTCTTCAAAAATTACCTTGTTTCTAATACCCCAAAGCACCCAGCATATAAAGATGGGTAAGGTTTTATGTGCTTTGCAATTCATCATCCAAAATTGCAATGATGTAGCAATGTTTGTGCCTTCCCATCTAATAGCAATATCGTAGAGCTGATACATTTTCTCCCACAGATCCAATGTAAATGTACAATCCATAAACAGAGGTAAAGAAGTCTCAGCAAAATTCCTGCACAATGAACACTGACTAGGGCCAATCCAACCCATGGAAGTAAGGTTTTCCCATGTTTTTAATCTGTTCTGTAAATCAAACCAGAAAAAGCATTTCAATTTAAGTGGAAGATGCCACTTCCAAAGTTTCCCATACCACCAGTGACCCGAAAGGATACATCTTCTTTTAATAATGCAACTATAAGCTGATTTAGCAGTTACAATACCTGTAGCATCATTCCCACCCTAGACAATCGAATCAGCTTCAAAATTAAGCCGAATACCAGCCTTATTAAGACACTGTGTATAATTCTACCATTCACGTTCTAAGTTGGGAGACAACTGCAGATCGGCACCAAAACCCCAATAGTTCATCCTGCTAAAGCTCGCAATGGTATTCAATGTATAATAACCTACATTTTTTAGCACACTTAGCAGATTTGAAGATAATCTGTAGGAATCCATCATTCCCATAATGGGATCCACACCAACTGCGACTTCAGTCCCTGTGCCAACTTTCCAACAGATTTCCAATGCTAACCATTTATAAACTTTCATGAAACCGTTCCAGATCGGTGAGACCCCCCTCAACTTCTTGTCTAGAGTCCTCAACCAATGGGAAATCTCTAGCTTAAAATATTTTTGATGCAAAATCTTCGACCAGAAACTCTTTAGGCGCAAGGCTTCACTAAAAATTGGCAAATCCTTAATGCCCCAGCCCCCAGCTTCAATTGGAAGTGAGATTTTCTCCCATCCAATCATCACAAGACTAGACTTGTTAAAACCCCCTGTCCAAAAAAAATTGAACATAACAGCACATGGGATAGGCAAGAGTGAAAACCTATACACAGGGGTACCCATCAAAACTGACTTAACCAAGGTAAGCTTCCCACCGATTGACAACAGTCGGTAAGTCCAGTTGGATATCCTATTTTCAAACTTTTTTAGTAGCCACTCCCAGTCTTTAATCAAGTAGCCATTTGGCTTTAGGTGAAAACCAAGATATGTAAAACCTTTAGTAATATGACCAAATTTATAATGCAATAAGGATTGGATGTCCAGAATACGATCATCCTCAATGAGATCCCCAAACAAAACAGAATTCTTCAAACTAGCAGACATACCAGAGGCTTTACAAAATAATGAGATGATATCTCTATAACAACGCCATTCCAATATCAAATCTATACCAACAATCAATACGTCATCCACAAACAGGACATGAGTAATATAACAGTCCTTGGTAATTTTAATGCCAACAATCTTACCTTTAGATTTAGCCTTAATAATCAACCTACTCAGGCCTTCAATAACCAACAGAAACAGTAGTGGAGACAATGAGCAACCTTGGCGAATACCTCTTGAGCAGCTGAAGAAGGAGGTGGGGGCCCCATTCACTAATACAGCCATAGTCATAGTATCAACACAAGTCATAATCCATCTAATAGCCAAAGTAGGAACACCAATCTAGATCAAGACTAGCCGAAGGAAATCCCAATTCACTCTATCATATGCCTTTTCCAAATCCATTTTAAGTAGAATAGCCTTCTTTTTCCTACATTTGACAGTATGTAATAATTCTTGAGTAATTCCCACAGCATCATGTATTTGTCTATCCTGTAAAAACCCAAACTGTTCACTTGAAATATGCTTAGATAGAACCGGTTTCAACCTTCCAGCAATGATTTTTGAAACAATCTTGTACATCAAATTGCACAATGCAATAGGCCTGTAATCACCAAATGTCTTAGGATCATTAACTTTGGAGATCAGCGTGATGAAGGTAGAGTTTAATGCACCAGACATATAACCTTCCTTATGAGTAAACTCAACCATCCTGACAATATCATCCCCCATGATATCAAAGAAATGTAGAAATAATTCCACAATCCAGCCATCCAGCCCAGGAATTTTTTCCTTAGCAAAGAGTTTAAGAGTGCTCTCCACCTCATCCAAAGTCACTTCCTTACACAGATCATCAGCATCATCTGAGTTAGAAAAACGAGGAAAATGTTCAATCACCTTAAGCTGAGAAGCAAGATCACAATTCTCATCCACCTTATAAATATTCTTGAAATGTCTCACTGCTAATGCCTAAAGATTATGCTGCCCAGATACTTCCTTCGCCTCCTCATCTGAAAGCTTCCAAATAGTTTTGTTATTTCTTCTAGATGAAGCAAAGGTGTGAAAAAACCTAGTATTATTATCACCAAAATTTACCCAGAGAGCTCTGCTCTTCAAGCACCATTCCTTTTCCTCTCTTAAATATATATCCACTTTTTCCTCCTCCAGTTTGTTAAGTAATGTAAAATGTTTGGAATCCAAAGGCCTTTCCAAGCTATAAGCATACATGCTTTGTAACTGATCTTCAACTTTCACTAGTTGTTGTCTATCCATTTGTTTTCTCAAATGGATCCAACTGGTAATCTTTTGTTTAAACTTTTTCAACTTAAGACAAAACCAGTCAACCGGATTAAGATCAGAATTGGAAACTAAATTCAACCAGCTCTCCTTAGCAAAATGTACAAATTCATCATGAGTCAACCACGAGCTGTCAAATTTAAATGGATAATTCAGCTGAAGTCTGCAATCTTCCATTTGAAAGAAAATAGGCCAGTGGCCAGAAATCTTGTTTTTCCCAACCCACATTATGTATCTGCCACATGAAAGCAACAGTGACTCATGTACCAAAAATTTATCCAATCTCTTATGGATGCCCTCCTGACCAAATCTACCATTTGTCCAAGTAGGAGTGTACTCCCCTGAAACAACATCGATCAAATCATTATTAATAAGAAATTCATTGAAGAAGTCAGCCAAGACATCCATTTTAGCTTTTGTACCCCAAATATCCTAAGCAAATCTGGTGAAATTAAGATCACTCGCCACAATGATATTCTCCATTTTCAGAATCCCTGAATATTGCAAGCCAGTCCAGAAAGCCTCCCGATTTTTATAAGGAGCATAGCAATTTAGAATGGTGAGAGGTAGATCATTTAACTTACACATGCCTTCCAACAACACACCCCACTAGGTTCGATAAACCAAAAAGGAATAAAACCTAAGGTCCCAAGAAGCCAGTAACCCACCTAACAGTCCATCCAAACTAATGGTAGAAATTTCCCAGCCAGGGAGAATACCAGCAATTTTCGAAATGGCCATATTATCTACACACATAGTTTCCTGCAGGAGTAAAATCTTAGGGCGAGCAGTAAAAATGAGGTTGGTGAGGGCCCTATCTCACACAACCGACCCCAACCCTATGACATTGAGAGTGCAAATAGAAATTAGGTAACCAAATCAAAAAGGGAGTTTGCTCCAAGGCCCCCAACTTCAGTTTCAGTAGTACCAGTAATCCCCAAACCCACCTCATGAGAAATAGAAGAGTTACCACCAAGTGAGTTACCCAAACCAGTATCTTCCCCAGCCAACACTAACTGATCAGTAATAGAAACAAAATGTAATGAAGAATTTTAACAAACCCCCTTATCCTTTCGGCCATTCCTTCTAGGTCTTCGGAGAGTAACATTCTGGAAACGGGCATTGGTACTAGGCAGAACCCTAGGATTAAACGAAGGGTTTTTTGAATAAATGGGGAGGGGAGAGAGGTTAGCCGAATTATGTGAGGTTTTATAACCAGCCTCACCTAATATGAGAGTATCCTCCCCAGTATAAGGTCAAGTCTCAGTAATGGTCCTATCCCGCTCTTCCACCTTAGGAGACACGAAAGTCGGGGGATTGACAGCATAGGGAAAACCCTTATCCTCTTCAAAATTCTCAGAAGAATTCAAAAGCAAATTATCATTCAGAACAGGATGTAGAGAAATATTTCCATCAGAAGCCCTAGGAACCCCTAAATAATCTGAACCACTTCGAGCAAAACCTAAGGGTAATGCAGGAGGTACTAAAGCCTCACCAAAGTCATTAATAGTCCAAAAGAGTCCCCTACAAACCCTCGACTTCTCAGAACGTTGACATTCAATGGACAACTGACCCCCATTTCTCCCCAGTTTAAGAATAGTATCGCCCGAGGCAAGTTTTCTATCCAATATGGCCTCGGCAGCCCTAATACAATCTAACTCATCATCAAGAATAGTAGGGATAAGTGCGCCAAGAGAAGGCATAAACTTACTCGATGAATCGATAGCACCCAGAGTCTCCCCAAGCTGATGCACAAGTGCCATCTCCTTCTGCTCCAAAGGGGTTGGCGACGGCTGAGCCAAAATGGAAGACCAGAAATCCAAACATTGTGAACGAAGATGACCTGTCTCCAAACAATGATGACATCGAAACGGGATCCAGAAATAGTCTAAACGCTGCTGCCAAACCCTCTCACCCCACTGCAACTCGATTTCTGCCGGAAGACCAAGGGCCATCTCAAATTCAACCATGACCTTCGCCGCCCTTCTGTCATAACCATAAAGTGAGGAATTATCTAGCTGAACAAAATGACCCACATAATTAGCAATGCCTATAAGAATGTTCTCGGACCAAAGCTCAATAGGAAACCCTGGGATCAGGAGCCAAAGATGACGAAATTTCTGCTTCTCTTTCAAAGGGTCGAAAGATAAATGCCACCGCTTCAGGCACAAAGCGCTCTTTAAAACACCAGTACCTTTTAAGAATTAACCCAGCATGCTCTGGTTTTGAAAACACAAACATAATCCATCTATTCAATAGCTGCAACACCCTAGGCATGTCTCCAACGAGTGGAGACCAGTTCTTTCTAACCCATTTCAGAAGTTCAGATTGATTCTCCCCTGTAAAATCCAGTCTCCCTACCACAACCCTCGAACTCAACATCTTGATACGATCCAAATTAGTCTCAATAGGGATAGAAAACCTGTCAAGGCCCTCCCGGACCTTCAATGATTTATATGCCCTCCTCTTCCGATCCTTCTCCCCTCGAAACCTGTTAGGCCAAGCATAGGTAGAAGGGGTTTTCTTACTACCATTCTCCTTATCAGACACCAAAACTCGAGGCCAATACTCCTACGGAATACTCTCGGAAATGGAAAGTGTATCCACAGCTGTAGTCTCCTGTTGTCCCATCAGGACACTACGCCCAAGTAAAAGTGACTGGCACCAGTCCATCTGAGAAACTAACACCTGGAGCCCACCAAATCGCAAATGCAAGCACCACCACATAAAAATAAAGGACCGAACACCTCGACTCCACCCAAGGAATAGAAGACCACCCCGCAAAAATAGTAGGAAAATGCAATGAGCACCACCTCCACAAATTTAGCAGGGCTCCACCACAAGATTGGCCCAGGAAAATGTTTGCAAAATACACACAAGATTAGATGATTAAGACAATTAGCACTTAACTAAACCTGGCAACAGAACGATAAACTTCCCACTTTTTTTTAACTTGGCTGGTACTAGTTGACCCCGAGAGGCCAAGGGACTCCAAGTGTTGTTGCCAGAAGTTTAGCCAGACGCCTCCTGCAAAATCACACCATTCCTGCAGTAAATTTGCAGCCAAGAAACCCTAAACCTAGCCATCCTTCGTATGATGACTTCCTTTGTTCCATTGCTAATAATCACTTACCTTCTCATGCGATGCATTGACAATATATTCAATTGTTTGCTTTAACATAATTTATTGGGACATGGAAGAAGGTTGGTTTTGATTTTGAGAAGTGATAAAGGCATATGGAATTGAACTTGGAGATAGGAATTTTAATAAATAATTAGTTTCTCTCGTAATAATGTTTAAAAAAAGATAGTTATATCTATATTTTCAGAATTTGTTTACCGCAATATCACCGTGAGTTGATTAACTTCTTCCATTAGCATATATTGAGAATGATTATTGGAACGAATTAATGTGATGAGCTATTTTATCTTATATGGCTAAAACTTTATCACTTAACTTGGCATTATTACTTAACATAGAGACATAAATCATGCATAGAATTCAATTATTAAAAATATTAAACAATAATATTTGGTAAAAATATTAAACAATAATATTTGGATATGGGTTGACATATCAATAGCTAGGATTGTTGGAATCGAGATTGTTTGGGATGAAGAGGTGAGAGAATTCAGGGACCATTGTTTTGGATAATTTTTAAATTAACAGTATTGTTGGTTGTGGAGCCTGATCTTCCTTATTCAGAGGTCGTGTTTTAGTTGTGTCTAGATCCCAGTCCATGACAAGGGGTTTTGGGGAGGCTTTCCCCCCCAAAATAGTAGCCATGGTGGGTCCAAGGGGGCGACGACTATATTTAGGAGCCCCCCTAGTGGGGTTTCGAGGGCAGCACCCCCATAGCGAAAATTTCAAAACAAATGCATTGTAAAATGTTGTAATTTCATAGTCATGACTTGGTCAATAATGGGTGATTTATGGGCCCATGGTATTGGGTGTCCCATAGAAGTTTCCCATGATAATCCCTCTTTAAAATGAAGGCATTGTAATATGATGTGTATTGTAGCATTGTAAAGATCTCTATGGTTGTGTGAGAGAGACTATGAGATAGTGAAGAGGAAGTTGCAGTAGATTTGTTGCAGGATGTATCATTTCATTTGTTGGATGGTATAATAATAATGACTGGAAATTTCTGTGTAGACGTAATCCATCTTGGGTGAACCACATTATATTGTTGTCTCTCTTGTATTATGTTTATGTGATTCATATTTTCATCTTGTTTATTATTATTGCTCTGCGATCATGTTTTTCTAACAATAATGTGAGGCAAAATGTTAGTTAAGCACATGCACACTACCCATGAGATCGAGCTCCTTCATCTTTTTAAGGAATCTCTTTACTCTAATAATTTTTTTATAAAGTTTATTTTTATTAATTTAAATTTATTTTAGATATTAAATTTAATTTCTTATATAATTTAATTTATATATATATTTATAGTTTTTTTTCAAGTTATATGTATCCTTTTTATTTAATATTAATATTAATACAAATTTGTTTTAATCTTTGTTCATTAATTTAAATAACTTAAATCTATACTTTTGAGTTAAATGATTTAAACTTATATTTTTTTATAATTGTACGAAAAATAGTAAGTAATATTATAAATTTAAATTTTATATTCTATATATCAAATATTTAATTATATTTTTATGAGGATTATATATATATTATATATTAAAAAAAATTAAAATTATGAATAATTGTTAAAAGCTATCATAATTCAATTATCAACATTAATGACTCATTATTATTATTTAAAAATGTATATCATTATGAGATCAATTTGTTTCTTTATATCAAAAATATCAAACTTTTAAACAATTAAAAATAGTTTTAAAAATTATATATATATATAATACCATACTTATAAATTAATAAAATGCAAAAAATAATTTTACAAATAAATAAATTAAATTTAAAATAATCATATCTAAGTCTAACCTAACCATATGAAAACCAAAAACCAAAAATATGTTTTAAAATAAGATGTATCAATAAGAGAGATTGATTACTATATATCCCATGGATCAATAAGGAATAGTAATTACTATATATCCCTTGCAGTAACATGATGATGATTCCCTGATTAAATAAATATAATACAATTTTAAGAATAAATTTAATTTAAATAAACATAAATAAAATACTTTATCTTTCAATTATTTTAATAAAATTCCTTATGAAAAACATCATAATTCACATTGACTTTTACATAAGCCACATCATAATTCATATTAACATAAACCACATAATAATTAATATTATGAATTTTTTAAATCTTTCGATGATATGCCATCAAGATGTCAATATTAACCTAATTTTATTGCACCTGTCCTCCATCCAATATTAACTTTATTGCACACGTCTTCAATCAATTTTCCATATTCCCATAAACGACGATGATAAAAAGTCAAATTTATGATAATGGGCGTGGCATCCAAAGTTTTGGATAGATTATTTGAATATTCTTAAGACCCCACATATTTAGGGTACATAATCCACTAAATATATGCGTAATACAAGTAATGTATCTTGCCGTATAGTTTAGGTAATACAAGTAATTGATTGTCATGTTTAACTAGCAAAGTTTTTTTTGTCCAAAAAAATTTTACATTATATTAATTGAAATATAATCATTTTTACCTAGGTTTTGAACCGCCTTAACTTTTCTTATGGATAAGAGACCATTTTATCTTTGCACAAAAATATACCATCATATATAGTTTAGCAGTTAGGCCTAAGACCTTACAGCAAGAAAACCATCAAAAAATGATGTTCATTAATTTGATAATTGTTTCATGAATTTCAAAAAACACTGGGAACTTAGTCCCAAATAGGTCATGGATGATATTCTTGGAGGAAATCCTCTAACGTCTCCCATCTTCGCTAAGATCCTACCTATTCATTTAAACCCATCTTGGAAAGGCGATCTGTTGCCTCATTTCTTCTCTATAAATGTGGTTGAAAGAAATTTCCTGAAAAGATTCTCCAAGACAAAAAAAATTATGTGCAAATGGCTTCAAGGAAAATATTGTCCGGCTTCTTCTGCTTCCTCATGCTATTCACCACAAGCAAGGAATCCCCAAAAACTTGAATCTTTCTTATGCCTTTACTATTGGACAATTTGAGCGCCAAGCAGAAAGCTGAGAACTCTGCAAAGTTGTTGGAGCATCCTCCCAGACCTGCTGCAAAAGATGAATAAGTCGAATTGGACAAGTGAAAAATGCCACCCGCTCCACCGCGGTCAGGATTCATGTTGGTCGCTCCATCAAAAAATAGCCAAGGCATAGATTTGTCAATCTACTCAATGGTAACTGGTCGAATCTGCATCAGTCGACTGATCCGCGGGAAAAGATCCATATGTACATAAACTTTGTAGCCCATCAGCTCTGGTGACATATTAATTCCATCGAAAAATGCTATGTTCCGGGCTAACCAGACATACCATAAGTAATAAACCGGTAGGGATTCAAAATCCTTGAAAGATGGATTTTCGATCCATAATTTGAGGGCATCAGGTACATCTAAGCCATACTAGAAAAAAGGTTTCCCTTTGAGAGCTGAAACATAAGCCCATAAGTTGATTGAGAAAGAGCATGTAATAAACAGATGCTCAATAGATTTCTCTTGAACCGTGCATCAGGGACATCTACTCGAGCCAATCCAAAAACGATGCTTCATGGTTTCCCAAACTGGAATAGCTTTAGTCAGAACCAGCCATGTGAAACATTTAATCTTCAGGGGACCTTTTAAAGACCATATAAACTTATTCCACCATGGGGGATCCGGATGATCTTCTGCATTCCTGAGAGACATATAACCATGATTTGGCTTATATACTCTCCCTTCGGGATTGAATATCCATATCAGTGCATCATCTATCTCTGATAGCTTGATATGCGATCTTTTTAAATCAAGAGTGTATCGCTCCCATATCAATTTGTCCTCACCTAGAAATCTTAGATCTTCCGCAAAGTTATATTAATGCAACGCAACAACTATGATTTTTAAGTGTTATGGGATGCTCAAATAAAATGAAAAGTTTAGTCTCAGCCCCATGATATATAGGATATATATACTTCCATAAATTAAACAATCAAAATATTGCATGCAAGAGATCTTTTATCCCGCAAACAAGGATATCTCATATATCAATTTAGTGTCTTACTAAACAATAACCTTAAAATTAGATAATTATTATTATCAATAAGAATCTCATAATCAATTTCAAGGTTGTTATCAAAAATCATGAAACTCACTCTTAAATAGTGTACAACTATAAGCTAATAAAAACAAATCTTAAGAACCAAACCAACTTATCATAAATATTGATTCAAAAATTTTGATGTAATAAGTTTTCTATATAAAACCTTATAAAACATCAAAATTCTTTCTATATTTATAATAAATATGTACAAAACTTAAAATTCACCAATACCCTTTATAATAAGTATTATCTAACCTTAGATGAATCCCTAACCTTAATTATCTAACCAAAACTAAATGTAACCCAATACCTCTAGAAAACCAAAATCCAAATTAATCACAAGCCATCTAACGCATTGTAACTTAATGGCATAAAGTAAGCTAAATCTACCCTTGTGTTCCCACAAACACAAACATAGCCTTATCATTGAAAATAAATGTCATTTCCAACAACATTACCTAAACTCCTAGTATGAATGATCAAGCCATCATCATAAATTTGTTCCTAAGAATAGGTGTCAATCCCAACATGCCTAGTATGAATGATCAACCCATCATCATAAATTTGTTCTTCAGAATATATGGTGTCAATCGCAAGAAAGAATGAGTTTATAATATCATGGATCACTCTTTCAAATGCCCATCAAACATAGGTCCTATGGCCTAGTGAAATTATTGTACATAGAAAGTATTTTCCCATTACTAAAAAATTTCTCAAACATTATTTTAGTGTATATCTAAATTATTTTTTTATGTCCATGAATTATAGGATTAGGGTGTGGTTTAAGAAACCGCGACCTATTGGTTTCTAAGCCATCAAAATCACTTTGGATCCAACTCATTTTGGGCCACATCAATCCTAAACATGGTTGGATTTTAAGTGTCTCCTCCCGACTACCTTACAGAGTTCGAATCTAGGTCACTATTCAAAACGAGGCCCATCGAAACTAATCATACTAACAAGATTTGACTACAATATTAAATTAAATCATTATAAATGTAAAGTATTTAATTTATTAAATATTATAAAATATAGTTTTTAATAATAATAATAATAAATATAGATGAAAAAATATGAAGAGTGCTTGGAACAATCACCCTGCATTGTTAGGGTTTCACCCCTAGCCGTCGCTCTAGTTTTGGATCTATATCAAGACACTCTAATTTGGATTTGATTCAGATCTTCTCAATGGAGCCTAATCTTAGGAAGGAGATCGAGGCCTTCAAAGACCTATCGGTTTCTCTCCCGTCCAATAAAAAATTCATCCACTCTCATAGATTTGTCAAAAAACTAGATGAAATCCCTTAGGTTGACATTGCTTCCCCAAAATCTCATAGATCGTCTCATGTATTGTCAGAATGAGCATTGGTAGGGAAATTTATAGGCCTTTGGCCTAGCCCAAAATCAATCAACTTGTGGGTAGAATAATGTTGGGTACCTCTTCCGCAAACTCAAGTAACTTCTATTGTTGTAGGGAGAGGTTTTTTTCTTGTTTTGTTCTCATCTAGAGAAGATTGAGATTTGATCTTCTGTTTATGCCCATATTTCATGGGGTCCAGAGGGATGTTTCTGGCCCCCTTAGAACTTATATTTCAACCTAGAAACATAAATAAAGTCTATTCTCATCTAGGTAATACTCCCATGCCTTCCAATGGTTTTCTAGAACAAAGACTACATCGCTTCTATTGGAAGCAAACTAGGTCATTTGATAGATAGTACAGACTCAAAGGGAGTCCTCTACTCATGCACCCATACATGTGTATAGGTAGTTATAGTATAGGGAATTTCAGAAGCAATCCAAATCAACTTAGATGGGTGGAGCCACCTCAAAGTACTAGACTATGAATATATCCCATTCAACTATAATTTATGTCACTCCTATGGAGACTTTGCTAGAAGTTGTCCAAAGAAACAAGAACAACATGCTTCCCAATCTCAGCAAGAGAAAACAACCTCCATTAAAGAAGCAATATTTAAGAATGTCTCCAAACGTAATAGAATCTTTGTGAAAAAATATTTAGGCATCAAAGAGCCTATCAAATCTAATCCCAATGAATTTGCAACCCTAGAACTATAAGAAGTTCTGGAACCAAAAGACAACTTAAACGACAATACAAAGGCGGCCCATATACCAAGTTTAGAGCACCAAGGAAGTACACCCCCCTCCAAGGATTCAATAGAAGGATAATCAAAACAGACAGAAACAACCGAGGAAGATGAAAAGAAAGAAGTCGAGGAAGAACAAGAGATTGAAGAAGACACATTTGAAGATCTGGAAGAGTCAGAGGAAGATTAGATAGAAGAGGAAGAGGAGGATTTAGATTTTCCCAAGGAGGTTGTGGTTCCTAATCCAAATAAATCGTCGGTGATTTCTGCAGCACCCCTACCCCTCTCATCAAAGAAATTAGATCCAATCTCCTTTGTTGAGGTTCTCATAAAAGGACATCATCCATCCCCACCTCTCATAAGGGGGGAGACTATCAAGCAAATATCTAGGAATAAAAGAGCCAGAAGTCCATGCCTCAACAAGGAAGCAAGCATCTTTAGATTTTATGCTTACTGGGAATTTCTCTAAATGTAAGTAGGAGGAATGGATTTTTTTTTATTCTGATAAGTAATTAATTTTTTAGGATTTATCCTAGCAGACATGAATATGCAAGAAAGACTAGCAGCAAGAAAAAATGTTGGAACCTAAATAAAAATAGGCTAGTTGAGGAAGTTGGTTTTAGTATAGGAATTTCAAACTTTTTGTTGCAAAGGGGCTTGCTTTTGTAATAATGTGCTCAATTGAGAACTCATTTTTCAATACAATCCCTAACCATTTATGTCAATAATAATAATAATAATAGTAATAGTAATAATAATAATATATTTTTAAGTAATAGTTATAATTGTGTCGAGAGGCACTTCTACAACCCGGTATGGGGGAGATCTTGTCACATTATGTTATGTAACATAACCTTCTCAACCACTATGTAGGAAATGTTGTCACGTTACATTATGTAATGTAACGTTCCAACATTGTAATATTTGAGACGAGAGATGACTTTACAATAAGTAGTAGAGAGAGGACCTTGTAATAAGTAGCAGAGAGAGGACCTTGCGAGGGGCAAGTGCTTCCATGTTCACTAGAGGGTTTAGTTGTGGATCTTTGAGCGCTCATAATTACCAAATTGTGATATTTGGTGTATCCAAGAAGGACTGTGGGAACATAGGGGAAGTTATTTACAAGATCTACAAAAGATATGATAAACGAACCTTGTGACTACTCTGCTGATTAGTAAGGAAGATAGAAAATTACCCTAGGCCTTCTAGTTTCTTGGCATGCTCGGTTCGGATTCAGGGTGATGTAACATCCCCATCTTGACCCTATAGCATTAAAATGTAAATGATGTAATATTGTTATAAAATCATGGTGAGGAGCTCAAGGCCAAGGCCCCGCCATCGATTTATTGGTGCATATGGTTTGCGTGCTAGCCAGGCACATTGGAATTTCAACATCATGTAAATATGCATTTTAGTAAAATACCCACAACTAGCTATGCAATGAAACCAAGAGATGGGGGCATGATTTTACAAGGAATTGGGAGGGAAAACATTCAAACCCTTGAGCCAATCAAGTCAAGCCAAGTGTCAATGAGAGAACGCATCAAACCCTCAATTACCCATGTTGACTTTTGTACCCAATCATTCATTCTCCCAAGAATTGGTTGAGGTAGTTAATGCCTTGGGAATGGAGAGGTATGGCTGTCCAAATTCAAGTATGGGCAATCTCTTCATGGAAAAACATGTTTGGCTTCCTTGGAAAGAAAAGAGCCATGAATTTGCTCCCCAAGCCATTACCCATCAACCAATTTTGCCTCTCTCACGTTTTTGGAGCTACCTGGGCGTTTTTCCTCCTTGTTTTCCTGTGTTTTCCTTGTTTTTCAGTTGGGAAGAGGGCGTTTTTGTGTTGCAGAGTGGTTGGTAGTATGGGAGTGTGATTTGGGGTTTCATTGGGGCCGTTTTTTCCATTTAGATGCTCAAAATACCCATGGAAAATCGGGTTGGTT
Source organism: Larix kaempferi (assembly GCA_027924585.1). Classification (NCBI taxonomy): domain Eukaryota; kingdom Viridiplantae; phylum Streptophyta; class Pinopsida; order Pinales; family Pinaceae; genus Larix; species Larix kaempferi. The sequence continues at coordinate 8,644,561 of BSBM01000668.1, forward strand.
CCCTGTGTACGATTTCCCCATCCATAATCTGTTTTTGGTGTGCCCACGTTTTGGGGAAAATCTATGGCCATCTTGTTTGTGAATTCCATTGTTGGAAATGTGTATCCATACCCAATGTTTGTGCATGCTGTGTGAGAAATGAATATGTTGGGTATGGGTTATGGGTATCTATTGTTTTGGCTTGAGCTTGAGTGCAAGCATCCAGGGTTCTAATGTAGCCTGATAAGCCTAGCTATGGACTAGCTTGGCTCAAATGAAATGCTTAATTGGTTGTGTGTGAGCTGAATGTCCCCTTTTCCTTGTAAGAATCATGCCCATCTCAGGGGTGGCCTTCGGACGGACTGAGTATATGTCGTCGAAGAGCCTACGGTTGGGTGGAACGTTGCAGCGACATAGCTAGTCGTTTGGGATAATTGCACAATGAAGATAAGTGTTTTCTGCCTATGTATTTACTTCTGAAATGTTATAATTTTATGGTTGATTTAATATGTTGAATGCATACAAAAGATGTGTGTGGATGAAGTTTTAATTCCATTTTGCATATTGATTTAATTTACATCTGCACACCTCTGAATTTATGTGTATGAATAAGATGAATGGGCTGAATTTTTATGAAAAGACCCAGGAATCGACATCACGTTCTCTCCCTTGCTGGGTCTGATGGGAGCGTATGTGACAGGTGACCTATTGAATGAACCAATAACAGTTCGAGGTCTATGGTTGGGTGGAACGTGGCAGTTCCCAATTCAGTCGAAAAGTGGAAAGGACTTATAAGTATTTTTATATTGTTGTTATATTTCAATATTTATGTTCTGGATTATGATGTATGGATCTGATGTAATTTTTTGACTCCTAATTTTTTTATGCATGTTTCCAATCGATATAAATTCTATTGGCCGTGATGTTTGATTATGATCATGAATATGGTGAATCTGTTAATGCATATTTTAAATTAGGACTATTCTATTTAAATAATTCTAATTATATATACATCTCCAAGATCGATATAAACTTAATTTCTATAGGTTGTAATAATTGTTTAATTCTAATTATGTTTTATATCAAAACTATTTTAGTTCATGGCGCTTGGGTTAGTAATTCTTGTATTTTACATACTTAGTATCTTCATCATTATTATTATTATTATTTATCCGAAATGAGAAGGAAAATTATAATATAAAAGGGAAGGAAATACATACACCACCAGGGTTGCAAAATAAGAGACAGAAGTGCAAAATTAAGGTTTCAGAGCATAACAGAGCTACAAATACTTCCATATGTTCAACATTTTTACATATTTTAACAAAATTAGACCTTCTACTTCTAATTGTATAGACTTTGACAAACTGGCCTACCAGTACTATGCAAAAAAACATCCAATAACTTATAACAAAAAAGAGAGAAAGGGTCTTCATTCTTGAGCAATATGTTAGAAAAACAGGATCGCAGAGCAATAACAATAAACAAGATGCAAATATAAATCACATGAACACAATACAAGAGAGACACCAATATAACGTGGTTCACCCAATATGGGCTACGTCCCCACAGAAATTGCCAGTCCTTATTATTATACCATCCAACAAATGAAGGGATACAACCTGCAGCACATCCGCTGCAACTTCATCTTCACTCTATCATGGTCTCTCTTACACAATCATAGAGATCTTTACCATACTACAATACACATCCATATTACAATTTTTTCCTTTTAAAGAGCGATTACTATGGGAAAATACTATGGAACACCCAATACCATGGGCCAATAAATAACCCATTATTGTCCAAAGTCATGACTATGAAATTACAACATTTTACAAGGCATTTTTTCTAAAATTTTCGCTATGGGGACGCTGCTCCCAAACCCCTGCCAGGAGGGAGCTCCCAAACTAGTCGTCACCCCCCCGTGTACCCCCCATGGTGACTGTAGTCTAGGGGAAATCCCCCCCACACCCCCCTTTCATGGGCTGGGATCCAAATACGGATGAAACATGACCTCTAACTCAGGAAGATCGGGCTCCACAACCAACACAATGACTTCTTCAACTTCAGGCTGTGAAACAGACGCTTCGTCCATAAGGGAGGCCTTTGCACGTTCTCCTTCTAGTTCACGGTTCCACGGATAGAGTCCATTAACATCAACTTCCACTGCTTCCATAATCTCCTTTAATTGAACAAAACGGTTCTCATGACGTTCAACGGAATTCATGTTCCTGCTCTAAATAGTCCAGTGCAGCTCCACCAACTTTTCACTCACACCATCCAACTTTGCATTTAATACTTGCTCCATTTCAACAACATTCCTCTTCAGCTCTTCCACTTCATTGTTGAACATGGTACCCCATCTCAGCATCCTCCAAGCATGATTCAAAGCGAGTTAAATCTAAACTCGTCTTCCTAGACTCCTCCAAGCAAGCCTTTGAAACTTCGAAGATGCACCGGTTCATCTTCCTGAGGTCTGTCATTCCCTCTTTGATTGCCAAAATTTCCTGCATGAGATATTTCAGACCAAGATCTTCCTCAAGGTGGTGCCAATTCGAGTCCTTTATTTTCATAGAGCCTCTCTCTGCTATCTCAATATCCTTTGGAAATAAAGAATTCTTGCTGCTAGCAGAGTTCTCAAAGCAATGCAAATGAGGAAAAATCAGTTGTATCTCCCATAAATCCTCCCGCACCATTAATCATGATGGGAACGCCATCATTATCCAACAGATTTCGTACTCCTTTCCCAGGGCACAACACGGCAAGGAATGTGTGAAGTAATTGTAGAAATGAAGGGACAAGAACCTCCCATGCTAGATCTATACACCAATATTCCATCTATCAAACTGCATAACTGGCCATGGGGGATCTACAACCAAGTAAAAATCTCAGTTGGTTGAAAAATGGTACTCAAAGGTTCATGATTTGGACTACAATGAGACATTCGCTCCAGTAGCAAGAAGGGTTCCTGAAAGACTTGTTTTGGAAAATACATCTTCGACGTAGTGGGAGCTACATCAGAGGAGAAGATCCATATCCAGATCCAAATCTAGCACTTGCATTTGTCAGAGATATGGATCTAACTAAACTATCTTACCTATCTATGCAAAACAATAATATATCAACAATAAGTACAGAAAGAGAACAAGAGAAAAGAGTACACCGGATATACGTGGTTCACCCAATAGGGCTACGTCCACGGGAAGGTAGTCTTCTATTATCTCCAGAATATATCCTCGAAGCTTACAGAGAGCAATGCCAATAACCCCAATGCAATATAGAAATATCATGATGAGTGATCCACCATGGGATGGTTGTGAAAGACTCCTTTGAATCTATTATATACCAAGAAATGAGGAGGAATTACTCTCACATATTACATGTGGGATAATATAATTCTCCATAATAACATCTCTTTATATAATAATGAATATCAAGAGTATATTTTACCATAATGAATATGGTGAAAATGTATTACTCTTTTACATAATATTGTGGATATCTTCCGACATAATACAAAGAAATTATTACCTTCCAAGGAATATAAAATATTCCAACACTCCCCCTTAATAATGGCTGGGAGAAAAGCCTACCAACAAAGGAAGGAAGGAGTCATTACTGCTCCCCCTTGATGACAACTTTCAGAAGAACCAAAGCTACAAATAAGAAGAAAACTTCAACTGATGGAATTTGATGAAGAACAACTGCTTCTCACTGAATCATGAAATTGCACAGGAACTAGGTTGTACGATGAAAAAACAACAACAAGATGCCCAGATCTAAAGAGAAGCCTTTATGGCTACTAGATCCAACAGATGTTGAGAACACGTGACGCAATCCAACAGCAAGGTGCCCAGATCTAAAGAGAAGCCAACATGGATACTAGATCCACAAGATGTCTAGATCACCACAATAATCATCACAACCATAACTGATAGTTGAAGAACTCTGATAGAACATCCACACCAATGTACAAATACCTTCTGACGACTGATACAACAAAACATGTGGCTAAGAACACCACAACATTGTACAAAATACCCAGATGGCCAATAAACATGCGAATAGCAGGCATTCTTCCAATCAAGGTGCAATATAAATATCTGTAGAAGACCTCAATCATCGAAGAAACAAGACCCCAATAGTTTATACATCGAAAATGATATCATACAAATATGACTTTAACAGTAGAAGATGGTGCTTCATTATTTCTAGAATAAGGTGAAATCCTAAACAGAAAACTGATATGCACAAGAACTTCCAAGATTAAAGCATATAAAGATCATAAAATAAAGGTGCTCATACATAAATGAAAATGCTTATACACCAAAAGTTAGCAAACATCATATAAAAAGATGGCAACATAATATGATCAAATAAAAGATTAACTTGCTCATTAAGGAAAATGAAGTTACTTTTACACATTAAGTGTCAACCACAACATATAAATAGTGAGCCCAAGATTTCACTTAAATATATGAACATTTAGTCATCGAGCAACTAATCTGAAGCATATGTGCATTTCTTATTAGTATGATGTTAATATGCAAGAGATGAATGCCCTAAAAATGCCAATGCTTCCATATAGGAACATTAGAGACAATTAAGAACAAGATAACATCTGCAATCATAAGAATAGAAATCTCATTGCAACAAGAACAAGATGCTCATGATATATAGTTCAAGATTATAAGATTGCTCAAAGCCATATAAATATTAAGTAAAAGATGATCGAATTAAACATGACATGAGATATATAAATCAGAATGTTTAATATGATCAACATATAGCAAATTATGATCAACTCATGATATCACTTATAAAAAAAATTATGAAATGACAAGTCACTAAAGGTCTTAATCATGGGTTCATTTCTTGTTAACACTATGTAAATATGCAAAAGATGAGATTCCCTGGAAATGTCAATGCTTCCATATAGGAATGTTAGAGACAAACAACACATGTCAATGCTTTCGTATAGGAATGTTAGAGACAAATAGCATAGGAACTAGATACAATCTCTGCAATACATGAGGGAGAAACTATATCCCAATTAAATAACTTAGGACAAGCCAAAAAATTATGATATCACATAGATTCAAAAATTGACTTTACTCAAGGAATTAATTAGGAAAAGCATAGAATGATCATAAAGATATTACTTATAGAACAATGAAATTTTTTTACACAAATGTAAGCAAAAACATATAAATAGAGCAAATAATGATCACAAGATAACACATATGAGATTGTTCTTATAAAATTGTTTGTATAAACATGACATGATTAGAAATCAACATGATTAAACAAAGACACGAACAAATTAATTATTAAGTGTGTTGTTAACATATTAAGCATTAGATGGTTTATAGCTATCATCATGACAAAATACTAGAGATACATGCCCTTAAAAGATGTCAATGTTGCCATATATAAATGTGAGACAAATATATACCAAGAACAAGAAATAATCTCATAATAAACATGATTAGAAGCAAAACCTAAATGCCAAAAAAAACATGAATAACAAAAAACACTTTACCGTACTGATCTGAATCTGCAAAAAACACAGTTAGAAAAGCAATAGTAAAGGAAAGAGAAACTTTTACTTACAACCCTTTTGATTGAGTGCCTAGACTTGCCCATAATTATGTTATGTTCGCGTGGGGTGGATCCAGAACATCTTTTCCAATTCCAAAAACATGTTATAATAAAAATTACGATAAAAATTGACCGAGTTATGAGGCCGAAAACAATGTCGAATCTGTCGAAGACGGAAACCTGCACAAAGTCTACCAAACTTGGACAAAAGTTGTCGTTTTGGAAACCGGAAGATAGATCTCATTGTTCTGTCCGCGTAGGTGGATCCAGAACAACTTTTCCAGTTCCAAAAAACAGGTTATAATAAAAATTCCGATAAAAATTGACAGAGTTATGAGGCCGAAAATAGTGTTGAATCTACCGAAGATGGAAACCTGCACAAAGTCTACCAAACTTGGACGAAAATTTCCGTTTTGACAACCGGAAGATAGATGTCTTTGAGGAGAATCAAAAAATCATATAGATCTACAAAAACAACATCAAGAAACCCTTGAAAAATTTCTGCAAAAGTCTACACAACAAGGTTAGGGTTAGAAATAAAAAACTGCAGAAATATGCCCAGATCTGAAGAGAAGCCTAATGGCTACTAGATAGAAAGCAAATATGCAATAAATAATCAATGCCCAAAAGATAAAATATTGTTTGAAAGCAATATAATGTGTTAGATCATAGCAACAAGCTCTAATACCATGTCAGAGATATGGATCTAACTAAACTAGCTTACCTATCTATGCAAAACAATAATATATCAACAATAAGTACAGAAAAAGAACAAGAGAAAAGAGTACACCAGATATATGTGGTTCACCCAATAGGGCTACGTCCACGGGAAGGTAGTCTTCTATTATCTCCAGAATATCTCCTTCAAGCTTATAGAGAGCAATGCCAATAACCCCAATACAATATAGAAAGATCATGATGAGTGATCCACCATGGGATGGTTGTGAAAGACTCCCTTGAATCTATTATATACCGAGAGATGAGGAGGAATTACTCTCACATATTACATGTGGGATAATATAATTCTCCATAATAACATCTCTTTATATAATAATGAATATCAAGAGTATATTTTACCATAATGAATATGGGATAAATGTATTACTCTTTAACATAAGATTGTGGATATCTTCTGACATAATACAAAGACATTATTACCTTCCAAGGAATATAAAATATTCCAACAACATTGCTATCCTACATAGGAGTGTATTGCCAATATTTATGCAAAGGCTTCCACTCAAGAATTTTTTTTCCTTCTTTGCTTAGTATGAAGGTTCTTTGAGTTCCCTACTGTTGTTATTTTTTGAGGGGGGGTTTTTTTCCATGAGGTTTTTCCCCATCTCCTTGGTTCATGGATAGTTATTTTATTTTTTATCATTTATTTGATTGTATGGGCGAACTTTGGTCTTAGTAACCAAGGCCCAGGATGCACAAGTATGGATTAAGGGGGGGTGTTAGGATATTTTAATACTCCATCCTTGTTCTACTTGCATTATTTACCATTTTCTAGTACTTACTGATGTTATTTCCCCCTTAGTGGTGTGCATATTTCATCCAGGATTCAGTAGCCACCTAATGCGCCATGCATGCATGATTTTAGGACCACTAGAGGAAGTTCCCTACTTTTTAGGAGCCAACTTAGTGTTCTAGTTCGGTCCACATGAGTTAGATGACTCTTGTGGGGGGTTTATGCTCTAAATGCCACTGATTGTGGCATCATGCACCCTTTTCTGAGTGATTTGCATGTCAAACTCACTGATGAGCCCTCCTTGGTCAGTTAACTGATTGTGCCTTCAGTTAACAGAGTTTTGGTTGATTTTAATTGAGTTTGGGAGCACCAAAGCACTGATAGAGGTGGCAATTACTATGCTATATCAACTGAGACTCGAATTCTCCTAGGTGATATGAATTCTCTCCATTGTAAAATCATTATTCATTATACTAATTATTGGATCATGTGACATTATTATGTTCCTATCTGAGTTCTCATGCATGATTAATTGTCTACTCATTTTTACTGCAGTTTTCACTCTAATTCATCTTTTCTGCTCATTCTTTCTCTATGAGGTATACTCATCTCTTAGATCTGTTGTGATCTATAATTTCATAAAAAAGATATTGATCCAAGAAAGGGAGGCATCTCCAAACCCTCTGATGAATCCTCAAGCTCAAATGTGAGAAAGGGATAGAAAGGGAAATCAATGTGTGGCTATTGCAATCGAGGTTATCATCTTGAATCCTCTTGCATGAAGAATACCATTGACCTCATGGCACAAACACTCCAACAGAACAATCTTGGGGACTCCATTCCTGAGAATTCCAAGAAGAATCCAAGAGAAAAAAATATCAGAAAGTAGAGGTAATGTGCATGCTTTAATTGCAATTAATTATTTGGCAGATGCATGGATCATTGATTCAGGAGCATCACACCCAATGGAATCCACAAAATATATCCTTTCATCTTTAAAATCATGCATGGGCCCTCCTATTCTAATGGGAGATGACTCTCTAGTAGAAGTTTATGTACAAGGCAGAGTGGATCTTGAAAATGGAATTTTTGAGAATGTCTTGCATGTTCCAAAACTCTCTGTAAATCTACTCCGTGTTTACCAAATTTCATATGAAGGCGAGGAAAAGAGTTTTGAACTAACCTTGGATTCAGTCTCCATATTTGACATGGAATACAACTCTTTAATTGATGTTGGTGAGGTAAATCATCAATCTATATTGTACACATTCTCTGCATTTATAGCTAGATATGATTCAACTTTTATATTAGACCATGAAAATGATAATAATAGACTTTGGAACAAAATATTTGGCTATTAAATTTCAAGTACATACATCATCTCAACAAACAAGGGATGGTAAAAGATTTACCAAACATAAAATTATCTAAAGGAGTTTGTAAAGGATGTGTTCTTGGCAAGAATTTGAAAGAGAAGTTTGAAAAAGGGAAGGCATGGAGGGCCTCCTCTCCCTTGGATATTCTTCATAGTGATATCATGGGTCCCTTCCCCCATCCTTTCATAAACAAGGAAAAATGGGTTGCCTTTATTAATGATTTCACAAGGCACACATGATAGGTCCACCATGACAAACATGGGTTTACTACACTTCTTTCTTGGTCTTGAAATCAACAAGGTTGATTTGGGGATCATTATTGCTCAGTTAAAGTATGTAGGAGATCTCTTGGTTAGATTTCACATGATTGACTACAAGCCAACATCCCAACCTTTCTTATCCAGGGTAAATCTTGAGGATGGAAGGGATACACCATTGGTTGATTGCACCAAGTATCATCAGCAAGTGGGGAGCCTCTTATATTTCACTTGCTCCCATCTATATATCTCATATGTAGTAGGAGAAGTTTCGAGATACATGCAATAACCACATAAGTTGCATTGTAAAGCTTCCAAGTGCATCTTCATATATGTCAAAGATACCACCAACTATGGGATTCACTATGAAGCATGTTGTACATTGGATCTCATTGGATACACCGATTTAATCATGCTAGTGATAACACATATCACAATTCCACTTCAAGATATGTTCTCAGTTTGGGATCCAACCCCATTTGTTGGTCTAGTAAAAAGAAATCATCAATTGCTTTTTCATCAATAGAGGCCAAGTACAAAGGTGCAATTAATATCACCACTTATTCTATTTGGATGCAAAACTTCCTCATGTAGCTTAGTATCCTATTTAACCATATGGTTGTCATCTGGTGAAATAATCATAGCACATCAGAGTTTTGTAGAGATCTAGTGCAAGGAAAAAGACAAAGCAGATCGAGATCCACATGCATTACATTAGAGGACTAGTACATGATGGGATCATCGACTTGCAATACTTTCCTTCTTGATAACAAACTGTAGAAATCTTCACTAAGACATTCAGTGAGCAGAGATTCCACTTTATGTGAGACCTCCTTGGGTTCAAGGACATAGTTGTTTAGCAACTATCTTACTTTTTCAGCATTTTATTTTGAGGGGAGGTTTTCCCTCTTTCCTCTTTTTTAGTTGTCACTTAGATGCATTGTTAAATGGGAATTGAACATGGCTTCATTTTTCCCAGGACCCATTCATTGTGTACTCCCCAGTAGAGATTCAAGGGGTGGGGGGGGGTAATTGGAGATATTACACACCCACCCAGTATTTCTTTTACTATGTTTATTTAGTCTATGTTGAGTGGATCTTGGTATAAGATATTCTCCCCTAGATTAAGGTACCACATCCTCTTCTTTCATTACTCAATTACACTTCAGTTAGACTCGTGGAGTCTAGTCTTGTATGGCAACTTCAACATCATCACCAAGTATTGCATGCAACATTGGAATCATCACCATGAAGGTGAATTCCTCCTCCATGAGGATAGGGAGGCGCTACACTCGTGTATGCATGAGATTCTCTCAAACTCCACTTATGTGTTAACCAGTTAGCTATCAACTCCATGACTAGTTAACTAGGACTAGGTGGTTGTTCACTCGGTGACCATTAGTAGGTGGATTTTCACTCCGGTTATTGTTTTTATAACTCCACATCTATCTAGAATATCTATGGAGGAACATTAGTTCATCCATGCATAGTATTTCATGTGTATATTACTATTCTTTCATTGAATCAATACAATTCTTTCATTTGTTTTTCCAATTCTTTTCTCAACTTTGCAAGTATGTTGTTCTTTGTTGCTACGTAGATTCTCTATGCGGGTTTCACTCCAATTTCACACCTTATTGTGGCCTACCCTCACGGAAACATGCATTTTGTGGGTAAAAGGCTCACCTACTTTTCAACATGTTGCATGGAAAATAAGTGCTAGTCATACCATGCACTTCCCCCCCATACAACCCCATTACCCATGCGTGGATTGATTGACAATCGAATTCCATGTGCCTGCACCCAATAAAATACATGTACATAAAATAGTTCCATTTACATAAATCAAAATAACAAATTACTAAAATCCCTTGAAGATATTTTCCATGGGGGATCTACAACCAAGTGCAAATCTCAGTTGGTTGACAAATGGTACTCAAAGGTTCATGATTTGCACTACAATGAGCCATTTTCTCTAGTATCAAGAAGGGTTCCTAAAAGACTTGTTTTGGAAAATACATCTTCGACACCATGGGAGCTACATCAGAGGAGAAGATCCATATCTAGATCCAAATCTAGCATCTGCATTGCTATCCTACATAGGATTATATTGCCAATATTTATGCAAAGGCTTTCACTCAAGAATATTTTTTCCTTCTCTGCTTAGTATGAAGGTTCTTTGAGTTCCCTACTGTTGTTCTTTTTTCAGGGGGGGTATTTTTCCCATGAGGTTTTCCCCCTTCTCCTTGGTTCATGGACAGTTCTTTTATTTTTTATTATTTATTTGATTGTATGGGAGACCTTTTTTCTTAGTAACCAGGGCCCAGGATGCACAAGTATGGATTAAGGGGGGGGGGGGTTAGGATATTTTAATACTCCATCCTTGTCCTACTTGCATTATTTACCATTTTCTAGTACTTACTGATGTTATTTTCCCCCTAGTGGTGTGCAGATTTAATCCAGGACTCAGTAGCCACCTAATGTGCCCTGCATGCATGATTTTAGGACTACTAGAGGCAGTTCCCTACTTTTTAGAAGCCAACTTAGTGTTCTAGTTCATTCCACATGAGTTAGATGACTCTTGTGGGGGGTTTATGCTCTAAATGCCACTGATTGTGGCATCATGCGCCCTTTTCTGAGTGATTTGCATTCAAACTCATTGATGTTCCCTCCTTGGTCAGTTAACTGAGTTTTGGTTGAGTTTAACTGAGTTTGGGAGCTCCAGAGCATTGATAGAGGTGACAATTACTATGCTAGATCAACTTAGACTCGAATTCTCCTAGGTGATTCGAATTCTCTCCATTGTAACATCATTGTTCATTATACTAATTATTGGATCATGTGACATTATTCTGTTCCTATCTGAGTTCTCATGCATGATTAATTGTCTGCTCATTTTTACTGCAGTTTTCACTTTAATTCATCTTTTCTGCTCATTCTTTCTCTATGAGGTATACTTAGCTCTTAGATATGTTGTGATTTATAATTTCATAAAAAGGATCGTGATCCAAGAAATGGAGGAAACTCCAAACCCTCTGATGAATCCTCAAGGTCAAATTTGAGAAAGGGATAGAAAGGGAAATCAATCTGTGGCTATTGTAATCGAGGTTATCATATCGAATCCTCTTGCATGAAGAATACCATTGACCTCATGGCACAAACACTCCAATAGAAAAATCTTGGGGACTCCATTCCTGAGAATGCCAAGAAGAAGCCGAGAGAAAAAAACATCAGAAACTAGAGTTAAGGTGCATGCTTTAATTGCAATTAATTATTTTCCATATGCATGGATCATTGATTAAGGAGCATCACACCCAATGGACTCCACAAAATATATCCTTTCATCTTTAAAATCATGCATGGGCCCTCCTATTCTAATGGGAGATGACTCTCTAGTAGAAGTTTATGTACAAGGCAGAGTGGATTTCGAAAATGGAAGTTTTGAGAATGTCTTGCATCTTCCAAAGCTCTTTGTAAATCTACTCTATGTTTACCAAATTCCACATGAATGCGAGGGAAAGAGTTTTGAACTAACATTGGATTCAATGTCCATATTTGACATGGAATACAACTCTTTAATTGATGTTGGTGAGGTAAATTATCAATCTCTATCGTACACATTCTCTGCATTTATAGCTAGATATGATTCCACTTTTATATTAGACCATGAAAATGATAATAATAGACATTGGAACAAAATATTTGGCTATTTAAATTTCAAGTAAATACATCATCTCAACAAACAAGGGATGGTAAAAGATTTACCAAACATAAAATTATCTAAAGGAGTTTGTCAAGGATGTGTTCTTGGAAAGAATTCGAAAGAGAAGTTTGAAAAAGGGAAGGCATGGAGGGCCTCCTCTCCCTTGGATATTCTTCATAGTGATATCATGGGTCCCTTCCCCCATCCTTTCATAAACAAGGAAAAATGGGTTTCCTTTATTGATGATTTCACAAGGCACACATGACAGTTCCACCATGACAAACGTGGGTTTACTACACTTATTTCTTGGTCTTGAAATCAACAAGGTTGATTCGGGGATCAGTATTGCTCAATTAAAGTATGCAGGAGATCTCTTGGTTAGATTTCACATAATTGAATACAAGCCAACATCCTAACCCTTCTTATCCAGGGTAAATCTTGAGGATGGAAGGGATACACCATTGGTCGATTGCACCAAGTATCGTCAGCTAGTGGGGAGCCTCTTATATTTCACTTGCTCCCATATAGATATCTCATATGCAGTAGGAGAAGTTTCAAGATACATGCAACAACCACATAAGTTGAATTGTAAAGCTTCCAAGTGCATCTTCATATATGCCAAAGGTACTACCAACTATGGGATTCACTATGAAGCAGGTTGTACATTGGATCTCATTGGATACACCGATTTAATCATGCTATTGATAGCACAGCTCGCAAGTCCAATTCAACATATGTTCTCAGTTTGGGATCCAACCCCATTTGTTGGTCTAGTAAAAAGAAATCATCAATTTCTTTTTCATCAACAAAGGCCAAGTACATAGGTGCAATTAATATCACCACTTATTCTATTTGGATACAAAACGTCCTCGTGTAGCTTGGTATCCTATTTCACCATATGGTTGTGATTTGGTGAAACAATCATAGCACATTAGAGTTTTGTAGATATCTAGTGCAACGAAAAAGACAAAATAGATCGAGATCCACATGCATTACATTATAGGACTAGTACATGATGGGATCATCGACTTGTAGTACTTTCCTTCTTGTTAACAAACTGTAGACATCTTAACTAAGATATTCAGTGAGCATAAATTCCACTTTATGTGAGACCTCCTTGGGGTTAAGAACATAGTTGTTTAGCAACTATCTTACCCTTTCAACATTGTATTTTGAGGGGAGGTTTTCCCATGAGGTTTTCCCTCCTTCCTCTTTTTTAGTTTTCACTTAGATGCATTGTTAACTAGGAACTTAACATGGCTTCATTTTTCCCAGGACCCATTCATTTTGTACTCCCTAGTAGAGATTCAAGGGGTGGGGGGGGTATTGGAGATATTACACACCCACCTAGTATTTATTTTCCTATGTTTATTTAGTCTATGTTGAGTGGCTCTTGGTATAAGATATTCTCCCCTAGATTAAGGTACCACATCCTCTTCTTTCATTACTCAATTACACTTTAGTTAGACTCGTGGACTCTAGTCTTGCATGGAAACTTCAACATCATCACCAAGTATTGCATGCAACATTGTAATCATCACCAAGAAGGTGACTTCCTCCTCCATGAGGCTAGGGAGGCGCTACACTCGTGTATGCATGAGATTCTCTCAAACTCAAATTATGTGTTAACCAGTTAGCTATCAACTGCATGACTAGTTAACTAGGACTAGGTGGTTGTTCACTCGGTGACTATTAGCAGGTGGATTTTCACTATAGTTATTGTTTTTATGACTCCACATGTATCTAGAATCTCTATGGAGGCACATTAGTTCATCCATGCATAGTATTTCATGTGTATATTACTATTCTTTCATTGAATCAATACAATTCTTTCATTTGTATTTCCAATTCTTTTCTCAACTTTGCAAGTATGTTTTTCTTTGTTGCTTCGTAGATTCTATGTGCGGGTTTCACTCCAATTTCACAAGGATAACACCTTATTGTCGCCTACACTCACAGCAACATGCATTTTGTGGGTAAAAGGCTCACCTACTTCTCAACATGTTGCATGGAAAAGAAGTGTTAGTCATAACATGTACTTCCCACCATACAACCACATTACCCATGCGTGGATTGATTGACAACCGAATTCCATGTTCCTGCACCCAATAAAATCCATGTACATCAAATAGTTCCATTTACATAAATCAAAATATCAAATTACTAACATGACACAACACATTATAATATCTTGAATCAAACTGGAGTCCTTGCAATGCTGACATAACCTCATGTTAATGTACACATGTGTTTTCCTTGTTACACTACACAAATTGTCAAAGCATCTAACAAATGAAAAATCCAAAATACATTTTCATTTATCATTTTTTTAATGCATCAATATCAAAATGTGTTGCATGATAAATCCATTCATGACAATTGATTTCATACATAAGCAAATGTGAAATACCATTAATGCATAATAAAATAAATTGTTTCGGTTACAGTTTATATATATATATATATATATAGATATAGATATGAGTCCACGGGGTAGAGCAATTGGTAATGGGTAATTGAGTTGAGAAGTTGTAAATGGAAGGTCACAAGTTCAAATCCTCGTGGGTACTTACTTTCTTTATATATATATATATATATCTGTGTGTGTGGGGAGGGGGGGGTGGTGCATAATGTCAGAGATTAAGATCTAGCTAAACTAGCTTACCTATCTAAGCAACAATAACATATCAACATGAACATAAAGAGACCAAGAAAAGGAGAACACCAGATATACCTGGTTCACCAAATTGGGCTACGTCCACGGGAAGGGTTGCATCTTCCATTAATATGAAAAAGATCTCAAAGATTACATGGCATCCTCACATATGCATCACATCAAGCTCCATCAATGACTGTGTGTTCAAATGACATACACAACATGTGATGTGTGATGAATTACAATCAACACATATACCCAAAAAGGTCTCCTTCACCTCTCTTATATACCAAGAGGTTTGGATAACAATACATCCCATAATACATGTGGGATAAATGAATTTCCTCCTCTTTATATAGAGAATGGTTAGAAATGATATAATTACAATGATGCATGTGCGATAACTCTATTTTATAACATTAGAGTTATTTTATGCCTTTAATTGATATTTTACCAATATATCACCTAAGTCATCATTATATATTCTAACACTCTCCCTTAATGATGACTACGAGAAAAAATACAAATGGAAGGAAAGTGGAAACACCCCAACATCCCCCATGATGACAAATTCCAGAATGCTCCATAAGATGCAAATAAAACACACTTCACCTCATGGATTTGATGAAGACAACATCCGCTTCTCACTGAATCATGAAAGTGCACACGAACCAGGTTGTACGATGAAACAAACATGTGACGCAATCCACCAACAAGATTCCCAGATCTAAAGAGAAGTCATCATGGCTACTAGATCCAAAAGATGCCTAGAACCCTACAAGAGTCATCACAACCATAACTGATGGCTGAAGAACTCTGATATAACATCCACACTAGTGTACAGATACCTTCCGACGGATGGTACAACAAAACATGTGGCTAAGAACACCACAACAATGTAAAAAATACCTAGATGGCCAATACACATGTAGGTAGAAGACATTCTTCCAATCAAGGTGCAATATAAATATCTGTAGAAGACCTCAAACATCGAAGAAACAAGACCCCAATGGTCTATACATCGAAAATGATATCATACAGATGAACATCATGAATTTAACAGTAGAAGATGGATGTCCATCATACAACATTGCTGAAATATGATAGAACATGATAAAATTCAACATTACATTCATTCTTAAGAAGAACCAGAGATCTGCAACCAACATATGCTTAAACAAGGAAGGAATAACATAAGCAAGCTATCCCACAACATGGATAACAAACCTGCACAAAGGAACTTCCAAGAATAAAGCATATAAAAAACATGATAAGCCCAAAAGACAGAAGATATGATAAAATGACATTGCTGAAGAACATATAAGCAAATGATGTCGCTTCTATGCAAGACCATATAAATTTGAGCAAAATATTATAAAAAAATGACAGGATAAGTTATGATAAAAGAGAGAGGAGCATAAACATGAGTGAGCATAATATATACCAAGATAGAATAATGAGCCAAGATTTCACTTAAATATATGAAAATTTATTCATCAAGCAACTAATTTTAAGCAAAGGTGCATTTCTTATTAGTATGATGTTAATATCCAAGAGATGAATGCCCTGAAAATGGCAATGCTTCCATATAGGAATGTAAAAGACAAATAGCACATGTCAATGCTTCCATAAATGAACGTTAGAGACAAGTAGGAAAACGATAACCTCTGCAATCATAAGAATAGAAATCCCATTGCAACAAGAACAATGTGCTCATGATAAATATTTCAAGATAATAAGTTTCCCAAAGCCATATAAATATTCAGTAAAAGATGATCGAAATAAACATGACATGAGATATATAAAAATAAATCAAAATGTTTAATATGATCAACATATAGCAAATTACGATCAACTCATGATATCAATTATAAAAAATTATGAAATGACAAGACACTAATGGTCTTAATCATGGGTTTATTTCTTGTTAACACTATGTAAATATGCAAGAGATGAAATGCCCTGGAAATGTCAATGCTTCCATATAGGAATGCTAGATACAAATAACACAGGAACTAGATACAATCTCTGCAATACGCGAAAAAGAAACTATATCCCAATTAAAGAACTTATGACAAGCCAAAAAATATGATAGCACATAGATTCAAAAAATTGACTTTACTCAAGAATTTAATTAGCAAGAGCATATAATGATCATAAAGATATTACCTAGAAAACAATGAAATTGCTTTTACACAAAGGTCAACAATAACATATAAATAAAGCAAATAGAGATCAAAAGATAACGCAAATAAAGCTTCATTATCATGATTAGAAGAGTGAGACCAAAATAATATCACTTATAGATATGAAAATATAGTCATTAAACAACTATGTTCTAAGCATAGGTGTATTTATTGATGTCACCATTACCATACTAGAGATCCATGCTCCTGAAAATGTTAAAACATCTTCCACACAAAGAAGGTTAGAGACATAAGCACAAGACAACCTCTGTCAATATGATGAATCATAACAAAAATCCTAATGCAAAGAGATCAAGAAGCTCATGACAAGAATTTCAAGATAAGAGATGAAACTTTTCCAAGAGAAAAAACAGAAACTTTACCTACGGCCCTTAGAAAAGGTGACAAATAAAGTCACTCGCGGGTCTGCCAAAGTAAACTCGCGTGTACTCACAGGTTATGCATAGAGAAGTCGCAGGTTCGTGGATCTGTAAAGGAGAAAGACGCAGTTTTTATCAGAAATTCGCAGGTCTCTATACAATAAGGTCGCAATTATGCCGAAGCACTCACGGGTCCCTGTATAGTGAAGTCATGGTTATACTGAAGTAAACGCAAGTTCGCAGTAGAACAATCGCGATTATGCCGTAGCACACGCGGGTCTGTACACTGAAACCCGTGAGTCTGCAGTATACTCGCGAGTTCGCAGTAGGGAAAGTCGCAGTTACTTGCGTTGTCTACAAAGCAAAAGTCGCAAACATCAAGTTTTAGGCCGAAAACAGTGTCGAATCCGCTGAACACGGAAACCTGCACAAAGTCTACCAAAATTGGACGAAAACTGCCGATCTGATAACCGGAAGATAGATCTCCTTGAGGAAAAACTAAAAAACGTATAGATCTAAAAAAAACATCAAGAAACCCTTGAAAATTTTCTGCAAAAATCTACACAACAGATTTAGGGTTAGAAGTAAAAAACTGCAGAAACATGCCTAGATCTGAAGAAAAGCCTAATGGCTACCAGATAGAAAGAAAATCTACAAGAAAGAAACAATGCCCAAATGATAATAGTTATTGATGAAAGCTATCGAAGGTGCTAGATCATAGAAACTAGCTCTGATACCATGTCAAATATTAAGATCTAGCTAAACTAGCTTACATATCTAAGCAATAATGACATATCAACATGAACATAAAGAGACCAAGAAAAGGAGAACACCAAATATACGTGGTTCACCAAATTGGGCTATGTCTACGGGAAGGGTTGCATCTTCCATTAATATGAAAAATATCTCAAAGATTACATGGCATCCTCACATATGCATAACATCAAGCTCCATCAATCACTGTGTGTACAAATGACATACACAACATGTGATGTGTGAGGAATTACAATCAACACATATACCCTAAAGGGTCTCCTTCACCTCCCTTATATACCAAGAAGTTTGGATTACAATACATCCCATAATTCATGTGGGATAAATGAATTTCCTCCTCTTTATATAGAGAATGGTTACAAAGGATATAATTACAATGATGCATTTGGGATAACTCTATTTTATAAAATTAGAGTTATTTTATGCCTTTAAATGATATTTTACCACTATATCATATAAGTCATCATTATATATTCTAACACATAAAGGAAATACACCCTACCATATCATCATCATAGAAGCAAGTATCTTCTCCATTGAGAGCATGGCTATGATTAGCTGTACCTAATGTACAAGAACAAGATAAACAACATGGGACATAAGAGGATTCCTAAGATAGCTTCATACTCTATTCAAAACCACCTACTACTTAAGTGAGGTTGGGAATACAGATGTCAAGTCTTGGCTAAATCATTGGGGAGTCAAGGAAGAGGTCACTCTACATATAGTGATAATATTCAAAGTATCATTGCATATAAATTTAAGGAGAAGATGTGGTGCGATAAAGAGTTAAAGGATAAGAGAAAATTAAGATATTATGATAATGAGGTGATCAACTCTAATCTAGAAAATAAAAAATATCTCTCTATTTTAACTAGCGTAAAGAAGAAAACCGATATTGCTAAAATAAGAGCAAACTCTCACGAGCTCCATAGTGATACATAGCATTGGGCAATTCCGAAAACATTGTGGGATGAAAGAATTTGTTAGCTTTGTGACACAAAGAGGGTTGAAGATGAAAATCACTCTCTCATAGAATGTCCTACATACACCCACATTAAAGCACAATTTCAAAATATTACCTACAATACTGATATTCCTAAGCTATTAACTCATCACAATTACGGGGATTTAAGAATGTTTCTCTTAAAGGTTTTCGAGCATAAAAATAAAATTGTAAAGAAAATCATGTATTTCATTATCTTTTTAAGGTGTAACAAATCAAATTTAATTTTAATGGACTTCATAATTATATTAACATTATATTAAAATAGAAATGAAATCAATACAATCAAAATAATTTTTTTTATATAAAATAATAATAAACAACAAACTCAAATAAATCAAATAAAAAAGCTTTTCATTCCATTTTAATTTTAATTATATATATATATATATATATATTATTGACTTCTTAAAAGAAAATAGATGGTGGCCATTGATTTCATCTTATTCCTTGTGTGGCCCTCACCACTAAGTTAATGCGTGGATATCTTGCCGAATATCCAAAGTTGGTTGATCTTGTGACTAAGAGTCCATATCTATGAGGCACGATTTAATACTAAATATAAAAGAATAATTTTAAATAGAAAACGTATTGTAAAAAACACATAATTTGTTACAAGTAATTATGTATTTATAACACTTTTATTTTATCAGTGTAACTATGAAAATTTAACATTAACTCAGTTGGATTAATCATTCAAATAGGCATCTAAGTAATGACAAATTCCAAAGAACTATTCTTTAAATTGAATGTTGATGGGGCTTCAAAAAGTAACAGAGGTAGAAAGGTATCTTCTGCAACATTCTTGAAAAGCCAATTTAACTTTTAGTGGAGACCACTATTACATGGAAGAGACAATAACATTGAAATTGCAAAGCCAATTTAACTTTTAGTGGAGACCACTATTACATGGAAGAGACAATAACATTGAAAAGGGGGGAGTTTAGAGGCACAAAATTGATAACAGAGGAAGACTCTCATGATCATAGGAAAAAATGATACATTGAAATCAATCAAAATCAAAATCCAACAAATTTGTACTAAGTTTGTGCCACCCATCAAAAAAGATATTTGAAATAATACAAACTTTAAAAAAAAAAAAGGAAATGAGGTGACAAATAAATTGGTAATGTATAGAATAGATATAGAAAAGAGCAAGGTTGACTTATTGAGTCTTTTTTTCCAATGGAGAAAATATATTATTGTTATTCGATTGAATCAAATAGCACAAAGATAGGTTTGAACTTATCTCAAAGTCCAGAATACATAATCAACAATCTCAGTTACCTACTTAGAGTAGAAGTCAAGAACTGTTACATATCAATCCTCACAGAAAAAAGCTATAAATATTCCCAGCCCAGTTGAGCTACAAAAGAACTCCTGACAAAGTAAAAAAAGAGTAAACTCCCATCTCGATTCATATTTATAATTATATTATTTTTATACATTTTTAAATCCTTATTGATTTCATATGCAAATGTCAATATTAACATCATTTTCCCAATTCATACTAATGTTATTTTTACTAATTCTAAAAATTATAGTTATATCATCTATCATTATAATATTTTAAAATCATTATTTATTTATTTAGAAATCATATTGATGTATGAATCCCTTTATTTATAATACAAGAGATTTCGATTTGTAGATGTACATATCATTTTCTCTCTACACTTGAACATATGACATCAAAATTGAGAAATGGATAATACTTAAAACACTATTAAAAACAAATAATTTGTAAAACTTATTATTATAACATAGTAGAGATAAAAAAAAAAAAAAATTTCCTTAAAAAAACTCAAAATAAAAAATGTTTTTTCTTATAATACACAACATTATTTCTTATAATAAACTTGCATACATATAAATTTTTTTTTTTTCAAATATTTATAATATTTATAATATATTAACCATAAATTAAGTATCTTATTTACAAGCTTTTTAAATTTACAAACAACGTAACAAAATAGAATGATTTTTTTTTTCTTTATTATAATAGATATAACAATGTTAATCTCTTATAACCATCATATTATTTTTACTTTCTTTTTTTCATTGTTTTCTTTTATTTTATCTTTTTTATGATAATTATTATAGTCTGAATCATATTACTTTTTACTTTCTTTTTCTCATTATCTTTTTTAATTTTATGATTTTCTATTATGATCTACAAAGCATCACTATTTTGTCCTACATTCATTATTAGTTTTTTCTTTATTTCCAAAGTAAACAATCATTTTTAAATATTTTTTTCCTTTTACAATTTAAATAAAGCATATTTATTTAATATATCCCCCACCCTTAGGAAAAGATACTATCCATGGTAACCGGTAACCTACACCCAATTGTTAAGAACTAAAATAACAATACAATTACAATGCTATACTCATTTTATTATTCTGAAAACTATTGCCATATTAATTAAACATATATTATTTAAGTTAAATTTAAATGATCTCATTTTATTATTCTAAAAAACCATTAGCATATAAAAAGTTAAATTTAAATTATCAATGCAAAGGCGGTAAGTTATTTTATACCAATTTTTTAAAGCTATTTATATTAAATTCAAAAAAGAGAGTACATCATGTAGATAACAATGGGTCAACCAAAAACCATGCAAAACAAGAAGTGCAGGGACATAATAGGTTAGACCTATGGGAAACCCGGCCATCCCATCCCCGCTAGTATCAAACCAAAATGACCATTTTAACCAATATATAGAAAATTTAAATAAAACCATAACAAATTATTAAGCAAACTTTAAATCAAAGTTTAGAAATACTCAAAACTCGAGTAGACCTAGGGGTAGCTACTGTCAAAATAGATAGAAACATAAAAAACACGAACCCACGAGCAAGACACATCTCGATGACTAAGTGTCATTAGAGATGTTAATCACATGCCTGGAAGATTGTTGAGACTTAGCACGAGGCTACTTGTTCTCCAACCTGGGGCCAAAGACTTTTCCTATTGTAGCATGGGTCAGGATGTTGATGTGTTTTGCGAGCTATTTGATTGCGTCCACGATATTTCCTAGGGTGGAATGAATGAGCAGGATTTGATTCCTTGTCCAAGCTAACTCGACCTCTTCCTCGTGCCTCTCTCATGTTTCTTTGTTATGGGCCTCTACTAGCATCATTCCCATTAACATCTTCATTTTCCAATAGAGAATAGCAATGTTCGCATGCTTGGTCTCTCTCGAGTGAGAAGATCCAACATCTAAAATATTTACCATCTACTCCATCTGGGATATCTCCAACTCTGGTTCATCCTTAACCTTGTTGATTTCCTGCTCCATCCCATCTAGTTGTTGACAAACCACTAGAGGGACCTCCCATAAGAACTCTTGTTTGGCCTCTACAATCTCCTTTTCCACTATGGGCATGTGAGTGGTTTTTTTCCCATCTCTCTCACCAAATTTTGGCCTCACCATCATTCTCCTGGTCCAAATAAAATCCCCCCCCAATCAAGTCTAGGATAGCAGAGACACACTCAACCCATTCAAGCTATCAAAATGACCAAAAGAGAAAGATAATAAAACCAATGCACATCATATACTTGTTGGGCCATATACCTATATCTGCTATTTGGACAAACGGTAGCCATTGAGAACACTGCTACTGAAGTTACAAATATTGCACTGCATCTATATGGGATAAAAGGTCATCTTAGTCATCAAATCTGAGGTCAAGAGGCTCAGCCCTGGCATAAGGTCTACTGCATGTTTGATATAGGGATGCTCTGATGTGTGAGTGATCATAAATAATACTTCTCATCATAGTTCATCTCATTGAAATTGTGCAAAGGAAAAGCTCAAAAATATGCAGATGATTGCTCTGTAATCATGGTATCCCAACTACTATGGGTTTGATAACATCTGGCTCCAGCTGGGACAAGTGCTCTAAGGGAGAGAATGTTTGAGAACCTCTAAATCTCTGGTCCCCAACAAAAATTGCATCAATCTTCAATCCAACACCTACTTGTTCATTTTCCAGTGTACCTATTCCTACACACATGGAAATATACTACCATGAGCAGCATGTATGGAATAAAATAAAATAGAATTCTAATCTAAAGGAGAAATCGAAATGCATAAAGAAGATACTTAATCAAAATCCATTTAACATTTTCATTTTATTATTTTTAATGCAGGAGATGAATAGGCTTGGAAAGGAGAAGACTGAACTCACTCGGCATAATGGAACTCGGCACTCAGAAAAAACGAAGACACTCGGCACTCAAAAGACTCAGCAACACTCAATACTCATAAACATAAAGACAGTCAAATACCTATTGTTCAAGTGAACTTATTCGAAGACCTTCCTACTCTAAATAGGGAAGAGGAGTCCTAACTCAAGTCAAGTCAGGGATGTAATCCCTTAATTCTCGTTGATTGATAGGTAGCATGATCTGCTGCCCACTCCTAGTAGTGAGGAAACACATATCATCGATACAACGCACAATTGTGAGCGGTCCAACCCAAATATCTCCAGATCCCCTAGATCGTATGTAAAATATATCATTAGGAACAACAACCCTATCACCGCTTGAAAACCTACGGCGATTGACATACTCAGGGATGGCTTCAATATTGTGAACTGGAAGGGGATGGATATCAGTTTTGCATCGGGGTTGAGCTGTGATTATCCTCGAGTTCCTATAAGGAGGAACTGTATCAAAGTTGGGAGGTCCACCTTCTAAAGGAATGGCTACCCTACCAATAAGGAATTCCTAAATCACTCTTCTCCTTTGATGTTCTTCTCTTGGCTCTTCACTCTGTGGGTGAATGATATACTTGGGAGTTTCTCCCACATTCCAAAATTCCCTTACGACATCCTCTTCTTCCTCATCATCCACTGGAGATGGTATGTTTTGATCTTCAATACTTCCACTACTACCTTCTACAAATGGGATGGGAACAACCATACCTTCTAAAATTGCCAAATGACTAGTGGGAAATGATAGATGACTCGAAACCATGTTAAAAGCATTCTGAGCTCCCGTGTCTAAAGATGTTGGTGAAGGAGTAGGAATGTGAGATGTATCAATAGAGTGTGTACTCTCTTCACTAATAGGTAACTCACGGGGAAAAAGGAAACTGGGGATGTCCCTAAGTAATGGATATCGCAAAGAAAACTCATCCTCATTGGTTGTTATGTCGACATGAGGCTCCTCCTGAAAAATAGATAGGTTGCTCAATGAGAACTTCCCCTCGGGAGCATCATGAATCAAGGCATGTTCTTGCCAACTCATAGAGTTTTCATTTACCTGCCTTAACACACCATCTTCCAGAGACATATGTGATAAATGATAAGGAACATCAGAAAAATGATATTCATGTGGTTCTTCATCACTTCCAAAAATAGGGGAAGCATGTGTTCCCTCAATATGGTTTGTCCAAGGAATAATGTGATCAAGCCCTTGCATTTCTCTTTCCATATTATGATCAACCAATGCAATCCATTCAATAACCATCCTAGGTATATGCTCACCCCTCCTTATTTGATCTAAATATGTCTTAGAGTTGTTTATTTCAGTGATGGGCTCAGGTTGATCAATCTGTGGCTCCACAACACTAAGTCAGTTTAAAGCTTGAATTTCTTTTGACACTTCTCCACGATGCAATTCAATATTTATCTCTCTAGAAAAGTTAGTTCTTTCCTTTCTTCCTCAGAAGAACTATCGTCCCCAAAATATCTCCAAATCTCTTCTCTTTCTGTACTATGATCCTCGATATGGCTACCCATGACCATAAAAATACCCTCAGGAAATAACTCTCCCTCACCATACGTGTTCCTTACACCATCCTCATAACTTTCAAGATGACCATCGTAAAATGGCTCCCGATATATACTAAATAAAGACCCATCAAAGTTAGGAATAGTAGCGTATGATAAATCCATTTGAAGATGTCCCCCTAGTCCAGGAGACCACTTTCTACACAGAAGCATCCCGTGGACTGGGGGTAAATATATAACTACTATGTCCATTAGCATGGATATATCAAGGCATGAAAACAAGTCATCCCTCAAGTTCTTTATCAAACCAAAAACTTGAACTGGTCTTGATTCAATCCCACATACATTCCCATAAGGCCTAGTGATTTTTAATCCCATGGCTTCCATAATTTGCAATGGCATAGCATTCATGGAAGCTCCAGAATCTAGCATACAGTTATGAAGAAGGGTGTAACCAATGTGGAGTGTAAGATAAAATGGTTGGTGACCCCATTCTTCCTTTCATACAAAGTAGTATGGATATTGATGGGAGGATGTTCCTCTTCTCCAACCATAGCACTAGGAGTCGATTCTGGAAGAGATTGATCCTCACCACTACTAGTGGTATTATTAGGGATATGTTAGGATATTTAGACACTTAGGAGTTAGTTAATATCAACTTGTGTAATATATCCATTAGGAAAAGTGTGTTTTTTTAGTATGCATTAGTATGCATTTGTAAATATTTAATCCGACGGTCACGATATGTTCTAGGCATAGAGTGATCCAACGGCTCAACTTCTCTTAGATCATATCTAACATTGATCCCTAGCTTAACACCCGATTGGTCCATGATCTATATTTAAAGAGCATGGGGGATCATTGTCTAGTTGATCGATTATGAGAAGCTCATTTGTAACTTTCTTTCCTTTGCATAATAAATTGCTCCGTAGAAGTTATTTGGCCGGGGCCGTGGAGTGTTTCCCTCTCGAGGGTTTAAACCACGTCAAAACATCGGTGTATCGATCTGTGATCTGTTTGTGTGAAGTGGTTGCTCTAGGTGTTCGATTTTTTGGAAGTACCATGTGTACCCGAACATGGTATCAGAGCTTTTATGAAGAGCCGCTTCCGGTTATGATCTAGATCTTGAACTGTTGTTGCCAAAACTTGAAAGGGTTTCTAGTTCTGGTATTTATGTGCATTTATGGGCTGTGGAAGGTGTTCCATTGCATCTGGAGTGCCGTTTCCATTGGGAAATATTTTTCGTTTGATCGAAAACAGTTCCCGGTTGCTTCAGAAACGCGTATTTCATCAAATCTGAAGGTATAATGTTACAGTGACGTTTTTTTTAATTTTTGTTTTTAAAATAAAAAAAATCTCATATTTCTATCAGTTTTATTGTTAGATTTTTTGTTTGTTTGTTTCGGATTGTTGCTTTCCCTGTCTACATATTCTCTTTGTCGTACACCTTATGCGATCTTGGCGAATCAGAAACAGAAAGGAAAAGTGTTTTTCTCGTTTGCGTATGCTCTTTGCCGTGCACCTTGTGTGATCTCGGCAAATAAAAAACAGAGAGAAAATGTAGACTTTTCGGGAAAGCTAATGAGATCTAACCCCAATAGTGTGGAAACAAAATTTTTGTTTTGGTTTTTTGTGTGATTTGCAGGAAAAGAGACAAGCATGGAAACCAAGAGAGAAGAGTAAAAAAAATAAAAACCCTTCCTCTTTCCCATATTTTATATACCTTTTAATCTAGCTCACTTGGTTCAAATTTTTTTTATTCCTTAATAGGATTTGAGTTCAAGTCTTAGGAAGTTATTTTTAAAAGAAAAAGTGCATGAAATTTCTATTTTTAAGTTACTTTATTGTAAAAGTGCATCTCACTTAAATAATAAAATAAAAATACAAAGTGAGTCACTTAAGTTCTTTTTTTTTTGTTGCACTATTTAAAATAACATCATTGTAAAAGTGAAATCGCTTATTTTACAAAAGTGATTCACTTAAAGCAACTTTCTTGTAAAGTGATTGTCAAGGTTCATCTTGGGAAGAGGGGGGTCATTTTTTTTAGCTGGTTATTCTCTATCTACCACGTCACTATTGGGGACATCTTCAACATTTTCTTTGTTCAAGCATAACTTCATCATACAGAGTTAGTTTTCAGTGCCTTTTTTTTTTAAACAACCTATTTTTTCGAGCTCTTCGCATCCATAATATTGGTTTCTGCTTTTACAGTCATTAATTTACAAATATGGCCGCCCCTTGTGATATTCTACTTACCAATTCCAACTATTTTTCATGGAAATCTCGTATGGAGGATTTTCTACGAAGTAGAGGACTTTTCAAAATTACCTCAGGGAAAGAAACAAAACCTACTGATGATGATAAGAAAATCAAACGAGAAAATAGATGTGACGAAGCTCATGGATTGATTGGGATGTCAATCTCTACTGATTTGGGATTCCACATATCTGGAATTGATGAACCTAATGCTGCTTGGAACAAGTTGGAATCTGTGTTTGGTAAACACAATGAAATTTGAGGTCACCAACTTGAAAATGAGTTGATTTCTTTAAGTCCAAGTGATTTTTCATGCATTTAAGATTATTTATCTAAGTACAAAACTCTTAAACTCTTATGTGAATAATGCAAGATTAAGAGGGAAGACAAACAATGCATTTATCATATTATTTCAAAGCTTGGACCTGCATATTCTGTTTTTGTATCTATATTTTACTCCATGAAAGAATCATTGACTACCATTAGCTATCAAGAGCTTAGTCTTGAATCTTTTTGTGATTCCTTGATTAGAGAGCAAGATAAACTCATCCATCTTGGAATAATTAACAATGCAAATACATCTGGGAAAGCCTTATTGTCCCAACAGAAAGAAAAGTCCAAGCCTCCCAATAAACAAAATTTTCACAATAATAAGTCCAACAAAGGTCCCAAGCCCTCTCAGTCAGCTCCTTCCTTAAAAAATGACAAAGGATCCAAGCCAAAAGGAAAGAAGACTGAGTGTCATTGCAACTATTGCGGGAAAGATAATCATGATGAATCTAAGTGTTTTAAGAAGATGACAACCTTGGAAGCAGCAATGAAGAAGCACCACATCAGTCTAGATTCACCTTCAGAATCTTACTCTCATGGACATGCACTTTGTGCTTCTGGTTATTCTTATAATGCATCTTCTTCTTCTACTTCAAATGAATGGCTCATTGATTCTGGAGCATCTTATCATATGGCTAAGGATCAAGCCATATTTTCTACTATGCATGAATGTAACACCAAACAAATATTTGTTGGTGATGATAGATCTCTAAGTGTTGTAGGATCTGGAACAGTTCCATTAGATAATGGTCATTTTAGTGATGTACTATGTGTTCCAAGAATTTCTTGTAATTTGTTATCAATCTATCAAATCACTCATTCTGGTGAAGGTAAAACTGTGACGTTTACACCTCACCAAGTTGTAATCAAGGATTTTAAAGATCCTCAACAAGTCCTAGCTACCGAAATTATTGATGATATTACTAGGTTGTACAAATTTAACAACTTTGGGTCATCACCTTTTCCTTTAGTTTTTGTTGCTCATAGTGATAACTTGAGCAAACTTTGGCATGAACGATTTGGTCACTTAAATTATCGCTCATTGTAACAACTATGTAAAGACAATATGGTGACAGGCCTTCTGATGGTATCTTGCAGGGATGGTGTTTGTTCTGGTTGTGTACTCGGAAAACATTATCGGGACAGTTTTAACAAACGTGCCTCTTGGCATGCCTCGATTCCCTTGGAGCTTGTGCATAGTGACTTGTGTGGTCCTCTTCCATCTGCTTCCTTTTCTGGTTTCAAGTATTTTTTAACTTTCATTGATGATTACACCAGACGCACTTGAGTTTATTTCCTAAAACTTAAAAGCGGAGTATTTAACATGTTCTTGGCCTACAAGGCCCTTGCTGAAAAACAATCTGGTCATCAAATTATTACGCTAAGATCTGACAATGGAGGAGAATATGTTAACAAAAAGTTCACTACTTTCTGCACTGAACAAGGAATCCAACAACAACACACTGTTCCATATACCACAACAAAATGGTGTAGCTGAATGGAAGAGCCGCACTTTAAAAGAAATGGCTAATTGTATGATCCAATCTAAGGGACTAAGTCTTCAATTTTGGGCTAAAGCCATAAATTGTGCAAATTACATAGTTAATCGCACCCCCACTAAAAATTTACAAGGTATCACACCGTAAGAAGCATGGAGTAAAATTAAACCAGATGTAAGTCACTTCCGTGTGTTTGGTAGTGAAGCATGGGCTCATATTCCAGATGAAAAACATAAAGCATTGCAGCCTAAAAGTGAAAAGTGCATATTTGTTGGATTTTCTGAAGATGTAAAAGGTTATAGACCTCTAAAACCACATTCTCATGATGTAATCATTAGAAGAGATGTTAAATTTGATGAAAAACTCTTGGCCTGCGAGCCTAACTCGGCGATTGTGCCATCTTTGGCCTGCGAGCCTGATTCGGCGATTGTGCCTTCTTCTTCTTCCAACTTTCTTGATAGGTTTCCAACTCTAGTTTCTGATGATGATAGTGAGGATGAAAATCCATCTCCGCCCGCTCATGTTCTTCCAATTGCACCAGCACAAGTGCTTCCTCGATGGGTCCATTCAACACGTGAAGCAGCTGGTGATCTTGTCGGTGATCCTAGAGATCAACGTCGAACACATTCTCAGTTTCAGTGAGCCTCTTCTCTTTTGGCTCAAGTTTCCGAGAATCATGATCCAGAAACCTTTGGAGAAGCTTCAGGAAATCCAGATTGGGATGCAGCTATGGATGAAGAATATCGTTTCTTAATAGAAAACGATACTTGGGATCATGTACCTCTTCCAAAAGGAAGAAAATTTGTCAGATTTAAATGGGTTTACAAAACTAAGTATGCATCAGATGGAAGTGTTGAAAGACTTAAGGCAAGGTTAGTTTCCAAAGGTTTTTCCCAAGTTGAAGGGATTGACTACAATGAAACCTTTGCTCATGTCGTAAAAATGAACTCCATCCACCTTGTTCTTTCCCTTGTAGCCTTACATAACTGAGAATTCCATCAAATGGATGTCAAGTCTTCCATCTTACATGGTGATTTACAGGAGGAAATTTACATGGAACAACCTCCTGGATATGTTCAGAATAACTCTAGCCTTGTCTGCCACCTTAAGAAATCTTTATATGGCCTTAAGCAAGCTCCTAGAACTTGGTATGCCAAAATGGATAACTTTCTCCTTGACACTGGTTTTTCTAGATGCCATTCTGACCCCAATGTCTATACCAAGAAAGTAGGAAACCAGCTCATCATACTTGGCCTCTATGTTGATGACCTTATTCTTACTGGTAGTGACCCTAAGCTTATAACCCATGTGAAATCTAGTCTTAAGCAAAATTTTGAAATGTCAGACTTAGGACATTTGCATTATTTTCTTGGTCTCCAAGTCCTGCAAACCAAATAAGAAATCTATCTTTCTCAGTCTAAGTATGCTTGTGACCTTCTTCGTCACTTTCACATGGAAGATTGTACACCAGCCCCTTCTCCTTTCCAGTCTGGAGTCAAACTTTATACCACTTGTACTTCACCTAAAGTAGATGCCACCTTGTATCGTCAACTTGTTGGTAGTCTCTTATACTTGACTCATTCCTGTCCCGACCTTTCCTTTGTTGTTGGTTGGGTTGCCCGTTATATGCAAACACCTCATGAAAGTCACTGGAAAGCAGCTAAAATAATAATTCGATATATTCGAGGTACAATTCAGTTTGGGATTCATTACAGTACAGGGGGGAAACCTTTGTTGGTTGGTTTCACTAATTCAGATTGGGCTGGCGATCCTGATGATCGAAATTCTACTACAGGTTATGTTTTCAGTCTGGGATCTGGACCTGTCACTTGGGCTTGTAAGAAACAACAAGCTCTTGCTCTTTCTTCAACAGAGGCAGAATATCAAGCCGCAGTTAATGCCAGTCAGGAAGCTTTATGGCTTCGACATATCCTTTCAGAGTTTGGATTCGAGCGACAGCAGCCTACTCCACTTTGGTGCGACAATCAAAGTGCCATCAAGTTCGCCAAAGATCCAGTTCTACATCAACGCAGCAAACACATTGAGCTACATATGCACTTCATCAGAAATCTTGTTCACCAAGTCTCTTACAGAAGTGAAGTTTTCTAAACTTCGATCTATGTTAGGAGTTCAAGAATTTGTCATTAAGGGGGGATAGGCTCTAATGCCTCCTTCCTTCTCCTAATAGTGTCACTTTTGTAAATCCTTCAATCTTATCCCAAGTTGTTCTTAAGGGGGGATGTTAGGATTTTTAGACACTTAGGAGTTAGTTAAGATCAACTTGTGTAATATATCCATTAGGAAAAGTGTGTTTCTTTAGTATGCATTTGTAAATATTTAATCCGAAGGTCGCGATATGTTCTAGACATAGAGTGATCTGATGGCTCAAATTCTCTTAGATCATACCTAACCTTGATCTGTGGCTTAACACCCGATTGGTCTATGATCTCTATTTAAAGAGCATGGAGGGTCATTGTCTAGTTGATTGATTATGAGAAGCTCATTTGTAACTTTCTTTCTTTTGCATAATAAATTGCTCCGAAGAAGCTATTTGGCCGGGGCCATGGAGTGTTTCCCTCTCGAGGGTTTAAACCACGTCAAAACATCGGTGTATCGATCTGTGATCTATTTGTGTGAAGCGGTTGCTCTAGGTGTTCGGTCTTTTGGGAGTACCCTGTGTACCCGAACAGGATACTCTCGAAAAATTCTACCACCTGCTCTTTAATGGATGGGATTTAATTAGTTCAATGAGTGGAATGTTGTGCATAAATTTTTCCAATTCTTTCTCAATGTTGATGTCTAAGTCATACTTCGGGAGAGGGATTGGCTCACTCACTGGGCTAGGAAACTCACTATTCTTTATTTCAATGAAAGGGGTAGTCTTTTGGCAATCCTTTCTTCTCTGATATATTCTAATAGGAGCTTGGCCACTACTTTCAGGCTGTTCAGTGGCATAAATGGGAAAAGTAGGACCAAGAATTTCTTCATACTCTTCTTCTTGATTAATTAAAATTCTTCCAAAGTCCTTGTCAAAATCTAAGTTATCGACTCAATTGATGTTTCTTATAGAATCCTGGGTATCGTCACTATGAGTGGGATACTCAAGATCATCCTGTTTCTGTTTTTCTTACTAGTTAATACTAGGAGGTTCAGGTGATGTTTGGCTCACAGGGTTTCTTCTATCATTATCATTATTGTTAGGCCTCTTTTGAGGGTTCCAATAAGGATTTGGTCCATAGGGTTTCCTATACCTTTCCGACTCTTTTCTCTTAGCTAGATCCCTAGTGAGGAGAGTTAAATTTTTCATCATCTCTTGCATACTCTCCACCATATCGTTAGGATATTTACTTGGTTCTTTCCCCTTTTTAGTTTTGGGTTCATATCTAGAGGACGAAGCATTGATTGAATCAAAGAAATTTTGCTTCCCCATGGAGGTAGCATTTGCTTCAGACCTTCTAGCATTTTCTTGCGCTTATTTTAAGTCTTTGGAGTCTTTATCTTTGATATGGCAACCAAAGTAACCTTCAAACGAGTTTAGGTAATGAATCAAATAGCTTGTTCTTTAGGCCTAATATGATCAGGGATATTGGCCACTACCTTATCAAAACGGAGGTTGAATTCATGGACATATTCGTTTTCTTTATTTTTAATCTCGAAGAGTTGGTTTAAAAGGAAACACCCATCCAACTTGACCGACCACTCATGATTAAGTTTTTCTGTGAAGGAATCATATCCTGTGATTGTGGATATAGGAAAACGGTTGAACCATTTACGAGCATCACCCTCCAAGGATGCACAAAGACCCCTCATATACACATCTTCTTCCTTGGCCCCGTAAGCTTCCATATGATCCCAGGCATTTTCAATGTGGTCCTCAATGGAGATCACACAATTCCCATTAAAGTTAGGGATCTTTTCAAAATACTTGTCAGGCATATCATGGGGTGCACCAAGGATTTGAGAAAAATCTAGAGGTGAAGCTTTGGCCTTGTTCCCAAATATATGAGAAACAAGAGGATTGGTTTGAGTATTATTTCCTGGAGGAGTTTGATTTGTTCCAACCATCTGATTTACTGGACTAGATTGATGAGATAGAGATACAGAAGGAACCGTATTAGATAAAGGGGATCCCACAAAACGATTTGGAGAATCAGAATTAACGATTTTCCAAAATAAATTAAATGATTAGCATTTGGGATCTCTTCTATGATAGACAAGTGGGGTTCGTTATGGTTGATTAATATTAGCCCTTCTTCTGAGATCGTAAGGATGTCTATAAGATTGTTCCTCAGCGGAGTCACGATTAGGAGTCGCCAAGTAAACTTTAACTAGTTCACCAAAAGATATGTCGTAAATGAGAAGGGATATATGAGTGAAAAGAGATGGTTATGAATAAATTAAGGATACAAATAATAACCATCTAACTTACAAGGCCGGATGCTATATGATATGAATTACGCACGAACACTCGCAGACACCTGAGGCAAGCCTCTACCTCCCCGGCAACGGCGTCAAAAATGTTATCACACAACTTGTAGTTGTCCTTAAAGATGATCCTATCCAGGATGATAGAGGTGTTACAACTAAATAGGTGACCCAAGAGATGCCACGGTTCCCAATGCAAGTTAGTTGTCATGCTAACCAAGGCACTCTTTGCTTTAGATCAAGCCTAAGCAAGACCAAGGGGGGGACCCTAGCTAACCTATGAAGGCTAGTGAACCCACTCAAGACCTCCTGGGGGAATGTGAAAGATAAAATATGAAGAGATCAAGAGGGATAGATCTAGATCTAGAATGGATAAGTGAACCCAAAGAGTTAGGGCTTGGTTGAAGAGGATTATGAGATGGGAAAATCTTCAACCAATGAAAGACAATGCCACTTATAGGTTAATATTAATAGATCTAGATAGATCTAGTACCAAGTGAAGATATCCAAGTGGGACCCACCCTTAAAAAAAGGAAAATGGTCAAAATGGGGTCCACAAGGTGAAGATCAAGATGAAATGGCACTAGGGGGTTTCCTACTCAATGGATCTATGGATTTGAGAAGGAACAAGCAATACCCACAATGTAGATCTAGCAAAATCCCACCTACCCAACAAGTGCAGCCTCCCTTGGAGAGGCCCAGTGCCTTAGATCGGGGGGTAAATGGAGTTGGATGTCCACCAAATTTTATATCTGATTATAGAGGTGGGTTTTAATTATTAATCCCATGCAATCGCTAGATCTCACCATATCTGAAAAATAAAAATAAAATTAGGGTTTTTGTTGGGCCTTAAACCCACAGAGATCATAAAAATGTAACAACAAAAAAAATAGAATAATGTATAATAGATTTACACTTAACAACAAACACACAAGAGACACAAGATATACGTGGTTCACCCACTGAATGTGGGCTATGTCCACCAGGAAAGGCATGGTCGGTATTCTTATTGTTCAAGAATCATGGAGATTACATACAACCGCCTAAGAGAGGGTTGAGAGACCCTTTGCTCTCATGGAGCACCTTAGCTCACTTTTTCTCTATTGGATTACATGGATAAATACATGGTTACACATAACTGATTAAATCTAGTTACTCATTTAGGCAGTTACATAGAAACCATAGGAATTGGTTGTCACTTTATCCAACAATCTCCACCTTGATAGCAATTTACATTGTCAAATACCCCAA
This sequence comes from Larix kaempferi, assembly GCA_027924585.1. NCBI lineage: Eukaryota > Viridiplantae > Streptophyta > Pinopsida > Pinales > Pinaceae > Larix > Larix kaempferi. The sequence continues at coordinate 8,679,461 of BSBM01000668.1, forward strand.
TTTTGTAAAAACTATGTAATGGTTTTATTATATTCCTGAGACATTATGTTAAATTTAATGCTAAGTAGGAATTGATGACTCAGCAGAGTCACTAGAAATGGAGTGTAATTCAGAATATTTTATTATTAATAAATAAATTGTGGAGACAACAGCATGGGAGAGTTGTTAAAAAGAGGTTACTGGTCAAACTGGTGGATGGAACTAGGTGGAAAGGCAAAAGACAAGTGGCAGCATCCTCAAACACTTCCTAAGTTGCAGGTGGCAACTTCCCTATATTTGGGGTCATGATTCCCCAAGAAAGTGGAATCAGAGCAGGTGGCTCATTAATGACAGTTAACCCAACAAAGACTCGGGCAATCTTTTAAAAAGAACTCAATGAACAGAGCTGGGGGCTCGAATTTTCCAGAGGGAATACATTCAGGTGAATGTTATTCAGGAAATCCATTGAGGAAGAGGGAAATATAGTAAGGAAGTTGTTTGAGAGGAATGCTGCAGCAACTTGGTTCCATTATAGCTGTTTGGGCTGAGAGAATTTACTTGCTGTACCTAGTTTCAGCTAGGGAGACCAGAGCAAGCTCGGGGGTCCTGAGAAGTTGTTGTCTGAGCACTCTCCAGGAGTTGGTAGGGAGGAACTACCTCCCATTGCTGTTGTTGTCCATAGCTTAAACAGGTTCTGCCATCTATTTCTGTATGTTTATTAAATATGAATGAAAGTATGTTGTGTTTATCTTCTATATGTCTGAAGAGTAATTAGTTAGTTAAGTGAGTATTTTAGAATGGCAGTAGTTAAATTTGGTTGAGTTACTGTGTTTTTCAACATCCCTAGTAAGAAGCAATACCATTAATATAATGCTAATAATATATTTAATAAGCATTCAAATACAACAGTAAGACTTTAAGTACTAGTTATTAATACACTTATAAACCTAGTTTAATCGTATTTGTTAAATAGATTAGTAAGGTTATGTATACAGTAATTATTTCTCTGTAAATACAAAATCGATTAAACAATTATATGAGACAGTAATAAAATATAACCAAGTTATTTTACAGTATTTATATCTTTTTCAATGACATTGCTGAAGATTTGTAGCCATAGTTCGAACATCTATGTCAGGGTATAAACCCTTGTCAAAAATTTAACCAGTCTTAGTCTATTAATTAAATTAATACACAAACCCTAGTTAAAATTTATCAAGTCATAACCTATCCAGTAAATCACTGTGTAAAAACGCTAACAGAAGTTTATCACAGACCGTATATCAACAGTTTAAATAACCTAGCTATTAATTTAAAAACAGTAGGGTTAACAGAACAGTATTCTAGCTCATTGTCGAGCTTAAAACATTATAGTAACATCATTCACTTGACTCGCATTTACCGACAGAGTCATAATCTTAATGACAGGATAATCTACTAAACAAAATTACAACAGAGAAATCCGAATTGAATCCTATGATTCCAGTTTTTCAAGTAAATAAAATAATAAGATCTAAAACAACGATTTCACCTACGGCCGCAGCACAAGTTCACAGTTTAGGCAATTTTAAAAACTTGGAATTTAAAATACACACCACACATCAGCTCAAATATACAGGAGGACTGTTAATAAGTCATATTATCAAAGCTCAATTACACAGGAAAACTTATAACAAAACATATTACCAAACCCTGGGTGAAAACTCAGTACTTTTTAAGAGAACAGTAATAAAACAAAATATCGAGGCCGTAGCCTCATCTACAGGCAGGCTCATGTTTCTTACCATCTATCTAAATATATACACAGTATTTCATCTACAGAAATCCATCAATACGAAAGTAAGACTATTATTTACATTCTCGACCGAAGCCATAACAACCCTTTACAATACAGGGTTAAAACCTGTTAAGGAACTCGTTTAACAGCAGTTAAAAGACAAATCAGAACGGATGTAACTACAGAGTTACTCTTTCCAAGTCCAAACCCTAACCATCCTAAAACAACCAGCAAGGAGGAAACGCCATGGTGAAAACCAGGCTTACCGGGGAAAACAATCAACTGCCGAAGTCATGCCATCCATACTGCAAGTGGAGCCAGGACCTGCAAATGATAGAATAGTATCAGTTACCAATTTTTATTGTTAAAAACAAATTATTTTAACTGAAACACGAAGGGGAAATACAGTAGCTTACCAGCGTTTGAAGGAGGCTGCAAACACAGTAATTGACCGGATAACCACGAACATAATAAGTGTAAAACCCCACCCTTGTCACCGAAAGAATGAGCTGGCAGAAACAAAGGGCAACTTCCACATGGAAGCTCTTAACAGAATCGAGTCAAGAGATGATTGTCACGCTGTGACAGGGTTAGAACTGGTAACAAAGGGATAAACCCTAGCTTTTTTTAACAACCTATAGCTGCTAATAGCAAAACATAATGAATCCCAAACGATACATTGGACAAACACGAAGGCCGGGAGCAGCATAGAAGCTGCTAGCACACAGTGAACAGCAGGGACTGAACTAGGAGGGTTCACAGAGCGACCAAGCCCGAAGGCAAAGGAGAAATGGCCAAGTAGGGTTTGGTCAACTGTTTTATATCACCAAACGCATGGCTCAAGAGTAACCACGTAGCATTTTAATTTTTCCCATGCAGTGGGTCGACGCTCCAAAGTTCCACGATGAGATTCCAATTATTTGGTTTTCAATTAAAATCATAGCGTGGGTAAACCAAAATCATAGCAGGGATATTCCAATATGGTAGAGACCCATAGTGTAAACTTGCCAATTATTCCATGTTAAAACAATGCTTTCAAACTTCGCATGTGTGAACAATAATACTTTGCCCTACAATCAATAAAATCATGCATTTGTCAATAATGTTCAAGATTGAGTCTTGAAATCTATATAAACATGGAGAACTTGATAATTATTATAAAAATTATAAGGAGGGAGTTTTCAAGTGAGTTATATGTTGATTATAAAAAACCTATCACTATTTTTTTCATTCATTCTATGTTTATGTGACAAAACATAGATCATACTTTCAAATCTATAAGATAAAGGGGTAATGTTATGAATAGTTATTTACAATTCTATTACTATAACGCCAATTGCAATAGTTTTACACAGATGGTTTAGGACTTGCCATTCCTTCTTTAGGTGACTTCCATTTGTAGGATTTCAGTTAAATAGCTCGCAATTTTGGAGTAGGGTTACTCTAGACCATTTCACTGGTTGTTACAATATATTAACCATCTCTTAATTGGTTCAGATTTCTTGAGATAACAAGTAGACTCATGTAATCCATAAGGCGTAATGAGTCTAATCAAGATAGCTTATAGTTTTTTAATCCATGGACAATCGTAGAAATAGAAATATCTTTTCAATCCATACAAACCCTGAATTGTTAAGAGGAGACTTGTAACTGATAGAATATTTTGTAAATGCTAGAAATAAACAAATTATATATTGACCACTCCAGATCCTTTACAATTGCAGTTGCAAATCAAGATATATTCTAACTTTAAAACTCGACATGATGCGATAACAATGGGTGAGTAAAAACTGGTCTGAGTATGGTCACCCAGTTGTGTTTTACAGTGCTAGTTATGAAGTATAATTGCATTGCAGTAATATCATCAAAGAACAAATACCCCATAGAGTTAGTTAATCCAATTGTTCTCAAGAAACATAGCTATCATATTCTCTAGTAAATTCTAATTCTATAACAGTAAGATCTTGAGGAGGTCATAGGAAGAATGCTACCTTTAAACACTTGGTAACCTGGCTAGCATGCTTATACTGTTACTGATTGATTTGGTACAGCATTTTGTTTTATAATACTTTAAAGATTTAATTGCAGTGACCCGAACCTTACCTGTATATCTGTAAGAGAAAGAAAACCTGTTGCATTAGCTCGGAAGCTAAGTAAGCCTAGTCTGTTATGGCAATTCCCCCTTGTGGTTGCAAAACAGAAAAAAAAAAATCAGTAACGGTAAAGAAACTCATATTAAAATTTAAGTATAATAAAAGATCATTCAGACACAGTCATGATCACTTAAGCTAAACAAACAATTAAATGACTGCATTTAATAATATTACCTGCTATTTTAAAAATTTTAAATTTTTCGAAAAATTTGGGTTATGACATACATCATGCCTAGTCCTTTGTGCTTCTGAAGCACCCATTTCACTGCTTTTACCTGGATTTTCCATGAATCCACTGACAATACCAACTGTATGTGAAATATCAACTCATCGCATACACCAAACTAGCATATGATACACGAGACATATAACTCTTTTCTTCATTACGTGGGCATCAACCTGAAGAAATATTATGATGTTCCGGTTTGACATTATTCATACCGAATTTCGTGAGTATCATTATCATGTACTCATGCTATGATAACCAAAAAACTTACCACCAATCCGTCTCTATGTACAACCATACTCAATATTGTTTTGCAGCTCCCAGATCCTTCATATCTAATGTCCAACAACCTGAGCCAACCTGTTGATCTTAAACCATGCTTGTCCTAGCTCAAGCATAATGCCAACAATTTAAAATACCAAGATAGTGAAAAAAAATAGTTACATTCACTTCTTGTAACTTGGCTCACCATGAAGTAATCCAACATCTTGTACTAATCGCCTGAGTGCTTCAGGCCATACAATGATTTCTTGAGATTTTACAAACAACTCTTCCTATGCGATCTGGAACATCTTTAGTGCTCCACCTCAAAATTTGCATTCAAGACCTTGACCAAAAGCTGGCCAAGCCGATCAACTGAGCATCTCCACATGACTTTTGAAAACACCAGCACTCGCAGGGTTCCCTGAACTGAGTCCATTAATTACCACTTCTTGGGTCTTCAACAACACTTTATATGCCTTTCCCTGAACAGGCTCTGCAACGATTAGATATGTTCTCACTATGTTTGAGCAATAGTTGTTATACTGCGACCAAATAGCACAAACAATGACACCAGTGGCTTATCTCATTTTTTAATCCACAATGCCCCACTCTTTAAGCACCAAGTGGCCTCCTTCTAATCCATAATTTTGGTACACTGGCATTCCAGCTCCACAACCTCCCTTTTCTGGCTTTGTGAAAGAAAACCTTCTTTATATAAGCCATGGAAGATTTCCAAATTCTATTCAATGTTCTTTAGGTCCTTCTCCATTTTTATTCTATGGTCAGCAACCCAAATCTAAGTCTTCTTTTTTAATATTTTTAATTTATTGTGAAAATGTATTGCTGCAGATACCGAACCACCTGAATCGAATTTCAACAAACATATTTTAACAAGATTCATGTAGTCATCTTCTTCAAGCCAGCATGCATTAAACTTAAAAGGGTTGGCCGGTTTACATCCATTCAGGTTTATTTCCAGGAAAATAGGAAAGTGATCGGAGTTACCCCCCTCGCCCGCCCATTGCCTCATATTTGTTGGCATCTGAATAATCCCTTTTCTGATTATAAAACGATATAACCTCTTTACAATATATTCATCCCCCACTCTCTTATTCCTCCACGTTGGTTTTAAAACAATAGGTGGAATTTCATACATAGATACATCATCCAACCTTCGTATAAATTAATCTGATAAGGAGTCTGATTGTGCCTTTGGGACCCAAATATCACCTTCCTGAGCGAGAAGTTGAGGTCACCTCCCACAATGATTATATCTCCATTGAGCAGATTCAAGGTGAACGGGTATTCCCAAAAATTAACTATGTTAATATATGGCCCGCAAATATTGAGTACATTGAATGGAAGGCCCATTTCCCTGGAAAAAAGAGTTGAAACAATACCCGACCTAATCGACCAACATTTAATACAAAAAAACAGAGATTTGTTCTGTCTTGTAATAATGCCACCAAAGTGGCCAATAGCATATGTGTTTATGAAGTCCCACCCCAGAAGAATCAACTTCCAGTCTTCCAAAATGGATAAAACAATAGCCAGTGATAGCATAATAATAGTTGGTTTCTTATCTATTACAAGTCTCTTTAATGCTATCCCTTTTAAGGGAATCCCTAACCCTATTATATTTAGTGACATAAGTAGAATTAGATAACCTTAGGCTTGGGATACTTTTCTCTAAGAGTCCCATAAATGGTACGTTGACAACTAGCCTTTACTTCTCGAAAACCTTGATCCCTTGAAAATTCCATCACCGAGCGCCTACCTTTGAGCCTAGGTTTTCCGTCAGACACTTCTTTAGCTAAACCACCCAATATACCCAGGCCAAATTGACTTAAATTTCCATTCTTTGGTCTAAGAAAGTATCTAGAATTCCCAAGAGAATATGAAAAAACTTGTTCCTTGTGAGCCACCTATTCCTAGACCAAGAGGATTATTCATACTGAGTCGGCTTTCCTCCATAGAGACTTGAGAGAGAGACTACAACTGCATCATCTATAGTCTGGTCAGAAACTGACACCTATGTCTGCAGACTGTCATAAACCCCAGATGTCTCCTTAGGTGAATCATTGGGTTTAAGGATAGAACCCCATAAATCCTTGCTAGAGGGATCAAATGAAGGAGGCCCTTCTATAGCCATTATACCCTTTTGACAATAATAACTCCTCCCCCCACAAGAAAATAATTTCTTAGTCAAAGAATAAAAGGTAGGGTGGCAGAGGGGGGATGTAAATCCCTTATCTCAAGAGGCAGAAGGATGTAATACCCCCAAGACATTTTGATTTTCTTTTATTAAGTATTTTTGAAATACTTTCAAAACAATTATTATTTATAAAGAGAGTTATAAAACTAAAATACTCACATGTGATGTGAGTGAATATTTGCACAACAATTATTATTTCAATTATTAATAAAAAGAAAGACACTTGGACCAATCAGTTGAAGGAGGGGACACCACCATGAGACAATGAACAAGTGTATAGCAAGCAAGATATTTTGTATCAATCAAATCAAAGTTAAAAGCTCAGTAACTAGACAAGATCCAAAATTATAGGGATCAAGATATTGATTGAGATTTGATTGAGATGGCACAAGACCTGGGCAAAAACTATAAATTGGTGCATTGATATAGCACAGGATATTGTATAGTGCATGGAGGGATTGTTGCTATGAGGGCAAGTTGTTGATTATTTCTCCTTTTCTATTGAAATTCCATCATTATATCTGCTACAAACTCTCGGAGATAGAGTGCTTTGTTCATATTTTCTTAGCTAGTTCAGTTGTTCATGGTGGTGATCCAGCTCGGGGGTGAAGTTGGGATAGCGGGTTGGCTGTCATCTTCTATGGTTGGGAGGAACTAATCGATTCCAAGCGTTTTTCCCCAATTTTTCAAGTAAGTATATTTTATCTTGTATGTGTTTAATAATTTTTTTTATTTTAATGTTACGAAGTATTTCAATTAGATGGTCCTTATGGATAAATTAACAATGGCAGAGCATAATATTCTTTTCTTAAAATATGCAATGAGCCTTATTGGTCTCGGTTTTTGTTTTGTTTCGTAATTTTGTTGAAACTAGACCAAGAGGATTATTCATCATTTCCCTTTCTCTTGATGTATGAAGTAAAATATATGGATGCCGTATTAGTTGCATATTAATGTTAAATACATTGAAAGAATAGTGGTTTGTGGTTATTCTTATGTATGTATACATTGAGCAATCATTGAGCAATCATGGTATCGACTTGGTCGAATTAAAATCTCTATGTTTTTACAGAGGTTATATATTTCACACTAAAAGTTGAATATAGATCAGATCTTTGACATATCTTACCAATATTTTAAATTCTTTGTGGTTTTATAGACCGGATCCTTGCCAAATGAAATGGTTTCCAAATATATACAGTTAATAGAAACTTGAGATCGGTCTTCTATAGATGATTATAAACTAGTTAATGGATTTATATAATGGAGCAAGTATATTATATATAATGTATTTATGGATTTGTCTTACCGTCTACCTACCTTGATCCTTTAGTAAACGATTTTCCTCTATCTATGTATTTTCTTTCAAATAAAAATTAGTTGGAATGGTACTGTAAGTTACAATTACTTACAGAGAATTAAATTGTTGTTAAGCCTACGATTATATTCTTTGGAAGGATGTCGAACTATAGTAAATCGCAGTTGAAGGACATCGTTTTCAAGGTCACCATTAAACTGGAGTATAAATAAATATATACATTCGATTTGTCATCCCGATGGGTTACCTCAAGTGGTTGAGTGCTATATTCACAAGCAGAAGGTCTCAGGGTCAAGTCCTCGGGTGGCTATGAAGGGCCTCAATTGATGTCCCCACTGGGTTAGGCCCCGTAATCAGGGCCAAACCTTCCTCGAATTAAGGGGAAGTACCTAGGGTTTCCCAAGCTATGTTCCACTCTAAAAAACATATACATTCAATTTGTGAATTGCTTGGCTAAATTTTTTTGTATATTTTATCTGGAAGACAACATACTGTTGTATAGTTATATTTGTGCTTATTCATCTGCGAATGACGACCTAACTAGAATTTGATTGGTTGTTATATGTCAGATATCTATGTTGCATTATGAAAACTAATAATAAAAGAGACCTCTGCAAGTCTAATTAATGATTGTTAATCAAATTTGATTTAGTAATGCGTAAATATCGTGCCTAATAGTTGTGAATCATGTTAAAGCCGTCATAATTATAGAAGTAATCGCTGTCTCCTCAAAACTATTGTTGTCTGTCTGCAACAATATAGAAGTAATCGTTTAGTAACTATCGGTTGTTCGGTTGACTGATAGTTACTCCAACATTAATTGCTCAGTGTTCCTTTCCTTTTAAACCTTTGGCGGTGAAGTGATTCCATTCTATCTAACATTGTTGGATAGATGGTCAAGGATATGAACTGTATCTGGTTTCCTTTTATACCTACCACTTGTGTTAAAATCATGGGCATGTGAAGATGCTCACAGTAGATCCAAGGGATGATGTAAACCTCACAATGAAAGAATTTAGGAATAACAGAAGAAGAATAGAGCAGTAGAACATAGATCCAACGGAGCTCAGATAGAGGCAGAATAATTACACATGTTACATTAATCTGAATAGTAAAATAGTAATTATACAATGCTTAGGATTCGAATACACTAGGTGTGATTCGAATTAGCCTGCATGGATAGATCCAAAATCAGTGGAGTGTCATCAAAGCACAAGTAACTGTCAACCATCAGTCAAACTGAGTCTAATTGAGTGTGGTAGGTGTGACTGAGTGTAACTGGCACATAGAGGCACTAATTGAATGAAGGAGGCTCAGTGGAGGGCGCATGAGGATCTAACTGAAGTCAGAATGAGCAGTCTAGTCTCACTGGAGGTCCATCGGAGTGATATAGTCAGTTGAGAGTTAGTCTAGCCTTAAATCAAGGAAGGAACTGAAGATAACTCAACTAATTGAAGTACAACTGGAGTGGTAGGTGAGAAAAGGCACCCTTATCAAGTGGTGGGTGAGAGGTGGGTGCCTCCTTGTCTAGGAGGGCTAAAACTAATCTGAGAGAAGCTCCCGGGGGCTTTCCAACTGGGGCCAGGTGCTGGGACTGATGACTGGGATGCATGCAAGACTGATAATGAAAATAACCGAAATGCTGGTAGGACTAGGATGGAGTATAGGAATATCCTAACACCCCCCCTTAATCCATCCTGGGCCCTGGTAACTAGGACCAAAGGTCACCCATACAATCAAAATAAATGATAGAAAAATAAAGAACTATCCATAAACCGAGGAAATAGGGAAAACCTCATGGGAAAAATACCCCCCCATCAAAACAACAGTAAATAACTCAAAGAACCATCATACTAAGCAGAAAAGAAAGAGGCTTTCATCAGTGAAATTTTTTTGCAAAAAACTTGGCAAGCTATTCCTCTGTAGGATGCCAAAGCAGGTGCTAGATCTGGATCTGATCTTTTGATGTGCATCCCACTGTGTAGAGGATGTATTGGATGAAGCAAGTCTTTCAAGAATTATTTTTGCAACTGGAACGAATGGATCATGATGAGTCTTACCAAGGGATGGAAGAGAGAACCCCATCATCATGCTGCATCTCTCATGGAGAGGTAGATGGCATAATGCAAGGTTGGCATGATGTTGAAATCTGGTAGTTCTGTGAGTAGATGAATCCTCAACTATGTTCTCAGTAGCTGCAAGGACTGTGTGAGCCCATGTTGGCCTTGTCTCTGGATTGAGAACATGTGTTGGTTTTGAATCTGAATCTGAAAGTTCTTAAACTTTCATCTCAACATCAAGATCTTCATCTTCATCTTCATTGGAAGAAGAGTCACTGAGATCTTCATCAGATTCCGAAGGAGTAGGAAGAGAGAAGGGCAGAAAATGAGAGAACTCATATGCCTTGGAGGCATGACTTGCAAACCCTTTCACTATAGTCTTCCCAGTAGAGATATCTGTAATATCAACTGTGTAGGAACCAAAAGTCACCTTCTTAGGTGATCCGATGTGAGTCATCCGATATACAGACAACAAGTTTGTTGTCAAGGAGGGAACGAATAGACCATTCTTGAACTTTCCATGCTCCATATGTACTATACCCAACCCTTTGGCAGAGATCTGAGACTTGTCTCCCATGTGAATAGTAGGCCCATCTTTTAGATCTAAGGAAGAAAACGATTCTTCAGAGGCAACCATGTGGTTGGAGGCTCCATAATCTATGAGGAGGGCCTTTGATTTTGAAAAACTAGCCATCAATGCATGGCAATCCTCATGACCATCAGATCCACTTCCAGAATCAGACATCTTTGCATATTTTCGAATAGCAATTTTGCTCTATTCAAGAAGCTTGGTTAGTAGGTCTATTTTCTTGTGCATGCAAGCTTTCTCAGGATGGTTTCCTCTCTTGCAGTAGGTACATGTAGATCTCTTGTGTTTGTCCTTCTTGGAGCTGGAGGCTCCTTTTGATGGACTTGACTTATTATTCAGCTTGGATTTAGATGACTTCCTATCTTTGTCTTTTTGCCTCCCTTTCACATTTGTCCCACTTGCTTCTCCAGCTATAAGAGCTAGATATTTGGAGGCCTTGATGGCACCCATTTGAATCAATTTGTCCTCTTCTTGAATGAGAGCTTCACTGAAGGCTTCTAAGTTTATAAACTTCCATCCAGGGATTGACATTCGTCCATAATGGAAGGTAGATACAAAGACCGGAAACTGAGATCCTAGTTTGCTCAGAATGGAGAGCACCAATTGTTCATCAATTTTAGTGATGCCACAATGCTTGCATTGCAAAACCAATTTCTGAAATTTTGAGAAGAATTCTTGAATGGTCTCGAAATTGCTAGGTTGTAGGGAAACCAATTCATTTTCGGGAATATCGCCTCTTAGCCCATCTTGTTTTCCAAAAAGACTCTCCAGTTTTGTCCATAACTCATTTGGAGTCTTCAATCCTTCAATATGAAACAATATATCTGTAGACATATGAAACCAAAGGCTTCATCCATTTTATTTAGATGCTTGGTTTTCTCTACAGCTGAATGTGGTTTGGTTTCTTTTCCCATTACCAATCTAGATAGCTGTCTATTCCACAAGTGCAATTTCATCTCACTCTTCCAATCAAAGTAATTGAAGGGAGTGAGGATCATAGGAGAGGAAGAAGCATTCGAATTGCTCATATTGACTACTAGAACGAGTGCAAAAAGTGAACTGCTCCTACTGCTGCAACTTCGAAATACCTGCAAAAAAATCTCAAGAAAGGAGGTAGAATATACTCTCAAATGGCTCTGATACCATGTGAAGATGCTCATAGTAGATCCAAGAGATGATGTAAACCTCACAATGAAAGAATTTAGGAATAACAGAAGAAGAATAGAGCAGCAGAACGTAGATCCAATGGAGCTCAGATAGAGGCAGAATAATTACACATGTTACATTAATCTAAATAGTAAAACAGTAATTATACAATGCTCAGGATTCGAATACACTAGGTGTGATTCGAATTAGCCTGCATGGATAGATCCAAAATCATTGGAGTGTCCTCAAAGCACAAGTAACTGTCAACCATCAGTCAAACTGAGCCTAACTGAGTGTGGTAGGTGTGACTGAGTGTAACTGGCACATGGAGGCACTAATTGAATGAAGGAGGTTTAGTGGAGGGTGCATGAGGATCTAACTGAAGTTAGAATGAGCAGTCTAGTCTCACTGGAGTTCCATCGGAGTGATACAGTCAGTTGAGAGTTAGTCTAGCCTTAAATCGAGGAAGGAACTAAAGCCAACTCAACTAATTGAAGTACAACTGGAGTGGTAGGTGAGAAAAGGCACCCTTCTCAAGTGGTGGGTGAGAGGTAGGTGCCTCCCTGTCTAGGAGGGATAAAACTGATCTGAGAGAAGCTCCCGGGGGCTGGCTAACTGGGGCTAGGTGCTGGGACTGATGACTGGGATGCATGCAATTGCAGCATGCATGCTGCATGCAGAAATGCATGCAAGAATGATAATGAAAATAACTGAAATGCTGGTAGGACTAGGATGGCGTATAGGAATATCCTAACACCCCCCCTTAATCCATCCTGGGCCCTGGTAAATAGGACCAAAGGTCACCCATACAATCAAAATAAATGATAGAAAAATAACGAACTGTCCATAAATCGAGGAAATGGGGAAAACCTCATGGGAAAAATACCCCCCCTCAAAAGAACAGTAAATAACTCAAAGAACCGTCATACTAAGCAGAAAAGAAAGAAGCTTTCATTAGTGAAAAAATTTGCAAAAAACTTGGCAAGTTGTTCCTCTGTAGGATGCCAAAGCAGGTGCTAGATCTGGATCTGATCTTCTGATGTGCCTCTCACTGTGTAGAGGATGTATTGGATGAAGCAAGTCTTTCAGGAATTCTTTCTGCAACTGGAACGAATGGATCATGATGTGTCTTCCCAAGGGATGGAAGAGAGAACCCCATCATCATGTTGCATCTCTCATGGAGAGGTAGATGGCATAATGTAAGGCTGGCATGATGCTGAAATCTGGTAGTTCTATGAGAAGATGAATCCTCAACTGTGTTCTCAGTAGCTGCAAGGACTGTGTGATCCCATGTTGGTCTTGTCTCTGGATTGAGAACATGTGTTGGTTCTAGATCTGAATCTGAATGTTCTTGAACTTTGATCTCAACATCAAGATCTTCATCTTCATCTTCATTGGAAGAAGAGTCACTCGGATATTCATCAAATTCCAAAGGAGTAGTAAGAGAGAAGGGCAGAAAATGAGAGAACTCATATGCCTTGGAGGCATGATTTGCAAACCTTTTCGCTATAGTCTTCCCAGTAGAGATCTCTGTAATATCAACTGTGTTGGAACCAAAAGTCACCTTCTTAGGTGATCCGGTGTGAGTCATCTGATATACAGACAACAAATTTGCTGTCAAGGAGTGAACGAATAGAACATTCTTGAACTTGCCATGCTCCATATGTACTGTACCCAACCCTTAGGCATAGATCTATGAGTTGTCTCCCATGTGAATAGTAGGCCCATCTTTTAGATCTAAGGAAGAAAATGATTCTTCAAAGGCAACCATGTGGTTGGAGGCTCCAGAATCTATGAGGAGGGCCTTTGATTTTGAAAAACCAGCCATCTATGCATGGCAATCCTCATGACCATCAGATCCACTTCCAGAATCAAACATCTTTGCATATTTTGGAATAGCAATTTTGTTTTGTTCAAGAAGCTTGGTTAGTAGGTCTATTTTCTTGTGCATGCAATCTTTCTCAGGATGGTTTCCTCTCTTGTAGTAGGGACATGTAAATCTCTTATGTTTGTCCTTCTTGGAGCTAGAGGCTCCTTTTGATGGACTTGACTTATTATTCAGTTTGGATTTAGATGACTTCCTATCTTTGTCTTTTTGTCTCCCTTTCACATTCATCCCACTTGTTTCTCCAACTAGAAGAGCTAGATATTTGGAGGCCTTGATGGCACCCATTTGAATCAATTTGTCCTCTTCTTGAATGAGAGCTTCAGGGAAGACTTCTAAGGTTGGAAACTTCCATCCATGGATTGACATTTGTCTAAAATGGAAGGTAGATACAAAGACTTGAAACTGAGATCCTAGTTTGCTCAGAATGGAGAGCACCAATTGTTCATTAGTTTTAGTGATGCCACAATGCTTGCATTGCAAAACCAATTTCTGAAAATTTGAGAAGAATTCTTGAATGGTCTCGAAATTGCTAGGTTGTAGGGCAACCAATTCATTTTCGAGAATATGGCCTCTTAGCCCATCTCGTTTTCCAAAAAGACTCTCCAATTTTGTCCATAACTCATTTGGAGTCTTCAATCCTTCAATATGAAACAATAGATCTCTAGACATATGAAACCAAAGGCTTCATCCATTTTATTTAGATGATTGGTTTTCTCTACAACTGAATGTGGTTCGGTTTCTTTTCCCATTACCAATCTAGATAGCTGTCTATTCCACAAGTGTAATTTCATCTCACTCTTCCAATCAAAGTAATTGAAGGGAGTGAGGATCATAGGAGAGGAAGAAGCATTCAAATTTCTCATCTTGACTGCTGGAACAAGTGCAAAAAGTGAATTGTTGCTACTGCTGTTACAACTGCAAGAACTTCGAAATACCTACAAAAAACTCTCAAGAAAGGAGATAGAATATACTCTTAAATGGCTCTGATACCATGTGAAGATGCTCACAGTATATCCAAGAGATGATGTAAACCTCACAATGAAAGAATTTAGGAATAACAGAAGAAGAATAGAGCCGTAGAACATAGATCCAATGGAGCTCAAATAGAGGCAGAATAATTACACATGTTACATTAATCTGAATAGTAAAACAGTAATTATACAATGCTCAGGATTCGAATACACTAGGTGTGATTCGAATTATCCTGCATGGATAGATCCAAAATCAGTGGAATGTCATCAAAGCACAAGTAACTGTCAACCATCAGTCAAACTGAGTCTAACTGAGTGTGTAGGTGTGACTGAGTGTAACTGGCACATGGAGACACTAACTGAATGAAGGAGGCTCAGTGGAGGGCGCATGAGGATCTAACTGAAGTCAGAATGAGCAGTCTAGTCTCAATGGAGGTCCATCGGAGTGATATAGTCAGTTGAGAGTTAGTCTAGCCTTAAATCAAGGAAGGAACTTAAGATAACTCAACTAATTGAAGTACAACTGGAGTGGTAGGTGAGAAAAGGCGCCCTTCTCAAGTGGTGGGTGAGAGGTGGGCGCCTCCCTGTCTAGGATGGCTAAAACTGATCTGAGAGAAGCTCCCGGGGGCTAGCCAATTGGAGCTAGGTGCTGGGACTGATGACTGGTACGCATGCAATTGCATGCATGCATGTAGAATGCATTCTGCATGCATGGAGAAATGCATGCAAGAATGATAATGAAAATAACTAAAATGCTGGTAGGACTAGGATGGAGTATAGGAATATCCTAGCAGGGCAGTCATGCGAACATCCTGTTAAAGTACTGGTACGCAACAACCAAAAATTATACCATAGATTCTCAGTTAATCCACCATCTCTATCATCTTAAACGTTTAGTTGATATTTAGTTAATCGACTGGTTCAAAGATCAATTTATGTTGGTAGCAGTTGTTGCAAGACAATTCGAACATAATTATTGAAATTCTATTATATTTTCAAGAAATATTATATTCTATGTTACTCTATAAAGACCGACATCTAATTTGCATAATATTTAAATGACTTAAGTTTAAGTTATGTATGTGGGTGATTTAAAACATGGATAATTTTAAGGACCCATACTTACTCAAAACTGTATAACGCTTGGCGAATCTTACTAATTCTTAAAATGTCAACTATAAAATATTTGGCGATATTTTTCTAAAATTATTTCAATTTCTAAGGATTTTATTTAGTTTATATAATAATTTGGCAAATTTTAGAGTGAAAAAAATTTCCCCTTTAAAATTGGGTGAAATGGGGCTTCAAAAAATGAAAATTGCGGAATCATTTTTTGGAAAAAAACATGGAAAAATATCCCACGGGCTAAATTTCACCCCTAAAATTATCCTTGATTTAAAATAAATATATGTATGTATAGAATAAATGGACTCTAAAGTTACTCTTGTTATATATATATATATATATTACTGTTAATATTAATGGATTTACTTGCCATGAAATAGTAAAATAGATACATTGTAATTTACATATATTCAATTATATTAAAAGGTTTGATGGTTCGGTTTATTTGAATATATTGGGTTGTATAATTATAATAATGAATACATACAATTTTATCAAGGAAATGTGATTACAAGTCATAGAATAATAGGATAGACATAACATAAATTCATACCTTGGGTTATATTGAAAAAGGATTTTGTTTTATCCTAATCTTATATGTAATTAGAAATGTTATATAAATCCAAACATTTGAAATAAGAAGAAATAATATTAGTATGCTAAACTTTTATGGGGTATGTTATGCTATGAAATGAATTCCAATTACCAAATGAATGTAAATGAAGAAATAGATTAGTTTCAAGTAAGAATACTAATTGGAAAGTATTCTAAGGATAAAAGTTAAATTGTGTTGTAGAAGGATGTATTTATAGTTACATTGGAATTTTATCTAGTGAACATGATCTCATTTAGGTTCGCAATTAAACGGTTATGCACTAGAAGGAAGAAAAATAATATTTAGAATTAGATTATATCTGTGTGTGTGTGTATGTGAAAAATGTTATGCATAGTGAGTTATAAAATTACTTATATAGGAGAAAAAATATCTTGAAGTTACATCACTCCTCGTTACATCAAGAGTGGAAAAAATATTTAATTTTTCCGAAAATTTAATATATTGGAGTTGTTACGAAGGACTTACAAGATTGGACAAATCCATTTGGACAACTATAGGGTTAACTGTGAAGGTCGAGGGGGGGAAACAATCCAAGGATGAAGAAATATTACAAATATATTTCCCTTTGAAGAACCAAGACAAAACACCTTTTAAATTGCCCAACATAGTCTTGTCTAGACTACGAGGGAAAGACCCCCGATCCACTAAAAAACAAGGAATACTACAAAGAAAACCCATATCAATAGGAGGAGGACAATGGAAAAC
Source organism: Larix kaempferi (assembly GCA_027924585.1). Classification (NCBI taxonomy): domain Eukaryota; kingdom Viridiplantae; phylum Streptophyta; class Pinopsida; order Pinales; family Pinaceae; genus Larix; species Larix kaempferi. The sequence continues at coordinate 8,696,493 of BSBM01000668.1, forward strand.
AATCAAAGAATTGTAAGGATGGATTTGAAAATCCATAGGATTTCTACAATATCCTTTAGATAGGGATAAAGGACTCGAAGAAAACAAAGACTAGAACTGTGGAAGAAAAAAGGACTTACCTGAAGCCTCACGGGTAGGAAAAGATAAGGTGGGGTTGGGCCTCCATTCCTTGAGCTGAGAACCCGAGGGATTCTGATCCATTCCATGAAATTCTCCACGCAAGTATGCAACCATAACGCTAGACCCCTCAAGAGAAGTGGAAAACCCTTGCTCCTTATCACTCGACAAAACAATGAGCTTGTTGTCATCCTTTAACTGTGAATTTGCTCTATTAAAACTGGACCTTCTTTCTTTTTCCAAAAAACCCTTCGAAAGGGGAGTTTACACAATTCCACCAGATGGTTTAGTGAGTGGCACTGATTACAATGAAAGGGTAACCCAATATAATCTAACATCTGGACAAACTGTAGGTCACCCACTGAAATGGAAATCTCTTCTAGTAAACCTTCTCGAATATCCAATTCCACCAATAGTCTAGCCATCAACATCTTTCTAGATTCTAAAAAACTCATATCTATCATAATGAAGTTACCAATAGTCGAGCCTATTCTGTTGAATATTTCCATTGTCCATAGATTCGAGGGTAATCTAGGAAGCTTAACCCACACCATTTGCAGGAAGGGTTTGGAGCGCTTTGCATCGAAGAAAGGATTCCATTTCTGCAATTTTAGTGGAGCATTGTCCTCGAACCAGACACCATTTAAAATATTAACAAAATCTCCCGGATTACCTAGAACCATGCCCAACCATCCCCAAGCCAGTGAGTAAACCCTAGGGGGATATCCAAGGATACTTTTCCAGTTTTCTTTACTACAAACCTTGAAATTTTGGAGGCCCATGCAGCGTCCCACAAAACTGCCTATCAGCGAAGTGTTGGACATAGATGAAACCTCATAGAGTTTAACATCAGCTTCCAACACTAAATGACATTACGAGGGTTTTCACCGATTTTTATTCCTAGCCCCCAAAAATCACTCCCCACCACCATCCCAGATCTCATGAATGCTAGAGCTGCCTCTTTTCCTACCAAGGTATTCAACATGTGGAGAAATAAAACCTCCCCAACAGTCAGTTTCTGGAAACAAGAACCTCGAGAGATGTTCAAAAGAACTTGGAATGAGGTTATCATTTTTTTTTGTAGAGTACCCACCTCCTTGGGAGTACCTCGAACTTCGATATCCACGCGGAGGTGGCATAGATACAAAACATAAACCCAACCCCATGACACTTGTCAAATTAGAAATAATAGCAACACAAAACTCTAAGAAGAAAACATGGCCCACACAAAGGAGGCACGACTAAAAACAGCGAGAACCCTCTAGTGAAAAACTTGACCACTTTCTTACATGACAAAAAAATAGGATATATAGAAAACTCTCAGTTTTTTCTAAAGCCTGACCACCATCTGGGGAAAACCCTAACTACCTTCAAAGTAAGCCCTCTAACGACACCCTAACAACCGCCAATAACAAACTGATGTAGCATCAACCACCACAATAATTTTATGAAACCCTAACATCCACCATGAACAAACCAATGTCAAAGAAAACCCTAACATCTGCCATAACCCTAACATCCATCGTAACTGTGTAAAGTTATCATATTTGATATTCAATTCTAAATATATTTTATATCACTCTTCAAACATCATACATATTTAAAACGTCATATTTACAATACATGTTATCTAATAAACATAAGTTTCCAAATACTTTAATATTCAACTCAATGTCCACCCTTTATACAGTATTATGGTTGGACAAATGGAAAATCCAAATCCCGGCGTTTACTTTCCTTAGTGTAATACACCAAAAAGTATATTACCATCATTATTTAAAATTATTATTTATTATGGTTAATATATAATTAGTTTAAATATAATAAGTCACAATCACCTAATAAAAGATTGTGGCTTATCACATATTGGTGTATTTATACACCTTATTTGTACTATTTCAAATCATCATCTAAATATAAAATAATCAATATATATAAATATTCAACATCTAAGACATTATCATCTTATAAGTGCTATCAGAGACATTGTTCATCGTGGTTTATTTTGCTCGTGGAGGCTTGTGGCTATTTTCAAGGAAAGGAAGTAAAAAAAAGTAACCTTAAAAAAAGGTAAAAGAAATAAAAGAAAGTAATATATATATATAAAACCAACACATGGTTTTATAAAACCAACCCATGGTTTTATAAAACAGTATAAACAAAGAGAAGAGAAAAATATAAAACCAACCCATGGTTTTTTATCTCCCATCTCCACAATCAAGTTTCCATTCTTACTCATCTTCACACTCCCATCCACCATCCCTTACGTTCAAAAACCCTTATTTCACCCAATCCTAATCAAGAAATATTGTAGTAGGATTATTATTAATAATTATTATTCCTATAATATTTAAAATCCCTAATTCCCCTAACATATAAAAAAATATCAATATTACAAATAATAATATTATTATTATTGATAATCATTATTATTTTAATATTTTAAATTTTTTCTTATTTTAATAATAAGCATTATTATTATTATATTATTATTATCATTTAAGATTCTTGAAAAAAAAGGAAAGAAATTTCAATTCCTTTTGGAATATTTTTAAGTTGGAATCACTATGTTTCCCTCTTTTAATAAGATCATTATTAGCCCATTCGAAAAACCTAAAAGAGATGAAAAAATTGAAGTCCAAGACATAAAAAGAAGTCAGCTTGAAGAAAAGAAAATGTATGCAGAACTGAAAACAGTACTTTTACAAATAAAAGAAGAAATATCTAAGAGGAAAGAAGAAGAAGAATCAGTTACAGTCTTTGAAGTCTCAAGTAAATAAGAGCAAGAAACTGCTATTGCACCTATGATAGAAGAAGCGGTTACGGCCCCTTAATTGTCAAGTAAAGAAGAGCAGGAAACTGCTACTACACCTACAACAGAAGAAGCAGTTATGACCCCTGAATTTTCAAGTAAGGAAGAGATGGAAATTGCTTCTACACCCATGATAAAAAGAAGTACGAAAATCACATACATTGACACCTTACATTCCCCCTCACAGATGGCATGAGTTATCAAACGCAAGGAGGGATAAGAACCGACGCTCCAACTACAAGAATCAAAATACAATGCTAGGTCAAAAATATGCATGTCTACCAGAATTTCTTTGTGGGTTCTTACAAGGAAGGGAAGTAAGTTGCATTGATGCACCAACTGAAAATTTTATAAAAATGTCTAGTGAAACTCCAGAACAAAGTCAAATTGGAATCCCTGCATGGAATCCAAACTGAAGCCAAGGACATGATAAATAAGATGATAACAAGGACAATGAGACGAAAGATGTAGAGGATGAGGATAAATTCCATAGTATGGAAGATCAAGATGAACCTGAAGAAAAACCAGTTGAGAATAACAACGACACTAAGATAGATGCATCAGATATTGATAATCATTATGTCAATATCATTTGTAAATAAAATGACGATCTCATAGATTGTATAATGTAGCACCAAATACTGATGAAAACGAAGTTGGTGTTAATGACAATTATGAAAGAATTGAATTTCTAGAAGGATACAATAATGAAAATAAATTTACTGGAGATGATCCTAATCATGATAACGTAGTAGAAGAAAAAACCATAATATTCTTCGACACACAAATAGATCAACATTCTACATGTTGTCGCAACTCAATATGTTCAAAAATATCAAGATCGAATGGTTCCCAAGGAACAACTAGAGAAAAGCTCGTCAGATAAAGACAGGGAAATAAATCATTTGAATATTTTTAATCAAACCCAAATTAATGAAACAAAACATTAAAATGTGTTTCGACCTTAAAAGTACATGACGAAACTGCAAATGAAGACACCTTAAGCAATCAGATTGTATTAAGTAAGTTTTAAGTAGTTTGCACTACAGTTAAGGAGATCATAACAAGTGTAACTAAAGATCCAACCATGTTTGAAAATACGTTGACCAACACTAAAGAAGTTATATGTCATATTGAAATCAATGTCATACCAAAGTATGCTAAAATATCAGAGATCAACTTGTTGACGCAAGTTCATCATGAAGATATCAAATCGGAAACTCATAAGAATACTCCCTATAGTCATTATTTTTTTATCTATATAACCATATGCATAAAGAAATTTGAATGGAAATTTGGCCAACTATTTCAAGAACTACTAAATCGTGGTATTGTTATCCAAAGCAAATTGCTAAAGAAGGGTTGTCTGCCATCAAGCCTAGAAGCCTCTCTGATGTCGTAGTTAATTATGTAGAATCTAAAATTCATGGAGGAATCCTTTCAAGGAAGGATGAATTGTAATAAACCTAAATGTTTATTACAACTATTAATGATTAGTTTATTGTTTAATCATTAATAGGTCAATTATTTATAAATTATTAGTTATTACACGACATTTTTATTTATTAATAGACATGTCTATTCCCTATCAACCATATTTAAAAATGGCCTATTCTCTGTATTCATCATTATTCAATAATTCAAAATATATATTTATAAATAAATATTCCATCATGTAAGGTATTTTCCTTACGTTGGAATCAATTTAATACTGATATCGAGGGTGAATCAATATTACCGCATTTATTAGAAGATTTTTACCTTCTTTAACAGATTAAAATTTACTTAACATTCATCATCAGTTACGCTTCAGTAAACAAACATTCACATGTACATACACCATATCATCAACACATAACACACAAAATTTTCACGTGGAAACCCAAACGGGAGAAAACCACATCATGCTTCTTTATAGTATGAAAGAATACATTCAAGGAATTACCAATTTCATGTGTTTACTAGCACCAACTGGAAGGAGGGTCGAACCCCATGAGTCTTCTCCAACAGCAAGTGTAAGGAGGAACCAAACCCCTGTATCTTTGTTTTGTAGGCACCAACCTAAAGGAAGTTGTGACTCCTTGCATCCTTGTTGTTCACATGATCCAACTTGAAGGAAGCTCCAACTCCATGCATCCTTGTTGTTTACATAAACCAACCTGAAGGAAGATACAACTCCCTATATCCTTGCCCCATCCAACCAACCTGAAGGAAGCTACAACTACCTCTTCTAATTAATTACTTCATGAATTGTGTGCTCTGCTGATGTTTCAGTATGCGCTTTCTGATTGAACGTTCTTCTTTACGTGACTGCAAATATCAACTAATACTATGCTTTCTATTAATGATATGATGTAATGAAAAGAAGCACTAGTAACAGTGGTAACTGCGCACCTTATGATCTGTTTGTTATTAATAAGTGTTGCAGTTCTTCAGACGATCTGCGACCTCTTGTGCATCAAATTATTGGTTCGTTCAGTATAATGCACTTGTCTCAGATAATCTACATCATGATGCGCTTTTCTGACTCCAGTGTTGTTCTGTTGTTGCGCATTAGATGTAATATTCAACTTCGCACACTTTCACTTTAGTTCATTTGCATCAGCAAGACATATGCGCAATATCTCATATTTGTTGGTTATGTATTTGCAATTTTGCCTTTTCAACTTCAGTGACTATCGATGTGCTGGTTGTGATAAAGTCCTTCAAGATATCCAACACTTGCACATTCTTCAGTATTTCTTCCTTTCATCGTTTGCACAATTTGTCACAGACTTACGGTATCATTTTGTGCACCATCAAAACTTCATTATGCTGCATGTGTGCATCCAGCTCTTATCTGGATCATTATGTTTTGTCCACAAGCCCCTCGATGCCCCAAAAAAAAAATGAAACTTGCACTTGACTTGCAGTTGTTGGGCCTGGCCCAAGTAAGCTAGTTTTGGATAAGTCAGTTTTTGGAGCTGCGAGCATACAGCGCAGTGAAGCATCGGCACAGTAAGAGAATCAGTGCCACGAAGATCCAGAAAGGAAGAGTTTTGGAAGGAAAACGGTATAAATTTTGTTGAGACCGATCGATGGTCTGTTTTGGTTAAGATACTCCGTGATTCCCATCAGGCGGGTAAGGAGTGGCGAGGAAGGAAAACGGTCGATCGCACGAGCAAAGGCAGCACTATGTCAACCGACCACATGAAGCCATTAGAGAAGGAACTATGGGATGAAAGCAACCTGTTGACATGCACTCGACAGAGGGGTTGAAAGCAACGTGACCACGTGCAAAAGGATGGCCATGACGATGAATCGCTATCAGAGCCTAACAGTCTTGGTTAGTGGGGTAACCGCACTAGTTTTGGGGAACCTTATAGTTTTTGAGCCCATCATGAATGTAAAGACCTGACCTAAGGGCACGATCTATAAAAGGGAAAATTTTGTAAGGGAACGGGTTAATCTCTAATCTTCATATTGTGATTGTTGAGTTTTGAGAGACTGATTGTAAAAAGGCTATGGAGCTGTGTGTGCAGAGACCTACTGAAGAGAGAAGAGATTCTGCAGCTGAGTGCCCAGACTGGAACTGTTGTACCCTTCCCATTGATAATATAACAACAGTTCCTGTGGACGTAGCTCCCATCCTGGGGGTGAACCACATTAAATTCTTGTGTTATTTGATTGAATATGTGGTTGCATATGTGTAGTTGCTTTTGATGAATGGTTAAATTCCTGCTTATAAGTAAATGTATCTTTCCTTTCATATATATTATCCAGAAGAATGAATGATAGGAATAATATGCTAAGCATTGAGTGCATATGAATGAATGTTGAATGCGGAAATAATTTTGAACGCGATGAATGCATAAGTTGATTGGGTGAACACTTAAACCAACAAAGTCTGTATAGTGCGATTCCCTGAAGCGCAGCACCGGAAGTGTGCAGTTACGTTGAAGCTCATGGTGTCGTATAAGTTTACAAGGTTTACAATCTAATATGCTTGTTGAATGCCTAACTTTGCATTAAGTTAAGTCTATTAAATTTGTGCGAATGTTGAAGAGGAGGCGCAGTCCTCAATTGTGATGTCCTGTTACTAAGCAGTCATTCTACATCGCGCAGTCCTTGGATGCGCGATAGTATAAGAATTAACCGTGAAGCAGGTGAACTTCGTGTAGTCCACCATTCCGTTGAAGCACACATCACCCGGTTGTGGAAACTTGATTCTGCAACCTCCCCATAACTTCGCCTCGGGTGAGACCTCAGTCTACTTGCAGACTGTTTCCGAAAGGGCCAGTGAAAAGCGGTTTTCTTGGTTCCCTAAACCGCACAGAACCTGGGTCTATCTCGTCAAACTTAAAGAACAAATCTAGAGCCAACATCAGTATTCTTGCTTCTTCTTCCACACACACCTATGGATCTCCAACTTGCATCTCTATTTATACATGTTCTACACGGATTGCACCCTTAGGATCCACAACTTAGTGGGACTTTGCACCTTGGCGATGTACCATTGCATTCCGGTATGTGCGCAATCTATCACCTTGTCCATGATCTTTGATGTTTCAATGATGTTTGGTGTACCATCCCTTGTAGGTAATGCACCCTTGTTTTATTACCAACTTGCATAGTTTGTGCATTCTCCAACTTCTTCTTAGTGGGTTTATGACCCATACTCATCATTGCATTTGGGTGATGCGCTTTTGTTGTATTGAAACTTTACAGAAACTGCACACATGCCTACACTTCATTATGGGACTTTCACCTCTTCCTTATTCCTACTTGTGGGACTTGTGCAATTGTTGTTCGTCGGCTGTGGTATTATTCCATTGTGGTCTTCAACCAATCGTACCCATTTGGGAACTTGTGCACTTCTCACCACTTGAAGGAATCTTCTGATTTGTTGTGCTTGCGTGCTTTTAGGATTGTTCATCGATATGTTATTCCTTTCCTTTAGCGCACTCCCAATTGTCAACCAAGCAACACATAGACTTGCTAGATTTCTTGCCCCTCTAGTCCAATCATCTTCTTGGCAGTTTGGGCACTTGAATCATTGTCCAACCAACTCCTTTCCATTTTATGACATTGTAGAATAAGACTTGTTGGACTCAATGTCTATGCAAGGACTTCATGATGTAGAGTAGATTGCTTGTGTTCCTTCTTGAACTGTATCATCATGGAGTATCCTTTTGGATCTGTATGAAGATTCATCTTGTGTACTTCTTCAGACAGGATCATGCACACTTTCTCCTTGATATTTTTTTCAGATTGGCGTCCATGTTTGTTCAGTCATCTTGCACATATATGCTTCTTTTCCTCTTCATATGTTTATCCTTTTGGATAATCTCCAAAGTTGCATATCTGTGACCTTCACTTATTGTGCATATGCTTCTGATGTTCAATATTTATTCATCATGCATAATAGACTTCTTCAAATTGGCTTCTTCATATTTCTATTGGATTGCCAATAGACTTCCTCAAAGTGGCTTCTTCATATTTCTGTTGGATTTCCAATAGACTTCCTCAAAGTGGCTTCTTCATATTTCTGTTGGATTGTTGTATCCACTTTGACTTGTGTTGATATCAATGAATCATACTGAATCAGTTGCCATCCTCTTTTACATTAGATGATGGTCAAACACTTGACATCATCTTTAGTTGACATCAATGACAATCAATGCTCAACAATATACCCCTTTGGCAATGATGTCAACACCTTATGAAGATGTGCCTAATTTTATTTGAGTTGTGTGCTTCATCTGTGTTATAGTCGCAGTGCTTCCCCTGTATATGTGCTCCCCCCGAATTCTTTGGTATTTTTTTTTACTGCATTCTTGTACAAATTCTGCAACATCTTGCCGTATCTGCATAGATCACATATGTATGACATGTTGCATTACTCAAGACTTCATGCTCTTTCACCTCTGGTTCATACTTCATGCTCTGCTTATTTTGATGCCTACAGTCCTCAAGAATTCATTCTCTTTCGCGTCTGATTCATACTTTACAATCCTCAATACTTCATACTCTTTCACGTCTGCTTCATACTTTATAGTCCTCAAGACTTCATACTCTTTCACATCTGCTTATATCCTTTATAGATTCAACCGCTTCATGCATTTCTCCTTAGCTTCATCAGCTTCATGCATTTATTTCTTAGCTTCATCAGTTTCATGCATTTCTCCTTATCTTCATTAGCTCCATGCATTTTCTCCCCCATTGACGCCAATGGAAAAGAGGTCCATTGCGCTTCTAGAATTCTTCTTTTGTGCATTACGCCTACTCTGTTCTAACTATGAGATCACTCCCCCTATCTTTATGCTTTTTCTGAAGTGGATGTTATACTGCACCTTTCATTCTGATTATTTGTTTCTTTCACAACACATCATCATACTTTGCGTAGTGATCTTTGGTTGTCATCCTTACATTCCTACTGCGTAGTCTGCCCTCCTTTTTGGATTTATTCTTCTTTTTTTTGTTCTCCTCATGTTGATGATTGAGAATCACAGCTAATTTTTCTCTGAGATATTCAAATGTACCTTGGGGAAGAGGTTTTGTGAATATAGATGTTATTTGTTCCTTGGTGTCAACATATTCTAGTTTGATAACATTGTATGCTACTTTCTCCCTTACAAAATGATACTTGAAGGGAATGTGCTTAGTTTTGCAATGCGTAATAGGATTCTTGGAGATTCTTACTGCACTTGTGTTATCACACAAAAATTGTATTGGCTTATTTATGTTTACTTGAAGATCCATCAAGGTCTGTTTCATCCATAATACCTGTGAACAACAGGCAGCTGCAACAATATATTCAGCTTATGTTGTAGAAAGCACCACAGATGGTTGCTTTTTGTTGATCCAAGACACAAGACAGTTTCCTAGGAAAAGTGCAGCACCACTAGTGCTTCTTCTATCATCAATGCTTCTGGCACATTCTGCATCGGTGCATGCGACTAAGTTAATAATTTTTCCTTGTGGATACCATGAGCCAAGATACATGGTCCCTTTCAAAAATCTGAAAATTTTTTTGACTGCTTGAACATGCGTTTCCTTTGGTGTTTCCTAGAATCTCGAAACAAGTCCAACAACTTGCATGATGTCTGGTCTAGAAGCTGTTACATATAGTAAACTATCAATCATTGATTTGTAAAGTCTGTGTTCTACATCTTTAGCATCATCATCATTTCTCAATTTGCATCTTGTCACCATGGGAGTGAAAACAGGATTACAGTATTCTATGTTGAATCTTTTTAGCATTTCTTTCACATACTTGGATTGAGATATGAAGATACCATCATTTACTTGTGAAATTTGTAACCCAAGGAAGAAAGACAACTCTCTTAGCATAGACATTTCGAATTCCTTTTGCATGTCCTTTGAAAATTGTTGACTCATTCTTTCATCATTGCATCCAAAAGTGATGTCGTCAACATATACTTCCTCAACAATCATCTTCTCATTTTCAATTTTGATGTAAATATTACTGTCGACACTTCTTCTCCTGAAACCTTGTTTTTGTTGATATTTATCCAATCTTGAGTACCAGGCTCTGGGATATTTTTTTATCCATACGGATCTTTCTTGAGCTTGCAGACATAGTCCTTATTGTCAGATTGAGAGAAACCTTCTGGTTATTCAATGCATACTTCTTATTCAAGATCACCATACAGAAAACATGATTTTACATCCATCTATTATACCTTGACATTTTCTGAGCAAGCATAGGCCAAGAAAAGTCTGATTGCTTCCATTTGCGCCACTAGAGCAAAATTTTCCTTAAAATATATTCCTTTGATTTGTGCATACCCTTTGCATACCAATCTTGATTTTTTTTTGACAGCTTGTCCATCCTCATTTAATTTGTTTCTGAACACCCACTTTGTTCCTATGACATTCTTGTCCTTGGGTATTGGAACAAATTCCCACGTCTCATTCTTTTTTATTTGATCTAATTCTTATTTCATGGCCTTCGTCCATCCTTCATCTAGTTTGGCTTGCTCAAATCCATCTGGTTCTATTTGTGACAGTAGTGATAAATGTACTTCTTCATCTAGATTGTTCTGGCCTCTTCTGGTTCTGATGCCAACATTTTTGTCCCCAATAATTAAGTCCTCTAAATGATTTTTCTGGACAAATTTGGAGGGGCATTTTGTATCTAATCTGCCTTCTTCTATTTCACGCTAATATACTTCTTCTTGTGGTATTTTTGTTTCTTCATATCATTTTTCTAGCAGTGGAAAATCATCATCTTCAAAACTTCTGTGAGTTAATACCTCATCAAATTTTACCTCGGGAGTTTCAACTATTTTTCCTAGTCGCAAATTATAACACTTATAAGATTTTATTTTGCAAGAGTAGTCGAGAAAATTTCCTTCGTCAGATCTGGAATCAAATATTATAAGAGTATCATCATTTCTTTTTATGTAGCATTTACTTCCAAATGTTCTAAAATGCTTGACTGTGGCTGGTCTTCCTTTCCATAATTCATAGGGTGTTGAGCTGATGTTTGTTCTAATCGAAAATCTATTGAGTATGTCTACAGTTGTATGAATGGCATGTCACCAAAACTTATATGATAGTCTTGACTCATTTAGTATGGTTCTGGCCATTTCTTGAATAGTCATGTTCTTTCTTTTTCCTACCCCATTTTGTTGTGGAGTTATGGCTATTGAGAACTGTCTTCTGATTCCATATTTATCACAGTAGTTATCAAACTTGCTTGAGGTGTATTCTCCTCCATTTTTCGTTCTTAAGCACTTTGTTCTTAAACCAGTTTCATTTTCAACTGCTTCCTTAAAATTTTTGAAACATTCGAATGTTTCTAATTTTGCATTCAGAAATACTACCCATGTCATTCGAGTGTAATCTCCAATGAATAGAAGAAATCATTCCTCGCCATTCATTGCTCTGGTTCTCATAGGGCCACACAGATATGAATGAACTAATTCCATAGGTCTTGAAGTAGTGTATTCTTTTGTTGGGTACTTGATTCTGGTTTGTTTAAGGTGTAGACAGTGTTTGCAAAAAGAATTTGGCAGCTTCTTAAACCTTGGAATGTCTCTTACTGCTTGTTTGCTACTGATTATGACCAAATTATCAAAGTTTATGTGTCCCAGTCATTCTGTCGATGTCCTTGTTTTTTATTATGCATTTTTATTAGTTAAAAGTGAGGGTGTGACCTTGTTGGCACATATGAATGACACTCAAAAGATTATGTTTCATATTCTCGACTAATAAAACATTATCTCCCTTAGTTTTTTTCATTTCCTAGACTCACTAGTCCTTTGCCTAGTATTTTGGTTGAGCCATTGTCCCCAAAATAGACACTTCCTCCGTTGTCTTCTTTGAACTTCAAAAATGATTTTTTATCTCCATTCATATGCTTGGAGAACCCACCATCTATATGCCATTGTTCTCTTCTGCTTTGTGCATGTAAGGCTAAGTCACATGCTTCTAGATGACCTTGATCTTTCTGATCTTCGGTTATATTACTGAGTTGCTCAAGCTCCTGCTGATGTTCTAATGTTCCACGATATTCATATTTTGAGCTTAGAATACCGAAAGGATTAGAATAATACACACTATTTCAAGTGGTTTTCTAAGGATATTATGTTTAGGACATATCTGATTGCCCAGACCATTCTTTCTGGTATAATCTAGTGCACAAGCTCCACAATATATTGCTTTATGTCCAAAATTATGACAGTAGAAACAGTTTCCAAAGAAAATATTTTGGTACCTGATAGGATAGAGTTGTTGAGGTTGCTCAAACTTACTTTTCAAAGGATTCATTCTTTGAACCTTCTGGTGCATTTGTGTTCATGGAGTCCTTAGAGCATCTGCATAGCTTGTGGTTGGTAAAGTATACCTATTAGCGCCATTTCCTCCTCTTTGTTCTAGCTGAAGAATTAATATTTGTATTTCACTTCTTAGAGAAACCACTCTAACTTCTAGACTTTCACATCTATCTTCTTTCAATTTAATCATCTTGGTGGTGTCTGCTTCTAATTTTAGAAGGGATTCCTGTAAGTGCTTGCTTTTCTTCCTTGACTTCCTCAGTTCATCTAGTGCATTGACCAATTCTCCTTCAAAATATACTTCATCCATATCCTCACATTTCGAGTCCATATCTGTTGGATTTTGCGCTGAGTTCTGTCTTTCATATTCTAATTTGTTATTGAAGACACCCATTCTAATAACAATTGTTGGAATCAATTTAATACTAAGAGGGGGGTGAATCAGTATTAGCAGATTTTTACCGTCTTTAACGGATTAAACTTTACTTAACATTCATCATCATTTATGCATCAGTAAATAAACATTCACATGTACATACACCATATCATCAACATGTAACACACATAATTTTCATGTGGAAACCCAAACAAGATAAAACCATGGAATGATTCTTTATAGTATGAAATAATACATTCAAGGAAGCACCAAATTCCTGTGTTTACCAGCACCAACTGAAAGGAGGCTCCAACCCCCTGAGTTTTCTCAAGCACCAATTGGATGGAGGCACCGACCCCTTGCCATTTTGTTTTGCAGGCACCAACTTGAAGGAAGTTGTGACTCCCTGTCTCCTTGTCGTTTACAGGATCCAACCTGAAGGACGCTCCAACTCCATGTCTCCTTGCTATTTGCGGGCACCAACCTGGAGGAAGATCCAAATCCCTGTCTCCTTTCCCCGTCTGACCGCCCTGATGTTTGATATATTTTATGTCTTGTTGTCCTTCAACTCTGCACACTTATTCAGGTCTTCTGATAATAATTATGTTGTTCGCCTCTTTGGTATGTAGACAGTTATCTGTTAGTACACTGCATACATCACTTGAATTCTCTACCTTCTCAATTCATACCTCTATTGATGACTTACTTCATGAATTGTGTGCTTTGTTGATGTTGTAGTCTGCACTTTCTGATTCAACATTCTTATTTATGTGACTGCAAATATCAACTGATATTATGCTTTCAATTGATAATATGTTGTACTGAAAACAAGCATAAGTAACAGTGGTAACTGCGCCCCTTATTATCTGTCTGTTATTAATAAGTGTTGCAGTTCTTCAAACAATCTGTGACCTCCTGTGCATCAAATGATTGGTTCATTCAGTATAACGCACTTGTCTCGGATCATATGCATCATGATGTGCCTATCTGACTCTGTTGTTGCGCATCGGATGTAATCTTCAACTTCGCACACTTTCACTTCAGTTCATATGCATCAATAAGAAATCTATGCAATATCGGATATCTATCGATTATGTCTTTGGACTTCTGTCTTTTAAACTTATGTGACTAACGGCGTGTTGATTATGATAAATTCCTTCAATATATCCATCACTTGCGCATTCTGTGCGCATTCTTCAGTATTTCTTCCCTTCAACGTTTGCACAACTTGTCACAGACTTACAACATCATTCTGCGCACCATCAAAACTTCGTTCTATTGCATGTGCACATCCAGCTCTTCGCTAGATCATTCTGTTATGTCCATGATCCCCTTGATGCCTCGAAAAAAAACAAATTGAAACTTGCACTTTACTTGCAGTCTTATTGCTTCTTCTTCCACACACACATATGGATCTCCAACTTGCATCTCTATTTATACATGTCCTGCACAGATTGTATGCTTGCAAGTCGGTCGTGGCATATATTCTTCCATACTTCACGGATCGTACATATGTCGTGTGTCATCATCTGTGCTATTGATGTGTCATCTTTGATGTATCAAGCACCCTTAGGATCCATAACTTAGTGGGACTTTGCACCTTGGTGATGTACCATTGCATTCTGGTATGTGCACAATCTTTCACCTTGACCATGATATTTGATGTTTCAATGATGTTTGTTGTACCATCCCTTGTGGGTAATGTGTCCTTATGTTATTACCAACTTGCATAGTCTTCTCATTCTCCGTCTTTTGCTTAGTGGGTTTGTGACCCATACTCATCATTACATTTGGGTGATGCGATTTTGTTGTATTGAAACTTTAAGGAAGCTGCGCACATGCGTACACTTCATTTATGGGAATTTGACCTCTTCCTTATTATTTCTTGTGGGACTTGCACACTTGTTGTTCGTCGGTTGTGGTATTCAACCAATTGTACCCATTTTGGAACTTGTGCACTTCTCACCACTTGAAGGCATCTTCTGATTTGCTATGCTTGCGCACTTTCAGGATTGTTCGTCCATCTGTTGTTCCTTTCCTTCAGCGCACTCCCAACTTTCAACCAAGCAACATATAGACTTTCTAGCTTGCTTGTCCCTCTGGTCCAATCATCTTCTTGGTAGTTTGGGCACTTGTATCATTGTCCAACCAACTCTTTTTCATTTTTTGACATGGTAGAGTACGACTTGGTGGACTCAATGTCTGCGTAAGGACTTCATGATGTAGAGTACATTGTTTGTGTTCCTTCTTGAACTGTATCATCATGGAGTATCCTTTTGGATCTGTATGAAGTGTCATCTTATGTACTTATTCAGATTGGCTCATGTACATTGTCTCCTTGATATTTTTTCAGATTGGCATCCATGTTTGTTTAGTCATCTTGGAAATATATTCTTCTCGTCCTCTTCAGATGTTTATGCTTTTGGTTAATCTCCAAAGTTGCATATTTGTCACCTTCACTGCTTGCGCATATGCTTATGATGTTCAATCTTTCTTCATCATGCGTAGTAGACTTCCTCAAAATGGATTCTTCATACTTCTGTTGGATTGCTAATAGACTTCCTCAAAGTGGCTTCTTCATATTTTTTTTGGACTGATGTATCCACTTTGACTTGTGCCGATATCAATGACTCATACTGAATCAATTGACATCCTCTTTGACATTGGATGATGGTCAAACACTTGACATCATCTTTAGTTGAGAATTACACTTAATAGTTTTGCTACTTCTAGTTACCAGTGCTTCTAATAATTTTACTGATATCAATTAGAAAGCTATTGAGAAGAAGGTAATGAATAAGTGTATCATGTTTTATTCCACTATCACAAATCTCTAAAGAAATAACAATTATTTCCTTAACTATTGTATATAAACAAAATACTTGTAATGATAATACATGATTTTTTTATCAAATATAATAATTATTTGTTTACCTTTTTCTTAAGATAGCAATGTATTAAACCTATAATATGAGGTTTAGAACAATTTTAAGATTTCTAAGCTAACTTATCATTTCTGTATAAATTTAAATTGACATAATTGAAACCTTTTTTTCTTGAAGGTTTAATAAATTCATAACAATAATGATCTATTTCGGAATATAATCAATACAAAAAAATGAACAAATGAGAAATAAACAACTTTAGATTATCTTTATTCCGCCCTCAAACTTACAAAACTGGAAAACAAAACTTTTGTTACACAGAACTAGAACAACACAGAAGATAGAACACTTATCTTTTTAGAACAACGCTTCGAAAATCTATTTAGATAGAAGCATTTAATCCATATTTAGAGGCAGAGGTATTCTTCTTTCTATGGTATTTCTATAGCTATCATCTTAGGGTAATATCTATTGGCAATGTCAGGGACATTGCCACATCATGGCTCTTTTTGAAAAATAAATTTAAGTTGACTTTTAAGATAAATTTACGAGATGAGCATTGATTGCAAGATAGGTGAGTTCGTGGCCCTCAAACATCAAGACTACGCATGGTATCTTGACGAATTGATTAGGTTGGTATTTTTTCCAAGCGTGCATATCATCCAATACAAGGTTCATTATCCCTCCATCCTCATCCCTTGTTAAATTATTAATTCTCTCAATCTTCTTTTCTTTTTTTCTCTCTCAATTTCGCGTGGCATTGTCAATTTCTACCTTCATCTATTTTAACATAAATTCTTGTACAAGGTTCATTATCCATCCTTCCTCATTTCTTTTTAAAGTCTTAGTTCTCTCAATCACCTTTTCCTCTTTTTATTTCTCTTAGTTTCTTGTAACATTGTCAATTCCCACCTTCATGCATTTTAACCTATCCTCCATGCAAGGTTCATTATCCCTCCTTCCTCATCCCTTGTTAAAGTCTCAGTTCTCTCAATCGCCTTTTTCTTTTTTTCTTTCTCTCAATTTCTTGTGATATTTTTGGTTCCCACCTTTTTCCATTTTAACATATCCTCTCATACAAGGTTCGTTATCCCTCATTCCTCATCCCTTGTTAAAGTTTTAGTTTTCTCAATTACATGGTCAGAACTAGAGATTTACAATATTTTTCAAAAGCAGCTAGAAATCCATATTTGAATACTACCCTGAAGAAGAAGTACTATTCTCCAATGAAGGACCAACAATGGAAGCCATATCCCCTACCCCCTAGTAGTATACTTGCATGGAGCAAGTGGAGGTATCAATCAAAATTGGAAGCACATGGACAAGAGAATGATGATGGCTAGAGATGACTACCAAAGTCCACTCAACATTATCCTTTTTTCCCACCTTTAAGGAATATTTTGTATTGTACTCGAGTAACTAACATGGCTACAAATTATCGAGACCCAATTTTTTGTATGTGTTAGTTTCACCAAGTTAGGTTTATGGGGGTTTGTTAAAGCATATTTACCTTCTCCTTAACATTAATCTCTCACCTAGGAACTTTAGATATTGCTCTCGTGATCCTAAATTCTAATGGTCCATTTTACTAAATTTGACTAACTTATCCATGCGATTACTTCATCCTTATATTTAAGGGGTAAATCTATTTTTATCCCGATGAGGACACATTCCTTGATTTTAGGGTCTGTCCCCAATTTTAAGATCCAAACTTGCATGGTTGAGTTCCTAAAACCTAATGCAATGAATGAAGGAAGGTTAGCGTCGTCCTTCACTATTTTTAGCTAATTTTTGTCCTGCATGATTATGCATGGATTAGATCCTTAATTTTAGGAAATTAATCCTCCACTTGTCATCATGGGTTAGTTATGAGATAGTTAACTTATTCCTGAGAGATTGCATGGATAACTATGACAATTGAGCTATAATTTAAGCCCAATTATGTCTTCATGCATCAGTGTACAATTCAAATTTCCTTCTTTAGGAATTCAAATTGCATCTATGTACAAGAGGTGTTCACTCTTTGAATTATCAAATACGTTTTTTTCAGTCTTTCGATCCAAGATTTTTCTTTTCACTCTCTCCTTTATTTTTCCCTCGCAAAATTGCTAAGTTTGTTGTTTTTAATTATATTTATGGATCTAGTTGTGATCTCATGTAGGTGATCATGATATTTTACACCATCTACTACTCACTTCCCAACCACTATCTCTATTGAGGTTAAGGTGGTTCTTGATAATATCAATGGCCTCTATAAACTTACGTTTAGAGTAGTTATTTTGTTTAGCAAGAACCTCAATATGCCCGAGGCATAACTGGTGCCTAGTATTATGGGAATGTTTGGTGAGAGTTGAGGGTTGAAATTAGTCAAGACTTATGTCGACTTCATGTTCATTGATCTTTAATTAGAACAAACGACCAATTTATCCAATATATGATTTCCCATATGAGCAAGGAATTTCATAAACGCCTTTGTATAGACAAGGATCAATGGGGTCCTTAATGGATTTCATCATATTCCTAATTGTGTTGGGAGGCTTGAAGGAGGTAATGATATTATTCTTCCTAAGGGTACTAATTATTTAATCGGTAACCCCTTGGATGAATTGAAGGACCAATTCAAAAGTTCTTTCACCATTCCTATTCTTATTCCACATTCTCAAACCAATATTATGGATGATATTTCTAACTTGGGATTATTTATACCCATTCTTCTTTCTTTATCGAAGTAATCATTCTTTGCGATTTTGAGAGCCTAAGTGGCTAGTGTACTAATGACACCAATATTTTGAGTAGGATGATGATGGGAATCCACATAAAGATATTTCTAAGTGTGAGTGTTTTTCTAAACTTTTGATGGGATAAGGTTCTATTTTTATTCTTATTTATCCTCATGTTAAGAACATAATGTTTGTGTTCTCCTCACTCTATATGGTGAACTATATATGCTTGGATTGGTTATTCAAATGTTGAATAAAATTATCAAATTCATCATTGTGATGTGTCCATATAATGTTAGTATCATCAACATACATTTTTCCACATTTTGGGATTAAGGGGATAAGTGTTAATGGCCTTTGTTTCATAGGAGACTCTAGGAAAATCTTGGCCACTCTATATGGGAAAGAAGAGATCCCATGAAGACTCCACTAGTTTTCTCATAGAATTCCCCCAAGAAACTAAAGAAAGTAGACCTAAATAACACCTCTACCAACAGTTTGTCTATCTCGGGATTAGTAACCTATCTCTATCAAGTATGATTTTTGTAAATAACCAAATCAAATCAAAACTAGGAGTCATATCCTAAGGATCAAGAGAGGTATTTGCGGAAATAACCCAAGAATTTTAAAATTAGTTAAGAGAACTTTGATCAATTGAGTTAAGATATAAAACTATTTGTAGAATCTCGAACATGATCAAGTTAAAAAATAATTTAATAGAATAAGCTAAAAATATGAATTTCTTTAGAAAATTGTAATTGGAACAAATGAAATATTTATCTTCTATAATGTGTGATCATTTTAAGCTAGAAAAAAAAAGGCTCATGAATTTCTTGGTGGCAACTTATTTACAAAACTTCAAACATAATCAAATTAAAATGATATGCTTAGATTCATGTTGATTGTGCATTCAGATATTGATATTACGCAATTTATTTACAATAATTTGATAATATGCATCTCACGCAAAGTTTCATCATGACAACTATTTTTTAAGATACAACCAGAAGAAGAAAACACTTTCTACATAATAAGCTACCAAACATATCACTATAAAATAAATCCATGTATACATAATGATAATAATAATTGTAATGCCTTTGAAAATAAAAATGATAACCTCATAAACATTTTTTCTCCATGATCATTTTAATAATAATAATAATCTATTTTAAAGGTCATATCCATGTCAAACACCAATTTAGTGTATGAGACCCCCTTGTTTGTGGGTCAAGGAACCCTCCTCTACACAATGATATATACATAATAAAACAAATCAAATTAATTTAAAATAAACATTAATAAAACACTTTCTCTTTTATTGATTTTTATTATTTTTTAAACTTAAACTTTATACATCATTCATATCATATCTATTAAAAAAATCAAATTAACTTCAATAAATATTAATAAATTACTTTATCTTTTATTCACTTTAATAAAAAATTGCTTAAACCTAATACATAATTCATATCATGACTCACATTATGGATTTTGTTTTTTAAGGTCGCATTCAAGATATCACATCGAAGTGTGACTATTAACATAATCTATTAATATTAATATTAACATTAACATTGCACAAATATGGCTCATATTATGGCTTTTGTTTTTTAAAATCACATTCAAGATATTATGGCTCATATTATGGCTTTTGTTTTTTAAACCTAATACATAATTCATAGATCATGACTCACATTATGGATTTTGTTTTTTAAGGTCACATTCAAGATATCACATCAAAGTGTGACTATTAACATAATCTATTAATATTAATATTAACATTAACATTAACATTGCACAAGTATGGCTCATATTATGGCTTTTGTTTTTTAAAGTCGCATTCAAGATATCACATCAGAATGTCAATATTAACATAATCTATTAATATTAACATTGCACAAGTCATGCATATATTCCACATTTCTTTCATCTCATGATTATTATATATACATCTTTGATCATTATTATATACATTTTCGATCAATAATTAAGAATTGGAGTTTAATGTATGAGATCCTTTTATTTGTATGACAAGATCAATGTTAATGTCAACGAGGTAAAAATTAAGTATTTCACAATGTCATATTTAATGGATGTATAAGTCGAAATAAATATTGTATGATCTGCAATGTGTAAAAGTTCTTATGGTTGAGAACATGGAATTCCATTGAATGTGCTTTATGAGATCGATTTAGCAAATTATTTGATATTTCCAAAGAGAGGTCTCCAATTCGAAGCAAGTCAAATCATACCACATTAAGATAATAGTAGTCAATTTAGCTTCATCAACCTACTTGCATTGGTCATAAATTGATTTCAATGAGAAATTTATGCACTAAATTGTATTGATTTTCCTAATGAGTGAAAATCAATTAGGTTTTGAGGGTTTTTTCTTGTCTTTTTGGGGGAAAAAAATCTAACTTGCTTTATTGCAGAAAACAATGCTATGAACTCTTTACATTATGTTACCTAGAATGTCATATGTAGTTTCAAAGTATCGATGAGTAAAAGAACTTAAAATTTGGTTGCTTAGAAGACTTTTAAGGATTTCAAAATTCTTTTTCAAATTTTTGATCGATTGAATTGAGGTACAAATTATTTGCAGAATTTCAAACATGATTAAATTAAAAATTACTTTAATAGATCAAGCTCACAACATGATTTTTTTAGAAAATTACAATTGGAACAAACAAAATCCTTATCTTATAGAATTGTGATCAGTTGAAATTAGAATAAAAAGCATTGCAAATTTCTTGATGGCAACTTATTTACAAAAAATCACATAATCAAATTTAAAATCAATTCAAATAAAATGTTTAGATGCATCTTGAAAATGTATAAACAATTTTTTAATAATAATTTTAATAAAATATATCTCACATACAAAATTTCACTATAACAATTATTCTTTTAAGATATGACTACATTAAAGAAAACACCTTCAACATAATAAATTGCTATTCTATATCAATACAAAATAAGTCCTTTTCAACATAATAAGCTGCTATTGTATACAAAATAAATCCTTGTATACATACACTATTTTAAATCTTTAAAAATAAAAATAATAAATTCATAACCCATTTTTTTAATAAATAAACAAAAATCATATCAAAATAATTTTAAAAATAAACATTAATAAAATACTTAAAATCTTCTACTTAATTTAATAAACTAAACTCTATAGTTATACTTAAATCACATCCTCACATACATCATGGAATTTTTAAAACGTTTTTAACCTTCATGATATCACTCAAATTAACATAATCACATGATTTCCATCCAATGTCAATATGAGCATTATTGCACATGTCTTCAATCAATTGCCCATAAACCAGGATGATAAAAAGTCATTTGTGATAATGTGCGTAGCATCCAAAGTTTGGCATGGATGTATCTAGTGGTTCTCGAGAACCCACGTTCTAAGGTTATATGATCCACCAAATGTTCTTGAGACCCCACGTTCTTAGGGTATATAAGACACCAAATGTTGTTACATAATCTTAGATAGGAAAACTCCAAAACGTACCATATTCATGGATGTTGGTTTCGATTATTCCAAGATATCAATCTATAGTGTTACAAAGAAAACTCCAAAACGTACCATCTTCACTAAAGTTGGTTTCTTCAATATATAATTAACTGTTTTTTCATGATACATGTTGATGTCTAAAATGTAGAGGCGTTAAAGACCTAATTCTGAAGGGCTCTCCTCAAACAACCATCCATTTTTTTCAATAGCTAGTTAATTATGTAAGTGGCCATCAAAGTTTTTCAGCATAGAAGAAGTTCAATTTAAAAATAAAAAACAACTTCGATTTTTATCTTGAAATTTGATGAAGTTGGATCATAGTTGATCCAAAACCATTTTAATTTAACATAGAGGTTAGTGGTTCAACATTATCCACATATATAGTTACAAACACTTATTACCTAAATCCTTTTCAATAAGAGTTTGGACGGACTTAATAGTTAAGGATATGGCTTTCCTCTCTAGTGGTCATATGTTTAAAATTGGAGAGAGATAGTATAAGGATCCTACTTGAGGTGAAATTGGTAGTGGTATGATGGATGGCGTACAAAGAAAAATTACTAAGGGTGCATGACAAGTCTATATGTTTTGATAGCCTTGGTGGCCGACACACGGTGATTTATGAGATGGTTAGGACGGTGTACTAGTTTGGTGTGGACTAGGAGAACAAACGATGTTAAGTTTGGTAGGGGTCGGCAATTGATGAGGCATTGCAATGAAATCTTGACAAAGGACAATAGAATCTGGAAATGTGGTGGACAATGCGTTAGACATGGGAATGTAACGTTGTTGATGAGTGTATTCAAGGTATGTGGAAGCCTGCTTCCATTAGGTACATGAGCTTTAGAGGACTACAACATGTTGGTGTAAATGGATGACAAGACAATCCTACAATGGATGGTTAGTTATTCAAGTGTGCTTAGCTTAGGGGAGGTGACAAAAGGTTGGCTATGGTTAGGTGGCGATGATGCAACATCAACTACAATGAAACAAGCAATTCGACATTCCATAGAGTTTAAGGTGTCTCGCTTGGGTTTGATTAGGACATGTCAATTAGGAATAGAGAAAGTGATACAAGTAATTGATAGTCATGCCCAACTAGCAAGGTCACATGCGCGCCATGCGGAAATTATGCTTTTTGAGTGGTATGGGACGCTCAAACAAACAAAAAAATCTAGCCCTATGATAGGTAGAGTATATTCACCTCTGTAGATTAAGCACTTAAATCGTTGCACGCAAGCGATCTCTTGTCCCATAAACAAAGGGTATCATACATAATTTGGTATCTCTCTAGGTTGTGACCTTAAAATTAGATTATTATTGTTAAGAAATTTCATTATCAATCATAAAATTGATCTTTAAAATCACAAAAACTCACTTTTTCGATAATATACAACTCTAAGTTAGTAAAAAAAAAAATCTTAAACCCCATACCAACTTATTATAAATTCGATCTCAAATCTTTAATATAATATTTTTTTATATAAAACTTTACAAGACATCAAAATTCCATTTATATTTATATTTATAACATAATATTTATAATTTAATAATACAATCATAATAATTATTAACTCCTTAAATATAACTTAACTTTTTACCTCTAACTTACCTTACCTTTGAAACATGTTTCTTAAATTCTTCTAACCAACCAAAACCAAATGTAACTCAATACAATCTCGAAAAATCTAAGTTAATCACAAGCTAAACTCATTCTAACTTAATGGCATTAGTAAGATAACTCAACCCTTATAATTCCACAAACACAAACATAGCCTTATCATTGAAAATAAGCACCATTACCAACAACATTACCTAAATACCCAACATCATAAATCTACTCTAGAGAATAGATGGTGTTAATACCAAGAAAGAATGAGTATATAGTATCATGGGTCACTCTTCAAATGGCCATCAAACATAAGGTCCCATGGTCTATGGAAATTATTGTACATGGAAAGTTTTTTTTGAACTACTCAAAGATAGTTTTTTTTCCACTAGTCAAATATCATAGACATTATTTTATTGTCTAACTAAATTACAATGTCCAACTCAACTACAACTTTAAATGAATTGCACTATTATAAACATAAATTATTTATATTTATTAAACAGTATAAATAGATTTTTTAATTATTATAGTAATTATAAATATAAATAAATCATATATCTTTTTCCACTATAAATTTAAATAAAATGGACTATTATAAATAAATAAAAGTATTTATATTTATTAAATATATTATAAATATAATTTTTAATTATTATAGTAATTATAAATATAAATAAATCACATATCTTTTTTAAAATCATAATTATATGAAAACAAAATGTCCATATACTTCATCAATTGCCCACCAAATTATCTTTTTTTTAAACCATAATCATATGACAACAATGTTGGAATATTCACTAATATGGAGAGGGGGTGAATCAATATTGCCCATTTTTACCATTTCAAACTTTAATACCATATGTAAACATTGAATATGAACAATAACATTCACCATCACATAAATCATACACGGTACACAAGAGATTTTACATGGAATCCCAAATAGGAGAAAACCACAAATTGTAATTGTTTTTCTTATATAATATAAATATTACATTCAGTTGATTTACCAGCTCCAACTGGAAGGAGGCTACAACCCCCTAGTTTATCATCTCCAACTTAAAGGAGGCTACAACCCCCTAGTTTTACCACAAGCTCCAACATGTAGTGAGGACTCCAATCCTCAATGAGCTCTAACTCACTAGATTCACCAGCATCAAATGGAAGGAGGCTACAAACCCCTGCCTTGCCCCGTCCCACCACTCTGATATGAATAAGAGAAATAACATGTCACTATCACTATATCTGTCAACCTGTACCTATATCATTGTCTCAGTAAACATGTACCTGTATCACTGTCTCTGTCAACCTGTATCGATGTCTCTGTCAACCTGTACATGTATCATTGTCTCTTTCAACCTATACATGTATCACTGTCTTTGTCAACCTATACCTATATCAATATCTTTGTCAACATGTATCATTGTCCCTGTGAACCTATACCTGTATCAATATCTTTGTCAACTTGTATCATTGTCTATGTCAACATGTACCTGTATCATTATCCATGTCATTGTATCATTGTATCTATCACTATCTCTATGTCAACATGTATCATGCCTCAAATCTATCTTTTCACGAATGCCCAAAAACAATCATCCATAGATTGCATTTGCATCTTCAAACTTTTACATCATAGACATTTCCAAACGCTAGGATATTCCAAGATAATCTCCATGATCTATGCCAAGATCATCATTATAATCACCATAACATATCTATTCAATATCACCAAACAAAAGGCTCCAACACATACACAAGATCCATACCATTTTCAAGACAACAAGATGGACCCTAGTCCATGAGAGGCATGTATCATCACAATAGAAACCCATAAGCAAGAACCATATCTTTTTCGAGATGAAGAAACAAGAAATAAACCCTTCACCAAATAAACCCTAGATCATGTCATCACATAGCCCTTCCAATAAGAATTCCAGTGAGCCAAGAATTTCAGAAATTTTGATATTGTATGAGAAAGTTATGTCAATTTTACCAATCTTCGCCAAAGAACAAAAATGATCCCAAAACTTTCCCCACTAGCTCCTCCACAAAAGTTTGCACTTTTTTCTCCAAGATTTGCGCAATTTAGAAGAGAGACTTAAAGAGCTTGAATGATGATGAAATGAGAAGTTTCATCTCCTATTTATACCCTCCAATATGCCTTTAGTTTTCTTTAGGGCTGACATTTCACTTATCCTTAAATTTAGGATCTCCATATTTAAAGGGGTACTTGAATGGGTTAATACCCCACTTCAAGGATTCATCATGGAACTTTAACTTTCCTTCATGATCACTTCATATCTTCATCAAAGGGGCTTTGGGGCTTCTCCTCGTCATACTTAGTGGACACATCATTATTCCTTTCAGGGTTTCTTTCCTCTTTATGTGGACCCATCATCAATACTTTGAGTAATTCTTCATACTTCACACCAATATTGCTTTGGACCAACTTTAGGGGCTCTTTAGGGCCTTCTTCATCATGGGTCATGTGACCCCAACATCATGGTCATGTGGGCCCAACACCATTATTCTAGGAGTTTCTTCACATTTTTCACTAGCATTGCTTAGGGTCAACCTTAGGGACTTCTTTAGGGGTATTCCCCATATGTGTACAACGCAAAGTGTCTTCCCGTGAGGGCCATGCTTAAAGCTATGCCATAAGGGAGCCTCTTTGAAGTTATATACACTAAGAATTTGACATCAATAACAACCTTATTCAACAAACAAAATGTCCATATACTCCATCATTGCCCACCAAATTTGCAATAGATATTTCATTAACATTCATTTTTATGTTTAAATGTAATAATGATTATAGAAAGTGGAACCTATTGATAAATGATGATAGAAAGTGAAATTTATAAGTACATTGAGAGTATCCAACAAAATAATGATACACTGTGTAATTTATAATATTATGATATTATAAAAAAAAAATATAGTGAATGGAATTTGAAACTGAAAATGGCTAAATAAAGTAAAATAAATAAAGATGAACATTCGAATATCATTATATAATTGAGTGTAGAAGTCAATTCAGAGTATTGTTTACTCATACCAATACAAAATAATAATGTGATTACTCTATTATAAATCATGCAAATAAGAGGGGTTTTTTTATCTATAATGTGTATATCAATAATATTTCAACGTAATAATAATTTTATACAAAGTTAAATGTTTAGAATGCTGCAAGATAATTTTAAAAAGTTTTAAATAAGAATATGTGATATGAAAGTATGACAAATAAAAGAGTGATGAAAGTAACATTTTGATAGATAAGTGTGAGTGTAATAAGATGGTGCAATATATGATTTAGATATAAATGCATAAAGTACATGGAAATCCAAGATAGGACATGTAGATGACGACATTATCGAGAACACAATAGAAAGCATGCAAAAAGGGTGTAACAGTGAATGCTTTTAAGGAGTGCAACAAACAAAGATGTTTTGTAGAAAGATAGTCTGACAAAGACAAAGAGACAATTGAGTGTAGGAAGCCAAAAGGTCAAGTTCATGTTTGAATAGGTAAAGAGGATGTTGAGGATTTCAAGAGGAAGATGAGTTTCAAAGGAGATTGAAGAGTCAACCAAATAAATAAATAAATAAACTGGATCTAGTTCAAGAGGAGGATGGGTTTCAAAGGCGATTGAAGAGTCAATCATAGAAAGCATGCAAAAAGGGTGTAACAGTGAATGCTTTTAAGGAGTGCAACAAACAAAGATGTTTTATAGAAAGATAGTGTGACAAAGACAAAGAGACAGTTGAGTGTAGGAAGCCAAAAGGTCAAGTTCATGTTTGAATAGGTAAAGAGGATGTTGAGGATTTCAAGAGGAAGATGAGTTTCAAAGGAGACTGAAGAGTCAACCAAACAAATAAATAAATAAACTGGATCTAGTTCAAGAGGAAGATGGGTTTCAAAGGAGATTGAAGAGTCAATCATAAGAATAAACTAGATTTAACAAATAATCGACTTGGTTAGGCAATTTGATTATGAATCGAGTATCATAAGTGGGAAAGAGTTCACCGAGACTAGTGTAAGTAGGAAAGCATTGAGAGTGGAAAGTTTGTAATCTATATTTTATGTACTTTGACTATGGATGAGAATGGGAAACCAATTGCCGTAAATTCGCCATTGTTCTAAATGGGTGTTTGTGGATGAATGTTTGAATGTGTATTATCTAGCATTTTGTTATGAGTTTGAATTACTTTCAGTTCGCAACATGATGACCAAGAGGTGTGAAATTTGGTCACCATGGTTGTTGCATCATAAAACAACCTGAAGCGTACTTTTTTTTATTACTTATGATTAACACAAGAAAGCGGCATTGTTAAACATGAGATTTTACAATGAAATACATATGTCTCAAATGCTATGAAGCTATCTTTTGGTTAAGTAGTGACAATTAAGGCTATGACTACCACTAAAGTTGTTATGAACTTACACTTAACCCTAATCATATCAAACATCTCATGGGCATAGTCACACCAACCCATGAGGGGTGAACACATACCTTTGGGATTTAAAGGCATTGGTGAGGGATAACACCATCCCACTTTGTCGACCAATAAACTTGGCCTTCATTGACCTATATAATAGGTATTAGAGATGGCCTTACTTAAACATGATAATTTGATGTATAAATTATTTCAAATCATTAAAATTCATCGCATATTTTACTAATTATGAAATTTGATAAAGCTTCTTAAAGCAAAATGTTAGGAATTAATAATCTTTCAAGTTGTGGATGCTTACATATGCTTCATCAAGACGTCTACCACTATCTTGATTTAATGGTTATGAATTTTTTTATTAATCAACAACCCTCTAGTGGAAGCATATTTGACCATTTAAAAAAAAATCAAATTATGAAGAAAATATAACTTTACTCCACTTTCACCAATCTAACTATTGTGCATAACAATTTTATTAATTAAATATAACAAAAATAAGTGATGAAACTACCAAAAATTTATTATATGCGTACCTTATTGTTAGCATATTATAATAGAGATAGAATCAATCAATTTATCTAATAAAAATGGAGAACACATTTAAAAAAAAACTCTTCATAGAATCGAATAAAAACTATTTAATTTATTTAAAATTTTGTTTTATAATTTTTATAGGAGTTGTCTAAAAATTGGACAATTTGGCTTGGAAGGCTTTTCACTAGAATTAAGCATTTTATATTTTCCAAAATTTGAATTTAACAATGTTTTAATCGTGATTTTGATGGTAGAAACATATTTAACACCATAAAAACCTTTGAGCACCCAAAATTTCATAATTTGATGATCATAACGAGAATTTTAAGAAATTTATGCAGGATTTTTTTTAAATAGTGCCAGAAAAATAAAAAAATTCCATCTCAAATCTTAAAACTTATAAACTACACAATTTTTATATTTAATTTATGATTGCCATTGATTTTAATTTACGTGGTGTATTGCTCTCGACATCAAGTATAGAATATGCGTGGATCTTTCCAAATCCAAAATTGATCTTGTGACTGAGACCCAAAATCTACGAGACAAGATTTAATATTAAATGCATAATTTACATAATTTTAAAATGTAATTGATATTTATATTACATGGAATGGAAGGTTAAGATTGTGTAAATTTAAAGATAACATAAAGTTATGTTTATTTATTTGGAA
The DNA here is from genome assembly GCA_027924585.1 of Larix kaempferi. Lineage (NCBI taxonomy): Eukaryota > Viridiplantae > Streptophyta > Pinopsida > Pinales > Pinaceae > Larix > Larix kaempferi. The sequence continues at coordinate 8,726,006 of BSBM01000668.1, forward strand.
TTTTTACATATTAATTATAAAAAAAATTATTTTATTTTATTATTTTTTAAATAATTATTTTTATATAGAAATATTTGGTGTAAGAATATTTTTTTTTAATTTTAAAAATATGTTTCTTTTTATGTAATTAGGAAAATCTATCTTATTCTTAATCAAACTAATTTGGCATCTACTTAATTGCAATTCAAACTAATTTGGCATCTACTTAATTGCAAATTCCAAAGAACTATTCCTTAAATTAAAATTTGATGAGGCTTTGATAGGTAACTTATATACAAAGGTAGAAGGTATTTTTAGAACATTTTTGAAAATCTATTACAATTGTATGTAAACATAAGGGAGGTTAGTAATTATTGAAAATATACTGGTATTGAAAAAGGTTTTGGAAAGGATGTGAAGCTTAGTACTGAAAAAGGTTTTGGAAAGGATGTGAAGCTTAGTATTGAAAAAGGTTTTGGAAAGGCTTGAGAGGCTTTCATATAATTATAGGAAAAGTTGTGACATTAATAAAGACCAAAATTCAACCAATTTCTAATTACAAATTATTCTAATTTTTCAAAGAGATATCTTAAATAATGAAAGTTTTCACATAAATTCAAATGTACATTAGAAAGGGAAATGTGGTGGAAAATAAATTGGTAATCTAACATGAAAATAGATATAGAAAAAGGAAAGCTTGACTTATTGGACTTTTAGGTAGCAGCATTATCTTTGTGTGAAGATACTATGTTGTGTCTTATAAGTCTTTCTAATCCTTGTTAAGTAACATTTTGATTTTTTAATCATTTATTTTATACCTTCTCTTCTATGTGTAAGTTGTTTATATACACATGATTGGGCACAAAGTGTAGATAGGAGTCTCTTGGTTTGACTTTTGGGTGAAAACATGAAGTTGGGTACCTATTTTGCCTGTTTTTTTGACAATTTCGTTTTCATGTGACCACCAACATTTTCATAGTTAGTAGTTAGTTTTGACTAAAATATTTTTAGACACTAAAGTACAGGAATAGATGTATTGTATACAATTTTTAAATATTTTTTCCTATAAACATTGGCTCTCCCAACATATGGTAACCACAAAACCCTAATTCAAAAAAGTGCTACCCAACTTCACATTTTCACCCGTTTAGCTCATGTTGGGTATCACCTAGTACGACTTCATATGGCTTACCTTTTGACCCTTTAAACAAAAGAACATTCGGCATGTGCACTTCCTTGGGTACACATCTTCTTAACATTTGAGACTTTATAAAAGAAACCCTATCTCCATTTTTTCTTTAAAATAAAACCATTTTAGGCTTGATTAGCCATCCCTTACATCACCCACAAATACTATTTTTGCTTATGATTTTTAGTGTTATGAACCATTATCCAATAATTACAACAAATGCAAAGCTCGGTGGGCTAGCTCAAGTGGTTGAGTGTTGTAAGTTGTGAGCAGAAGGTCTCGGGGTCAAATCCCTGGGTGGCTATACATTGTTATATAAGGGCCTCAGTTGATGTCCCCATTGGGTTAGCTCTGTAATTAGAGTGAACGGGGTGCAGCCCCTTCGGGTAGGCCCCCTGTGATTTCTTACCGTGGACATGGCAACCCTGCTGGGGGGTTTGTGAACCACATATGAAAAAAAGAATTATAACAAATGCAAACCAATTTTCATTGCTCAAACTTCAACAATTTTGTTTAAATAATTTTCATCTTAAAATCATTATTATTTGTATTTTATTTAAAATTTGAGTATATTTTTCCAATTAGATCAATATTTTCCTTTCCATGATATGGATGTAGATGGCTATAGATGTGGATGGCTCCTCTTCTTAAAATCTTAATGAACATCAACATAGTAGCTAACATATTCTCCTATTTCAAAGTAAAATATAAAAATGATAAAGACTTTAACGTATGTTCCTTATTTCAACCTATAACATTTATCTAAGCCTTTATTCTCTTTCTGGTTGCACTTATACTTAAACAATAATCACTTAAATTCCTAACCAAAAGAAAAATGATACAACGATAACCCATAAAAAAAGCCCCCTTACCTCCCAACCCAATTTTTCATAAATTTAAAATGGGTAATGATAATCACTCCTAACCATAAGAAAAAGGGATACAACAATAGCCCGTAAAGAGCCCCTACCTCCCAACCCAATTTATCATAAATTTAAAATGGATTTATGTGTCACATTTTTTTTTGCTTTATGTTAATTTGAGAGTATATTTCTAACACATTTTTTTTTGCTTTATGTTAATTTGAGAGTATATTTCTAACACATTTGTTATTCATAAATTTATTTAGTTTATAACTTAAATAAATTTTAAAATTATATTTATATTAATATTAAAAGTATGAATTTTTTAAAATTATTTATATAATATAATTTTATAATAATTTAATTATAAAAAAATTGTATTTCTAAATATAAATAAAATCGCATATTAATTCACTTTATAATTTTTTAAAATCTTATTAATCTAAATAATTTCAGATTAATATTAACATCATTACACATCTTCCATCACCATAATATTCGTACAAAGGAATTGAAGTTTCATATGGGTGGAATAATGATAGAAAAAAATAACACTTATTAAAAGTATGTTTAGAGAATTTTATTGGTCTAGAAACATCCTTCTTATAACATTTCGGTTTATTGGTTTACATATATATATATATATATAAATGAAGAGAAGATGGAGTCTTGAAAACATTATTTTGAAAAAGAATTTATAAAATTTATCATTATAACAAAATAGAAGATGATATTATTATTATATAAATATACTTGATTTAATGAAGAAAAAATAACAAAATAGAAAATGAAAAATATTTAAATATATATATATATAATACACGTGATATTTGGAATATATTAACTATAAAAATCAAAATAATTAAAAATAATTTTAATTAATAATTAATTTGAATTTACAATAAATAAATAACATTTATTTATTAAAATTTTAATCAACAACTAAATTATATTATAAAATTATTTATATTATTATTATTATTATTATTATTATTATTTCTCTTTAATTTCTTATCAGCTAAATTTAATTATAAAACTATTCACAGATTATTATTATTTTTTCTCTCTCCTATTTTACCTTTATTTTTATTATGATCTGCAAAATCACTATCTATCCTATATTCATTACCTTTATTTGTATTATGATATACAAAATTACTATCTATCCTATATTCATTATGTTCTTCTTTATTTCCTTTTACTTTTAAAATAAGACAACAAGTTGTTAATGCTTGTCTTCTTCTTCTTTTGGACTTTGGAAAATACATTTTTATATAAAAATAGGAGATAAAGTATCTTTGTACATCTTGATATGAGCCAAAGAGTTAAGGAAGTATAATATGAGTTTGTATTGGTTTTTATCTTACAAATAAGTGGGTGGGTTTTTTTGTCCCACAAAGTACTTGTAGGAGATAAAGTATCTTTGTATATCTTGATATGAGCCAAAAAGTTAAAGAAGTATAATATGAGTTTGTATTGATTCTTTATTTTACAAATGAGTGGGTGGGGTTCTTTGTCTCATAAAGTACTTGTAGGTAGATCTTACATATCAATTTGGTGTTCCTTGTCCTACAAGCAATTGAGTCTCATACAACACCAATTTCATGTATGACATTAAAATTAGATTATTAAATTATTATTATTGGATTAAGATATATTGATATTGATACTTGTAAAATTACTAACAAATTCACAATATAATTAAATACTATAAAATAACAAAATCTATATTTTTCAACAATATGTCTAAAATCATATTTGTGAGATGTAGAACAGTCGATGGCGGGTGATGGTTAAGACAACTCTAAGCAGAAAGGTCATCGGTTCGAAACTCCGCGGATACTAAAATCTAGCCATGTTAAGGGTTGGTGTGGTCTAGGCCAGGTGCGATCCCCGGGTGATTTTGACAGCTTAGATGCCCCTGGTTCGTGGTCTCTCAGCCAATAGAGAACCTTGCTAATCAGGGGTTACTGCCACTTGCCAATAAAAATAAACAATATGTCTAAAATCATAAACATGTCTAACTTATTAACAATATAAAAAAAACAAAGTGAATTAATAAATGGACAAAGCTCTATCATGTTTTTTTTTTTTTTGGAAATTTTAACAATTTAATTTATTTTAATAGGCAAACTAACTAAGGAAAAAGTTTTGTCCAGAATCAATTGAATTTTTAATTAAGTTACAAGGTAATTTTCCAATTTAACTATTATTTTAAGACTTTGTGTTATTATTTTCTTAATTTTCTTGATGATGACCACTATTGGACTGTAAGAAGGTTATTATTGGTGTGCTTTAAACTTGTGTTCCTATGCTCAAAAAGCTTAGAAAGAAGCTTTCCAACATCACTATAGTTTTTGGAAGTCGAGAGGTTAGAAAGGTTTGTAGTGTAGCAAATACTACGAAACTCATATATAATGTGTGTGTAAGGAGGACACTCTAAGAGAAAGCGATTTTCATCCTCAATGCTCATAAACTCACAAAAATGGAAAACCCTTTCCTCCCACAGAGGTTTGTGAATAAACCAATGTATTGTTTCACTATGGAGCTCATGAGAGTTCGTTCTAATCTTGGTTGTGTTCATTTTCTTCTTTGAACTAGTTACTATCGAAAGATAATTCTGATCTTCCAAATTACGATCAATAACCTCCTTAAAATATCTTAGTTTTCTCTTAATCACTAAATTTTCCTCGCACCACACTTTCTCTTTAAACTTAGAAGAAATAATATTTTTGACATTATTGATATTCTGCAAAATGTCATTTTCATCAATATCCAAATAATCTAACCAAACCATCATATTTTATTATATATATTTTATTAATATATTTAATTTAATTTTAAAATTATTAAATATAAAAACATCAATAATAAACTTTATACACATTTTTAAATCTTTAGTATGTAATTATTAATATTTTTACAATATACTTTGATATTCAATTATTATTATCTTTTACTCTTTATACATCATATATCATTAAAATATTATATTCATATTAAAATATATTTTTTAAATGCTTTTATATTCAACTTCATTGTTTTTTTCCTTCTCTGTTTTTATGATTAATAAAATGTAACCTAGAAAATCAAATATCACTTTTTCCAATAGTAAATAAGTTCTTAAATTAAAATTTGTAATAATTATTAATATTTTTACAATATACTTTGATATTCAATTATTATTATCTTTTACTCTTTATACATCACATATCATTAAAATATTATATTCATATTAAAATATATTTTTTAAATGCTTTTATATTCAACTCCAATTGTTTTTTTTCTTCTCTGTTTTTATGATTAATAAAATGTAATCTAGAAAATCAAATATCACTTTTTTCAATAGTAAATATGTTCTTAAATTAAAATTTGTAATAATAATAATTTGTTTAATTATATCAATAAGTGTAGCTCATGTATGATTTAAAAATACAAAATTTAAAATGATTTAAAATTTACCAGTCTTATTTTATGTACAAAATTTATAATTCTTCTATGTACAAAATTTATAAATCACATCCTAACTCACATAAATCACATTATGGCTTTTGAAAACCATAATGGCTTTTAAATCACATCCTAACTCAGATTATGGCTTTTAAAAACCTTTTTAATCTTCATGATATCACTCGATATTAACATAATCACATGTCTTGCATCCAAGGTCAATATTAGCATTTTTGCACACGTGTTCAATCAGTTGCCCATAAACTAGGATGATAAAAAGTCAATTGTGATAATGAGCGTAGCATCCTAATTTTGGCATGGATGTATATGGTGGTTCTTGATACCCTACGTTCTTAGGGTAAATAATCCACCAAATGTTGTTACATGATGTTATAAGAAAATTCCAAAACGTACCATATTCAAGGACGTTAGTTTCGATTATTCCAAAATATCAATAGATGCCGTTACAAAGAAAACTCCAAAACTTACCATATTCAGGAACTTTGGTTTCGATAATTCCAAGATATTAGTAGTTCGTGCTATAAAGAAAACTCTATGTCAAGGTCTAAGTGGGTAGGTAGAGGGTTATTTTTCCAACAAGAATAAGGGTTTTCCTCATACAACTATTTAGTTTTTTCTAATTAATTATGTAAGTGGTTATTAAAGTATTGTAATAAGTTTAATTTAAAAATAGTAAGTAAATTTGATAATTATTTTGAAATTCGTTGAAGTCGTAATATAGCTTATCCAAAACCATTTTAATTGAATATAGAGGTTAGCGGTCCAACATTATCCACATTTATTGTCACAAACACTTATTACCTAAAGCCTTTTCAATAAGAATTTAGATGGACTAATGGTTAAGAACATGTGTTTCCTCTTTGGAGGTCACATGTTCAAAATTGGAGAGAGATAGTATAAGGACCCTACTTGAATTGACATTGGCAGTGTCATGATGGATGACGTGCCAAGGAATCTTGCTAAGGGTGCATGGCGTGCCAAGGAATTTTTTAGATGGTTAGGGCACTATACTAGTTTGGTGTGGACTAGGAGGACGAAAGATGTTCACCCTGGTTGTAGGAGTCGATGATTGATGAGGCATTGCAATGCAAGGTTGACAAAGGACAATACAATCTGGAAATGTGGTGGACAATGTGTTAGCCACGGCAATGCAATATTGTTGATGAGTGTAATAAAGGTATGTGGAAGCCTGCTACCATTTACATGACCTTTAGAGGACTACAACATCTTGGTGTAAATGGATGATAGCATAGTCCTACATTGAATGGTCAGTTGCTCAAGTGTGCTTAGCTTAGGGGAGGTGACAAAGGTTGCCTATGATTGGGTGGTGGTGATGCAACATTAGCTACAATGAAACAAGCACTTCGACATTCCATAGAGTTTAAGGTGCTTGGCTTGGGTTTGATTATGATATGTTAGTTAGGAATAGACCAAGTGATACAAGCAATTGATGGTCATAACCAACTAGCAAGGTCACGTGAATGTCATGCGGCAATTATGCTTTTTGAGTAGTATGAGACACTCAAACGAGATGAAAATTCTAGCCCTATGAGAGATAGGGTGTTCACCTCTGTAGATTAAGCACTTAAATCATTGCACGCAAGCAATCTCTTGTCCCAAAAGGGATCTCATACATTAATTTGGTGTCTCTCTAGACTATGACCTTAAAATTAAATTACCATTATCAAAAAAATTCATTATCAGTCATAAATTTGATCTTTAAAATCACAAAAACTCACTCTATCAATAATGTACAACTCTAAGTTAATAAAAAAAATCCTAAACCCCATATCAACTTATTATAAACATCAATCCCAAAACTGTAATATAATCATTTTTTTATATAAAACCTTACAAAACATCAACATTTCAATTATATTTATAACATAATATTTAAAATTTAAAAATACAATTATAATTATTATTAACTCATTTAAATAGTGCTTAACTTTTTACATTTACTTTACCTTTGACCAATGTTTCTTAAATTCTTCTAGTCCAAATGTAACTCAATACACAAGCTAAACTCATTCTAACTTAATGACGTCATTAAGATATCTCTACCCTTATAATCCCACATACACAAACATAGCCTTATCATTGAAAATAAGCACCATTACCAACAACATTACCTAAACACCCAACATCATAAGTCTGCTCTCGAGAACAGATGGTGTTAATGCCAAGAAGGAATGAGTATAAAGTATCATGGGTCACTCTTCAAATGCCCATGAAACATAGGGTCCCAAGGTCTATGGAAATTATTGTACATGGAAAGTTTTTTTCCCACTACCAAAATATCATAAACATTATTTTTATTATCTAAAATATCATTTACATGATTTTATTATCTAACTAAGTTACATTGTCCAATTCAAATTATAACTATAAATATAAATGCTTGATATTGATTAAATATTATAAATATAAATTATTTATATTTATTAAATATTATAAATATATTTTAATAATAATATTAATAAATATAATTTTTTTTTTATTATAATCATTTTAATTATAAATCATTTATATATCTTTTTAATGTAATTACATGATAACAAAATGTCCATAGACTCCATCACTTGCCCACCAAAATTTGCAATGGATGTTTCATTAACATTTTTTTAATGATAATAGAAAGTGAAATTTATAAGTCCATTGAAAGTATCCAACAAAATAATGATAAACTATGTAATTTTTTTTAAATCATAATCATATGACAACCAAATGTCCATATACTCCATCAATTGCACGCCAAATTTGTAATCGATGTTTCATTAACATTAATTTTCAATAATGATAGAAAGTGAAATTGTCCATTGAGAGTATCCAACAAAATAATGACAAACTATGGAATTTATAATAATGTGACATAATATAGTGAATGGAATTTGGAACTTAAAATGGCTAAATAATAATGATGATAGAAAGTGAAATTTATAAGTACATTGAGATATTTAACAAATGTAATTTGTAATATTGTGAGATAGAAAAATAATTATAGTGTATGGAATTTGGAACTTAAGTATAGATCAGCATAGATCCATCTTAAAGCCGTATCTATTAAGCATCGAGAGGGATCCAATTTCTTGAGGTGTATTTTTTTTTTTAAATTTAGACTCAAGAAATTTGATTTCTCTTGATTGATAGATCCGGGTTTAAGTTTTAAGTTTTTATTTTATAAACGAACATCTATTTTTTAATTACTTTTCATAATATTTTATTTTATGAACCAACAAGGATTTTTTTTATAGCGGACATGATTTTTTTAAATTATTTTGTTAGTAACAAACATTACATCACAAACCTTACAACATCTTCCCCATACTTACTTTACTTTACTTTACTTCTTTTTTCTTTACTTTACTTTACTTTACTTACTTCTTTTTACAAGCAATAATTTTTTACATTTTATTAGATGTAACACTACATTTTTACGTTTTATTAGATGTAACGCTAAATCACACACGTTAGAAGATCTCCCCCATACTAGGTTGTAAGCACCTCGTTTACACTCGGTGCAATAATATTAATATATATATACCAACATAGATCCATCTTAAACCCGTATCTATCAAGCACCCAGAGGGATCCAATTTCTCGAGGTGTATTTTTTTTTAAATTTAAACTCAAGAAATTTGATCTCTCTTGATGGATAGATCTGGGTTTAAGTTTTAAGTTTTTATTTCATAAACGGATGTTAATAAATTATGGAAAGTATTTTAAAAAAATCCATATTGGTCCATATTGGTCTCAATGGACGTTAATCATCATCATCTAGAATATGCATACCATTTATATCTCAACTTACCAATAATTTTATACAAAGTTATTTATACTTGACCAAACTTGAGGATCGACGAAAGTGGTCGACCACATACATCAGTTATACTTGACCAAATTTGACAATTCTCATGAACCATATATTATCGAGACGACCATGAAAACACTCTATCGACCATTTTTAAAAGTTGACCAGACTCAATTTTAACATATACTATGCGACAAAGTGACAGGAAACCTCGATGAAGAGAAACTTAAATTGACGAACTATCGCAAAACACGTGGCAGTTTTCCATTCGCTCTATGAGCGACGAATCTATCCGACATTTATTTTTCTCGAATGAAAAGCGTTGATAAACTTATGCATGCTTTTGTTGACCTGAACGTGAAGTCGACCTGGGCACTAACGAGACAAATTTGACCATCTAAATAATATGTTCTGTCGGCCATAACATCTTTCATCAGCATAATCACTTGATACTCGACAAGAGTCTGCCAAACACTCTTCACTAACTTGTGCAATCACCTATCGGGTATTCCAAAGCAGTCGACCACTCTTCACTGACAAACATGACTTATTCTAATAAACATCGACCATATTTTTAAATAATTATCCAACTATTTTTCAACAACCTCAGTTGAATTAAATCAACCCATAACAGATGCAGGATTAAAATGTTACTGTGCTAATTTATTATTAGTTTTTCAATTTGGACATATTGTTTCTTTTATAGTCTGTCTGAAACGTTTTAATCAGGACCCTAACTTTATAAGGATTTGAAATGCTCATAAATTTATTTCCTAAAGAGATTTTGCCATTTTTTGTCTAATATCATTTGCAAAATGTTTCTGGGCCTCGTTATGGCCTTCTGACCTCGCGTAGTTCTCAGAAGGATATGGACATAGCGACTTTGGTCGATGCTCAAGTTTGGTCGAAGCAAGTTTGGTCGACTCCACTACAAAGTGACTTTATCTTTATTAACTTTATATGGCGACCATTTTTCAAATTTGACTAGACTCAACTTTAACATATATTATGCCACATGTATCGACGAAAACTTTCTTTTGGTCGCATATTCTCAAATAAAATGACTTATCACTTGACCAAATAGCATATGATTTTTTGTATCGACCATATGATGTATAGACTCAAACTACATGTCCCGACAATGTTACATCGAACATATTTTTAAATAATTATCCGACTTTTTTTACAGACTCGACCATGAAAACACTATATTATATACTATCGAGACGACCATTAAAACACTCTACCGACGATTTTTAAAATTCGAACAGACACAACGAATTTATCTATATTGACTTTATCTGCAACCATTTTTCAAATTCGACCAGAGTCAACTTTAACATATACTATGCCAAATGAATCGACCAAAACTCTCTTTTGGTCGCACATTCTCAAATAAAATGACTTATCACTTGACGAAATAGCATATAATTTTTTTTATCGACCATATGATGTATAGACTCAAACTATATGTCCCAATAATGTTACATCGACCATATTTTAAAATAATTATCCGACTATTTTTACAGACTCTACTAATTAATGCGTAAGATGCACATCAGATGCGACTGAATTAGTCATCTTGATTACATGCCCTACATAGCCATTGATCATATTTTACAATTCGAACATAAATAAGTATTGAGCCGGAGTGGTTGACAAAATACAATATAGATAAATTCACTTTGTAGTGGACTCGACCAAACTTGCTTCAACCAAACTTGAAGATCGACCAAAGTGGTCGACCACATACATCACTTATACTTGACCAAATTTGACAATTCTCATGAACCATATATTATCGAGACGCCCATGAAAACACTCTACCGACCATTTTTTAAAGTCGACCAGACTCAACTTTAACATATACTATGCAACAAAGTGACAAGAACCCTTGATGAAGAGAAACTTAAATTGACAAACCATCACAAAACACATGGCAGTTTTCCATTCGCTCTCTGAGCAAGGAATCTAGCCAACATTTGTTTTTCTTGAATGAAAAGCATTGATAAACTTATGTATGATTTTCTTGATGAAGCCGACCTAGGCACTAACGAGACAAATTTACCATCTAAAGAATATGTTCTATCGGCCATAACATCTTTCATCAACATAATCACTAGATATTCGACAAGAGTCTCCCGACCACTCTTCACCAACTTGTGCAATCGCCTATCGGGTATGCCAAAGCAGTCAACCACTATTCACTGACTTGCGCAGTCGCTTATCGGCAATGCCAAAGCAGTATGCCGACCACCTCAGTTGAATTAAATCATCCCATAACAGATGCAGGATTAAAATGTTACTATGCTAATTTATTATTAGTTTTTCAATTTGCACATATTGTTTCTTTTATAGTCTGTCTGAAACGTTTCAATACGCTGATAAATTTATTTCCTAAAGAGATTCTGCCATTTTCTGTCTAATACCATTTGCAAAATGTTTATGGGCCTCGTTATGGCCTTCTAAGCTCGCACAGTTATCATTAGGATATGGACAAAGCGACATTGGTCGATGCTCAAGTTTGGTCGAAGCAAGTTTGGTCGAGTCCACTAGAAAGTGACTTTATCTGTTTCACTTTATCTGGCGACCATTTTTCAAATTCGACTAGACTCAACTTTAACATATACTATGCCACATGTATCGACAAAAACTTTCTTTTGGTTGAATATTCTCAAATAAAATGACTTGTCACTTGACCAAATAGCATATAATTTTTTGTATCGACCATATGATGTATAGACTCAAACTACATGTCCCGACAATGTTACATCGACCATATTTTTAAATAATTACCCGACTATTTTTACAGACTCGACTAATTAATGCATAAGATAAACATCAGATGCAACTGAATTAGTCATATTAATTACATGCCCTTCATAGCCATTGATCATATTTTACAATTCGACCAAAAATAAGTATTGACCTGGAGTGGTCGACCAAATACCATAATGTGAGTTCGACCAACAGATCTCGACCATTCTTTAATAGGTGACCGACTTTTTACAGAAGTTGTTGGTTACCTTGGCCATAACATCTTTCATTGGCATAATCAATCGATCTTCGACAAGAGTCTACCGACCACTCTTCGCCAACTTGTGCAATTTCCTATTAGCTATGCCAAAGCAGTCGAGCACTCTTCACCGACTTGTGTAGTCGCCTGTCGAGTATGCCAAAATAGTCTAAAAGTCGACCAGACTCAACTTTAACATATACTATGCCAAATGTAATCAAAACTCTCTTTTGGTCGCATATTGTTTCGACCCGTTTCTAGATTTGATGGATTCCACCTCCTGGATGTCAGCACCCAAAATGTAACTTAAAGTTGCAAAGAGAACAAATTGGGGTAACCACAAAACCACTTTACATTGTATTCTGACCTATACAACCAAAAACAGAAAAAATGTATATAAAAAAAAGTTATTTGTCACCATCTACTTTGTAGAGAAATTCAAACTTCATGATCGCAGTATATATGGTCGAAAATCAGGTAAAATCACATCGACCAAATCTGTAACTCGCCGAAGGTCGACCACATGTGTAACTTGTTGGAGATCGACCAAATTTTATATCAACCATATGCATCAATAATACCAAGGCTTTCAAGATGGAAGTTTCCAAGTCGCAACGCGTACAAGTCGGAATCACCATATTCATCACAATCGAGAGCTTAGCCATACCCGACAAGATCAGACAAAAGATAGTAGGCGACAACTTTCCAACATAAACACAAAGCATCCACTTAATGAGGCACAGATAGCCCTCCAATCAAAATTAACTCCGTCGTTAAATCACTCTTTATTACACCCATCTACTTTACAGTCAAATGTGCCCAGCTCGTCTTCTTGCAATCGCCTGTCAGCTATGCCAAAGCAGTCGAGCATTCTTCACCGACTTGCAGTCACTTATCGAGTATGCCAAAACAGTCTAAAATTCGACCAAACTCAACTTTAACATATACTATGACAAATGTATTAATCAAAACTCTCTTTTGGTCGCATATTGTTTTGACATGTTTCTAGATTTGACGAATTTCACATCCTGGATGTGAGCACCCAAAATGTAACTTAAAGTTGCAGAGAGGCCAAATTGGCGTAACCACAAAACCACTTTTCATTGTATTCTGACCTATACAATTAGAAATGGAAAAAATGTATATAAAAAAAAGTTATTTGTCACCATCCACTTTGTAGAGAACTTCAAACTTCATGATCGCAGTATATATGGTCAAAAATTAGATAAATCAAGTCGACCAAATCTGTAACTTGTTGAAGGTTGACCACATGTGTAACTCGTCGGAGATCCACCAAATTTTATATCAACCCTATGCATCGACAATACCAAGGCTTTCAAGATGGAAGTTTCCAAGTCGCCACGCGTACAAGTCAAAATCACCATATTAATCCCAATCGACAGCTTAGACATACCCGACATGATCAGATAAAAGATATAAGGCGACAACCTTCCAACATAAATGCAAAGCATCCACTTAATGAGGCACTCATAGCCTGTCTATCAAAATTAACTTCATCATTAAATCACTCTTTATTACACCCATCTACTTTACAGTCACACATGCTGAGCTCGTATTCTTTAAATCCTGAAGTTTAGGATTCCTCGATACTCTTCTACAAGAACTGGAAAACCAAACTTAAGAAATACCAGAAAACCTATGCGATCTTTATAATTGTATAGAAACCATGGCGCCCAAGAGGGTTCAAACAACCACTCGTTCAGTCGTAGCTAAAGTCCGTGAGTTAGAGACAGCCCAAACACCATTGCAAACCTACTTGCAACAGGTTCGAAATGCTAAGGTGCAGGAGTCACATTGGCGAAGAACATGGAAAGACATTCTAATTTGGGGAAAAGATTCAAAAGGCCAATGGAGAGAAGAAGCTGTAAAATTGCGGGTTGCTACAGTTCTGAATTACATGCAAGCACCTCTGCTTGAATCATTTGGCCGACTCAAGGATATTACTGCTCAATTCATAGTTAGCAGATATCATAATGGGAAATTTTATTTTGATACCCCGGTTGAGAAAAATGGTGCACTTATTTACAAGATTACAGGATTGTCAAATAAAGGCGAAGATGTACCCGTTCGACATAGGCCAGAGTTTATTGAAGAATTTACAGAGCACCCAAATGGAAAAAATTCTCGAGGGTTAGTGATAAATAACATGAAATATGGAAATTATAAGATAGTTGCTCGAATCGTTTCGACCGCTTTATCAACTTCGGGTCGCAGTTCAGATCTAAAAATTGAAATGCTAGAGGCAGTACTGAACATGGCAATAAGTGGCAAACAATACAACTGGGCAAACTACTTAGCCGACATTATCTGGACGATATGCTCCAAATGTCAAAATGATAAAGCGGCCATTCGGTACCCATCTCTAATTATCTGGATTGGCATGACGCATCTGAGACCATCAGGAAATAAAGACTTTGCTCTAGAAAGACCCATGTTAATGCAAAACTCCAAGTCTTTTACATTTGGGGGAAATCGGCTAGGCCCCTTAACTGTAAAAATTTGGCTCGAAGTCTGGTTTCAAAACCTAAAAATAGTATCCACCAAATGGAGAGTACCTCAAAATGTTCGACGAAGTCTGCCTCCATCGGCACACATCCAACTTGAGCTGGATCACACCAAGGTCTGGCACCTGCAAGGCATAGGTGGCACCACAAGAGCTCTCGACTTTTACCCTTGCGTCGACGAAATCTTCAATGAGCTCAACAGACAAAGCAATACAATACTGCCAATTCCTGCTAAGGCCCGAGAGGTCAGCGTCCCCATAGTTGAACCTCTAATAGATCCAAAAAAAGAGGAAGAGTATGAAAGCCACCTATATACACACCTTTGTATATGAAGTTGAACCTGCAGTCGCACAACAACCTCTAGCACTTACTCTTACACCACATGAAGACCCTTCAGATACAGTCGAACATTCAGATGAACAAACTCACTCCAACAACCCAGAATATGCTTTGACGAGTGACAACATTCAACAGGTAGCCGATGAGTTAGTAGAAGCTCGACAAGCACGAAATGTACAATTGCATGGCAAGGGCAAAAGAAAAATGATCATACAGGAGCTGACTGAGGAAGACGAGGTAGATCTGTTCGACATTGCAACACAAATTCTCGAGAATGCAGCTAAAAATAAAGTACCAGTCGACGAGGAGTTTAAGAGTTTTGTGGAAGCTGAGGAAGCTCGTAGCCGACCACAACCGAAAAAGAAAGTTCAGCTTATGATTGAGGATTCTATCGACTTGATTGTAAGTTCACCCGCAATGTCTCCGACTATTGTGACGGAAGATACTATTTCTGCTACACCTGTAAGTGCTCCACTTGCACCTTTAGCATTAACTCAGTTTTCAAATGTTGCACAATCTCTTCCTCTCCCTCTTCGTCAAACATTTCAAACTGAACAAGACCTAACGCAGTTCATAACCAATCTTCCCAATATGTTCCCAAAATGGCAAGATTTAGTGACAAAGAAACTTGTCTTCATCGACAATAACCCATCGACTAATTCCGCCCCTCTTGGTGCTGACCCAACTAAATTATTGAATCCTCCGAATACTTCAGCACCAGAAGCAATTGGTATGCATCATATACATCTTCAGCGTAATCTGGACCCCACTAGTCCCATTTCTTGCGAGGAAAATTCACAATTTATCCCTTTTCCAGTGAACCCATTGGTGCAACCCCATTTACCTCCCCGACCTGTCGTCAATCCACCAAAACATCCCCCAGACCTTGAAGTTTTGAATTCGGTCGAACCATTGATACCAGAAGTGTTGTCTCCTGTCACCAATCTAGAACCGTCTAGCAGCTCCCTTTCCAACCCTGCTCCCCAAGTCAAAGACACACCAAATATTAATGTGTCGTTCCCTACCCCTGTTGACGGAACCACTACTCCATCTCAAGTAATTCAAGAACAAGAAGCACCAGCTTAAGAAATCTTCGAAGCAGTAGCCAAACCAACAACAGAAATCACTGAAGTAGCCATGGAACTAGTAGCCGAACTAGCAGCACAAATCACTGAAGTAGCCACGGAACGAGGACAAGAATACAATCAACCAATGGTCGCAAAAGCACTCCTGACAAATATAGAAGTTGTACCAAGTAGCTCAATACAAGCAGAACAAAACATTGACGAAGCATAAGTGGAAACACAAGTCTCATGCGAAGCAGCCGAGACACACAAAGACCCAGAACAGTAACTAGAGCCTCCAAAATCTCAACGAAAGTCCAAGAAAAAGCAGCGTCAAGACAAACGGTGCCAAAATAGAGAGCTGCAATAGCAACAGCAACAACAGCATCTGGATCATATCTCTCAGCTGGATCGATTATCTATACATCTCGCCCAATTCAGGCCCATCTCGACATACAAGCCAGAAGAAGCAACGCAAGCAGAGATGGACTTACTGGCTTATGCAATTAGTCGAGAGCAACGACATTGACGACTAGAAACCAAAGCCCGCATACACCGATTACAAGAGGACCAAAATGTATTTTCGGCTAAGTGTTAGGACTTAGCGCAAGAAGTCGTTTCTCTTCCAGCCAGCTCTGACACGACTAGCACACTTGATAAATCTCTTCAATTATTCCAAACAGTCGTGTCGAGATTGCGAGAAGAACTCATCAGGGATCGACAGGAACAGGCCACAATAACAACATCCCTGATGTCGACACAATATGAAGCATTTAATTCAGCATATGATTAGTCCAATCAGTATAATGACCAAGCAACTACTGTCATTGATGTTCTCCGAAATTGGTACAAACACTGTGGCAATGTATTCACAGAAATGCGGAACACAAGTGACTTAATTGATAAACTTCATTAGCAATGCCGAGTAGCTGACGACACCATGAGCAAAACCATCGAAGATCAAATTCTGATAGAAAATGGCAATTTGGAGAAATTAGAAAAAAGTGAAGAGCAATGGTTGAGCCAAGCTCGAAACAACCTCTTTAAAGTAGAACAACTTCAACCACATCTCCAAACACTACTTACAGCTGCCAATCAGAAAATTGAGCTATTTGGTCCTGACTTAATTCATCTGCAGAGCAAGACAAGAGAGGAAAATATGACTGAGTTATCACGCCTGACAACACTTACGATTGACATCCAAAACTCATTGCGCCATTGGGAAAACTTCCACCACCATCTATCTATCTCGGCTGAAACAATTGTTCAGGTTTGTACACAACAAGAAGCAACAGCCAGTTACAGTCATAAATAAACTGTACCAGCTACATCTATCAATTTTGCACAGTCATCCATCTTTTGTTCAGTTATTTCACATCTCCTTCTTTCTTCGGCAAAAAGAAAGATTTTGAAGTAAGAGAGGTCGACCTATCGACTAGGCCCATCAGCCGAAATTTTGCAATGTAAGTCGACAAGCTCTGTGGACTAGTCGAGATATGTCGGTTGGTTATGGCAACTAATAAACAAAAACTCTGTGGACCAGTTGGGATATGTTGTATGCACTATTAATGCATTTTTGTGGTAGTTGGCAACATAGACTCAACCCATAAATATTTATGTAGTACTATTTACATTTGCAAGATCCTAAGTTATTTCTCTTTGGTTTTAAAGCTTCATTTTTAAAGATTTTATGCCAAATCAAATTGATGGTTTCCAGTATTTACTTCAGCTACTTGAATTGGTTATCGTAGTTTTTGCTCGCTCTCTGCTTTTGCTATAAAATCAATCAACTCGGATTACATACATATCTGAAAGTTATATGTTGATGTTGATAAAATATTGAATAGAGCTACTGTTATTTGATGAATGATATTTGCATATCTACTTGCTATATCTATTTGCAATTTGGTGCTACACTTAGTTGATACTTTATGGTTCAATGAATTATTTGCGCTTGGATTATGTCGTGCATTTTCATTAATTGAATGACATTTATTCCTTAATGTATATTTGCGTTCAATTAGTTAATTCACCTAAGTATTATCTCTACTTATGTTTTTCTTCCTTCTAACTTTCCTCTTCTCGTAACAACGTTCAGTTTTGTCCCTAAAAGGATGAATGCTAGTCTTATAACAATTTAATCATCAACACTAATAATTCACTTTCACCAATCTAACTATTTTCTTATAACAATTCTATTAATTAAATAAAACAACAATGAGTGATGAAAGTACCAAACTTTATTACATGCTTACCATATTCTTAACATATTACAAAAGAGATGGAATCAATATAATAAAAATGGGGAGCAAATTTAAAAAAATAATCAAACTCCAGTCAAATAATTTTTTTATTTAATCCATTTTAAATTTTGTTATATATATATATATGATAGCCATTGATTTTAACATACGTGGCGTATTGCTCTCAACATCGAGTATAGAATATGCGTGGATCTCTCCGAATATCCAAAGTTGATCTTGTGACTAAGGCCCAAATCTACGAGATAAGATTTAATATTAAATACTTAATTTGCATAATTTTAAAATGTAATTGATTTGCAAAAGAAAATTATGACGATTAAAGGTTAATTTTATAAAAAATGTTCTTTGTGTGGCAAGGTTGAGATTGTGTAAATTTGAAGCTAACCTAAGTTTATGTTTATTTGTCTGGATTTTTTTTATTAAATGTTAAAAAAAAAACTATTTAATTTTATTATTTTTCACAATTATTTATATATATATATATATAAATATTTTTTCAATATTAAGTTATTAAGACATGTATTTGTTAATATAATTAAAATAATTTAATCTTATTTTTATTCAAACTAGTAGAATTTAACATCTACCTAATAGTAAATTTTAAAGAACTATTGTTAAAATCTATTGAAGATTTGGTAAATGACTTGTATAGAAAGGCAAAGCCTGTGGGGGGTAGTTCAAGTGGTTATGTGGAAGTTGTGAAATTGGTTGTGAATAGCAGGTCATGTGTTCGATTACCCTCAACTTGCATTGTGTGCCATGACTCGGGCCGTGTGGTTGCACTTAGGGTTATAGTGGTAGTGAGATTGGACCCCTAGACCCCGTGTCAAGCGAGTACCAGCCCAACCTCTATTGTCGATTCCCCTAGTCGAAAAACAAAACTTGTATAGAAAAACATAAATTAAAATTTGTTAAGGCTTTGATATGTAATTTGTGGGGTTTCGGCGGCTAGTGGGGTGATCTATCTTTCTTAGGATAATTTCTTCAAGCTCAGGTTAAACTGTGGTACTGGGACCAACATGAAAGCGGATCCGATGGCTCTTTGGTGTGTACTTAAAGTTGTAAAATATTTTGGTTTGGGGGAGATAAAGATTTTTGGTGACTCCAGGGTCACGATCAAATGGGCAGAAGGAGCCTACAATTTAAAGGCAATCACACTAGCTCATTGGTGAAGAAGGATTAAGGAAGCTTTAAGATATTTTAACTCAATACCTATGGTCCATATATATCGTCAACATAACTATATGACAAACAAACTCTCCAAAGAAGCTTTGGAATGTGATGAAGACGTCATATTTTGGGATGAAATACTGGAGAAACTACCTTGGGACCAAGGAGAGGTCCAGATCTTCGAACTATAATTTGTGGAGTGTTATTTTTTATGCATTTTGATTTCAGTGTTTTTGGTAGTTCAGTTAGAAATCTTGGAAAAGTATTTGATAAATCTTCTGTAAGTAATGATATGTATTGCCCTCGGGCAGGAACTTATGTTGGTTCATAGACCGTTATAGTCATGTACTATTTGATTCAAATGAATATCAATAGCATTTTTTTTTTCGCTGAAAAAAAAAAAAAGAATAATCATGTCGATAATGTTTTTATCTTATATACTATGATATTCTATAGTTTCAAAAGTGCTAAGAGATTTCCAAGGATTTTGAAAACCTTAAAACTATTTTTAAAATAAGTATTAAAGATATAGTAATTCCACCAAATCATATACTGATTCCACACATAAATCACAGTAACAAGAAACAAATCCCCCTCAAGATGGCTTGGGCATTGACTATCCATAAATCCCAAGGATTGACATTAACAAGGTCAACCATTGACATTGGTAAAACTGAACGTTAAGGCTTGACCTTCACGGTAATGTCACACACTACAACATTAGAAGGAATGCGGATTGCACCATCATTCTCCTTCGAACGCTATGCAAATATGAAAGACACTTCATATGTCACACTTCACAAAAAAGAAGAGGCATGCCTTTATTCTCTTTCCCTTTCATACTTCAAATTGCGTCCCCCATTCCCTATTCTACCCATACCAAAGGAAAATACCAATGTTCCTTTCCAATATAGCATATGTATACTTTCTCTTTTGACAAATTAATGCACGTTTCATTTTACTTGCCATCAATTACATTGGTTTCTATTTATTGCATGGGTTCCTATTTATTGCTTATTAGTATTTGCACTTACATTTTCTACATACACACAACTTTCTCTCATTCTATACATACTAAAGTTCTTTTCGGCGTGTCATTTCCCCCGCTTTGGGGGTATGCTAGTTTATATAGAAATGCATCAAGGATCATTTTTACAACATTCTTTAAAATACATTACAAAAATATAGAGGAGGTTATTAATTATATGGAAGAGATATTAGTATAGAAAAAAGGATTTTGGAAAAGTTATGAAGCTTAGATGTACCAAATTGATAACAAGAGCCACGTGGTGGCAATGTCCCCGATATTGCCATTGCCACTTGTTGTTGCAATTTTGATATGAGCAAATTATTTTGGCAAATGGTTTGTTATTTTGATAAAAGCTTGTCTTCATAACTTAGGAGTCCTACCATTAACTCACATAGAATTTTGGTTAACAAAATGCTATTCAAAATAAATTTTAATTTAATTGCTCATTTCAACAGCTAGGATTCAACTAGTGCTCATATTCACCAATACCACTAGATATAAATAGCTACACTATTGTTGAGTGCCTCTCCATGCACTCTTAATGTTACATTTTCTTTTGCACATGTTTCCTTCATGGTTTAAGGGATGTCCGGATCACATGTTTTCACCATGATAAGAAGAGTTATGTGATTGATACTATTCATAAAACACAAAACTATTCAAATGTTGATCGGCGTCTCTTCCCATATTCATAATCCAATTGAATTTTGACATTAAAAGATCTCCGCCTCGAGATTGGAACGACGCGTTCAGGATTCATGCCACAAATTTGATTTTAATTTCATCTTTAAATCTCTCTGCATTTCCATTTCAAACGGCGACCCCAGGTTTTGTATTATGATTTCAAATTTCTGAAATTTCGAAAATCTTTGTGATCCATTTCAATGGCGTCCCCATATTCTGGATCATGATCTCTGTTCAGATCATAACAGTAGTTGTACTTATGTATTTAACCCTGAAGTAGATTCTGTCCGCTTTTATCCTCATGATATATTTATGAATCCCTTCTTCACCAGATCGGTGATGTCCAAACTCCAGTTCTCGTTGATTGCCTTCTCATTTAGAGCTCGATAGCTTTTGCAGAACTTACACAATGACCTCGAAGGTTATTGGCGTTTTCCAGATTCGAACCCGGTGTATTCCACTTAATATTTCAATATAGTTGCTTGAATGGAGATTAAATTTATTTTAAATTATGTGCAATTCATTTTGAATGCGTTTCCAGAGTTTGTGAGTTGGATCGGATCTCTGGCGATCGATCTCTAACCACCGTGTGTGATTCTCTTAATGATTTTAATCCCCTTGAGATAGGCCGATCTTAGCATTTTATTTACTGCATGCGGGTGGGCCTTTCCATTGGATCCCAACGCCGAATAAATTGTTGAGTTGACCTGACACTAAGCAAACAGCCATCCTGGAGATCGAATATGGAGTTGCCATATGCGAGAATTGGCGAATTCCTTTTAAATCCTCAAAGGAAAGACAGTCCCGAAGCTAGCCTCGTTCCTGATTAGTAATCTCTATGAGGGACTACGAGCTATTCCCTTAGCTCATAACTGCGTTATGCTAGTTTCCCGCGCCAAATTAAATTCAAAGGATATTAAAAATGTGTTAATATTTAGTCTAAAAACTTAATAATATTATGAACAAATTTTGGAATATGTTAATTATTTATTCAAAATCCTGGGAACCACCACGAAGAAAGCTCTCGTATGGAAGAAGACTCCCAGACCCATGAAGGAATTCCTCCAGAATAATTTCAGGAATGTTTAGTTGCTTCTCCTTTTTTGTTGTAGTCAAATGTTTTTTTTCCTTCTCTTATGTAATCAGTATGTTTGAATATATTCGACAAATAATAGTAGTCATGAATAGATAGGAAACATCAAACTTAGGACTGGAAAGTTAATTTTGCTTCTCTCAGAACAATATATCATCTTTTTTCATGCTTCCCTTCTTGATAGAGATTTTTGTATCTGTACTTATCTCTATGTTTAATATATATCATTTCTCGTCCTTGTTAAAAAAAAAAATATTATTTTCAATATGATATTTTAATTTTAAAGTTATGGTTTATATAAATGTATGAGATTTTTGTATTTGTCTTTTTATTTGTAAAATAAAAAACTTCTTCTTCATAGTAATTTAATTAATTAGTTTACATTTGTTTTTATATCCTTCTCTCTTTATATTTGAACATATAATAATCATATATCCTTCTCTCTTTATATTTGAACATATAATAATCATAGTGAAACTAACATATGGTGAAAACCTAAAAACATCATTTAAAAAAAATGTAAAATTTATCGTTATAACAAAATAGAAGATAAAAAACATTTCTTCTTATAGTATATAACATACCTAAAGATTATATCTCTTTTACAAAGATTTGTAATACCATAATGTATTAACCATGAAAATCAAAATAAATAAAAAGCCACCTTAATTACGAGTATTTGAATTTACAATCAATTTACAAAAATAGAATAATTAACTCAAATTTATAATATGAATTTATTTTTTTATTTTTTAAGAAATCATGAGCAAGTTGTCAAAATCAGTCAAATCACCCAGCTTGGGGCACACCAACCATTAGCATGGCTGGATTTTTTTAATGTCTTCTAACAAATGGAGTCCTTCCAACACCAACCGCTCTCGTGAGACGACTATAATATAAATCTATAGTACTACTTTTTATTTGTTTGTTTTTCTCTAGTTGTATATCTTTATTATTATCATGACATGTAAGAGCGCTATTTATCCCACATTCATTATGTTCTTATTTATTTCCTTCTACTTTTTAAATAAGACATGATCTTGTTTAATGCTTTTTTTCTTCTTCTTCTTTGACTTTTAAATAAGACAATATCCATTACTATTATTTTGGGCTTTGAAAAATAAAATGTCTCACAAAAAAGTAGGTGAGGTCTCTTATCCCACAAACAAGTGGGTCTCATACACTAATTTGATGTCCCTTGTCTCACAAGCCAATGGGCCTCATACACCACTAATTTAGTTTATAACCTTAAAATTTGATTATTATTATTATTATAAAAATACCATTACATTAAGATATATTGATATTGATATTTACATGTAAAAATCACTAATAAATTTTCAATATACTCAAATGCTACGAAATAATAAAATCTATATTTGTTAATAATATATCCAAATCATTAACACATTTAACTTATTAAAACAAAGTGACTTAATAAGTGGACAAAGTTCTATCATTTTTTTAAATAATTTAATCCATTCCAATGAATAAATCACATAGGAAAACAAATTTGCTCCATAAATTAAAAAAAAAAACTATAAATAAATTTTTAATATTTTTAAGACTTTATGTTATTGTTTCTTAATTTTATTACTTTACATGTTATTATAAATATATTTAATTTAATTTTAATGATAATAATAATAATAATTTAATTTTAAAACTACTAAATAAAAAAACATCAATCATAAACTTTATATATATTCTTAAATAGTTGGATATTTAAATCTCATTATTTTTTTCTACTATGTATTTTTATAATTAATAAAAGATATTATATAAATCAAATATCATTTTTCTCATTAATAAATATATTTTTAAATTAAAATTTATAATAATAATATATTTATAAACCAAATTACATATCTAATAGTTTTATTTAAAATATATTGTAAGACAATGTCAAAATTGCAATCATCCTTTTATATTAATTGAGCACCAACATTTTCCGGTGTGGATTTTTGACATGGAAAACTCTGTTAGGGTTTTGTGGCTCTTTGGGGCTGCAGACTAAGCCCTATCACTGTCACGCTTGACACTGGAACGGAAAGCGATGGGGCGATAATCCTTGACACATGGAAGCAGCGCATGGATTACCCTACACTTGACATTGTAGATTATTCGTTGGACCCTTTCAATGGTCAGAGCATTTTTTTTCTATCTTCTGTCGGGTTTTGACATTCTCCCTGAGACATCTAGGACCAGAATGTCGGTGGCAATGACAGCTGGGGTCGGTTGGATTAACAAAAAAATGGGAACGGAAGGTCTAGGATGTTGGTCACATGCTGAGGAGGAAATGTTTTCACACGACTTGCTTACAGTTCAACCCCTAGCACCGGCTCTTGGCGGAACCCCATTTGCTCTCTTCGAAACATGGGAAGAAACAAACCTGCCATACGAGTTAGAACTATTGGAATCCAGACGTCCTTTCTCGGAGACACTAGATCAAACCCTGCTACCCCCTAATTTGAAGAGGTTATCAACTCTCAAATCCCATAGGGTTTCATTGCATACTTCCTACAAACCTCAGGTCAACTGGGTTTTCACCCCTTGCAGGAGGTAGAGTCAGGAAAGAACATCCTAGAAAAACTTTGAAGCTCTCCGGCTAGTCCTTTGCAGCGACGGACGAAGGGAAAGTGCCTAAAAATCTCTTGGGAACCTCTAAACCTTATCTGTGGACAAAACGTCTCTATGGCACACTCTCTAGAAATAGGGAAAAAGACGGTTGTGGTGAGAGCCAAAGGAAAATATCCCTTCCTTGATGGGTTGGAAAATTGGGTAGTCTCAAACTAGACGGCCTTCCTGGACTACAAACCAGAGATAATGGTCCTTTCGCGTGGTTGGTTTGTTTTTAAACTCTGAAACAAGGAGGATGTTGGTCGAGTCATCTAGAAACACTGGAGCCTGGGAAACACCCCCATTCTCTTCAAAAACTGGACCCCCATGTTTGATGCAAACATAGAGAAATTTGATGTAATTCCGGTTTGGGTTAGAATGCATGGCTTACCTTGGGATTTTTGGAATTGGGAATCTTTTAGGGATATCAGAAATGCATTACGAGCTTTCATCGATACAGATATGTCTTTCACATAGAAGAAACAAATGTCAGTGGCTAGAATCTTAGTGTCCTTAAACATCATAGCAGGGTTCAGAGAGGAGTTAAATTTCATATGGGGACAGGAAATTCGCAAGCAAAGGTTGGATTATGAAGGAGTGCCTTTTAGATGCCACCGTTGCCATAGTTATGGACACATGGCGAAACACTGCCAGTTGACCTTTAACAAGGATTTAGAAAAGCCTAGAAAGCAGATGGATGGTCAAGGTGGCTTGGAAGGGGAAGCGAGCTCACAAAAAGTGGGGAGAGTGCATGAACCTATGCAAGAGGTATACACTGAATTGGACCATGATGAAAGCACTCAAACAACTTTGGTTGGAAATGTTGATCCAGTCACCTCCCTTCCACAAAAAACTGAGGCTAACAACGCTGAGAGACCTGCGAAGGATCCTGCACTACATTTAGCTGACTTTGAATCTCCTCATTCCCCAGGTAAGAATTATGTTTGTTCTCCTGATGAAGACGGATCCAGGGAGTCCATTAAATTCATGGGCATGTGGGTTATGGGCCCACAACCCATAGGCCCATGAATTTAATGGACTCCCTGGATCCGTCTTCATCAGGTGGTATCAGAGCGAGAAGATTCCTGTGTGTTGGAGAAGGTGGGTTAGATGCAGAAGCCTACAAGAGCAAACAAGCTCAAAGGGTTCTAAGTGGACAGGACCAAAAGAATACCAAAAGTCCAATTCCAGGAGAGGAGTTTGGTGAGGTGTTTTGTAGCAAGGTGAAAAAGACTTGTTATTGCAAAGGCTTGGTTGCAGCTCATTGTTCAGCATTAAGGAGAAGCTCAGTGATGCATGAGGAAGGAAGACGACCAGGTTGAATACGGAAGCAGCAATAGAAGACTTATGACCAGGAGGTCATAAAATTTTGTACTGCGGGAGTTTGATGCAGGAGCATCGACCCTATTTGAGATAAAACACATTTTTCCTTCCAGAACGTGAGGAGGTGGACAGATGTGGACAAAGGATGCAAATTGATTGAATTTTGTGGGGTTGTTATGATATTTCTGTTTTATTAGCGATATTCATGACTTAGTTAAGGTAGATCGGATCCTTTTCAATGATCCGATCCATGATGTATTGTGCTATTTATGTGTAGCCTGTGTGCTTCGAGAGGGAGGCCAGACACAATGTAAAATCAGTTTGAGTAGGTATCCTGGCCCAGAGAGGCCATATTGTGTTATTCAAGCTCAATCTGTGTATTTATGTATCTTTGTTCTAATTATTTATACGTTAATCCTGTATGAGTAACCTTTGTGCAAATGCATTTGTCTGAATGGTAAAATAACTAAGGGTAGGGGACGACCCTCCCATCTCTCCGTTGCTCAACATATGGCAATTCAGGATCGAGCATATGGAAAACAGAGAACCATTGTAGGGGAGCTTAGAGCAGCGAGAGCCCAGAGAGAAGTTACTCAATGGAAATCTTGTCTCTCAACAGCAGGGGTTTGGCAAGTAGACCCAAAAAACTTCCCTAAAAAGGTTGATCTCTCTGCATCACCCGGATATCTTTATGGTTCAAGAAACTATGGGGATGGAGGACGATGTTACTGTATTTCTAAAATCAACCTTCACTTTTCGATGGAGATTTAACTCGTGTGCAATTGGAACTCACTCAGTTATAGGATTTTGATGGAGGGGATTTCCTTACCCTAGAAGCAACAAAGCAACTGAAAATTTTGGAACAAATCCGAAGGAGATTATTATTGGACCAGGAGGAAGTTTGGCGCTTAAAAAGCATA
The DNA here is from genome assembly GCA_027924585.1 of Larix kaempferi. NCBI lineage: Eukaryota > Viridiplantae > Streptophyta > Pinopsida > Pinales > Pinaceae > Larix > Larix kaempferi. The sequence continues at coordinate 8,753,366 of BSBM01000668.1, forward strand.
GCTATTTGGTTGGATTGTGGAGATTAAAACAAGAAATTTTTCCATGCATTCGTGAAGGGGAGAAAATCCCATAATACCATTTGGAAACTAAAAAATGAAAACAATGAGGCCACTTCATCATTTGAAGAGCTGGCCTCTCTGGGTATCTCACATTTTAAATCCCCTTTCATGGAAAACAAGAGAGCCAACATAGCAGAAGTTATTCGACTTTCTCAAATTTTCCCTAGGATTATCACCCCTTAAGACAATCTGGATCTCATGGATGAAGTCTCAGACCAAGGGCTCAAAGAAACACTACACACCTTTCAAAAGGACAAAAGTCTCGTCCAATATGGATGGACTATTGAATTATTTTTGGCTCACTATGAGGTTATTGGAGTAGATCTTCTCCATCTTGTAGAAGAATCCAAGAAAGGGGGAATAGTGCACCCACCCTTAAATGGCACTTTCATAGCCCTGATCCCAAAATCTGATAAACCTAATTCTTTGAATGACTACCGACCGATCTCCTTGTGCAACATCACTTCTAAGGTAGTGGCAAAGATCATTGTGAAAAGGCTCAAAAGGGTCCTTTCAAAGATCATCTCCCAGGAACAATTTGGATTTTTGGAAGGAAGACAAATTCATGAGGCTATTGGAGTTGCTCAGGAAGGCTTACACTCTCAAAAAATTAAAGGGATAAAAGGTGTTGTTCTAAAAATTGATCTATTAAAGGATTTCAACACAGTAAGTTGTTTATACTTAAGGATGTTAATGACACACCTGGGATTTGATTATGCTTTTATCAAATGGATCATGAGATGCATCACAATGGCCTCTTTTGCAGTCCTAATCAATGGAGCTACCACAAATTTCTTTTGTGCCGAAAGAGGTATTCGGCAAGGATGTCCCCTTTCCCCTCTACTTTTCCTCGTTGTAGTGGAAGGATTGAGCAGATCCATATTGGACACTAAACGATAGGGAACCTTTACTAGAATTGGCATCACCAACACTCTAAAGCTCACTCACTTACTTTTTGTGGATGACATACTTCTATTCTATGATGGCACACTGAGGGATGTAGAAAAGTTGGATAACATACTAAAGCTATTTCAATCAGCGACTGGTATGGCCATAAATGAACACAAGTCAACCCTCACTCTTTTCCGCTTAAACGTGGAGGAATCTCAAAGGTATGCAAATCTCTTCCCTTTTGAAATCAAGAATTTGGATGATGGCCTCAAATATCTTAGATTCCAATTAAAACCAAATGTATACAAAAAGAGTGATTGGGGATGGTATCTCGCAAAATTGGAAAAAAGACTAATGGCTCGGAGCCACCATTGGTTATCCAGAGCTAGAAGACTCGTTCTCATAAAATTGGTTTTGGAGGCTATTCTGGTTTACTGGATGTCGCTGGCTTGGATTCCAAAAGGAATCCTGGAAAAAGAAAGGAAATTATGCTTATGTTTCTTGTGGTATGGGAGTTTAGATTACTATGTATCTCCTTGGTTCAACTGAGAAAGACTTGCACAACCAAAATCTTTGGGAGGCTGGGGATTAAAACACATTCACCTCTTTGCAAAATCCCTAGCAGCAAAGGCTGGATAGAGAATCCTATCCACTGAAAATATATGGACTAAGGTGGTAAAACAAAAATAAATTGCACTTGACACATTACTACAATGGATTAGAAATCCCTCAAATCCCAGAGTGGGGATCTCGGTTATCTGGAAAGCTATACTTTCATCACTTCCACTCATTGAACGAGGGCTCATGTGGAAGGTCAAAAATGGATCACATATCCGTATCGAAACTGATCCATGGTTGGATTTCCAAAATAAACATCTTCTCCCCCCTCCCCTTATTCAGTTTCTTCACTCACAGGGGCTCTTCCACTTGAATCATATTGTGTACCTCCACTCAACTAATCTCTGGAAAGAGGATTGGTTGGGCGCATAAGTTCTGGGCATACCTGAGGAGTACAACATCCATTGGAATGAGTACATTTTTTCCCTCAGAAGCACACATGTCTGAATCTCTGCTTTGCAGGATGAAATTATTTGGTTGCCAGCCTCAAATGGAAAATACACACCAAAGTTGGGTTACAAACTGCAGGTGGAAGAAATTCAAACTGGGGAAAAAAAGTGGAGGTGGAACAAAACTTGGAAAACACACTGTCCACTAAAGGAAAAAATATTCATGTGGTGCCTACTAGCAAATATGATTCCTACCTAGGATCGAATGGAAAAGAAAAACATCAAGGGACTAGGTTGGTGTGAACTATGGAAACAGTGTGAGGAATCTATTACCCATTTATTCGTGAGATGTCCCTTCTCTTTGAAATTATGGACTGAGTTGAAATCGATGTTACTTCCTTCCATGGAGTGGAGTGGAAACACTATGGAAGAAGCCTGGAAAATTTGGTTCACTGCTCCATACACTGATTTTATTCGTGCTTTACCTCTGATTTCCATCTGGGGCGAGTCTAGCTTGCCAGGAATAGTGCAATTTTCCAGGATAAACAAACTACCCCATAACTTGTTGCACAAAATTGTACCTATATTATGTCATACTTTTCGCAGAAAAAAAAACCCACCTGTTCCCCGCACTATCGTGGTGGAAGAAATCAACAAACAAAATCCATGGCCTTTCTTCGATGGGGCATCCCAAAATGATGTTTGTGGATGAGGTGTTATCCTCTAATTATCTGAAAACCATCATTTCATGATTCAAATGGGCCTTGGGCATGGATCGAATAAATTTGATGAGCTTTTTGTACTAAAACTTCTGATATGCTTTGCGAGAGAAAAACATTGCACACATCTTCAGATCTTTGGCGACTCAATGATTATCATAAATTGGATAAATGAAGTCTAGCATTTCCACAATCTCTTCCTAAAATCAATGCTGACATAAACATTGACAATCTTAGGGGAACTTGACACTTTCTCTTGTCGTCATGTCTATAGGGAACGAAACAGTGCGGCTGATCATCTCTCAAAGCTAAGCCTGAATATACAAATTGGGCAATGGAAAATCAAGGAACATATTAATGACACTTTTCACGAATACTATCACAGGCCATTTATTGAAGGGGTGGTGCGGACAAACACATGATTGATCACTAACACTCATGTTTTTGTTAACTTATGTATATATTTTCTGGACCTAAGGTTCCATTAGGGAACTCAGACACTTTTTGTTGGACTCTTATGAGATATGGTTTTATGTATATGAAGCTGAAAAACTACTACTGGAAATGGCTCCTAGAAGCCTTTCGGCAATATGTAATTTGATTATACATTAATGAAATTACGCTTTTTTCCATAGAAAAATTAATTAATCACCAAAACAATAATTAATATTTATTTATTTTATAATATTGATAATAAAAAAATAAAAATCTATAATTACATGGAAGTATCTATAAAAACTATATAAAATTGTAATGTTAAAATCAACAAGTCTAAATTAGAGAATTGTGATGCCAAGAGACCATGATTAAATTTGAGTTGTGATACAAAGAGTCAATGCATGTTGAGCATGGAGTTTGAAAATGACTAACTTGAATATAAATGGAATAATATATTTAAATAAAGTTAAAAAATCATTAAAAAAGTGTTAAAATCATGTTTATAAATATGTTAATATATTATAATGGTTAGATAATTGACTAAAAATAATGAAAGAATATTTTAAAAATAATTGTGAAGGAGGTTTTGTTCAAAGTGTGTATATAAATTATTATCAACTATTTTTAAATGGTTAGAATGATATAGGAGTATCTTATAAAAGTATGAGTGATAAGAAAGTATAATATAAATTAAGATTGGTTTCAATTTCGTTGAAATATTTTCTGGCTTGGATTACCGGTTAACTGTTTGCTTGACCTACCATCCACGATATGTGAGAAAGTTTGTTGAAATTTCCCCTGCATTGTTAGCTTTCTTTGATTCCTTTAGAATAGCAAGAAGATGATTTTTCCATTGAAAAAAAATTAAGATTGGAATTTTAAAAATAATTTATTTATAAAAATAAAGATTTTAATAGTGTTTTTTTAATATTTTATTATAAACACTGATCATATTATATTTGATACACATAGTATGCATAGATTGGAAATGCATTAAGAAAGTGTATGACAATCAAAGATAAACACATATAATGATGATAGCACAAAATGCAATATATAGTGCCCATTAAAAATACAATAACAATTGCTATAAATAAAGTAGTTTTGTAGAAAGATAGGGTGATGAAGACAAAGAAAGAGTATGGTGAAAGAATGTGAGACATATTTAAATAGTCACTAGATAAGAAGCTAAAGACAGAAAACTATGAGTTAGGAAGGAAATTAAAAAGACATCGCAAAAATAGATACGATGATAACCACTAAAATCAGTTACTAAGTTATAATAAATTAATCAAGATTCCCAATAACAAACGACTTAAAATACAAAATTTACAAGTCAATTTATAAGTCTTATTTTATGTACAAAATTTATAAGTCTTACACTTAATGAGGTCGAATAGACCATTACCCAAAATGATGTACACTTCTACTTTATTGTTTGTGGACAAATGGAAAAGCCAGAACCCAACGTTTGCTTGCCAAAACTTAATGGTGGACACGTTATAAATGAAGATAATTTAATAAACTAATTATTCCATTCAATGTTTTCAAAATGAAAATGAAACACATAAATAAAATATTAGGTTGACTTTTAAGAGAAATTAAAGGGATGAGAATAAATTGTTAGATAGGTGAGAGTGTGACCCTCAAACATCAAGCCTAGGCATGGTATCTTCACGAATCTCCGAGGTTGGGAGTCTTTTGGCTAAGGATGCATATTTTTGTACAAGCTTCACTATCCAATAATTAAGAAAAGCTTAAAGTTAAAGTGTACAATATTCGAAATGTAGATCCTCACAAGTTGAAAATGCAATTAATTCATAAAGAATCTTTGTGACATTTTGTGTTGGGTGTTTTTGTCCCAATTAAAAGAGTGATAAAGCTTAACTCATTTATATAACATTTTTTCACTGAGTTTTTGGAAAGGTTGAGGGGTGAACTTTTTTTATTATGAAGTTTATGTTTTTATTATTTGTTGTTTATTGGTTGTGAAGTTTATGTTTTTATTATTTGTTGTTTATTGGTTGAGTTGTAAGTTTAGAGGGCGAGAGCTAAGCATCGAGTTGCCCAGCATTTAATGCGGCGGCTCAATGTTTAGGGTTCGTTGGATCCGGAAACCAATAAACAACAAATAATAAAAAACATAAACTTCATAATGCAGATTCTCCGGATCCAACGGATCTTAAGTATCGAGTCGCCACATTAAATGCTAGGCATCTTGATGCTTAGCTTTCTCCAGTTCAGAGTGTTTGTTATAGGGAAATCGAGTTTCAAATTATGTAGATATCTTTTGTTTAATAAATTAAATTTTGAGAACTAAAGAAGTAAAGATAAATGTTACATCGAGTGATAGTTAATATTGAATTATCTATTATTAATTTTTAACCCTAAAACCTTATGCCACTTAGTTGTATTAGCATCAATGTTGTGGTGTCGATAACCAATATCAACTCATTGAACATTCTAGTCACTCTAAACACCACATATAAGTTGATCAAACTAGAATTTTAGTTAAAACTAAACAATACTACCTAGTTCATTAGGGAAGTAGTTTAAATTGAAAGGAATCTCAACAACATTAATTGTGAACGTGATTACAAATTCAATCAATCTTGCATAGTCGATCATTTTTCATCTTCACAATTACACAAAAAAATTCCTTCTTCATCCTACCTCTTCCCTTTCCTTGTTAAAGTCTTAGCTCTCTCAACCATCTTCCCCTCCTTTCCTTTCTCTAAGATTTTTATGGCATTATCGATTCCCACCTTCTTCGATTCTAGCATTATTTATGACCTATTTTTAATTTCATATTTCCTTGTCTTCTCCCCTTCATTCCCTTACCCTCATTACTATCTTATTAAAACCTTAACGAACTTGACCACCTTCCCCTCCTTTCCCTTCGCTAAGTTTCTTATGACATTGTCAATTCCCACATGTGTTAATGCTAACCTTACTTATCATCAACATTTTCTCTTATTTAACAATTGTTAAATGACTTTGAAAATAAAAGAAAGAGACCAAAGGCACATTGCTTAAGATGACCAAGATTAATTGGATTACTTTCATTAAATTTGATATTTGACTATGTTACTTTCATTAAACTTGATTTTAACTATGTTTGACTGCATTGCTTTCATTAAACTTAATTTTAACTGTACTTGAGTGCATTAATTTCATTAAAGTGATTAGGTGTGCGCTAGAGTAAGATGATTTTATGTGATGTTCTTTGCTTTAACTAATTAATAACAATATAGCTTATGCAAAGCAATTTTAGTTAAGTTTACTTTAGAATTGTTATGTTTTGCTTTAAATTATATTATCTCTCTTTATGCATCTAAGTATATCTTCATTGAATACAGTTGAACACAGGATCGCACACTTTTATACCAATTCAATGCATAAATCTTTCAATAAAAAAAACCTTTGAGGCGACACTTCATATACAATTTTTTCCAACAATTTAGCACTTCCTCTAAATCAATTTCAAATACATAGTCACTTCTCCAACTCAATTCCCATCCATCGTAGAGTGTTTATTATCATTTTCCTTAACCAAGCAACTATGTAATGGGAGGACAATAATGTTTCATGTTCCTTTGTACTACTTTCTTGTGAATAATATCACACTTTTATAATTAAATAAGTGCGATGAATATGATCATTATTTTACAAAAGCTTGTAAGAAGTGGTAGCAAACACTGGTGAATTAAATTGGATAAGATAACAAAACAACTCATGCAAACAATACAAAATAGAGGCAACCCTCATAGCCAAAGGCCTTTGTCCCTATGTGATATATCAATTCAAAGTTATTGAAATGATAATCTAGTGGGAGTAAATATAAAGAAGTAAATATAAAGAAAAGGAGGAAATACATATCCTCGGTCTTGACTAGGAGAGAGACTCTACGAAAGATGAAGAGAATGGTTGAGTGACACAAGAGATTATGGTAAAATATTCTAAGAAAGCATAAGGTTGACTTGGATACCTTAATAAAAATACCCTCCAATATAGGAAATTACAAAACTCATAATGTTGATTGGGATAGCATAATGAAAATATCCTTTAATATAGGAAATTACAAAACTCATAATAGATGAGAAGGGTGAAGTAATTAAAAAAGGGGTACAACCAGAAATCCTAGTATTTTGATGTACACTAAAACTATAAAGTATCTACGATCACTCTTAATTCTTAGTCACTTACCAGGAACATAAATCAAAATAAAACTATGGAATTTTAATCCTGGAAAGATATAGCTAACTCTAAAATTGTTTAATGAAAGTTAAGTATGTTTTTATTTTCAATTTACATTAGAATCATTTATATTTGAATTTATATTTGAATCAGAAATCAATATTTCTATTCCAATTTTGTACACTTTTTTTTCATAGAAAATAGATCGCAATTTATATTAAAATCATAAACCGCCTTTTACATAAACTCATGGATTTTCCATAAAAACATTACAATTAAATAAGCATAATGTTGCTCGTCAAAAGACTGTTGACATCTAGAGTAGAGACAACAAAAAAGGCAGTCATTAAAAAATATGCCCAAAGAAAACCATTTTAGCACTATTTACCACAATCTGGGCACTTTTGGAAGCGTAAAAAGGAACCGGACCTGGAGCATCGTCATGTATAGAATCATAGATGAATGCCCAACTTTGCCATAAACCCTCACCTAACATGAGCCCTTTTTTAGATAGTTGGTCAGCTATCTAATTCTTTTCCCGATAAACATAATAGAAACTGATCCTTTGGAAGAGTCCATCATATCGAAGCACTTCCTCAAGCACCTCCAATCCTATACACTTATATTTGAATGAGCAATCAATATTTCCATTCCCATCCTAATGGATAAAAACACCAGAAAATGGCCTATGACAAACTAAAATTCTAAATTTTTTGTAGTAAATCAATATTTCCATTCCAATGCCTCCATTTTCTATTAGCTATTTAAGACAATTATATATGTTGTGGAATGGACTCAAGGCCCAATAAAACGAATACATCCTTTGAGACATTTCATTGTGATAGCACCTAAGAACCTTTCATTTCTCACTATTGTTATTTGTGTTTGTGAACTCAATATTGCATGTAACCTTGGAATGATTGTTGTGCACGCTACAACCATGGATTATCTAACCCTTGAACTATTTTCCCTTGGATTATCTATCCCTTGAATGATATGTAGAGAACTAGCATTGGAGGTTAAACCCTACAAGTTCCACTCCAACCCCACCAAGCTTATCTCGATAAGGATGGCCGAACCAATAAAAGTCCATGACACACATCAAGTGATAGAGAAGTTCTTTGATTTTCAAGGCTCGGTGTGGAGACTCTACAATTAAAATAATGAATAGGGTTGTAAACAACTAACCATGTTTATTCTCAATCAACGGTTTAGGTCAATCTACTTATTTTGAATGGTATATTAAGAATTACATCTAGTAATGAGATGCAGAGCAAAGGATAGATTGCAAGGGTTTTATTGTCTTTTGTTTTAGAGTGAAGTTGTGGGAAATCACACGGTTTTAACCATTATAATACATGTATAGTTATTCTAGGTAAAGATTTTTTTTTAAATTTCTTTAGTAATTATTGATTAATTTCTTATCTAGTTCTTGCTTATTGGCTAATGACTTGAAATGAACTCACATATGCTATGGGTTAAATGGAGGATTGGTCTTTGAGACAAAATAAAAGCAATGGTCGTTGGTAATTTTAAAAGCAGTTGTAGTGCTTATGCTCCATGAACATAGTTTGATTCTCAATGCATTATATATTTGTTTGATTCTCATTGCTATGTATACCTGCTTAAATGGAGTCAACCTTCAATCCTCAATGATTAATATAGAGACCATTGCTTTTTGCATTTCTCGACATGTCTCGAAATTCATACAACAAAACAAATCCCTTTGTCTTCTTCCAGATGGAGTTGACATGACGTATTTTGTATTTGGATGTTCATTTAAATAAGCAACCAACTCTATACAAAGTGAGCACATGGGATCTAAGGTTAATTTGATTTCATGTAATGGGCATAGGGAGATATTCATTTAATTTTAACTCCAAGCATAAAACATCCATTAGCAAGAAGCTGAAGGCACAATATTGGAAGAAATAAGCCACATAATAGATCATAGGAGTAAACCTATCAGGATGTTGTAGATATTTGTCTAATTGAGAGGTGTAGTCCAACAATAAGTCTGTTCATCTGTCTTTTCTACAAATAGGGGAACAAGGGATCAAGTGATGGCAGATTCCTTCTTTGAATTCCGAACTCGGATCGTGGGTGCTATGTATACCTGCTTAAATGGAGTCAACCTTCAATCCTCAATGATTAATATAGAGACCATTGCTTTTTGCATTTCTCGACATGTCTCGAAATTCATACAACAAAACAAATCCCTTTGTCTTCTTCCAGATGGAGTTGACATGACGTATTTTGTATTTGGATGTTCATTTAAATAAGCAACCAACTCTATACAAAGTGAGCACATGGGATCTAAGGTTAATTTGATTTCATGTAATGGGCATAGGGAGATATTCATTTAATTTTAACTCCAAGCATAAAACATCCATTAGCAAGAAGCTGAAGGCACAATATTGGAAGAAATAAGCCACATAATAGATCATAGGAGTAAACCTATCAGGATGTTGTAGATATTTGTCTAATTGAGAGGTGTAGTCCAACAATAAGTCTGTTCATCTGTCTTTTCTACAAATAGGGGAACAAGGGATCAAGTGATGGCAGATTCCTTCTTTGAATTCCGAACTCGGATCGTGGGTGCTACACCAACCTCCCCTCCTACATTAAAGACTACATTCTCCAACTGTGGAGATAGGGATTAGGGGTATCCAAGATGGTGGTGGGTTAGATATGCATGAGACCTAGCAATGGAATGTCAACAAATAGAGTTATTCAAAGATGTGGGGGTCACTGCTGGAATTTCATTTCAGTTCTTCCCTTCATACTAATTTTTTTGATGTTTTGAACTTTTATCTTAATTCTCACAGAACGTTTTTTGTGAAAAAATAACCCTTCAACAATAAAGTTTTATTAAAAAATCCAATAGGTACTCACCTATCATATTTCCCACTCACCGAACATGTTGTCGCTCCAGGAGATTGAGACAAAAAAATAGGTCCAACCACAAGAATGGGAAGCTCTTGCCCACTTCCACGGGTATTTATAGCGAGCAATACGATAAAGAAGCATCACCCTTAGGAAGAAGAGGATGAGGAGGAAGGGGGGCGACTTCTTCTTCGTTGTCGAAGGAATTTCAATCCTCATCGTCTCCATTCACATGTTTTGCAAAAGCTGTTGTGCTGTTTTGTCGCTCCTAGGTCAGACAGGGAGGAGGATCAATGCAAAAGTAGGACTTGAAATATTAAGAGTGCATTGTTAACAAAAAACATGGTTACATGATCTTAAAAAGCAATTTTGTTTAAAAACAACATAATATATTTAAAATAAAAACATAACAATTTTGAATTTATCAAAAAATGAAGAGATATCTTACTGGAATTTGCAATCAGTTAATCTTAGAGGAGATGAATCTACACCTTCGCCATCACACGAATCTACCCCTTTGCCATCAGAGGAGATCACCTTGAAGTTATGACCTATAAGTTGTAGTTGGGACTCGGGTGCTTCTACAGAAATGGGTGTTAGAAATTGATCATGGGTTTTTAACAAGTACTAATTTCTTAGGCCAACACATAAATGGAGGTTTAAATTACCACAACCAATGCTTGGTTCTAAAATCCCAAGTCCAAAATACTGTAATAGGTAGTGGTGAGTTTTCGAAATTGAAGGTCTTTGAAATGGTCCAAGAATCATGGATAGGAAGTTACAGCCCATAGGTAACGAGTAACAATTACAATGTTAATTCCAAGCTCCAACATTAACCACAACGTTAAACCATTAACCAACTAACAATTAACAATTAAAGAGGCATTAGGTGGCTGAAGTTAATTCCAACATTAACCACGCGTCCAACTACAACAAGATTATGCTATTAAGTTTTTGATTTGGGAACGAGCTTGAAAGTTCAAGTTCCACTTATGGCACCCAGCTGCGTAGCAAATTGTGAGTCAGGACTGTAAAAGTTGCCAACCATGATACTATACTATGTACATGCAATCCTAGTGGAGGGACCTGTCATGAAAAATTAATGACTTATAAAAATGGTTAAACGTAAAAAATACGTGTCAGCAAACTTTTTTCCCGTTCAGTCAAACGTTTTCATTAAAAATTTAGAAGTACTTGACATACAAAGTGACTTCTTATGAACAAATTCTTGTGAAATTCCAACCTTAGTAGGGACTGTTGAAGAAAAATGGGTGATTGAAAAGATGGTTAGACTCCTCTGAATTTAAGAATTAATGAAAACAAATAGACCATTGCCCAAAATTATGTACAATTCTACATTATTGGTGGAAAATTTGGAAAAGCAAGAACCCAACGTTTCCTTAGTCTTAGACATTTAGGTAAGCATCGAACAGAGACAATCTTAGACATTGAGATAAGCATGGAAAAGATACATTCAGAATGGTGGACACGTTATAATAAAAAACATGCACAGTATCAAGGAATACCATTTAAAAAACTAGTCATTTCATTCAATGTTTCCAACATGAAAAAGAAACACATAATATAATAAAAAATATTAAATTGACTTTCAAGAGAAATGTAAGGGATGACCATTGATTGCAAGACATGTGAGTGTGTGGCCCTCAAAGACCAAGATTACACGTGGTATCTTCACGAATCTCCGAAGTTGGCATTTTGGGTAAGGATGCAAGGTTCACTATCGAATAGTTAAGAAAATTTTAAAGCTAAAGAGTACAATATTCGAAATGTAGATTCTCACAAGTTGAAAATGCAATTCATGTGACATTTACTTGAACGAGTGATAAAGATGTAATTCATTTATATGACATCTTTTCAGTCATTTTTTGAGAAATTGAGTGGTGAAATTTTTGCACCGAGTGTAAACAAGGTGCTTACAACTTAGTATGGGGGAGATCCTGTATCGGATGTCACATGTCACATGTAACGTTTTCAAAAGTAATAAAATGTAAAAAGTAATAGTATGGGGGAGATCCTGTAATGGATGTCAAATGTCACATGTCATATTTGTCATGTTTGTAGTATGGGGGAGATCCTGTAACGGATGTCACATGTCACATTTGTCACTTTTGTCATGTTACGTTACAACCCAGTATGGGGGAGATGTTGTAACATATGCCACATTTGTCACATTACGTTACAACCCAATATGGGGGAGATTTTGTAACGTTTGTCACATTTGTCACGTTACGTTTCTATGTCGGCTCATAACTTATAAAAAATCAAAAGTAATTAAAAATTTCATGTCCGCTCATAACTTATCAAAAATAAAAAAAAATAATTAAAAAATTTAAAGAGAGGGATCCAATTTCTTGAGGGGTAATTTTTTTCTTAATGTGTAAAAAATTTAAGATAAAACAAAAAAAATTACACCTCAAGAAATTGGATCCCTCTCGGTGCTCGATAGATCCGGGTTTGAGATGGATCTACGCTGGTTTATTTAATGAAGTTTATGCTTTTGTTGTTTATTTGTTGAATGGTAAGTTGGGGGTGCTTGTCACAGGGAGATTGTGTTTCAAATTATGTGGACATCTCTTGCTTATTAATTTAAACTTTGAGAATTAAAAAAGCAAAAATAAATATCAAGGGAGTGACAGTGAATATTTAGTTGTTTATTGATTAATTGTAACCCTAAAATCCTAGGTTACTGGATTGTATTAGTAACAACCACAAATTTTGTGATGTTGGTAATCAATATCATCTTACTAAATGTTCTCTAGTTACTCCAAACACCTCATATGTGTTGATCAAACTAGAATTGCAGCTAAAACTTAACACTAATCCACTAGGCTCACTAGGAAAGTAGTTAAAATTAAAAGGAATCTCAACAAGATTAATCTTGAACATGACAACAAATTGAATCGATCTTGCATAGTCGATCATTATTCATCTTCAAAATCATACAAAAAGATTCCTTCTTCATCGTACCTCTTCTCGTTACTTGTTAAAGTCTTAACCCTCTCAACCATCTTCCTCCTTTCCCTTCTCTAGGTTTCTTGTGACATTGTCCATTCCCACTTTATTCAATCCTAGCATTATTTAGGAACTATTTTTAATCTCTTATTTCCTTGTCTTCTCCCATTCTTTCCCTATACTCTTTATTATCTTATTAAACTTTAATGCACTTGACCACCTTCCCCTCTTTTGCCTTTTCTAAGTTTATTATGACCTCATCAATTCCAACTTTTGTCGATGCTAACTTTACTTATGATATTTTTTTTATTCTCATCTTTCTTTGTCTTTTCCCCTCCCCCCTCTCCTCTTCCACCTCTTTACTAACTTTTCCTCTTTTTAGAATTGTTGCTAGCCTTATATATATTTCATTTTTCTTTATAACATTGCAAATTTTATTTTTGTCTTTAGATCTCTCATTTGAAGTGAAGTGTTCACTTCAAAAAAATTAACATATACAATCATAAATCGTGACAATCATGAATTAGAAGTCAATATCAAACTATTTACCAATCACTTTGCTATTGTGAAATCCTATGCTATTTCATTGTATTTGTGCTTAATGGTAGCAATTTGTTAATGATCATATTATCACAAAAATAAAATAAAATAGTTTATCTTTATAATTGTGTTTCCTGTGTCTAATTTTGGAAAGAAATAAGTTTCTTCTTATAGGTCTCTCTTGCTCTCTCTTTTATTTACCCATTGTTAAATTATTTCAAAAATAAAAGAAAGACATTGAAGGCGCACCCCTAAGATGACCAAGATTAATTGGATTAATGCTCGATTATGTTTGACTACGTTACTTTCATTAATCTTAATTCTAACTATGCTTGACTACATTATTTTCATTAAAGTCGATTGGTCATTGCATTAGGCGATTAGGTGTGAGCTAGAGTAAGATGATTTTATGCGATCATTCTACTTTCAATAATAAACAATGTAGTGAGCAATTTTAGTTAAGTTTACTTTAACATTGTTATGTTTTGCTTTAAGTTCTATTATCTCTCTTTATGCATTGAAGTATATATTCATTGGATACACTTGAACATAGGGTCACACACTTCTATCCCATTCCAATGCATAAATCTTTGAATAAAAAAGACCTTTGATGCAACAATTCATATGCATTTTTTTCCCAAAATTTATCTCTTCCACCAAATCAATTTTAAATACATAGTCACTTCTCCAACTTGATTCACATCCATCGTAGAGTGTTTATTATCAGTTTCCTTAACCAAGCAACTGTGTGATGGGAGGATAATAATGTTGCATCTTCCTTTGTACTACTTTCTTGTGAATATATCACACTTTTATATATAAATAAGTGCCATGATATGATCATTTTATAAAAGATTGTAAAAAGGGGTAACAAACTCTAGAAAGTTCAGTTACTTTCTTGTGAATATATCACACTTTTATATATAAATAAGTGCCATGATATGATCATTTTATAAAAGATTGTAAAAAGGGTAACAAACTCAGTTGGATAAGATAACTAAACAACTCATGCAAACAATAAAAAAGAGAAGCGACCCTCATAAGCAAACGATAATTTACTAGGAGTAGATGTAAAGAAAAAGAGAAAACACAAATCCCAGGTCTTGACCAAGAAAGAGGCTTCGTGAAAGATGAAGAGGATGGTTGAGTTACACAAGCGATTATGGTAAAAGATTTTAAGCAAACATAGAGTTAATAGGGATAGCTTAATGAAAATACCCTCCAATATAGGAAATTACAAAATTCATTATAAATAAAAAAGATGAAGTAATAAAAAGACACAAGGCATCTTAATACTCTAATATACACTAAGGCCATAAAGAATCTACTCCACTCTTAACTCTCTACTAATCTACTAAGGCCATAAAGAATGTACCCTACTCTTAACTCTTACCGTTGCCAATCACAAGGAACATGAATCAAAATAAAACATTGAGATCCCAATCCCTTCTTGCAAGATATGGCTAACTCTATGAGATTGCAAGATATTGCTAACTCTACCCGTATTTCTGGCATCTAAAAGCAAAATAAGGAAACATAAGTACTTAGATGTATATCAAATATATATACATTTTGTGATAATAAACCTTTAAAGCCTTTTTCATGTTTGATTAATGAATATACTTATATTTGGTGTGTTGTCCCTCATTTGCTTTACTTTCCTTGATTTGCAAGACAATACATTTGTAGAAAACCTGAAAATAAGATATAAATCCATTCTAATCTTAATTGATAAGACAAATTAGGATTTCTATCATTTATAATAAGTCATATGGTTAAGGCTTTTCCTTTTTTAATACAAAAGATAATGGTTTCTATTAAAAAAAAACAATAACACCTTACTTCACTCTCTAATGGGAGGATGGTAATATTTTGTGTCACTTTTTGTATTTTTTTAAAAATTTATTATATTGTTGTAGCAAAGTTTCATAATTAAGTTATGTTAGAAAAAAAAATTCATATTTGACTTATGTGGAAAAAGAGTTCATAATTAACTTGCCAACACGTGATTTTGAGGTGGTTGAATCAATAAATATTAAATAATTATTATATTAAAATTTTTTTAAAATTTTTTAATTTTAGAATTTGATGTGAATCATATCTATGTTTTTTTAGGATTGTATGAGGATGAGACAAATGTATGTTCATATTAATTCTATGGCATTCAAAATTCTAAAAAAAAATTGTAATTTAAAAAAAAAATAACTAGTAGTTGATTGAGCCGAAAGGCACTCTATAGCCCAGTATGGGGGAGATCTTGTAAGTAGAGTGTTTGTCGACAAAGTAAACAAAAAAAATAATACAAAGTAAAAGTAATAAATATTATGTCGGCCATTAACACAAAAGAATAATACAAAGTAAAAAGTAATATGAGACTTAAACTAGAGACTTTACTTTTTACTTTTAATACAAAGTAAAATGTAAATATGAGACTTTCGAGTGTTTGTCAAGTAACAAAATAATACAAAGCAAACAAAAAATAATAATACAAAGTAAAAAATAATAAATATTATGTCGGCCATAAACAAAAAAGAATAATACAAAGTAAAAAGTAAATATGAGCCTTAAACTAGAGAGTTTAGAGTTTAGGATTAGGTGGCTCACGTATTACACTCAAGCAACTATTCAATGAGAGATTTGCACCTCGGGAGATTTGATCCCTCTCGACGTGCTTGATAAAGCTTAGGATTTGGATTTAGATTGATATAATTGATGAATAAATAGACACCTATGGGATGGACTTGTACTTAGCCTATCAATATTTACTAACCACATGTTAAATAACTATGCTAATATAATTAAAATAAGATTTCTAATTAACTATAATACAAAGGTAAAGTTGGTTATGTAAGATTTAAATTTCTATCATATTACTTCATTTTAACAATATATTAATAATTTTAATTATTATAAACTTTTATTTGAACTATGTATTATATTAATAATTTTAATTATTAATAATTTTTGTTTTATTTTACTAAAATTAATATATTAAATATAAATTTTATATAATTATAGATAATGATATCAACTTTAATTTTCATTATTATTTTTTAATTTTTTTGATCAAGTGCATTAAGTATAATTTTTAATAAAATAATATTTTGCTTAAAGATATTTGTACCGAGTACTCGCAAAAAAATAATTAGGTCAGCTATCTCCTACAATTGTTAAAGTGGAAATCGAATAACATGGAACACCTGTACTTGAAATCTATACATAATTGAGGTTGTTGAATTTAGCTCGATCTTCGCTAAACGACCTCACCATTTGGTGGGTTCCACGTTAGAGGGCCCCTCTAATTCTAGCAACGATCATATATACCGCTGAAAGAGGAAACTCCTCCGAAATATAGACAACATACGTGTCCCTTTTTTATTGGGCATTGCGAAGAAAAACAAGACGTACACGGCATATATACGACGACGAGAGAGTATTTGCATACGCAGTACCGTGTGACGGCCAACGGGGCAGGCCGTCATGATATATAGAGAATTGAATAATTAAAGAAATAAATATTAAAATATACATAATCTCGAAAGGCTATTGATTATGGGATGGAGGAAATGAGAACTGTTTACAGTAACGGAGACCGTCACAGCTTCCGAGACCAAAGAAGAAGGTATGGTTTAATGGCGGACATGATGATGGCTGAAGCGCTTGCCTCGATATTTATGCAATTCCGTATTTTTTACCAAAAAAATATTCTTTAATCTTCATTCTCGTAAAAAAGCTCTCTGCCTGTTTACCGTTGACGCCATGGAAGCCTAGGTTTTGATGGAGCATCGGTTTATGCTTCCCCGCGTGCAGGTTCCTGAGGTGGATCGAAATCTGCTAGCATAAGCTTTGAACGGCCGGAGATCGGGGCGGGAACGGAAGATTATCATGATTAGGCCGGCTCTCGAACGGAGTCTTTAATGTAATTAAGGTTTTCTTTGATTAGGGCTTTATGTGGACTCAAGGATGGCTTTGTCCCAGTGCGGGACCGGTCCATTGAATGCTTGGTAAGAAAAAAAGATTATTTCGACATTGTAGAAATTTAACCGCGAATCGATCCCAGAGCCTACCGTGATTAGCGTGGGCTTCATTTTCATAGTTCATACGTTATCTTGTTTAGTATTTCCGGAGCTGTACGAAGTTCTCTAGGTTTAATGATCGAGGATTAGCGCATCATAGGCTTAATATTTAGCTGCCGGACTGCAGAGGAGAGGAAAAGCTTTTGCAGATAGAGTCAGAAAACGTTATCTCGTAGACCTCGTCATCGAGTTATGGCCGATCAATTTTAGCTGCAAGTAGTAAATGATATTATCGGCTCACATCTGGTTTAAGACGGATTTCTCATGGCCTCTGTAAACCGACACTTAAAGGCGATGCACTGTTCGATTAATATCGTACAGGACAAATGTTGTTGTGTGAGTTAATGTTATTTTGCTTGCTTTTGTCTATAAGTTCCATTCCTGTGTGTTAAATTATTGTTAACGAGTCTTTTCATTTTGCTCAGCTCTTTTTGCATTATTCCTTTCTCCGATTAGCTGTCCGATAGGCTGAGAGATTCCATATTACAGAATTTCGGCGTGCATTGAACATTTCAAGCATGATTCGGCTAACTGGCTTTTAGAAAGAATTTGAGGGAAAAGAGATCGGAAATTTAGTTATTTTGCTAAACTTTGTGAAGATTTGATTTTGATGTTTGATTTTCTTACTAAGATTTGCCGGCGGTGAAAGATTCTTTGTACTAGAATTTCGGCGAAATAACTGCTTAGGAAGATTTAAGCATGATTCTGCTGTCGATCTTTAGATTTAATTTGAGAGAATGCATGTTAAAAATGTAGTTGTTTGCTAGTTTTATTCAAGGACATGATTATTTGTTCTTGTTTTTCAGGCAGAATGGGAGAACGCAATCGGATAAGACTGGGAGATGAAATTACGCATTTGAATTCGCTGGCTTTGCGAGATTTGATGAAAGAGCACGATGAAGGCGAGATCAGAGAAATTACAGCAGAGGATGAAGGAATTGCTGAGCGGCAAAGGCAGACCATGGGATCAATTCTGCGCAACCGGTTAGGCAGTTTCCGGGCCGCCGAAGCAAGTAAAACCCTATGGGAAGTCCTCCAATCGGAGCAGCAGTCAAAGCCGTGGGAAGAACAACCTAAAGAAGCCGGCGGCGGTCGTATTTTGAAAGCTGTTCTCCGTTTAGTCGCGTGCAAGAAAGACGAACAAGTAAGGTTCGAGGACGAGGAAGAAGAATCATTTCATCTCTTGGAAGGCTGGGGAGCAGAGAGATCGCCGGCCGTGGTCGATTCCGCCCGCCTCCAGGCCTCTGCCGACGAGAGGCTTTCGAATTTCGAAGGAGCAGTTAGGGTTTTCTTGGTTGGAGGTTCGAGTCCTACGCAGGGGCAAACAATGGATGGAACGAATCGACGCCGATGGGGCTCTCTAAAGGACAAGCTAAGGTTGCGGAACATCGCATGCTGCGGAAGCCGGTGGAGGTTAGCGGAGTCTTCGAATCTGAACTCGACACAGATCGTGCTTCCGGCGAGAGAAGACGACGAAGCAAGCTGGAGGATGGAGGGATCCTCCGATCCAGCAGGTCACGGGATCGATTCTGCTTCGCTGCAAAATACAGCAGCGACGACTTCAGAAAACATTGACAATACTGAAGAAAGCTGCGTCAATGCCGAGCAACCGGATGACCCCGGGGAAAACACAAGAACAGAACGGCATCCACTCGGCGAAAACACAAGAACAGAGCGGCGACAGCTCATGACGTTCTTCGAGGACGGGTCGAACATGCGCGTCGGCATGAACCTGGCGGCGGCATTGGCAGCTGAGCGGCAGCTGCGCTCTACGCAGGAGTGGGAGAACCTCGGCTCTAGCAGAACCACCACGGCCGTCGTAGTTCCAGAAGTTTCAATTCCATCTGCAGGCGAACAGGTCGAGTCTAGGAGGTCAGCGTTTCGAGTCTCGCTGATGTCTCTTTTGGAAGAGGGCGACGGCAGGCAAGGGATAGCTTCTTCTTCTTTGTTCCCAGAAGGATGGGATCCCAAGGAGGAGGACGGCAACCACAACCACAACCACAACCACAACCACGAAGGAGGGCTGGATCCGTTGTGCTGTGTGTGCATGGTGAGGCGGAAGGGGGCGGCCTTCATCCCATGCGGCCACACGTTCTGCAGATTGTGTACCCGTGAGCTCTGGGTAGGCCGGGGATCCTGCCCACTCTGCAACAGATATATCATTGAGATTCTTGATATTTTCTGATAAAATATTTTTTTTTGTTATTTTCATTGTCTACCAATAATACTCATTCTCAGGTGCTACTGCCGTCCATTACATTCCATGGCGGAGCATTATCAGAAGTGGCGTCGATTTTTTCTTCTGTCATATATTTGATTGTAATTTTTCAGTCCAAAAATCTACTATGATCTTTTAGTTTTGCTAGTTTTCCGTTCTCCATTTACTACCGGGATTACAGCAGACCGAAAAATTGCACGGCAATTGCTGACAGCATATTGTCCGTCTGTCAGACCAAGTGGTGACTCAGCCAAACGCGGAGTAAAGAGCTCTGATTCTCTGCACGGCTTTTCTCATCGATTTTAGCGCAGAGAGATTAAAAAATAATTTCGTATCCATTAATCACGGAGAGTTGATTGAAAAATTACGTTTGGTTAAAATGAATCAGGTTCAATTTTTTAATAAATAAAAAATATTATTTTTTTTCTTTTACATTCTATTAAATATTAAATTTCGATTTTTCATTACTGTATCTAAACAAAACGTCATTATGTTGTATGTTCATCGAGTCCATTCACTATTACATCATTTTCTGAATAAAAAATTACTGAAATCCATTTCTACGATACACGAGCTGATTAGATGAACATTTAAAGTTGCATAAAATGAAGTTGTAAGGTTGGTTTAGTTTAGTTGGTTGTTAGATACATGTTGATGTAATGTAATTGTATACTTTGATTCTCAAGAAGATCAAGTATATGTATTTTGTTGAAAAAAAAAATTGTGTAAACATAAGTACAAAGGTTTATATGTTATTGTAGAAACTTGCCAAAGGCTCGATGGTATGAAACTTGCAAAGTATTAGGTGATGTTGTAAAAGAAAACTTTGTGAACCTTGTATGCCTTGTAGAATTTATGCACTTTTGATTCATGGGCTATGTAATTTTTTTGGGGTATGTAATTTTTTGGGGTGTATAAGTTGTTTCTTTAAATTGTATATAAAGTTTTTAATTTTTTTTTAGCAACCGGAGGGTGTGTTGTAAGATATTTTATTTAATGGCATATCTTCATTTACCTTCAAGGTATTAAGGAGGGTGTGTTGTTAGATATTTTATTTAATGGCACATCTTTTTTTACCATTAAGGCATTGAGAATTATGTTGGGTAGATAAGTTTAGTTCACTTATAAACAAAATAAATTATTTATTAAATTTTAAAATTAGATATAAAAAACAATATTTTCAAATTATTTTTATTTTTAATGATAAATTGTTGTGTGAAGATTGTGTATTGAATGTTGTCATTGTCATGAGCATGAGCCTTGCATTTTTGTTCACAAGAATTGCATGTTATTTTTAATGATATTATGTATTAATTATAGGAATCGTCATTTGAGGAACACCTTAGTGAATTTGACTAATATGTACATGATATATAATAGGTTTCATTATTATTTTATGAATATATCATTAATGTCAAACAAGATTGGTATATGTAATTAGTTTAATGACTAGACATAATAGGTTGGAGTAAAGCAATGAGGATTGGGAATATTTGAGTAGTGTCTAATCAAGTTATTTATTGCATATATGTAATGTCAATTTTGTTTGACATTAATGTTCTGTGTGTGAGAATTAATTATATATTTGAATAATTTTTATACGAAGTTGTTTATGATATTATGCATCAATTATTAGAATCTTCATATTAGGAACATTAAGGAATCTTCATGTTAGGGATAGGGACATCTTGGTGAATTTGACTTATCTATACATAATACATTAGATGTTTCATTTTCTCATGAATATATCATTAATGTCACAAACAAAATTGACATGTAGTTAGTTTAATGACTAGACATAATAGGTTGGAGTATAGCTATGAGGATTGTAAATATTTGAATAATCATTTGTAAGGTCTAATCAAAGAGTATATATACAATGTCAATTTTGTTTGGCATTAAGGTTATATATATATATATGACTGAATGAAGTATGAATTGATTATATTTTTGAATAACTTTTATATGAAGTTTTTTATGACATTATGTAATTATTGGAATCTTCATGTTAGCCACATCTTGGTTGGATAAGACATAGTCGGTTGAATTATAGCTTATGAATATGTGGATAGTCATTTGTAAGGTGTAATCAAGTTATTTATCGCGTATATGTAATGTCAAATTTTTCTACATTAATGTTAACTTTTTGGTAGGATATCTCGATGAATTTGTTTTTATATATGAATAATAAGTTGGAGTAGAATTATGATAGATAATTTGATTATGTTGGTCGAAATATTCTTCATAGTTATTTCTTTGCTAAGACCTTTAGAAATGGAGGTAAATTGTATTTTTTTTAATATCAATCCAAACTTGTATATTTATATTTCAATGTTATAAATTAAATCATTAAAGATTTTTGTTGTGCCTCTTTATATAATGGTTTGAATGCTTTCCATTTCTTCAGTTTGAAATGTAAAAGCTTGAAAACTTTGAAGCAAAGGCATATTTAATCTAAGACCACTAATATATTTTAACTAAAAACACCAATTTTATTAATGCATTTTTATCATTAAGAAAAGAGAAACATTTTATAAAGTAAATTTGGTTAATAGTTAAATTAAAAGAAATATCCACTTAAAATTACATAATTATTATTTATGATTAAAAAAATTTAAATAGTTAATATATATATATATATATATATATATAATAACTAACATTATTATTACTTATGATTATGATTAGATTTTTTAAAAAAGATTAATAATGTTTGATTTTATTACTTTTTACTAAATTGAAGTACTTTTGTTAAATTGATTTGTCTTTTGCATTTGGTCATCATGATTCTAATTCGTGCTAGGATACTAAAGTTTAAAGTTTTTATATATTTATTTTAGTGAAAATAAAATATGTCTTTATAATTGTTTTTTACATTTAATTATTATTATTCTAATTCTGGCTAGGATAATAAAGTTTATAGTTTTTATATATTTATTTTAATGAAATAAAATATATATTTATAATTGTTTTTATATATTTATTCCAATAAAAATAAAATGTGTATTTATATTAATTAATTTGTCATTTGCATTTTGTTAATTAATTTGTTGAGAGTAGAAATATGTTGAATTGATAAAGACAATATTGAAAAGATGTTAATCTTCAAAATCATTTCATTGAATTGCAATTTTAAGTAAATATGTCGGATTTATCAAAATGAGCATCATCATGTTATATGTACCTAAATTTTAATTTTTAATTTTATTATAATTTTTTGGTTGGATAAAAAATTTATAATTTTCTTTTAATCTCTTTACAAATAATTATAGTAAATTAAATTATATTGAAATTTGGTGATCTTTCAATTTTTCAATTTCAATGTGACATTTTGATATCAAATTTGTCTAACAAACTTAACACCATCATATCATATGTTCATATTGTTACCACTGATATCCATTATTATTATGCATGCTATATGATATAAAGTGATTATTTTCATTCACAACAAAGTGCGTCAATTAAGAAAAGGAAAAGATCAAGATTACAATTAACTTGAAGTTGCATAAACATGTTTGTACCCAAATCTAATGGGGTAAGTACTTATTTTGGCGAAGAACCTTTGGCAATGAAAGGGGGATGAATTGTGAGCTTCAATGCCTCATTTTGTTGATCTTGTCCACATTGCTTGAAATTTTCAAAGGTTTTGCTATATTCTCCCAAGGGCACTTGTTGCCAATGAAAAACTTAGTTGTTAAATCTTAAAATAGATATGCCACTCGTCTTTTTCAAATTATCAATGATTTGTTACATGATAGCTAGTTGTTGCAAGATTGTGTATAGAATGTTGTCATGGGCCATGTTTAGTTAACATGAGAATTGTGTGTCATTTCCCATGGCATGCTAGGGAGAGTGAAGATGTGATTGGAAAAGTAAGCTTAGATTGTTTACACTTTGGTTATGAGATTTGTAACATGTCATTTCCCATGGCATAGTGTTGGAGAGTGAAGATGTGATTGGAACAATAAACTTGTTAGGAGGTGAAGTCAATATCCATATCTCCGACATTTTTCTTGTAGAGTGGTACATGAATATCCTATTGTGCCATTCACATGTGCCGAGTGCACAGGGGGGGTCATATGGGGGGCTACTAGTCCCCCCCCTTTTGGGAATGTAGGGGCAAAGCCTAGTGTGAATTTTTTTAGACCCTTATAATGTATTTTGGTTCATTCTGTAACCCTCATAGGTATTGTATAAATGGGAAGTGATCACTGGCATTATATTACAAGAGAAGAAAGCATTGTGATTTTTTTGTCTAGTAATAATAAAATATTGAAGCTTCCATTGCACCATGGGTTTATGTATGCACAAAAGGTTTCCACGTAAATCTCGTGTTCCATTTTTATTGTTGTTTTCTTCCGATTTTATACTTTTTTTTCTAACATTTAGTATCAGAGAACAAAAAACTCGTATGCATAAGGTTTTTTGTGAATGAGAGATGCAGCAATGACATGAGGTTTAACCAAGTTCAAGATTGAGAAGTTTGATGGCAAGAATTTATCCCTATGGAAAATGAAGATGGAGGATTTGTTGGTTCAAAACGACCAAGCCCTAGCCTTGTAAGGGGTTGCAGAAAAATTGAGCGACATAATATTTGAGGAGTGGATAAATATGGACTTGAAGGCGGCTTCTGCAATTCGTCTTTGCATAGCTAACTCTGTCTTGTTCAATATTGCTGAAGAAAATATTGTCGAAGCCCTTTGGGAGAAACTTGAGAAGTTGTATGAGACTAAATAGACAACAAATAAGGTTTTCCTGAAAAAACAACTTTATCGTCTGAGGATGAAGGATGGTTCAACTGTGGTAGACTATCTGAATGAGTTTAATACCCTTATCAATAAACTAGTATCGTTTGGTGTAAAGGTAGAGGATGAGAACAAAGCGATCATTTTACTATGTTCCCTCCCAAATACCTAGGATTATATGATGGTGACCATCACCAACTCATCATCAAGAAATTTGAAATTTGACGATGTGGTAGTTGCTTTGTTGGGAGAATAATTGATGCAAAAATGGTTTCTAGAATCCTATATTTGGGAATCCCTATTTGAGAGAAGTTGATATAGCAAAATGGGTTAATAAGGTAGATCATAGTCAATATTTCAGTCCAAAGGACACAAGCTGAAAGGGAAATGCAACATCCCCAACCACCTCTGTGGCCCTTTGAGATGACGAGGAACTCTTTCAAATGTCATTTGGTCAATTTTTCTTGCTCTAATACCACTTTATAACATCCTCTGCTAGCCCAATAGCATAATTGAGTTGACATGGAACCTAAATCTCCATTATGATACTGTATTGTCATCTATATTCCATTATTACATGGAATTCATTCATTTCACACCAGAAAACATACCATTTTTACACAACGAAAATGTATAATTATGGTTGCCCAAATACACATAATTTCATACAAATTATTACAGGCAATTCATGCAAGAAATGTAGTCATACCATGCCAGGAAATTCTATGCATTTATTCATTCACATAACAATAAATTAATTGAGATAAACACATATATAACCATGGAATTTATATATTTAAACCAATAATTGAGCATTATATAGAAGATATTTTAACCATATAATTTCATACACGGTAAGAGGTTTATCAACTATTGCAAGTGTAGAAAGTTCCTCCCAGCCGTAGGCTATGCCAAACCATATCTACTTTGGCAGGCCGCCCACGAGCTATAGATATCATTCCACAAGGGCTAAGTGAACTTCTCAAGTATCCACAACTCAATATTCTTCACAACTCAACTCTCATGCTACCCCCTGGTGTAGAACCCCTTCCACAAATATCCCAATCCTCAACTCTCCTTCCCCATCAACCCACACAATGCCATGAACAAGCCCCCTTCTCTAAGCTAATAGTCCCTCAGACAACCTTCAGTTCCTACCAACTCTCCAATGTAGATTTGACAAGAATTCACCAAATTGGGACTCTAGGGCACACAACTATAGGACAGGCTCCTATCATGCACCAGTTTTCCCATAGGGTTAAGGCATGGTCAATTTGTATATGGTATCTCCGATCTTCCGATACCACTCTCATATTTAAGTCTCAACAATTCTTTGTGAGGTCTGAACCCCCTTCCCAATGGAAGGCATGCATACATTAAAATGAATTCATGAACCCCTCACCAATGAAGCACTCACTCTATTAACACTCAGTAATTTCTCTGGGTTGTATCAGAGAAATCCCCAAGGTAACCATTTCAAACCACTCGAGGAAGGGAACTAAACTTTTCCCAACCAAAGAGGGCTCTCTTTATACAAATGAAATTTCAGAAGGTAAGGTCTGGAATAAAGATATAAATTTTGACAAGTTTGATGGTTGAGTGTGTAAGAGAAACCATTGGGCATACGGTCAAAAGATGAAAAATCAACTGATAAAAAAACTGAAGTAGGGAAAAGACCATCACAAGGGCAAGATAGTCTATGCAAATCTGGTTTACTTGTCTGTTGTAGTATGGAGAGTAGAAATGATATAACAACCCATTACACCTGAAGCATCTAACTAAGGATGAATTTCAAGCATAATTTTAGAAGAAATCAATGGAGCATTCAATTGCCATGAACAAAGCATCAACTATAGCATGAATGGTGTAACTAAGACATGACCTTAATCAAGGTTCATGAATTTTGGTCAGTAACTAAGGATAAGGTTAAGACACTAATCCCACCATGGTAATCTGTCCCCTCGGCCCCCTAACACTTCCCCTTTTGTGGAGTCATAGCCCCCCATCTCATCTTCATCCTTCCTTCCTTTACAGTCGTCATAGATTTTATATTAACATTAAACATGTACAATTATAATATTTTGGTCATATTGACCATTTTTTCTTGGATTCCAACCTTTACATCAAAATATACAATTACAGTTATAGGGTCAAAATGGTGGTGTTACATTCCCCTCCCCTTATTTTATGCACCATCCTCGGTGCATCATTGACACTATGTACATTTATAATAATTCAACATAATTTCAAATAGTTGTAGGTTTTCCTTCCACATTGCACCTAGTTGCTTCTTCAGGCACATTTTCCACAATGCTCTTGGTGTTCTTTCAAGTTTTAAGATCCCGTCTCTATGTCTTTGATATTTGGATGCATACACTGTGCTATCTTGTTTATTTCTGCTTGTATTTGATGGCTATCTGAATATCAATGTTCCATAGTTTATTTCACATCTTGAAGATGCTTCCAAGTCCTCAACATTCCAATATATAACTACATTAATCATCAAGTAAACATGTATACTATACCCATTCATAAGCAACAATTATTCCCTTTATAGGAATTTCAATTTATAAAGGAAGCATATATATTCATAACATAAGATCAAGTATGCAATACTTATCTATATGAATATATTTCCTTGCTTCAAATGGATTTCAGAGGTGAGGTTCATATTTTATCCCATAGCCAAGCCAGCACACAACTGGGTTTATTGGGCTATCATGAAATCATAATGCCAAGCCAACACGTCAATTGGGTTTATCAAGCCATTCAAACTCACTGATAGGAATGCCAAGCCAACATAGAACTGGGTTTATCAGGAATTTGAAAATTTCATCTCAATGATAGTGGAAACCTCCCTATATTTTCTGTCTTTAGTAACCATCACTTGTCCCCCTAGGACAAGTCTCATCATCTCACCTGTATCATAAACATACAGTTTCCTGTGAGATACCATTATCAAAATTCCAAACTGACAATTTAAATCTGCTTATTGCAGAATCATATTTAAATGAGGCCCTCCTCATGTGGTTTTCCTTGTAGGAAATAATGCATAAATTGCCTCATGGTCTTACACACCCTACCATGTTCAATATTTGCACACATGAAACATGTTCTCCCTTACAGATCCACAACAACCAACAACTGTTAGCATTTCACCCAAAATTTTGAATTGAAAATTACCATTTTGAATATACCCCCATCAAATTTTAATACTCATGATGTTAGTTCTTGCATGCCCTAGCTCAAGGTCTTCCTACAATGTGTCCTCTTGACACGATTCACAACCAGACAAACAATCAATACATCAAATTTGAGTTTACAATTATGTTCCCTACATAAATCAGTTTTTTAATTAACTATGAGGTCCTCCTCATAGCGTTTGGATCTTGTAAGTGGTAGCACACTGTCCCTATTTATGGTCTTACACTCACTACCATAACTTGGACATCCACCCACAACATGTCCTCTTGACATAATTCTCAACAACCAAACAATCATTAGTGTTTTCAACAAATTTAAATTTTATTGCATTCTTAACAACTCATGAAATGATATTAGAATGATAACATCAATAGTTCAGTCATTTTCAGCTGTCAACATATTATATGCAACGAACTATCATTCAACATATATGCATTACCATCATATCAATAATTTTCATAATGCAATCAACACATGTGGCAACATGCACATTCACATAATCTACTTATGCATATTCCCTCAATGCATCCTTGCATTGATTCAAGAATGCCATAATGCCAACTCATATGATCGTTCATCATCAGTTGAGGGATTCAAGCAACACCTCAACACATTATCCATCCACCTCACAATTACTAGTTTGATCATCTGGATACCCTCTTCTTCAACCCAAACAAAACAATAAGAATATACTTCTTTAGTGCCCTTTATTGTTAGCAAAGAGGTTGCAGTCCAAGACATTGATCACAAGCAAGAATATCATTGGATGCTTGTGTGGTGCTATAGCCTTCCCAATATCAATAATACATGGCCTCACACATGGTTATCTCACATGACATCTAATTCCCAAGCATGAGTATATTACTCATTTACAATGGTTCTTAACTTTTAATCAATTCAATCATGACCCACTAACTTATAAATGCGTCAAAATATTCTAAGAACTTTTCCTACCCAAGGATTTATGCCTTTATCCCAATTGTGTATCGATCGAACACAATGCCTTCAAATGTCATCATGAACATATAAAAGAGGATATCAAACATAATTGAAGGAATTTTTACCCAATTCCCTTCAACACTTATGCAACATAGGCATGATTAATTTCATACTTATATAGTTTCCATTCACACCTTGGATGCTACCTAAATCATCAACTGGTGTTTCATGGGTACTCACATGATTCCCTCATCAACTTATTGACAAGCTCTTTCCTTGTTCTCTTTCTTTGTGTGATTGGTCTCCCCAAGCAGCTGCATCCTCAACATCTTCAACTATGCTCTCAACTATTCCTGGTTATGCAATTAATCAACAAGTACCATACTTAGTTGTCATACCATAAGAGTTATCTACACATATTTATTTATTTTTTAACATAAATAAATATAAACAATGAATAAAAAGAGTCATGGAATTTATCCCTCTCCAATTCCTTCATAGCATGGACTTTTACTGCTTGGTTAATCTCTTTCCTAGCCTTTCTTATCAACCACATGCACCCTTTATTGCTGCAATCAATTCTTGGCATCCTTGCTACTTCTTTGATGTTGTGGTCATATTTGCACTGTACCCATTTCCTGGTATGTTGCTCCAATTCTCTTGAGAAGTCGTAGAAAATCTAACTTGACATCTCCCTATCCAACATTGCCTCTAACCTTATCCAATTATGGAATTTTTCTCTAGATTCCTTGGAAAATTTCTTGGCTAACTCTATTGTGTTACAAACACTATCTCACAGGACAATTCTACACCATGGAGTTCCTTACTCCCTTGATAGCAACCCCCAGGTGAATTGAAGTTTATCATTCACTTCACATTCTATACACATAAGTTGTTGGTTCATATCCTGTAACTCTATCCAACATATACAAAGCTTACCTATTATGGTGGCTTACCCTTCTCATCCATGGGGTACCTTCACTCTTCATCCTGGTAGATTCCCTCTACCATCTAAGTCTTTTTAATGACCCTTTTTCTTGTAAACATATTGTGCCTTTCATGCTCCACAACATTTATTATATGGTTTTCTTTTTATATCCCAAGGGTTTATAATTTATATCCTTCTTTTATGCATAGTAATGTTTTTTTTGCAAACCGGTATTTCTCATACCTCTTCTAGCCTTTCCATGATTGTACCAATTAACAATTTCAACCACCAAGAGATCCATATCTCTTCTATTCAATTTATTCCCTAAAATTTAAATTCATAGGGTAGTTATGTTCAACGTATTGTATGCCTTTTTGAACAATGAAATAACTTCCTTAATTACGTATAGGGAATCCCTGCTCCGATGTATCTCCTCTATCTTGTCAAAGTTTCCCTATACATGCACTTCTTCAACTCCTATATGGAACCTCCAATGCCCATTCTACGATGCACTATCAAATCCTACCAATCAACACTCCTCCATTATGGTCTTTCCATTCTTGTTATAATT
This sequence comes from Larix kaempferi, assembly GCA_027924585.1. Classification (NCBI taxonomy): domain Eukaryota; kingdom Viridiplantae; phylum Streptophyta; class Pinopsida; order Pinales; family Pinaceae; genus Larix; species Larix kaempferi. Next base: position 8,783,761 of record BSBM01000668.1, read on the forward strand.
TTTATTATTTATTTATTTTTTATGTTGTTCACTTTTTCAGAACTAGTGTAGTAAGTGATATTATGAAAACTTTAAACTCTAACAAATGGAGTTTTGTATGCTATGGATGTATGTATATTCTGTTGTGTGTATTGCCAAAACAATGTTGCACATTCTAGTGGGAAAATACGATGATTTTGCAGAGAGAAGGGATAGAGTTATTTTGAAAGCATCTTGCCAAAAATGTTTTTTATGTTACTCTTTTTTCAAACTAGTGAAGTGAGTAATGGTTTGAAGTAGCTTGGTGGCTTGAACATATTCCCACATGGTGGTGGATTGAATTCTACCCTTGCTCGTGCAAGACAAATTATGGCTCAATCTCAAAGTTTTAGATGTTTGGCATCTAAGTTTCATTGCTTGCCATCGTCTAGCTCAAAATATGTGGTTCTTATGTTATGGTTGCACAAGGAATCCTCCCATGGCACCTCTATGGGGTTTATTTTCATGGTCTTGTGCTTGGTTGGTGTGGCCAAGCAATAATGTTTGGGTTGTAGGAACAATATTTCTAATTTATAGTTCATATGAGTCAGTATTTACTCTTCATTCCGATTGTAATGGGTGTGTGTGAGAGATGTAGTGACATGGAATATGTGCAATGTGCACAGTTTAGTGTGCACTCTGCAATTATTAAAAAGGTAAATCCACTATAACATGCCACGCTTGTAATTCAATTAGTTAATATTAAGAATTCATAAATAAATATATAAAAGTCGTCAAGAAGATTAAAAATAGTAATACTTTATTATGTATAAATTTGTTTTTGATAATAAACTAATAATTTCTTTATTATTTGATATCGCGAGTTCTAAAAATTAGCATTGGAACATGAGTGATCCTCTTTGGTCCTAAAGCACCAACAACAGTGCTTCACTTTGTTAAGGGTGTTAACAAATTAAATTTGCTCACCTGCCATATCCCCTGCTCAACCACCTTCATATGTCATCATGACACCTCATTCATTTCCCTTGGACATTGGAAAGTCAATTAAAAAGCACAAAATGAAAGCTAAATCCTCAAAAATACTTTATAAACATGTCGCACTTAATCCCTCGATAAGTGCGACCCAGGTCACACATAATCCTTCGATGTGTGTGACACAACTCGCAGAAAATCACTAAAAAAACGTGACCCAAAATTCGGCTTAGCTTTCGGCTTCTTCTGCTTCGTTTCTGACAAAAAGAAAACCAAAATGACATGAGTCTCTACTTGGATGATGAGTTTAGATCCCAAAGCTCAGCTCTAGACTTCCATACTCAGTTATAAAAGAGACACCAAGGTCCCTCATTCCATACACATATCCTTTCGACTTGTTAATTGTCGCCAGTCTGCTAAATTTTCCCAGAGACTGAAGTAGACCTCTTCTCACTTCATTCTCACCTTTTGCTGGAGATTCCATCTTGTGACATGGCTAAAGAACTAGAATGATGTAAGGAGAACCAACGAACCCTCCCTCAGATAGCTGTGGCGGCCTTCACTTTATTAAGGTCACACTAATGCTCCTAATAACTATAAACTCAGATAGCTATGACGACCTTCACTTTATTAAGGTCACACTAATGCTCCTAATAACTATAAACACACTAGTGCTCCTCTTGGGTATATACATACTAGTGCTTCTCTTAGATATGGATGCACCAATAATCAACTTTGCTCTTTGAAGCACCAATGCTCCTTTATACTTGGATCGGGCTTTCTAATATGTAAGACACTCATGTGCATATTAAATAGCTACTTGAGAGTTTTTCCTAATCTTGTAATGGTAAAAACTTTTGCTAATTAGTATTTTCTTTATCCGATTTGGATTGGTCAATCTTAAAAGAGATTGAAGTTAGTCATGTTGTGTATAGATTTTAATTTATTAGATATTTATAATATTGCATAATTAGATAATCCATGATTCCATCGTTGCCATTACCATTCTCACTAACTTCATTAAATGAAAATAGTGTTTTATGCTTATCACATAGCAAAAATGTTTTCAAATTCAATTTGAATAGTTTACACGTGGTTTTGGAGAGGAAAGTATTTAACATAGATGAAATTGCTCAACCCATAAATTTTACAAGTGAGACAATAAGTTGTCCATCAATTTTTTCTTATTGACACATTTATAATTTTCCACTTATAAATGATAAATTATATTATTCGGTTATGTTTTGTTTAGCTATATGTATAGCTATAGCTAAATTATTTTCTATTTTTATTGTGAGGAAAAGTGAGGAAAAGTGAGCAAATCCAAAAATTATTTTATAATTTATATTAAAAAAAAATACACTTTTTTTAATCGTTTTAGAAGGTGGTCTTCTATCTATTGATAACTAGATAACTAGATGAGACTTCTTAACATTGCTTCGAATTTCATTCAAATTCACTTGCAATTTTTAAGAGGATATTATAAAGATATTAATCTTTGACTAAATCATTGTAGAATAAAAGAGGAGGCTACTTTATAGAATATTGATACCGTTAAAAATACTATCACATCTAGATTTAATAAAAAAATATAATGCAATGTAGAAATAGATAATAAAAAAAATGAATGTATTATAAATAGATCATTGACTCCAATCTAAAAGATCAAAAATATATTTCTACTATAGTTTTTTTTTTTTGTTCAGCGGAAAAATCACCTTCCTGCTATTCCTAAGGAATCAAGGAAAGCTAACAACGCACGGGAAATCTCAACAAACTTCCTCACATATTGTGGATGGTAGGTCGAACAAACCATCAGCCGGTAATCCAAGCCAGAAGATGTCTCAACGGAATTGAACCCGGGTGGATGGAATGAAATCCATATAACTCCACCAACGGGCCACCTTATCCTTGACAAAAAAAAGAATGAATTGTTGTGAGCCTCATAGTGAAATTAGGCACTAAAAAATCCTAAAACATTGTGGGATAAAATAACTTGTCATCTTTGTGATACTAAGAGGGTGGAGGATGAAAGGGTGACAAGTGCAGGGGTAATTGTTTTTTATTCCAATGGAAGACATGGAACTTCTTTTCATTAGGAACTAGGAAAAATGACAAACCAACCATCAATAATAGATATATTATTGGTCCCTGGCCAAACTAGGCCAAGGCCTCCAAGAGCATCTCTCCTGCTCACTTTGGCACCATACAATGGAAGAATACAACCCTATATATAGGGTTCTTTACATGCAAATACAACTAACAAGAAATCACAGGCTACCAAAACCGTGTGCCCAAAACCAATTTCTACCTTGCTCATTTCCTAGTAAGGTTAACCCTAACAATCTTCCCTTTAAACTTGACTTGGAGAATTACTTCGGATCTAACCCCAAAAACAACTAGAGTACTGATAAATCTTATTTATATGTAATATCTAATAAAATTATTTATTGTGTTTATATAGTACCAATTTTATTTGCATTTAACATGAATTGTCCATTTTAGTGTCATACAATAGAAGATAGATTTCGATTATTTGATCATGGTTTTATAATCATATTTTTGCAATTTTGAAGCTATTATGATTTATGTAAGTGAGCTAAAAAGCGATTATGTTTACATTGGAAGCGAGTTGAAAAAAGGCATATTTACATGAGGAAGAATGGAGTTTTTCATCCCAAAGGGCATAATTACTCTACTGGCATATTTACCTAAAACTGCCAATGTCTCTAATGTGCTTTTTTATATATTATGAAAAGAGATAAATGTTTTATAATGTAAAATTTGCTAATATGTAAATTAAAGGAAATGTTCACTAAGATTACTCGATTATTACGTATGGTTAATTAAATTAAAGGAATTATTCATTAAGATTACATAATTATTATTTATGATTATAAAATATTTAAAAATGTATAGCATTCAATTTTATATATATTTATTTTAACGATAGAAAAAGTGTATTTTTGTTAAATTGATTTACCACTTTTGTATATGATTATTATTAATGGTTCTGATAATGATCTCACAGAGATCAAAACGTCGAGTCTTGAAAAGCACCAATGTAGTTTCCTCCTTTCAATCATTAATTTTTTATTTTATTTTTATATATTTATTTTAATGAAAAAAAAAATATATATTTTACACATGGTTATCCATTATGATTCCTATTAATTTCAATAAGCATTTAAGTTTTTATTTATAATCAATTAATTTTCCTCAAACGTTGAGCCTTGAAAAGCACCAATGGAGTTTCCTTCTTTCAATCATTAATTTTTTTATTTTATTTTTATATATTTATTTTAATATATATATATATATTGATTGCACATGGTTATCCATTATGATTCCTATTAATTTCAATAAGCATTTAAGTTTTTATTTATGATCAATTAATTTTCCTTTTGTATTTGTATTTGTGGTCAATTAATTTGCTAGGAATATAAATATGTTGGTTGATAAAGATAATATTGAGAAGATGGCTATTGGCTACCATTTTAACACACATATATTGACAAATAACATGGAGAAGTTAGTGACAATTAATTTATATTTTAAGGGATTGAGTTTAATGATGTTAAAGTTTTTAAATTTTAATGATAAAAAGTTTTTAAAATATGGTTAATATGATATATTTATAAGATTTATGAGAATTTTTGGGGTATTTTTTAATTAGGTAAGAGTATCAAGTGAGGTTCATAATATTTGCATTAACAATTAACTTAAAGGATGGAGTTGGGAGGGTTTGAAGTCGAAGCCTTGATACTATTGATGGTGGGTCCCCTATTTAGCGTGGATTTCGGGGGTGGTTTCCATTGAATCACTGACGTTGAAGACTAGCTCTTGTCTTATTAACTGAGGTAGTGGCCACAGACAATGTAGAAGTCAGATTCTCTGACTACTACAGGTATTTGTTTTGTTTTAATAAACTTGTCCTGACTAGACTGTCTCGTGGGTTGGAAGATGGTGAGGGTGGATCCCAGTAGTGGGACACCCGAGGGGAATGGGAGAGTGGGTGTTTGCTGTCCTTTCGATGTTATGAGTGCTGGTGACCCACTTCTCTCATCGAATGGAGAAGATTTCTCTCCATTTGAGGCTGACATTGGTTATAGTGACTTTTTTGAGCCGGACAAGCTGTAGAGGAGGGGGGGGTCTTCTAGAAGCAAAGGTTTACAGGCTCGGATTCATCGAGCTCAGAAGGGATATAGGTTAAGGGAGGAGGTGCCTAAAATGACGATGGGACAAGATGTCCAGTTGGGTTGGGTCGTGAGCCTTTCGGCGAGGGCTCTGGTCGGCAAGGTCTTTTACTTTGAGATTAATAGGACTAAGATCCTGGCTTGGGTCACTGAATATTGGAAACCCTTGTTGAATTATTGTCCTAGAGTCCACATCCTTGTCAGCAAATGGGTGGTCTTTCATTTTTTGGACGATGATCATGCAACACTCATATTAAGTAGAACGTGGGTTTTTGGGCGTGGGTCTCTTTTTCTGGAACGTTGGCACTCAGACTTCAACCCGCTTACGGGTGTGGTCAAACAAACACATCTGTGGGTACTCCTGAAGGGTTTTCCCCTAGAACTCTGGTCTCGGGAGATATTCACTGATCTGGCTAATTGTATTGGTAGGTTCATTTACTTCGATGAGAAGTCATTGTTTCACGAAGACAAGAGGATTTCCTGGCTTCTTGTGGAGATGGACACCTCTCTTGGGTTACCGGAGGTTATTAATGTAACTTGGGGAGATAAGGTTTTTCGACAGTCGTTGGACTACTGGAGGCTTCCTTTTAGATGCCACAACTGTGGGACAACTGGGTATCTTAAGGAAAAATGCACTGCTCGAACTGCTAGATCCATGTCCCATGCTATTTCACCGGGTGGTGCCATGTATCCTTCTATGACGACGGTCCTAGCATCGGAAGCACATCTGCAGACTATTGAGTGTCTCGATAATGGCTCTACTTTTTCAGGTATGTTGGCTACGCTTTTTCCTGCTTTCTATGCATCCCTCTCTGTAGTTGAACTGGATATGATTGCTACCGGTGGGAATGGGGTTTGTCCACTGCCGAATGGTGATATTTTTGGAATCCCTCTATCGTACCATGGGCCTACTGCAACTACCATTTCTACTCTTGTGGTATCGGACTCTCAGCTTTTGAGGGATGAGAGTGTGATTTTGGACTCTTTAAAGACGGAGCCTGAGCAGCTTCAAAACCTCCCATTGTCTGAGGGTATCTTGGAAAACCCTCTTCCTTCATTTTGTGGTAAACTTGCTTCGTCACCCTCTATTGTCTGTGGTAACCCTAATTTGATGATACACAAGAAAAAAGGAGGTAGGCGTCATAGGGATCTAGCTCGGGGGAGTGGGTCGCTTTTAGTTTTTGACATTGAACCAGGGGCTTCTCCACTGGTTGATGATATAGATGATTTCCAAGATCTTTCAGTATCCTTTGGGCCTCTTAGAGCAATTGTGGTCACTTCCAGTTTGACTTAATGTTGGTTTTTTCTCTGAATCTCAGAGGGGTAGGGGGTGCCCCAAAAATTTTATCCCTGCGCAGACTTTTTTCCACTACTCATCTGATGTTATTTTACTTCAGGAAACCATGACTTTGGGTTCTAAATCTTGTGCTTTCTTGTGGAGTTTCTTCCCAGATTGGGAATGTTGTACTATTGACTCTACTAGACTATCGGGGGGCCTTTTGGCGGCATGGAATCCATGGTTATTAACTTTGAGCTCTTTTCTTGTGTGTGGTGGTATTCTCTTGTTGGGGAGACACAAGAATCTTTCTTTACTTATTCATCTTTTAAACTGTTATGCACCCTATCTGGATCGTCATATTTTCTGGAAAGCTCTGGAGGCAACTGGGATTATGGATCTGAAGGATGTCATCATTGCGGGTGATATGAATTTGACGTTACATTCTAGTGAGATATGGGGATCGGGGGCTCGTGGTGATCCTCTCCATTATGGGTTTCAAGATCTCTTTTGTGATCATAATCTCGTTGATGTGTTTCCTGTGCCTTTATGCCCAACTTAGGGAAATGACAGGAGTGGAGACGCCTTGATCACTAAACGACTGGACCGGTTTATGGTTAGAAGCTCACTTATTGAATCATTGGATAGGTGTACCTCTAGTATTCTTCAGGCTTCTTTTTCGAATCATAATCCGATATTGCTGCGTCTCCAGGAGGGACCTTCCCTTTACATATTTCCATTTAAATACTGCCATGTGTGGTCTGAGGATCTGGGTTTTAATTCTATGGTCCATGAACACTGGTTTTCTTATTACTCTAGTGCTTGTGGGAAGACGATGGTGGATCTTCCCAAGTTCCTCAAATCACTCAAGTCTATTATCTTTCCTTGGCTACGTATGAGAAAGAAGGAACATGCGGCCGATCTTGAACTGATTGAGGATCGTATTTCTGATTATCAATTGGATCCTTTATTCTGTTTTCAGTTCGATCCCAAGGGCAGGCTGTTGAACTCTTTGGTAGCAGAAAAAGATAAGTTGCTGCGCATTGAGTAAGAACTATGGTGGTTGAAGAGCAGGGCTCTTTGGATCACTCTGGGTGATCAAAATACTGTTTTTTTATAAGTATGCTTCTATGCGAAGGAGGAACAACATGATTTGGGACATTGAGGATTTTGAGGGAAACTCTGTCTCCACTCAGGATTTGATCAAAAGGGAAGCAGTGAGGCACTTTCAGAAGTTGTTTTCCAAGCCAAGTGGATCTAATATATAGGCACATATGGAGGTAATTCAGTGTATGCCCCATATCTTCTCAGCTAAGGACAATGCTGTTATTGGGAGACCGGTTACTTTGGGTGAAGTTGAAGGCATACTTAAGAAGATGGCCAAGGACAAGAGTCCGGGGCCTGATGGCTGGTCAGTGGAATTTTACATACATTTTTTGACTTACTTAGTGCTGAGATGGTACGTTTGGTGGAGGAAGCCCGTATTTCTGGGAGGATCAGTGGGGGGATGAATGCCACTTTTATAGCTCTGATACCTAAGCATTCTAAACTGGCTAATTTCCAGGATTTGCGGCCTATTTCCCTTTGTATTTTACTCTACAAGATGGTCTTAAAGGTTATTGCTGATTGCATCAAGGATGGTCTCTCTATGGTCATTTCTTCTGAACAGTTTGGCTTTCTCAATCAATGGTTGATTTTTGATGCCATTGGTACTACTAAGGAGACTTTACATTCAGCTAAGAGTAGACAAATTCCTTCCATTGTACTCAAGCTTGATTTGTTCAAGGCATACAACTTGGTCGATTGGGCTTTCCTTAGGCTGCTTCTACTGAATGCTGGGCTGGATTTATTGGTGACAAATTGGATCCTGGGCTGTATTACTGTCACCTACCCAATTTTTGAGAATAATTATTTTCTACTATTATCCTTTTTGCAAAATTACTTTGTGATAAATTATAATTACAAGTTTTGTAATTATGACCAATTAGGTCAAAGATGAATGTAATGACTCATTATTATTATTTAATAAATAAAAATGGGAGACAAACACTCAAGAAAGTTGTTACAAGAGTGTCCACTGGCCCACTAGGAGGAATGGAAGCTGCTGGAAGGATTGGGATAGATGGCAGCATTTGCACTCTACCATTAGCTGTTGTTATGGGACAACTCCCCCTAATTTTGTGGCATTTCCCCCTCTAGGTGGAGGGAGGTGAGCATGTAGCTCACTAATGACCAGTAATTACAAAAAAAATCTAGGCAGCCTATAAAAGGCAATTCGAATTGAGCAGGGAGATCTTAAAATATTTTCTGCAAAAACATTCCTCATGTGCATCAGGTGATGGCTGAGAGATTCGAATAGGGAGGCTGTGGAGAGTGCAAGTGTAAGTTTGCAAATGTTATGAGAAGGACAGACCAGAGCTGTTGGTGCTGGTCCAATTGATTACTAAGCCTGTAAGGCTGGATAAATTTCTTGCTGTTGCAAGTAGAGATCCTAAGCTTCAGAACTTTCTTCCTCCTGGTGGACCAGTGGATAGGCTCAGGGGTCCTAAAGCAGATATCTTGGCTGCTTGGGAGCAGGTTGGGTGGAACAAGCTTCTTGAGTGATTTGTTCCTCCTATCACACTCAAGTTCTATTCTTTTATTTTTGGGGGTTTCCAATCATATGAATTCTCTCAGAAAATGGCTTAGTAATGTTATTAATGATAAGTAGCAGTAAAATGTTAGATCCTAATTAATTTAGATTTGCTGAACTAATAAAATGACTCCTTTGCATTTTTCCCCATGCGTGAAGCCGCATCGTACTCCAGTACAGAGAGGTAGCATTAAATCTGTTCAGTTAAAAGCGAACCTAGCATGCATCTAAATATCTAAACCCAAGAGACCACCCATGCACAGACTTATGTTCCCCATGCATCTTATATTTTAGCAGTTGTAGATTAGATATCTGCATGCATTGGTTTTACTGTTCAAATCTGTATGCTGAAACAACATAATAGAAACTAGTTATAGCAGTAGGTTCTTTTCTGACTTCTGAAGGTGGACATGGTGTTAACATCTAGGGTTTACTGATCATCAGTTATTTCTTCAAAAGAAACCAATATCCTGCATTCTGTTTAACCACATACTCATTCTTTTATTTGTTATTTGAATCTGACTGACCTTTTTAGAAATTATTGTCATCACTATTATTTTGTGCAAAAAAAGGGAGTACTGTATTGTTCATTCATTTTCTCCAGAAGTCCAAATTGGACAAATACAAGGAGATAGAATTAAAATAGAAAAATTGTTATATTCATAACAATTAAATTAACTGACGAATGCACTGTCATTTTCTTGTTTCTGTATGATCAATTGTGTGTGGCAGAATTTACATCACAGAATATCATGTTATTAAAAGCAAAGAAAAACATAGCATTAATGAATTGACAGAGCATAATACAGTACCTCTACACCCAAACCAGGGTTGACCTGTTCTCATCACACTATTATTTACAAATATTTAACAGCTGCCAAATCAAATGTTTCATTACCATAGATATCCTAACTGTAGAATCAAGATCTATTATTCTTGTTTTCTTTAAACATCATTACAGACCAGCAGACTTCATTAACATTGACAGCTAGGGTTTAGCATTATCACTGTTGTATTCAAACAAAACCAACACCTTTTTATTCTCGGCTTAACCCATGTATGCACATATGCAATGTAAGCCAAGTAGATCATTATCGGCTTATAGCCACTATTTAAATAAACATCTTAAACATGATTTCAATTACAGATTCGAAAACGAGAGATCAAAACACCATACGTAAGCATTAAACCCTAATAGTAAATATTTCCATTTAAAAATTTTGATGGCAGCATCCTACAGATTGCCTCCTTGATCACTGAAGGTTCCATTCAAATTTACACTATACAACTAATGCCGAAACAAAATTACAGTCAACGTTTCTTTTCCCTTTAGCTTCACACTTGTCCTTCCATCGACTTAGGAGTGCCAAACGATAGACATCAAACGTTTTATGCTATGAAACTCTTTGCAACCACGAGGGTTCAACCCTATCAAGCTCGCCGAGCCAAGGGATGGCTGGCCATACGTTTTAAGAAACATTTACATCATCTACACTAACAAACAAAACATAAAACAATAACGTTTCCCAATGCAGCAGGCGAGGCAAAAGCCATTGCTGAGAAGACATACTTCCAACACCCTGCTCATCAAGTCCGATTCCAGGAGAACCACGAGGGAGGGGTACCACCGAAGCTTACTGGTAGGTTCGCTATATTTCTTCTCCCCGTCAACTTTCTCGGCACGCTGCTGTTCGCCGAGAGCCACCTGCCAAACAACCATACACTGGGTTAAATATCAATCATGAGATAGTGATGCATGCAATAAAGAAAACTTTAAAACCCCTGGAAAACTTTACTGTACCTGAGTCATGACAGAAGCTTGACGAAGCCAGCCATCCATCCATTTCGAAGGAGAAGCACCCAACTCGAAGGCCACACTGTGTGATACCTTTTGGAACTTACAACTCGATCAAAACCCCAGACTTGCAAGTCACTACAACGCCACAACAGACGCACTCATCCAACCTGTGGATTGCCACACTATTCAACTCAGACTTGGCCTCCTTTGATAGCATTCACTTACAGTCTGGAGGTTGCTTCCGGTCTCAGGATCGAGCCCGAGGGAGGCTAAAAAATCAAAACCCTAAGTGCCTCTCAGCCGGTTGGCCTCACCCCAAACCCTACCACCGAAACAATGACCAAGAAAACGTTACAAGATCCCATAAGTTACATTAGGGTTCATCACAATCCCAATGCACAACAATCAACGACGGAGATCTAATTTCATTAAGCCACGTTGGAGGGTGGCAGAAGTAGTATTAAATCACTCATCTACCTCCCAAGCCACGAAGTTGCCAACTCTTTTGACACTAGGGTAGGAGGCCCGTTACAACTCAGCATCGCCAAACCTTATCACATGCCGAACATCCATCACGACGTGCACGTAATATTACCCTTAACACGGTGGCCAGGCGAATTGATTGCAAACCCAATCATTTACTAGACCCTTGAATTCGTACGCATGCTTTATGCAGTGCCATCATTCCACCTGCCAACCATATGGATCAATGTTAATAGCATCAACTTTATAAATTATACCAAGGCTAACATTCACCGGTATCATGTATTAAAGACTTTGTATGTTCCATGAAAATCGATATAAGTATGCCCATAGTATAAAAACATCCACCTAGGTTGCATTCGATCCTAAGGTATGGATTGATCCCACCTAACTTAATATAAAATTCATCACAAGGTTCATTATAAAACTCTTAAAGCTTCGTTCATATCATAAGTTATATGAATACACCCTTGGTGTATAGTTGCCCCATAGAACCATCGCGTACATTGCATGGTAGGGTATTAATGCATAATGCATCACCATTATAATTGCCCAGGTAATGAAGAACTTAGAATCACCTTATTACTCGCTCTATGGTATGCTTAGGACCATGTGTCCTTGTCTTAGATTTTGTCACAGTCAAAATTATAAAAGAGTTGTTTTAAACAGCCGCAAGTCATTCATGGAATGACAACAAGTGACGTCATAAACACCTAATGAAAAACATTCATAACAATCACACTTTGAGATTCACGATATCTGCAGTTTTGAGCTAGTCAAATTCATCTTACAAATTGGAAGGAAACCATACCTGTAGCGTCGAAATCATAGGCAGTTTTTATTTATATCACAGTTATTAAACACTCTAAACTTTATCGCTATCTCTTACCTGGGAATCTGCGCATGAAGGAAAAGTACAATGCTTTAGCTGAGTAGCTAAGTAAGCCTCAGGGCACCTCGTGGGACCCCTTTCATCATCATCCAGAAAAATTAAACTGTCAGTACTTGTCGAGAAAAAAATTATGTTTTCCAAATACATCACAATTTTCAATCATTCCAGCATATGAATAAAGGACATAAGCATTAATTGGATTCATGATGTGTCGCCAACACGATACGCCATCAGCAGACAAAAAGACACAGCAGTTAAATTATTCACTACCAAAGGTTGCATTTATTAATTACTGCTTTATTAATTATTATTATTTCCGCATTTTACAAATATTAGCCTTTAATGGCGACTAATTTTTTTTTTAAATTTTTATGAAAATATTGGGATGTTACAATTACTTCGGTGAACTTTGTTGTTCTAATATGGATGTCCGACCAATTTTTTTAAGGCATCCTGCGGACTTTATTAGGGCTGCCCTTTATCACCCTTGCTCTTTCTTCTGGTGATTGAAGGTCTCAGCAGACTTCTGAACTTAACCAAAGCTACCAGAAAGATTACAGGTATTAAGGTTTCAAAAAATTACAACATAACACATCTCCTTTTTGTGGATGATGTGTTACTTTTTGGTATCGGTATTTATGAGGAATGGGTGCATTACAAACAGATCCTTGATCTCTTTTGTCAGGCTACTGGTATGGTTATCAGTTTACCCAAATCCCGTCTTTTTCATATGAACTTAACCCCTTCGCTTTGTGATCGTATTGGGTGTCTCTTTCCTTTTTCTATTAAAGATCTTGCAGGGGGTTTTAAGTACCTTGGCTATAATTTGAAGCCTAATGCCTATTTGATCATGGATTGGAAATGGTTGATTGAGAAGTTTCATTCGAATATTTCAGGGTGGTATTACCGATGTTTATCATCGGGAGGTCGTCTTATTTTACTCAAATCGGTGCTTGCTAACCTACCCATTTATTGGCTCACCCTGGCCAAAGTTCCTGTGGCCATCCTTCATCATATCCGACGCATTTCTTTCAATTTCTTGTGGTCTGGACAAAAGGAGAAATTGGGCATACATATGTCGGCGTGGCACAGGATTTCTTTTCCAAAGGAGGCAGGCGGTTGGGACATCCTCAATATATTCTGGGTATATAAGGCCCTGCATCTCAAAAGTCTTTAGCGAGCCCTTAATCATGATTGTCTGTGGAGTTGGATTCTGAGAGACAAATACTTAAAAGATTGGTCTATTATTGCATGGATTAGAAATATTCCTAAAGTTTCGGTGACTGCATCCAACATATGGCGGGGTTTGATGGAGGTGTTTCCCATTTTTAAGAAACATATTGGATAGCAGGTTGGCAACAGATTCCAGGTTCATGTGGGGGTTGAACCCATGATTGGCTGTGACATCCTACTTTCCTCTGAGACAATGATGTCTCTGCATCATTTGGGCTATTTTTATTTAAATCAGGTCAAAAATCCCATAAGCAATGGCTCTTTGCACTATTGGCTCACTGCGGCGGATATTAGATTGATGGGGGAAGCTGGTTGCAAATGGAATCCCTTCATTCAACAACTATATCACGCTGGTATTGAATTGTAGTCTCAGATGGATTCATTACAATGGAGCTGGCGTGAGGTTTGTGGGGATATTGATACCGGACATGCGTATTTGGCCATTGTTGAACAACAACAGTTTGAACCAAACAGGTGGTGGTTTTGTAAACTATGGAGCTGGAATGTCCCGATCAAAATTCGGTGCTTTGTTTGGCTGGTCCTCAGAAACCGAGTTCTCACTATGGATAATTTCATTAGAAGAGGGGGCTATGGACCCAACGTATATCATTTATGTCTTTAGGATGTCAAGACGATTCTTCACTTATTCACAGCATGCCTGGTTACCCTTCAACTGTGGACGACTGGATCAAAATTACGGGGTGTGGCTTTCAGCTGGGGTGAGGGATCTATTGAAGAGCTGTTGCACAGGTGATATCTCTTGTTGCTGGACTTCATTTCCTTTCCCTTATTATTCATCTGGGAATTTGGAAGTTGAGGAACCGCATACTGTTTGATGGACTTGTGTTTAACTTTCATCGCTCTCTACAATATATTTTGCAGATCCTTTTGGGGGCATTGAAAAAGACAGTTAATTACAAGTGCAAAACCTTGTTTTGTCCTCTTATTTCAGATATTGGACCTTTTGGTTTTTTCGATGGTGCTGAATAGAGAGGTGGGTGCGGCGTTGGGGGTCTCTTTGTTATCTCAAAAACCGAATATTATGAACTGTCTTTTGGTTGTGGATTGGGCAGCAATACTCGTGCCGAGCTCATGGCACTCTGGAGTCTCCTTCACTTTATATGTCCTTTCCACTTATCCAATGTTCAGATCTTTGGGGATTCCTCTGTCATCTTTGGATGGGCGATGGAGTTCAATGATCTCAAGGTGGCCTCTCCTTTTCAGTGGAAGAGGAGGATTCGTAGTATCATGGAGCAGTTTATTAACCTCAACTTCATGCATGTTTCCAGAGTTTACAATGTTAGGGTTGATGGTTTGTCGAAGAAGGGATTATATTTGAATGATGGTAACCTTCGGATTACTCACTACCATGCTTCGAGGCCTCCGGAAACTTATTATGTACGCCTCTATTAATTTCTTTTTCTACACCATAGTTCTTTTTTGTAATTTCTGGGCACTCCGTATGAATGGGACAGCAGTGGAATATGCCCATGTTTATTTTGGTATTAGGTTTTGTGGATTATAGGTTTTATGGCATCATCATAAAAAATTTAGTGATCCAGAATAGTGGTAGTTTTTATGTTTTTTTAAAGATTTAACTGAATGAATGTGCTTTATCCTTGGGATAAGATGAATTGTAAATTTATTTGATTCACCCTTATGAATAGCAAAATTATTATTATTATTATTATTTATTCATTTATTTATTTTTTTCAGTTGAAAAAAAAAGTTTTTAAATTTTAATTAAAAAAAAGTAGTTATCATATTTTAATAAGTATAATAATAATAAAAATATAGAAAAAAAATCATCATATTTATTTTTCAAGATTTAATCATTTATTTGATATTTTTATTTTATTATAAATTTTGATAAAAATGAAATTTACAATTTTTTTTAATCTTTCTGACCTATAGTTATGAAAAATTATACCACATCAAGATTTGATGATATTTATTTTTAAACTAAAAATGTTATTTTATTTATTTAGATATCGGTTGGGCCGAAGCCAAAACAAACATCATTACAAACAACCATCATTACAAGGATTCAAAAGCCAACTTAGGCCAAATTACAATTTTTCCCTTCCTTACAAAGCTGGAGTTCAGTGTATAGGGGGGGTCCATGAAGATGCTTCATCATTTTCGCTGAATGCTCCTTGAGGCAAGAGACATCCCATGTTTGCTTTGGAGTCTGCTTCCTTGTTCGATCCGCATAGGATGTGGAAAAAGTGGGAGGAGGAGAAGTCTTGCAACATGTACCGCAGCCTTTGCAAAGTCTTGTTGAGTGCTGGATTGCTAAAATGATCCTCTGTATTTAAAATCTTTATCAGAATTTCAGAATCTCTGAAAATTTGTATTTCTCTATTGCCATTTTCACGTGCTATCTGACAAGCTTTTAGCAGCCCGAGAATTTCTGCCTGATTGTTAGTTCTATGTCCTAGTCCCCAATTGAAGATATCTTTTCTAGAACCATCCGGGGAGTATATCACTCCGCCTGCTCTGGCAATCCCTGGGTTTCCTTTGGAGGCTCCGTAAAAAAATATCGATGCTATGCCCTGCTTCCTCCACCAAGCTTGAAAAATTGCATCCGGGTCTCGTAATCGCCATCCTGGAGTGTTGAAGGGGAGAACAATAATCTTTTTTATGTCCCTAAATATATAGGTTCCCATCCATTTCTTTTCTTCATGAAGAAGAGAGTTTTTGTTCTTGAAGGATTGTTGGGCCGCTGTTTCAAGGAGGAGAGCTTTCGCTTGGACAACCACCATCAAAGGGGAGCACAGAGAGCAGTTGAAGATCTAGTCATTTCTGGCCAGTCACATTTTCCAACAAATGTATTTGGGTATGGCCTGCCAAATTCGATTCCATATTGACTTGCTTGGGAATGCAAGAGGATATCACGCATTCTAGGAGGAGAATAATGCTACCACTGTAATCTGTGTTGGAGCTGTAACATTGAGACCGTGAAGGAGGATCTTTCATACTTCTTGGGTGAATGAAAAATCCACAAGCAAATCTTCCATTGTTTCGAGAGCATTACTACACAGTGCGCATTTATGTGGTCTGATAATTCCTTTTTTTAACAAATTGTCTCCTGTCAAGACTTTCTTATGCATTAAAACCCAGAAGATAAAATTCACTTTGGGTAGACCGAGAGGGTCCCAGACCTGCTTCCAAAATGATGCTGGATGGATTGACGCTTGATGAGATTGAAGGGAAGAGAAGCCCTGTGCTACGGTATAAATCCCAGACTTTCCCCAACCCCATTTGTCCGTTTCTTGCAGATGAATGGGTGCTAAAGCCGTCAACACTAAAGTGAGAAGATTCTGTTGAAATTGTAGGTGCTCTGGTGCTCTAGGGAAGGCCCAAGACTGCCAATTCCCTATAACGTCCCAAGCAGAGATGTCTGATAGTTTGTGAATTTCTTGTTGTGTAATCCATACACGAACGTATTTGATTTCTTCAGAATTGACGAGGGGTGAATGACCCATGATGCTGTCATGCCACAACAGAGTGTTGTTCCCATTTCCAGGGATGCGATACAGTTGTTTTTGGATGAAATCTAATCCACAATGACAGAGATTCCAAATCATCGATCCTTTTGGGGTGTTTTCTTCCTGGAGGTTTCTCAAAGGAGCCCCTTTGAGGTTATTTTTCCTTAAGATTTGACTTACATGATGTCTTCTATTTGTATATAGTTTCCACATAATTTTTCCACCCAAAGCAATGTTGGAAAGACTGGGATCTCTGACCTGTAAACCTCCTTCAGAAATTGGGCGTTTGACAGTGTCCCAATTTACTAAGTAAAATTTCTTTTGGTTGCCTTTCCCTCCACGCCATAGAAAATCTCAAATCATTTTTGAAACTTGTTCCGTGATCGTCTTTGGTGCTAGAAGGAAGGATGCCTGGTAGATTGGTAAGGAAGAGAGCACTGATTTTATAAGAATGAGTTTCCCAGCATTAGTGAGCCACTGACCTCCCCAAGTTGCAATTTTTGACTTGATTTTGCTTAATACTTCATTCCACAACGAGGACTTGTTGGATCCCAGGGTTATAGGTAACCCGAAGTATTTGATTTTCTCCCAAGAAGCATAGCCCGAGAATCCCAAGAAATGGGTCATTCTCTGAATAGTTTGTTGGTCTACGTTCCACCCATACATTGCGCTTTTCCTTTTATTGATGAGGGCTCCAGACATATTGTAGAAAATTTGTAGTATTTCATTGAAGACCTTTGCAATATTTATGGAGGCTCCGCCCAGCAGAAGAGAGTCATCAGCAAATAAGGCATGATTGATTGGATCGAGGCCTTTCATCAACCTAATGCCTGGGGCTGTCCCTACTTTCTTTTCTGCAGTCAGATTTCTACTTAATGATTCTTCCATCAGGATGTACAGGAAGAGGGAAAGAGGGAAACCTTTCCTTATTCCCCTCGTGGCTTGAAAATAATTAGCTGGCCTTCCATTTACTAGCGGAGCTATCTAAGGATTTTCAGTACAAGCTTTAATCAAATTGAAAAAATCATGACTGAAACCAAAGGAAAGAAGGACTCTATAAAGTAAGGAGAGTTTTACCCAGTCGAAATCATTTTCCATGTCAATATTTATGAGCATCCCTTACTCCTTCCGTTGATGATTGGAATGCATGGCTTCTTGCACCTATATAACATTATCCATGATTTGTCTCCCTTTGAAAAATCCTCTTTGTATGGGAGAAATGAGTTTCCCTAGCAGCGGCTTAATTCTGTTTGCCATTAGCTTGGCAAGAATTTTGTACGAAGCATTGCACAGAGAAATAGGCCTGAATCTGTCGAAGGATCCCGGGTTCACTTCTTTGGGTATTAATGATAAGAAGGTGGAGTTAGTACTACCTCCAAATTTAGCTTTTTGATGGAAATCTTTAATCATTCTCAACAAATCATCCTTGATTATTTCCCAGCATGTTCTATAAAAATGAATTGAAAAACCGTCTGGCCCTGGATCTTTGTCGAGCTCCATGGACCAAATAACATTGCAGATTTCTTCTTATGAAAATGGCTTCATGAGAGCTGAGTTGTCTTCCCTGATTACAACAAAAGGGATGTGTGAGAGGAATTCCGAGGTGACCTCCTCACTGCCATCACTGTCTTCTTTGTAAAGATTACGAAAATGAGTTTTAGCTGCCACTTTGAGCTGATCAAAATCTTTGCAGACCATCCCATCTGGAGAGGAAATTTTAGTGATATGGTTTCGATAAAGGCATGCTCTGTATTTTCGATGGAAGAATGAGGTGTTTCGGTCTCCAGATTTAAGCCACAAGCTTCGAGACTTAAGCCTCCAGTACTCTTCTTCTTGGCGGAAGGAGCGAAAGGATTTGATTTGAGCAACTTGTTCCTTTTCTATTTCTAAAGTGGTGATATCTTTGCTCTCCATTTCCATTTGCAAATATGCTAACAGATGAACAATCTCTCTTCTATGACTAGAGGGGGTATTACTGGGATTTTTAATCCAATCTTTCAGAGAGAGCTTCATTGTCTTGAGTTTCTAATCCCACATGAAACTAGGTGACCTTGTGACAGGAGAGGACCGGGCCATTTGCACAATTTCCATGAACCCATCTTTTTCTGTCCAAAGTGGGCTGTAACGGAATGGTATTGGGCCCAAGTTTTATTTCTCTTCCAAAAGTAAGAGAATGGGATTATGATCATAGGTCAGCTTTGGGAGGATTTTGGAGGAGATTAGCCTCTTTACCAACAAGAATGAGCTCTGGACAAGGAACCTATCCAGGTGTGCTTAAATGAGATCAGCCTCAACTCTATTTTTTGTCCATGTGTAAAGTCCTTTCGAAGGTTTGAAATCAAGGAGGTCCCATTGCTGAACTAGCTCCTCCACAAAGGGAAGCATTTGGTCCCTGCCACTGTTTCCACCTCTCTTTTCTTTCGGATCAAGAACTATGTTAAGATATTCCGCTCAAATGATGTTCGTAGGGGAGTAAATTTCTAAAAAATCTGATAGATATTTCCAGCAATCTTTCTTTGCAGAGAAGAGGAGAGGGACATAAATATTGAAGAGTGAGAAGGTAAACTTACTTGAAGAGTGTCGAAGCTCGTTGAAAATCCAATGTTGAGTCTCAAAGTAGCTTTCTAATTGAAACTTGTCCTCTGACCACAGAGTTGCAAGACCGCCTGAGGAGCCCCTTGCACTAATGGCCTTCCCTTAATTTTTCTTCCATTTTCTTTTGTTGATTTCAAGAAGGGCGTCCCCTTCAATTTTAGTCTCTTGGAGCATGAGGTTCTCAGGAGATTCAATTTTCAAAGAGGTCTTTGACTGCTCTGGCTTTCAAAGGATTCCCCAAGCCTCTGCAATTCCAAGAGACTAAGCGCATTATTTACTGGGAATGGAATGGGTAGAACCTCCCTTGGGAGGCCTATTTCTGGTATTTCTCCCAATGGACATTTCAATAGTGGATTGGATTCCTTTGCATTTTTTGCCTCTCCGCTTATTCTTCTCTAGCTTCCATATGTGATTTCCTCCCTACTCTTTTCGAGGTCCTCTCGAAAGTCTCATCCTCCGAGGAACCAGAGGTTTTCGGTGGCTTCTTTCTTGTCATTTCAACATAGGAATGGGAGGAGGAGGTTCCTAAAGGAGAATCGGGTTGGTCTTCCTCTACGTTGTCTTTCTCCACGGAAGGAGGAAGGTTTTGCTGCTCGGTCTCCTCGATTGTTGGTTCTGGAGTTTCTGAAGGAGTGCTGAGGAGTTCAAATGGAATTTTAGAAGCTTCTGCTATTGGAGGGACTAAACTCCCTTCCTCTTGAACCTGCCCTGTTGTGGGAGCTCTAGTCCCCATTGGCACCCCTTTTCCTTTGGTTCTGCTAGTTTGTTTTATCAGGGCTGCTTTCTGAACCTGATTCCATTGTTCTTCTTTCGATTTCTCAACATCTTCCTCACCCTTCTTTTTACAATGCCTTGTAAAATGTCTATAGCCATGGAAATGTCTGCATTTAAATGGAAGTTGTTCATAGTCCAATTCTTGGATGTGAGACCAGTCTGCGACCGTTAGTTTTATGGCTTCCGGTAGCCCTACTTCCAGGTCTACCTCGACGCATATTCTTGCACAGGAATATTGATCCTTTCTCTCTGCTCGGTCGATATATTTTCCAAGGGTGTTGCTGATGGATTCTAGTGACTTTGGATTCTAGCAATGCAAAGGTAAGTGAGGGAGTCGCACCCATACTAGAACTGCCAACGGCACATCTTGTGTCAGATCAAAATCTAGTGTCCATTTATTTAAGTACAGGCCATGAGGGCCCATAAAATATGGTCCATTCCTGAAAATAAGGTTTCTATCTTTTATATTATCAAAGACGAATACAAAAAATCCCTTGCCAACAAGATGACTTCTGATGCCTTCCATGACTAGAGGACGCCAGTTCCTCTGCACCCACGTTTCCATGGATTTGGGGGAGGGCCATAGGCCTATGAACTGCCCAATGAGCCCCCTTTCAACTAAATTCAACGAAGACCGACATGATTCCTCTACAGGGAGGGAAACTGTAGGTATACTGTCCAACTTCTTAACGAACTTCTGTTGAGATTCAAACGCAGGGCGTTTGCAGCACGGGGGGTTCACTAGTGAGGCAATATCATATCACGTCCATTCATATTGGGGTTTTGAATACTCCTAAAAACTTCTAAAATATATTGCCTCATATTAAGGGGTTAAGGGGGGGTTTTTAATTTGACAAAGTAATATAAATATTGGGGATTATTTTATTTGGGTGAGTTGAGGAATAACCTCCAAATCGTGGGATGGATTCATACCTCCAAATCATGGGCTCAATTCATACCTACAAATTGCGGGTTGGATTCATACCAGTCCTATTTTTTGCTAAGGAATAACCTCCAAATTTTAGGCTAGATTCATACCTCCAAATCATGGGATGGATTCATATTAGTCCTAACTACTGCTAAGGAATAACCTCCAAATCATGGGTTGGATGTATACCTCCAAATCATTGAACTTGTAAAGTCTTCTTGTTTTTAGAATAATTTTCTTCATGAAGTGATTTATCTAAGCTTTCATTGGCCCCAGGGCCATGAAAATAAGTAATAAAAAAATTGGAAGAAAATAATAAAATTCATGAATGTGATATTCCCCTTGATGATATGTGCTCTTAAATTCCTAGTCAACTGTGCCTCCATCCATAAATGTGATATGTCATTTTAAATAGGAAACCCTTTTGATAGGAAGGTAGGGAATTCTATCCATAAAATGGTTTCAATTTTTCATTTTTATGGAGTTTAATTTATTAATATTATAGAAAACATGATCTCTCTATGGCTAAAATTGGTAGATTGGTAGGTTATGGTGTGAAACATCTACAATCCTCATGTTTTCTAAGCATTGCATAACTATTGTACTATTAGTATTTAACATTCTTTGTTACATTCATCTCTTGACTGGGTTTCCTTTTAAGCATTTTGCCTTCCCCATTAATATTTCATTGGTTCTTCCACTATCTAACGCGAAAAATTGACTCAGTCACCCCTACATTCCTGGTGAGATCATTATTAGCATTATACTATTATTTTATTTAGCATCATGTTTGCATATACTGAGATGCGTTAGGTATCTTGTTTGTTACAACTTGATAATATGATATAAAGGGAGTATTAAAAATGGGTTGATAAAAATGGATACCTACAATATCTGGTGAAACTAGGGGTTTTCTTAATTGGAAAGGTATATTGGGAGGGGGGTTCAACAATACAATTTTAGGTGGCATTTTCCAATATTTAGTGAAATTAGGGATATTCTTTAATATCCCATGAACGATCGTGCTATGTAACAAGTTCACTGAGTGAACCCCCCGTGGTTTGCAGCTAGCCGCAACCAGCTTCCTGAAGGCCGTAATCTCTGGAGGTGGAGGAGGGAGGGCCTCATGGCCCCCTCCTGGGGCCATGGCGGCAAAAGCAAGATCGTTGTAGTGGTGCACACTAGAGCAGTCTCACGCGCAAGTTTAGATTAAGATTTGATGATATTTCAATTACAATTTTTTGTTGAATAAAATATTCACAATTTTTTTTAATCTCTTCATTAATAATTATAATAAATTAAATCATATTAAAATTTAGTAATTTTTCAAGTTCAATGTAGAATTTTGATATCAAATTCCTCTAACAAACTTAACACCATTATATCCAGATGTATATAGTGTTGATTCACTATTAAAACATTTACAAACTAAAAACCATTGGTATCCATTATTACTATGTATGCTATGATATAAAGTGATTAATTTCATTTACAACAAAGTGTATCAACTAAGAAAGGAAAAGATCAAGATTACAATTATACTTTATATAAATTTAGAGTTGCATGAACATGTTTGCACCAAAATTTGATGTGTGTAAGTAATTATTCTTGGTAAGAATTTTTGGTGTTGAAAGGAGATGAATTTTGAGTTTCAATAATCCTAATTCACATTGCTTGAAATTTTCAAAGGTTTTGCTATATTTTGTTGATGGCATTGTGAAAGATTATTTATTGTAGATAGAAAACTTTGTTAAATATTAGAAGAGATATGACGATCATCTTTTTCAAATAGTCAATATTATGTTTCATGATATTGACTATGATATTGACTACTTATTGTAAGATTGTGTATAGAATGATAGGCCATGTTCACTCACCATGAAAATTATGTCATTGGAACAATAAGCTTCATATTACAGACTCAAACTCACAGTGGATCGGCTTCGGAGGGTGAAGCTCATCACCACACACACAGACAGAATGTCTAGACACAATGTCACTGGCCCTTTTATCTTTCATAACTTCTCAGAGAGCATGAACTTACTCGAAGGCTCCTGGGATTCCAGTGATATGCCCACTAACATTCATTACAGACTCGACCAATGTACAGAGTCGAACCTTGGATTTCTGATGCTGTGTTTTACCATGAGGGCAACCAGCAGAGCATACCTTCCTTGGCTCTCACACACCTAAGACTCGCAGAGCTTCCGACTACTGGGAACGCTTGGCTCTAAGATTCTTACTTGCAGAGCTCTTAACCAGCTCAATGCACAACTCCTAATGCCAAATTAATCCCGAGACCTTGCATATATAGCTTGCTAAGAGGTCATCCGGTTACAAGAAACTTACACCAACCAGTCAAAAGTAGCGAATCTGAGGTAATGGTGGGACAACACCATTATTATCTCGTCCCTTAGAGGCAGTGCCATGTGGGGACTCAGATCCGGACACGAGACAATGGCAGACAAGACCTGACCCATAAATCAAAATCACGCCGAAGTAAAGATGCAATAGCCGACAACTATGGCCTTCAAATATTCGGGGCAAGTGTCCGGACAAAGTACAACTGTGGAGCTATTATTCCTGGCCCACCATGGTTTCCACTTATGAAAAGTAATATGTACAAATTATTACAATCGGACCATTACAGCTTCAATCCTCACCGGACCGGCAAACACAAAAGAGTTCAGGATTTCCAGGCGGACCAACAGGTTGGCCACCGCAAGCACAGTCAAAACCGTCTTCAGAGTAGAGACACTCCTCTAATTCTCTTTGTTCAAGGATGGAATCTACATCCTGAGAGTCGTCTGGTACATAAGTGTTTTCAATATACTCCGGCTCTGGGTACAACCAATCATTGAAGCACCTCTCTATATCTGACAAATGTAAGACTTCATGTTTTTCGCCGAGGAATTCGCTGGCGAACATGGACTCAACTCTATAGTCCAGGGACAGTAGACGATGGTGTATTTTAGTATCAAGGCGGTTTCCTTTAGCATCCCGCTTGATATATTTCTGAGTTACTTGGACCGTATGCTCCAGAGGTGTATATCTGCCACCATGATGGCGTAACAAAAACTTGAACCACAGGTTGTGCTGATCAGCAACCTGCATATCAGCCTGCATGTGCAAAATGAAGTTTGCACGCATGTTTGTCCAATCTATTCTTGGACAGAACTTATCCAGCAACACTTAAGTCCATCCGGACCATGCTTTATTTCTTAAATTGTCGGGATCGGCACAAATCACTATAGAGGTCTGTTCCCTGCAAAATTGGAGAATCAGATTATAAGATGTCCATGTGAGGTTTCCCTCACCTATATCCACGTACCATACAGGGCCATATTTCTCTTCATTGCAATCCAACCATAGCTCACGACATTTTCGGAGCTTCTCATGAGATTTTGAAAACCCTCGAAAAGCGGTTTTCTCCCATCTTTCTAGAATATACAGTTTGCAGGGGTGTAACTGGATTTCTCTGATCAATGTCAAGCTAAGATATTTTTCAGCTTGATGTCTATCTGCATAATCTAATAATTCTCTCCTTTCGGTTGGAGACAAGCTTTCATCCCACGGCTTCATGCAAAGTGCATTTCGTGGTACACTCCTAACATAGTCAGGTTCAATTCTTTCAGCTGGTGCAGGGCCTTTACCTTTATCATCTTTAGAACCAGAACTGGAACCAACTGAAAACATATTTAAACTAACAGCTTTACTTCTTTCTGCTACACAATCTCACGCGTAAGCATGTCAGCCAAACAATTTAAATAACCTGGTTTATATATAATTTCATAATCAAAATTGGATAACCATATAAACCATTTCAATATTCTGTTATTATTTTCAGCCATTAAATTTTCATTCTTAAAAATACCAGGCCTGATCTTCAAATCTGTCCTAATGATAAACTTGACTGGTTTCAAGAACAAAATAAAATGTTGTACAGTCTTTTTAACAGCAAGTATTTCCTTGTGGCTACTGGGATAATTCAATTCTGCAGCTTTAAACGAACCCGAACCATAAGCACAAATATTTTCTCTTCCTTCTATCTCTTCAAGTAGAACACCACCCCATTTAGTGTTAGATGCATCTATTTCAATAATCAATTTGCCATTGCCGTGTGGCAAATGAAGAGCAAGAAGATCTTTCACCTTGACTTTTATTTTCTGAACAACCAAAGTCATTTCTTCAGACCACGCAGGTGGCTTTTTCTTCAATCTCTGTTGCAGGCAGTGTATATCAGTTGACTGACCTATGTAAAAAGGTTTGATATAGTTTAGGCTTCCTAGAAACCTTTGCAACTGTGTTTTATCCAATATATTCTCTGGGAAATGTTCAAAACACTGCAGCACATGTTTCTGCAACACAACTTGTCCTGATTTGATATGGAACCCAAGAAAATCCATTTCAGTTTTACCAACTTCCATCTTTGAAGCTGACAGGCCCAAACCATGTTTAAAAACAAGCTCATAAAATCTCTGAAGGTGTTTTACATGATCTTGAAGATTTCTAGAGCAAATGAGAATGTCATCAATAAAAACTATCAACCAGGGAATGTCTCTAAATATATCTTCCATCCGTTTTTGGAATTCGGATGGAGCATTGTTTATGCCGAAGGGCATCACCTTTCACTGGTATTGTCCATGAGGGACAACAAATGCAGTTTTGAAGCGATCCTTCGCTTCAATTCCAATATGATAAAAACCAGATTTTAAATCAAACTTACTAAAAACTGTGCAGCCTGTAATTTTCTGTAGTAAGCTTGCTTTATCAGGTAGTGGATACCTTACTTTCTGCAGAACAACATTCAATGGTTTGTAGTTTACCACTAACCTGGGTTTCCCTTTTTTCTGCTCCGAATGCTTGTTTACAACAAAGGCTTTACAAGCCCAAGGGCTCATGGAGGGTTCAATTAGACCTTTGTTCAACAACTCTTGAATTTCCTTAGAGCAGAACTCTCTTTCTGTAGGACTCATCAATCTTGCTGATGCTTTCATAGGCTTAATTTTCTGCAACGGATCAAAAGGTAGAGAGACAAAATACTTCTCCCTTGTCCAGAAATCATTTGGACTTTCAGAACAACAATCTGTAACCAATTTTTCTTTGATTGCAGCTACAGCCTTTTCACCATGCACTTCTGCATAGGCTAAGCATCTTTCATTTTGTTCAAGGCACTGACTGACTTGACTTGACTTGACTTAATAGGAATTGGTTTGCATTTTTGTACAGGGTTAAAACTCAAAGGGACTGACACAACTTTTCCCGAGACTGTACATGAGAAAAGCATATATTTGTTATAGAATTTTGCATTGAAGTACCAATGCTTAACTTTTGTAAGAATTTTGCATTGAAGTACCAATGCTTCACTTTTGTAAGAATACATTAGTACTTCTAATAGGTATGGATGCATCGTTGCTTCTCTTAGGTATGATGCGCCAGTGCTCCACTTTGGTTTTTGGCATACTAATGCTTTATGTCCTTGGATAACTAATGGTTTTTTTTAATATATAACACATTTGAGTATATAAAATAGATGCACATCAATGCCCCTTACTTTAAGGCCATCAAAATATCTTCGTTAAAAAATTTTAACCCTTAAAAAAATTATTATATTACTAAAACTTTAGTTATTATTAGTTATTATTAATTATCATTGACGAATGTTTTTCAATAATTTTTTTTTTTTTAATTTTATATTATTTGCGCGTAGCTTAAAAGTTCTATGATTTCAAACGGAAAAAAAATGATTTTTTTTGCACAATTTTGAAAAAATTCGACAATTTAAAAAAAAAAATCATGGTTACAACTCTCAAACTTTGAAATTTTGGGTGCCTCATGGGTTTTTAATGGCCTTGAATCTGTTTCTACCATCAAAATCGCCATTAAAACATAGTTAAATTCAGATTTTGTAAAGTAAAAAACGATAGATTTCGATGAAAAGACCCCATTCGGGCCAAATCATTGAATTTTAAACTACTCCTATTATTTGGGTTAGTGAGTCTTAAATAAGATTGAAGTTATTCATGCTGTGTGTACATTGTAATTTATTAGATACTTATAACAAGATCCACGAGGTGACAATGTCCCCGCAGTTGCTTTCGCCAATTGCTTAGAGCTATTGCTATAAGATGATACTTTTGCCACAAAATTGTAATAGAAAAGAAAATTCTTTTGCTACAAAATTGCTTAACCATCGAATCGATTTTCAATTTTTTGATGAAACAAAGATAGTTGAAAAAGATGCAAAACAAGATGCAATATAGTCTCTATGCAATATAGACTATTGTTTTGGACTGCAGAAGCCTATTATCGCCTCTCCCAACATTGCACATTTATGTGTAACGGATTGTTATGGTTATGAATAGAGGCTTTAATTGTTAACTTCCAGAATCTTAAAACTATGAAGACAGATATCGATACAAATGATCTAAGATTCAATGAAGTGTTGTTTAATGAACTTTCTTATGCAATTGTTAAACTCAAATTGCAATGTTGAAGTAATTTTATTTTACTGGCATTTCGTTGGAATTGGGGCATAGACGTATTTGGTAGAGAGATTTGTGGAGATATGGATACAGAATCTTAACCAAAAGACCAAACCGAGGCCTTAGCAAGGTACAAAGTAATACTAGGTTTTCATTCATGTGGCGTGTTAACTTCTTTTGACATCATATAAGGTATAATAAATAGTCCTAATGTAATCACATAATATTAATGTAATCACATAATATGCATAATCCAAGAAAATTAAACATAATTTAAAATTACATAATATGCATAATCCAAGAAAATTAAACATAATTTAAAATCATTGACTGTAAATTCCTTTTGTCTTTTTCCTAAAGTTACCATAATTTCTCTATGAAGTAAAATTATGAAGAGGGAAACTTATAGAACTTGGATAGCAACTAATATTGCTTTGAACAACGAAAATTTAATTCTTTGTGCCTTGAAAATATGGCCTCAATATAAACAGGAGCTCGTAAAAACTTAAATGTAAGCAAAAACTAGTTGTTGCACATCTGCAAAAGTGAACTTTGAAGGAACTAGATCCCTTAGGTGGATAAAAACCCTCAAACTTTCTTCCAATCATGATATATTAATCATTATACAAACTTCATTCTCCACCCTCAAATATATATTTATAGTCACTAATCAAGTGAGTTACATTGAAATCAAGAACAATAAAGTGACCTACATTGAAATCAAGAACATCCATAGGGATTTTGAAAACTCACTAGACTTTAAAAAGCTACCTAAGAAGCAATAATAAACTCACTTCAATACATTATCTGCTTGATAACATAACTGCCATGTGAATAATTTAAAAGGGTATACCAATGTTTAAGCCTTTGATCCCTTCTCCAAAGTTAATTATTTTGTATCCCTTGTTTTTTGAATGCAGAAGGAACCTCTACCATGCAGTGTATCATAAACTGGCCTTATACGGATTATAAGAATAATGCTCATCAGAACCCCAAAAGCACACACCCCTGCCATGATAAGGAAGGTAATCCTGAAGCAGTTAGGTCCTAAAGAGTCGACATTGGTGTCACCCATGGTTGTTGGATAGGAATGGCTAGCCTTCCTTTAAGCTTCTTCATCCTATAAGTATCCAATGAGGAGACCTGAAAAGAGGAAATCTCCTAGTGGATTCCCTATTGTTATAAAATTGTAAATTATGCTAAAGTGCTTCAACCCGAAGATCTAAGAAGCCATGGGAACCATAACAGAGAACTGTACTCCATATAAAATTCCAATTAAGGAAGAAGAGGTATGAACAGATCCAGGAAGAGCATAACAACATCATACAATTGTACATCAAGGAGGTGCCTCACCAAATAATCATGAAAGTGCTTGTACCTCCAAGTAAGTAAACCACCATTTGTTAAGTGCATACAAGCATCAAGTGACCAATAAAATCTCCTCCAATGACATAGGTGAGGATCCCATGTCCTATAATGATGCTCCAAAAGGATGTAAGATGCATCAAAATAATCAGCCATGTGTTCTTTCATCCAAGAAGTGAATGAAGAACCTCCACTAAAATCTGAAGTAAGTAAGGAGCAAAGAAAACAAGGAGACTTCAAGTGGATCAAAGAAGTCTCATCCATACACCCATGAATGTGAGAGTCATAAAAAAATAACAAAGTATGTGGCTTCCAATAAGAATTTGCTCCAATCATAAATCTCTTCACCCAAGTATTGGATGAAGTTCCTCCAACCTAAAATGAACTAAGCAAAGGGCAAGGAAAATGATGAGTCTTCAAGTGACTCAAGTGTACATCATAGACCTTGCATCCATGTAGATTTGTATCATCATAAGGTAACAAAGGATTCTACTGCAAATGTAAATAAGCATGTGATCTAATCTTGTCATCATCAAAAGGAGAGATAGGAGTTTCATACTCCTCATGTGGCACCATCAGAAAGAAACCTTTCACCCAATTTTCATCCTCAATTGATGTTGCTGAAAAAGAAGTAGGGGGTGAAGAATTGTGAACCAACCTTACCTCTTTGAAAATCTTAACCATCAAAATTTTGAATGCATCTTATTGATGATTAGTTGGTCCAACTGTTGTGAGATCACGTGCATCCTCCAAGGCTCTGCAACTCTCACCAGGAGGCAACTCATAATCCCTCTGAACAAGAGCAAGTGCTTGACTTGCTTCTTGTTTGAATGTAACCTCTTCAAGCACTTGCATATCAACATATACCTCATGTTACACCATCACATGAGGTT
The DNA here is from genome assembly GCA_027924585.1 of Larix kaempferi. Classification (NCBI taxonomy): domain Eukaryota; kingdom Viridiplantae; phylum Streptophyta; class Pinopsida; order Pinales; family Pinaceae; genus Larix; species Larix kaempferi. The sequence continues at coordinate 8,813,753 of BSBM01000668.1, forward strand.
CCTCCTTTGTAACATAAAGTATTCCAGCCATTGAATGACTGTTTGATGTGTAGGAGGGTGTAAAGGACCTTTGCAACCTCTCTTGAAGTTGCTCAATCTGCACCATAGATTTTCAGAGTGTATTTTGGGTGGAATCCAACTCATTTGAGAGATTTTCATTCTCTTCTGCATCCTTCAAGTTTATTCCATGATACAAACCGACAAGCTCAATTAAATAATCTGTATTAGAAAGAAAATTCAAAAAATTACATTTGGTGTCCAACATTGCCTTCTGGATTTTCTCCATGTCTTCAAGGGAAGATTTCTACTCCACACACCAACAAAATTTCGAAACCAATGCATGTGTGTCACAGAGAGTCTTCAAGGCATCTTGAATCTTCTTTTCATCCATCTTCAAGGACCTTGAAATAAAATGAGGCTCTTGTAAATGAACTTCTTCTTCTTCTTCCTTCATGCTTGGACCAACTTCATGAAGCTCAAGTGGTGATGCGGAAGTTGATCTTGGTTCTTCTTCAATTGCTACAAGGTATTCATATCCATGGTTGATGTGAATATTTATTTCATATTATTATTTATAAATTAATAGATTATTAGGTTACTAGTGAAAGGGCGTAACCCTTCACTATGCTTGATCAAGCCCTATAAAAGGCGATCTTATTGTAATTTATCATCATCATCTAATATATTATTCCTATTTATCACTAAATATGTGAGTCGGATTCGACTATTAACATCCAACTGGATACGGTTGCTGCATTTGGTATCAAAGCGAATTCGCTCCTCCAGCACTGAGCTCGGTTTTGGCTCCTCTCTCACAAAGCGGACTCGCTCCTTCGGCCGGATTCAGCTTATTCTACCTCTCTCCTGTTCGCTGCACTCACCCCTGACCGCTCCACTCACCACCATTCCACTGCATCCCTCACGTTCTTCATCACCGTTCTACATCTCCATTGTCGTTCCCTTTCCACCTCCAGCTTCTTTCCATTTGTTCACGCTCCCACTCTCACCTCTTTTCCCATCTTTGGGCATTTCACCTCACCTCTCCCTCCATTCCTCCTCTTCGCTTCTTCCCTATATCCTTCATTCCCACGCACGCTATCATCTATCCCTTCTGCTCCTCAACTCTTGGTCCGTTCCTCACTGCCCCCACATACTGTGCCCACACCATATCTTCCACCTACCTCTCAGCCTCACGCTGTGCCCTCCACCACGACTAGCTTCCATCTGCGCCTCCTTAGCTCACACTCCTCCCTGCACGCTTCTCCCTCACCGCCTGCACGCTTCTCCCCCACTGCCTGCACACTACTCCTCCCGTCCTCCACATCTCCCCACGCAACTACCCCGTGTAGCTCCTCATTCCCCGCATCCCCACGCCTCCATCTACACTCCCACACTACCTACGCCCTCCACCTGTGGCTCCCTACCTTTGCGTTCCCCCCCCGCGCTCCTCCAATCCCGCCAACCTTCTCCCACCCCCTCGTTGCTCCTCACTTTCGCATCCCCACTTCCAACGCCAACCACCGCCCTCGCCCTGCATCCTTCCCCGCGTCCCCCCATACTCTCTTCCGCTCTCTACCATATCACTTTCAGCTTCCCGCTCTCCCGTGCACATACCTCCAACCCCCTCTTGTCCACTGTGCTCCCCTCTCAGGATCCCCTCCCTCCCGCGCTCGCCCCAATAGCTGCCAACCTCACCACAACCTCACCACGCCGTCACTCTCCACGACCTGCAAAAACAAAACAAAAAACAAATACAAATATATTATAATATAATATAGTTATAATAATTCAAATTTTGTTTTATTATATTAAAACAAAATAATAAAATAAAGATTTTATTATATAATAATTAATTATTATCCTTAAAATCTCACCATCCTTAGTAAAAAGATTTTTCCACCCCTCACAAGCCAAAATAGTGTCGAAGTACACACCTCTGCATACAAGGTCCAAGACCATGGTGGAATTAAAAGACAAACTTGAGAAATTGGGAAAGGACATCAAGGCCCTTGTTGCCAACCAAGAAAAAATAAGAGAAGAAACGAAAAATAACAAGGCACTTAAGAAAGGAATTAAAGAAGATGTTGTTCTAGTACTAGGAAGAAAACTTGATGACAAAGTAGACATCATGCACGAGAAACAAAAAGAGTTAGATAACAATATGTGTGCGATGACACAGAACATAAGCACCATGGCCCAGAACTTGAGCATCATGACACAGAACCAGAATACCATAATAGAAATGTTACAAAAACTAAGGTCTAATACAAACCATATCAATAACTCAGATATGTTGGACCACTATGTCAACAAAAATGAGAGTAACAAAATTGATCAAGACAATAAACAAGACAAGGAGACTAAATATCGTAGGAATGACCAAAATACCAATAATATTTTTGATAAAGATGAGCTCAACCAAGATCATAATGAGAGTCAAGCCAGTATCATTGACAATAAGGATGATCCATACAATGACAAAAGATGGATCCTACAATATGCAAAGGAATCCAAGTCAAAGGAATTAGATATCGTAGATTCATCTTCTACCTTAACTCTTCTACCACCCTGGAGAAACCTAAATGTAACACTATCAAGTGACTTTGAGTGTGAGAAGCCTCACGAAACGCCACTTCTCGATATAACTCGTAAGGATAATAAAAGGAAAACATTACGTGATGACATCCTAAATATCGTAGGACAAGCGACTTCTAAAACAAAGCTTGATATGGTCAGTCACAAAAATACTCCTCGTATTCATGTACAAGGAAAATGGGATAACAATAATAAACATAATGGAGTACAAATTCAAGTTACAAATGAAAGGAAGATGACAAACTATTGCGCAAATACCAATCATATACCTAATACCAGTTCTAAAAAAGACATAAAGGAAGTAATGACATTGTTTCAACACAAAACGAGAATGAAAAGACGACAACAATAATCTAAGCTTTGAGGACAAGCTTTCCTAAGGGGAAGGAAATGCTGTGAATATTTATTTAATATTATTATTTATAAATTAATAGATTATTAGGTTACTAGTGAAAGGGCGTAACCCTTCACTATGCTTGATCAATCCCTATAAAAGGTGATCTTATTGTAATTTATCATCATCATCTAATATATTATTCCTATTTATCACTAAATATGAGAGTCGGATTCGACTATTAACATCCAACTGGATACGGTGTTGCAATGGTTAATTGAACTTTGGCTTGCAACAACACCTTCAAAAGTGATCTCGATGTCACCAACATAGAGCTGTGAGTACCCATCAGTAGGTACTCCTTCACAGTTCAAGCATCCATCAGTAGATGCTCTTTGATCCATGTCCAAAGTAGGATGTGTCTCAGAATGGTCTTCAATATTTTCAATGGAATCTTCTTCATGCTCATGTGATGTTTATTCATCTTTTTCAGAGCCACTTGGGAGTGACTTTCGATGCTCTTCATGTAATGCTTCTTCTGCTTCACCACCTACAGAACTAGGTGGATCATGGGTTTCCTCATTTTGCTCCTCCTTTTCACTCAAACATATATGATTTGCTCTCAAAGGTTTTTTGCAAGAGGGGCACAGACCTTTCTTCACTAACTCCACATCTTCATCGTTGGGCCTATATCCAGACAAAGCATCCACAAAAAATTTGAAGGATACTTTTGAGGATGACCTCATAATAACAGTATAGGCATATTGTTGGGGCAACGTTTTGCAAGTTTCCCTCCACCATGCTATTTCCTTCAAAGTATCTTTCCTTGGTGGTGTGATCTCCCACTCTTCATATTCATTGTACAAGTGATCACAATAGTAACCATCATCATCTCTGAATGTGAACTGGGTATAGGTACTACAAGAGGGTTCCTCATACTGTCTGCAGTACTCTTCATATTTCTCATCATAGTCATCATCATACTACTCATCATCCTCATACAACTCATACTTTGAATCTGAATAAGACATGGTTGCAATTTTATGCTTCAATGGATGATTCAATGCAGACTTGAATAACATGTCAAAAGGAGTTTTTTGATTCTCCCATTGAGTGTTTGGGGTCTATTAGGATGTGTTAAAACCCATAGGTTCCTTCCAGAAGAAATTTGGAAAGGTCTGGAGGTGTTTGGAACAAGACAAAGAAATCATAGTTTCCTAGTTTTCCTAGTTTGAAAACTAGACAAAGTATTGAAGGAGGATGTATGTGAAGTGTTTATAAAAATTCCTCAGCCACACAATCTTAAGCATCCACATATATCATATTTTCAAGCCAACCAGAAGCTCCATGTCACTTTCCTATAGGTGCCTCAGTTGTCTCATAACCATGGAATCAATGTGAAATTCATTGTCAATGAGGGTTTTGAGAAAGAATGCTTCCACTGTCTAAAGTTTTAAGCCTCTATTGAAATATTCTGTGATAGTGTGCCTAATTTTTCCAATTCCAAATTTTTTATGCTTCCACCCCCAACCTAGGCAACTAGTAAGTTAGTTGAAATTTTCCTCCATCATAGTTTATTTGGATCGAGACATTACAAACTTTGAATTGGCAATTTACTCTTCATGTGACCCACCTTGTCCATTTGGCTCTAATTTTACATTATTACTAACTTGGACATCATGCTTGGCAATTATTTGACCCTTACCACCAACTTGAAAAACTATCATAAACATGGCCAAGTGGCTTAAGCCATTGTGACCCAATGCAAAATTTGGAGACATGACATTCGAGATAGGATAGATAAAAGATATTTTGCTATAGAATTTGGTTATATTTTATTTAGCTATATATTATTTTCCACTTACTTTATGGGGCTCTCAAGAATCTTAGAGGAAAATTGAGCAAATCCAAGATGTATTTTATAAATTATAATCTTAAAATTAAAAGAAATACACCCTATTGAATCAATGCTCCCATTAGAAGTTGGTTTCCCCCCATTGAGAGTTTGACTATTATGATTAGGTACATAATGTACAAACACAAGATAACTAATATGAAAGTTGAGACATCCTAACACCACTTTAAATTTCAATCAAAGTAAAAAAGAAGTTAATCCTTGGCTAAACCATTTCAAAATAGAAGAGGAAACAATTTTTAAGGAATATTGATATTGTTTTTTTTTTTAACAAGAACAGTTTAAGAGCATTTATATTAAAAAGAGAGAGAAAATTACAGAAATATGCAGAGGGACTGATCCCGGAGGGAGTCTATGTCCATGACATCTTGATTGATCTTCTTTTACAAAAATGAGTTTGCCTCGAAAGATCCCTAAACTGTAATGACTATAACTTCTTACAAATTGCCCAAGTAAGAGTATACATAAACAAAACATATCAAAAAAGGAACTGTTTGGTTACCCAGAACCTAGATGTAACTAAGTTTCAGCATGTTTGTGGTAATGGAGTTAAAAAAAGCTCCTATTCTAGACACTATAGAATAGAGATAAACAATCAGAATTTTCATAATATAACTAGCAGCCGAAGTAGTTGAGAAAAAAGAACTGTTGATAAAAAACTAGAGATTTTGGAGAGAAGCCCGGTTAACGTTGGTGCTGAACAGGAGGGCCTGGGACGCTTTCCAGAGAATGGTCCTACTGAATGTCGGTGCCTGAAGCTTTGTTGTCATGTAGGCCAGGGATGCAGTGGCCTATATCTTCTCCGAGCCTGTCAATTTTTCCTTCAACGTCCACTATATTCCGATTGTTGTCCTTTGTTTTGAATCAAGATTTGAAATGTTATTAGCAACGTAGTCCATCGTGTCAAAAAGATAGGAGATCCTCCCATTTATCAGATTGTTGTTGTTCTTGATTTCATAAATGGTAGCTTGAATCAGGGTGTACATTCTTGAGATTTCCTGTTTCATCTCCAAATTTTCTACCCTGATAAGATGAATTTGGTCCTCCATGGATTCCAGAAAGCTTTTGAAGTTAGAGGTTGAGATAGGGTTGGAGGTGGAAAAGGAGACGGTAGACGCCTTGCTACAACCTTCCAAGGATAGAAAGTTGAGCTTTGGGAGTTCGTTGGAATTGATAGGCAGAGGAGAGCTCGGTCGAATACCAGAGGGTTCGTTCTCCTGCAAGAGGGCGAGTGATTTGTTGCATAGAAGGAAATTAAGTGGAAGTTGAAGGTCAGAAGAACCAACACCCAGGATGGATGCTAGATACAGAGCATGCAGGTCACCCATTACACTTCGGAGTCGAGCTTTCACAGAGAACCAGAGAAGGAAATGGAGAGAATGCGAGACAAAACGGGGAATGGGACGGGGATGGAAGAGCCCACTTGGCGAATTTAATACAATCGTGTTGAGCTGATGCCAAAAACGAGAAATCCCAGTTGTGCTCCAACGAGTTATAAATGCATGCAGAGGAAGGTTCTGGAGGGACGCGAGGTAGGTGCCACGTCTAGGGTGGTCAAGTAGGCCCATGTGTGGGTTGAAATCAAGGTTTGTCGAGTGTTTAAGAGGGGCAATTTTATAAGGTGTCCAAGATGAGTCAATGGACCCATCAACGTTCATTTTGTCCTCGTTGCAAACAATGTAGCCATAGTCTAGTTGAACTCCCTTGTTCGCCATTTGATCCGCGAATTGATTGTTAGTTCGGAGAATATGAAGGAATTTTACAGCACTGAAGTCACTGAGAATAGTTTTGAAGATGTGATGCAGCTTGAGAGTAGGGGTTTTGTAATTCATGATGAGTTTTCGGGACTCTCTTATGACCAGAATAGAATCACCAAAAACAACCAAATATTTTATGCCAAGAGTACTTGCTATCTCCAGCCCCTTGATTAAAGCGAGTCATTCCACATAGTTGTTCGAATTCTTCCCTAATCCCCAAGCATAATCTTTCTGTCTGTTCCCCCCAGGGTAAAAAATGACCCCTCCCGCACCTGCCAACCCAGGGTTACCTTTAGAGGCACCATCAAAGAAAAGAGTGTGACATCCTAGATTTGTCCACGAGTTGTTGAAAGCTTCCAAGGTCATTCGGACCTGCCAATTTAAAGAATTTGGTTTTTTTGAGGAGGAGATCCCCAAGGGTGGGGTGGAGGAGCAATGAAAATCAGAAGTCCAAACTTTTTCTTCAACTGTCAGAGGTTCAAGATGTATGTAAGGAATATTGATATTGTTACAAATACTATCACTTCCAAATTTAAAGAAAAATGTGGTGCAATGAAGTAATTTAGAGAGTAAGAGAATTAGCCAGGTAAGTTAGCTCAAGTGGTTGAGAGCTATTTCTTGCAAGTAGGAGGTATTGAGGTCAAATCCTCGGGTGGCTATGTATAAATTGTAATAGGACCTCGCGGATAAAATTATTTGTCATATTTGTGATACTAAAAAAGTGCAAGATGGAAACCACTTTCTTTTAAATTGTCATACATATTCCCATACTAAATTTTAATTTAAAAAAATTGTAACATTATCAATATTTATAATTTGGTAACACATCTAAACCAATAATATTAAAAAAGCTTTCTCATAAACCAATCTCATTACTTCAACTAGTTTCACTAATTATATACCAACATATCAATGATTATTTTATGTGTGTGAGAAAGATTTTTAAATTATATACATTTCAATATTAATTTTTTTATTTATATGTATTTTTTCATTTTAATATTTTTAAAAAATAAATATTTCAAAATTAAGAACACTTTTTTTTAATAATATATTATATTATATTACTCTAGCTCAAATATTTTGAAGTGAAAACAGTTTAATATTGTTTTACTTTAATTATTTAACATTGTTTTATTTTTAAAATTTTCTACATTATTTAATTTTTTATATTGTTTTACTTTTTAACTTTTTTTTACATTATTTTACTTATTACTTTTTCCTATTCTTTAAAAGTTATTTTAAATTTTTTGTCAAATCAATTATTACTATGTTGAAAACGATACGTACCCAAATTTTATTACTGTATTTATATATTGAATTAATAATAAATATATTGTTTTAAGAACTCGAACCATGTTATAAACATAAATATAAAACTTATAAAAAATAAATCAAAATTTATATTTATAATAAAGAAACAAGAGCCACGGTGTGGCAATGTCCCCGACCATGCAAATGGCAAGAAGCGATGGTGCATTTAGTTGATTGGATCATTTTGCAACATAGAAATTAATATATTGTTTCTACAGAATACTTATAGTAATGTTCTTTATACATTTATATACATCGAGGGTGAATCTACATTTGCTATAAAGAAGAATAATTCTCTTTATACATTTATATGCACATCGAGGGTGAATCTAGCTATAAAGAAGAATATATAAATATATTTTTCGAGGATGAATCTACATTTGCTATGAAGAAGAATATATAAATATACTTTTCTTTATAGAAATACATATCATTTATAACAAAATGAATGGTCAGAGTCCTTGGGCTCCCTTAGTGTTTAATGTATATGTTGAGATTTGTGTTTTTGATAAAATGTATAATGTTTAATGTGCTTGAAGGAGGGCTTTATCAGAAATTCTATGTAATTTTAAGCTTCAGTGTGTCTCTAGCCTCATTGATGAGCCCAACAGCTCTCTGACTCCCTGTTGAGATATTTGGAGATGCAAGACCTGTAAACTTAATTGTCTCTATTCATTCAATTACTGCCAGGCTTTTATCTCTCTACAACAATTCATAGATTCCTCCTAATAGCTATTTTGGCAATCTCCACACTATGGCAAGTGCAAGCTGAAATGAAGGCAAGAGAGCACTAAGAATCGAAGAATTCTAGACCCTCTAGCTATAATAAGATTCCAAATTCCATCTTTCACAAGGTTGTATCTAATTTTGGAGATATTTGATTGTATGTACAAAAAAAATGAGTCTGTCTTCATATATTTTACCTAGTCAATTCCTCCTCCTTTAGGTTGGCCTAGTGCACTTTTTTTTTTTTTTTATGAATGTAGGCTATAAATTAAGCACATTAAAGAAGCATAATTCTAATTTTGTCTTCATCATAGATTTATTGATTTGGACCAATAATACTAGAGTCCTTTACTTAACTTACTTAGTGGAATCTTCTGCTTATACGAAAAAAGAAATTTCAGGCATTTCAACAAACCAAAGAGCCAAGAACAAAGTCAAAGAAAATGACACAACCTCTGGATATATTGGACAAGGTCAAGTTGTGTAACAAGTGCAAAAGATTTGATTTGATTCCAAAAAATAATTTTATGGTTTCTAATATGGAATAAATGTTCATTTTCTTAGCCTTTCAAAATAATAATACTATGTGTGATCATTAATCACAAGGATTCATTTCTAGGGGCCATGGTCCTTAGCCTACAAGAAGAGAGTTATTGAAGTCTTGTTGTGTATGAAGAAACAATAAATTTGTGCTCCTTTCTATGAAATATTTCAATTGACTGCCATCTTTGTTAGCTTAATTTTTCGAAGTTGACTTTATGGATTATTGGTTGCTAATGATTGTTTTCCCGTTTTATGCTTTAAAGAAGAAATGTAGTGTCGATGACTATGTGGACATAAAGATCAAATCCATGAATCAATGGTAAATGCCTGTAGATGTAGCTAAAAAGTTTACCCTTTTCAATTATTGAGTCATAGATGCTGGTGATCATGCTCATCGTTTTCTTTTAGCAGGAGGTTTCGGTAATTCAAAATCCCAAATTTCATATAGATATTTGTATTTTCTACTATCTTTGACTACGGTCTAAAATCCACATGTTTGCTTTCAAGAGAGACAAAATAAGTTCCAACTTTGTTTCACATGCCATTGAGTCTATGGTATACCAAACCCTTACTGTAGTTGATAAATATATAGGGATGTCTGGTAATATTATTTTTAGCAAGAAAACTTGTAATCATATTGAATAACAAAAGAGTGGTATACCGTAACTGGGTACCTAAACCATTGGGCTTAAGGCCAATGATCCAATTACATTCACTGTGTCCAGATCTTCACTTGAATTCAATGCTTCTAACTAGGATGAAGATTCTATTTGTTTTGAAGGTAATACTATGATTTAGTTCATGATACAAAGAAAAAACTTTATTGTGAGCACATGCTTACGAAAGGGAGAGATATTGAGAAAATTTAGAAAATATACCAAACTTGATGGCTAATGGCCTCTTCTTTCCTGATAAAAAATGTTAGATTAGACTCAAAACAAAGCAATAACTAACTCTTTGAATGAGAGCGTCTTCTAGACGAAAATGAAACAGTTAAAATCTAACCGACTTTTCCTAATAAAAGCATTCAACATATCGCAATGTCTAAGTAAATATACTATGCCAATATGACATTGAAATTCAGAATGCAGTTATGATCCTACATGGTCAACATAAGAAAATCAAAAGAAGAAAACAAGAGACAAAAGCTACTAGGATTTATAGTGGTAAAACCTTTACAACGTGGAGCAGAAAACCTATTTTTTAATTATTATTATTTTAATCTCAAAACTTTGTGATAATTGCCCTATAGTATTCCTCAAGCATCTGGATGAGATTTGTATTATCTCACATTAATTATGTGAAGTGATCTTCTCGCTATTGATCCCAATATATTGGGGAAGTCCTGAGTTCATTATTTCTGTAAAACGCAAGAAACTGCATGTGAGATGTTGTCAACACTAAATGAACTAGAAAGTGTTGTGATGGAAACGATGGGTCAATGTAGAACCTTGTCCAAGGTGATTTAATGGATCTAATTGGTGCTTAAGGGTCATTGAGACCTCATTGCAGGTGGGGGTTTAGCACTATAAGTCCTCATACTTTTGTCTCTTGTATTCTATCTATTCATTTGATTTATATCAATCGTGCATGTTTTAAAAAAAAATTGTTGCAAAAAAACAATTGATAGCTATGTTTATGTAATCAACATATATTTCACAAATGAATTGTTGAAAAAAAACAATTGATAGCTATGTTTATGTAATCAACATATATTTCACAAATTCATTTGGGAGATGAATGATTGTCGAAGTGCTATAAATGCGAGAAGGAAACATTTTTTGGCTGGAATGTATTGGTTTGCAAATGCATAAGGAGGTTTGATATTTTTTGGTAAAATCTCCACTGCAGTAAACCGTTCTCCTTGTGGGAAGAATGTACAAGCAAAATAACATTTGTAGGCGATGAATTCTAACATTTTATTTTGCAATATACTGTTACCATGAACGGGTGGAACATCTTCATGTCAGTTATATTAGGAAAACTTAAAAGATCATCTATATTCATAACTTGGTTCTTTCCTCTATGATCCTATATGAACTTCGATGTGCCCATTGGCATGTCAATGACAATGTGTTATTTCTGTTTTAACTGCTTCAAATTCTCCACTACTGTTCATCATGGCAACGTTACTCTATCAGGCTATGAACAGAAAAATATAGAGTTCAGTATTCTCAGGAGGTATGAACAGAAAAATATAGAGTTCAGAATTCTCAGGAGGATCTTGATTAACTAAGGAGGCGCAAATTTATTAATGATGAAATTATGTGCATTAAATTTCATGAACTGACAGTATGGATGGCAACTTGGCATGGTAGCTGTTAATTCGTCAATTAATTAAAATAATAATAATTAGATCAAATACAGAATGGCATGGTAAGGTGTTAATTCGTCACCAGCTTATGTGGGAGCTTAATCTGTACTATTTGATTCAACTTAATGAATAACAATAGTATGTTTTTTTTCGCAGAAAAAAAAAAGTGTTAATTCGTCAACTAATTAAAATAACTAAAAATTGAGACGCTCCTTACAGACCGTGTTCACATTATCAGCTAATTGCATGCCCATGAAAGGACAAACTATTACAGCAACAGGATCATTACACACGCCATGAGATGATTAAAAAAGCATAAAGTTTGTATTTCAACAGTTCTATATTACAGCAGCAGCCGCATTACACACGCCATAGCTTGCTGTCCCATACCCCATTAATGCACCTCGATGCCTGCCATACCGCGGACACCATCAACAGCAATAAAAACGATATCACCTGCATTTAAACCTGCACCATACCGCTGGCCATTAAACAGCTTGCTGTGCCATACCCCATTAACGCACCTCGGTCCTCCATGCCCTGCCATATAGCGGACACCATCCGCAGCAATAAAAACGATATGACCTGCATTTAAATCTTGCTGACAAAAGAGCGCCGCTGGGTCCTGGGCACACAGCCCTAGGACTACGTAAACCACAAACCAGCCAATCACAAGTCAAATAAAACCTATGCCAAATAAAAAAAAATAAATATAGCAAAAATAAAACACGTTAAAACCTTTGTTAATGCCATCAGTGCCCTCCTCCCACAAACCAACTAATACCCTCTACCCAAAAATAAATATCTGGGACATAATAAAACAAGTGAAATTAGCACCAAAAGTGCTTATACCTGCCTTTTAAAAATGTTGTAAGATATTAGTTATTCATAATTCAAAATTAAAAAGTTAAAATAATTATGAAAATTATACTAAAAATAAGAGAGAGAAGTGACATCTATTGCTCTATACCTTTAAAATAAATGAAATAGAATAATAAATCAAGTATTATAAATAGTAACATTTATGTAAAAGAAATAGTGAATTAAATATGATTACTGATCCATATTTCATTAATTTTTTTTTAAATATAATTGATGTTTCATTTTGTATTCATTCACAAACCATTAATAAAACTAAAAATAGGTATGGTATTTTGTTGAACATATTGATTTGGTGTTTCAATGTTTGAGTGAATATCTTGCTATACACTTCCATTGAATATTTTAGTTAAGTAGTTTTTATTTTACAATTTATTCAAATAAATAATTAAAAATATTTGGAAAAACTGTGATTCCTCACCATTTAAAAAAAATACTTAAGTAAATATTTTGTTTTTGTAAATTCCATTAATTTGATTTTGATTTTTTAAAATATGAGTGTTTTAAATCATTAAATTTATTATAGTTGAATGAAATATAATAATATTATTATTTAATATAATCAAATTTTATAAGTTTTTATATTTGATTTATATTATATAAACTCAAAATTGATATTTTAATTTATATAAATAAAAATTAATATATTGCGAACAAATTTAATACTAAAAAAATTCAATATAAATTATATATATATATATATATATATAATAAATTAATATAATATATAAATCATAAAATTTAAATTTAAATACATATATTAGTTTTAATTCATATATGTAAAATACTTATTTGAAATCATCGATGCAAAAGACGTTAATATTTGAGATGGTAGTTTAAGAAACTTGGTTAATATTTGAGATTATAGTTTAAGAAACTTAGATGGTCATTAATTAATTTAAATTGAGTTAGTACTTAGAGATACTTGGCTATTTATAGTTTTTTTATAATTTTTTATTTTATTTTTAAATTAATTTTATATCTGAAAATTAAATTTCTAACTAGATTCATAGGTATTACACAATCAAAAATTAAAATTTGCATTTTTGAAAAATCAAAAAATAATTTTTTTTACGTTTGAATTAAGAAGAAAAAAGTATTAAATTTGTCTCTCATTAGCATACAACAAAACATTTTATACCTTTAGGCGATCAATATTAAGCAAATTATTATGGCAATTCAATTAAGACTCTAATCAATGTTTATTAACTTATACTAATTTATTTTATATATAAAATATTGGTCTAAAATGTATTTTTTTCATTTTTATCTTTAATTTTTTATTTATGTATACTACTATTTCTAAATATGTATTTTTTATATTGTTATCGTGGATTTTTTTTTAATCATTTCAAAACTATTTATATATATAAATTTTAAAGTTGTGCCAACTTAAATGTGATAATAATTGTATATAAAAAAATGACTACTACATGCCATGCGGCATGCACCACGAAAATGCTATATACCACAATACTATATTATAAAGAAAATAATAATACATAATATGATATTAGAATTTGAATCCTTAGTATACAACAAAACATTTTTTATTTTACTAATTGTTTTTATTATCAAATACAAAATTTATTTATTTATTTGTAAATTAGTTTTATTATTATTTTATTTTCTTCTTAATAGACAGTTAATAAGCAACTTTGCTCCTAATTTCACTTGTTTATTCATATTATCATGTTTGTACTATCAAGTACTAACATCTTTTTAATTTAAAAACATTATAGTAATAAATTAAATCAATATTAATTTATTTTAAAGAAGATAAGAAAGATTAATTAAATCTTGTTTACTCACAATTTTGATTTCTTTAAATATTAAAAAAAAAAACCTTCAATTAAAATGATTATAATAATAAAATAGATTAACATAATAATATTTAAAATAATATTTAAAGTATAAAGAGAAATCAAATTTATTGAGATACAAATTTTAATTAAATTATTTATATTAAAATAAGTTTAGAGGTTAAGAAATGTAATTCTTCTAAATATTTAAAAAATATTCACTTAAATTAAATCTATACACAAAATCCGTTTTTACTTAAAATAAATCAATATTAATATATAATCATTTTGATTTTGATTATAATAATGTTATAATAATTTTTTTTAATTGATTGAGATATTTTAATAGAATTATAATTAAAAAAAAATGAATTACTACGTAATCGACACTAACTTTGGTCTATTTTACTTTTATATCATTTTTGAAGTAGAAAAAAAATTGAAATTGAATGAGCTTCGCCCGTTCGTCAAGGGGTTAGTTAAAATGCCAAACCCTTACTGGATTCGTCCCTGTACTTTCTAGATTTTGATTTTGCATCCCATTTGAATCTTCCATATGAAACTCATAACTGAAATGAATCTTTATTGATTTTTCCATTCATGCCAAAATTTGTGTAAGAATCATTGAAGTTCAAAGAAATGAAACAAGTAATCATGAAAGTAAAGCTTGAAGGTGTATTATTTAGTTTTTAATTCACTATTTTATCCCACATTGCAATAGCTTTTACTCATGTTTTCTGTCAAAGTATCGTGAATGTATATTTGAGGGATTGATGGCTTGCAATTAGTGAGGGATTACATTATAAAAGAGTTTATATTCATAATTTTTCTTTCAACAATGAATGTAGTATGCAGGGGAGGCAAGTGCACGAGGGATCATTTTTTTATTTAGGAGGAAAAATTGTCATCTCTTTTGCTTGGGGACTGGGGATAAAATCAAATAATAAGGAAGAAGGGCTAGCCCTCCTTCATGGCATGGAAATCGTCTCGAATCTAAACATCTCCAAACTAATGGTTTTCAAAGACTCTAGGCAAGTCATACAAAAGATGAGAACAAGATATAAAAAACGGGTTTCTCAATGTAAAAGGATATATCCCAAAATTGCTCTTCTAAATAAACCTTTTGAGGTCTCTTTTCTCCACGTCATGAGGGGGAACAATAGTCATGCTGATGAACTAGCAAATCAAGGAGCTAAGTTCATTCTTGGAATGGTGAAATATGATAATGGTGATCAAAAGGTTAAATATGTCCCCTAAGCCCCTTGGTAGCGTTGGTCCCGTTAACGTTGCCACCCTTAGCTTGGAACCTTTGAATTCATAATGGTCTCCCTTCTCTCCACGATGGGAGACGCGTGGGCGATCACATGGAAACTCTCCCATCTGTCATATCAACGACAGTAACATTGAAGAGGCTTTTAATGTGAACCTTTTGGGTGAAGCTCACATATATGGGAAGACAAGATGGGCATATATGCGAATGAGTTCAGTTTCGAGCATTATTTATGTTCAAGTGGACGAGGACGATGGGGGTGTGGATGGCGGCCCGACGCAGATGTCCTGTGAATAGCTGGAAGTCCTATCTCTTTGGATTTGGGAGCCTGGAGATTTTGGCCTCTTGCAGAATTCAACACAGGGTTCAATGGCGGGTTTTGTTGAGGGATTTGCTTTAATGAAGGCCAACGTTGAAGACTTCAAACAACATCTACGCAGCGTTTTTGAAGCTATTTGCGTTGGTGTTAAGGCCAACCATGAGATTGCTGAAGACATGAGGTATATTCCACATTAGCTTACCTGTCAAGACTCTCGCATTGATGATTTAGAGGTAAATCTAAAAGAATTGTGTCATGTCCCCATTTTGACCCTTATAATATTTTGGGCTATAATGTAAATATTGTATGCATATTATGTATGATTCCTAGCGTGGAGCTCAAGGCCAAGGCCCCGCTAGTGAACGCTCGAACTCGAAGAGGCAAGTATTTGATATTATGTTACCCATGTGCTAGTGAGCCATGGAAATTGTAAATATGAATTTTAATATAAATGCCCACAACTAGCTATGCAATGCAACAAGAGATGGGGGCACGATGTTTACAAGGAATTGGGAGAGAAATATTCAAACCCTTGAGCCAATCAAGTCAAGCCAAATGTCAATGAGAGAACCCATCAATCCTTAACTACTCATGTTGAATTTTGTACCCAATCATTTACTCTCCCAAGAGTTGGTTGAGGTAGTTAATGCCTTGGGGAATGGAGAGGTATGGCTGTCCAAATTCGGGTATGGGAAAGCCGCCCTTCATGGTAAATCGTGTTTGGCTTCTTGGGCAAGAAAAGAGCCATGAATTGCTTCCCAAGCCATTATTCACCCATCTATTTTGCACTCTCACGAGTTTGGAGCTACCTGAGCGTTTTTCTCCATGGTTTTGTTGTGTTTTCCTTCATTTTCGTAGCTGGGAAGGGCGTTTTTATGTTGCAGAGCCGTGAGGAAGGAAGGGAAATTGTTTTGGGGACCATAGAGGTTGTTTTGGCCCACTGATTGCTTGTATATCTGTGGGAGAAAATGTTTCCTTCCCTATGGTCGATTTTCCCTCTCACAAATCCATTTTTGGTGTGCCCATGTTTTGGGGAAAATCCATGTCTATTTAGTTTCTAAGTCCCATTGCTGAAAATGTATTTCCAAGCCCATATCTGAGTTTTGTGTGCAAGAGAATTCTGGGGTTGGGATGGGTGTCCATTGCTTTGGCTGAGCTGAGCTTGAGAGACCTAATTTCCTTGTAGATATCATGCCCAGCTTGGGGGTGGTCTCTGAGTGCTGAAATAATACAGTTTGAGCAAAGACCTATGGTTGGGTGGAACGTTGCAGCGGCATAGCTAGTTGCATGGGACAGTCTTACAGTGAGATAAGTATATCCTCTCAATTGTATTTACTTCTGCACTGTTTTAATTAATGGATGATTGTTCTTGATATGATAGATGCTTGAAAATTGTGTGGATGATGTTTTGTTCCATTGTGTATATCTGCTTGCATTGCATCCGCACACATATACATTGCATTGTAATGCCATTTTGTTTTATTCATGATGAATTGGGCTAAGTTTTGTGTAAAGCTAGATTTTAGTGCCATGTTCCCTTCCTTTCATTAGATAGATGGGAGGGGTCGTGACAAATTGATGGGCACTATGGATATTATTAAAGAAGAAATCTTGAAGATGGCAAAAATGACTCAATGCAGTCATTGCCAAGAATCCCCAGCAGAAGATGTGCGCCTAATGGATGGAACCTCAGTTCTGCAACCAATGTTTGGTTTTCAAGGCAAGTAGGAATAGCAGGGTTGGTCTTTTATCTGGGTTTTCTGAATGTTTTTTTTTGTTTTGCTTAACCATCAGTTTGTAAGGGTATACCCCTCTTCTGTCATGGTGAAATCTAGGAAGCAAATTAAAAACTTTTGTAGATCCAAGCTAGTGCAAGTTTTGGTTATATCCTTTCAGACTGCATTAGAACTCAAACTTCTTCTTATGGCTTTGTAATGAATGGTTGTGCACAACTTTTTTATAATATCAAAGTTTTTCAATTTATGTTCAAAAAACAACAATGAATGTAGTATGGCATTTTACTTCTATGGAACTTTTCTCAAAATATGAAGTGGGACATGAAAATTACAAGTTTGGGACATGAAGATCATTGAGAGCTTCTAATTATATTTGGGCATTGTTATCATATGAAATATATCTATAACAAAAATAAGTACTAATAAAATTATTCATTGTCCTAACCTTATCTTGAAATTAGAGTAAATAAGTATAAGTTACACTTTGACTTTGTTTGTAATGGAGATTTCTTGGATACTTGATTATGTGTCTATTTTTCACATTTAATCTTCACACTACAATTTTTTAAAACTAGTCATGGTGATTATGACTATAAATTGGTTTAAAACATTTATCAATAAAGTAAGTATCTAATCGTATCTAAAGAAAAGACGAATGATAGTTTGTTCCTCTAATTTTCATGGCGCATTGCCAAACATTCAACTGATTCATTTCAAAGTTAATAGTGTTTTGAACCAATGAATTGAATAATTAAAGCATTGAATTGTACAAATTTAAGGACAATTTATTAAATCTAAATGATTGAATTGTAGAAAGAATGGAATTGCAAACCCTTTCAAAGTCAAAATTCAACTATGAAAATTGTAAAAAAGACCTACCTAAAATTGAATATAAGGTCATTTTTCTCAAAGACTAATCATTGTAAAGAAAAAGATTGGAGTGCAGAATAGGTAGTATCTAACACCTTAAGGTTGCTAGAGACAACTTCAAGTTAGTTTGACACATAAGCAAAACAAGTGCAAATGAGTGAAAGTGTTTGCAAAATGCAAATCAAGAAATTAAAAATCTACCAAACTCTTTATATGATTTAGATAATTAGATTGTTAATTTTCACAAACAAATTGATCCAAAGGGTTAACTAATCAAATCACTTCAACTAAAATTAATTTTAAAAGCACAAGAAATCTTAGTAAAATGAGAATATGGTTGATGTATTTTGTGACAAAAATGATCTAATACAAAAGGTTGATGCTACTCGTGACACAAATGACCTAATGGAAATGGTTGAAACAAATGCAACTAATGATATGACTAATACATTCCTAGCTAGTCATGAAATGGAATCATTCAAAAATAAAGAATTGATGAGGACAAGTTTTGTTAAAGATAACTCACAAATATAAGTTATAAAAAAAACACTCATGAATGTATGAAATAACCACATAGTCTTCCCAAAATCATTGTCGAGACTTTGGGAAGTGCAATTCAACAAGAGTCAATACTACTTAGAATACGAAAAAGTGAGTAACTTTCATATTCCTAACTATTTCAAACTAGTTCAATGTATAATTATCATATTGCATGCCAAAAATTTGAAAAAGCTAGATAAATGTTTAACAAGTTGATGCAGAAATTAATAATATTGAAATGTAAGTATAACTCCAAATAAAATAAAACTAATGCTTGATAATAAACCATAAATAAAAATAAAAATGCATTTATTGTATCATATGAAACAATCACATTTAAGAAGTACATTTCAATATTTGCATTATTGAAAGTTTATTTACAGATACAACCTAGGATATTAAGAAGATAGTGAATTTTATATTTTTTTTTGTATCATATGAAACAATTACATTTAAGAAGTACATTTCAATATTTGTATTATTGAAAGTTTATTTAGAGATACAACCTAGGATATTAACAAGATAGTAAATTTTATATTTTTCACTATTTCAAATCAATTTAGTTTTTTTTAAATATCAAAATTTTTAAAAAAAAATTAAAAAATAAGTTCTAAATATCCAACAATAATGCAAAATTTAATAATGTCAACATGAACTCCAATTAAAATAAAACTAATAATTAATTTTACACAACCATACTTAAAAATAAAAATACATTTATTATATTATATAAAACAATCACATTTAAGAAGTATATTTCAATGTTTAGATAATAAACCCATGCATGATCGACCTTTAATTCTGATATGGATCTAGCCCTGAATCAGAATGTTGAGTTACAATTAGTTCTGGCGTTATTTTTTAACCTGTTTAGATAATAAACCCATACAAAATCGACCTTTAAATCTGATAAGGATCTGGATCTAGGCCTGAATCATACATAATCGAACTTTAATTCTGATCAGGATCTAGGCCTGAATCAGAATGTTGAGTTACAATTAGTTCTGGTGTACCCTCCTTTAAAGGGTATGGACATAGTTTGAATATAATAAAGAAAAAAATGGGCAGGACAATGTTTATAGTCAGATTGTAATACCTTTTTCTGAGTACTTTTCTCGTTAGCTCATATATGTTACCCAGTCATGATCCATATGAATTATTGAATGTTCTTGAAGCATCTGCTTCACATATATGAAAAAAATATTACTTCTTATAATTCGTTCATATACATCTCTAAAATTTTAGATATACATATTTAAAACTTTTAAACATGGTTAAGAAAGAAATAGAAAAGATACCATCACATCAATCCAATTTAATTAAAAAATATATTTATTTCATAAATTTCTAATATATTAAAAATATATAACAAGATAAATTTGTCATCTAATTCATAATATGATTACAGTTGGTTGTCTTTCCAATTGTTATCAAATATAACTGGTATTGGCTATAATACAATACAACTGGTATTGGCTAATACCAAAATATATAAAATCCAAGATCTGGATAATTATTGAGCTATTCAGAGAAATGGATTATAGAAAGGACAAGAAAAGAAACATTGGAAAATTTTGAACAAAAGCGGCAGTGATACTTTCCATGATCAGCACAGAACACTACCTCCATTTCTCCGAGGTCTCTAAGATGGGGGTAGTAAAGGGCTGCCTTCCTTGATCAGCACAAAAACACTGCTTCCATCACCTCGAGAGATTCTGAGGTCTTCATCCAAGTAAGTTGTCAACAACCAAGACTGTGCCCTGTCAGTTCGTATTGGAAACTTGATAGGGGGTTGCTCAGATATGCTTTTCACTACAGAAGTTGCAGCATTCTGGATTGAAGTGATCAGTCCTTTAAAGGGAGCTAGAGCAATCTTTTGCCCTAAAAATTCCACATACTCTGGAATCTCAATAGCATCTGTAAGCTGGGGTGTGCTTATTATTCCTTCTTCAAACTTTATCTGCACAATGTCCACGCAAAGTAATGAATGTTGATCTCAGGACTACTGTGCGGTCAATGCTAAGACTCTACTAATGAAACCCTCCAAAATGGAAATGAATAAGACAGCAGAAGAAACATGAAAATAAAATCTCACTTTTGGTTGCGATACCGAACAATCTCCTTAAGCAGAGATAAACAATGTTGTAAATCTTGAACTGTTTTCAGTGTGATTAATATGTATCTCAAGCAAACTTACCCCAAAATTCAAATTTAATTCAGAAACCAAAATTCAAATTTAATTCGGAAAATGACTCTGTTACACAAAAGAGTAAATATTATATTATCACACGTAAGCAACAAGTAAAGTGGTTTGTGAACAACGATAGGCGTAGCCAACCACTTAGTTTTGTGGAGATGACTGGTTGTTAAACAAGACAAAACATTAAACTAATTAATATAAACATTAATACAACGACCATGAAATGAATCTCCACGGTACACTTGTTACACTGGTTAATCTTGTTGATCCACTCAAAGAAATCCAAGATCTCAGATAATATCTAAACACTTATCGGTGTAAAAATGCTAAAATTTTTGGATAATTGATAGGTAGTCACAACTCAGTCTTGGAAGATGTATGTGTTAATAGTGAGTGTAGTTTTGATATTTTAATTTTTTATAATAAAAATATATATAAAAAATAATTAATTGGGATATATTTTAACTTTGAATATTGAGAAATCAAATGCTTTTTTAATTGAAATTTATCTGAACTTTCAGATTGAATTGATTAAGTATAAAAAAGTGACATAAAAGAGGAAACCTTTTAATAAAAGATTTTCACTAAAGAAAATTTATTGTTCTTGATAAATTGAGATTAAAATAAATTTAATCTCATTTATAAACATATGAACCAGTAACCAGCTTTAAAACGTTCTGACAGAATTTGTGTTAAAAGTCATACTCATGAGTCAGGGAGGCCAAGTTAGACTGGCATTGACTCAACTTGGTTTGGTTTTCCTGAAAAGGGAGTCGGATTCTGAAATGTCCTGTCACATACCCATCATGCCAACATGGGAGAGACTGTTACTCTAATTCCGGGATATCTAGCCTCGTACTTAGTAAACGAAGATTCATATAAAATGAATATGGGCATACGCAAATGCATAAATATTTGCCCGAGCAACCAGCTATGCAACTGCAACGTTCCACCCAACCATAGGCCAACTGTGCTTATCAATCTCTTGATACAACCGCCACCCCCGAGCTGGGCATGATTTCTACAAGGAACAAGGGAACAACAGACTCACATATAGCCAAAATACACCAAAATCAGCCAAGCCAATCAGCTTGCTAGGAGATGGAAAATGAAGAATTGCTAAGCTAGTGAACTCGAGCACAGAGCCATGGATACCTCTACAAGATCTATCTAACTTGGCACCCACAATACCTACACACCCAACACAAGGAATAATTCTCTTCACTGCTACACAGTCCCTCAAGCCATACCTTCCTTTCTAGTGCTCTCAGGGTGTGCATAGAAAAGTAGCCAAAGCCCTCTTGATCTTCTTGAGAGGTTACTCCCTTCAGTAGGTTTATCAAGCCAATTCTGTCCACTACCACTCCAAGTTTCTTGCTCACAGGTTCAAATCAAAACAGGGATGCACATAACAACAAAAGTATAAGTGCTGGGCATGAAGAAACGTTTTTACAGTGAGATGCCCAAAGATGGGGTTTTCATTAGCTTCAGAAAAACGTGGGAAACCCAAAAACGAAACTGGAAGATGGGGAACAACCCTGGGAAGCCAAATCCGTTTTCAGAAAAAACGTCCATGGACATTTTGGGGCAAAAACGGCCTCCATAACAGTCCCAAATCGTAGTCCTCCTCTCCCAGCCACTGTGTAACACAAAAACGAGCTCCCAGCCATGGAAAAATGCAGGAAAATGATGAAAAACATGATGGGGAAAGCCCAGCTAGCTCAGGCTGCGTGAGAGGGCAAAGGCCATGGGTGAAAGATGGCTTTAGGCACCATTTCGTGGGTGTTTTCTTGCCCAAGAAGCAAATATATGAATTCCCAGGTTGATGGCTTGCCCATGCACGAAATTGGCTTCCATACCTCTCCATTCCCAAAGCATTAACTGCCTCAACCAACTCTTGGAAGAATTAAATGATTGGATGCATAACCCAAAATGGGTAGTTGGTGGTTTATGGGTTTTCTCATTGACACATGGATTAACACCATTGGTTCAAGGGTTTGAATAATTTCCCTCCATATTCCTTATAAAAATCATGTCCCCATCTCTTTGTTGCATTGCATAGCTAGTCGTGGGTATTTCATTAAAATCCGTATTTACATGATGTTTTATTTACATTGTGCCTATCTAGCACAAGAACCATATGCACCGATTTTAATTGCTAATAAATAAAACGATAAATCAATGGCGGGGCCTTGGCCTTGAGCTCCTCATCATGATTTAATAACGATATTTACATCATTTACAATTTTAATGCCACATGGTCAAAATAGGGACATGACATGTCCAGAGGAATATGATAACAACGATCATCATGAGATAAAGAAATATGCACACCCTTAAAGAAAAAAAGAAATATGCAGAAGTCCTTACAGAAATACAGACACATGCAAGGACCACCTTAATCTGTGTACTTGTAAATGTACATCCCCACCAAAAAACCAAATTGGATTTCACTGGCCCTCAGGTTTGAAATTCAGGGTCATACCCAGCAGTCAAACTGAGGGCCAAGTCACATTGAAGATGCCTCGACTGGGCTTCCTGATAGGGCAGTCCGCCTTAAGGAATCATCCCGTAAAGAATTATACAGAGAACAACACCACTTACACAACCTACACCTTAATCTTTGCAGGGTTAATCTTTGTATTTGTAAATGTCAGTCTACCCAGAAAACTAAACCTGGTCTTTCTAGGCACCAATGTTCCATTAAATAAGCATGCATTCTCAGTAGGAAAGTGAGCTCACGAGGTATAGAAATGGCAGATATCTGAAAGAAATCAAAACTCAATCTGTGTATTTGCAAAATGTAAGTCCATACTTGTAAAACTGCTATGGAATTCATACCTGCACTCGCTTGGGACTCCGCACTTCGAAAGTTGCATTTGTACTAAATGCTGTGGTGGCCAGAGGTCCTGCAAATTGGACAGAGTTCTCCACTGTAAGAGTCCCAGAATCAAACTTTTGAGAAATTTCCTTAACCTTCACCAATGGCAATATCCCAGCAGCAAGCAATGGGAATAGCTCGGAGAAGGATGTATACCTGCAAAATCAGAAGAGACGAAATATATCAGTATCTTATGTTTACCAGAAAGGGTAAACAAGATACGGAAATGGGCTAAAGGGTTTCCGGGTTTATTACGTATATAAAATTGATAGCAATGAACTAATGCAGTTTCAAGACAGAGAGGGACAGGAACGGGAAGTCCCCAGGTCAGGTTTCTGATTCTGTTAATATTCAAGAAAAACTTTGCTAGAAATTGAACTAAGGAGTGTGCAGAATTACACTAGAATCCATTTGCCATTGAGGAGATTGAGAGCCTCCGTAGGTGCTGGAGTAGGGTTTTTGGCTTCCAGTTGTGTAATCAACTCTACAATTTCAGCCCTTGTTTCACTGCTAGCCCTCAGTCCCCTGTCTGTACCATAGAATGAGTCAACCAAAGCACGCTTCAAATCATTCGTTTCGCTCGGCTCCTCCTCAACAACAGTAGCAGTGTCTGTGCCAGGAGCTGCTTCGCTTGTCTTTCCCTCACCCCATTCATCCTCTATATCGCTTGCAAATGCTCTGAAATTTGTCCTCCTGGATCCCCACGAATCGAATATGCTTAGAGGCCTGGAAGAAAGAGCAATCATACGATTCGATGGCTTAGGTGCCGCAAATCCAACGGTGGAGATGGCAGAGGCTGTCGGTTTACTACTTAAAGTCGATTGTGCCACGGCCGGACTGTTTGCATAGTGATGCGCAGAAAATGCAGAAATCGCCGCCATAACTTAAATTTATCGAGTGAAACCCCAGAAGCCTTCAAGAATGGCGATGTTTTAATTAATCTGCAAATAAAATTCACAAATCTTCTTTCAACCATTCGGATTGTTACTGAAGCTACCATCGATGTTTTCAAATCAGTTATATTTTATGCTGGGCGGTATGCAAAATCTAGACAGTCTGATATTGTTTTGCCTTGAGAATAATCAGACATTGTTTGAGTTAAACCCCGAACGTGCTGGATGTTAACTTCTAGATGTAGTGTTGGTTGCTACTTAAATTTTCATGTTAGAGCAGATTAAATGTTTGGTTAAATATGTACCCCTCTTCCCTCAATTTCTGCTGAAAGTCCGAAAATTTAGACTTTAATGTTAAAGGTTTGACATTTTCTAACTCTGTGATGCTCATCTTTGGATTTAAGTCAAAACTTGAGAAATCTGTAAGCCTAAAATCATCATCCTGTAAAATAAAGCAAAATCCCTATCATTTAAGCTTAAATTTTCACCGTCTGCTCACAGAAATCTAGCAAAGAGAAGGCCTTTAAACTTCAGCACACAAAACTTATTGTAAAAGTTAACCATGAAGCTTCAGTTTTACTGTCTTTTAACAGAGGAAAGAGAAGGACAGATCTTTTAAACAAATATTTAAGCTTAAGCTTCATGTGATTTAACATAAAATACAAAATAGGAAGAAAGAACCAAAATGAAGGCTGGAATTTAACATTCCGCATGGTGAAGGCTTCGAAAACAAACGCTAACTGCTCATTCTCAAGAATTTAGCACAGAAATTTTCTGCAAATCTGAAAAAAAAAACTTCAAACAGCCTAAATAACAAACCGTGCTCAGATTTCGGAAACGGTAAAGCTTCCAACATACTTGATTAAAATATAAATGACTACTACATCTGCATCGTTTGACAGCAAAATTTCCTAAAAGAATTCAAAAACAGACTTCTGCATATGAAATCCGCAACATAAGTCTGTATTCACATACCTTGCAAGCCTGAAACGATGCAGTTCGGCGGATGAATTTTCGATTCTTCGCCTTCTTCGGAGACTTTCGAGTATAAACCAGAATCTTCTGCTGTGAAAATTCTTCTCCGACCGTCTCAGCGAGTAGAGGGCCATACATATCGGTTTAGTGGTCAAGATATAGCCAACGGGGACTCTATACGTGTTACCTCAAGGCATCGAATTTTGTATCGTTATTTAAGTGCCGCTGAATCCTGAGGCCATCGGGCTTGCGATATGTTGACGCGTGTCATTATCGATAATTGGAAGACCATTTTGTCGGGAGAAAATTATCGGTCGTTGGATGACCATTTAAACCAAGGGCTCAGTTGCTTCAAGGTTGTTTGGAAAGATGCGAAAACTTACTATAACTATGGTTAACGAGTAATAATGATAGTTTTCATCAGCGTTATCCTCCAATATCGGTTGACTCTCATAATTATTGCAATTTTTTTAATTAATAAAGATTTTGTTTTGTATTATATATTTTTATGGATACAATTGGATGGATTGAATTGTATTTTACTCAAAAAGTTTAGACAGAAGGGTTTTTACATTATTATGACAGTTGTTTTTATCTTAGTTATATTATAATTTTTTATTATTAAATTTGGGCGTAGTGTAAATATTTTATGTTTTTAATTTTTTTTGAGTATATTTCGTGTTTAATTTTTGGAAATCTTTAAAAAAAATTAGAATCATATATATTAGCTATGGAAATTGTATAATTTTGGTGTCATAAGGTATAAGGTATTTGAGGGCGCTCAATCTATTTATGGATTCAAAAATATAATTTAAATATTTGCTAAAAAGAATTACTGGATTCGACCAAAATACAAAACTTAGAATAAATAGACTACTCCTTAAATTTGATTATTGTGCTCTGAGGTTTATATGGATATAAATGTTAACCAAATTTTTCAAAAAATGTAACACCCCAGAAAATTCATAAAAATTTAAAACTTTTTCTACGTGATAATATTTTTTATTTAGTGTATGCGGAAATGGAAAAGATACATGAGATATTATTTGTTGTTTTAAAATATCATACTTGTTTATTGGATGCGACTAAAAGAAGTTAGTTTAAGTCTTGATGTTATCCAAATCTAGGTATACTGCTACAAAATCTACTCTTGTTGTTCATGAGTGAAGAAACATCGTTTGATAAATGTTCTTTTGTTTAATTGATGAAGGGGTCCTTTGGACGCCCCGAGGCTTACTTAGCATTCGTGCAAAAGCATGTAGATTTCGTAATGTGACAGATTACATGTAAGGGTTTAATCTGCAACGAGCGACCACCTATTTTCAGTATACATCTAAAGATTAAAACTGAAAAGAACAGCTCTGATCATTCTATCGGTGAGAGAACTGGATTCAATCTTCAAGTCGTTCGAGTTTGTTTTTAACTATTAGAACAGTTCTATTTATACAGACAGTACAGATTCAATCAAGAGTTATGAGAAGGTCATTATCAGTTGTAACCTCGTTTGTATTCAATTGTCTATTTCTATGGTTCATTTAAATGCTCTCACATATGATGTAAGTGAAGATATTATCAAAACTCAATGTAGATGTACATATCCTAAATGACATGAGCGTTGTGTGCCCTATATGATTCTAAGTGACACTATGCATTTATGTGATATTAGGTTCTTAATATGATACAATGCAATTAGGAATATATACAATATGGTGATACTATGCTAGAATGCTATATCAAACAAGCTTTATTTGATACTTTGAGAACTTACGATACTATATGATTTGGGTTATCATATTATGTGAAACCATACTATAAACAATTTCTATGCAAAGAAATTAATGTGCAAGTAATAATAGAAATATGCAACTATCGTTAATCTACGTTATTAGCATTGTAATCCTCATGAATTACAATACAACCTACCCAATCAATGTTTATTTTGATAAATTTAAAAGTCTGGGTGATAATGTATACAGGTTGGCGGATGATTAATATTTTACCTATAGTATTAAATGCATGGGCCGTCGCGGTAGTGGGATTCCACAGAGGATTGTACTAACGGTTCAATCACGTGTTCTACGGTGTTTTAAGTCCATTCTTGAGCTGCAGTGTTAACTGCTGGTTCACTGGTTGACTTAGCTGGCTCCACAGCGGCTCGAACATGGCAATGGCAATGGTTGTAGTGATTAAAGTGGTAGCTAGTGTTGTTGCAGTCGAGACTCTGGTGCAATCTCTGTAAGATCTCAGCATTTAATCCATTTCTACGTGGTGAGGTGAGTGCTAAACTGGCACTTATGTGTCTAGTCCTTAAGTGAACACAGTGGCGATGTTTTATGATGTGTCACCGAGCTGTAAGCTCTGACTTGGTGATATGGCATCTGTTCGATCGGTGTAATAAATGACTGTCGTTTCTTGGTCTTCGGTTATAGTAACTCCTTGGTACCACCGTGGTTTAGCTGGCTTGATCCTGATCATTGATCTCGATCTCGGTAGATGGGATATGCAAAACCCTAGCTAAGCTTGTCTTAGCGTTATTTTCTCTTTTGTGCATTCATTTGGTGGTTACTATCTGGAGGTGAAGGCCGACAGGCCGCTGGTTTACAGGGCTCAACCTTGGCAGTTGTGGATGGCACTGTGCGTCCAACTTTGTAAAATTTGTTGTGGAAGAACTGTATAAGTGTTCGAGCATTGTTGATACAGTAGTGTTGAAGCCCTGTAGTTTTTATTCGAAGACTGGTAAGGTTTAAGGGTGGGGTTTGACTCCATAAGAGTTGTAGTTCGGAGGTATGTCACTCCTCTGCGTGGGTTGAAGATTTGGAAGCCAGAAGCATTCCAATAAACTGTGAAATACAAGGTAAGTTCTATCTGGTTTTTAGTTCTAAAAATACTTCTTCGTTTAGTCAAAAATCAAATGCTTGTTCCTAACTCCTCGCAGACCCTTGTGGCAGGTAATACCATCGCTCACAATTAAAGTGATGGGTTTGACAATAATGGAGTTGGTTGGCAACAAATAGAGAAGCGAAAACAATGGTAAGCCCGGTGGCAACCCTCGTAGGTTCTCCAGGCAGTGGTCGTGGCAACAGTTGTATCGTCAATCTGGAATTCATAGTGGAAAACTTAGGTTGTTTTCTTAGTTAAAGAGTCAATGTAACAATTTGTATTTGTACAGGGTTTTGAGTTTTGTTTTTGAAAACTTGGCTGTGTTTATTTGTTTTTAAGTGGGGTTTTAGACTCTGTGAATAAGATAATAAAATGCATGTCGCGAAACTATGTGCTGAGACTTATCCTGTACTTGTGGTGTTGGGGCTTGGCCCGTGAATGAAACCTGTCACTTGTTATTTTGAGAATTAGATTTAGTTCGTAATTTAACAGTCTCTAATAATGAATGAAATGTTTGTGGAGTCTAGGGTTTTAAGCATACCTGTACTATCGTGTATAATCTGGATTGTAAACTAGCGAATGTTTTAAAGGTAGAAAGGAAATAGTATGCAAAAGTATGTTTGAGGAAGAAAAAAATGACGCTACTGTTTTATTAAATAAATGTTTAAGCAAAATGATGGCTTCGACCTAATGCCTAGTTGCTAGTTTTGTATAAAATGTTTGTGATTCTGAAATAAAATCTTGTCCACGGTTTAGGGTTTGACTATGTCTCGATAATTATATGTGTGTTGAAATGTTTAAACAACCACCAAGGTTGTGATTTTGTCAACTCTGCTCCTACTGGCATTTATAATGTATTGGAAATTTCAAAAAAGATAAGAGAAATAGATAAGTTCGATCTACAGTAATGATTCTGATATAAAAGGAAATACTTAATCTGTCTATGTTAATAACATAAAGAAACGACAGAGAGATTACTCATCTATCTTGAATTCTGTTTTCAGATTTGCATTTGTGTGTTTTCGATTATATGTGCATGCAAAAGAAAATATTGAACCCTAGTTTTATGATAAGGAACTTTGTTTACTTTTCGGCACAATGCATGCAATAACAGAATATCTGAAATAACAGTAGACTTTTAAAAGAATTAAGATGTAAAGTTTCAAAACCCTAAGTTGATAATATATTGTTTCTTATTTGTCTATCTGTCTTATATGCAAAATAATGAGAATAACAACAACTATAGATATTCTGTGAAAATATATATTTAAAAAAAAACATGATTGTACAGAACATAATGATTTCCTTGTTTAGAAATAAAACTGTTATTATATCTATGGATAGATTTACTTTTCTATTGATGATAAGAATGGGGTAAGATTAGTACGGTGAGTAAAGAAATAAAAACACAATTTAACATTAATAATTAATGTACAGAGCATTCATAAAGAATTTATACTTTCATCACCATGGCATTATGCCTATCAGCTCTTATCTACTTAATTTGTTTCTGTACTGGAGTACGATGCTATCTCTTCTTCCATGGGGAAAAATACATAAACCATTTTATTCAATCGAGTCAATTTATACAGAATTTATATTTTACACAGGAATCGAAATAACTTATGAAATAAACAATGAAAGTTATATAATCAACAGTACTGTAAAATACAAAAATAATTAGATAACACAACTTAAAAATAAAGTAGATAAGATATTAGAACCTGTAACTGATAATAGGGCCGACAAACACCCAAGGAGGCCTGTTCCTCCCAACCTGCTTCAGAAGAAGAAGCTCAGCTGCTGACTTCTAATGAACCCCCGAGCCTGATTACTAATCCAGTAAGTGGGTGGAAAACTGTTTAGAAGCAAGGCACTCAAAATACCTTCTCCACTCGGTATCAACCTCCTGTATAAATGCCTTCTCCACTCAGCAACAAACTCCTGAAATCACTAAGAGTTTTGGCAGACTCACAACATGATCAACCTTAGCCTATCCCCTCATCAGATCTCTTGAGTGCAAACAACAAAACCTCAAGGTAAGTTTCCTCGTCAGGAAAAGTGATGAACCTCAGTTCATAATCTAATGGCTAATATATAGACTGCCTAGGTCTTTTAGTGGTCAGTTTGGAATAAATGAGCCTCAAGCTCCAGTCCCATCTTTCAAGGCACTAAGACCACATTTTAAGGGTCCCATACCAACAGCTAGTTAGTTGCATCATGATGCTGCCACTTGTCCATTTCCTTCTACCCCAGATTCCATTCCACCTAGTGGATCAGTAATCACTCTTTCAACAGTCCCCTTAGGTGTTTGTCTCCTATTTTGTTTATTAAATAATAAAATATTGTGCAAAGTACAATTATCCTTGGACACTTGTCCAAATTATAAAAACTTTACAATAAAAGTTAATACAAAGTTTTCAGCATAAAATGTTTTCAGCAATTAGGGTACGTGACAAAAAATTCATAGTGTGCATTTTTGTTTATTAATGTTTCGAATCCAAAGCACAATCCATGATCCATCTTCGCGCAGAGAGCAAGTAAATGTTCTTGTTTTTGTGCTTTGTTCCTTCAATATTTATTCGCTTAGATTCACTTGCTTTCTACTTTTTATTGTCTAGAAGAGAGATCCTATTTTGGATTTGAAACGTGGACAAACAAAAATGCACACGCTTGACTAAAATTTGATTATTAATTAATTAATAAAAAATTTAAAATAAAAAATAATTCAAAATTTATATATTGAATTAAATATTAAATATTATATATTGAATTAAATATTAAATATTAGAAAAATTAAAAATAAATTTTGTTCAAAATAAATTTACATGGTTGACTAAAATATGATTATTAATTAATAATAAATTTAAAATGAAAAAGAATTCAAAATTTATATATTGAATTAAATATTAGAAAAATTAAAAATAAATTTTGTTCAAAATAAATTTACACGGTTGACTAAAATTTGATTATTAATTAATAATAAATTTAAAATAAAAAAGAATTGAAAATTTATATATTAAATTAAATATTAAATATTTATTAAATTAAATATTATAAAAATTAAAAATTAATTTTGTTCAAAATAAATTTATATTTAATGATTGATTATTTGTTGTATGCAATTGATTTTATGTGTTTTTATAATGGAGTAGTTCAAACTTTTTATGTTTTGGTTACTTTTCGGATCATTGATTTGTGAAGATAAATGATTTGAAAACATCCTAAATTTAATGTTTAAATATATATATATATATATATATATATATTTAGAATAATTATGTTGAAGACGTTTTTTCATGGGATATTATTAAAGTTTGTTATGTTTTTTTAAAGGTGATGAATATGTCATGAAAAAGGGTAGTGCATGTTAAAACAAAGGAAGATGATTGACGGAAATCTCGTAACAATCTCCTATGTTATTTAAATTATTTTTAAAATGAGATGTGGATGTCATTTGGTTAAAGAGTCTTAATGGGTAAACCGTTTTTATTTATGGAACTTTTATTAAATGCAAGACAAGAAGAGTTTTGAAAATCCATGTTATGTTTCAAGTTTTTACCCAAACTAAAGTTTTGAAGGGTCTTATTAAAAGTGGCCAAGTGGATGAATCCATATGGTATTGGCGAAGTTTGTGTTTGCAAAAAGCAATGGCAGTTGCATAGACATCATGTAAATGGCAGTTAAGAAAGCATATGACAAGGATTCATGTGTGGATTACACTGAATGTGATACTTGTTAAAGTTTTTTTTGTTTTTTTTTTCTTTTTCCTGTGAAAAAAAAACATATTATTTATATTCAAAATGAATTAAAACGGTACAATGATAGATCGGTCAATTAAATGACACTGATCATGATCCTCTTCAAGTCTGTCCCATCAAAAGTTATAAGTTGTAAAATATAAACCTACTCAACACTTTCTCAAAATGAAGCTATCATCTTGTTCAGATGCTATTTAAGTACCTAAACAGTACTATCTAATCAAGGAAATATAAAGATCCATTAGCCTGGATCTTCTCCTCAAAATATTCTTCCTAGAAAAGATATCCATCTTCACCTTCAAGTGCCTGTTTGGACATCTTATTCACCAGTTGATTGTGTTCTCTATAGATATGTTCAAGGATTATATCTTTGAAATGCTCAATCTCTTCTCTAATCCTGTTGCACCAATGTGTCAAGGCAGATATGTTCAGTTTATAATCTCCCTTTGCCCATTTTATAGTTACTCGGGAGTCACCATAGATTTTGAGTCTTGGAAACCCAAAAAGATTTGCCAACCTCACAGAGCACCAAAGTGCTAGAAGCTCTGCCTTCATGCTTGTACCTTTGCCACATTTCATCTGGAAAGTATAATAGTGATCCTGATACTTGTCAAAGTTTGTTAAAGGAATAGATGCGCCCAATATAATTTGATTATTGTTGTTGTAAAATATTGAATGTTCTTGTACCTGATTTGAAATGATTGAGCATGTGTTGTAAGGGGTGTATTTTCGGTGGTACCTGACACCTTATAGTTTTTGGTTCCATGTTAGAGTTGATTCTCCACGTTTTAGGCCTACATGTATTGGAGTAGGTGTATCCCTCTTATGTGTAGAAGAGGATGTGGCATCAAGTTGTGGAATGAACCACTTGGGTAGGTATGAGGGTGGCAGGTGACTCGTAGCCTAGCTTGATGTGGAATCAGAGAGGTTGTTGAGTCTTCGATTAAAGGGGGGAATGTGAGATGGTTTTATCTCAGTGTGTTGGGACCAGGTTATGCTCAAGGAAGAAATTAATGTATTGATGAACCATGTAGGAGAAAATGATTCCTAGAGAACTGATAGATACAACGGTTGAGCACCCATGTATTTCGGTCGATGGATTCCTTTTTATATGGACATCAATGATGAATTGTTTGCAGGTACAAAAGGATTGTGGAAGTGCAGCACATGAATGGCAAGTCAAGGCGAGAGAAATGAGAGTTGAAAGAAGCAATATTTATCCCAGATGATTCTAGATATAATGGCAACTAAAAAAAAAGGAAGAATGGAGATGACAATGTGTAATCTACATGTAAATGGGATTCCTAAGTACTCTGGTTGTTTTTGGGGGGTTAGATCTGAAGCAATTTCCCAAGTCAAGTTTAAAGGGGGGATTGCTAGAGTTAACCTTGACTCGAGAATGAGCAAGGATGTAAGTGGTTTCGGGCACACGGTTTTGGTAGCCCGTGGTTTCTTGCTAGTTGTATTTGCATGTAAATAACCTTATTTATAGGGTTGGATTCCTCCATTCTAAGGTGCCAAAGTGAGCAGGAGAGATGCTCTTGGCGGCTTTGGCCTAGTTTGGCCAGGGACCAATAATAGATCTATTATTGATGGCTGGTTTTTCCCTACAGGGTTTTCCAGGGTAAATATGGTGTTGCTATTGTTGATTGTTGTTATTTGTGTTTTATTTTTCTCTCGCATATTTTTATTGCTAACATGCCTCACACACTGATTTCTGCATTTCAACCCTTTTTCTATTCAACTTGATGATTAGCACCCCCAATTTCTCCACGGTCCCTTCATTGAATAAATTATCCCAAGATCCAGCTAACAAAATATTTGCATAATTATCCCTACTATCCTTGAAGGCTTCACACTCTAAAATGAAATGCTTTTCTATCTCCACTTTTCCGGAGGTGCAAAAAATATGCACTATTTCTTCCCAAGCTTCTTTTGGCCCTTTCCAGCGCCCGTTAGTACACCAAAGTTAATGGGAATTAGTTCTTAATTGAGAAATAAGTATTTTGGCTCTCCAAGATATATTGGCCTCCATGTACGTTTTTTGATGATGATTGTAAGTGGGGTTAAACTCTTCAATATAATACTTTTTATTTCTCCCTAACCCTTTATCCCAAGTTCGCTTGTGGAACTTATCGATAACAAAAGCTTTTATCTCTTTGTTATTCGTGGGGCACATGTTCAAGCAAATATCACATTTACCAAACCATTTGATATTTTTCCACATCCAAGTCTTCTTTCTTTCGCATAGTATGTCATTGAAGACAACCTTAGGCATCTGTCATCTTCCATTTGCTCAATTCTTTTTAGATATCTTATGAGTCACACCATAGCAATTGCTTCAATATAAGTAGCCCCCATTTCACTCAGCATGATGTCATATGGGACTGAACTTTTAATTTTGAACTTGTTTGTAATCAAGCGCTTTTGGATCTTCTCAATTTGTTTCCACTGTTGACCCACACTTCACAACCATAAAGAATAATCGGGACCACTAACAGCCCAAAAAGAGTTTGCTTAGTCTTCCAATCTCATAGTTCTGCCTCTCCGCATCTATTTTGAAAAGCATATAATGCTTTCCAACCTCCCAAAGTTCTTTTCTTTCTACAACCTTCCCAACTTAGATTTTTGTTGAAATCAATTCTGAGGTACTTGTAATCTGCCACTTCTTCAAGAGTGTTTCCTTCAAAGTAGAACTTATGTTGGTTACGTTTTATCTTGCTAGAGAAAAATACCACTTTCGTCTTACTAGTATTGAATTGCATCCCCACCGCTCTACAGAAGTGCTCAAGGGAAATTAAGTGCTCTTGCAAGCCAAGGGAAGATTTAGCAATCACAATAAAGTCATCTGCATACAAAAGAAGCCTTATCACAAACTCGCCCAAAAGGGCACCATCACCGTCCTCTAGGTTTAACCACTCTTCAAGTTTGTCAATATATAGGCCAAAAAGGGTAGCGGACAATGGGAACCCTTGCTTAACCCCGATGTCAGTTTTAATTATTTCAGAGATACCGTTTGATGTTCTGATTTTGACTTTAACCTCCTCATATAGTCTATGAACAACTGCTCTAAGATGCATAGCAACCCCAAGTTCCTCCATTCTGTGCCAAAGCTTATCTCTAGGGACTATGTCAAAAGTGTTTTTGAAATCAACAAAGCAACAAAATGTTGATGTATTTGTAACTTCGGAATGTATTTCATATATGTATATTGTATTCCTATAGAGATATTATTATTCCTCTATACGGAAGTGTCGTCATTTATATTGTAAGTGTTGTAACTTATACTTGATGGATTATTAGACCACCTTGATGGGGTCGGCCCTGTATAAGTCATGTGGGTTAAAGGGTTATTAGACCACCCTATTGGGGGTCGGCCCTGTCAGCATTATGTTATGTGGTTAAGTTGAGGCCGACCTTGTAAGGTTATTAGGCAAGTCAAGTCAAGTATAAATAGAGTGCGGGAGGCACTCTATTTTATCATTCACTTTTCTCACTCATACACTCATTGGAGAGTGGCGCACTAGTGGAGGAGGAGAAGATGCTGCTAGGAGACTATCTCTTATGCTTGGGTTTTGTATCATTGCTCTATCTATCTCTGAGGAAGTTACTGGGGGTTTTCACCTTTATGGTTTTCCCCAAGGAAACTCTGTGTGTCTATTGTCTCTTGTGATTGCTTGTTGTGATTGATATGCTATACATGTTATTCTCTCAGTAAAAATCCTAGAGTATGTTGAATTAATGCTAAAAAATTAACATGGTATTAGAGCTAACTTGAGAAGAATACACTGTGGAGTTGTGGAAGCTAGGGCTTGTTGTTTTTGGGTTTCTCTCCACAGATATTCAAAGGAAGGAGGATAGATTGACTCTCCTCAGCAAGGTGCATCTTTCTGTCCAATCAGAATTCAATTCTGAGCATTTTCAGTTTTGGCCCTAAAAATTAGGGTTTCCACAAAACATGGAATTTCTAAAATATGAGACCATGGCTGGATGCTCCTCAGAAAAATCGAAGTTTAGAGATTTGGATCGAACTTTTTGGTTAGGTGAAGCTCTGGGAAAATCAAACTCTAGTTTGGGGTCCTGTCTAGTGAAGCCAGAAATTAGGAATTCTGCAAAAGTTGGAATTTCTGAAATCTGAGACCATGGCTGGAAGCTCCTCTGAAAAATTGAAGTTTAGAGACCAAGATCGAACATTTTGGATGGATGAAGATCCGGGAAAATCAAACCCTAATTTAGGGTCCTCCCTAGTGAATCCGAAAGTTTGAAAAGAAAATTTGAGGGGTGAAAATTTGCAGTTTTCAAATTCTAAGTATACCAGCTTGATCAGCTCATCAAGGCACATCTTTCTATCCTTTCAAAAGTTTGAAATTCAAAGTTTGAAGTTTTAGGGTTTCTCTGACAAACCCTAATCCAGCTCTAGATCCAGATTTTTGCAAATCAAGTGATAAGACCTAAATCTTTTCTATTTCATTTGAAGTACTCTTTAAGATGTCTCACCACACCAAGCTTGAGGATAAGCTTGAAGGGGATGATAACTTCCAAGCATGGAAGTATAGGATTGGGTTAATTCTAGAAGAGAGTGAGTTGGACACCTAATAAGTGAAGGGGTTCCTGTCCTAGAGGGAGAAGAGTGTAACATCCCGATTTTTCATAAAAAATTAAATTTTTTAAAATAGCATTAAATAAGATAATTATAACTGCAGAATAATAAATGTTTGATTACGACAACATTGATTAAGAAGTTGTTTCGTACTAAACATAATTTAATTTCTGAGTTAGAAACATTTTGATAATGACAACTTAACACACTCTAGATAAACGTGCTTAAAGTAATAAACTCACTGAAAGGTTAGAAATATGATGCGATACTTTTCTTTTGATAAGATACTGATAGTTTGCTTTATTGGTGTCCAAGGGTGTCCTACAAGGTACCCTGGAGTTTACTTAGCTGCAACGCTAAGGCATTTGAAATGTTTCTATGTGCAGACGATAGGTAAGAAGTTCAATGACTGCATAGTTTAAGAGTACGTGTGTAATTCCATTCAACGTCGAAATAATAAAATGCTATGAAATCTTTTGCGAAACAAAAAATATCTTCAGGTATGAAATACATAGTTCTGCTTACTGTTTTCAAAGCTGTCTTACAACTCATCAATGTCGTCTATTAAATCATCATGTTGTTAAGTTCGTTGTCATGACCATCGATGTTGTCATGGTTTGACATTTTGTCGTCGTTTTAAGGTAATTAATATTTGCATAGTACCAAAGTAGTAATGGTATCGCTAAAATCATTAAATGCTTGCATTAAGAAGTTAGAGTATGAAGTACATAGTATTAACATAGTTTTTGTGCTAATATCTAACATTGGATTAGATTAAAATACCAAAAAAAATGCAAACTCTATCTTTTTAATATTTGCGAGTATGGGAACTATGAAGAAATATACACAATAAATAAAATTATAAACCTAACATTAAAATCCTTATACTTTGACTAACCTAAACTATAATTTTACAATGTTTAACTACATATAGTATTTATAAGCCTTGTGGCTTATAAATAACCAACATCCACAATGTAAAACATACATTTAATGAAACATAACGTTAATACTTTGATTATAAACAAAATTTGAAACTATATAAACTTTACATATTAATAAAATATAACACCAATAATCTAATTCATAAACTTAAACTTGGAAACTCATAGTCGATTAATATACATATGGTACTAACATGTAATTTAATATTGACTGGATAGGTTGATGGGTTTTTAAAGCTCGGCATGCGCATCAAGCTGGCGTGGAGTAGGGTATCAGTCCTGCAATAAATGGCCGTCCCATACTCCATGGTGACGGGGACTGTTAGCACTTCCACGTAATGCAAAGCAATGAAATAGTGTCTATGAAAGTCACTGTGTGTGGTTTCCATGTTTTAACTCCTCCGAGTTGGCTGTTTGAGCGATCCACCATGAGCAACAGTGGCAAGGTCGTGCTTGTGATAATGATGAAGTAATAAATGCAATGGTTGTTCGACCCAAGGTAATCTTGTTGGCACTCCTGTGATCATTGATTGTTTTGAATATGGGACGTTGGATGCAACCCTAGCATCTCGTTGTTGTGATGGTTGATGGAGAGTTAATGTCTTTCATTGTTTCACTAGTGTTTAGGGCAGCGAGGCCGACAGGTTGCTGAATGTTAGGGTTTAGACGAAATGTAAAGAGGATTCGACCTCGAGACCTTTAGGGTTAGGTTGGTAGTTGCAGGTTGTGTCTCACTGCCATGGCGTTGTGATACAATGTAGTGTCTTCCGAAATCAGTTTGATATGTTGTCGAGTTGATAGATTGTAGTTTCGTTTCTAAGTCTCGGTGGAAGAAAACACTTCTGTAAAGAAGGAAAGGTATCCTGGTCTCGGTCCAAACATGGAGCTCGTCGTTTGCTGTTGAAAAGTGTGGAGTTCGGTCGCTGTTGCGGAGGTAAGCATTTCAAAACTAAAAGGAATTGAACAGTTCAACTTATAACTTATACTGTTCAAAAGTCTTACTCTCGAAAGTTTTTGTGACATATGCAAGATTCGAAGGAAGACTTGAGCAAGGGTTTGGAAATGGATAGCAAGCCTCCATTCCTGGTAAGCTCCGGTGGTCTCAAACCCTTCGTAGGTGCCCATTTGGTCTTGGTTGAAGATGATTCAATGCAATGAGTAACAAAATGTTCCACCATGCATTCGGCGTTGTCTATCAGTCGAGTTTCTTTGAAGAAACTTTTGTATTGAAGTGAAAAATAGTACAGGGAAAAGACCCTTATGTGTTTAAATGATACTCGGCCTATTTTTGATGTGTAGCTCGTCAATGTTGAGAGTTTTAATACTCGTTTGAATGCTAGAGGTGGGGATAAACCCTGTGTAGTTTTTGTTTGAAAATGTAATTTCGATTTGGTACGTTAATGCTTTCTTTGTAAAGCTGGAACTTGTGGTAGGCCCGAGACTTAAACTTAGAAATGTTTTGGGTTAAGTTTTAATGAATAAGAATTTAGAGCCAAAGCTCGTTAAACTCCGTATACTATGTTTTTATTCTCTGCAATGGAAAATGTTGTTTTCTACTATGCGTTTGGTTACTGTGTAAATGATAATGTCTGTCGAGCATGTAAAAAATGTATGCATTTTCTTAGTTGATGAACCCTGTGTGTTTGGAAACGATGAAGTAGTTTTTCGACTGTAAAAGAAAATGAAAAGGGACTACGCCCAAACTCTAGTTTTTCTTTGATTTGAAAAAGATGTTTTTGTATGAAAAACTCCAGAAAAACCCTCAGGTAAAAACTAGGGTTGTTAAACTGTAATTTTGAACATGAGTGTGTAGATCGTGTTTTGGTTTACTGTTGAAAACGATGATGACAAGGTCTTGGAAATACTATCTAAGGTTTTTATAAATGATACGAATCCATGCTTTAAATACTGTCCACAGTTTGTCATGCAATAGAAAAATATGATGGTTGTAAACAAGATAGGGTTTACAATGTTTTCAGTTTCTAATACTACTGAAATAATTGATAAAAGTGTTCTAACAGGAGAATTTGTGAAGATGCAAAGTGTGTGTGTGAAAATAAGAAGACTGTGTATTGGTTAATATTTGTAGCTTATAGTAATCAATAGCAATACTATTTATTTGAAGATATGATATATGAAAGTTTTGAATTACATTTATTTACAATGTAAATAATAGAGATAAGAAAACAAATATGTGTTTGTGCAGAGGTTAAACAATAATTGTTTTTCATGAAATAGATAAAATATCCTATATTATTTTAGATACTTATACAATAATTTTTCACTATGTTAGTTATAGAGCATAAATTGGAAAACATATCAATTACTGTACTTATCTGTC
This sequence comes from Larix kaempferi, assembly GCA_027924585.1. NCBI lineage: Eukaryota > Viridiplantae > Streptophyta > Pinopsida > Pinales > Pinaceae > Larix > Larix kaempferi. The sequence continues at coordinate 8,854,142 of BSBM01000668.1, forward strand.
TAATCACTGGCAATCTGCCCATCTTTCATCTATATTTAAATTTCTTCTCTATACTAGAGTACGATGCAAATAACAACATGTGGACAAATGTAGAGATGGATTATCAATTCAGATTTCATTAAACTTATCACTCACACTTAAACAAAATCAGAAATCAATTCTTTTACAAAACAGAGTTTATAATTTTTTTACTAAACAAAACTATTAACTGAAATAAATTAGGAAACAGTAAAACCTGGATTAATTATGTAGGGAAACAAATATCCCAAGAAGCCTGTTCCACCCAACCAATTTTTGAAGACAGCCAAGTTACTTGCCTTAGGACCCCCGAGCCTGTTCACTGAACCACCAGGAGGAAGAAACCTAGAAGCTTAGGACCTCAACTTACAGTAGTAATAGTTATCCAGTTTTTAAGACTTAGCAGTCAAAGGGACCTGCACCAGCACCTCTGGTTCTCCTTCTTCGAATAATTTGCAGACTTACAATGCACTCACATAGCCTCCCTATTCGAATCTCTTAGTCATCACCTGATGTACATGAGGAATATTTCTGCAGAAAATATTGTGTAAGAGCTGCCTGCTCAATTCGAATTGCCTTTTGTAGGCTGCCTAGGCCTTTTCAATTGTTAACTGGTCATTAAATGAGCTACCTGCTCACTCCCTCCACTTGGGGGATAATGCCACATTTGTAGGGGTAGTTGTCCCATAACCAACAGCTAGTGGTGAAGTGCAATTGATGCCATATGTCCCATGCTTTCTAACAGTTTCCATTCCTCCTAGTGGGTCAGTGAACACTCATTTAACAGTTCCCTTGGGTGTTTGTCTCCTACTTTAATTTATTAAATAATAATAATTCAGTAATTACATTCATCCTTGACCAAACTTGGTCATAATTACAAAACTTTTCAATTAAAATTTAACATAAAGTATTTTGCCAATAAAATAATAATTTCAGAAATTGGGTAGGTGACAAAGAGACTAAGGCCTTACTCAAGAGGAACTTGGTCAAGGCTAACAGGATCATTGTTGATTCTATCAAATACCATCTCATACCACATGTGTCATATCTAAAGACACCTAAGGAGATGTTTGATTCCTTGACCAAGCTATTTGAAGGGAAGAATATAAATCGGAAGATGACCTTGAGGAATCAATTGAAGAATATCAAGATTCAGAATGCGGAGACTATGCAGTCTTATTTCTCAAGGGTCTCCTAGATAAAAGAACAACTTGAAGCTGTGGGAGAAGATATAGAGAATGGAGAGGTGGTAATGACCAGTCTTAATCGCCTTCCTAGGTCATGGGATTCCTTCATCCAAGGAATTTGTGCTAGGAAGAAACTTATCACATTCAGTAGGCTGTGGGAAGAATGCTCACAGGAAGAAGATTGGATTGTAGCTTGAGAAGAGAAGATGGGGAATGAAGATCAATCTTTCACAGCACATACCAAGGAGAGGACACTTTTCCTCAGATTGTCCTAAGAACAAAAGGAACAACAACAACTACTACTGCAAGCAATCTGACAAGTATGACTTACAGGTATGTTTTGAAATATGTTCATGATTAAGTTTATAATATGGTTGTCTTCATGTTATTGAGTTTAGTAACAATCTTGTTTAATTTTAGACTTGTCTTATCATCCTAGTAAAAGTATGAATGCATGATAGAAGACATTCATTGATTAGGGTTATGACTGTATTATGATTGTACTAATGCACTGTAGTGTTGTATGAGGAGAATATTATCCGCTAACATTAAGGTACAAATCAAGTCCTAGATCAAGACCATAGTGACATGAAGACAAAGGCTCATCCATAGTCATGGATCATAGTCATTGATCACATAGAGGTATGTATAAGTTGGTTCTACAATGGTTAAATTATGAGCTATGCAGGTCATTGAAGAGAACAAGAAAACATTGCTAGACATAACTAGCAAATATGATGACCAGGTATGTTTTTCCGATATCAAGTTAGAATCCTACCCTATGTAAGGATCTTATACTTTTGTATGATTGATAATGATTACTCATGAAGTTACAAGTTTGAGTAATCTAGGGTTTATGCATTTTATGATTGATGATATGACTAACCAGAAGAGTTCTATGGTCAAATATGAATATGCATGAGTAAGAGAAGTCTTTCCTAAAACTTTGAATGCTAATGCTTATTATATGTGTTTGAAATGATCATGACTATACATGTTTAATATTATTGTGTTTTGATAATATTAAGATTATACTAATGAATGTATGATTATGTATGAGATCTCGAGGATAACACAATGATGATACTAGTAAGCATGCATAATGATCAAGGATGGATATAAGTTCAAGGACAGGTAATCCAGGAAGCAAAGATCAAGAGGGAGCACACTCAAGTAGTTCCTGCAAGGAAGCAAAGATTGAGAGGGAGTCCACACAACAAACAAACGAAGATAAGTATTTGAATTATCATTTCTTGTATATTTGATTGTTTAAATAATATTGTTCAATGATGTATATAATTATGTTCCTAGACTTAGGTTGTGTATTATGCATATTAGAATAATTGCATTAATGAACAATATACTACTAATACGCATGTAATGGGTAAGTGGCCTATGGCACTGTACAACATTCCATTGCTACTTATCTAGAATGAAACCTCTTTGTTGACATGTTGGGAGTTGTGCACACTCTTAACAATGTTCTGGTAGAGATTGGAAGGCATCTAGAAAGTTACAGGATATGGATAAATGTTGTCTTGAAGCATTGGCTAAATTAATTGCATGAATGTATGACATATTTCTTTATGTGTAAGAATTTGTTCTGAAAACTATGCGATGTTTCTAATCATGCAATTTAACTTGTCTTATAGGAAAGATCATATACCATCACCTACAAAAGAAGGATTACAACATTTATTCCAGCAATAAAGCTATCTATTGAAGAATCTAAAGTTCCCAGGATCCGGGATGAAGTAATGATCGAGAAGTACCAGTCGATCATGAAGAATGATGTTTGGGATGTAGTCCCAAGACCTGAAGGGAAGTCTGTTGTGACTTCCAAGTGGATCTACAAGATCAAGCATGTTGCAGATGGAAACATAGAAAAGTACAAAGCGAGATTTGTAGCTCGTGGCTTCTCCCAGAAAGAGGGAATAGACTATGAAGAAACGTTTGCTCCTGTAGCCAGGTACACTTCCATCAGATCAGTACTTGCCCTGGATTCAGTGATGAAATGGAAGATACACCAGATTGATGTCAAGACAACTTTCTTGAATGGTGTAGTCAAGGAGGAAGTGTATGTGGAGAAGCCACTTGGTTTTGAGACACATGACAAGGAGTCATATGTGTGCAAATTGAAGAAAGCCTTGTATGGCTTGAAGCAAGCTCCTAGGACTTGGTATGGTAGGATAGACAACTTTCTATCCAGTTTGGGCTTTACTAAGAGTAAAGTAGATTCCAACCTTTACTACAAGGTTGAGGAATGCAATCCTGTGATACTACTTCTGTATGTGGATGACCTGTTTGTTACAGGTGAGGATGGATTGATTGTCGATACCAAGAGGAAGCTTGTTGCCGAGTTTGAGATGAAGGACTTGGGGATGATGCACTGTTTTCTAGGCATGGAGGTGTGGCAGAGTGCAGATGGGATCTTCCTTAGACAAGGGAAGTGTGCAGTAGAGATCCTGAAGAGGTTCGGGATGATGGACTGCAAGGCCATGGCCACACCTATGGCATTGAATCTGAAGCTTCTGTGTGATGCTTCATCTGATCTGGTTGATGTCACTGTGTATCGTCAGATGATTGGGTCCTTGATGTACCTAACGAACACTAGACCAGATATTTGCTTTGCGGTGAACACATTGAGCCAGTTCCTGACAGATCCCAGAGGTGTTCACCTGGTTGCTGTAAATCATATTCTGAGGTACCTGAAGGGTACAATTGATTATGGGCTCAAGTATCATGTGAATCAAAAGTTTAACCTGCAGGGTTATGTTGATTCAGACTGGGCAGACAGTGCTGCAGATAGGAAGAGCACTTCGAGGTGCTGCTTCAGTATGGGATTAGGTGTGATCTCTTGGTTTAGTAGGAAGCAGTCCTGCGTAGCACTGAGTACAGCCGAGACAGAGTATGTTGCAGCTTGTTCGGCTAGTTATGAGGCAGTATGGATTAGGAAGCTACTGTTTGAGTTATTTGATCTCCCGTTGGATGCTACTGGTATCTTTTGTGACAACCAGAGTTGTGTGAAGCTGTCTGAGAACTCGGTCTTCCATGACAGGTCGAAGCACATTGAGATCAAATATCACTATATCAGGGATATGGTGCAGAGAGGAGCAGTAAAGCTCCTGTATGTTGCGACGGATGAGCAGGTTGCAGATGTATTGACGAAACCACTAGCTAGAGTGAAGTTTGAGTACTTCAGAGAGAGGCTTGGTGTTCTTCAGATTGACAACACTTCGAGGAAGAAGTGATGGACACATTTGTTGGAACCATTCCAAGCATGGTGAGAGGAGGATCCTTCCCATGGCCATGGATGTAAGCATTGGATGATGAGCATCATGATGATGCTCCAGTTACTACTTTGTATATGCATCATGTTGGATGCTTGATATGATTAATTGGATCATGTATATGTATATGCATCATGTTAGATGCTGGATATCATCAGTTGGATCATGTATATGTATATGCATCATGTTGGATGCTGGATATGATCAGTTGGATCATGTATTTGTATATGTATCAATTGGATACATTATATGATCAGATGGATCATGTATTTGATATGTATCAGGTGGATACATTGTATGATCAGGTAGATCCTGTATGATGATATGTATTAGGTAGATACTGTGTATGCATTAGGTGGATGCATTGTATGATTAGGATGATCATGGATGATGAGCTTCAGGATGTTTCTCCAGATGATATGCATCAGGATGATGCTATGATGATGATCAGGATGATCATGGATGATGAGCTTCAGGATGTTCCTCCAGATGAAATGCATCAGGATGATGCTATGATGATGATCAAGATGATCGTGTGATGATGTACATCAGGATGATGTATGGTGAGTATCAGGTTGATACTCTATGGTCATGGACAGGTTGTGCAGATAAGCATATAATAGCGCCCTGGGAGATTTGCAGATACTCTTTCGAGGTTTTACCTATGGCATATAATAGCGCCTTGGGATATCTAGCAAATGCTCTTTCGAAGTTTTGCTTGGGAGGACAATAATAGCGCCCTGGGAGGTTTGCAGATACTCTTTCGAGGTTTTGCCTATGGCATATAATAGCGCCCTGGGATATCTGGCAAACGCTCTTTCGAGGTTTTGTCCTATGGCATATAATAGCGCCCTAGGAGATCCGATAGGTTGAGCTGTGTGCTCATTATCAGTCCCAGGATGCTCTTTTGAGGTTTTTCCATGACCACATATAATACGCCCTGGAGATCCGGACAGGTTGTGCTAGTCACGTAAAAGGCCTCAGATGCTCTTTAGAGTTCTTGCTAGTCAAGACACTTTTTTAAGGTTTTGTGGTGGGGGTCACATGTAATACATCCTAGAGATCCGAACAAGCTATGTTAGTCACGTAAAAGGACTCGGATGCTCTTTAGAGTTCTTGCTAGTCAAGACACTCTTTTAAGGTTTTGTGACAGTCAACATGTAATAGCGCCCTAGGAGATCTTGCCGGTCGTGCTTAGGCACATAAAGGATCCTGGGATACTCTTTCAAGGTTTTGTTGACGCACGTAATAAGTCCCGAGGATTCCACCGTATGGCTAGTGATGATGAAGACCTACAGGTGGTGGGCCTACATCCAGTATGAAAAAGGACTGGCTCTGTAGAAATTCCTGTGACGAGTAGATTGGAGATTGATTGGGATAACAGCAGCAGTTACGATGATTCAACGACGATGATCCAGAGAAGAAGACTTGTGCTAGCAGATCTATGTCGAGAAATACCTTCCTAGTTAAGAGGGAGTGTTGATGTATTTGTAACTTCGGAATGTATTTCATATATGTATATTGTATTCCTATAGAGATGTTATTATTCCTCTATACGGAAGTGTCGTCATTTATATTATAAGTGTCGTAACTTATACTTGATGGGTTATTAGACCACCTTGATGGGGTCGGTCCGGTATAAGTCATGTGGGTTAAAGGGTTATTAAAACACACTATTGGGGGTCGGCCTTGTCAGCATTATGTTATGTGGTTAAGTTTAGGCCGACCTTGTAAGGTTATTAGGCAAGTCAAGTCAAGTATAAATAGAGTGCGGGAGGCACTCTATTTGATCATTCACTTTTCTCACTCATACACTCATTGGAGAGTGGCGCACTAGTGGAGGAGGAGAAGTTGCTTCTAGGAGACTATCTCTTATGCTTGGGTTTTGTATCATTGCTCTATCTATCTCTGAGGAAGTTATTGGGGTTTTTCACCTTTGTGGTTTTCCCCAAGGAAACTCTGTGTGTCTATTGTCTCTTGTGATTGCTTGTTGTGATTGATATGCTTGATATGCTGTACATGTTATTCTCTTAGTAAAGATCCTAGAGTATGTTGAATTAATGCTAAAAAATTAACACAAAAGGCTTCCTCTTTTTTTTTTCCCACACTTTTTCAATGGTGTGACTTAAAGTTATACCATGATCAATCGACGAATGTTTAGGTCTGAAACCTGCTTTCCCTTTAGCACACTTATCTCTTTCTTCCACCCACTTGCTAATTATATTTTCTAGCATGCTTCCGAATAGCTTTGCAAACAAGGGATTTATCATTATGGTCCTATAGTTGGAGGGATCATTGAAATCACCGCTCTTGAAAAGAGGTATTGCTAGGCTAGTTGTCCAATTTGTAGGGAACCCCTGCTGTATGATGTTGTTGAGAATCTTGATAATGTGAGGTGCAAGAGTTTTCGAACCCCGCTATAGATATTCTACTTGAAGTTCATCTAAATCCTTTGCTTTACCATCACTCAACTTCTTAATACCCACCTCAATCTCTTGCACAGTGAAAAGATTTGTAGTAGTGTTGACCAAAGGAGGGGGGTCAACCTTAGGATCTTGCTCATAAAGATGACTTGTATACTCAAACCATTGATAGGATGTAATATTATTTTCAGTTTGCTTCTTGTCCGATTGAAGTTCCTTTCAGAATAACTTGGGGTTATTTTTCCCAAGGGAGATTAGTTCTTTCCTCCTTGATACCATAAAATCAACTTTTTTTTCTTAAAATCTGCTTGTAAACTTTTAATTTTTTTTTTCTTTTTGGTCTAATTCTCTCAAAGTTTTCCTTTTCTTTTTTGCATTCCTCATCAAACCAAGCATTTACCACGAAGCAATTTGTTTGATATTGATGTGTTTTTTTGCAATGAAGAAAGAGTTGTGTTCTGTTTTGGAGCAACTCGTATGGGCAAGACCTTTACATCATCATCTCATTCTTTGTTTATTAGTCCACACATTCTCCAAAATCCAATATTAATGGCGAATTTGGTTGTTACTTTTGCTTCTTCCTCTATGGAGTTAGCTTCTTCGATGTATTTATTAATCATCGTGGTCTTGATGTAAAAAACAAATTTTCCAACCATCTCTATAGACAACTTTCTGATCATGGATTGAGAGTTTTTTTGGACAGGGATGAAATGGAGAAGGTAGACAATATCTATTCCCAAATAGAACAAGCTATCTGCGGTGCATCTGTGCACATAACACTTTTTCTCCAAGCTACGCGCAATCAGATTGGTGCTTGAATGAACTTGTCCTCATGAAAAACTCGATGGAAAACCCTAGGGTTACCATTTTTCCAATTCTACAAGATTGACCCTTCCGTGGTCTGTTGGACGCTTAAAAAAGGAGCGTACTTTGAATCCCTTATGAATCTTGAACAAAAGAAAACAAAGGACTTTGAAACTGATGAAGGACTATTCAGAGTTGGAGAAACGCACTTTCCTTTGTTGCAAATATGATTGGTTTCACATTGCGTGGGTGAGCTCCATATCCCAGTGTGCCTTCCATTTCATTTGTTGGATTGATATTCGTTGCATGATATATCTAAGTAGGCCTTTCTCACTTATTTTACTCTATTTAGGGACAAAGACGATGAAGTTGAGCCTTCCATTTCATTTGATGGATTGATATTCGTTGCATGATATATTTATGTAGTCTTTTCTCACTTATTTTACTCTATTCGGGGATGAAGATGATGAAGTTGAGTTCTTGGATAACGTAGTGGAGAACATTGTGAAAAAGGTTCCAAAGACATTGTGGACACTGAGAATTAGTTATGACTCACTCCTTAAGGAGGATCAACCGATATTCTTAGATATTGATTTCTTCTTCATAGGAGAAGACATAAATAAGGGAATTAGGATATGGGGCATGGAAGGACTTAGAAATCTACATAACAAGTGTCTACTAGACGTGGAAAAAAAATAAAATAAAAATGCATGATCACATTAGGGACATGGGAAGAAGTACTGCAAAGGAATAAACCATGCCCTATTGTTTTTGGGATTTGACTACCAACATGATTGATAATTTATTGGTTCAATCGTAGACTGTATGTTTTTCAATCATTCAAACCTTTGTCGTCGGTTTAATTGAATTTTAATCTTTAAAGTTTCATTATTCAAGAGAAAGAAATATTGGTTTATCGTGTGTCCTTCTCATCAATGAACAAGTTATAACGAAATTTTGCTAAATTAAGATGGTCAATTCCTCCTATGAGGTCTTCCGGGGTACTAAAAATATTTTGTTTCCAACCCTAAGGATTTAGCAAATATCGCCATCGAAATATCTATTTAATAATTCCCATATTCCTAGTATGAGGTAGTTGCAACTTCTTGTAACTAAAGATCATCAATTAGATGACATGTTGAGCAGGGTACAACCACCACATCCAATATGGCTCCTGGTATAGAATTTCCCACTCTTCCCTACCTAAATGGATTCCGATGAAGAATCTAAAAGTTTTAGAAGTGGAGGGGATGAGATTGAACATTTTGTGGCCACATCAATCTCAATAAGGAAAATATTTGTGCGTTTTATTTTATTTTTCATGTAATTCCATGTTGTGGACTTTAATCATTACATATATTTTATACTTGAAACATCAACATTGCAAGGTGTACCTTTCGATTTGCGATAATTAAGAATTTGGGCTCCCCTATCAAAGATTCCAAATTCAATAGGGCAGCTGAAGTACCTTGAAAGGATTTCCATATACAATCCAGACTCACTAGGAGCACTCGAAAGTTTTCCCGATGAATTTTGTCGTATGCGCTCTTTTATGAAAGAGTGTACCCCGTGATTTATGAACACATAGGTAGTGGTTGATATTGGGACAATGATGCAGTACTATGATCTTTCTTCCTCGAAAATAGGGGCTTCAAATTCTTAGCTTCTTTCATCTTGAGACCACTAAAGAAGATACATGACCTACACCAAAACTATCTCTACATCATGAGTTTGTATTCCAACATCTCTAGTACTCATGTTACCATCTATACCTTTGGTTTCCACACATCCATTTCTACCCCAGACTCCCATACTAGGGACATCTTCTACCATTGTCCCTTTTCCCTTCAACCAGGAGATGGCCATCTCTTCATGTCTCATCACTGTTATAGCATCTTTTGTCACACTTGTTCCATAGATGCTATGATGGATGGTCTTAGCCATTTACCACTTTTTGTAGACTCCCTTTATCCATAATCAGTTATGAACAATGCTTGTTCTTGGGGAAACCTCTTTAAAAGCTATGTTTTCCAATATATGCATGATCTACCTGGGTGTAGACATTGTACACGTGACCTACCTTTGTCTAGCTCATGTAAATGCCTTTTCAAGGGTAAAAACTAAAATAAAGTTACTTTACGAGAAATATTACGGTTTCATTCATTCCCAACTATCCCAATCCTGTAAGTAACCACTCATAACCCCCCTAACTTCCTCCTCATAAGTATAAAAGAGGCATAAGGGAAGGAATTTGGGGAGCCAAGCATTGGAGAGCACCCTCATGTTGTTGTATTTCATTAAGAGCTGAAATCCCTATTGTCCCTAGTCTGCAAAAATCCCATTCCCTTATTTAAAACCATATTTTCAGCCATTGTTGTGAGTCTTTATTGTGCCAAAGAATTGAAGTGATTCTTTTGGGCATATCTCCTTCAGTGAGTTGGATTGTGGGAAAGATTTGGGTGGAAGGACTCCGATATTAGATTCATAATGGTTCCACAAAAGGATTTAGGTGATATATTTCCATAACTTGTTGTTCAATTTATAAAAGAACTCTCCTTTATGTCCAAATTTGAGCATTCTACTTTCAATTTTTAATTCTTGAATATGGATGAGTAATTCAACAATCTATTTATAAAACTATATTTTTGCAGTAGTAACTACTTTCTTGTCAATATTTGTGCATTTTCAAGTTTAGTCTTGAAGGGTTGGTGAGAATATTGGAGCATCGAACATCTAATGGATCTATATATAACAATAGGAGTCTCGGTGAGTTATTATTTTAAAACCCGCTCTGTACTTTACAAGAAAGTTTGCATGCAAAGTGTTTTAATTTATTTTGTCTTAATGTTTTGAGTTTCTTTTGGGTATCACTTTGTGGTGGTTTTCCCAAATACCAGTAGGGTAGGGTACACTTTCACCAGGAACTCGCACAAGTAGATTTAGTATTGATCTCATGATGTTTTGTCATATAACATAAACCCTTTATATCTTGTGGGGTTTCCTTTTCTCAATAGGTATTCTTGTAGCAAAAATTCTTCAAACATCTTACAACACCAATATTGAATCATAGATTTATATATCACCCCATCCATCCACCTAGTATACCTATTCGGAAACAAGTCCTAGAAACAGAACCATTTATTGGTGCAAAAATTCAAAGACTAAGTTTCTACGCAGGGGCCAACAAAGGACCAATGTAATCTAGATGCATTGACATTTTCATTCTTCTCCAAGGAGAATAAAATCTCTCCTGAGGTGCTTCTAAGACCAGTGGAAGATGAGGGGAATACTAGTGAAGAGATAGGGGAGAGTGCCCAATTTTCATTTCAACTAGTTCTTATGTTGCACAACAAAAAGAGAAACTAAACAATCGTACTCTACTGATAGCATTTAATCTAAAAAGAAAATACAAACAAATTCAATCACACATACACATATCCAACGATAAATTTTGAGGGGGTACCAACACTTTTCATTTCCATTAATCAAAATAGAGAATATTACAGAGGTTATAATCTAGAGACACTAGTGTCTCACAACCATCCCATTGGATCCCAAATCCCACCCATTACATTGGAGAACTTATCCTAGCTTGTTCTCATCACCCTTAGCTACAAAACCTTACCCTTACATCCAACCAACTCTCGTGTTAACCCAAATATATTGTGAACCACAAATGCCAACCCTTTCCTTGGATCCTCTCCTCTTTTTATGTCTCTTGAGTGGTTACTTCTGACCATGTCAAGGAAGTTTCCAACTCTGAGTTGTTTCTATCGATGCATTAACTATCCAACTTATCTTCCTGTACATCCCCTTTTCACAACCTTTTTTGCATTGGTTTCTTTCCTATCTTCTACAACCTAGTTTTTAAAATGAAAGGTCCAACACTATTCTATATTTATTAGGTAATATTTTTGTTCCTCTAAATTATCATAGACTCGTGAGAGGAACACCATTCTAAAATTTCAAGGCACTATGGAGTCAAAAACATAGCCTTTGAATTTTTGGAGGCATATCTTATGGCTAAGAATGGAATAGTTGATGGACAGTTTGTAAGAACTTTCCCTTTTGTATCATATAAGGCTTATAAAATTGAAATCTAGGTAAATACATTGCACTTCCAATCCAAGAAAAACATGAGAGTTGGTATCAATAGACTTCCTTAAAGGTTTAAGGAAAACACATTAGGATAATAATTTACAGAGATAATCATTCATTGCCTAAATATGTTATCATGTTCATATCATACGTGAATATAGTTTCATTGTAGTAAGCCACACAATTTTTCTTTGAATTAGTTTGATTATACTTTGTTTTACTTTCATTGATCATCCCTAATTATGAAAGTAAAGTAATTGCTACAAGGATTGAGAAATACTAAAATGAAGGATATCCTTCCATACTAAAATATATGGTCAAATAGAGTAATAAATATCACCATAATTGAGATAATATGACTTTTACATCACACGTCAGTTACTTATGGTTACAATTATATACATATTTGACTTCTAACTTTAATTCAACTTTTGTGGAAAAAACCCACAAGGTCATCTAAATCTCTACATGTGAGGAGCCCCAATGGAACATGTTGTAGAAATCATTGCATATAGTCGAGGAGAATAAGTGACCTATCTCTTGGATGGAAGTATTTCATCTCGCAGAGCTATACATGACAAAAAATAAATAGATAGTTACAAATATTTTAAAGTTATGCAAAATTGAATACATACTCAATGTAAATATAAAAATATGGCGTACGAAACTCATCAAAGAAACTATCATGTGAATATGATACTTTTCCATGTTAATGGTTGATTTATTTTAGGGTTTTACATCAACATATATGGTTAACAATGGTTGTGTAGCATGGTTGCATATCTTTTTAATGATTTTATTTCTATTATTTTTTATTTCTCAATATTTTTTCTTATTTATTAGCTCATATTTTTATTTTTATTTGAAATTCATTTTAGGGTTTTCTCTCTATTTGTAGTTTAATTGTGGATGGATTTGTTTACTATTTTATATTAACAAATATGGATAGAAAATGAGGGGAAAATTCAACCAAGAAATGGGCACACTTTTTTGCAGCATGGCTTAATGTCCAAAGGGGTTTTCACCCCCCTTTATTTGCAAGTTCATGAGTATCTTTGAGTTGCATGGTGTTCTCCTTAGTGTTATTGGAGCATCAATGCTACCCTTTTGTCTCGGAGTACTAGTGCTCCATTTTTATTTTGGAGCACCAAAACTACTTGTACTCTTTCTTGGTATGAGAGCATCAATTCTACACTTTGATTATATAATTAGTTATAGTGGATACTGGATAAGTGATTTTGAATATTTTTCATAAAACATTGTCCATGTAGCAATTGCCTGGTTTTGTAATTACAACAGGTCCACTTATTAAGTGGTTTGACACTCACTATGTTTTGTATTGGTGGTTTCACTACCATTACTATATAGTAATGTTTAACATTTCAATATTAGTTATACGATACGTTTTCATAATAGTACTCTTTTTTTCTTCTAATGTGTTATTTCATATGCTTCTAACCGTATAATATTTTATTTCCAATAATCAAAATTATAATTTGTTTTTAATATTATGTAAGTATTTTCATTTTTTCAATTGTAAATGAAAGATTCATTTAAAAAAAGGGTAAGAACTAATAATTTAAGTATTCGAAATAAATTTTTGGCTACCACTACATTTTTTTCCAATGAATAACCTTGCGGAAAACTCTTCGAGTACTTCCTCGTGATTTGTGGATGGTAAACATGGTAAATTGTTGGCCCGATTATGGAGCCTAACTCCAAGGGGGTCTAGAGAGATGAACACATGAACTCCCCAACTTTGCAAGGAGATATCTCACACATGGCTCATGATTTCTTGAGCTAACCCTTAGGGTTATGCTATATATCACTACATTTTAATAATCAAGTATTGTTTTTTGTAAGTAAGCTGAATCTTGTATTAGAAGTGAAAAATAAAATTACATGGAGTCTCTATGAAAACAGAGATATAAGGCACCTTCACCAATCTGATTTTCAAGCATCTCGACCAGCTACCCTTACATAGAAAAAACCAAGAATTACAACCGTCCCTCCTCCAAGGTATAACAGAGAGAAAAATATTTTTAACCAACAACTGAGACCACTACACCCATTCCAAACCTTGCCCAAAATTGCATAACAATTTCCAAATTCTATAAGTTACTGCCATGGCCGAATGCCAAAAATGAGGCATAGAAATCTACATGGACATAGACTAAAGCACATCTGTGATTACAAGCAAAACCCCAGCCAAGATACAAATGAAGGAGTTAAGAGCCTTGACGCCTGATAGATGGGCCATAAACGTCACCCACAGACCATCCCGCTTCAGCTTGTCGTTCATGATCCTGAGCATGTCCAGAATCCCCACTACCCAATTAGCCAGTCTCAGCATGCTTCAATGAACTAGACCAACATCAACATCATGTAAAGGACCTGGAAGAAGCCAAAAAGAAATGACAAGATAATGGGCTATGATTTCGATATTCTTATGCATCAGGGGCGAATCATTCCACTGCTCCTTCTAGAAGGGGATTGGAATCTCGTCACCTTGCTGCTTAGATTCACATTCCACCAACAAATGCCCTAGCAAGCCCTTAGTGACCCAAAAAATAGTGACATACTTATCATACAACGACAAGCATTCCCGAGTAGAGCCCGAGTCACAAATCCAAGGCTCTAAGGGTGAGAATGCCTCCATAGGTTTCTCCATCTCTAGGTCCTCCCAGAGTTCCTGCTCAACAACCTTGATCTCCTCATGAATCGGCTATGGGACAGTTTCCTTGTACATACAGGGTGAAAACGCGAAGTTGGGTAACACTTTTGGCTTGTTTTTGACAAACAAAACTGCTAAATCGTTATGTTTTTCAACTTCAACCTCTTCAAACCCATATCAACCTTAGGAATTTCAACTTGAAGTAAACAAAACTGTTTTGGAGAATTGAATTAGATTTCTACTCATATTTTTTTTAATTTTTTTTATGAACATATCATGGGACAAATTTGGTGCTCACAAACGACATATACTTGAAAATTTTAGGTATGGATAATGAGTGACCAACGTGAGCACTAGTTTTTTGAGAGATGGTCTATATCATAATCTACACACACTGCACTTGTGCATGGACTATATTTTGAGGTTTTTCAGACTTGAGAATTATTTTTTATTATTTATCAAAATAGCATATGTTCAGAAAATGGTGCCTTATCGACACATGTTGGTAAGCTTCAATTTTCCTTTTAGTGTGACTCTTATTGAAAAAACTAAAAGTACACTTTTGAAGAGGATGGGGCAAGGAAGATCAATGTGAAGATTTCAAATTTTTTGGTGTTGTCTTTGTTATGATATTGAATTTTCATTTCGGGTGATTTTCAGAGTAATAACATTCTTAAGGGATAAGGTTTAGAAAAAGTTTATTAATAAATAGAAATTCAAATCGAAATGAAACAATTATTATATCACTGGAAACTAGATTTAGAGATGAATCCATTGCTACCAAGTCCGAAAAATAATATTTAAAATTTGCAGGGGTTTGGGCTTGCTGAAGTTGTAGGTTCCAGAAAGATGCCAAATATTTTCGCAGGTTTTGTTGACCATGAACTCTCGGCCGAAAAAATATCTTCCAAACTCTCGACCGAGAGTTTAGTTCAAACTCTCATCCGAGTGTTTTTTTTAAAATTCAGCGTGGTGATTGGTTCAAACTCTCGGCCTAGAGTTTTATTAAACTCTCGACCGAGAGTTTGAACTCTCACAAACTCTTGGCCTAGATTTTTTTAAACTCTCGACCTAGAGTTTGAGGTTGAATTTTTTTTGCATGATCATCTGCGCACACTAGTGTTTTTTTCACTTCATTGTCATAAAAGTGTTTCCCAACTTCGCATTTTCACCCTACAGGCCTCTTGAGCTGCCCTAAGCTGTTCATGATTATCCTGCTTCCTACATGGCACTCCTTTGGATTCCTCATTAACCTCCATTGCATTCTCACCACTCAACACTAGAATTCCCTTCAACCACTAAGCTGCCACCTTTCAAGAAAATGTTACCCAAAAATCGTGACCACCAAGTAGACAATTAAGGAAATTTATACTCCATCCTCTCCTGAAGGATGACCTTTGTAGATACATCGTTAATGGTTATGTAACCCATCCTCATCCTATAATGATTGTCCCGAATCCTAGATAAATCACATCCCAATCTCGCCTTCATTCCCCGACTGTCTTACAATCCCACTAGACTCACCAAAGTAGGAATATTGAAGATTCGGTCGTTCCCCGTACCAAGCATCTATCGCATGATCCACCTCCAAATACTTGCACTGAGGTTATAATAATAATCCATCCATGAGAATGACGAGTCACCCACTTAGGCACGCAGCACCACAGCTTCACCACGTGCCTCTTATCGCTCATCATTTTTGCATTTAGGACACCCGCATCCAGAGCAATAATCATGTATTTATCAATTAAATTCAATCGATCAATATTAAGTAGACATTAAAAGATTTATATACAAAATAAATTAATTGTAAAAAAGACAAAAAATAATAATAAATGATTAGTTACAAATTTATTGATAATAAAATAATAATTGGTTTATTATTTGATATAACTAGTTCTATATTTAATCATCAAAGCATCGATGTTCCTCTTAATCCGATATTGTTGACATCAGTGCTTCTCTTACGTTTAGGTGCATTAGTGCTCTTCTTTGATCCCGAAGAACCAACATAGGTGCTTCACATTAGTGTGGGTGCAACAATGCTCATATTTTAGGTATGGGTGCACCAATGCTTCTATAATCTATGTGTGTACTCATGCTTTTATTTTGGGAATAGGCGCACTAGTGGCTTCTATAATATATGTGTGCATTGATTCTTCTATAATTTGTGTGTGCACTGATGCTTTTGTTTTAGGAATGGATGCATTGGTGCTCCTATAGGAAATGCATGCATCAGTGCTTCTCTTTAAGGAATGGGTGCACCAATTCTCATATACGATATATGTGCATCAATGCATGCATCGATGCTTCTCTTTTAGGGATGGGTGCACCAATTCTCATATACGGTATATGTGCATCAATGCTTTTGTTTTAGAATTAGTGCATTGGTGCTCCTTTTCTAGAATGGGCACATTGGTGCTCCACTTTGGTATTGAAGCACCAATGCTCAAAATGGCCTTAGAGAACTGGTGCTCAAAATCGATCCTATGCCCTTGGAATGGGAAAACCAGTGCTCATATAAGATATATGTGCATCGATGCTTCTATTTTAGAATAAGTGCATTGGTCCTCCACTTTATCCTTGAAGCACCAGTTCTCAAAATGGCATTAGAGCATGAGTGCTCCTATGTCCTTGGAGCATCGTTGCTTTCTAAAACATGCACATATGTGTATTAAATAGTTGTGCATTGGTGCACCTTATGGTTTTAAGCGCAATGATGCTATTGTTTTTACCAACACACTGGTGCATAATATTAAATTGTATGCACATGTGTGTTTATTTTAATTATGCACCCGAGTGTTTATATAATATGTGCGCCATTTAAAAAACCTCCACTATAATGTTCAACAACAAATTCCACAAAAGAGCATGAAAAGAGCATAAATAGAACATAAGACTAATCCACACCTTGATAATGAAGAAAAGAGATGAATAGAAAGCCTCTTCGAGGGGCAAACCTTGTTATACAATGTACTAAGTACACAAGACAAGACAAGTTGAGATGATTCAAATGAAAATATCTCCTTCCTATATACAGGAGACAAAGAGGTACAATTACAACTAATGGACACAAGCCGACATAACTAATATAATAATACTAATGACAATTACCACTAATAGACCCAAGCCGACATCAATAATATGTAACGAGCCACAATATAGGGGGTAATGTACCAACATTTAGGGCTTAACATATAACGTCTAGCTACCCAATTTTCTTTAAGTTATAATGTACATATGTTATAACCTTTGCTGAAACATCCATTACCAATGGCAGAGGTTTTAGTAGAGTTATTTTTTGAAAATATTGCAGAATCTTGTAACATTAAAAGCCTCCACAAAATCCTTTGCTTGAAGGTGTTTTCCTTGTAGTTAAAGCTTATGCAAGAATGCCAATATTTAAGAAATTCCATCTTTGGTACCATTTAAGGATATAACCCACTAATATACTTCAAAACAAGTAACTTGTACTCTTCCCTAATTCATATTCAAGGAATTAGTTTGTGGAATTCATTAGCATAACTATGTATAATTTGACATTTCCATTTCCTTAACTCTTAACATTTATTTGATTGTTATTCTATGTATTTGGGTGGATACAATTAGTTCTTAACATGGTTGAGATATTTCTTCCATGTGTTGATAGGGTCTTCTAACTTATCTTGTTTAGTCAAAATATTTTTCCACTAGTAATGTATAGAAGTCAACATTTTCAAGGATACTATGGTGATCATCTTGACCTCAAAAATGTTATTAATTGAAAGGTAGGACTTTAGTTGTTGTATCTAATTATCTTATGCTCCTGCATCAATCTTTCCTTGTAGATTAGGAATGTCTAGAATCATTTCAACCTTGAACATACTAACCTTGGTGAAGGTGGTTCTTGTTGGGTTGTTAGTTGTAGTAGAACCACAATATTGGTAAGTAGTGTAAGGATTTCGTTGATATTCTTATACATGTCTCTTCTCTTTATTGAGAAAGAGCTTGTTTTATGATGTTTAGTCTCACTAGAAGTGTTATCCTAGGTCTAGAGTTTGAGCAGATAAATACTTAGAAATCATTTAGGAAGTGTAAGTTAAACAGTTATGTCTTCTAGCATGTCTAAACATGTGTAGGTTTTCAAGCTATATAATAATAAAATCGTTATAAAAAACTATGTTGTAATACCAATTATCTTACAAGTGAGGATAGAGAACAATAGAGTCAACTAAGTAAGAAAGCTCTATTATGGATATCTATGAAAACCAATGCACAATTAACCAAAACAAAATCCAATGAAAGAATAAACATACCGATCACATGAACATGTAATCCAAGAATTGATAACAAAGAAATCCAATGGATAAAAACTTCAATGTATTGATCAATCACCTTTGGAAGTTGTTGTTCAAAGTTTGTAAGTAGAAACCTCGAATAGAGGGGAACTAAGACGATGGAATGGTGCAATATAGAGAGATGTAAGGGTCATATAGTACATAATGAAGACTAAGCCCTTTAACATGGATCTTCCATATATTTATATAGGCTTTGAGTAATGCTTACCCAACTTTATATATTTAAGTTACATTTAGTTAAAAGAATGAATAAAGAAAACCAAACAACTTCTTATTAGCAATTATCAACTAGAAGAAGAGACACATGTTACCACATTGATGGCATTTGCCTAAGTGTCTACTAACTATTCAAAATGTCATCTAACATATATGTTGATTCATCAAGTATCACAAGACATATATGATGATTGATCCTTGTCAAAGGATGCATGTGTGAACTAAGTCCAAGGTTGACTGAAGTCTATTAGACCAATCAACTATTTTAAGTCAACTAAAAATCAACTAAATTGTTGACTAAGATGTAGCCACAGTCCATTAAACATTGTACCCAAGTCTATTTAATGATAATCAAGTCTTGGGATGGATCAACTTTCTCTCTTTAGTAAATCGTGGTTCAAGGGTGGTGACTTCATTTTACTGTACCATAAGTCCAACCATGGTGTTATACTTATAACAAAATGGCTTGTTATTTCTTTTATATTTAATCTTTGTGTTAGAATATATATATATATATATATTCTTTTCGACTTGCTTCACATACAGAACGGTGTGGCTATGTAAAACGTGGTTATTTCTTATATTTTCAAAAAAATAAACTTTAATTTTTATACAATTTGGATCTTTGGAATTCCCGTGGTTATTTCTTATATTTTCAAAAAAATAAACTTTAATTTTTATACAATTGGGATCTTTGGAAAAGGGAATTCCAAAGAAAATAATAGTAATTTTCAATAGAATTATTTAAAAAAAATCATATTTTGTTTTTATAATGTTTTATTTCTCATATTTATTTTGTCATTAATCAATTACTATAAATTTAATTAAATTTCATTGTAAATATGAGAAAGGAGAATAATTATACTAGTTTTAAGCAAAGCCAATTAATTAATTGTGATAATTCTAACTATGAAAGTAACTCTACCTTTCATGGGAGAGTTGTTACACCTAGTTACTTAACAAGAGTTGTTGCACCTAGGTATTTAACAATAACCTATATATATCCCTGTTCCGGATTTCCAATTCTATATTGAGGTGTATATATATATATATATATATATACTTGTTCAGTATTTCCAATTTTTTAGGGTTTATACTGAGATTTCATAAAATATATATATATATATATCTTTGGCTTGGTGGGTTTGGTTGGCGAGAATACAGCAAACGTTTGGGCCGAACTAATTTCCATCCAAGATCACACGGCTATCTTTGGATTATTTTGTTGTGGGCCGAGATATGGATAACATCCTGGCCTATAAATGGAGGTCATTGCGTTTATAGAGGCCATTGCAGGAATATCAGGCTTGAGCGATATTATATTTTAGCGGAGCAATTTCTGTTCAGTGAAGTTGTTATCAAATTAATAATGATAATGGCTTCTGCTCCTTCTGTGAGAAATATAATATTGGTAGTTTGTTTGGTATCATTTCTTCTACTTTCTGTTTCACCGTCTTCTTCTGAAGCAGCTACAGGGCAAGATGGAGACCCTAAAATGAGCACAGGAACTGGTTGTTTGTGTTGCGTAGCAACTTTTGGACATGTAAAAAAGTGCTGCAAGAAATGTTTTTGCCCAGATTGGTACGAATGTAATACAAAGGCGTGATTTGAGCCTCTTATTTTTAATAATTAAGACTGTAGATTTTTTCTGGATTTATTGGACAATAGTTTATCATTGCTGTGGTAAAATTCGATGATAATTTGTCTGAATTCAATGTTTTATGATATAATATAAACTATGCAAAGTTGATATTAATGGGCAGTTGTATCTCATGAGGTTCATGTTCTCTGTAGTTAATAAAACGAATTCTCCACTGCCACGGTATGTATGATAATGAGGAAAGAGTTTATTCAGATATTCAGAAACAAATGATATTGTAAAAAGAAAAAGGGTGTACATACTTTATTCCTTTTGGAAATTCAATTAATGATAGAAATCGAATCTCTGTATTATCCTTTCAACCACTCCAACTAAATTCAATAGATTTAGAAGAAAAACCCTCTTTCAACTTCTTAATTACTCATATTAAATTCAATTAACTGTAAAAATAGAATCTATGTGATATCCTCTTAACCATTCCAGATTTAATAGATTAAAAAGGAAAAACGCTCTCTAAACTTCTTAATCACTAAAATAAAATTCAATTACCTGTAAAAATAGAATCTCTGTACTATCCTCTCAACCACTCCAACTAGTTTCAATAGAGATTAGGAAGGAGGAACCCTCTCTCAACCATTCCAACCAGGTCGAATTAACTATTAAAATGTTTTGCTATATGAAACACACAATGCTTTCTCTATATAAAACACACATGTTATGAACTGTAAAATTTACCCTTGTAGATCAAATAGTCCATTTGATAGTAAAAATTTGTGAATATATACAATTTTTATCAGTTGTTTTGTCCTTAATAGACTTTGTTATGTCCTGGTATTAACATATGCTTTGAATCATGCATTTTCTTGTATATAGCAGGCATATTGAGCATGGATTGCATAAAACTATAGAACAAAGACTCTTTTTACTTTGATTTGCCTTTACTATATGCATAATTTTATTATTACAAAATAGTATAACTTTTTATTTTTTTTTAAATGTATAAATAAAGTTTGTAATATTTTTTTTCATAAATTAAAAGAATTATTTAAAATTTAAAATCAAAATATACATCAATTTATTTAAAATATACTTATAATAATCATGTTTCAAAACAGATAGAGCAAAGTGCACTTTATTCTTACATTTAAAAATAAAAATCAAATACAAAACAACTCATCAATATAGATGGCAAACATAAGAAAACATTTTTCCCATTTCCTTGGTCCCAACAAAGATCAAAAGAGAAGAATTAAAGGATAAAGAATTCTCCCGGTATACTTGTTCATGAAGGGCAAATGGAATTAATTCAATCTATCAATAATTTTGAATCTCATAAAATTTGTAGTTTGTTTTGTTGAAGTATCTTAAAGTGTTTAAAAAGATATAAAAAAGACAAATATATGATATGTTTCTAAAATTCTTGTTTTTTTATGTTTTGGTCTTTTAACATTCACAAGAAAATACAAGTTATATTTTTCAAATATCATTTAACAACATTCTATTATAATTAGCATAACCACTTAACTTATGGTTGGTGAACACTTATAGGTTACCTGACTTAAATGTCATGAGCAAGTCAAGTTATCTATTACTTGTTCTCCATGCTTATTTGTAATCCCTTGTTTTCTATACCTCAGCTATATGTTACATTCTTTAGTTAAATGGGTCATCTATCACTACCTGTTATCCATGCATCAACTACCTGTTACCTTCTTTAGTTAAATGGGTCGTCTATCGCTACATGTTATCCATGCATCAACTATCAGTTATTTGTTATATTTTTTTTTTATAATTGTTTAGTTTGTATTTTAAACAATTACCATAAAATCTATATGAAGAGTACATTTGTCCCATCCTCCTTCAATCTAGAAAAAAACATAGATGATAGTTCACCCCAAATTCTAAGATATAAACACCTATCAATATAAAAATATAAATTATTAATTTGTGATCTCTTGTCATGTGCTAAGATCATGGGTTTAATTAGATCATTAATTTCCATTAACCCTTAACTTATTGAATTGGTTATATATTGGCTCATTTTCATTGAACTTCAATCAAACGTCAACCCAGATCGAAGGAAGCTCAAGGCCATTTAGTGATGGAGAATGTAATGGTCTTTGCATGGGGCATATATACATTAGATGCACACTATACACATGAGTAGGAAGATATTTTGTGTGTTTTTGAATTTTTGTCTCACATTTCTTTGCATTGGAATTGAATTATATTGAATTATCCTTTCTTATTTTTGTATGTCATGTTCCAAAATTTTGCATTGGGTCACAATGGCCTAACCCCCTTGGCCATACTCATGATAGTTTGTCAAATTGATGCTAAGGGTCAAATAATTGACAAGAATGATGTCCAAGTTAGTAATAATGTGAAATTAGATCCAAATGGACAAGGTGGGTCACATTAAGAGAAATTCCCAATTCAAAGTTTGTAATATATCAATCCAGATGAACTGTCATGGAGGAAAATTACTAGTTCACTAGGTTGGGGGTGGAAGCATTAAAAGTTGGAATAAGGGAGATACAAGACCCAAAGTGACCTTAGACTTACAAATTGACATTAAATTGGTCAAAAAAATAATAATAAAAAGAAAATAAGGTGGCATTGGATCATGAGGGCACATAAGAGGTTGTGGGACCCACATGTGGCAAGATTCCCCACTACACTTGGCATGATTCTCTCACCAATTCGAGTTCAAGGTGAAGGGTAACATACTTGGGGGATTTGAAGAGGTATTATTCATGGAATTAATCATGTAAAGTCGAATTGGAGTGGAGGAGTAACTCCCATGGAAGAGGAAGAAGCATCTTAGAAGGATTGTGACACTTGGGCTAGATTCCCTAGATTCTATGACAACACTCATGAAGATGCTATGACACCGATGACACAAATCAAACTTGAATGTTGAAATCTGACATATATGACATGTCAGGGCTAAAAATAGCCTCCAAGAAGGCACACAAGGGATTTTGGGCAACCAAAGAGACACCCATTCGAATTGAGGGAAGATGGAGACTAGGAATTGTTGGACAAGTGGCACACATTAGAATATCTTCCCAAGTTGAGTTGGCATGAGGCTTTTGGAAGGAATTCGACCCATGGAGGACTTGAGAAGTTTATAAAATACAAGAAAAAAGAAGGAGAGTAGATTTTGATCATTTTTTATTTGCATCTTTGCAATTTGGAGAGCGTCTATGATCCACATCGTAGTTGGAATTATTGTCGGATGCTGAATTCGACACATATTCGACCAATCATCATTGTTGATACAACTTCGACAAGTTTTGACGCAACATGACTTCGACAACTTCAACACTTCGATAGGTTTTCGATTTCGACACAACTCCGATAAGTCTCGACTTCGACATACAGTGACATGTTCTTCACCTTCGACATGTTCTACAATCTTGCAGTTCATGACATTGACAAGCAACGTCGACATGTGACCAACGAATGTCGAACTTCGACAGACTGTCTCTCTGTCTTCCAGTCGACTGTAACGGTTGAATTGTTGAAACCGTTCTAACTTCTTCTTTGTAAATGAACGTACCGGGCAGACACCCAAGCGTCTCAAGCTTATTTATAAGCATGTAAATTATTGTAACATACATCTTATCAGAATCAATCAGTTTTGATCTGTTTGCAAGTAATACAAGAACATTTTGCATTCCTGCATATTGTCTGTGCATATTTGTGTTTATCTGTATTGCGTAATCCTGATTTTGCTCATTTTGTTTATTAAGCTTCCGCCATAACAGAGCCGACTCAATCAGTCGAACTATTGTCCCCCTCGTGCTTCCTGGACACGACCCAGATCATTGGTATCAGAGCACACTCATTTTTGTTCGTGCTTAAGTTATGTGTATACACTTCTCTCGAAGTTACCTGACTTATGTCGGTTCAAACTCCCTCGCAATCTCAGCAATCCAAGAAGACGTGATCTCCAAAAATGACAGAAGAAACAGAAGATAGGCATGCAACCGACTAGACAACACAACTTATTGAGCAAGCTCTGGCTTGAAAATGGACTGAAATGTTCGCCCAATTCAACGAGATTCTCATGCGATTCGCTTCGACATCCAGAGGATCCTCGAAGAGAATTCACTCCGATAAAATCAACCCCTTCAAAGTGCAAATGAATCTAGACATACCGAATCTTGAAGGTAAGCTTGACGCGGAATCCGTCGACAATTGGGTATTACAATTGGAATCCTATTACGCCGTAAATCAACTCTCGGAAGCTGAAAAGATCACCATTGCATCCTTAAAGATGTCTACCTCCATGCATTGCGAGTGGGAGAACCTCTCGACAAATATGGAGAAAAATGGAGAACCCATCGACACATGGGATAAATTCGTCGAACACATCTGAAAGGAATTTTATCCGCCGAAATACCTCGAGCAACAATATAAGAAGTGGCAGTAGCTAAGGAAATGGAAAGAACAATAAGTACAGAGTTACACCGACGTGTTCTACTGACTTATGGCAAGACTTGGCGTCCAAGAAGAAGAGAAATTGTTTATTCTGAAGTACACTAGAAGATTGTCCCAGTACATCCAGCAAGAAATGGAATTTGTGACTGTCAATACACTTGCAGATGCTTTTCACTATGCCATCAAACTGGAAACCAAGCAGAAAGGAAAAGCACATTTCGCAACAAAGCCGACATTAGGACGACCACCCGACAAAAAGGCACCAGCCGACTTCGACAAGTCGAAATCTTCTCAGCCGACACCGCCAAATCCTGACAGTGTTAAGAAGCCTTTTCATAAGAGGGAACGTAGCAAACAACCGCCGAATGGAAAATGGTGTGATTACCACCACTCATCTTGGCATGATACGTCTGAATGCAAAGCTCAGAAGACATTTTTGATGAAAGTGTCGACCTCCGACGCATTCGACAAGACGGTGGAAGAATTGGATCTAGACGCAACGACCCTTTTGACCTCGACCACTCGAGCAGCCTCAACTATCGTCGACAAGGAGGAACGAGAGCACCTATTCCATACACGAATATGGGTCCAGAGCAACCCATTAAATCTGATTGTGGACAACGGGAGCCAGAAAAACTTCATTTCTGAAGAACTTGTGAAGAACTTAGGTCTTGTTACCACTCCGTATCCTCAGCCTTACAACATCAGTTGGATGAAGGATGGAAAAGAACTTCGTATCACTCGACAATGCAAACTCTCCTACTTCATAAAGCCTTTTGAAGATGAAGTACTCTATGACATGGCACCACTCTCTGTAGCCGACGCCCTGTTTGGGAAATCTTACCTCTGGGACAGACATGGAATTTATCAGTCATGGCCTCAGAAGGTGATTGTCAAAATCAGAAATCGATGGTTCAACATACCAGAGCGTCAACCCACACCGATGGTTGCACTGATATCTGCCAAACAGACAAAGAAGCTCATCAATCATGCTCAAAAGTTCTTATTAATCATGATCAAGCCGCAACATTCTAAGAAGACTACAACAACAAGTCAAGTCACCGACCAATGCAATTCTTGACAAAAGCAGCAAGTCAATCATATTCTCGATGAGTACCAGAACCTCTTTCAAGCTCCAGATGGAGTACCTTAACATTTTAAGGTAAAACACTCCATTGAACTTGTTCCTGGTTCTTCTTTTCATAATGCATCTATTTACAGAAGATCCATTCTCGAAAAGAAAGAGATTCACAGACAAATCCAAGAATTAATCAACAAAGGTCATATCCGACCGAGCTCCTCTCCTTGTGGAAGTCCAGTCATCCTAGTTCCAAAGAAAGACGGGACTTGGCAAATGTGCATCGACTATAGAGCTCTCAACAAAATATCGGTGAAGAATCGGTACCCTCTTCCACGGATAGACGAGCTTATCGACTGTCTGAAAGGTGCTAAATTCTTTACTAAGCTCGACCTTAAGTCGGGATACCATCAAATTCCAATCCAGCCCTCAAATGTGTGGAAAACTGCTTTCAAGACCAAGGAAGGATTGTTTGAATGGTTAGTCATTGCTTTCGGCTTAACCAACGCACCTGCGATCTTCATGCGACATATGGATAACCTTCAACGACCTTTCATCGGCAAATGGGTTATTGTCTATCTTGACGACATATTGATTTTCAGTCGATCATGGGAAGAACATGTCAGACATCTTCGGCAAGTCCTCGACACTCTCTAGCAACATCGGCTTTATCTGAACATGGACAAGTGCTCTTTTGCGATGACTAGCATCAAATATTTGGGGTATGTAATTGACTCTACAGGAATTCACGTCGATCCAGACAAATTACAGATCCTCAAAGATTGGCCCATTCCTAGAAGCATTCAAGAACTAAGAAGTTTTCTTGGTTTGGAAAATTTCTATCAACGGTTCATACTCGGCTTCAGTCACATAGCCTAGCCCTTGAATCAGTCGACGAAGGGAAATGGGAAAACTGTCTTCCAATCGACAGAAACACATCAAGCAGCTTTTGAATAGCTCAAACACAGGCTCTGCACTAGACCAATACTTGTGTTACCTGATTTGCATCAGCCCTTTGAGATTGAGACAGATGCATCGGTCTATGCCTTGGGCGCAGTGATCACTTAGTCTGGTCACCCAGTCGCTTTTCATTCCGATACTTTTAACGACACATTTAGAAGATACTTGACGTACGAAAAAGAACTGTACACCATTGTACAAGCTCTCAAGCAATGGAGGAGTTACATCCTTGGCAAGGAAACGATCATTCTCACTGATCACGAGCCTCTACAGTTCGCTCTGACACAATCGAAGTTGCAAAAAAACCGACAACTGAAGTGGATTAATTACCTACAACAATTCCAGTTGGTGATTAAGTATCGGAAAGGTAAAGATAACGCCGCTGCATATTTCCTCAGTCGACCACCCATTACTCTCCTTTTGACAGTGATGAGTATGCAAGGATATGATACAACCACTTGGAAATACTTGTATGAGGACGAAAACGAATTCTCAGCAGTCTACCGACAGTTACAGACTAACAAGTCGTCGACCTCAGACTCTGACTATTTCTTGAAAGACACCTTGCTATACAAGCTTGGACAACTTTGTGTACCGACCGGTGAGCAATGACCGCAGCTCATTTGGGACGCGCACTACAACAAGACTGTAGGACACTTTGAAGTAGAAAAGACCCTTTCTATTCTGTAGACACTTTGGAGTAGCAAAGACCCTTGCTATTCTGCAGAAGTATTTCTTCTGGCCTACACTTAAATATGACGTCAACAAGTGCATTCAATCATGCGTGGTTTGTGCCATTGCTAAGCCACCTAATCAACAACAGGGATTGTATACACCTCTACCAGTTCCTAGTCAACCATGGGAATCTATTTCTATGGACTACTTGATGGGTTATCCTAGTACCAGACATCAGCATGACGCGATATTAGTAGTAGTCAACCGATTTTCCAAGATGGCCATTCTCATACCATGTAAGAAGACCACGACAGCGTAGTAGACCGCTCAACTCTTCTTTACACATGTTTGGAAACACTTTGGTTTACCCACAACCATCATTTCTCACCGAGATGCCAGACTCGTCAACATCTTTTGGAAGACCCTTTGGAAACAGCTGGACACACGACTCTTATTGTCGACATATTTCCATCCTCATACCGACGGACAGATAGAAGTTGTAAATTGCTTGGTAGTACAACTGCTTCGCATGTACAATCACCAGCATCGACGCACATGGGATGAAAGTATTCCATACATCCAACACAGCTACAATCATGCTCAACACAACTCTACAGGAAAGAGTCCCTTTGAATTTTCTTACAGATTTCAACCCTCAGGGCCTATCAACTTGATCAGCTCCTCAACATAGCCAAACTCTGACTTCGACCGCAACCAGCGAGAAGTTGATAAAGTAGTCAAGTTCAAAGAACAGATTTGCGACATTCAACGGCAAGCACAGGATATGTTGCACAGAGCAAACAAGAAAGCTAAGACCCGACACGAAAAGCATCGTATTCCTCATACATTCCAAATTGGGGATAAGGTCTGGTTACATCTTAAGAAGGAGCTCTCCACTGGTCCTTTCAAAAGCTTAAACCTTTGCGATATGGTCCATATAGTATTCTTCGACAGATTGGTGACAACAATTTCCAGCTCGACATTCTTGCATGCCCGGGTCTGCATCCAGTTTTCAATATGGATCTGCTTTGACCATACCATGCACCTTTGTTGGAACATAGCAACTTCTCCACAACAACACCCAAAGACATTCATCCAGATGTTTAGTAGCCTCTTCCTTGTACACTATTGTGGGACGACGAGTACGCCTTACAAGGACGAACACATTCCCTTATTTCAGGTTGCCAAAGCTGGCCAACTCCCATCCCAAGGAAAGTGGTACTCTGCTACTGAAGTGATCGACAAGCTTCCTCAACTCCACGAGCAAACAATGGGGTCCATTGTTTCTTAAGGAAGGAGGTCTGATCACGGGGGCTTCACTCAATAAACCGCTATCATAGCGCGTTCGTTCATGGCATATGAAACAATACCCCTAATTTCACTAAATATTGAAAAATACCTTCCAAAATCATTTTTTTAACCCCCTCCCAATATGCCTTCCCAATTTTGAAAAAACCCCTATTTTCACTAGAGATGAATTTTTTCATTAACATTTTTTATATCCCTTATATTTCTACCTAGTATATTGATATGATACCCCTCTTATGACCCCACATGCATTCTACAATGCACCTTGCTTCTTTCGATGTATATTGTGGATGCACATTACTTCACCCACAATGCAATTACTCAACCACATGGGTGATTCCACGAAGGTGGTTCACCATTTTTGGCGGATGGAAGCTAAAAAAAATGTTTTTGAACCCTCAATCGAGGTCTTTTCAAGCCCTCGATCGAGGTTTTAAAAGCTCAATCGAGGGTTTTAAAATACCTCGATTGAGGATTTTAAAAGACCTCGATCGAGGGTTGAAACAAGACCTCGATCTAGCTTTTCAAAAACATAAAAAGGCTCGTTTTAGGCCCTCGATCGAGGTCTAGGTAAAACCCTCGATTGAGGTCCTATTTAAACCTCGATCGAGCAGATACCTCAATCGAGGGCTTAAAAAATAGGCCGAGAGCCCTTTTCACTGCAGAATGAAAGTTTTGTCTGCCTTCCATAGAGTTAAACCATGTCATTAAATGCTCATTAATGAGTAGACTTGATACCATTGGATTCGTTAACGAATCCTCTATCCAGATACATAAAATTTATGAATTTTTATCTTCATATGTCTTTTGTTTTTAAATTTCTACTAAGACTTGCCTTAAAAAACCCTGCTCACAACTTCGATTGAGCTCAAAGATAAATCCACAACATTCAAAATACACATCCAAAAAATTTGAAAAAATACACAAGCCCTAGATAAACGCGTCCTAATTTAAATGGTATTTTTAGTTTTGCAAATTATGTAAAAAATCAAAAGATTTCGTGCACATACACATGTGTGTGCAAAATGAGACTTAAATATTCATTGGTCAGTTTCAAAAAATAATAATGAATATAATTTTTCGAGAAAAAATAAAAGAAAAATATGTAAGCCCAGTGCATTCTGTCTAGATCATGTTCACATATTTCATTTTTTTAAATTATTACTTTAACATTAAATTATTGTCCACACACACACAAACTACTTGTTAATTGCTCTTCAAATTTTTAAGTACACACGTTTCATTAAATGAAAATTCGACACGATATATGACATTGGTATATTTCGAAAAAAATATCATTGGAAAGACAACATAATTCTTTACATTTCGTTTTTCAACCGCATGTCAAAATTCATGTGGCAAGTATGAGTTTCGAAGGCTTCAATTTAATACATGGGTAAAATTTCTGTTTTTCACTGTCATATTTGGCCAAAAAGAGTTACCCATCCTCATGGAATCACCCACATATCATTATGATTTGCAACATCTAATGGTCTAATGAAGAGATAGGAGATCACTTCTTGTATGTCACTAAAGCCAATGCACATAGTACAACATTTAGATTGCATGTTGCAGTTCCCCAATCGCTGACTAAGCCTGTTGTGGGTTAGGTATCCAAGCCCCAAGGGCCTGTAACAAGCTCTAGGAGGCTGACTAAACCTCCCAAGGCCTGTAATAGGAAAGAGTGGCTGGGTATTCAAGCCCCCAAGGCCTATCGAGGGCCTATAACAGGCCCTGGAGGCTTAGAGCCTCCCAAGGATATTGGTAACAACTGGATGAGTGATATTGGTAACAATTGGTTGTCAATGACCATTGTCTCTCGACTATGATTGACTGGAAACTCACTTCACCACGAAACCCCTGGCCTCAAGCATGCCTCAAGACGTGATTTCCCTGCATACTGGTAAGCTCGAGCCTTTCCTCAACCTGATTTCTCATTCGGTTGTGATCCCGCCATCTCCATTTGGCGGATATTTGTCAGCCCTCCCATATAAAAAATACCCCAAAGTATTTTGTATTGTTACATTAAATAAAAAAAACATTTTCCCCTTAATATATAAGTAATATATTTTTTAGGTTTTCATGAATATTTAATACCACAATATGAATGAACGTGGTATTATATTTCCTTCTATTGAAGTCCCCGTGGGTCTGATCCACATCGTAGCTGGCATTATTGGTGGATGCTGACTTCGATACATCTTCGACCAGTCATTGCTATTGATACAACTTCGACAAGTTTCGACGCAACATGACTTCGACAACTTAACCACTTCTATAGGTTTTCGATTTCGACACAACTCCGACGAGTCTCGACCTCGACATACTGTGACATGTTCCGCACCTTCGACATGTTCTACAATCTTGCAGTTCACGACATCGACAAGCAACGTCGACATGCGACCAGCGGCTGTCGAACTTCGACAGACTGTCTCTCTATCTTCCAGTTGACTGTAACGGTTGAACTGTTGAAATCATTCTAACTTCTTCTTTGTAACTAAACATAATGGGCAGACACCCAAGTGTCTCAAACTTCTTTATAAGCATGTAAATTATTGTAACATGCATCTTATCAGAATCAATCAGTTTTGATATGTTTGCAAGTAATAGAAGAATAGTTCGCATTCCTGCATATTGTCTGTGCGTATTTGTGTTTATCTGTATTGCGTAATCCTGATTTTTCTCATTCTGTTTATTCAGCTTCCTCCATAATAGAGCCAACTTATTCAGTCGAACTGTTTTCCCCCTCATGCTTCCTGGACACGACCTAGATCATTCTAGCTTGTCCATGCTAGTGGAGTGTTTACTCTACTTGCCTTAGTACCAATTTCGAGGGTGAAAGATTCCCATCCTAATTGGAAATTGGAGAGGCCATTCAGACCTTTCATTTGGAGCTACAATGGAGTTATTAGTTTCTGGTTGAAGCTACAGGGAAGCTTGTGTTTCTTTCTTCTACAACTTGTTCTCATCTCTATCTCACATTTCTTTGCATATTTTGGCTCTTGGAGGAAGGGCGCCTTTGGTGAGATGATTATATCTTTGTGAGAGTCCAAGAATATCCAATTATTTGTATTCTGATATATATAATCTGTATTTGATTCCCATAAGACTCTTAGGTCGAAATACCAAGTGAAACTATGTAAAAATACCAAACAATGCATAAATGGTGCCATTTTCCCTATATCTTGTTGTTGGAGATTGAAGAGGCTTTATTTCGATTTGTATCAGTCAATATATGTGATTTTTTTTATGTATGGAGTTTCATTAATGTTCTAAAGAAGTTTCATTAACATTTCACAAGTCCTTGGAACCTAAATTTCGAATTTCATAACAAATGGTGAAGTTTACTATCATTTCCCCCTATGTGAATACATGTATACAAACCTATGATTTATGGGAGTTGCAAAAGCCTATATAAACTAAATTATGATTCATTTGGGATCTCATTGAAGTCCTTTATCAGTAACATGTCTTTTTTCTGAAATTTGGAGAGGTTTCACAACATTTGGAAATCCATCTTTGTCCCCTACCCTTGGGGGTTTGAACCTCGAATGTACTAGTAAAATTCCCCAACTTCTCCTAGAAGTTAAATGAATATTTCAGAAGTCTCTTGATAGTGTCTAATCACCCATGAGGTTAATTTTTATGTCTTAATACCATTAATATACCTTCAGACTCAATTTGAGAGCATTTAGAGCCATTTGGAGCCATCTACCCTTGGGGGTTTCAACACAGTTTTTCCTAGTAATTCTGTCTTTCATTCTCTAATTGTAAGTGAAAGTGGATGAAGTACTTAGAAAGTGTCCAAGTATATAATATATGCATCAATGTTTCCTATTACACCTCAATCCACTCTAGACACAGTTCGAAACCATTTGGGATCATTTGGGATAGTTTGGAGCTTCACTAGTCCAAGTTTCGAAAATTGACCAAATTGGGAAAAAATCCAAATTGGGGATATTACATTGTAGTGGAAGCAATATTAACATTTAAAATACATTGATAGGTCTTAGTTTTACTTGATTGTTTGTTTTTTAATTTTCTAAAACTAAAATATTAGTTAAATTATAATTACTATAATTATAATTAATTTCTAGATCTAAGATTTAGTTTCCTAAATGAAATATCCCACATAAAGAAAAAAAAAGGTTAATCATAATATTTTCCTTTAATTATATTTATTTTATTTTACCTTTATTAGTATTTATTATGTCCTCCTTCCTATACCTTATTTTTTAATTTTTTTCAAATGTTAGATGTTGACTCTCATCCAATACCAAGTCTAATATTCCTCTCTCAACTTACTTTTTTGGAAGAGTGTTGTCCTTCTCATTAATCTTGGAGCATTTAATTTTTCTTAAAATACTCAATGTATTGGCTAGTATGTGATTATTATTTTTCTCTTGGTTAAAGTGTGTATATCCCATTCATCCTTTGAGATACTATCTCACACATTACATTTTGGAAACTCCATCTGAGATTCCCATCATTATGTTCCTTTCCTTTTTTTTTATGAAAAAAATGTTTCCTCTCCATCACAACTTAATATCCATGAATACTCTTCACCTAAGTACTACTATCCCTAGTTGTCACAACCAACTTGTTAATTTATTTAACCAGGTAGCAACATTTTCAATTGAACACCACCAAACTAAAATAATATGACAACTACTTCATAATATATGTAGACTACATGCCTAACAAAAATTTCTTGAAAATGAGCATATTCAACATGCTTCCCTCTAACAACTCAGCTCAATCCACCTATTTTCAAGATCTAAATACCTACTGTAAAAATATATTTTCTTATTATTTCCTTAGATATCAAGCCATACTTAATTGCTCTCTCCCCTTTTCTAAAAAAATATAAATTTTTCTTAATATATAAACTAGTGTACAAGTCCAATAGGTTAGCTCAAGTGGTTGAGTGTTGTGAAAAGCAAGTAGAAGCTCTCAAGGTCAAACCCTCGGGTGTCTATGCATATAATCAGCGTTCACTTGATGTCCCCACCAGGTTAGGTTTCCTATTCATTGCAACTGAATAGTTTACCTTGGGTACCATCCTCGAAATGAGGGGAAGTGCTTGAGGATTTCCTATATGTATATATATATATATTAGTGTACAAATAAACACTCTCTTGTTGATGCTCTTATACTCCTTTTCTAAAAAATATAAATATTTCATAGTATATAAACGAGTGTATAACTATTAGTGCATAATTAAGTTCTATTTTTTAGGTTTGGTTGTATTCTTTCATATCTTCATCACTATTTTCTAACTTAACTCTTATTTTCCTTCATGTCTATACCAAATTGATGTCAGAGCCTCACTCGTTCCCAATTCATTTTCTTCTAAAGGATTTCATAGCCTTTTTCAAGATTTTCTCTCTCGTGTTCCTTTGTATAGGGATCTAGTCTAAGGATCGCTAATTGAATTACTAGATTGTGCCTCCTTTTGTTCCCAGTTGCACTCCTTCCCTTGGCTATCAATCTAGTTTTACAAATCACTAATGACCTCACTAGATCATGCCCCTTATTGTGCCTAAATGCACTTCATCCTTTGGTTATTTATCTATATCCAGGGATATATAATTACCACATTAGATAATGTTGTGACTTAGATGCACTAAGTTATCCATATTCTCAAATGAATCTAGATGTTGCCTTATTTTAGTTGTTCCAACAATATTTGGACCAACAACAAAAGTAGATGGAGCATTAACAATAAAATGAAAACTAGGTGGAGTCACTAATCAATGACATACATTATGTCCTCCAATCACATCACACAAGGATGTTAATTTGTAGATGGCGGTTCACCTTCCCATTATCAAGTTTGCAGGGATCATGGATGTTTAGCAACTAGACTCGTGGATGTTCGGGTACACAGAGTACTACCAAAGGACCGAACACCAAGAGCAACCACTTCACATAAACAGATCATAGATCAACACACCGATGTTTTGACGTGGTTTAAACCCTCTTTATGGAAACACTCCACGGTCCCGGCCAAATAGCTTCTACGGGACAATTTATTATGCAAAGAAAGAAAGTTACAAATGAGCTTCTCATAATCGATCAACTAAACAATGACCCTCCATGCTCTTTAAATAGAGATCATGGACCAATCGGGTGTTAAGCCACGGATCAAGGTTAGGTTTGATCTAAGAGAAGTTGAGCCGTCATATCACTCTATGTCAGAAACATATCGTGACCGTCAGATTAAGTATTTACAAATGCATACTAATGCATACTAAAGAAACACACTATCCCTAACGGATATATTACAGAAGTTGATCTTAACTAACTCCTAAGTGTCTAAATATCCTAACATCCCCCCTTAAGAACAACTTGGGATAGGATTGAAGGATTTACAAAAGTGACACTATTAGGAGAAGGAAGGAGGCATTAGAGCCTATCCCCCCTTAATGACAAGTTCCTGAACTCCTAACATAGATCGAAGTTTAGAAAACTTCGCTTCTGTAAGAGACTTGGTGAAGATGTCTGCAACTTGATCATCTGTAGGGAAAAAGAGCACTTCAAGAACACGATCATGAACAAGATTTCTGATGAAGTGCATATGTAGCTCAATGTGTTTGCTGCGTTGATGTAGAACTGGATCTTTGGCAAGCTTGATGGCACTTTGATTGTCGCACCAAAGTGGAGTAGGCTGCTGCTGCTCGAATCCAAACTCTGAAAGGATCTGTCGAATCCATAAAGCTTCCTGACTGGCATTAACTGCTGCTCGATATTCTGTCTCTGCTGAAGAAAGAGCAAGAGCTTGTTGTTTCTTACAAGCCCAAGTAATAGGTCCAGATCCCAGACTGAAAACATAACCTGCAGTAGACTTTCGATCATCAGGATCGCCGGCCCAATCTGAATCAGTGAAACCAACCAACAAAGGTTTCCCCCCTGTACTGTAATGAATCCCAAACTGAACTGTACCTCGAATATATCGAAGTATTCTTTTAGCTTCTTTCCAGTGACTTTCATGAGGTGTCTGCATATAACGGGCAACTCGACCAATGGCAAAGGAAAGGTCAGGACGGGAATGAGTCAAGTATAAAAGACTACCAACAAGCTGACGATACAAGGTGGCATCTACTTCAGGTGAAGTACAAGTGGCAGAAAGTTTGACTCCAGACTGGAAGGGAGAAGGGGCTGGTGTACAATCTTCCATGTGAAAGCGTCGAATAAGGTCACAAGCATACTTAGACTGAGAAAGAAAGATTCCTTCTTTGGTTTGCAGGACTTGGAGACCAAGAAAATAATGCAAATGTCCTAAGTCTGACATTTCAAAATTTTGTTTAAGACTGGATTTCACATGGGTTATAAGATTAGGGTCACTACCAGTAAGAATAAGGTCATCAACATATAGAACAAGTATGATGAGATGGTTTCCTACTTTCTTGGTATAGACATTGGGGTCAGAATGGCATCTAGAAAAACCAGTGTCAAGGAGAAAGTTATCCATTTTGGCATACCAAGCTCTAGGAGCTTGCTTAAGGCCATATAAGGATTTCTTAAGGCGGCAGAAAAGGCTAGAGTTATTCTGAACATAGCCAGGAGGTTGTTCCATGTAAATTTCCTCCTGTAAATCACCATGTAAGAAGGCAGACTTGACATCCATTTGATGGACTTCCCAGTTGTGTAAGGCTGCAAGGGAAAGAACAAGGCGGATGGAGTTCATTTTGGCGACGAGAGCAAAGGTTTCATTGTAGTCAATCCCTTCAACTTGGGAAAAACCTTTGGCAACTAACCTTGCCTTAAGTCTTTCAACACTTCCATCTGATGCATACTTAGTTCTGTAGACCCATTTACATCTGACAAGTTTTCTTCCTTTTGGAAGAGGTACAAGATCCCAAGTATCGTTCGCCATTAAGGAACGATATTCTTCATCCATGGTTGCATCCCAATCTGGATTCCCTGAAGCTTCTGCAAAAGTTTCTGGATCATGATTCTCAGAAACTTGAGCCAAAAGAGAAGAGGCTCGCTGAAACTGAGAACGTGTTCGACGTTGATCTCTAGGATCACCGGCAAGATCACCAACTGCTTCACATGTTGAACGGACCCATCGAGGAAGCACTTGTGCTGGTGCAACTGGAGGAACATGAGCAGGTGGAGGTGGATTTTCATCCTCACTGTCATCATCAGAAAGTGGAGTTGGAAACCTGTCAAGGAAGTTGGAAGAAGAAGAAGAAGGCACAAACGCCGAATCAGGCTCGTAGGCCAAAGATGGCACACTCGCCGAGTTAGGCTCGCAGGCCAAGATATTTTCATCAAATTTAACATCTCTTCTAATTATTATAGCATGAGAATGTGGTTGAAGAAGTCTATAACCTTTTACATCTTCAGAATATCCAACAAATATGCACTTTTCACTTTTAGGCTGCAATGCTTTCCGTTTTTCATCCGGAATGTGAGCCCATGCTTCACTACCAAACACACGAAAGTGACTTACATCAGGTTTAATTTTACTCCATGCTTCTTCCGGTGTTATACCTTGTAATGCTTTTGTGGGGGTGCGATTGACTATGTAATTTGCACAATTTATGGCTTCAGCCCAAAATTGAAGACTTAGTCCCTTAGATTGGATCATACAATTAGCCATTTCTTTTAAAGTGCGGTTCTTCCGCTCAGCTACACCATTTTGTTGTGGTGTATATGGAACAGTGTGCTGTTGTTGGATGCCTTGTTCAGTGCAGAAAGTAGTGAACTGTTTGTTAACATATTCTCCTCCATTATCAGATCTTAACTTAATAATTTGATGACCAGATTGTTTTTCAACAAGGGCCTTGTAGGCCAAGAACATGTTAAATACTTCGCTCTTAAGTTTTAGGAAATAAACCCAAGTGCGTCTGGTGTAATCATCAATGAAAGTTAAGAAATATTTGAAACCAGAAAAGGAAGCAGATGGAAGAGGACCACACAAGTCACTATGCACAAGCTCCAAGGGAACCGAGGCGTGCCAAGAGGCACGTTTGTCAAAACTGTCCCGATGATGTTTTCCGAGTACACAACCGGAACAAACACCATCTCTGCAAGATACCATCGGAAGACCTGTCACCATATTTTCTTTACATAGTTGTTGCAATGAGCGATAATTTAAGTGACCAAATCGCTCATGCCAAAGTTTGCTCAAGTTATCACTATGAGCAACAAAAACTGAAGGGAAAGGTGATGACCCAAAGTTGTTAAACTTGTACAACCTGGTAATATCATCAACAATTCCTGTAGCTAGAACCTGTTGAGAATCTTTAAAATCCTTGATTACAACTTGGTGAGG
This sequence comes from Larix kaempferi, assembly GCA_027924585.1. Taxonomy (NCBI): domain Eukaryota; kingdom Viridiplantae; phylum Streptophyta; class Pinopsida; order Pinales; family Pinaceae; genus Larix; species Larix kaempferi. The sequence continues at coordinate 8,892,545 of BSBM01000668.1, forward strand.
TGTAAAGGTCACAGTTTTACCTTCACCAGAATGAGTGATCTGATAGACTGATAACAAATTGCATGAAATTCTTGGAACACATAGTACATCACTAAAATGACCATTATCTACTGGAACTGTTCCAGCTTCTACAACACTTAGAGATCTATCATCACCAACAAATATTTGTTTGGTGTTACATTCATGCATAGTAGAAAAGATGGCTTGATCCTTAGCCATATGATAAGATGCTCCAGAATCAATGAGTCATTCATTTGAAGTAGAAGAAGAAGATGCATTATAAGAATAACCAGAAGCACAAAGTGCATGTCCATGAGAGGCAGATTCTTAAGGCGAATCTAGGCTGGTGTGGTGCTTCTTCATTGCTGCTTCTAAGGCTGCCATCTTCTTGAAACACTTAGATTCATCATGATTATCTTTCCCGCAATAATTGCAATGACGCTCAGTCTTCTTGCCTTTTTGCTTTGATCCTTTGTCATTTTTTAAAGAAGGAGCTGACTGAGAGGGTTTGGGACCCTTGTTTGACTTATTATTGCGAAAATTTTGTTTCTTGGGAGGCTTGGACTTTTCTTTCTGTTGGGACAATAAAGCTTTCCTAGATGTATCTGCATTGTTGATTATTCCAAGATGAATGAGTTTATCTTGTTCTCTAATCAGGGAATGACAAAAGGATTCAAGACTAGGCTCTTGATAGCTAGCTACATTCAATGATGCTTTCATGGAGTAAAATGTAGATACAAAAACAGAATATGCAGGTCCAAGTTTGGAAAGAATATGATAAATGCACTGTTTGTCTTCCCTCTCAATCTTACATTCTGCACATAAGAGTTTAAGAGTTTTGTACTTAGATAAATAATCTTGAATGCATGAAAAGTCACTTGGATTTAAAGAAATCAACTCATTTTCGAGTTGGTGGCCTCGAATTTCATTGTGTTTACCAAACACAGTTTCCAACTTGTCCCAAGCAATATTAGGTTCATCAATTCTATATATGTGAAATCGCAAATCAGTAGAGATTGACATCCCAATCAATCCACGAGCTTCATCACATCTATTTGCCCATTTTATTTTCTTATCATCATCAGTGGGTTCTTTTTCTTTCCCTGTGGTAATTCTGAAAAGTCCCCTACTTCGTAGAACATCCTCCATACGAGATTTCCATGAGAAATAGTTGGAACTGTTAAGTAGAATATCACAATGGGCGGCCATATTTATAAATTAATGGCTGTAAAATCAGAAACCAATAGTTTGGATGTGAAGAGATCGAAAAAATAGGCGGTTTAAAAAAAACGGCACTGAAAACTGACTCTGTATGATGAAGTTATGCTTGAACAAAGAAACTGTTGAAGATGTCCCCAATAGTGACGTGGCAGCTAGAGAATGTCCAGCTAAAAAAAAGACCCCCCTCTTCCCAAAATGAACCTTTTGACAATCACTTTACAAAAAAGTTGCTTGAAGTGAACCACTTTTGTAAAATAAGTGATTTCACTTTTACAATGATATTACTTTTAAATAGTGCAACAATAAAAAACTTAAGTGACTCACTTGTATTTTTTTATTTTTTTTTATTTAAGTGAGATGCACTTTTACAATAAGGTAACTTGAAAATAGAAATTGCATCCACTTTTCCTTTTAAAAGTAACTTCCTAAGACTTGAACTCAAGACCTATTAAGGAATAAAGCAACTTTGAACCAAGTGAGCTAGATTAAAAGGTATGTAAAATATGGGAATGAGGAAGGGGGTTTTTTTTTTTTTTACTCTTCTTGCTCGGTTTGCGTGCTTGCATTTTTTCCTGCAAAACAGACCACAAAACGAAACAAAAAAAACTTTTCCACACTTGTGGAGTTAGATCTTGTTAGCTTGCCCGAAAAGTGTACGTTTTCTCTCTGTTTCTGATTTGCCGAGATCGCGCAAGGTGCACGGCAAAGAGCATACGCAGCCGAAAAAAACCCTTTCCCTTTCTGTTTCTGATTTGCCGAGATCGCTCAAGGTGCACGGAAAAGAGCATACGCAGACGGGAAAGCAACAATCCGAACCAAAAAAAATCTAACAGTAAAAAAAAATGAAATATGAGATTTTTTTCTTATTAAAAAATGAAATAAAAAAATGCGTCACTGTAACATTATACCTTCAGATCTGATGAAATACGCGTTTCTGGAGCAACCGGGAACCGTTTTCGATCAAACGAAAACTATTTCCCAATGGAAACGACGCTCCGGACGCAATGGAACACCTCCCACAACCTAGAAATGCACATAAATACCAGAACTAGAAACCCTTTCGAGTTTCGGCAATAACAGTTCAAGATCTAGATCATAACCGGAAGCGGCACTTCATAAAAGCTCTGATACCATGTTCGGGTACACAGGGTACTACCAAAGGACCGAACACCAAGAGAAACCACTTCACATAAACAGATCACAGATCAACGCACCGATATTTTGACGTGGTTTAAACCCTCTTGAGGGAAACACTCCACGACCCCGGCCAAATAGCTTCTACGGGACAATTTATTATGCAAAGAAAGAAAGTTACAAATGAGCTTCTCATAATCGATCAACTAAACAATGACCCTCCATGCTCTTTAAATAGAGTTCATGGACCAATCGGGTGTTAAGCCACGGATCAAGGTTAGGTTTGATCTAAGAGAAGTTGAGCCGTCGGATCACTCTATGTCGGAAACATATCGTGACCGTCGGATTAAGTATTTACAAATGCATACTAATGCATACTAAAGAAACACACTATCCCTAACGGATATATTACACAAGTTGATCTTAACTAACTCCTAAGTGTCTAAATATCCTAACAGTGGATTGGGAGTATGGGAATTTTTTCAAGATCACCTAGATTTGACCGTAATTAATAATTTCCAATAGGCTACTACACCCTTTGAAGGTTTAGCATCCAAATGGTAGCACAACCATGCCCAAAGATCATATTCCTCTCTCTTAGATAATGCTCTTTAACTATATTCCAAGCTCAATGAAGTGATTATTGATCCATGGATGATAGTCATTATTTTTAAGAACACACTTTTATCCTACAAGGTATCGTTGGGTCCTATTAGCATGCTATTTTACAATTTTGGTAGACTATCAAATTTTTTATTGAAATCATTACCAAGCTCTAAGTATAGCTACAAATTGTTGATGTCGAAGAGGTACTCATAGTTAGATTTAGATTAGGCCCATTACCTTCTATTTGGGATTTGAAAGCATTGCTCTTGATCAAGATTTTTAGAATTCCTTTACCATCAAACAAAAGAGGGTTGGCAAGAAAAAATTTCATTCCCCATCTCTAGAACAAGTTGGAATCCAACCATCCCCCATTCTCTCCTCCCAGCACCACACAAAAATATGCACTTTCCATTGTTCCTCCATGCATGACAACCCAATTATGAGAGTCCAAAGAATTTCTTATGACACCATCCCTATTGTGCCTAAGATCATTTCCATTGAAAATGGTACAAGCCCTAATTCCAATCTGGTTTTATTGACCACTCCATCCCTTATATATCACAAATCCATTTCTTTTAGTATCCAAGTCAACTGACATATTGCATAACTTATCTTTGAGAAGAGTATTAAAATAAATTTGACTCGTAATAAATTATATATGAATTAACACTTTCCACAACCCCGCATCGTCATTCCTATAAACTAGGTTGTTTTCACACTAGTGGACACCCATCTTAGTTATCAAATATTTTACACATGTTTTCTATTAATTGGTTATGATATTTTGTGGATTGTGACTTGAATTCCTAGATTGTATTGATCACATCCTTGGATGCCCCTATTAGTATGCACATCATGTCATGAATGATGGTCAACTTAAAACCTACACTCTCTGTTAAAATGGAAAACTTTATAAATTCACTTTGATCCACCGTCCCACCTCTCATTTCTTGTCAGGAGCCTAGGAGAATATTGACAAATTTTTAACCATATGTGTGATCTATTAAATAAAGGTCGATAAATTAAACAAACTCCCCTTTCCTAGCCTCTAAGACTTGTTGGATACTTACACTAACCAAAGGATGCCTCCTCTACGGATATAACATTTCATTTATGCCATGCTAATTAAAACCCTTCGCAGCCACTCAACCTATCGCCTCTTACCCATAGAGTAAACTAAACTTGAAAATAAACTCTAGACTCATTAATTAAGCTTCATTCAACCCAAGAAACCATCATACGCAAGAAGGAGAAAGAGGAATAGCATATTCACACATATCAACTATCCTCATGCTATCTAGAATAAGTTGAAGTTGTTGTTTGATAAGGTTAATGAAATTCAAGAAATGTAAATATAAAAAGAGTTGATCTCTCTGGAACCCCATTCCTTTGAAGGTATTGGCAACTATTTGTCTCATATAAAAGAGAGGCATTTGAAATTGGGCGAAAGTGGGAAAATTCTTCCAAAGAAGGATGGACAAACTAATGAGCTGGTCCTGATGAATCTGAAGACACTATATGATGTGCTTTTCTCTTCATTTTTCACCATCTGGATGTTAAGAAAGGAAGATGGTAAGGAATATTCCTTTTGTTAGAATCCCCATTGGGAAAATAGGCAGAAAATACATGAAGACAAGAAGATAAGCGTGAAAATGAATTTAATCTCATTAACAATTGTAAAATATATACAATGAAATGACCATTGGGTTCAACTTCCCAAGTGGTTTGTTGGACTCCCAAAGACTCTTCCCATTCACCGAGGACTTTTGGTTTTCTAACATGAATAAGGAGTTTAATAATACAATATTTTCCTAACACAAAGGATTAGGCTCCAACAAATCCCCCCTTAATCTGAAGGGTGTATATGAGTCCAAGAAAAAGAGAGATTTGAATAACTGGAAGTGGACAACTACCACTTGCTGAAAATTTCCATCTTGATGATCCTTTTCCAATAAATTTAGCTAGAAGATTGCATTGGATTCTTCTTAATGACAAGAGCTCTCTGAAGAGATGGTTTTGGTTGAACACCAACCAAAAGGGGCTAGTAGAAGCTAAAATATTATACTATGTGTGTGGTTTAAGGCTGACCAAAAAATATGGAACTTGGAGACAACACTCGCTCATATGTTCTATGGAACTTGGCTCGAAGGATCAGAGGTTCTATCTGGAATAGTGGTTTTAGGATGACCATAAACCAACTGGAAAGATAAATATAGGAAGTGAGCAGCTACCACTTGCTGAACATTTTCAACTTGACACTCTTTTTCCAAGTAAGTTAGCTAGAATCTTGCACTGAATTTTTCTAATTGAAGGTTCTCTCGGTATCGATGGTTTTAGGATGAACACCAACTTTGGAGCTCAGTCGAACATATCTATTCACAGGCTCGCTTGTTTTGGCTTGCTTGTTACTGGCGTTCTTCATCCCCCCTTATCAAGAATAATGTGAGGAGAGGAGAGTCTCATGGTGTCAAAACTAGACAAAACACGTAAGTACTCTATGTCATGTATATCTTATTTCTTCATGATACATGCATCTCAGAATCTGACATCTCTAAATTTGGTGGTCTTCCAAACTTACTGTGGCTCAGGCTAAGTTGATGTGACTTACTTGACGAAGGTTGTGAGTGTTTTTTGTCAGAGGGACAAGGATTTGAAACTTGAAGCCTTCCATCATGTTCCCCCTGTCAGGTACAAAGTAAGAAGTAGTACAATAATCTGCTGCAAGTTTCACTCTTGCAGGTTTCTTCAGCTTCACACACCGATATGAAGAATGGCTTTGACTCCCACAATGATGACAATGATGAATATCAAAACATTGATCTTTCATATGGCTAACTCGATCGCACTGTTGGAATATGGAACTCTGAATAGGTACTTGTACATCTGACATGAATTCATTGTTTTCTGGAAGCTGATAGGAATCATCTTCAAACAAGGGGCTGTTATTTTGAACAAGCACTATTCAGAATGTTGATTCTTGTGTTGTGAATATTCCATTTTGGATTTCAAATTCTACAACTGATTAATGACATTTTGGAGTGTGTCTTTGCTGATTGTGATTGAGTCATCTACAACTATATGGACTAAAGGGTTCAACAAATCGAATGTTTCTTCTGTATTAGACATGGTGAGGACAATTTGAGGCCTCCTTGTGCAAGTAGTACCAAGTACAACGAATTAGTCAAACTTAGGGATTGTTGCAACTCCGCCCTTTACAAGCAATATTTCAGCAGATTCAAACTTTAAAAATCAGGGGTTTCGGTCTCAGCCGAAAATGCATCCACATATAATGTACAATTCAACTTTCCTTAGTTTTGGTACTCCACAAAACACACATGCAAGTACCAAACATACACAAGAACTTACAAGAAAAAAAAAGGTTGCAAATTACACTAATGGTTGTTGAATTGGGGAATCTGAAATACCTAAATGATGTGGATATAGTTCTACAAATTCTCTTCTTTTGGAGAAGTTGTAGCAATAGCTGTAAGCTTGCTTAACTCCAAACAGGTTTCAAATATTCTCCAGATGCAATTTATCTTTCATAATGGATGTCACTATAGGATAACTGATGGCTAGAAAAGAGTTGTCAATCAATAGTTTCTGCAACAGTTTGCAATGATATCTGCAAGTTTCACGATAGTGAACTTACTCTCTACAACATAATGCGGTCTTAAATTTGAAGCTCGGCCTGATAAATATGTTCTTAAAGATGTCAATCAAAATTTTAAAGTGGTTTCTTCTGGTCCTGTTGATCATACTACTGGTTTCTTGTTGGTTTTAATTCAACTAAAAGACAACCTTTTTATTCCTATGTTGCTCATGCTGATGAACTAAGTAAATTATGGCATGAAATATTAGGTCATTTAAATTATGGTAAAATGCAAATATTAACTAAAATGGTACATGGCTTACCTCATATTTCGTCTACTAACAGTGTTTGTGAAGGTTGTGTTCTTGGTAAACATCATAGAGAAATGTTTGATAAAGGTTAAGCTTGGCATGCTAAAGAACCTTTGCAAATAATTCATAGTGACATTTGTGGTCCTCTTGAAGTTCCTTTTATATGATATATAGTCTATTTTCTTACCTTTATTGATGACTTTAGTAGAAAATCATGGTTTTAATTCTTGAAAAATAAAAGTGATACTTTTTCTATGTTTCAAACTTTTAAATCCTTGGTTGAAAATGATTATGGTAAAAGGATTAAGACTTTAAGAACTGATAATGGGGGAGAATTCATTAAGAAATAATTTGAATCCTTTTTATCTAAACATGGCATTCGACATCAAAAGACTGTTCCTTACACACCTCAACAAAATGGTATTACTGAAAGGAAAAACAGAACTTTAGTTGAAATGGCTAGATGTATGCTTTATTCTAAAGGATTACATAATAATCTTTGAGTTGAAGCCATCAATTGTGCTAACTTTATTTTAAATAGATTTTCTACAAAAGATGTTAAGCATGTTACCCCTGAGGAAAAATGGAATGGTAGAAAACCTGATATTAGTAGCTTTAAAGTGTTTGGTTGTGAATATTGGGCTCATATTCTTGATGACAAACGGAAAAAGTTAGAACCCAAGTCTCACAAGTGTATATTCATTAGTTATTCTGAGGATTCTAAGGCTTATAGGTTGTTTGATCCTTCTAATCAAAGTGTCATCATCAAAAGAGATGTTCAATTTATTGAAGTCTCTCCACCACCTAAGTCTGTTGAACCTCATGTTACTCTGAATATTCCCTTATCACCTGTTACTCCTATCTCGATTACTCCTTCCAGTTCTTTGACAGATCTTAGTTCACCTTCTTCTTCTTCAAGTATTCCACCTGAATGTCTCGAATCTCCTGAAGTGACTTATGTCCCTTCTAACCTTCCTGTTTGGGCCCAGAAAACTCTTGAATCTACAGGAAGTGATATTGAAATTCCTTCTGATAGTCGTAGACTAGATCTAACTTTTCTCTTATGACCAAAGTTTTTGCCACAGATGATCCTACTACTTATGCTCAAGCTAAGGGTAAACCTCATTCGGAACAAGCTATGTCTGTTGAGTATGATTCTCTTAAACAAGCACCTACGACTTGGTATGATAAATTTGATGCATATTTAATGAATAATGGTTTTAAGTGTTGTATATCTGATCCTAACCTGTATGTTAAGCATGTTGATGATAATATCATTGTTATTGTTTTATATGTGGATGATCTTATTATCAATGGCAACCAACTTGTTCTCATTCAAAGTATGAATAGTGGTCTTCAAAATCAGTTTGAAATGACTGATCCCGCAATAATTGCAATGACGCTCAGCCTTCTTGCCTTTTTGCTTTGATCCTTTGTCATTTTTTAAAGAAGGAGCTGACTGAGAGGGTTTGGGACCCTTGTTTGACTTATTATTGCGAAAATTTTGTTTCTTGGGAGGCTTGGACTTTTCTTTCTGTTGGGACAATAAAGCTTTCCTAGATGTATCTGCATTGTTGATTATTCCAAGATGAATGAGTTTATCTTGTTCTCTAATCAGGGAATGACAAAAGGATTCAAGACTAGGCTCTTGATAGCTAGCTACATTCAATGATGCTTTCATGGAGTAAAATGTAGATACAAAAACAGAATATGCAGGTCCAAGTTTGGAAAGAATATGATAAATGCACTGTTTGTCTTCCCTCTCAATCTTACATTCTGCACATAAGAGTTTAAGAGTTTTGTACTTAGATAAATAATCTTGAATGCATGAAAAGTCACTTGGATTTAAAGAAATCAACTCATTTTCGAGTTGGTGGCCTCGAATTTCATTGTGTTTACCAAACACAGTTTCCAACTTGTCCCAAGCAATATTAGGTTCATCAATTCTATATATGTGAAATCGCAAATCAGTAGAGATTGACATCCCAATCAATCCACGAGCTTCATCACATCTATTTGCCCATTTTATTTTCTTATCATCATCAGTGGGTTCTTTTTCTTTCCCTGTGGTAATTCTGAAAAGTCCCCTACTTCGTAGAACATCCTCCATACGAGATTTCCATGAGAAATAGTTGGAACTGTTAAGTAGAATATCACAATGGGCGGCCATATTTATAAATTAATGGCTGTAAAATCAGAAACCAATAGTTTGGATGTGAAGAGATCGAAAAAATAGGCGGTTTAAAAAAAACGGCACTGAAAACTGACTCTGTATGATGAAGTTATGCTTGAACAAAGAAACTGTTGAAGATGTCCCCAATAGTGACGTGGCAGCTAGAGAATGTCCAGCTAAAAAAAAGACCCCCCTCTTCCCAAAATGAACCTTTTGACAATCACTTTACAAAAAAGTTGCTTGAAGTGAACCACTTTTGTAAAATAAGTGATTTCACTTTTACAATGATATTACTTTTAAATAGTGCAACAATAAAAAACTTAAGTGACTCACTTGTATTTTTTTTTTTTTTTTTATTTAAGTGAGATGCACTTTTACAATAAGGTAACTTGAAAATAGAAATTGCATGCACTTTTCCTTTTAAAAGTAACTTCCTAAGACTTGAACTCAAGACCTATTAAGGAATAAAGCAACTTTGAACCAAGTGAGCTAGATTAAAAGGTATGTAAAATATGGGAATGAGGAAGGGGGCTTTTTTTTTTTTTACTCTTCTTGCTCGGTTTGCGTGCTTGCATTTTTTCCTGCAAAACAGACCACAAAACGAAACAAAAAAAACTTTTCCACACTTGTGGAGTTAGATCTTGTTAGCTTGCCCGAAAAGTGTACGTTTTCTCTCTGTTTCTGATTTGCCGAGATCGCGCAAGGTGCACGGCAAAGAGCATACGCAGCCGAAAAAAACCCTTTCCCTTTCTGTTTCTGATTTGCCGAGATCGCTCAAGGTGCACGGAAAAGAGCATACGCAGACGGGAAAGCAACAATCCGAACCAAAAAAAATCTAACAGTAAAAAAAAAATGAAATATGAGATTTTTTTCTTATTAAAAAATGAAATAAAAAAATGCGTCACTGTAACATTATACCTTCAGATCTGATGAAATACGCGTTTCTGGAGCAACCGGGAACCGTTTTCGATCAAACGAAAACTATTTCCCAATGGAAACGACGCTCCGGACGCAATGGAACACCTCCCACAACCTAGAAATGCACATAAATACCAGAACTAGAAACCCTTTCGAGTTTCGGCAATAACAGTTCAAGATCTAGATCATAACCGGAAGCGGCACTTCATAAAAGCTCTGATACCATGTTCGGGTACACAGGGTACTACCAAAGGACCGAACACCAAGAGAAACCACTTCACATAAACAGATCACAGATCAACGCACCGATATTTTGACGTGGTTTAAACCCTCTTGAGGGAAACACTCCACGACCCCGGCCAAATAGCTTCTACGGGACAATTTATTATGCAAAGAAAGAAAGTTACAAATGAGCTTCTCATAATCGATCAACTAAACAATGACCCTCCATGCTCTTTAAATAGAGTTCATGGACCAATCGGGTGTTAAGCCACGGATCAAGGTTAGGTTTGATCTAAGAGAAGTTGAGCCGTCGGATCACTCTATGTCGGAAACATATCGTGACCGTCGGATTAAGTATTTACAAATGCATACTAATGCATACTAAAGAAACACACTATCCCTAACGGATATATTACACAAGTTGATCTTAACTAACTCCTAAGTGTCTAAATATCCTAACAGTGGATTGGGAGTATGGGAATTTTTTCAAGATCACCTAGATTTGACCGTAATTAATAATTTCCAATAGGCTACTACACCCTTTGAAGGTTTAGCATCCAAATGGTAGCACAACCATGCCCAAAGATCATATTCCTCTCTCTTAGATAATGCTCTTTAACTATATTCCAAGCTCAATGAAGTGATTATTGATCCATGGATGATAGTCATTATTTTTAAGAACACACTTTTATCCTACAAGGTATCGTTGGGTCCTATTAGCATGCTATTTTACAATTTTGGTAGACTATCAAATTTTTTATTGAAATCATTACCAAGCTCTAAGTATAGCTACAAATTGTTGATGTCGAAGAGGTACTCATAGTTAGATTTAGATTAGGCCCATTACCTTCTATTTGGGATTTGAAAGCATTGCTCTTGATCAAGATTTTTAGAATTCCTTTACCATCAAACAAAAGAGGGTTGGCAAGAAAAAATTTCATTCCCCATCTCTAGAACAAGTTGGAATCCAACCATCCCCCATTCTCTCCTCCCAGCACCACACAAAAATATGCACTTTCCATTGTTCCTCCATGCATGACAACCCAATTATGAGAGTCCAAAGAATTTCTTATGACACCATCCCTATTGTGCCTAAGATCATTTCCATTGAAAATGGTACAAGCCCTAATTCCAATCTGGTTTTATTGACCACTCCATCCCTTATATATCACAAATCCATTTCTTTTAGTATCCAAGTCAACTGACATATTGCATAACTTATCTTTGAGAAGAGTATTAAAATAAATTTGACTCGTAATAAATTATATATGAATTAACACTTTCCACAACCCCGCATCGTCATTCCTATAAACTAGGTTGTTTTCACACTAGTGGACACCCATCTTAGTTATCAAATATTTTACACATGTTTTCTATTAATTGGTTATGATATTTTGTGGATTGTGACTTGAATTCCTAGATTGTATTGATCACATCCTTGGATGCCCCTATTAGTATGCACATCATGTCATGAATGATGGTCAACTTAAAACCTACACTCTCTGTTAAAATGGAAAACTTTATAAATTCACTTTGATCCACCGTCCCACCTCTCATTTCTTGTCAGGAGCCTAGGAGAATATTGACAAATTTTTAACCATATGTGTGATCTATTAAATAAAGGTCGATAAATTAAACAAACTCCCCTTTCCTAGCCTCTAAGACTTGTTGGATACTTACACTAACCAAAGGATGCCTCCTCTACGGATATAACATTTCATTTATGCCATGCTAATTAAAACCCTTCGCAGCCACTCAACCTATCGCCTCTTACCCATAGAGTAAACTAAACTTGAAAATAAACTCTAGACTCATTAATTAAGCTTCATTCAACCCAAGAAACCATCATACGCAAGAAGGAGAAAGAGGAATAGCATATTCACACATATCAACTATCCTCATGCTATCTAGAATAAGTTGAAGTTGTTGTTTGATAAGGTTAATGAAATTCAAGAAATGTAAATATAAAAAGAGTTGATCTCTCTGGAACCCCATTCCTTTGAAGGTATTGGCAACTATTTGTCTCATATAAAAGAGAGGCATTTGAAATTGGGCGAAAGTGGGAAAATTCTTCCAAAGAAGGATGGACAAACTAATGAGCTGGTCCTGATGAATCTGAAGACACTATATGATGTGCTTTTCTCTTCATTTTTCACCATCTGGATGTTAAGAAAGGAAGATGGTAAGGAATATTCCTTTTGTTAGAATCCCCATTGGGAAAATAGGCAGAAAATACATGAAGACAAGAAGATAAGCGTGAAAATGAATTTAATCTCATTAACAATTGTAAAATATATACAATGAAATGACCATTGGGTTCAACTTCCCAAGTGGTTTGTTGGACTCCCAAAGACTCTTCCCATTCACCGAGGACTTTTGGTTTTCTAACATGAATAAGGAGTTTAATAATACAATATTTTCCTAACACAAAGGATTAGGCTCCAACAAATCCCCCCTTAATCTGAAGGGTGTATATGAGTCCAAGAAAAAGAGAGATTTGAATAACTGGAAGTGGACAACTACCACTTGCTGAAAATTTCCATCTTGATGATCCTTTTCCAATAAATTTAGCTAGAAGATTGCATTGGATTCTTCTTAATGACAAGAGCTCTCTGAAGAGATGGTTTTGGTTGAACACCAACCAAAAGGGGCTAGTAGAAGCTAAAATATTATACTATGTGTGTGGTTTAAGGCTGACCAAAAAATATGGAACTTGGAGACAACACTCGCTCATATGTTCTATGGAACTTGGCTCGAAGGATCAGAGGTTCTATCTGGAATAGTGGTTTTAGGATGACCATAAACCAACTGGAAAGATAAATATAGGAAGTGAGCAGCTACCACTTGCTGAACATTTTCAACTTGACACTCTTTTTCCAAGTAAGTTAGCTAGAATCTTGCACTGAATTTTTCTAATTGAAGGTTCTCTCGGTATCGATGGTTTTAGGATGAACACCAACTTTGGAGCTCAGTCGAACATATCTATTCACAGGCTCGCTTGTTTTGGCTTGCTTGTTACTGGCGTTCTTCATCCCCCCTTATCAAGAATAATGTGAGGAGAGGAGAGTCTCATGGTGTCAAAACTAGACAAAACACGTAAGTACTCTATGTCATGTATATCTTATTTCTTCATGATACATGCATCTCAGAATCTGACATCTCTAAATTTGGTGGTCTTCCAAACTTACTGTGGCTCAGGCTAAGTTGATGTGACTTACTTGACGAAGGTTGTGAGTGTTTTTTGTCAGAGGGACAAGGATTTGAAACTTGAAGCCTTCCATCATGTTCCCCCTGTCAGGTACAAAGTAAGAAGTAGTACAATAATCTGCTGCAAGTTTCACTCTTGCAGGTTTCTTCAGCTTCACACACCGATATGAAGAATGGCTTTGACTCCCACAATGATGACAATGATGAATATCAAAACATTGATCTTTCATATGGCTAACTCGATCGCACTGTTGGAATATGGAACTCTGAATAGGTACTTGTACATCTGACATGAATTCATTGTTTTCTGGAAGCTGATAGGAATCATCTTCAAACAAGGGGCTGTTATTTTGAACAAGCACTATTCAGAATGTTGATTCTTGTGTTGTGAATATTCCATTTTGGATTTCAAATTCTACAACTGATTAATGACATTTTGGAGTGTGTCTTTGCTGATTGTGATTGAGTCATCTACAACTATATGGACTAAAGGGTTCAACAAATCGAATGTTTCTTCTGTATTAGACATGGTGAGGACAATTTGAGGCCTCCTTGTGCAAGTAGTACCAAGTACAACGAATTAGTCAAACTTAGGGATTGTTGCAACTCCGCCCTTTACAAGCAATATTTCAGCAGATTCAAACTTTAAAAATCAGGGGTTTCGGTCTCAGCCGAAAATGCATCCACATATAATGTACAATTCAACTTTCCTTAGTTTTGGTACTCCACAAAACACACATGCAAGTACCAAACATACACAAGAACTTACAAGAAAAAAAAAGGTTGCAAATTACACTAATGGTTGTTGAATTGGGGAATCTGAAATACCTAAATGATGTGGATATAGTTCTACAAATTCTCTTCTTTTGGAGAAGTTGTAGCAATAGCTGTAAGATTGCTTGACTCCAAACAGGTTTCAAATATTCTCCAGATGCAATTTATCTTTCATAATGGATGTCACTATAGGATAACTGATGGCTAGAAAAGAGTTGTCAATCAATAGTTTCTGCAACAGTTTGCAATGATATCTGCAAGTTTCACGATAGTGAACTTACTCTCTACAACATAATGCGGTCTTAAATTTGAAGCTCGGCCTGATAAATATGTTCTTAAAGATGTCAATCAAAATTTTAAAGTGGTTTCTTCTGGTCCTGTTGATCATACTACTGGTTTCTTGTTGGTTTTAATTCAACTAAAAGACAACCTTTTTATTCCTATGTTGCTCATGCTGATGAACTAAGTAAATTATGGCATGAAATATTAGGTCATTTAAATTATGGTAAAATGCAAATATTAACTAAAATGGTACATGGCTTACCTCATATTTCGTCTACTAACAGTGTTTGTGAAGGTTGTGTTCTTGGTAAACATCATAGAGAAATGTTTGATAAAGGTTAAGCTTGGCATGCTAAAGAACCTTTGCAAATAATTCATAGTGACATTTGTGGTCCTCTTGAAGTTCCTTTTATATGATATATAGTCTATTTTCTTACCTTTATTGATGACTTTAGTAGAAAATCATGGTTTTAATTCTTGAAAAATAAAAGTGATACTTTTTCTATGTTTCAAACTTTTAAATCCTTGGTTGAAAATGATTATGGTAAAAGGATTAAGACTTTAAGAACTGATAATGGGGGAGAATTCATTAAGAAATAATTTGAATCCTTTTTATCTAAACATGGCATTCGACATCAAAAGACTGTTCCTTACACACCTCAACAAAATGGTATTACTGAAAGGAAAAACAGAACTTTAGTTGAAATGGCTAGATGTATGCTTTATTATAAAGGATTACATAATAATCTTTGGGTTGAAGCCATCAATTGTGCTAACTTTATTTTAAATAGATTTTCTACAAAAGATGTTAAGCATGTTACCCCTGAGGAAAAATGGAATGGTAGAAAACCTGATATTAGTAGCTTTAAAGTGTTTGGTTGTGAATATTGGGCTCATATTCTTGATGACAAACGGAAAAAGTTAGAACCCAAGTCTCACAAGTGTATATTCATTAGTTATTCTGAGGATTCTAAGGCTTATAGGTTGTTTGATCCTTCTAATCAAAGTGTCATCATCAAAAGAGATGTTCAATTTATTGAAGTCTCTCCACCACCTAAGTCTGTTGAACCTCATGTTACTCTGAATATTCCCTTATCACCTGTTACTCCTATCTCGATTACTCCTTCCAGTTCTTTGACAGATCTTAGTTCACCTTCTTCTTCTTCAAGTATTCCACCTGAATGTCTCGAATCTCCTGAAGTGACTTATGTCCCTTCTAACCTTCCTGTTTGGGCCCAGAAAACTCTTGAATCTACAGGAAGTGATATTGAAATTCCTTCTGATAGTCGTAGACTAGATCTAACTTTTCTCTTATGACCAAATTTTTGGCCACAGATGATCCTACTACTTATGCTCAAGCTAAGGGTAAACCTCATTGGGAACAAGCTATGTCTGTTGAGTATGATTCTCTTAAACAAGCACCTACGACTTGGTATGATAAATTTGATGCATATTTAATGAATAATGGTTTTAAGTGTTGTATATCTGATCCTAACCTGTATGTTAAGCATGTTGATGATAATATCATTGTTATTGTTTTATATGTGGATGATCTTATTATCAATGGCAACCAACTTGTTCTCATTCAAAGTATGAATAGTGGTCTTCAAAATCAGTTTGAAATGACTGATCTCGGTATATTTCACTATTTCTTAGGTCTTCAAATTTGGCATCTAGAAGATGGTATTTTTCTATCTCAACCGAAGTATGCTACAGATTTATTGGCTCATTTCCACATGAGTGATTGTAAACCTGCTCCTATGCTTTTTCAGTCCAGTGTAAAGTTAACTGTTGAGTGTACCACTCCTCTTGTTGATGCTACTCTTTATCATCAGCTAGTCGGTAGTTTGATATATCTAACTCACAGCAAACCACATCTCTCTTTTTCCGTCAGTGTGCTTTCACGGTTCATGCAGCAACCTCATGAAATTAATTGGCAAGAAGCAAAGAGAATTCTGAGATATTTACAGGGGACCTTTCACTATGGTGTTTTTTATTCGAGCAGTGCTAAAGTTTCACTTTCTGGTTATACAGATTCTGATAAGGCAGGTGACAGTTCTGATCGACGGTCAACTACTAGTTATATATTTAAACTTGGTTCAGGTCTGATTTCTTGGTCTAGCAAAAAGGTGAAGACTCTTTCTTTATATTCGTGTGAAGCAGAGTATAGAGAAGCCAAAGAAGCAGCAAAAGAAGTAGTCTGGTTACGACATGTTCTCACTGAGCTTGGTCTGGTTCCTAAATCGTCCACTCTATTGAAGTGTGACAATCAGGGTGCAATTCAACTTGCTTATAGTCCAGTATATCAATCCAAGACAAAGCATCTCAATCTTGATGCTCATTACATTCGAGGTCTCGTTGTAGATGGTGTTCTTTCTCTTGAGTATTGTCCTACAGAGCAGCAGACAACCGATATCTTCACCAGATACTTAACAACAGGGAAGTATGTGCATCTTCGTTCCTTACTTGGTATGAGGGAAGTTTTCATCAAGGGGGAGGAGTAATGACTCCTTCCTTCCTTTGTTAGTGGGATTTTATCCCAGTCTTTATTAAGGGGGAGCATTGGAATATTTTATATTCCTTGGAAGGTAATAATGTCTTTGTATTATGTTGGAAGATATCCACAATCTTATGTAAAAGAGTAATACATTATATCCCATATTCATTATGGTAAAGTATACTCTTGATATTCATTATTATATAAAGAGATGTTATTATGGAGAATTATATTATCCCACATGTAATATGTAAGATTAATTCCTCCTCATCTCTTAGTATATAATAGAGTCAAGGGAGTCACATCACATATCATGATATTTACTTATTCAACATAAGTATTTCTATATTGTATTGGGGTTATTGGCATTGCTCTCTTGTAAGCTTGAGGGAGATATTTTGGAGATAATAGAAGACTACCTTCCCTTGGACGTAACCCAATTGGGTGAACCACGTATATATGGTGTACTCTTTTCTCTTGTTCTCTTTCTGTACTTATTGTTGATATATATTGGTTTGCATAGATAGGTAAGCTATTTTAGCTAGATCCATATCTCTGACACTCATCTCTACACGATATCGAATCAGATGGTACTTCATGTTGATGTGCTTGGTTCGATCATGGAATTTAGGATTCTTAGCCAAGTTTATTACACAATTTTTTCCAATTAATAGAGGAGTAAAAGTCACCTATTTCTCATGCAAGTCTTCAAATATTTTCTTGATCCCTACAATGTCCTTTGTTGCTTCTGTCGTAGCCACATATTCTACCTCTGTTGTGGAATCTACTGGAACAAATTGTTTATGTGATCTCCACGATAAATCTGTTGATCCAAGACTCATGATGTAGCCTGAATTAGACACACCATTCTCTTTGTTCCATCAAATTCTAAATCAAAATAGCTAATTAGTTTGAGGCCATACACCTTAGAATACTTGAGTCCAAAATCTTGAGTCCCATTCAAGTATTTTAGAACTCTTTTGTTAGCAGACCAATGTAAGGTTTTTGCATAAACTTGGAAAGGATCCATCTAACAAATGGAATATATATTCTAGTGGTGGTTAGGTAGATAAGGATTCCCACAAGTTGCATGCAGTTCAGTGAAATGTCAAATTCCTTTTTTCATTTTGATGTGAGCTTCAAATTATGTTCCATTGGAGTAGAGAGAGGGTTGCACTTTGTCATGCCAAATTTGTTCAAGAGATATCCAATGTAATTCTTTTGGGATATGAATATGTACTTGGGATTCTGAGTCACTTCAATTCCCAAGTAGTAGTGAATATGTCCCAAATCTATCATTTCAAAGCCCTTTTTCAATTCTTCCTTTATGGATGCAATGTAACTTTCAATGTTCCCCACCATTAAAATATCATCTACATACACCACAAGATATACAATATATCTTCCAATTTTCTTTACAAACAATGTTGCATCATCAATATTAAAGTGTTTGAAATTTAATTTTAGGAGATGCTCAGTTAATTTTTGATACCATGCGTGAGGTGCTTGTTTCGGGACATACATTGACTTGATGAGTTTCATACCTTTTTTTCTTGTCTCTTCACAACTAATCCTTCTAGGTGAGACATGAAGCCATTCTTTTTCAATTATCCATTTAAGAAAGAAACATTCACATCCATTTGATGAAATTTCCACCCATTTTGTGTGGCCAAAGACAAGAGAGTGCAGATGGTATAGAATTTTTTTCGTGGGGGAGAAATTTTCCTCATGGTCAATCCCTTCTTTCTATTCAAAACCTTTTTCCACAAGCCTCGCCTTATGCTTGTCAAGTGAGTCATCTGATTTGTACTTATTCTTGTAGACCCACTTACAGCTAGCTGGTTTGGCTCCAAATGAGGGTCCAACAACTTCCATGTCCCATTCTTCATGATGAGAGCATCATATTCATTATGCATGACTTCTTTCCACTCATAATCAGAAACATATTCTTCAAAGGAAGTTAGTTCACGGTTAGCAAATAAATTCAATTCACAGTCATACGAAACATCCATATCTTCTACATCACCTAAACTTGAATTATCTGCAACTCCTCCATCTTCTTCTGCTGTCAAACTTTCGGTTCATGTATTTTTGAATTCATCGGGATGGAAACTTTCAAGTGTGTCTTTGTGACCCACTTTGGAACATTCCGTGAAGGTCTAGTTTGTTCAGCTGGTGGTGCTTAATTTTCTTCATGATTCAATCTTCCAATTCTCTCAATCACACCATCCATTTGAACCTCATGTTCTGGTGAAATTCCAGGACATTCTTCATTGGGGGGGGCGATGCTGCAAAAGGAGATTCCAAAGATTGATCTAAGATAGGCATACCCGAGCTTCAAGATGTGGAATCTCATTGTCAACTTCATGAAATGTCTTTACATGGGTAAATTTATCCAAACGATCAAGTTTCCTATCAATAGACTTGTCATTTCTGTTCATTTAAAAAAATGACGTCTCTAGAAACTATAATTTTTTTGCTTACCTCATCGTAAAGATGATATATGCCTTAGTGATGTTTGAGTACCCCAAGAAGATGCACTTTTGACTCTTTTCACCAAGCTTGTTTCTTTGTTCCTTTGGAATTAGGGCATAACAAGTGGAACCAAAGACCTTGAGATGCCTCACCAAGAGAATGCATCCATACCACATTTCATGTGGAGTCTTGCTTCCAAGAGCATGAGTTGGAATTTTGTTTCCCAAATAAACTCCACATAAAGCTACACCACCAAAAAGCATTAATTTACATTCTTGAAAATTTGCATGGAGCATACAATATTCAAGTGTGTTATGTCCATTCTTTCCGCCACACCATTATGTTGAGGATTGTATGGAACTATAATTTGATGCCTAATACCATGTTGATGAAGATATTTTTTCAAAATCATTAGAAGTGTATTCTTTTCCATTATTAGTACTAAGTGTGCCAATGTGATATTGTGCTTCATTTTCAATCCATACATGAAATTTTTTGAATGTTTCATATGCCTTAGATTTTTGTTTTAGTGAATAGACCTAACAAATTATAGTTTAATCATCAACAAAAGTCATGAGAAATTCATTACCAATTGTAGAATAACGAGCATGGAATCATGCAAGTTAGAGTGTATCAACTCTAACGTTCTACATGCTCTAATATTTGACTCATGAAAAATGTTGTTTAGTATGTTTGCAAATGATACAAACATTGCATTGTTTCAAATTCTTTGGAAAGGTGGGAAAACAAAAAACAATATTCTTTTTAAAAAATCGAAGACTATTATAGTTTGTGTACATATCTAGCATGCCATAAAAGACTGGAAGACAATGTATCTTCTTCATGCTGAGAGGCAAATGGAATTTCGAGCTCTTGCAAATGTTCCTTTCATATTCAATAGTTTCTCATCTTCATATCTTGTCATGATGACCTGGTTGTCAAAGGATTTCCTTATATCAACTATCCCATCGAACATGTGGATGGAATGACCTTGTTGTTGAATCTGCACCAGGGACAACAAGTTTCTTCCACACAAATGATGAATTAGGGTTTATGTGGAGCACGCAAAAGGAGAATCACGTAAAATTAAAAAAATCCCTTACAATAGCAGGTCTAAGGAGGACAGAGATATGGAAGGAAGATAAAGAATATGCCAGTCCAAGGAGGATAGAATTGGAGTTAGGGAAGAGCATGTGCTCTGATGCCACTGTAAATCTAAGATAGTAACTCCAAGGATGATTGATTTTCCATTAAGGAGAATTCCAATGAATATAGGAGGAGTGACCTTTGGGTTTCATCTCCCAAGAGGTTCTCTAGACTTCTATGATCCAGTTTCTCAAAAGATGAAGAATATTTACATTATTTACAAGTTTACCTTAATATCATAGGATTAGGTATCCAACAAGGTACTCTACACCTGCACTAACGATGGCATATGCATTATATTTTTCCTAAAAAATAACATACCAATGCTAGAAAAACTTGAATTTAACATATTTATATAAAAAAATACATAAATAAAAATTATATATTTTGGAAGCTAACTCAATTTCCTACATTTTGACATTTGCTTACACCATATTCAAATTCAATATGGAAGTACCTCAAAATGTCCCTCCAAGTCAACATAATTTTGTTTTCCCATGTTTGCATTTCCACTAATGTGTCATGAGAGACCGTCGTTATCTTACATGCACCCAAAAGAAATTCAAGTTCTCGACTTTAATATAAGGAGTTAAGATCTAAATTAAGTCAAGTCATTGAAGTGAAATCCTTTAAAAATTTGTCATCTTTATTAAGCATAAGGGTGATCATTTTTATTTTTATTTTTAATTTGTATTTGGATTGTAAAGAGGATTACAATTGTCTCTCATTTATCATTGCAATTCTTATAATTGCACCATCATATACTCAAATTAAATCAAAGATATCATTTTAACTCAAGATATCAAAGATTAGCTCAAAGATATCATTTGATGGTGATGTTATAATATGTAATAATGAATACTATGCACAAGTGTATATGAAAAAATCAAGAATGGAAACAAAGAGATAAGTTAGGGATGAGGATCTCATAGGATCACTTGAGAGATTTAAGGAGAGATATGGTGGGATATAATTATGAGTATGGTTGAACAAAAAAATCCCATTATGGCATGATTGTTATGGTCACCTCAATTGTTATATAAAGGGGAATCATTGTACTCTATTGAATTAGAGAAATATATCATTGATGTGAGATCGATACTATGTGAGGTTTTAGGATATATTGTGTTATTATGGTGTTGCATGTGAATGTTTTATTATGACTCAAGCTTCTCTAATTCCCAACAACTTTCCTCCTACAAGGGAGTAGAGTAGACTCATGATCAAGCAACCAAAATTCTTCCTTGAAGTGGAACACTCCTCATTAAATGGTCTCATTTGACCGAGCGAGTGCTTCCGCTACCACATGGTGTCATCCAAGCTATGAAACTCCTATTCCAACCTCTTTCTTTATTTCCTTGTAGGTTTAAGGCATTCTTCAAGATAGAGCATTTACTCCCTAGTATCCTTCATGCTCTTAATCTTCCATGTATGCTCTTAATCTTCCATGTATAGGGTGTGAAATTCTTTTGGTTATAATTGACTCCTTCACTCACCATAAATCATGCTTTGGCACCATAATATGATACGGAGTTCCTATTTTGGGATCCCTTCTTTGGTTGTGCCCACTCTACTAGAATGAAATCCCCTAATTCATAACCTCATAAAGTCTCTATAACCTATAACTAAAATTTGAAGTTCAAAGATCTTTTCTTGTGCGGGAAATGTAAAGCTTATAACACTATAAAATGAACCCTGCATTTTCAAGAAATAACATTCCCAACCATAACAATTTATTTCCCAACCAGCATCTCATTATTAATCATTTTAAATATCACTATAAAAACAATTTATTTCCCAACCAGCATCTCATTAATCATTTTAAATATCATTATAAAAATAATATAGCTAATTATTGGAATAATATAACTAAAGAGTTGCTCAACCCACCTAAAAAAATGTCACACTTCAAAACATGCAGAGACACTCTCTCTTATTAGACCATCTGTCTTGAGTTTCTTTTTTGGACTTGAATGGAAAAGAGAAAATATTTTGTTTTAAATTATTTATTTAAACATTTTTATTTTTTTAATTTAGGGAAGCCAAAAAGTCAGAGTAAACTATCCATTTTTTTTAAGCTGAAAAATCACCTTCTTGTTATTCCGAGCTAACCCCAATCATCCAAGCCAGAAGATGTCTGAGTAGATGGAATGAAATCCATCTATACGTACCAACCGACCACCATATCCTTGACTAAACTATCCTCATTAAACTATCCTCGTTATAGAGAGTAAACTGGTCAAACTCATGCAAATTGTTTATTGAAATAGAGAAAATAAATGGAGATGAATATAAAATTAAAATAATAGATATCAATTAAAATATAAATATGATAAAATTGAAAATATATTTAATTTATATCCAAAATTTATGTATGCGACAAAATCCACTGGTTTCCTAATCAGTAACTTCCAAGAAGAAATTGCCAAAAAATCAGACACAGGTGAATCTGTTTTGCTCGAAAGAATCTGCCTCGTGAAAAATTGTGATGGAAATCACTGGACGCAGCCCACATGATCGCCTCCCGGGCCTCCAAAGAATAAATGTTTATTCCAAACTGGATCAGCTTCATCAACAATATAAATCGCATCATAACATTTCCGCCTCCCTCCATAGGTTATCCCAACTGGATTGATTTGTCCACCAGCGCCGAAAATTTTGATATCCCTAACATATGCAGCATATTTGAAGCCATTCAGAGGGAAGTGGCCGCTCCCCATGTCTGTCTGAGTTAACGGTGTTCCCGGAGCATTTGCAGCAAAGGCAACTTCGCCTCCAAAATCTACCCGATTACCTGAATCTGCCAAAGTTTTGAACAATGAAGTTGGCCAATAACCGATAAGAGTTTGTTGGACATACAAAGCCCATACTGCGCCTATTCCATCTTCCTCTACCTGTACGCACAACCAAATTTACTTAATTAGGTCAATACAATGGACTGAGATCATCTTCACTCTCAGCCAAATCATATTTATCCTTACTTTCAAAATATGGAACGGAGCTTCTCTTTGAGGCCCTCCGTAGCTAGATATTGGTTCCAAAGGTTGACCTATATAGTTTGGGCTGCACCTTGCTATCACAAATCCTGGGCATGCTAGGTTTAAACAACCGTTTTCGTAACCATCAGGCTGCATCAAGACAGCGTTTATAAAAAATATGAATACATTGAAGGCTTTAATAGATCAACGAGTGTTCAAACCATGTAATTACCGTCCAATCTGAAAACAACCGTGGCTGCTCATCACCAAATCTACTTGGACTCACCTGCAATAATCAGATAAAAATGTAATAATAATTAGCCCTTGATCATGTTTTAAAAATCCTATCTAAATGTATTAAGGCAAATATGCAGGAAACGATGTGCAGAAAGAAATATAGTCGAGCAGAGAACGCTAGATCCATAAATAAAAATAGTTTCAAGGAAGTGCGGTAGTCGCTTAGACAGTTGATTCTAAAAGAAAATGACAGACAGCTTCATACCCACAACGTTAGATATTTTGGAATGGAAACTTTATTTTCTGTTTTTAAAGCTTAATTATTAAAAAAAAATTCAGATAATAATTTTTTAAATAAAATTAATGATTTCATATAAATTAAAAAATTTCAACAAAACTCCAAAATAGTATATTTTTATACTTATAGTTGTTTATATATTAGAATTTGGGGTGGACCGGCACATATATTTTTCCTAGATACAGGTTGATTTTATGGCAGACATTCCAAATTCTAAATGAACAATTATTAAAAAAAATAATATAAAAAATAACTGGTGATGCATAGATAACAATCAGTTCATGGAAGACAGCCCATTTCATTAAAAGGAAGAGAGAACAAGTAACAAATAACTTATTTGTGACAGTTAACTTGTGGCCTATTGGTGTTCACCAACCACAAGTTAAGTGGCTTGCTAGTTACACTCTTACATCTATGCTTTTCTTAGATTGAAGGAAGATTTGTATGTTTAGATTGATTTTATGAGGGTCATTCAAAATTTGAAATAAACAATTATAAAAAAAATGTGATTACAATTAAACATGGAGAACAACACATAACTTGTTCATGACACTTAAACTATTCAAAAATTTATATGCAAGAGTTTTAAAGCAATAACTTAAATACTCAAAACAAATTGATATAAAGAATTTGGACATATTGAAATTAGTTTTTTCTTACATATAATAATCAATAATTACTTATTAAAAAAATTCAAAATTTTCAAAATTGTAAACATTTCAATAATCAATTAGTAAAAAAGAATGAGTGTATTGTCACCTTTCCTTCAAATACATTCTTAGGGGAAGGGTGATTCAAATACATTCTTCTTAATAGAAGGGTGATTGATAGTGCTTCACATCTATTTTTCTACATTTTTTTGAATTTGAATAAAATAAGGATGGGATGGTTTACTGTAAATTATTAAATGTTTTGTAAGTTTAATATTAAAGTTTTTCTTTTTTTTCATTTAAATATAGGAATTTGAATAAAATAAAAAGGAGATGGTCTAGTGTAATGTGAATTACTGGATTTTCTATAAGTTTACTACAAAAGCCTCTCCTTTTGAACACTCAAGAATATTATAATGAACCTTTTAAGATTAAAGCTCAATTAAAGAAGCATTGAGCAAGCTGTTTTTATGAAGAGAAAAAACTTGAGGAAATGGAGAACAAAGAAGATGGTATTGTATATCGAAAATAAAACCTAAGTTTATTTTAGTAATTTCTCTTGAACAAGACCCAGTGATAGATATACAAAAAGATATAGAAACATGATCCACCATCTAGATCAAACTTGGAAGCATGACCCTTAATCTCTTTTGGACAAGAGCAAAACATAGATATAGAAAAGGATACGGAAGCACGACCCATCAAACTTTTAAGCATGACCATTTATATTATATCTTTTATATTTAAAGAGATATCTTTTATATCTAAAGAGAAGGAAGAAGGAAGAAAAATGTCCATCATATAACAAAAACAATTAAATTAATTTTATTTTAAACATGTTCTTTTTCTATTAAAACACTGTGTAAGACTTTCTAATAAGTTATAATACTAAAATTTAAAAAAATATATAACAATAATATTTTTTTGGAAATTTTAATGTATTTTTAAGATTTTTAAACTTTGTTTATATTTTGAACTTCGTATTAAATCAATTTTCAATAAAGACATACTATAAATATAAATATGTAAAAATGAATGTATAATGTAAATGAAAACATTATATATATATATATATATATATATATATATATATATATATATATATATATAATCTTTTATTATTAAATTTTAAAAAAAACTAACAAGTTAAACCTAAGTATCTAAAATAGATAGCTAAATTTATAGTTTAAAACCTCTAATACCGAAAGGTTATGATGAATCTTTGCATCGCAATTGTTTGAGACAACTTACCATCCATCCAGCCTCCACGGTCTCCAGAGTCTTGTCATCGGAACCTTTAATATTATTTGAAATCCAAATTTGACTGAGACTGAAAACAGAATCAGAAGTCACATGTGGCGACCATATATTGAACGATGCCTTTGCTTCTTTGATTGGATGATCAAGGGATTGGAATTGCACTACAGCCCACTTTTAAATGCAAGTAATCGACACATATAGATTAAGTACAGACGAGGCAATGTATTTTGAAATAACACTTCAATAAAAAAATTATAGCAGTACAGCAGGAGGTGATTTAGAAACCAGACATTCAGATGAAATATAAAAATCAATACGAGTACCTCATGATCATATCTGACTCCTTTGCCATAAAGTGTACTATTTCTTTCCCTTTTGCTTACAAATTGATCCACAGATCCAGCCCTTTCCACATCTTCACGTTTTATTTCCATAATCGCCACAGTATCCTCTGGGCACTCACTTTTGACGCCAAAGCCTGAAGTATTGAGCCCCGAATTTAACCTTGCATGATCCATGCACCATTTATCCCAGTGCTTTTCAACACACAATGCAAACATGCATGCCTGTCATAATCTAGAAATATGAACTAAGCTGAATACTTGGTGAAAACACTGTAGTTATATACCTTGTAATTATGATCTCCGTACTTCACAGATATTTGATCATTGTATTTGACGCACAGGATGCTATCTCCATACTTATTCTGCACGCAGCACAAGTAAAAAGAAAACTCAGAAACAGGATTATATCAACATTAGGTTTGAGATTTAATTGGATTTGACATTACCTGATATCTGTGCACTGCGGGAGGATTAATGTAATTCACATATTCGTCAATACTCATTTCGCGCACGTCAACAGCATATGTGAGACCATTAAGAAACAACGTCAAACTAATGAAAACCCAAAGAAAATCCAGAGAAGCCATAGTTTGCTCAGGATTTAGATGTCGTTATTATATTCAATGCGAAGCTTTTTATATTGTCTATTTGAATCTATATTAGTATTTCTATCCATAAAAAAACGGATCTGTGCTTATCATCGAATACTGAAAACCATCCCGGCTTTTTCAGAAAATGGAAAAATCCATCTTATGCTTATTTTTTAAGTGTTTTTTTTAGCGTTTTCTAATTAAATCCAGCGAATGAATCTTGTTTCACTCTTTTTCAGATTTCTAGATGGCATAGCTTTTATTATTTTTATTATTGCAAGGCGAGAATGGTGGATGCACTTCGAAGTGGAAATGACAAAAAGTCAAGGCAATTTTCATTTGTTGGTATGCTATATTTTAAGATTTTAGGGTGGAGGTAGATGAGTACTTTTACTAGATTAAAGGAGATACAGCTGTACCAAGTATACCATCCTGATTTATTCTATGGGCATCTTTTTTAGTTAAGGGTAATGATGTGTTTAATAAATAATTTAATGTTTAGGCGGCTAGCTAACTGGCAGGAGGTGGCGATAGTTGCAAAAGGATGCGGGAGGTGGCAATAGTTGCAAATATAATGTACCGAGTGTCACCTTCCACCTCCTAGTAGCCGCTTCACCATTCAAAAGGTTCCATGCATGCATCCTTTTATGCAGATCCTTCTCAGATGCCTCCGTTAGGCTCATCAACTCCAACCCTAAACCAACTTTCCACCAATTATTCGGGAAGTGGGGAAATGCAGCAGCGGCTTATATAGAAGTTTCCCTCAAATTTTTGTAAACGGTCCGGGAGGCCGGGAGGATAGAAATTTTTCTCAAATTTTAGGAAATTTTAAAAGGATATTAGGGTCTTTAATATAAAGGTTATAAATATTACAAAATTTATATCACAATATATGAAAATTGAAGTTGGAACATAAGACATTAAAATATTTAATTTTAAAATATAAAGATTAATACAAGTTTACAACATACATCAAATGAAATGAAATGAAATGAAATACAACCATATATAAGTTATAACTGATAAAATAAAATTGGAAATACAATCATATTGAACAACGAAATGAAATCGAGGCTAGAGAGAAAGGAAATAGTGGACGGCGTGAAATGTAGAGATGCCATAAATTTAAGAGAGAAACTTTTTTTTTATGTTTCCTTAAATTTCCTTCAAAGAGGAACGTGGGAGGATGTTTCCAAGTTTTCGAGATGTGCGAAAGCATGGAAACATGTTTCCTACCCTCGGAGACACGTACCCGTGAAACATTTCCCTAAACTCAACATCCTGGCGGAGAAAGACTCACGTACGAATAATGGGAATATTGCAATATTCAATGTGATTGACAAAGCGAAGACGAAGCTAGAGTCAATCTGCCCAAAACAATTTCTTGTGCAAACATCCTGACATTGGCATTTGTAGCTAGAGATAGCGCAAAGCTGGTATTCTTAGTATAGCAACAATGTTGAATTAGTTCTAGTAATGCATCCATAAAAAGAGTAATATTTTGCAGGCTTCTCCACTTGGAGTGCCTCTTAGTTTTAAATCTTATACTATTCCGGTTGGATGAAAGGATGGAAGAATTTCACTAGCTTTAGATGTTCTGTCAAATCTACCTACACCAACTTTCAATATAACACAACTCACACAAAGTTTTGCAGCAAAAGGTCTATCCCAAGAAGACACGGTTATACTCTGTGGTATAGAGACCTGTATAAGCACAATTATATATGAATGTTTATACATGATTATTATATTGATTGAAAGTTCAATATAACTAGATAAATAATAGTCTTCGGTTGATGCAAGAGCACACACAGTTGGTATGTCGCATTGCTCTTCATTCTCTACAAGACTTCGATCCTTTAAGAGATAGTTTGACAAGGTTTACTTGTGTTATTTTCAAAGAACAAGGGTCATAATCATGCCTCTAAATTGCTTCACGAAAGGTTTCTGAAGGAAGTTGGTTATAGGTATATGTCGAGCATAACCATGGAAGAATGTCGCAATGCAACAAAACCCTAGCAAAATGTCCAACAAGCAGCTCTTTATAAGGGGAATTATTATTAAAGAGGCATCTTCCCACCCAACTAACACCTACAATCCAATCTCAATGGGATGTAGGATAGTCACCAAGTATAATAATAATAAACATATTACTATATTAAGATATTTATATATAGTAATGATAAAGTGAATAAAAATATTTGTTTGAATGAATATATAGATAAATGTAATATAACAAAATAATTGGATTTATTGTATCTCAGTAGTTTAGGATATAATCTATTTTTAGTTTTCAAATGTAAGATTGTGTGTGTGAGAAGGAGGGATCTTTTATGAGTTTTAAAATTGTGAGATTATATTTTTGTAGGGAAAAAAGTCGGTAACTTCATTCATATTGAAAAAAAATTACAATTGAAACAACCTTGAAGCTAGGAGCGTAGATCTGCAATGCCATTGTTACAAAAAAAAATTACCGAGAGATTTCATCTCAATCGTGTTACCTATTGTAACATACATAAAATACAAGAAAAAGGGAGATTTCTCACCCCATAAACTTATTCATCTATTTACAAGTGTTTATCAAAAATGACCAAAAATATCTTTCATCACTAATCTAACATGGAGAGTATCCTCAATCCATTAATTTGACAAAAAAAAACAAGGGAGTTATACTCATCCTTGAGATCGAACTTCAGTGCTCCTAAACATTACTGATATCAAAATAATTACATACATTCATTAGTTGTGAAGTAGACTTAATCAATCATCGTGTATTAACAAATCATTACCATTCAACCGTTGTAATGCATAGGAATATAAAAGGAAATAATACATATCAACTATACACACATAAAACACCAAGGCTTACGTGGAAACCCAAGAAGGGGAAAACAACGGAAATGCTATTCTTATTAACAAGTGCAGCAAATTTAACACTTCATGTCTATGCACACAACCTGCAGACTTCCTCTTCTCATAACAATAGATATGCACACTAATTTTGCAGATCACCCCAACTTCTTGTGACTCATTCATGCAAAATATTTACAACAATGTTTCTTCATACCCCAAAAATGAACTTCCTTCGGTATTCAAACCCCAAAACTAAGCATTCTATGAAAATCTAATTACCATTGACCCAAAACTTCCCAACCCATTACATATATATAGAACTTATTCACAGCACTCCCACTCCCACTACTTGGACTCATTAATGTAAGTGGACACAAAACTGTAACTGCTCCCAACTAACTCCATTGTTGATGTAGTCAAACACCCCTTGTTCTGCATTCCCCGTCCGCTACCTCGGAGTTTATCTTGTTTCCGTGGGCCAGTTCTCCATTAACCCTTCTTCCAAAACTTATCAGTTATGCCAAAACTTTCCAGTGCCAATAGGATTTTGATTCATCATAATATCCCATCACGATGCAAGAATGACTCTTTCATCTAATTTCATCTTGCAATTATCGCCGATATGTACCTAAGTAACAAACCCAAAGGTTTTGAGGTGTCCGACATAGGGTTTTTTTTCTCCACTTATTCTAATCATAATGTGTTGTACAATGGTGTCTTTAGACACAACCTCTTTTCTTGGAATACAATTCCCTTATGTTATTTTATTATGTTATATCATTCATATGAAGAGGTTCCCCAACTCCAAGATTTAAAAATAAAAATAAATTATATTTATTATAGGAAATGGTAAGGTCATGCTTCATTTTCATGTCATCTTAGTTGCAATTTAAATCGAGAAAAACAACAATTTATTTCAATATCAAATCAAATTCCAAACTATATAGCTTTTATTTAGGAAAAAATTAACTAAAAAAAATTCATGCTTTTCCTCTAAAATATATGTCATGTGAAGGCACGTATTTTTAGTGTTGAGTTCTTATACACTATGTTTTCATATTTTTGAATGTTAATTTTATACTTTGAAATTAAAAAAGTTGGTGAATCCTTGAAATTACAAAGTCAAGCATTAAAAACCATGTTTGAGAGCCATAATACAATCAATCATTCTTTTTTGGTATGTAGATCTCTATATGTAATTTTACACCAAATATGTTTTCCAGATGGGAAGGAAATAAATGTTATGACGTAAATAAAAGATCTATGTATTTTAGAACTATGGTATATTAAAAATAGAAGAGAATAAAAAATAGAAAACAATGTTTTTTCGTGTGTGTGTACGTGCATGCAATCCCTATAATTATGTATATTTTCATAGGTGATGAATATGTGGACTATATGTAAAAGCCTTGTCAAAAATAGAGATGAAAATAAGGAGCTAGAGAGATGAGTGTGTTTTTAATTATGAAGACCAAACAATCAAGTTCATCATTATAAAGGTAAAACCAAGCCAACCATCTCATCCAACATGTAAAGGAAAAGAGACAATCCCACCTTTTTTTTTTAAATCATAAAAATACACATGTGTAATAAATTTTGCATGTTATTTTTATATCAAATAAAACATGTAAAACTCCCTCATCCTGGCATATTTCTAAATGAAATATTTATCACTAAAACCTTATTTTAATTGCATGAGACCTATTTTCGTCTCTCGATGATGTTAAGACCCCTAGACCAATCCTCTTTTATCAAAACACCCTAATGGTGTGTAGAATACCATAAAGGTGAAATACCCCATTGAGAGGGCATATGTTGTGATTGGAGACCTTGTTCATAGCTCTTGAGGCATACAAGGTTCATTTTTCTACATAAGGCCATTTGTTTCCCCTGTTGACCAAGGTTTAGGCCCCTAAACCCATCAATACTACCCAAAACCAATTGATAGCAACCATAACACACTTGGAGGCCAAAGATCCCATAAAAAGGTCTCGTGTGATGTTTCAATTCATATTCATGATGCTTAAGCCTAAAAATATTTATTAAATGCATAATGCCCTTGTTATCCTTCCTTGACCATTATCAAGTCCCAAAGGACCATGTCCCATGGTAAACCACACATAGTCAAAAGATCCCAAAGAGAGGGAATGCTTGTGGAATGTAGGTGATTTTCATGGAAATCAGGCCCATGACGTGTAATTGAGGTAAAAATTCCTTTATTTTTCTCCCCTCACCTTGGCTATACCTTGAGACCTATTGATGGTTCAAAAGTAGCATGGTCATAGCACCCATAGGATCCCTGGAGGAAATTGATAGCCTATAGAAGTCATATGTCATGGCTCAAGGATTCATCAATTGCGATTGAGTCTGAGAAACAAGGTTTAGGGTTGAAGACTCATGCCAAAGGCCCCCTAATGAGGGATAGGGTCATGGTATCTAGGTGTTGTACATGGTGCTTGAACTTAACAAGTCTCAATTAGGGCTCAAGGCCATTGGTCCCCCCCTTAACCATGTTAAAGAATCAATTCCCATTCAAATACACAAACCTACTCATGATACCTGCATCCCAATATGAGCCCTACAAATAACCCATACAGAGGACTCATGTGTAAGGACTCATTCAAGACTCTTAATCCTAAGAAGATTCAATCATTTATCGTGGAGATTTTTGTTTTCCTTCCTTGACCATGATCAAGATCCTAGATGGTACATCCTTAGTGCACAAAACCTCCTAATCACAAACATTGATGTTAAAGACCCACTAGAGAGTGCTTAGGTTATGGTTTTCAAGTGTTGCTAACGGCCATTGGGGGAATTTATCCCATGGAATTTGGGCGAATCATCTTTTAAAAAAAGGGAAATTAGTGAATATTTTTTTGGAAAAAAAGGTCAAAATAGCCCATGGGATAAATTTTGCCCCTAAAATTTTCCTTGACCATGTTTATCCCTCAATGCCAATTTTCAATGCACAAAACATAGCCATGGCACCCATATCCCACTCGGATGCTAAATTAATCCAACCATGGCCCTAAGAACCAT
Organism: Larix kaempferi; assembly: GCA_027924585.1. NCBI lineage: Eukaryota > Viridiplantae > Streptophyta > Pinopsida > Pinales > Pinaceae > Larix > Larix kaempferi. The sequence goes on from BSBM01000668.1 coordinate 8,925,352, forward strand.
CCCTATAATGGCCTTGAACAAATTCTTATTTAGGGCATGTGTTGTGGTATGAACATGGTTATTGTATCCCTCTAGTTGGACAAAGATACCATGCAATCATCTTGTCTAGAGGTTAGAGGATGCTTTTATCATTGTATCCTGAGAAGATTCATGGGTTATAGATTTTATTCATGGTGCTTGGACCCAAGAAATTGTATTTAGGGCATAAGGCTCTTATTTCCATTCCCTAACATTAGTTAGACCTTAAGATCTAATCTTGGCTCATAACTAACCTAGTCATGGTTCCCATATCATTCTTGAAGCCTAATGATACCCTACAGAGGTCAAATGTGGTGGTTCGATGACACATCCATAATGCTCGATCTTGAGAAACAAGGTTTAGGGTCACAGGCTCTTGTTTCCCTCCCTTGACTGTGGTTAAGGACCTAAAACTTATCCATGATGTGCAAGACCTCGTAATGGAAACCATATTCATCTTGATGCAAAAAACTCCCTAGAGAGGACTCATGTCATGGTTTCTAAGTTCTTTTCATGGTGGTTGAGCTTGAGAAGGTTTAATTAGGGATTAAGGTTGTTGTTTACCCTTTGAAAATGTTTACGTCTCAACGCCCATTTCTAGTGCACAAAACCCAAACATAGAACCAATATCCCCGTTAAAGGACAAAGGCCCTTTTCTATAGCTCTCTAGCCATAACATGATCTTCTTTTCTAGAATAATTTCAAAGAGGGCTAATCATAATGGTCCTATAACTAGAAGGATTTATTTTACCACCACTTTTAAAAATAGGAACAATGAGGCTTTGAGTCCAACGTTTAGGGAAACCCTGTTTGACTACTAAACTGAAAATATTTTGGATGCGAGGGATGAGGATAGGCCCACCAATTTTTAAGATTTCTTCCTAGTAGCCTTTGATGTCCTTACATTTTCCTTCTATGAACCCAAACTCTATGTCTTTTAAAGAAAAAATCTTATTCATGTATAGAAAGGGTTTGGATGCTGTTCACAACATCAAGGGATTCATAAATATTTTTAAGATAGTAATTCCACTCCATTAAGGGATTCATATCACTTTCTTTAATTTTACAAGTTATAATTTTATATATCATTCTCTTTAATTTTACTAGTTATAATTTGTCTCCATAATTTCTCAAGATCTAGTTTAGAAAGGTACAACATATTTTCTTGTTTTCTATTTATATAGTATCTTTTTTTAAAAATTTTAATCAAGTCTTTGTGCCTATTTATCTTCTTGGATTTCAAGGACTCATTAAAAGCATCCCTAATGGATTTTCTAGCAATCTTATAATCTTTATCATACCAAGGATCATTATTCTTTCTATTTTCCTTTTTACAGGGCACCCTTGATAGAGAACTTCTTAATGGAAGGAGAGAGGGTTGTGGTAAAATTATGATAAAGGTCTTCAATATTGTATTTAATTAATAGGAGATTTAATACGTTATTTAAATCCTTTAAAAAACACCAATTTTTTTTTCGTGGATCAATGCTTTTAGTTATAAAAATTCTCTTCTATGGGTATTTTGTGCATGACAAAGTTTAGAGTTAGGCTTAAAGGTTTATAGTCTGAGATGGACTCATGTTTGTGTAAGATGTCAAAATTTACACTACTACCAAGCCCATGATTACAAGTCACTAAGTTGGATTTTGGCCACTTCATTAGAATGTTGCAAATTATTAGATCTTGAGAACTACAAATCTTGAATAAATCACTACCGCCTTCTGTGCCCTCTAGCTAAAAAGGTCATCTAGGAAATTTAAAGTCTCTTAGCAAGAAAATATTTCCTTTATTTTCTTGAATATGTAAATATCTAAGTCATTGTAAGAGCAATTTTATCTAGATTGTTTTTCTTATAAAATGTAGAATTAATAGGTGTAAAATAACATATTGCTATACAAATATTCTTAGCATTGATGTAACAAACTATGTCTCCAATCCATGGGGTCTTCACTCAGTGAAACTATACCATACCGCCTTCTTTCATGGTATATTAAATAATACCCTTAATTTCACTAGATATTGACAAATGCCTACCAAAATCCTTTTGTTGAGCCCCCTCCCAATACATATTTACAATTGAAGAAAACATATTTTTACAAGATATTCCCTATTTTTAGTAAATACCCCTTCCTATACCCCCAATACTTAGTTCACAAAACCCAAACATAGAACCAATATCCCTCTTGAAGGACAAAGACCCTTTTCTATGGCTCTCTAGCTATAATATGATCTTGTTTTCTAGAATAATTTCAAAGAGGGATAATCATAATGGTCCTATAACTAGAAGGATTTATTTTACCACCACTTTTAAAAATAGGAACAATGAGGCTTTGAGTGCAAGGTTTAGGGAAACCCTGTTTGACTTCTAAATTGAATAGCTTGTGGATTTGAGGGATGATGATAGGCCCACCAATTTTTAAGATTTATTCCCGATAGCCTTTGATGTCCTTAGATTTTCCTTTTATGAGCCTCTTAAACCCAAACTCTATGTCTTTTCATGTATATAAAGGGTTTGGATGTTGCTCACAACATCAAGGGATTCATAAATCTCTTTAAGATAGTAATTCCACTCCATTAAGGGAATCATATCATTTTCTTTAGTTTTACAATTTATAATTTTCTATATCATTCTCTTTAATTTTACGAGTTATAGAGAACTACTTAATGGAAGTAGAGAGGTTGTGGGAAAATTATGATAGAGGTCTTCAATATTCTTTGTAATTGATAGGAGATTTAAGACATTATCAGATCAATGCTTTTAGCTATCAAAAATCTAACCAAGTTTCCAAAGTTTCTTTTGTGCCTTCTAGAAAAAACAAGGTCCTGTGGCAAATTTAGTCTCTTAGCAAGAAGATATTTCCTTCATTTTCTCATATGTAAATATCTAAGTCACTGTAAGAGCAATTTTATCTAGATTGTTTTTCTTATAAAATGTAGAATTAATAGGTGTAAAAAAACATATTGCTATACAAATCTTCTTAGCATTGATGTAGCAAACTACGTCTCCAATCCGTGCTCCAATCCCTCCACGTTTTATGTAACAAACTATGACTCCAATCCCTCCACAATAGAATCTCTTGTTCCACACCAGTTACAAGACAAATCCTCCTATGTTAGTGACCAAAGATTATTCGCGGAGCAATATAATAGCAATTTCACTCAACATCCAACATAACATGGGACCTTTCCTCCATGGAAATTGGAAACCACCAATGATTAGAGGAGAGAATATAGAGTGAACTAAATTCCTATTTATTATTATTATTTGGTCTCTATCTTTAATAATAATTTTTCTATTCTTAATTATTACTCATTTTCCTTCCTTCCTTTTTTACTTTTTGAACTTCCTTTCTTAATACAACTTTCAATCTTGTGGATTGAGATCTTCATTTATAAATATGTGTGACCCTTTTAAACTCAAGACTTTATTAAATATACCATATACATGGTCATAAACTTACCTTAACATGAACTAACCTCTCTTCGTGCTCAATTATAATGTGTCAAAATTAAATTCAAAAAGTATACCATATACATGGTTATGAGCTTACCTTAACATGAACTAACCTCTCTTTGTGCTTAATTATAATGTGTCAAAATTGAATTCAAAATTTGATTTTAGAAATCCCAATTTGAAACCAATTTTATAAGTGAATTTTGCATTTTAAAAAGTCAAATTTAATCTTTCTCCGAAAAATTTGTACCAAAATCAGTGCAAATTTAATGAAATTAAGGTTATATTATTAATTTAATTTTTGAAACTCAAGTTGCACAAAATAAAAATGAAAGCGGTAAATAAAATAAATCAAATATGATTAAGAATTAAATACTAAGTTGGAGTTTATAAAGTGCAACCCAATTTGGAATGTGCCAAAATTGAATTCAGAATTTGATTTTAAAAACTCTAATTTCACAAAATTTTGAAACCCGAATTTTATACTTTTATGATTTTAACTTTAAAACACATTAAACTTAGTGCAAATTTAATGAAATTAAATTTATGTTGGTAATTTAATTTTTTTATAATCTTTCTTCATGTTTAATACATTTAAAATTAAGATTAAAGTACTCTAATTATGAGACATAAAAAGAAGAAAAAATTGTTCGGCCGCTTCGCAAAGACAACACTGGACAGGGGATATATATACAGTTTTTTTATGAGGGACCTATGGCTTTTTGAGGTTTTTTTTGTGGGGTTATTATGTATTTTGTTAGGGATGACTGTACTTAACTTCAGACCTGGCTACATTGAGAGATTGTTTATATTTCAAGCAAAACAGTTTTTGTTTCTTTTTGGGACCTCTATGATCATGGGGTTTTCTATTAGGTAGCATGTATGAGGATAAATGTTATGTGTTATTTTTATTACAGTATTGAAAGTCTTTTTTATAAGATATCATGTTTGTTAACACAATCTTTGTAAACTTTCAGTTCTTATGCTGTTGGTTTCCTATTCATATAGGCTTGACAAGCCTCTGCAAAAACGAACTTCAAGTGCATCATCTACAATCAAAGAGTCACATCCACTCCATCAAAATCATCTGCAACTATTAGTTCCAATTCGATTACCATCAGCATTAATGCTATTGAATCGGCCAAACCGTTCTTATCATCAAAGATTTAAAACCTATATCATAGACAGCGCGTTCACAGGCCAACTACCTGCTATTAGTTATTTGCTGTCTTGATGTAGTTCTTGGTGCGTTTAAAAGGAATACCAGTTCAAATCATCATCAGCTATTTCACATGCCATCCTCATTGCAATATATTTGACTAAAGAAGCCTTCAGATTTAGACCTAGTATTAGTCATAGAACTTTTAAAAACTATATGGAAGTTATATGAGAAAGGATGGCAATATATTTGACTAAAGAAGCCTTCAGATTTAGACCTAGTATTAGTCATAGAACTATTAAAAATTATATGGAAGTTATATGGGGAGATAGTTGACTAAAAAAACCCTCAGTAAGGAAGCAGAAGTGTTGAAATGATGATTTTCATTGTTCAAATAACCATTATTTGAGTAGTTTACAAAGTATTTAATGTAGAAACTCTATTTTAAAAATGATAATTTTCATTGTTCAAATAAAGATTTTGATCATCTGAGCAGTTTACAACTTAACATTTAGTATTTAATGTAGAAATTCTATTTATAATTATTGAAATTTTCATTGTTCAAATAATGATTTTGATCAGCTGAGCAGTTTACAACTTAACATTTATCAGCTGAGCAGTTTACAACTTAACGTTTAGTATTTAATGTAGAAACTCTATTTATAATTATTGAAATTACAAAGTTGCTAAAAATTACAATTTCTAAACCCTATTTTGATGGAGAAAATAGGCTAAGGTCATTTGATACACCGTTATACCACGCCTTTTTGGTTTGTTCAATTTGTCCAGTATTATTTGAGCACATTTCCCAGTTTTATTGAAATAAAATGGTGATTGTTATATGTTAAAATAGGGTTTATATAGTAGACTGCAAACCAAGATGATGCTCTCTATGACTTTATTATACACAAATTGCAACATGGTATCGCAAACAGTAAGAGAACCTAAAGTTCTGGTTTAAGCCACACACTTGCTGTAGAGTTTTAAATAAATTTAGTCTATAAGAAGTAATATCTGACCTTGCAATACATATAAATAAAAAGCAGATAATACTTTGACACTGAAGCAGCAACATTGGATTTGGAGTTTGCATGTTATGTAAATATTCATATTCTAAATGTGTCTCTCTTATGTCCAGTCTAACAGTATGTAATGACATAAGTCATAATGCTGGCAAATCAGGAATCAATGAATACAGAAGATTATAACAATCATCGAACAGCAATATTACGTTCAAAACCCAGATATCTTCGACTCTAAATCAATCCCGAGAAATATTTTACAATAGCACGGATCATACCCCCTATTTTCAGCCATTTCTCGGTAACCTACAAAGCGACAATGGAGGACGTACGATAATACAAAGAGAAAGCGTCGGAAGGATGACATATTGCAGCGGTGAGTCTCCACATTAGAATCTGTGTTGAAAGGATTGGAGGACCAAACCAACAACGTAGAAGGCGACCAGTGTAGCACTTTATCTTTTACTTACAAATATGGGCTAAACAAATGCTTCCTTCCATATATTGATTTAATCCACAGCCGCCATCATGAGAATCAGCGCCAAATTATTCTCACCAAGATATAGATCTGAAAAACACAATGACAACCCCTGTTACTTACTGGTGACCTGCAGAAAGGAGGTTGTGGTAGAGAAGATCTTAACGTTGCTCTAGAAATATGGATGAAAAAAACAGAGAAATAATAAGATCTGAAAAACAAAATGACAACCCCTGGACATGGAGAAACGAGGTTGTGGTAGAGAAGATCTTGTTAACCTTCTTCAGCTTTAAAAGAATGTTTCAGAGATTAAAAGTTGATCATTTTGTTCTCTCTCCAACCTTAATGATTCAGGTATATCTCTGCTACTATAGTGTCAATTCATCTATGATTCTATAGTAAAGAAAAAACAGATCAGTTTATTGATTAGTTTCTATTTATATGCATAATAATGAAACCAGGTATATGCAATAACTGATGCTCACCTCTTCTAAACTCGATTAGGTTATTCATGCAGGCAAAAGCGGGGACTTGCAAGGTCAAGAAAACTCCCGGTACCTCTTTGCCAGTGTTCTGCAAAAGCTCAAGAAGGATAACGCCAATCTCAACTTCACCATATCAGTCTGAGTCTCATACCAACAGAATCACAAATTTCTAAACATGGATCATGCAGATCTCCATCAATCAAAAGATTACTTATGGAATCCATTGAAAAGTACCCCACTGATCATCACCAATCAAAATGACACAGTTGATCAAATTCACAGGAAAAGAACAGAGAAGCTGTTGAGAGTGGTTCAATCAGTGTGAGTTTATGATCCTTGGCTTGCTTCATATATGGTGAAGGATGGCTATAAAATGGCTGGCCACCGACTCAACGCTGCAAGTGGGCATGCCCATTAGGGCAACAGGAATGCAGAAGAAAAAATTAAATGGCAAGAATGAGAGTACTGAATCAGTGAAAACAAGAAATGGCATCCCTGACAAAGCAGAGAAGATGAATGGAATGCATAAAGGCTTCTTCTCTTGTAACCACATCGTTTGCATCTGACAAAGGTAGGACTAGGGCATATACTCAATTTCTTTGTATGGTTGTAATTATGACGTCTGCCTTTCAGGCCCATCTGTTCTGTCTGTCTGTGTGTAATGATGGCCCCCATTTGGGGCATTTACCAACTCTGCAAGGACGTAATACAAACTTTCCAAGATTAATCATCCCTTGGCTGGTACGTCTATTCAAGTTCAGGAACTATCATAAATATCATGCAGACGCAGAGGGATCCTTCACCTTGCCTCTGATTATTCGTTGACTACGGAGGGCGATTGGACCTTGCACGTGGCGCCAACCTGATCGTTCATGGCTACAATCCCTAAAAGCTGGGTAAGTCTGGAGTGTGTTCAAACAATGCCTGCCCGTGATATGCTATATATAACCATTATATTTCTACTGGCCTGTACCCTGTACAGGATGTTGCCCCTTAGTGTATGCTGCATAAAATCCTGTTCTTTTATAGTCTTCTTTGCTGTTTCCTCGTTGATACGCATTAACCCTTTCTCTCTTTCATTGCTTTCATCTATGATACGTGGGTTTATTCTCACGTACCATCTATGCCCTGGAGATCATTTGATATTTTATTATAATCCAGATGGTTTTTTGTTTTAATTCATTTTTTAGTTTTACAGTGAGGTTAAGCAATCTCAAGACTTTCTTCTACACTCACTCGTATATATGAATCTTCTGCTTTAACTCTTACGTCATTCAGTACAGTTACCTTTTCGAAAATTTCTAAATAGTTTCTTCCATTGCATTGGATTCCACTTAATTGTCCTTCTTTCAATGGTTTTGTCATTATGGTGAATGATGATTTTCACTGTGGTAAAAATATTTATTTTAAAATTCATTGTGGCCTTTCATTTTAAATGTCATACTATAATTATACCTTTAAAATTTCATTGACTTAATGTGATTATTGATGGATAAAATTTCATTGACTTAATGTGATTATTGATGATTATTGATGGATAGTGATTTATTTTAAAAAGAAATCATCAAAAAATCATATAATTGTATTAAAATTAAGATAAAGTTATTTTAAACTTTGATTTATTAAGTATAAGATCCATTTATGTTAGTTTTAATTTTTGTATTTTAAGTTTTGATTTATTAAGCATAAAATCAATTTATATTAGTTTTAGTTTTTGTATTTTAAACTTTGATAATAAGCATAATCTGGAATTATATTAATTTTAATTTTTTTTAATTTATGAATTAGTATGAATTTTTAATTATTTTTTTATTTTTGATAAATTATGAAGTGATTTTTATTTTTATAAATTATGAAATAATATGTAATAAACATTTTTACTATACTAAATTATAAGTATCTAACTATTCTTCAATAATAATAAAAAGAAATTTAAATTAAAATATAAAACAATTAAAATAATTATTCACTCTTTTTCAATTTTATTAATCAAATTAATTTTAAAAATATTTAAAATCATTTTAATTTTATTAATCAAATTAATTTTTAAAATTTTTAAAATCATTTTAATTTTAATTAAATATATTTTAAAAATATTAAATTTAGTTTACATATCATAACATTAAATTGAACTTAAAATTACTTTACCTACCTTCCTTTAATTTGGTTACTACCATTATATGTCTTCCCAATTTTGGATGGAATAGTATTTAGTGATTCGAAAGTAATGTTTAATATTATATGAGTTTTAATATTTTATTTAAATTATGATAATGATTTTGCATTGAGTTAAAAGACGGTAATGATATCCTTAGTACTACACATTTTGGATACAATTGTTTTAGTTTTTAATAAATATTAGAGTATTTTTAAATAAATGTTAATTATGTTTTAAATATAAATTAATTTTGTATTATATAATAATATGAAGTATATATAAATAAATGAATTTGAATTGTTATTTATCTTTATTTAGTAAGGATATCAAAAATTATGTTGAAAAGTTAATAAATATAAATAGACTTATAACTAGATTTTTACTTTTAATTTTATTAATTTTGAAATTTAAAATTTAAAATAACATTTTTATTTCACATTTCTTTAATTTTATAACTACATATTGTGTTTCTTCTCACAATGGTTCATTTATAAACCACTCCTACATTTTTCATTTCATCAATTTTTATGTATTTTAACGTAAGCTTAATGAAACTATTAAGAATAAATGAGGAATCTCTTATAAATGTAATCATATTGATGATGTGAGAGTTAAGAAATTTTAAGCCTCACTAAATTGTAAATTGTGAATGATTTCACATTATCATTAATGGTTTCACCAATACCATATACATGATTCATTGGTATCTTCCAAAAGTAAACTCTCACTCTACCCATTAAAAAGCTTAATATTTTTTTTTTAATATTATAATTTATTAATATTATATATTTAAATAATAATAACTCCAAATTATTATATAAATAAAAACAAAAATAAAAACATAAACATAAACATAAAGATAGTTATAACTCATCAATAAGTAAGATTTAAATATAATTCAATCAAGATTATTTTTGATTCGAGAGATTTAAATATAATTTAATCAAAATTATTTTTGGTTCAAGAGAAGTTAGTATAAAGACTTATGGTATAGTTAAATTATTAGCGGGTATAAAGGAAATTAAGATACTATAAAGAGGTCGTTAACCTTAATACGAAAGATCAAAAATATATCTATGTTTTAACTAGTTTAAAGAAGAAAATTAATAGAGCTAACTCTTGTGAGTTTCATAGTAAAATATATCTCTATTTTAACTAGTTTGAAAAAGAAAATTAATACAACCAACTCTCATGAGCTTGGTAGTGAAATAGGGTTTTGGATAAACACTATGGGTGGAAAAGATTTGTCATCTTTATGAGACTGTATGCATTGGGGATGAAAGTCACTTTCTCTTAGAATGTCCTATGTACACCCACATTAGATCGTAGTTCCATAATATTCGCTACAATACAAACCTCCCTAACCCACTAACTTGTCAAAACCATAGTAGCATAATTCAGTTGTATTGGTATTTCATGTACTGAAATTCGGAACAACTTCAAATTCGTCAAATATTCGATCTATAGTAATAGAGATGTGCAGGTTCTTAGATAGTTAAATTTTAAAAACCAATTTCCGTATCGAATCGTATTTGTATCTGTATTCGTACTCGAATTACATTATTATAATAGAAACAAGGAGAAGGACATTAGTTTTCCCTTACTAATATATAAGGTATAGAAAGAGAAAATCAAATTCCTTGATCCTAACCACAAAGGTATCCCCTTCTTGGAGGCGTCTAGATATCACGAAATTACAATCCCCTTGGAGAGACGAACTGCTTCCTCCTTTTTCCAAAAACAAGATGATATCCAAAAATGAATACCCATGCGTCTTTCTCTCTCGAGGAAATCGAAGGTCCTTAACTTCCACTATCATGACCGCTCTCCCTTTCTTTCTTCAAATGTCATAACTAGTAACAAACCTTAACTGTTTTCACGGGCGGTTCTGTTGAATTCTTTAATTTCTTTTACAAATAAGTAATGTTTAATTCCCAAGAGGAGTGCGTCTTAACGCTATAGAGGTATAGTTTTACTCCAACAAATATATATGTATATATGTGTTCCATATATATAATTAGAAAAATGTTGCCCTATGTGTTAATATATACAAACCTTTCATTTATTGTGAAGGTTCAACTTCATTAACTATTAATCTCATTTTATTAAAATAATTAATATTTTGTAGTATCACAATAATAATAATAATAATATAATTAATTGTAATACTAATTTCTCTAAGAACCACCTTATGTATGTGTGTTTAGGTTGCATGTTGCATAATAATTCCAAAGTAGCAAATAGTTCCTTCTAAGTAGAAATAGGAAAGATAGGTTGCATGTTTATCTTCTCTCTTTCTAGGTAGAAAATAGGAAAGATAATAGTTCCTTCAAATTTATTTTAATATCTTGTGATATTTTCATGCCATCCCTTGCCAAGACTGGGATATTAAATATATCCATAGGAATTACTTAGTTTTAGGTAATAGCACTTAATAAAGATTAGCCTAATGCTAATAGTTAGGTCTTAGGAATTTATTATTGTCTTTCAGTGGTAATAGTTTCTTCGGTGTTCAAGACTAACCATTAAATTATAAGCTTAAGTAAATTTTTAGTGAACATCAAAGTTCACTCCACTTAAGTGCCTGCGGCACCATGATGACACCCGTCATCAACTCATGGCCTACCAACCATTAGAATTCTCCCCCTAGTGCATTCACACCCCCGTCATTTCATTGCATCAAGCCTTCGGTCTCCTAAGTCTAGAAATTCACAATACAAAATGACTTGGGAAAAATGCTTACAGAGTTTACTAATGGAGCCTTGGCCTTCAGCTCTTCATAAGGAACTGCTACATAATGCATTTTAATTTTGTGTTTCTGATACAAAGTAGCAGGGGTAAGAGTGAATGTTACAGGTTTTCTTGCAAATTATCAAGCCCTTAGAGCAAAGCATCCCATACAAAATGGTGATTAATGTCAGCTTTATGTTTCAATATCAGAGAGGTCGGGGGGGTGGTAAGGTTAGGGCCCTTAGTATACTTTTTAAAACTATTAACCCTAATATTATTTTGGTACAAGAGACAATGTGTTGTATGTATTAGGCAGTGGAGGCATTTTTAAAAATATTGCTTGGTTGGGAAATGTGTAGTCTAGATTCTAGTGGCCTGCCATGAGGTATATTTTCCTACAGGAATCTAATCGTTTCATAATTTAATCCCTATAGAACTTGTGGTAGTATTTTGATGGAGGGTAGGTTTAAAGGAAGTGAGAAGAAATTCACTATATTAAACAGCTATGATCATTATAAAGAAAGGGATTTTTTGGGGAATTCTGTGGAAACTAGTGGATTGTTTAGGGATCCCAGTCTTATATTAGTTGGTGATCTTAATTTTATTCTTTCTTCTTCAGAAATCTAGGGCATGTTGTCTAGAGTGGATCCTCTTGCATAATTTTTCATCAATCTATTTCAGAGATCTAATTCGATTAATGTTCTTCCTCTTAAGTTGGGTCCTACTTGGAATAATGGTAGAAGTGATATTTCAGGAATAAGTAATATTTTAGATAGACTTTTAATGTCTAGGGATTTGGCTCTTTTTATGCAGAGACATAGAACTTGGGTGATTAATTCCACCATCTCATATCACTTTCCAATTGTCCTTCAAATAGATGGTGTAAAAACACCTCACAGCTACCCTTTTAAATTTAATAATATGTGGCTTCAAGATGAGGATTTATGTACTTTGGTAAAACACTGTTGGAACTCTTTTACTATTCCAGAGGAGGCTAGTCCCATGGAATTTCTGGTTTTCAAGCTCTAATCTCTCAAGAGGAAGGTTGTTATGTGGGAGAAAGAGAAGAAAAAGGAAGCCATCAAAGATCTTTGGAATATTGAGAGTTTGATGGATGATATATTCAAGCCTGAACCTTTTGGTATTTTCACTAAATAGGATAAGCTTGAATTATTAGATTTGGAGAATCAAAAGGTTTTTTTGTTAAAGCAGGAGGAAATTGACTTGGAGAGTAAAAAGCAAGGCTATATGGGTAGCTCAAGGGGATAGTCATACAAGATGTTTCCATAATTATGCATCCTTTAGAAGAAACATAAAATCCATTTGAGATCTGAAGGATAATGTGGGGAACATTTTTCATACTAAAAAAGATTTGGAATTTGTTGCAAAATCACATTTTTTTTAATCAGTTTAAAAATCCTAGTACAAATGATATAGCTTCTTAATTGAAAGTGATTAGTAACCTCCCTTCTTTATTCATTAAAGAAGAGGGCTCTAATATTGGGGCTCCAATTAATTTGGTGAAAGTTGAGGGAGTCTTGAAAAAATTTGCTAAAGATAAGAGTCATGGACCATATCGATGGTCAGTGGAAATATTTCTTTCCTCTTTTTACCTTATGGAGGATGAAATTCTTTAGATGGTGGAACAGTCTAGATAGGAAAGTTATATTTATGTTGCCATAAATTCGACATTCATCTCCCTTATTCCAAAGTGCAATCAACCAAATAGTTTTAATTATTATAGGCCTATATCTCTTTGTAATTTGGTTTACAAAACCATCTCCAATACACTTAGGCCTAAGCTTGATGAAATGATGTCCAAGGAACAATTTGGATTCTGGCAAACATGCAAATTCTGGATGCTCTAGGGGTTACTCAAGATTGTCACACACTCTATTAAGTCTAATAATTTGGATAATTTAATTCTAAAAATGGATTTGGTGAAATCTTATGACAGGTAAACTGGGTGTACTTATGATTACTTCTTCTCTAGATTGGTCTGCCTATTTTGGTGACAAATTGTATTATGGTCTGTGTGTCTTCTGCAAATTTTGTGGTTCTTATCAATGGTTCCCCTAATAATTTTTAAAAGCTTAAGGGGACTTTGACAAGGTTCCCCCTTTATCCACTTTTGTTTTTACTAGTCATTTAAGGACTTAGTAGAATGATCTCGGTTACTATAATTGAAGGTAAATTGAAGGGTATCAAAATTTCTTCGTCGGTTTATATTACTCACTTACTATTTTTTTATGATGGTGTGTTATTTGGAAAGGGCACTATGGAGGAATGGCATTGTTTCATTGAGATTATTAATTTATTTTGTGTAGCCTCTGGTATGTAAGTAAGTGTTTCAAATTCTTCTTTTCTCATGCATTAGGTTCAAGAAAATTTCATTAGTCAAGTTACTACTTTCCTTCCTTACCAGATGACATGATTGGTTGAAGGTTTTAAATATTTGTGATACTATATAAAACCTAATTGTTGTAGGATTAAATATTGTTTATGGTTGGTCAAAAAGTATGAGAAGAATATCGGAAATTGGGCATACATGATGCTTTCTATGGGTGGAAGACTAACTCTTGTTAGAGTTGTTTTAGTTGGGATCCCAGTTTATCGATTTTATTTGGCACGGGTTCCCCATTCTATCCTCAAAATGATAAGAAAAATGATGTTTAACTTTTTATGGTCAAGAAATGCAGAAGGTGGCAAGATCCATCTTGCTAGTTGGGAAAGACTCTCAAAACCAAAGGTAATGGGTGCATGGGAAATAAAAAATGTACATTGGTTTAGTACAACATTGAGCAAGAAAATCATGTGGCGTGGTTGATCTGGAAATGGCTTGTGGAGTGAAGTCATGCATGTTAAGTATATTAAAGGCAATATTTTTAATTGAATCAGAAGTCCCATTAAAAGTGTCAGGAATATACATAATTTCTGGAGTGGTTTTGTAAAGGATTTCTCTTGGATAAGCAAAGGACTATCTTGGAAGGTTGGTATGGGTATTAATCTCCTAGTTGGGATTGAACTTGTTATTGGGAATGATGAGAACTATATTATGTCACCTTTCCTTTTAGATTACATAGCAGAATTGGGGTTTATTACTCTGTCACATATTAAAAGTCCCCCATGATTATAGAATTTTGGCCCCTACTAGATTATTACTAAGGATTTAGGACTTGGCAACATTTGGGCTGATGAATGTACAGATTATATCTTATATTTAAATAAAGAAGGTATAAGACTAAACAATAATGAATATGAACTAATTTGGTCTATAAATCAAGTAAATGGTAAGGTCTGTGCAAAATATGCATATTCAACAATTGTAAGTCACTTCTCTTGTGATGTTCCAAAGTGGTGGTTTAGAAAACTCTGGAAATGGCATATGCCATTAAAAATTAAATGTTTTTTATGGTTGAATTTTGAGAATTGTCTACCTACCTAAGATAATTTGCAGCATAGAGGATGGGTTGGACCAAATTTATATATTATGTGCAAGACTAGCTATGAATCTATAAACCACATTTTTGTTAATTGTATTTCTTGTAAGAGAATATGGAAATATGTTTGTGATACTATAAATATTTCTCAGCTATGGGGGAATGATACTTTGGAAAGGAACTTCTTTTAATGGTACAAAAATAGTCACTCACACAAACTTCTCCCAGTTTTCTAAAATGAACAAAGTTCGTTTATTAAAGAAAAAACCAGTCTAAATAAGACAAAGTACAATAATCCATAAATGGATAAATAATAAAATGTATATTTGATATGAAGATGTGAATTGATTACAAAGTTATGATAGTGTCGTACATATAGAATCCCTAAAGGAACCTTATTGTGACCATTCAAAAATGAATGTGTCCCTTCATATTAATATTTATTTATCAATATTATTATTTATTTTTATTTATTATTATTTATTATATTATATTTTGTATTTCACATTGCCTCTCCCTTAGAAATGCTTTGTCCTCAAAGCATAATTATGGAAGGCGTTATCCCTTGTTTTCTGTAACTCTTTCTCGTGATATTGTGTGTTGCTAGTTGTGACACTGAACAAAATGAGTCGATGCATTCTTTTAAACATTGAGTGGAAATGTTGCATCATTTGTGAAGTGGTCCATATGAGATCTACCTTCAATGGAACTATTTGTTGATCGATTGTTTGGATAGAACTTCTCATTTTCTGCTTCCACCCTGTTTCTTGATTTTGTCTCCATTCTGTTTTGAAATCACAACTCGTCTATTTATGTTCCTTTTGATCTTGTCATTGGTCATATCAATTTTTATGATTTGGATGGCGATAAGGAATCCTAATATTTTGTAATTGTTCTTTGGAACCATATTGTCTTGATGTTTGTAGTGATTTGTGAGTATAAAAATTATTTTTATTTTGAGCACCATTTGAATCTGTATTGGTTCCTCTTTTTGGTGTTTGAATTTGAGCGTCTGATGACTTCTCTATTGGGTCAACAATCATTTCTTTGTCGATAATTGATTTTTTTCGATCTAACTCTTCTTGTAAAGATTTCTTATCGGGTGAAAAAATGAAGATGGGTGTCTATTTTGGGGGGTCTCGTGAGAAAATAATTCTGTTTTTTTCATGTCTGCCAACTTCGGGCGAACAAAAGTGATATTTTTATTTAAAATTTCACTTTGCCGTAAAAAGAAAACTTTTGTAGAATTATGTTAGCTTTCTACTCATAATTTTTTCAATTTTTTTTATTAAGATTTGATATGTCGATTTCGCAAATGTTTGACAGTGTGTTCTTATAAAACGAAAAGACTACAAAAGAGTTATGATTTGTTGCACCACTAAAATCGTTGTTAGACTTGTGTTTTGCAAAAACTGAAAATGCTACGACAATCTACACACAATGTACTAACGCGTGACTATAAGTTTGCATCCAATGGACCTCTATACTAATTATGATATTTTTTTAAAGTCGACCCATGGGGAAACTCAGTCGATTTTCAACAACCTTTTTGTTGCACCACTTTTCTCTCAACCCGCTATAAAATCAAAAAATCTACGACCACCCTTTTGAAGTAGACACGTCAATGAATCGACCCACATTTTCTTCGATTTTTTTGGTGTTGTATTTACAAAGTTATGGATTTTTCTTTTCGCTGTTTTTTTAAAGAGCTGAATCATAACTCGACACATGTTACAAATATAAAACTTAAAAAATATCAGTTCTTATCTATATACAACAAAATTTATACCCTCGTAAAGTAGATTCAATAATGAATCTACTGGTATGAAGTCCGACATTCGTTTTGTTGTGTAAGAGGTGGTTTTCTCCTTCCGAAAATGGAGAAACCTGAAAATTTTGCAGAGATTTGAATCGGTCATGTTTCAGAGATTATTCGGCCGAACAAATTATTCGGCCGAATAATTATTCGGCCGAATAATTATTCGGCCGAATAACGTTTTTCCGTAACGGCGCCGTAATTTATAACGAAGGTTATTCGGCCGAATAACTAAACGGAAAAAAAATTTCGTCGGCCGGAAAAAAAATAAAAATACAAATTTATACTCATATAAATAAAGGTAAAGTTAATTCATTATTTTCGCATGTTTGAACCTCGCATTTTTTTGTCAAACTAATTTCGGAAGGAGGATATAATTTTTGCAAAAGGAGGTTTTTACAAGGTATGTTTCTTCTTCTTCTTTACAAAAGGCACATTGAAGGAGTTTTTTTTTCTAAGGCATATTTGCAAGGAGTTTTTCCAAACTATCTATTTTCTTGTTGCATTTTTACAAAGAAGACATTTTTTACAAAATGAGGTTTTTACAAGCTATGTTTCTTCTTCTTCTTTACAAAAGGCACATTGAAGGAGTTTTTTTTTCCAAGGCATATTTGCAAGGAGTTTTTCCAAACTATCTCTTTTCTTATTGCATTTTTACAAAGAAGACATTTTTTTGCAAAAGGAGGTTTTTACAAACTATGTCTTCTTCTTTTTTACAAAAGGCACATTGAAGGAGTTTTTCCAACATATCTTTTTTTTATTGCATTTTTACAAAGAAGACATTTTTTGCAAAAGGAGGTTTTTACAAGGTATGTTTCTTCTTTTTTCCAAAGGCACATTGAAGAAAAAAAATTTCTAAAGCTATTTGCAAGAAGTTTTTTACAAATATTTATTTTCTTGTTGTATATTTGCAAAGAAAACATTTTTTTGAAAAAGAGATTTTTACAAAGTATGTTTCTTCTTTTTTTTTCCAAAACACATTGAAAGTGTTTTTTTTAAG
Organism: Larix kaempferi; assembly: GCA_027924585.1. Taxonomy (NCBI): domain Eukaryota; kingdom Viridiplantae; phylum Streptophyta; class Pinopsida; order Pinales; family Pinaceae; genus Larix; species Larix kaempferi. The sequence goes on from BSBM01000668.1 coordinate 8,943,112, forward strand.
GGATATTTGCAAGGAGTTTTTTCAAAATATTTCTTTTCTTAGACATGTTTGCAAGGAGGTTCTTTGCAAGGATGTTTTTTTTTCAAAGTAGCTTTGCACTTTTTATTTAATTGAAAGAGGTTTTTTCAAATAGTTGTTTTGCTAAGGTATTTTGCAAATGATTTTTTTCCAAAGTAGTTTTGCACTTCTTATTTATTTGAAAGGAGTTTTTTCAAATAGTTATCTTATTTTGCAAAGGATTTTTTACAAGGTAATTTTGTACTTCTTATTTCTTTGAAATTGGGTTTTTTTCAAAGAGTTGTTTTTTTACAATGATTTTTTCCCAGATATATTTATAAATAAGTTTTTATTGAAAGTATTTTTTTCTAGTGGTTTTTTTCGTAGATATTTTTTCAAAAAAGTATTCTTGGAATGAATTTTACAACAAAGATTTATTTACAAGGTGTTTTATTTTCTTCCTTGGCACAAGGTGTGTTTATTATTTTCCAAAGAAGATTTTTGTTCAGAGAATTTTTTCAAAGGAAAGTTAATTCCAAAGAAATCTTCTTCAAAAGACTCTTACAAAATTTTTAAAAGGTAAAGTAAATTTCAGTTCATGTTTTTATAAATTCCGTAAATGTTTTTAAATCTTAATTTATTTGTTTTTACTATAAAGTAACATTATTCTTTAATTTATCGTCTATAGATTAAACAACCATGGGCAATAAGAGAAATCGTAAAAGAAAAGCTGATCGTAAACGTGATGATGATGATAATAGAGAGAAACAAAAACTCAGATATATTGCCAAAAAACAAAGGGTTGCTGAAACGGAAAAGAGAACTATTGAAGATATAAATACAGATTTACATGACAATGTTGAAGAAATGGAAATTGAAAATAGAGTACAAGAAGAACAAATTGAAGTTGAAAAGAACATTGTAGAAGATGTAAATAGTGATTTACATGCTAATGTCGATGAAATCAATATTGAAGATCAAGTTCAAAATCCAGAAATTGAACCTGGTATGTATATATCATATATTTTCCAAATTCATTTTTTTATAATGAATTTTATTTTTTGATATATGTTAAATTAAATTTAATTTGATGTATAGGTACTTTTACTATTGATGATGAAATGTTAGAAGACATTGATTGCGACAAATATGGAGAAAAACTACCAATACATGTTGCACGATATCGTGCTACAAAATTTTATGATGAAGTTCTCAAAGATTACTCAATAGCAGGACAAGCACAAATTTTGAGATGTTTATTAGTGTCCAAGAAATTAGAAGGTGCTACATCGTTATTGGGTATTCACAAAGTAACAAAAGAGTCGAAATTGAAACAAAATGTGATGGAAAATATAGGCGATGCAATAAAAAAATTTGGAAAATCCAGGAAGAAAGATATCAGTGCTGCACGTAAAGCAATTCATACAGCAATTCTTTCAGCTAGTACTAAACAAAAGCGTTTGACAACAGAACTAGCAAAAGCAGTTGGAACATCAAGAAAAACATTATACAAACATAGCAAATTCAGAATGCAAATAGATGAAAATAATGAACTTGCTTGTTGGGCAATTATTTGTAGACAACCTTACAAAGATAGATTAGGAGCAGGGGTTAAAGATATTGTACGAGAATATTGGTTGGAACATGCTCGAGTTTCACCAAATGCAAGAGATGTGATACGCAAAAGAATATCACGAAATGTATATGAAAGCCAACCAAAACATATAATGGACATGACACAAGTACAATTGTTCAATAAATTCAAGGAAGATCATCGTGGAATTAATATATCAATCACTACATTTGTGCAACAAAAACCATGGTATGTTCGACCTATAACTATACGTGATACATGTTGTTGCCGTTATCATGTGCAATTTCAGTTATATTATGATACGTTTCTTGAATTTGGTAAAATGTTTTGGACAAATTCACCACCTCCGCCAACGATACGTGAATTCATATCTCAAATTTTATGTGAGAGAAATCACGATGAAGTATTTTATTCAAAGAAATGTGTCAATGGAAAACATTGTCATCACTGTGGAAATTTGGTGTTATTCCACAATAAATACCCTATCGACAATGATCAATCGTTGTCAAATGTAAATGTTGATTGGAAGAGATACGAATACATCAACTATAGTACAAGTTCTAGTGATTCACATTCCAAAAGAATTGATTTGCTAGAAGACAAGATATGCGTCACAGATTTTCTCAAAAAATTTGAAAGCGAAATTTATAAATACACCCAGCATTCACATAGAGCACGATGGCAAGATCTTCAATTCAAACAGTCTCGTGAAATTTTTCCACCCGGAACAATTTTGTCGGTGGTTGATTTTGCTGAAAACTATACATTTGCTGCACAAAAAGAAATACAGAGTGAATACTATCACTCTGACCAAGTTTCGATATTTGTCCATGTCGTATATAGACATTCTCAACAGGATGTCGATGGCATTGAAAGCACATGTGACAATCGAGATGTGATTAAAGAATATCACTTCTATATCAGCGATGATCGTACACACGACACACATTTTGTCCAACATTGTATAGAAAATATTTTCTATGAATCACTGAAAAAACGCGAAATCAAATTAAAAGAGCATTGGATATGGTCTGATGGATGTGCGGGTCAATTTAAATCTTCCCGATCATTTTTTTGGTTATGTCGACTTCATAAAGCGCTGAACATTAAACATCGCTGGAATTTCTTTGAAACTGGGCATGGAAAAGGTGAGCATGATGGTGCAGGAGCATGCGTGAAAAGAGCACTTCGAAGATGGCAAATGAACTATTCTTCAGCACGATTTCATTCAGCTGCAGAGGTTGTCCAATGGTGTCAATTAAATCTAAGCCATGATTATAATCAACAATCAAAAGACGTGCGCAGGTATGTCCACTATTTTTTTAATTTATATTATTTCTTAAAATTTAAAAAAATGTATATATACTAACATTTAATTACACATGTACACTATTTATTGTGTAGGTTTTTTTGGCTTGTTGGGATCCAAGATATAAATAGATCAATACCATATGACGCTAGCACCATACATGGAACTAGAGATCTTCACTCTATTCAAACAAAATCATTTCACAACGTGTTTGCATTTGACAGTAGAAAGCAATCATGCTTTTGTCATATTTGCATTGAAAATGTCGAGTCTACAGAAGTTTGTGAAAACATAACAAACAACTACGTAAAAGCTTGGAGACACACAGAGATTAATCCAAAAGGAAAAATGCCGCTAGCAAGTGTTGAAGAATTAGAATCAGAACAAATAGCAATATCGTCTGATGGCGATAGAATTTCAGATCTCGTAAGAGAAGGTAATAAACTTGTTTTTGACTTTTTAATCAACTGTTCATTCTAATCCATCGCCATAAGTAGTCAATTTAATTCATTTAAATACACTAACACCAATCATAACTTGCACAGGAGATGTTTTCGCTGTGATTGCACCTGTAGACAACAACGAAAATGTCAAATATTATTTGATGCGATGCACTGAAGGAAAAATGAAGTTATTGGAGGACTACAACGACAACGGATTTACATACGAAAGAGGATCCATCATTTTAAAAGGCTACTTTTTTCAACAGACACACGTGACTAAAAATTATGTCTACTTTCAAGATTATGAGCCCGATGTTATATGTTGTCAATATAGTCATTTAGTATGTGCATCTCGAATAAAATTGATACAAGTTCCATCAAAAAAACAATTAAAAACCAAAAAATGGAAACTATCCATATGTGACCATGAACGGATAGTTGAAGATGGTATTCCATTGCGATGTTTTTAACTACATATCAAAAATAAATTGATCTATATTTTTGTCCATGTCAATTGTTGTGTGCAATATATTTTTTGTCCAATTATCAAAATTGTTGTGCACAGTATATTTTTTCATTGAGATTTTATTTTTTCATTTAAATTTTATGAATATTTTCTTGAATGACAACTAACATAAAAGCTTAAATGGTTGTACTTTCACATGCTTAAAAATGAATTCAAATATAATTTGAAAATTCAAAAGTACTTTATTCGGGTCCCCATATGTCTATTAGACCACTAAGGGATGAGATAACGGATGTGGCTATCCCCACTCCGCCCCGAATTTTTACTTTTGGTTCATTGATACTAACGAAAAATCACAAAAAAACATATTAAATTTTGTATTATTTTAATTCCATCGAACATGTTTTTTTAATACATACTTCACCATAAATATGATCTCTTAAATAGATATCTTAAAATTGTCACCAAGTTCTCCGTCCCATATCTTTAATTTAAAATATCGCTTGTGCAAATTCACATAACTGAAATCATGGCAAATGGAGATAACCATCATTTGATTTTTAATCACAAGCAAGGATTCCAGGATTGTAAAGCTTATGCTAAATTAGAGAAATGATTATTTACAACAAATGAACGAAAATCCGTCAAATTGTTGTTTAAAATCATTGCTCTAATCTAGCACAAACTTCACAATCCTGGAACCTTCACTTATGATTAAAAAACAAAAAACCGTTACCCCCATTTGCCATGATTTCAGCCGCATCAAATATACCTGAAAATTGAAAATAAAAATTAAATTAATTAAAAATCCATTATATCAAAATTTGATCTTAACATATATTTGCTTTTAAACTTCCTAATTCATCCATGTTTCTATCAAAAATTTTATGGCATTGATTCTTACCAAAACATTCATTCTCAACATTGAACATTTCCCAACTTAAAATAACATTTTAAACATTCCTAACATTCAACATTCATTCTCATCATTCAACATTTTCTAACAAGTCATAACACTCATTCTCATCATTCAACATTTTCTAGCAAGTCATAACATTCATTCTCATCATTCAACATTTCCTAACCTTGGATTACACCTATAAAAACATTCCTTCTTCCATAACACCTCCCATTCATTCTTTCCCTACATTCTTTTTTCTCTAACATAACATTCATTCTCAACATTGAACATTTCCCAACTTGGAATAACATTTTAAACATTCCTAACATTCAACATTCATTTTCATCATTCAACATTTTCTAACTTCATAACATTCATTCTCATCATTCAACATTTCCTAACCTTGGATTACACCTATAAAAATATTTTAAACATTCATGCAAAACATATTATAAATATTATCAAAACACTTTAAACATTCATGCAAAACATATTCTAAACATTTACCAAATGAGAAATAATAGACATGTACTCATGTATATAATCCAAAAAAAGTTGATGAACATGTGAATTCAATGTACATGTAAATATAATCAAAAAATAAATACCCTCCATGTTCAAAACAACTACAAAATATATATATCAACAAAAACAATAAAGTCTGAACCACTATCCATCTAGACCAATATCTTTCCACTATTTTCCACTAGGACCTTCCCTGGGACTCAACTCCACCTACAATACACAAAAAAATAAATTATAAATTTAGATCATAAATTATTTAAACAATTTTAAACTAAATTCAAAATATTCATTGATATTAAACTCATCTACAAAACAATTCAATTATTAAAAAAATCATACATCAAATTCTTTGGATGCATGTCCACCACTTTTTTCCCCTAGAGACTTTCCTTTAGCTCCAAAGGACCTCAAAGAGCCAAGCTGCAACATGTACAAAAACAATTTTCAAATAAATCAAAAAAATATAAACCATTAAACTTATATATCAAAGATCATTTCTAATTCAACAAAATTACCTCAGTGGCAATATCTGCATTCATTAGAGACCCCACATCTTCGCCCCCAATTTCTAAATGGTCTCTTCCCTAAAATTTAAATTTTGTTAATAAATAAAACATAGTAGATACAAATAATAAATTAAGCAATTAACTTAAAACCAAAACAAAAAAATTAAAATCATTAGCTCACAAGAGATGGTAAATCATCTAAAAAGTTGGAATCTAATGAAACCTGCATAAATAAGTCAAATTAACAATAAGATACATTGATATTTATTAAAATTCAAGCAAACAAAAAAAATTTCATGTTCAATCATAAATATTATAATTAAAATACCTCTCCTAAGCGCTCTTCATTTTGACTAGGATGCTCTCGATTTTGACTACTGGAGACTCGAAAATTATTTGCATTTAACATTGACGTAAACTGCAGACAAAATACATTTGCTTAATATATTTATTCCCATGTAGCAAAAAATTCAATTCAAAATGATTAAAAAAAATCAAATAGATTGTCATAGCATAAACAACAAACCTCTCCCATGCTCGATGTGTCATTGGATAACACATCAGAAGCTATATCTCGACAAGACTTAGCATAAGCCCTGAGATCATCAATGCTCAATGCATCTACCTCGTCATTCGTCTTGTAGACAAAACTCTGACGAAGAATAACACGAGCCCTCTCTCGCACCAAACCGACTTCTACTCCAGCAAGAGCTGAAGCTAAACCATCACCTACCGATTCCCTTCCAACTGTCCCTAGTTGAGATGTTGTCTCCATCTCTGATCTTAAAGCCACAACCCTTGGTGGACGAGGTATCTCAGGCGGAGGTTGTATAGTGGTAGGGTCTCTGAGAGCACCTTTTCGATTATATATTCTACCCTTTCCAGCTCCATAAAAGTCAGAGGGAACATCAGTATAGTTAGGCTTCATACCTAAAAAAAACTCTGCATAAAAAAATCTAGCAAAATAATTAGGAACCTCATCGTTCCAAGGCAATCGACCATAAGCTGCAAGAAATCGATCATATATTAAATGTGCAATTTGAGGATGCTTGAAATATTGCACTTTCAACATTTTTCGCTTAAGGCCTTCTTTGAAATTGAACATTGAATTGGCTTGTTCTCTAGTGACTCTCTCCTTCACAACCTCCCACTTATCTGGACCCATAACTTGGTCCCTTCGCATCCGCATCAAATGAGCAAAACTATTTGTAGTTGGTCCAAGTTCCTCATATGCATCAATGAATTTCTGCAAAGACGTCAAAACAATCTCTAGACTTTGTCGACTCTCTAGAGGGAGATCCAAAGAACAAAAATCATTGTTCAACCTGTCATAATGGGATCTACAACTTTCAAGAATAGTTTGTTGCACAACACCTTGCCATGGAAGCTCATCAGGTAAATCAGATGGATAAGTTGATATGGGTGTACACCCCTCATCTAGTGGAACATATGTTGTCCTAGCTCTAGGAGGATCTTCAGGACCTTGCTCTCCACCCACACCTATTTCATCATCTACAATCCTATCTTGATCTCCCCCTCTCTCCATCGAATTACGCACATCTTCTGAATGTCGCTCTGCTTCAAATATAGCCATAGTCAAGAATTAACCTTGTCCATAACTTCAAAACACAAAAAAATACAATTTATACTTTATTAAACATTAATGTTCATACCAACAGAAGGTTGAGATCGACGCTCTCCCACAGAAGATGAAGGAGAATCATGTGTACCCCTTCGAACTTGTTGATGATCAAATGACTGGGACCCATGCAATAAACTCGAACCTCTCGGTGAATTCGACAACCTTCGACTACCAACTGGAACACCAATTCCTGAGGATTGTGATGACCTCCTACGCTTTCCCCTCGAAGACTCTCTTTCCATTTGATATAACTTCTAAATTTACACAAACATTAACATATTGAAATTGTACATGACTATTCTACAAACATCAAGCCAATATTTGATAAAAAAATACAAAATGTAAGTCTCCCTCCTAACTCTAATTAATTACCTAAAATTCCTTACCATCACTAATATTGCAGCATAAAGATATATCTAATAATCATTTCATTATCAAATATAAGTCATAACATGATTAATTGAAGTAGTATAATAACCTTAATAACTTTTAATCCAACAAATATGGTTGAATATATATGTCAATGAACAAACATCTCACTAAACATATATATATATTCTTATTAAGAGAATTCTAGCTCATATTTATAATAATACAATTTACACACACTAAAGTTGTACATGTTAACTCTACAAACTTAAAAACATATCTTTTAAGGACCTGCATACAAAATGTAGAGCTGGCTAAAATAGTATAACATATATATCCACTTATTAAGAGATTTCTAATTTATATTTATGATAAAACAACTTCCACACATTGAAATTGTTACATGTTCATTCTACAAACTTAAAAGCATCTCTTAAAAATCAGCATACAAAATGTAGAGCCACCTAAAATATTATAATTATTTTCTTTCATAAATTCCTCTTCTAGCTCTAAGAACACTATTCCACCATAAACATAACATCAATAATCATCTTATAATCATTTAATTGTAATAGTACACAATAATCTTCCAAATTTTTCACTAATCACTTATGTTTTTGTTCTATATCTCAATAAACAAACATTCCTTCATTTTTATAAAAAAAAAACCTAGGAACATAGAACTTTTAAGGGAAACTTAATATGATACTCATTCAAGTTTAGGGTTTAAATATCCATTTATATAAAGAGGCCATGGCGTTGCATTCCATAAGAATAAAATAAATACATGTTATGTTGTTTGATATAAAATATATCTTACCATTTTTATATATAAAAAAGACCATAACATGAGCATAGTTCTGTTCATGAGCAAAGTTCTATTCTTGAGCAGAATTCATGAACTCTGCTCATGAACAGAGTTCATGAGCAGAGTTCATGAACTCTGCTCTAATCCATTATATTATCTCTCGTCAAATAAAACATGTTTCTATTTATACACCAAATTAAATGTTAAATACATAAAACATTTAAGCAACACAACTCTATTAATTTGTAAAAAAATGTACATAGCTATGCTTACGGTAAATATATCTATTATAGAGTCCATGGACTCTGCTCATGAACAGAGTTCATGAGCAGAGTCCATGGACTGTGTTCATTATACAGTGTTAATGGTGAAGTGATTAGTCAATTACAATTTCCTGCCACATTAATTAAAATATTATATGCTCTTATTAAACAGAAATAAGCTTACTCGGATTAAACCAGGCACAGTAAAGAGCATTACTTTTAACCAGATTAGCTTTCCAGGTAATATAGACGTGCTTCGGTATTAATAATTAAATTACAAGCATAATAACGAGGCATAATAACGAGGATTAGAATCAGGCTAATTAAATATAACATGGTCGTAATACAGCTTATCCTGTAATAAACTATTAATACTAGCAGGCTTAAATTACAAGCAAGCTTAAATTACTACAAAGGTTTATTACTCTTGTGGTACACTTCATGAACAGTTCATTAACCTCTTAGAGTCCATGGACTCTGCTCATGAACAGAGTCATGAGCAGAGTCCATGGACTCTGCTCATGAACAGAGTTCATGTGCAGAGTCCATGGACTCTGCTCATGAACAGAGTTCATGTGCAGAGTCCATGGACTCTGCTCATGATCTGTTCATGAGCAGAGTCCATGGACTCTGCTCATGAACAGAGTTCATGTGCAGAGTACATGGACTCTGCTCATGAACAGAGTTCATGTGCAGACTGCATGGACCCTGTTCATGCACATAAAATTATCTCTAAAATCAACATTAATTATAAAAAAGTTAAACTTCTGATTTTAAGTGCCATAACAGATTTTTTTTCCATTTTTTTCTAATGCCACAAACCAATATGGAGAATATGCGACATACCTGTATCCAAACGACACCACTATTATTCGTCCCACCAATGCTCCACGAAAGTTATTCCTTCACCAAGCAGAAAAAAATATCGTCAACTTAACATATCAATACACAGCCAGAATCAAAACAACACAACAATGAAAAATACACACCTAAATGACAAATTTGTAACCTGCAAACAAAACCGCAACCACCTCCACGCAGCAAAACAAACGGGACCCCTGCCACCCAAAGCGTAACTGACGACGAGCTACACCCAGCAAGAGAGAGCATCAACCAGCCACCAAAACGAAAAACTATCTACCGTAAAACCGACGAGCTGCAAAGGATCGCAGGGCATCAGCGAGTCGTCGGCACACAGCAGGTTGGCTAACGTAGGCGACGAGCTATCAACCGCATAAGCCACGGGCATCAACAAGACAGGCAGCAAAAGCAGTTCGCGGAGCGTCAGCAGGCGGGCATCGTGGGGAAACAGGATGGTGGCGAAATGTAGCAGCAGTTCGCGGAGCATCAGCAGGGGGGCCGTCGGATAGCGGCAAGGTGGCGACAGAGACGATGCGGGCCCGCTGCGGGGTCCAGCAAAATTACAGCAAAGAATGCCAAATGGCAGCCGATGCTGTGCTTTTATGCAGAAAAATAGTTCGGCCGAACAATTAATCGGCCGAACAATTACTCGGCCGAACAATTACTCGGCCGAACATTTATTCGGCCGAATAATTGTTTGGCCGAGTAATTGTTCGGCCGATTAATTGTTCGGCCGAATAAACTATTGCCAAAAAAAATTTTCCATCCGGCAACTGTTTGCACACATTTCAAGGATCTCCGTTAGGCTGGACGGAGAACTGTTCATGGTTATTCGGCCGAATAACCATTGAATTATTCGGCCGAATAATGTAAATTATTCGGCCGAATAATGTAAATTATGCGGCCGAATAATATAAATTATTCGGCCGAATAACTTCCGCTAAGACGATTTCCCACTCGTTTCTCACGAAAGTGTTACCCACCTTCACGTTTTCACCCTATCATGCTTTAGTTTTCTAATTTGTATAAGTCTTAATTGTGTCTCCTTAAGCGTAAGAGTTCGTTCTTATAATCTGAATTTTCGACTTCATTTTGAGCATGTTGCTTCTCTTGCTCTCTTTCTCTTAATGCTTTTATTTTCTCTTGCAATTCCTGATTAACCTTCTTCAAGGAGGAATTTTCTTCATCTTTTCCTCATAATTTTTGCTAGAGATGTTGAATCTCTTCTTCTCTTTTTTTATTGCATTGTGTTTTATCCTTCATATTCTTGATTTGAATTAGCAATTTCTGATTAAGATCTCTTAGATGAGAGATCTCTTCATCTTTTTTCATGACAACTTGTCGAATTCTTTTTGTATCGTATGTATTGATTTCTCATTTTCCTGCAAAATCACCTTTGATATATCTTTGAAGTCTTCAGATGACGCAACTTTTGATTCTGACTTCGTTTTAATGTCCTACAATGTGATTTTCTTCTTCTTGAAAGGAAATGTCAGAAACTTCTTTTCAACATTTAAGATAAAAGTCCCTAATGTTTCTATCCAAGATAATCTAAAAATTAGGTCATTGTCACTGTTCCACAAGGATATAACTATGAATTGCAACACACTAGTATAATCTCCAATGTTCAGTTGTAAATTGCTTATTTCATATTCTTTCTTATTCCAAAAGTCTAACCTTTCACTTATATTTGAGTCCAGAATCGCTAACTCATTAGCAAGGTCAACACTAATATAATTATTGCTTTCAACGGGAGCAATAGAAATAGTAATTCCTTTCCCTCTAATTATTCCTTTTATTTGAAATAACACTGAAACATAAGTTTTTGAAGTACTAAGAAATCTTCCTTGTTTTTCGCCCTAAGACTCCATTTTCTTTTCTCGTCACAATTTTCACCAATCTTTCTTTTATACTATATTCTTCAATACTTTAGTCTTCCTTTGACTATTTTTTTCTCTTCTTTTCCCTTTTTTTAACTATAATAAATACAATTTATTAAATTATTATTACTATTATTAAAGTTTAATAATGATATTATTATTATAATAATAATATATTATGTTTTTTGGAAGTAAGTCGAATTAGGGTTTATGAAACTTATAATAACAATTATTATTTCAAATATAATATTATTATAACATTTTTTATGAGGAGAGTTAGGGTTTTAACCTTAGGAATGGCGTGAAAATGGCACGTAACATGGAGCAAGAAGGAGGAAAGGAGGGAGAGGGGTGCTGAGTGGAAGTATGGAAGGGAGAGAGGACAGACAAAATGGATGGAGGGCGGACATGTAGTAGGTATTTGGTGCGGGGTAGAAGCAGCGATGGATAGCGTGGAGCTAAAACGTGCAGGGATATGGGGAGAGTTTTGAGGGCAATCATAGGCATACGGAATGTACTGGAAGCTAGGGGGAGTGGAAAAGATCTGAGGAGTGTTGAGGCATGAGAGTGGTAGCAAGCATAGTAGCAAGATTCAAGTACGAATTCGAATACGATTCAGAAAAAATACGTAACAAAAAAATCAAGTACGACTAAAATATGGTAGTAGACATATTATAAATACAAAAAAACATATAATTTTAATTTTAAAAAAATATATTATACATAAATCATTCCAAATTTTAACATATCATTCATTATTTATTGAAAACAATTTGAAACATATCTCAAATTCAAATTCGATACATGGCATATCATATAATATAACAATGTTTATGATGTCATCATCCCCATTCCCTCACCAATCCTAATAGAATTACTAAGTAAATAGTAAAATCATAAAAATAAAATTCAAAATGACAACTACGTAGTAAATATAAAATGACTTGAAACTTTAAAAATAAAACTTAAAAATATACATAAATCTACTAATGAAAAAAAAAAAACTACCTAAAAGTAAAAAATATAACAAAGTAACTACCTAAATACTAAAAATTAAAACATAAAAACAAAAATTAAAATAACAATTATATATAAAATAAAACTTAAATAAAGTAGTCATGTACTAGTAAGTTAGTATAATAGTAAGTTATTATTAGTAACATAGATGATATAAAAGCCTTAATAATAAACTATAATAACTCTAACTAAGTATTAATAAATTATAATAACTCGTTGACTGTACTGAACTGGTATCATCTTGAATGTTCGTCGTATTTTTAACTTTGTTCGAATTTTCGTACAACAAGTGCTAATATGGCTGTATTTTGCTACTATGGTAGCAAGTGCTGGAAAAGTGCATTGAAGCAATGGTGGAGTGGCATGAGGAAGAGGGTATTCCAAGTGTGAGGGGCGGGTGACAACGCAAGAAGAAGGTGAGTGTATTGGCATCAGCGTGTGTGTGAAGGCGGGGTTGTGAGTGAGGGGTGCAGAAGTGTGAAGTTGTGGGACACAGAGTTGTTGCTGGAGTCAATAAGGTGAGGACGAGTTGCATCGTAGTGGCAGTGGCTTTGATCATATGTAGATGCGAGTGGGAATGGAGAGGAGAGGTGGGGTTAATGCAGGCGCAGACACAGGTAGGAGAGGGAATGTGTGGGGATTAATGCAGGGTACACGAGGGATCAGGGTTAACATAGGAACATGTAGGGAGATAGGTGGTTTTGCGCGATGGAGAAAAATGCATGGTTGGAGCGAGTTGGAGATGGAAGTGTGTGAGGGCGAGATGATCGAGTTTGGAATTTCTGCGCAGGCTTAGTGGCGAGGGACACAGGTGGGTGAGGATTGTTCTTCAACAAAATTCCAAACACTCTTGATAAAAAACCTGAGGTTGGTCAAAGACCCAGTTTGGAGAAACTCCAAAAATAATTATTTGGCGAAAATCCAATATCTAAAGGAATTCTCAAGAAGAGGATTTGATACCACTGAAACGAACAAAGTTCATTTATTAAAGAAATAATCAATCTAAATAAGACAAAGTACAATAATCCATAAATGGATAAATACTAAAATATATATTTTATATGAAGATGTGATATGATTACAAAGTTACAATAGTGTCATACATATAGAATTCCTAAAGGTAACTTATGGTGACCATTCAAAAATGAATGTATCCCTTAATATTAATATTTATTTATCAATATTATTATTTATGATTATTTATTATATTATATTTTGTATGTTACATTTTAATATGTTGGGATATATGGAAGTCTAGGAATTATGTGATATTTGAAGAAAAAACTTTGAATTTGTATGCTAGTTGTTTGAGAATTGTCAGCATGTACAAAGATTTTGCAACAGTGGATATTAAAAAGAGAAAGGTGAGACGGATTACAAATATTCGTGTTTCTTCATCTGCTACAAGGTTCTTTGATGGAGTTTCCCAAAGGGTAGTTGTGGTGCTCGTATGTTGTTGAAGATTAATGAGGAACACTACTTCAAATTATGGATGAACAATGTGGAAAAGGATCAAATACAAAGGCAGAATTAATGACATTGTGGTGCCTACTTAAATTTGCTTCATCTCTTGGTATTGATACCATGAAGATTTATGGTGACTCCTTGACAATTGTGAATTGGGAAAAACAATTTTGTTATTTACATGTCATCTCTCTCAATCAATGGTGTATGAGAACTAAAGAACTCTTGGCCTCCTTTATTGATCTATATATTGATCATATTTTTCGTGAACATAACTTTGAAGATGATTCTCCTTCAAAGGATGCACTTGAGGGGGTTGAAAGTATCCTCCATTTGGAAGAATATGTGGAAGGCTCGCTTGAATTTCAAGATATTTTTTACTTATCATAATGTTGGTGGTGCCTAGTGGCTAGACAGTTGATAAACTGTTTCTTTTGTTTTTATATCTTGTTGATACCCATTGTGGTTTGGGTTGCTGGTTACATGTTATCTTATGTGCAAAGCCTGATAGTATAGATATGAGGTATAGTAAAAAGTACTATATTTTGTAATAATGGACAAAAGGTTATTTAATATGTTGTTGTCATATAATGGTTTAGACTTTCTATATTGTTGTTATGTACTTTTTTATTCCTGTGAACAGAAAAAAATATCGATTTCTTTATGCTTGAAAAAAATATGTTATATAGATGGAAAAGTGCATATTAGTAAGCAAAACCTTCTATGTAGTTAAGTAAGAACATTAATCAAAATAAAGCAAAGGAAAGACCATCAATCAAAGTAGAGCAAACATTGGTATTTTTTTTTAAGATTTAAAAGGAATGTGCACAACAAAGCATAATATATGTTGTATAGATGGCAAAGTGCATATTGATAAGCAATCCATTAACGAATGCATGCTTTTTATTAATTTTCTTGCTTGCTTATTCAACTTTCTTTTTAGATGGTGAGTGGAAAGAGTATTTATGATTATAGAATTTAATATAATTCAATATATTAGATATTGAAGAGGTAAGGAGGTATTTTAAATTAAATTAGGGATATATATATTGAGGTGTTCAACCAATTAACTATTTTCAAGAGTGTGGGTGGAGAGTTATTAAGGCTAAGAAGAAATTTATGTGTGTAAGTTTTTTAATAAAATCAAGAACAAGTGGGGAGGAGAGTGAGCAATGTAACCTTTATATTTCATTTGTAAAGTGTTTTTTTATGGGAGTGAAGCATATCAAGAATGAGTATGGTAATATATCTCTAATCTTTATACCTTAGAGAAATTTTCAATGAACGATGAAATTATATGAACAATCAATGAAAATCACATAAGATTTTTAAAGATTAAATTGTCTTTGTGGCTACATTTATATGGTGTTCATGGTATTGTGGGTACACTTATATTGTGTTCATAGAGAGACCGTGACTTGAAGGAATTAAAGAGAGGCCCAACATTCAAACCACATTTCTAATTATTGAAGTTTGCACATTTAGGAAGGGGAATTTATTTAGGCACAATCGTAACTCAAAATTATATCAACATAGATCTATTTTAACTTTAGATCTATATGCATCAAAAGGGATCAAATCGCTTAAGTGCAAATCTTTTCTTAAATTTTGCACTCCAAAAGAGGTCTGCACCTCAAGGGATTTAATCTCTCTCAACACATGGTAGATCACTAGTTAAATGGATATGTGGTGTTTTATTTTATTATAATGATCCACTTATTTTTGTTTTTTAGTTTTAATTTTTACTTAGTCATTTTTTTTTAATTTAATTGGATTGTAAAAGTTATTATGAATCTATTTTATAATTGTATTTGAGTTTATTCAATTTAATAAATATCTAGTTTAAATTTTAAATGTAATTCTATATTTTATATTGTTTTAAAGAAAAATGATGCATCTCACCTACTTTAAAAATATATATATATATTCACTCAACTAACTTTACTAATATCTTGTCCATTGGAGGTAGTTTGGGGTGGTTGAGAGGAATGGTTGTCACCCTTTCGAACGAGGTTCAATTATATATATATACACTTTTTTCTCCCTAATGAAATTATTAATTTTTACTTTTCTTAGATGGTTTATGTTATAATTTGGTTTATATATATATATATATATATATATATATATATCAATGAAACACATCATGGGAAACCCTAGGGTACTTCACCTCATTTTGAGGATAGTACCCAAAGTAAACCATCGGCCCTGATTACAAGGCATAACCGGATGGGGAAAACAAATGAGTCCCTGCCTAGCCACCTGGGGATTTGACCCTGAGACCTTCTGCATGCGATTACAACACTCAACCAATTGAGCTAACCCATTGGGCTAGTTTATATATATGAAAAATAAACCAAATTATAACATAAACCATCTAAGAGAAAGAAAAATTAATAAATTCATTAGGGAGAAAAAACAGTGTGTGTGTGTGTGTGTATAACAGTTTTTTCACCCTAATGAATTTATTATTTTTTCTTCCTCTCATGGTTTATATTATAATTTGGTTGGTTTTCATTTGACTTCATACAAGTATCTCAGTATTGATATCCATCACAAACTCAACTCAAACTATAGCATTGAGAAAAGGATTAATGAAGGGTTGAAAGCTTATTTTGGTATTGAAAACAATTATAAATAAGAAAACATTGTAATGTAGGATAAAAAGAAGCTCTTATTTGAAACATTATCTTGTACGATGTGAAGTTTGGGGTTGCAGTATCTCTAAAGAATATTGGATAAAAATTTATTAAATCTAGAATCATTTTATAACTTACAACCTCAAAATTAAAAGTAATATGCCTTATAATATTCTCCTAATAGAAGTGGGGCTTTCCCCCATTGAGAGCATGGTTATAACAAGGTACTTGACGTACAAGCACAAGATAAATAACATGGGAGACTAAAGGGTTCCTTAAATATCTTTAAAATCCTATCAAAACCACCTATGGCTCAAGCGGGGTTTGCATAAAGATGCCCTCACTTGGTTAAACCATTGAGGAATTGTCGAAAATGCCACTTTGCAAAATATTGATAATATAAAAATGTTACTACATGACCTAATTTTAAAGAGAATTTGTGTTGAGATAAAAATTTAGAGGTTAAAATAAAATTAAGTTATTAGGAGGTAATTAACCCTAATCTAGAATAACAAAAGTATGATCTCTTTGTTTTAACTAGTATAAAGAATAAATATAATATCTATCCAAGATTAGAATGAACTCTTATGAGCTGCATAGTGAAAAAGAGCATTGAAAATCCCTAAAACTCTATGGGCTAAAGGATTTGTCATCTCTATGAGACTATGAGCATTGAGGATGAAAATATATTTCTCTTAGAGTGCCCTAAGTACACCCACATTAGATCTCAATTTTAGAATCTTTGTTACAATACAAACCTTCTTAATCTTCTAACGTATCAAAATTACAGTGAATTAGGAGCACTTCTCTTTAAGATTTTTAAGCATAGGAATAATATTCTAAAGCAAACCAAATAATTCTTTTGTAGGGTCTGATAGACCAAAGTTGGTCTCATATATAGATATATATATATATATATATATATATATATATATATATATATATATATATATATATATATATATATATATATATATATATAAAGAGAGAGAGGTATCATAAGGCCCTAGATTTGAGAGGCTTCAGGCATATTTTTCACATGATCACCTTGGTGGTCACTGGTTGGCACAAATAGACAGATTAATGGTGGCTAGAGGCACACCACAGACATGCTAAATTCCTTTTCCTGAAGGATAAATGCACCACAAACATTTGTAGTTCACATTAGTTTAACAAACCAAAAGGAAGCTCGGAGGGAACTTGGAAAGGAAAATAAGGTTGTTGTGGGAAATCTCATCTACAAGCATGCACTATGCATGATGAACAAAGTGTAAATAAGAACTAAATAGCTCGAATATGACTTGGGAAAACTCAATTGGGTGGGCTAACTTGGGAACCCTTGGTTGGGTTCATGTTGGCTAGGATCACTTGAACATACATTAGATAGAAGTATTTTGGCTTCATGCACTTGTTGGGTGCATCTTCCAAGTACACTTGGGGGTACCTTATCGAACGTACTTCCAGGGTGCACTTGAATGCAACTTGTTGGATGCACTTCACGCACACTTGTCAATGCACTTGTGATGGGAACATTCAAATGCACCTTCCAGACACACTTGCGACAAGCACACTTGTTAGGCACACTTGCAATGGGATTACTTGTCAAGCACACTTGTGACAAACATGGATACATTGGTGAACTTGTGGGCACTTGAACATTGGATTTACTTGCAATCATGTGGCACAATGAATGCTACACCATTGGAGATGGATGTTGACGAAAAATTAATGTGGGTACAATTAAGTTGGGGATGCAGGCACTTGGGTTCACTTAGACTTGGAGGGATTGCAAGAGCTTGGAAAGAATCATATATATAGTGGACGCCTCAAAGTTTCTAAGGCATCATCATCATCATTAAGTAAGTGATTCATTCACGCAAGTTCAAATTGATCTTTGTGATTGTGCAAAGTTAGAGTTTCGGTGTGTAGTAGGACAAATTTGCACTAATCGGGTGAAAAGTGAAGAGAGAAACAAAAGCTAAAGGAGGTAGACCTGTGTTAGCTTCATGGATTAATTTGTATAGGACTGTTGGGAATTGTTAGAATTTTTCTTTTCCTTAGATTCATTTTACTTCTACAAAGCAATGGTAGGACGGTGCTTGCTTTCCCTTGTTGTATATTGTAAACATTATTTCATAAATGAATTTTAAGGCATCCTCCTTAAGTGCCACCTGTACATGTGCATATACATTATGTGTTTTTTATTGGGATGAGCATTGTTCTATTTCCTATGATAATTTTTATTGGTTTAATTGTTGACATTGACTAAGTGAAGTATTGGCTAAGTGTTGAATCTCATTAAGTATAAATATTGTTGAGATGTTTTAAAGTTATAGTTGGATGCATGTCAAACCATTAAATGAACATAACTGAGTAAGACTTAGTTGCATTTGATGGTTTCTAGCCTAAAGTGATATTATGGATAGACCTTAGTTGAAGAGGCATAGTCTAATTTTAGTAGGCACATGCTAGCCAAGACCATGTAGCCAAAACACGGTGGTGTTCTTAAATAATAATAATAATAATAAATAGTTATTAATATTCTTAAAAGTAATTTTATTAAATTTAACATATCTTTAATAGTATCACCTTGATCATTTGTGAATAAAAGTATTTGTTATTTGACCAAATCTTATTTTTTTAGTAGCATTAATCCACTAATTATTTCTATGTATGAAGAGTGTAAGGTTGTTGTAAAATTCATTATCCATGATTCTAACCATTTTTGGAAATTCAACAAGATAAATAAGTAAAATGTCTTAATTAAAAATAAAATAAAACTATGTTATATAAATAGAAAGCAAGAGAAGCTTGTGCACCTCTCTAAAGTAGATACTAAGAGATTCTAGAGTTAAATTCTAACTTGCAAAACTTAAGAAAACAATGTGATTCCATTAAGGGACTAGAATTTCTATATTAAAAACCTTTATCAATCTCTTGATGTTGAGGACAACATTCAAATAATTTTTATAAAGGAAGAAGTTTTTTTCTTTAGAAGGCATATACTTGGGGTTAAGTGGCTCAAAAAGGAGAAAACTAAGGACATCAAAAGCTATCAAGCAAAAAAGTTAAAAATTGGAGGGTTTTTCCTTATCCTTCACATTCATGTTCTCTTCAATTTAATAGTCAAGCAAGGTCCCCCTAAACCCTAGATTTAAAGGCTCATTGTTCATATTTTTAAAAACAAGGACGAAAACGATCCCTCTAATTATATGACCATTATGATTAGTCAAATTTTAGCCAATTTATATGGAATTATCCTTGTTGTGCTTAGGATCATCGGAGAGGAGTACTATAATAATAAATCCAATCTTCCATGTTTCTTCATTGACTTTAGAAAATCATTTAACATCATGCCTAGAACTAACCTTTGGAATAGATAAAAAAAGATAAAAGTTCATTTCTAGTTTAGAGTTGTTGCGATAAGGTCGTATGAGAACATTATCGAAAGTGAAATTTAGACTTTCACTTCTGAAAATCTGATCGAATATAATAAGAAGAGTCATGACAAAGGTTTGATCTATTGGATGCACCACAAAGCATAGTACATCGTTTCCTAACATAATCTTTAATGTTGCTTACTTTCATTTTGCATGCACCATGAAATGAATAAATCAATTAATACCCATTACAGTCCCTATTACTATTTGCTTTAATAATCATAACAATTTAGTCATATTTGATGAAATGAGAACAAAACTGAGCAACATTTTCTCCAAAGCCATAGAATATTGTGAAGAAGTAGGTTGGTTTGCAGAAGGATCAACCCTTCATTCAATAATCACAAAGCTTTGTGTTATGACCTTTTGTTGAGCTTAATACAACTATGGAAGAGGCTTTGCTTGAGAAGAGTGCCAACACTAACTTTATAACACTAAACAATAGCTTCTCACAAGCATGGTCGTTTCCTGAAAAGCTTCTCACCACTTCCTAAACTTCAATCGCGAGCCTGACCAGGCGAAATACCTTAAGCTCTTCCAAACATATAATGCTCTAATAATTCTTTAAAAACACTTTAATGAAGTTATACGACTACCAGAATATCCTTAGTACATCTGTCAACTTAACATAATTAAATGAAATATATATCTCTTTGACTTTAAGTTAGAGCTGGCATAAAAAATATTATTAATCAACATTTTATTATTTTATTATTATAATGCCATCATGTTAACTCCATGTTAAACACTAAAAATAACATATAAAAAGGGGGCCGCCAACAATTATTTAATATTTTATTAAATCAAACCTTTTAAAAATAATACCTACATTTAGAATAGATTAATGCATTCCATGGAAAACTTACTTCTGTGCATCGTAGTTCAAACCAAATATATGTAATAACATATACTCGCATCTTCTTCTGCCTCTACTTCATTTAGGCAAGCCGGGACTTACAAGGTCAAGAAAAATCCCAGTGCCTCTTTGTCACTCTCTGCAAAAGCAAAGACGGATAACGTTAATTTCAACTTCACCAGATAGGTGTGAATCTCATGTCAAACACCACAGAATCACCAATTTCTAAATATGGATCATAATAATCTCCAACCAAAATATTGCTTATAGAATCCAGGGAAAAGTACCCAACTCATCACCAATCAAAATACTAGAGCTTATCAGTTTCACCAGATATGAACAGAAACGGCTAAGAATGGTTTAATCGGTATGGGTATATGATACTTGGCTTGCTGCTTATATGGTGAAGGATTGCTTTATATTGGCTGTCCGCATCTCAATGCTGCAAGTGGTCACGTCCATTAAGTACTGAATCAGTGGAAACAAGTCATGGCATCCCTGTCAAACCAGAGAAAATATGTGGAATTATTGAGGGCTTCTACTCTCTTATAACCACATCGTTCCCATCTGACCGGGGAAGGGCCAGGAAGGACCAGGGTACATACTCAGTTTCTGTGTATGGTGATAATATGACTTTTGGCTCTCAGGCCAATCTGCTTGCTCTGTCTGTTTGTAACTTTGTGATGATGCCCCCCATTTGTAGCATTTAACAACTCTGCAAGGACGTAATGCAGACTTTCCGTGAATAATCTTTCTTGGAGGTTCGGTGAACTGTCAAGTACCTAAAATTCAAGACTCTGATTATCATAAATGCCATGCAGGTCCGCAAAGAGATCCCTCCAAAGGACGCTTTGCCCTTGCACGTGGCGTGAGCTTCATCCATCTTGCCCCCTACATACCTTAAAAGCGTGGCAATTCTCATTTCTCACTCCCTGTCCCTACAAACCCTAAAAGCGTCGTAATTCTCAGTGTCCCACAAACCCTAAAAGCTTGGTAATTCTGTAGTGCGTTCAAGCACTGCTGGCCAGTTATATGGTAACTATAAGCCGTATATGTATAGTGACCTGTACTCTGTACAAGATGTTGGCACTTTCTGTGCACTGCACAAAATCATGTTTTTTTATACTGCCCTTTGTTGTTACCTCTATGTTACAAATTAGCTCTTTTTGGCTTTCTCTATTTTCAGTTTTTTATCCATTAATCTTTTTATGTTTGTCTTATAGATAATTTTTTGATTTTGTATTCTGATTTTTTAAATTATAATAATAATAATACTTTAATTTTAAGGTCATAGCAAGCTGTACACCAAATGAGTGTATGAGAACTCCTTTATTTGTGAGACGAGATAAGACTTAAATATACATACTCTACCCCTTTCCAGATCTTCATAATCCATTAACCCTATATCTCTTTGAATACTTTCATCTCTGATCCATAAATAATTTCCATGTCCTTCCCAACATCCATTAAGCTTTTTAGTACCTTTATGTCATAATCCATTAACCCGATATCTCTTTGAATACTTTCATGTGTGATCCATGTTCTTCTCAACATTGCAAGTTGACTCTTAATAGTTTGAAGGGGATTATTGGTTAATAAAAGGGATTATGTGAGTGTTATTAGGGAGGCCTAACTAGGTGGGGACTTAGAGTGAGGCCCTCATACAATTTATACATAGCCACCTATGGATTTGACCCAAGGCCTTCTCCACCTTCCTTTTCATAATCTTATTATTATTTAAAATAAGAATTTTTAATATTTTTAACAAGAAAAAATTTATTTTAATGAATGAAAATAAATTGCAATTACCTTTTAATATTTTTCCTTTTGATTCATGATATATTAAGAAATTATGAAATACTATATTAATAAATAAACTGATTTTCATTGTTTTAAAAAAATTATCAATGTCAATATTAATAAGATGTATTTTAATATAAACTTATTTTTACTATTTTAATTTAGTTTTTAAAAAAATTATACAATATCAATATTGGAAGATGTTTTTTTATAATAATTAAGTAGTAAAAATACATATGGTTAAAAAACTTTATAAGACAAAGCATCTTGATAATTGCAAATTGTACTCTAACATATATTAACACTATAGTATAAATTGTGAACTCGACTATAATTGGGAATAGTAGTTCCCAACATATATATTGGGAACACTAGCTTATCAAAATAGAGTATTTTGCTAGACTCTGCAAATTGTAGACCAAAAAAGTGCACAACTTCGTTAGAGCATTCCTTTCAAGAGTAGGGACTCGAGGGTTCATAATATTGGTGAGGAGGGCATTCACCTTTGAGATTTGTATTCCTTGCTTTCCCGTGCCCTTAGAAATAGGAGTACTAGACTCCTTCGAATCCAGCAACCTATTAGGAAGGGGCTTGAGTGTCCATCAAAGGTTGTCCCTTTTTCGTGCATCAACACAAATGAATACAATATGCCACATCGTATCTAAGGTGTGCCTACCTTTTATGTGTATGGGATTTTTTTATTTGTATGGGATCCAAAAGGTGATATGTTAGAGGGGAACATTCATCCAACCCCTTACCTTATTAACTTACACACATAGAGGCAAAAGGGAGTATAGCACAAAGGCTCGCTCTCATATACAAAGGAATGGTCAAACCAATTCAATTATTAACTAAAAACAAATTACAATATATAGGTGCAGACAATCACAACAAACCAAAACCATAGATCCATGAAGTGTGGATCTCAACCTCTACATGCTAAATATCGAAAGAACACATCAACCCAATCCCTAGCAATCCGCCTATCATTTCTACATTATTCCAACATACCCCCTTAATGTAGAAATGGATTTTCTACAACACCTAATTTCTGCCTAAGGACCTCAAAGTGAATCTTGCCAACAAGTTTTTTGTAAATATGTCAGCGACATTATTACTTGTGTTACAATACATAAGTTCAATTTCCCTGGACTCAATCTTTTCTCTTACAAAGTGATGTTGCAGCTCAATGTGTTTTGTTCTTGCATGATAAACTAGGTTGTGTGCCAGCTTGACTGCACTTTGATTGTCACAATGTACTTTTGTTGGTTCTGTTTTCTTTTCTCCAACATCTTCTAGAATCCTCCTCAACCAAACAGCTTCACACGTAGCACTGGACATAGCTTTATATTCAGCTTCTGTGGATGATAGAGAAACAGTTGGTTGTTTCTTGTTGCTCCATGATACAACCCCGGATCCAATGTTGAATGCATATCCTGTGGTAGATCTTCTGTCATCTAGATTTCCTGCCCAATTAGAGTTAGAAAAACCTTCCAATTGAACATCAAACTTATCAGTATATAAAAAACCAAAGTTCATTGTCCCTTTCAGATATCTAAGGACCTTCTTTGCAGCCTTCCAATGGCTTTCATTTGGATTAGCCATGAATTGACTAAGAATGTTGACTGCATATGATATATTTGGCCTTGTAGTAGTCAGATAATTCAAAATTCCCACCAACTGACGATACAAAGTACCATCTGCATCCTTTGTTCCATCTTGACTACATAGCTTCACATTTTGTTCTAAAGGAATTACTGATACTTTGCAATCACTCATATTGAATCTTTTCAATATTTCCTTCACATACTTACTTTGAGTGATCATAGGCTTACAAGATTCTTTCCAAACTTCAAGTCCCAAACATTAGTGAAGTTCACCAAGGTCTTTCATTTCAAATTCCTGTGACAGATGATTTTTTATTTCTGCAATCAACTTACATGCATTTCTTGTAATGATGAGGTCATTGACATATAAAGATATTAAACAAACATTTCCTTCCTTATCTTTCTTCACATAAAAATTAGGATCACTTTTGCTTTTCGCAAAACCTTTATGATTAAAGAAGGTATCAATCTTTATATACCATGACCTAGGGGCCTGTTTCAATCCATAGATAGCTTTCTTTAACTTACATACAAGATGCTCCTGTCCTTTCTGTACAAAGCCTTTAGGCTAGACTAAGTACACTTCTTCTTTTAGTTCACCATTTAAGAAAGCAGATTTTACGTCTAATTAATGGATTTTGCCAATTATGTGTTGTAGCTAATGCAACCAGAACTCTAATTGTGTTTAGTTTTGCTACTGGTGCAAAAGTTTCCTCAAAGTCAATTCCCTCCTTTTGAGCATAGCCTTCTGCGACTAGTCTTGATTTAAATCTGTCAATACTACCATCTGATTTAAGCTTATATTTAAACAACCATACTACCATAGTCTTGTTCTTTGGTAACTCTGTTAATTCCCAAGTCTGATTCTTCATAATAGAGTTATATTCATCATTCATAGCTTCAACCCATTCTTCTTTATCTTTGGCCTGTTTATAATTCATTGGTTCATTCATTACATTAGTCATTAAAGCATAGTCATCATACCTTGAAGGAGGATGAGTCTGTCTTGAAGACCTTCTTGGTCCTACATCGCCTGTAGGGGTACCATCCATTATCCTTCTGCTTTCTGTTGTCTCATCATCTGGACTGATAGAAGTACTCATGTTGTTTCTGCTATTTTCACTGCTGCTTCTACTTCCACTGCTTCTGCTACTCTGTTCCTACTCCTTTTCTTGTGGCTGTTCCACTTCCTACTCCTGAACTATGGGATTTAATTTCACATATTCATCATTGTTAGTAGGAATATGTCCTTGGTCAACTTTATCACTTATATATGCATGTTCATGGAACATTACATCTCTACTTGCAATTAACTTAGGAGAGCTAGGATGAAACAGCTTATAAGCTTTATGATCATTGCAATATCCAACAAAGACACATTCAAGGGATTCATTATCTAGTTTCCTTCTATCATCTTTTGGTGTGTGTGCAAAAGCTTTACAACCAAAAATTCATAGATGCTTAACTTCAGGTTTATATCCATGAAAGACCTCAAATGGTGTTTGCAGGTATAATTTCTTTGTTGGACTTCTATTTTTCAAATACACAGTAGTATTAACAGCTTCAACCCAAAAACCATTCGAAATGTTCTTACCTTGGAGCATGCTATGAGCACATTCAACTAGTGTCCTGTTCTTTCTCTCAGCTACACCGTTTTGCTGAGGGGTGTGCGATACTGTAAATTGTTGTTGGATTCCATTCTCCTTATAGTACTTTGAGAAAGCTCCAGAAACATATTCACCTCCATTGTCAGATCTGAGAAATTTGATGCATTTTTATGTCTGCTTTTCGACCATGGTTCTGAATTCCTTAAAGTATTCAAAGACGTCTCCTTTCTTTCTTATGAAATAAACCCATGTATATCTAGATCTGTCATCAACAAATATTAGAAAATACTGTGCACCACCTAATGATCTAGTTTGCAGAGGTCCACATATATATGTATGGATTAACTCAAGCAGATCAATTTGTCTCTTCTCTTGATGTACCGGGAATTCATCTCGGTGTTGTTTGCCAAGTGCACAAGCACTACATTCTAAATGTGCATTCTTTATTATAGGCAGACCTTCAATCATAGATTTATTCTGAAGCAGTATAAGATCATGATGGTTAATATGGCCATACCTTTAATGCCAGAGTTCCTTTGTGGTGAGGATGGTGGATGCCAGTGCTAGGTGACTGTCTTTGCTTACATCTAGCTTATATAGTCCTCCACATATTGAACCTATAGCAACAGTCTTGTAGTGGTCTCGAATGTCTTCAATATGACACTGGTACTTGCCAAATTCTACCTTTAGGTCATTCTCAGTTATGGTTGAAACAGAGATTAGATTCTTTTTAATACCAGGCACATACATAACATTATGTATCTGTTTCAATTCACCATTGATAATTTCACATTTACTATTCCATAACCTTGCACTTTGTGTGACTTATTATCACCTAAATATATATGAGTGCCATCAAGTTTCTCATTGTATTCATAGAATTATTCTCTCCTACAAGACATGTGTGCAGATGCCCCTGAGTCTATGAACCATGCATTTTGATCATCTATCTCAGCAGACAAAGCATCCTCATAAATAAACAATCTGAGATTTCTAAATTCATTAATTTCAGGAGTGTCTATATTTGCAAAATTCCCATTGTGAATTGCATTGTGACTTCCATTGTAGTTTCTATTTCTATGATTTTTCTTCTAATAATGATTTCTATTGAGGTGTCTTGGTTTGCCCCAATAATGACCATCTACATTATTTCTATCAACATCAGTATGAGCCATACCTTTCTGTTTTGAGTGAAATTTGCCTCTGTCTCCATTCCACGATTTTCCTCTGTCTCCATTCCATGATTTTCCTCTGTCTCCATTCCATGGTTTGCCTCTGTGCGTATATCGACCTCTTGCCATCAGTGCAAGCTCTGAACCTTGAGCATCCAGGTCATAATTCTTCATCCTTTCTTCTTCTTGAAGGAGAATACCTGTGAGTTCTACAAAATTTGGGTGTTTTTCTCTCGCTACAAGTGCTGAAATAAACACTTTGTAATCTGGCAATAAACCTTTCAGGGCGATAGTTACTTGATCAGTACTATCTACTGCTTCACCTATGGCTGCCAAGTTATCACTCAAATCTTTGATGCGAGAAATAAACTTAATTACCCCTTCATTTGCTTCCATCTTGATTGACAACAGTTTGGTCTTCAAAAAAAATATCCAATTTGCATCAGTTGTTTCATATAGGATTTTGAGCATGTCCCATGCACGAGGGCTTCACTAGAAGGCAATATAATACCACGTTCATTCATATTGTGGTATTAAATATTCATGAAAACCTAAAAATTATATTGCTTATATATTAATGCGCAAAGGGTTTTTTAATTTAATGTAACAATACAAAAATACTTTGGGGTCTTTTTTATATGGGCGGGCTGACAAATATCCGCCAAATGGAGATGGCGGGATCACGGTCGGATGAGAAATCAGGTTGAGGGAAGGCTCGGGCTTACCAGTACGCAGGGAAATCACATCTTGAGGCATGCTTGAGACGAGGGGGTTTCATGGTGAAGTGGGTTTCCAGTCGATCATAGTCGAGAGACAATGGTCATTGACTGCCAATTGTTACCAATAACACTCAGTCAGTTGTTACCAATAGCCTTGGGAGGCTCTAAGCCTCCAAGGCCTGTTATAGGCCCTCGATAGGCCTTGGGGGTTTGAATACCCAACCACTCGTTCCTATTACAATCCTTGGGAGGTTTAGTCATCCTCCTAGAGCTTGTTATAGGCCCTGGGGGCTTGGATACCTAGCCCACAACAGTCTTAGTCAACGATTGGGAACTGTAACATGCAATCTAAATGTTGTACTATGTGCATTGGCTCTAGTGACATACAAGAAGTGATCTCCTATCTCTTCATTAGACCATTAGATGTTTCAAATAATAATGATATGTGGTTGAGTAATTGCATTGTGGGTGAAGTAATGTGCATCCACAATATACATCAAAAGAAGCAAGGTGCATTGTAGAATGCATGTGGGATCATAAGAGGGGTATCATATCAATATATTAGGTATAAATATGAAGGGGTATAAAAAATGTTAATGAAAAAATTGATACATACAATATCTAGTGAAAATAGGGTTTTTTTTTTAAATTAAGAAGGCATATTGGGAGGGGGTTAAAAAAAATGATTTTGGAAGGTATTTTCCAATATTTAGTGAAATTAGGGATATTGTTTCATATGCCACGATTGAACGTGCTATGATAGCGGTTTATTGAGTGAAGCCCTTGTGGTCCCATGTCTTCTTGGACGTGTCATAGTTTCTGACGTGAGGAATTATCTTATCTTGCATAGACATTCGCAGTGTAACCTTGGCTTTGGCTTCCCTCTTGTTCCAATCTGCAAGTAACGCAGGATCTATAGGCTTCATCTCAGTACCATTCACGATTGTCCAGCCACCGAATAATTCAAGAATAGTCTGCAACTTGAATTTCCAATTGATGTATGTATTAGCCAACGGTTGTTGGGCAGCCATTTCAACTGGTCTTTGAGGGAGAATACAAAAAATAAATCAGTAAAAATAATTTCCAGGAAATATAAAATCGGTGCTTTACTCCGTTTGCAGTCTGCGCTAGGCCGAAACGCGTAGAGTGACCCCTCTACAGTGCCTTTTTTCTTCTCAATGTAGGCGCTGTCGGCGCTCTGGAACTCACAATGGAGGCGTTGAGCAGACACAGCTTGCAGGCAGCAGCAGCACGTGGGTTCCCCTTTCAGAGGGCTTCACTTACTCGAGATATAGCACAGGTCGCGGTCTCCTTCACACAGTGTCGGATGCTCTTCCTCCTACACCAGCGATTCTCCTTCACCAGGCAGATTCTCTGCAAGTTCAATAATCTCCTGCACAGTAACCAAGAGTGCCTCTCACTCACAACCGTTGGCAATCGTCCTTCACCTTCACGTTTTTCAATACTCATGCCCAACACTCACACTCAACTCGGTGGCTGGCGATCTCAGTTCCTCTCAGCCTCTTACAATGGTGGCTCTGATACCATATTAACTTACACACAGAGAGGCAAAAGGGAGCAGAGCACAAAGGTTCGCTCTCATACACAAAGGAATGGTCAAACCAATTCAATTATCAACTGAGAACAAATTACAATATATAGGTGTAGACAATCATAACAAACCAAAATCATAGATCCATGAAGTGTGGATCTCAACCTCTACATGCTAAATATAGAAAGAACACATCAACCCAATCCCTAGCAATCTGCCTATCATTTCTACATTATTCCAACATACCCTTCTTATCCTACCAAGATTCTTCCTCCACCTTTGACCATTTGCTAGTAGGCTTCCTCTTGACAAAGAAGATTGAAGGAAGCATGGAGATGTTTGTTTATAGCCTCATGAAAAGGGGTATCCAAAAACTTTCTTTACATTTACATTGTCATTCCCATAACTCAAAACTAGTCTTTTGTTGAAACATTGCATACTCGAAACTAATCTTTTATTGAAACATTCCATAGCTTGAAACTAGTCTTTTGTTGAAACACTCCTTGGGGTTACTAACTTCATTTTTCCCATTAGTTACTTTAAGTTCCCAAAACCAACTCAAAATCCATTTGATCTTAGGTGAATACATGATGGTAATGAAATTGAGACACAAAATCTCATTAGAATGTGAAGCTAAGCAAAGGTTTTTCATATATATATATATGAAAAACCTTTGTTTTTCATATATATATATATAATTTTGTTGAAAAAAAATTCAATCAAAAATTGAGTTTAACAAAAAAAAAGTTTTATAAGAATAATTCAATATCTAACCACCACATTGCAATTTTTATATATTATATTGTAGAAAAATAGATACAATAAATAATATTAAAAGAAATGTACTTAATTGTATATATTTTCTTTTATCTAGCATAAAAGAGATGTACTTAATTTTATTTTATCTAAAAGAGATGTACTTAATTTTATTTTATTTAGCATAATGGGTAATTGGTAATTTTCTTGTTGTACATAAAGTTAGTGAATGTTTCAATCACCAAAGTTTTAAGAAGTGTTTTAACAATACAAACACTAACTAATTTAGAGGTTAATTAATTGTATATTATTTAATATTTGTAAAATATTTTAAAGTGATTAAATTTACAATTAAGTATATATTAATATAGATTTATTTTAAATAAAAAAGGATCAATTTTCTTTTTAAAAAAAATCCAAATATAAAAAATTTAGAAAATTATATTTATTTTAATTTCTATATAAAATTTAAAATTCAATCCACATCATAACTTTATTTAATATATTTTTAAACACTACACTTGATTATGTATTATTTAATATTTTACTCAACCAAATCTGTTAAAAATAATACTTAACCTTTTAACTATATTTAAAATACACTAAGATAGATTAATGCATCCCATACTAACATGTGCCTCTTTAATCTACATATATAATATAACAATAAATTCATTGACCATAAGAACAAAGGAAAACCACTCGGTTCGTTGATGCGTTACTTCTGTGCATAGTAGTTCAAAGCAAAAATATGCAATAGCAGATACTGGCCTCTTCTTCTGCCTTTATTTCATTTAGACAAGCCGGGACTTGCAACTTTGCAAGGTCAAGAAAACCCTAGGTGCCTCTTTGTCACTCTCTGCAATAGCAAAAGCAAATAAGGATAACGTTAATAATTTCAACTTCACCGGATAGGTGTGAATCTCATGTCAAAGTACACCACAGAATCACCAATTTCCGAATATGGATCATAATAATCTGCAACCAAAATATTACTTATAGAATCCATGAAAAAGTACCCAACTCATCACCAATCAAAATACTAGAGCTTATCAATTTCACCAGATATGAACAGAAACGGCCAAGAATGGTTTAATCGGTATGGGTATATGATCCTTGGCTTGCTGCTTATATGGTGAAAGGATTGCTTTGTATTGGCTGTCCACATTTCAATGCTGCAAGTGGTCACGTCCATTAAGTACTGAATCAGTGAAAACAAGTCATGTCATCCCTGTCAAACCAGAGAAAATATGTGGAATTTTTGAGTGCTTCTACTCTCTTATAACCACATCGTTCCCATCTAACCGGGGAAGGACGAGGAAGGACCAGGGTACATAATCAACTTCTTTGTATGGTGATAATATGACGATTGGCTCTCAGGCCCATCTGCTCGCTCTGTCTGTATGTAATGATGCCCCCCATTTGTGGCATTTAAAAAATCGGCAAGGACGTAATGCAGATTTTCCCTGAATAACGGTACGTAAAAATCAAGACTGTGATTATCATAAATGCCATGCAGACGCAAAGAGACCCCTACAAAGGACGCTTTGCCCTTGTACGTGGCGTGAGTTTCATCATCTTGCCCACTTACAAACCCTAAAAGCGTGGTAATTCTCATTGCTCACTGCCTGTCCCTACAAACCCCAAACCCTAAATGCGTGGTAATTCTCATTTCTCACTGCCTGTCTCCACAAACCCTAAAAGCGTGGTTATTCTCACTGCCTGTCCCTTAAAAGCTTGGTAATTCTGTAGTGCGTTCAAACACTCCTGGCCTGTTATATAGTAACTATACGCAGTATATGTATAATCGCCTGTACTATCTACATGATGTTGGCCCTTTCTGTGGACTGCACAGAATCATGTTTTCTTTATACTCCCCTTTGTTGTTCTCTCTCTGCTACGCATTAAACCTCTTTCGCTTTCTCAACTTTTATGCTTTCATCTCTGCTTTAATTCTTTTTGTTCTTCCTTGATTTTGACTTTTTTATAATAGTAATAATAATTTAATTTTAAAGTTATAAGTTAAACATCAAATTAATGGATGAAAACCCTTGTTTCCGAGGATTCCTTTAAAAAATTTGAATTTTAAAATTTAAGGAAGTGTCCATACCTTACTTCTTTGAATCTTCATAATCCATTAACAATTAAATCTTCATAATCCATAAACAATTTAACCCTATATTTCTTTAAATACTTTCATCTCTAATCCATAGATAATTTCAAATTAATGGATGAAAACCCTTGCTTATGAGGACTCCTTTAAAAAAATTGAATCTTAGTGTCCATACCTTACTCCTCTAAATCTTCATAATCCATTAACAATCAAATCTTCATAATCCATAAACAATTTAATCCTATATTTCTTTAAATACTTTCCTCTCTAATCCATAGATAATTTCATTGATCATTTCCAACAGTACAAGTTGATTCTTAATTACACCGTTAGGCATTTATGTGTTTTGGGGACTGGACTTCAAAGAGTGGATGATTAATAATTAGTTATCCATAATTAATCACGTGAGTGCGATGGAGGCAAGTCATGCGTAGGGTTGGTTGGAGGTGACTGCATTGGAGGATATGCTTCAATTTAATGAGATACAGTTATGGCGGCATGGAGGCGAGACATGCGTCGGGTTAGTTGGAGGCGAGTGCGCTGGAGGCTATGCGTCGGGTTAACAAGACGCAGTTAGAGTTCTCAGCAACTGCTCTCCATTACTGTCTATTTATTGTGGATGGCCGACTATTATTATTTGTTTAATGTTTAGAACGGTAGGGTTACGGGGTATAGCGAGGCGCACTGTCGCCACGATGTTCAGAAGGGTAGGTGATGCAGAAGCATTGGCTTCCAAGATCAAAGTGCAAATGTCTAGTTAGATCTTTAGGTCTTGACATCCGCCCAAGGAGGGTTCATTATAAAAGAAATTGTAAATCTTTTATGAAAGTGTCTAGTTAGCTTTGAGATAGAAGATTCCAACTAGATAGGTGTCAATAAAGAATGAGTTATGGAACTAATGCCTAGTTTAGTGGGATGACTCGTGAGAGCATTCAATAGATAATTATTAGGTTGATGAGTTGTAGAATTAGGTGTCTGTGCTTAAATGGATTATGTAAACATGTCAACAATTAGTTGTGGGAATATAGGATTCGAGTACAAGTTTTTAGGAGTTTTGGTTAAAGACTTGAGGGGAGCCCTGTTTTGGAGGGGGAAGCTTGGTAAGCCTACGGGCAAAACTCAGTGATGGGGTTTGGTAGAGGAGGGAGATGGCCATTAAAAGATAGATCTGGCCACAGACAGAAGAGGTCAGGGTTTCTGTAATTGTATGTATAGTTTTTTTTTCTCTGAATGGAAAAGCATATTCGTCATGTTGATTGAGTTATTGTCCTCTTACATTTTGTATGTGTAATGTGACTTAACAATGTTGATGAATAGTAGTAGCTTTGTGTAAGGCTATGTTTGTGCATGTAAAACCTGATAAAATATGTAACTGGGTAAGGGAGGTTCCAACTTGGTAGGAGCCTATAATGGCCTAGATAATGCTCTATAAACTGTATAGTAGCACATCTCATTACTGTTGTGTGCATGAGTGTTAAAAGCATGAAAGAGTGACATGGTGTTGTTGTGGTAGGTTCAAAGATAACCGCCATGTACAAGTTGGCCTAAGAAGATACTCTGTGAACAGAGTAATCATATATTCATTGACAGTAGATCGATGAGCAGAGGCTACTAGCTCTCAAAGGGACGAGCTGGAGGTTTTGAACCATTGAAGAAACGGCGGTGACTGATTAAAATATTTGCGAGGTGGTGCAGAGTGGGAGAAGAGTGTTTGATGGGTTTTGCATAGAGTTGGGCGAACGGATACACACACAGGCTATCAACGATAGTTGTGCGTTTCATAATCGATCGAACGGTGAGAAATGTTGGAGACTGGTCCAAAATTGGGGCAAAAAGTTCGAATATCTTTTGTTGAATTTATGCATTGTGATTGTGTCAATCCAAATCTGGGCGATTGATAAAGATCTATGGAGATTTCGCAAGGAATTGGAGACTGAGTTTAATTACATGTGCGCAGGGGTGAACAAGGGATTCAGGAACAGAAATCCGATGAGTTTTGATAGCTATCCATAGGGTTTTGTGCAGAGGAAACTTGACTAAGAATGGACGATAGTTGTGCGTTCTTTAGCTAATCAAATGATTGGAATTTAATGGTGAATAGTCAAGGTTTGAGGCGGAAATTGAATGGCAGGGTTCTATGTTGTTGAAAGGAGTGCTTTGCAAGTGATGTTAAGTCGTTTGAGCATTGCGACAAGTCACAGAGGCATATGTTGTGGACATATGTCTAATGTGAAGGAGCACCGATAATGTGTGGGATTAAGCGCATAAGTCATGTGCAATATGCACTTAAGACTTGAGAGGAAAGTCTCGTGCATTGAGAGTTGATGAAATAATCACCGAGTGCTAAGCATGTACAGGTCTAAAAGTTGGCTTAAGTTTTGGTGGATGCCGATAAGATATGGGGTGGAGTCAAACTTGGCTAGAGTACTAAGGAACCAAAGTGGGTTTTAAAAGACTTTAGAACAGGTTTTATAACATGAGAGAGGTATTTAAACCTAGTAGAGTGTGTCACAATATTAGAGCACACTAGAGTTCGTTGGAGTTATCCTCGAGTAAGGTAGGTCTAGGAGGAGACCTACTATCAATTGGTATAAGAGCGGGAACAAGAAAGTTCTTTTGGTAAAGGCAAGAAAACAGACTAGCAATCTGTAAAGACGAGGATGTTTTGCATGTAAGAGGCAGCAGTAGAAGAAAAATATCTCAGCAAGAAGATCATAGCCTTAGGAGCTGCAGTGATGAAGGAATCCAGTGAGGGTTTCTGAGAGAAAGAAGAGGTGTGGCCAGAACCTAGTACTTCAACTGAGGTTGAAATACAAGAGGGCAATTGTGTTCTCAAGAGTAGATGAGTTGTGAGTGCATCTCATAGAGAGTGGAAGAAACTCAGGAAGATGGCTATTGGAAGTATTAGCATAGGTTCAGGAGGCAGCCACAGAGTGAAGAGAGAAGATGCCAAAGAAAATGGCATATGGAGGCAAATGACTGATGAAGAATATGAGAGAGAGAAGGCTGCGATAGAAGTCCATCTAGAAGTCATGATGGAGCTGTTGCAGAAGGAGGAGGAAGACCAAAGATGTGGTTTCCTCATGAGAAGAAAGTTGAGGTGGCATAAGCTACAGAAGAGGAGAGAGAAACTGATGAATGCTCGGTGGGATGATTAGATACTCAAGACAAATGAGTGTCTAGGAGAAGACTTAAATATTGAAGCTTCAAGTGAGTCCAAGAAGCCTTAATGTTTTAAAACTAACATGTTTTGTATGGTTGCATGTGAAACAGGTAAAGAAAGACAATTGGCTAACATTGTCACAAAGAATGAAGGAGAGGGACAGAATCTGAATTCTATTCAGGAAGACGATGGGATAGCGGGGTCTCATACAAATGTTCATACACAGCTGAGTGAAAGTGATGCTTTTCAGCATACTGTGAAAGCTGAAAAAGTAGGGAGGACTTGGCTTATGATGATAATAGCCAAGAACAGAAAGAGGCAAAGGAGGATATTAAGCACACTAAGGTTATGCTTGAGGAAGCTGAACAGAAGACTATTGAGGATTTTCTGAGTCTTGTAGAAGGCTTGGGACATCATGAAGATTTGATGATTGAATCATCAAATAAGACCATTGGGTCTTGTGATTTTAAAGCTGACAATTTGAGTGTGTTTGCAAGTTGTGTAGAAGACAATCCATCCCTTGGAGTTGTCTTGAGTGAAGTGGAAAGTTATCAAGTAAGGCATGAGGAGAAGTGTCTTTCAGGAATAGACAAAGATGAATTGTTATAGCAATAGGAAATTGTAAATTCCTTGTCAAGTGATGAAAGTAACACTAATGGAGATGAAGCAGTTATGCTTCATGTGATGGAACCTGATACTAATGAAGACAAAGAGAAATTGGCTTTCTTAAATGGCCAAGAGAAGATTGTAGGGCAGACATATAGAGGTGTCACGGTGATGGAGGATCGGAGTTCTATTCTGATCAAGGATGCTAAAGTATTTCATAGGATGATTGTATTTGTGACAAAGAAGAGGAAAATTGTGAAGCTTGTATAGGGTTTTCAGAAGAAAACCCATGTGAGATAACTGATTCGTGGAATGAGCTAAGTCATTTGGAGGATAGACTAGCAATTCAAAGAATGAATATTCTAAAGGTACAATCGAATTTGGATGAAGAAGAGGCAGACATGTCTCAAGTTGAAGGAGAGTCAGTTTTAGAACCGAAGGAAGCTAAAACGATTACTAGGATCAGTCAAGGAGCTGAAAGACAATTGTTGGATGTTGTCAAGAAAGAGGAGGAGTGTTATGTTGGAAATGATGGGCAACATAGTGATGTTTTGCTTGTGAGAACTCAAGTAGAAATTGAATTGTTGAAGGGAATTGCAAACATTGACAGAAGAATGTCTCAAGATGTAGTTGAGGCAGAAGCAGATGCTAGTATACATACTTATGATATGATTGCTGGTATACAGAGAACTGTAAGCAAGTATGTTGCTGCAGTAAGGGACATGGAGGAAAATTTACTTTTTGAAAGCAAAATTGCAGACAAGGAGCAGAAGAGGGATATTGCAGAGGACGATATCTTCAAGGATATTCAAGAAGTTTGGGTGGCAGCAATATCTGGGACATCATTTGAAGCAAGCTCGGGAGTAAAAGCAAAAATTGAAGCAAGAAGAGCCGAAGAAAGAAATCAACAGCAAAACAGTTTTTGGGATCCAGGAAAGACAAAGACTAGAGGAACATGATCAGGTGATCATGTCTTCTTCCTACTCTGGGAGTCTGATGCAGGAGCATTGGCTTCCAAGGTCAAAGTGCAAATGTCTAGTTAGATCTTTAGGTATTGACATCTGCCCAAGGAGGGTCCATTATAAAAGAAATTGTAAATATTTTGTGAAAGTGTCTAGTTACATTTGGGATAGAAGATTCCAACTAGAATGAGTTATGGAACTAATACCTAGTTTAGTGGGATGACTTGTGAGAGCATTCAAAGGATAATTGTTAGGTTGATGAGTTGTAGAATTAAATGTCTATGTGTAAAATGGATTATGTAAACATGTCAACAATTAGTTGCGGGAATATAGGAGTCAAGTACAGGTTTTTAGGAATTTTGGTTAAAGACTTTAGGGGAGCTCTGTTTTGGAGGGGGAAGCTTGGTAAGCCTACGGGAGGAACTCAGTGATGGGGTTCGGTATAGGAGGGAGATGGCCATTAAGAGATAGATCTGGCCACTGATAGAAGAGGTCAGGGTTTCTGTAATTGTATGTATAGTTTTTTTTCTCTGAATGGAAAAGCCGATTCGTCATGTTGATTGAGTTATTGTCCTCTTACATTCTGTATGTGTAATGTGACTGAACAATGTTAATGAATAGTAGTATCTTTGGGTAAGGATATGTTTGTGCATGTAAAACTTGATAAAATATGTGACTGGGTAAAACCAGGGAGGTTCCAGTATTGGTAGGAATCTATAATGACCTAGATAATGCTCTATAAACTGAATAGTAACACATTTCATTATTGTTGTGTGCATGAGTGTTAAAAGCATGAAAGAGTGACATGGTGTGGTTGTTGTAGGTTCAAAGATAACCGCCATTTACAAGTTTGCCTGAGAAGATACTATGTGAACAGAGTAATCATATATTCATTGATAGTAGATCAATGAGCAGAGGATACTAGCTCTCAGAGGGACGAGCTGGAGATTTTGAACCATTGAAGAAACGACGGTGACTGATTAAAAGATTTGTGAGGAGGTGCAGAGTGGGAGAAGAGTGTTTGATGGGTTTTGCGTTGAGTTCGGTGAACGGATACACACACGAGCTATCAACGATAGCTGTGCGTTTCATAATCGATCAAATGATGAGAAATGTTGGAGACTGGTCCAAAATTGGGGCAAAAGGTTCGAATATTTTTTGTTGAATTTATGCATTGTGATTGTTTCAATCCAAATCTGGGCGATTGATAAAGATCTATGGATTTTCGCAAGGAATTGCAGACTGGGTTTAATTACATGTGTGTAGGGATGAACAAGGGATTTGTTAGGAACCCATGTCTTTAGTTTGTTAGTATATTTTTGTTGGACGCATATGCTTTGTAAGACATCCCGTAGTATTTGTTGATCCATAGTTTGTGTTATTGTTGTTGGCGCATATGCTTTGTAAGTCGCCTATAGTATTGTTGATCCATAGTTTGTAGTGGCCCGTGGTTTTGACCCATAGTATTGGCGCCTAGACTTAGTATATAAGTGTGTGTTGAGGCCTATGAAGGCACCGTGAAGTTATTTGTATTGAGCTTGCTCAAAGGAGGTTGCCCCCTCTAAGTGGCCTGTGATCAATAAAAGTGATTATGAGTTCTGTTATTCCTGCTATTTCGCATATTCTCATTAATTAATTGTTGCAGGTTCTTCACATCTGGTATCAGAGCACTTTCTTGGGCTCGCTAGGTGAAATTTCTGCCAATTTTTTTTCGCATCTGTTGCAGGTTCAAATTTGGGAATAATCCCTATCCGCTTAACTGTGGGAAGTACTTGGGCATAAGCCCTAAAACTCATTGTGAGGAGTACCACAGGAACCCCGAAGTAGCTGGCCCATTGAGAAGACCTTCCATCGAAAAGGGCAACGACCCCTACCTGATTGATTAATTCCCACCCATGAGGTAAACCAAGAGCTATCATTTGTGATAAAAAGGTTATCAGTTTTACCTGAGTGGTGGAGTGAGGGGTACTGCCCTAATACGCAAGCCGTCAAACAGCATTGGTGGCCGAGTGAAACCCCTGAACTGTTAGGAAGCCGCAATACCTGGGGTCCATATCTATTTTCAGCTGAACTGTTGTCGATCACTACTGTGCCGTTTCCACGCCATTTCAGATCTAGCCATTCAGATCCATTCTGAAAGCCGTTCCAGGTCCAACCGTTTCAGATCTATTTCAGATCCAGTCGTTTTCAATCCATTCGGCGCCGTTTCAAATCCCTCTGTTTCTGCTCACTTCCGGGCCGTTCCAAATCTATCTGTTTCAGATCCCTTCCGAGCCATTCCAGATCTATCTGTTTCAGATCCCTTCCGAGCCATAGCCGCTCCATTCTCCATATCTCCCTTGTTTTCACTCCGTTTCCCTTGAAACTTTTCAGAAACCCCTGTAATCCCATTCTGCATATTTCATTCTTGAGGACCATATCCCCAATTCCACTTCCCAAAGCCCGAAATCCCACATTTGTCTATTTTTAGGGTTTTCCATAACTTCCTCGGATTTCACCCAATCACCTTCAAATTTTACCACAGAGTTCCTTTCCTAATTCTGCTTCTTTGTCCCTCTTTGCCCAATTTTCCCATTCTTTCACCTCGCTTCTGAAATCCTCCTTTTCTGCTTCCCTGTCCATTTGACAGTGTCCAAAACCTAGTCAAACCCCAATTACCCTTCAGATTTTTTCCCAAATCCATATTTTCCTTTACTGAAGTAGTTTCTGTTTTTGTTTTTCTACCCAGTCAAAAAAAAAAAAAAACCTGGTTATGGTTGTCACCTACGCAGGAGCAAAAACCATGGAAGAAGCACTTGTAGCCATCCAAGCCAAACTCCAGGATCTTGATGAAAAATTTCTCGGCCTCCATCTTGAACATTCAGCCATGAACAACAAACGATAGTTCGAGTCTTCCTCAAACAATGGGTTCTCTTCTTCCAGCAATTTTAGTGGTCCGAAGCTTGATTTTCCTCGCTTAAATGGTACTTATCCAACTAGATGGATCTATCGTGCAGAACAGTATTTTAGTCTGCATAATACTTTTGATGTCAACAAATTTCCGCTTGCATCCTTTCATTTGGAACAGGAATCTCTTGAATGGTACTATTGGTACATCAAGGCTCATGAAGAGCCAAAATGGCCAGACTTTTTCTAGCTCCTTTTGCAACGATTTGGTTCTAGTGCTTTTGATGACTTCACAGGAGCCCTCACTAAACTTCGCCAAATTGGCACTGTGAAAGAGTATCAAACTGAATTTGAGAAACTAGCCAACCACACTGGAGGATTGTCTGATGACTTTTGCCGGAGTTGTTTTATCAGTGGTCTAAAGGATGCCATCCACTCTGAGGTCAAAATGTTCTGTCCCAACACAATGATGGAAGCCCTGGGGTTGGCTAAGTTGGCAGAAGACAAGATTGCAGCCCAACAGCGCTCCAAGCCCACTTTTGTTCCCTTCCAAAATATGGGTTCTCAACGACCACCCATACCGCAGGCTCCTCGACCAACTCCTATCAAATATTTGTCTGAAACAGAGATGCAAGCACGCAGAGAAAAGGGGCTTTGCTATAATTGTGATGAGAAATTCACTCGGGGACATAGATGTGTTCAACAAAATCTTTATCTCTTGGATGTGGATTCCCCTCCTACCTCTGAAATTGGTGACAAAGATCCAGATACAATGGATGCTCAGGTCGACATTCAGGAACCACCTATTGACCCTCCATCTCAGGATGACCAGCCAGAGATATCTCTCCATGCTTTAGCTGGAATCACCACCTCCCAAACAATGTGGGTCAGGGGTTACTTCAAGAAGCTTCTTCTTACAATACTCATTGATTCTGGTAGCACTCATAATTTCATTGACCCTCGGATCGCTAAACAAGCTGATTGTTTTATCCATCCTTGCTCCAACTTTGAAGTCATGGTTGCCAATGGGGGCACCTTAACTTACAAAGGGAAGTGTCGAAATGTGCGTATCTCTATGGGAGATTATACCTTGCGCTCTGACATGTTTTCCTTGACCTTAGGCGGATGTGATGTGGTTTTAGGAGCTCAATGGCTACGCACACTTGGCCCTATCTTATGGGATTTTACTGAACTTTGAATGCAATTTTCCCTCAATGGAAAAAAACACACATTAACAGGATTACAACCAGGGTCTCTCAGCATCATCAGTTCACATCGCA
Source organism: Larix kaempferi (assembly GCA_027924585.1). Taxonomy (NCBI): domain Eukaryota; kingdom Viridiplantae; phylum Streptophyta; class Pinopsida; order Pinales; family Pinaceae; genus Larix; species Larix kaempferi. Next base: position 8,984,315 of record BSBM01000668.1, read on the forward strand.
TGGAAAAACTCCTCAATAAGAATTCACATGGTGTCATCGCTCAGATCCATTCCATTCAGATGCAACCATCAACAGTCTCCACTACTCCTTTGGATCTACAACAAATTCTGGATCGATATATAGGTGTCTTTACTAAACCAGTGGGATTGCCACCTTCAAGGCCAGAAGACCATCGTATTCAACTCCTTCCTGGCAGCGTTCCTCCCAACATCAGACCCTATTACTACCCATTTCACCAAAAAACGAAGATTGAAATGCTCGTTCGGGACTTATTGAAGCAAGGTATTATTCGCCCAAGCACTAGTTCCTTTTCTTCTCCAGTTCTTCTTGTTCGCAAAAAAGATGGGGCATGGCGCCTCTGCATTGACTTCCGAGCACTTAATCACCTCACCATCAAGGATAAGTTTCCAATTCCTTGTAATATCCATAGTTGGATATTCTCAATAAGTTAAGGTTGAACCCATAATTTCTGAAATAACCCACATATCCGTAGATATAAAAATGATATATAAATTGATAAGATAAGATGATAATTTACAATTGAGGGCCCGTTATTTATACTTTGGCGGAATACCCTTTCACTAATAGTCATGTCTTTTCGGAAAGACATTATTAATTATCATTATTATTATTATTATTTATTATTATTATTATTATTATTATTATTATTATATATGTTGATGTTTATTATTATTATTATTTTATTCATAACATTGCCTCTCTCTTAGAAAGGTTTTGTCTTCAAAGCCTTATAATGTTGTCGCACCGTTCCTTGTGATGTCGTAGCTGACGAAACATGTCGGTACGAACTTTTAAGTGTAGAACATAACTTCCGATATGTTGACGGATCAATCCAGCCAAAATTGATTTGTTGCCGACTGTTGGGATTCTCTATTGATCTGTTGTCAGGAGCTTTGAGAACATTAGTACCATTATCTTTCGACAATTCCCACTTTTTAGGATACTGGTTTATATGGTTGGGGTGTTGACAGGGAGTTATTGTTGTTTGTTTTTTTACAAGATTGTCTTCTTTCTGAACTGTGACGAGGACTGAATTTGTTTCCTCTACTTGACTTTGTTTTCTAGAGGGTTTGAATGCTTCCTCCTGGATTTGCGCTAATTTGTTTTCCAATAGATTGTTATTACTCTGAATTTTCTCGAACCTTTCGTCTTGCGACTTTTTGTCCTCTTTTAACTTATTGACTTGTTCCTCTAGTTCTTGATTAAACTTTCTGAGGTTTTGGTTTTCTTCTTGCTTTTCTAGTATTCTTCCTTCAAGGTCTTCATTTGAATATTCCTTCTTTTGACTATGTTTCAGCTTCTTGATTTTCGTAAGTAATGTCTTGTTATGAATTCTTAGTCGAAATAGTTCTTCGGTATTGCTTGCTAATTCATCCTTGATTTTCTTAATTTCCAGCTTGTGTGTCTTTTTAGTAGCGTCGTATGTCTGCTAGAGTTCTTTATTCTTTTGTTGTTGTTGACCTATGTCTGATTCTTAAATTTGTATCTTCCTCTAAACTTGAGTCAATTCATCATCTTTGTCCCTGACAAGCTGGTTTAAACGCTTTATTTCTTCTTCTAAATCATTATCGCTTCCATCGGGTGACTTGTCGTCATTTTTTGACTTTCTAATCTGGTCTTCTAGGTTTTGATTGTGGATTTTTAAACATGATATTTCTTAATCATGATCAGATAACATTTTCTTGTTATCTCTTATGGTTTGTTCTAGTTGTTGATTTTCATTCCATAAGCGATGACACTCATCATTTCTCCACTCCTTTAAGAACTTCTGTGTCTCAATCTCTGCTTGTAGACGTTTACTGCTCGCTTTATATTGCTCTAATTCATCCAATGCTGCTTGTAGCTTTGAATTCATTACTGAATATGTGTTTTCCATTGTTCCTGACTTTTTCGATGATAGTTGGTTTCCTTCTACTTGATTTCTTTGATGATAACCGATCTTCAAATTTTATTTTATTTTTTTAACAATAATTGCTTTGCCCTTAGAATAATTATTATTATTTAAATATAATAATAATATTATTTTAATATTATATATTTCCCAAACAATTGTAATATTTTACAATTATGGACTAATATTAATTAATCTCCATGTTGGTTAACCTTTTGCTTTAGATTAATTTCTTTGTGGATTGTGTGTAGATTAGGTGGTTGGGAAGAATGATTGTTACCTTCCCCACCCAAGTTCAAATCTCACTTTTGGTTTGTTCTTAGGGAATAAAACCAAACCCACTTCTCACAAAACCACGTGCACCTTAAAACCATGTGCGGTTTCATTTCTTCCTTTTACTTTTTACTTCTACTCACTTCTAAACTTTACTTTTACTTTTTCTTTTTTTTTCCTTTTCACTTCTTCTCACTTCTTTTTTATTTATTTCTATATTCTATTTTCTTCTTTTTTACTTGTCTTTCTTTTCTTCTTTTTATTTTCTTTTACTTTTTCCTTTTTCTTTCTTTCTCTTTTTTTTTTTTTTGCTGGTTTTGGAAAAGGTCCTAGATTGGTGGCTACAAGCTACCACTATAATATCCATAGTTGGATATTCTCAATAAGTTAAGGTTGAACCCATAATTTCTGAAATAACCCACATACCCGTAGATATAAAAATGATATATAAATTGATAAGATAAGATGATGATTTACAATTGAGGCCCGTTATTTATACTTTGGCGGAATACCCTTTCACTAATAGTCATGTCTTTTTGGAAAGACATTATTAATTATCATTATTATTATTATTATTATTTATTATTATATATATATATGTATATATGTATATATATGTTGGTGTTTATTATTATTATTGTATTCATAACATATATGTTGATGTTTATTATTATTATTATTATTTTATTCATAACATATATGTTGATGTTTATTATTATTATTATTATTTTATTCATAACATTCCTGTTGTTGATGAGCTTCATGGGGCTCAATTTTTCTCCAAGTTGGATCTTTGTTCTGGGTATCATCAAATTCGGGTTCATGAGGATGATATCCCTAAAACAGCTTTCCGCACACATGATGGCCATTATGAGTTTTTGGTCATGCCCTTTGGCCTCACTAATGCTCCTTCTACATTCCAGGCCTTAATGAATAAAATATTTCGGCCCTACTTGCGAAAATTCATTCTAGTATTCTTTGATGATATCCTCATCTACAATAAAACATGGGCTGAACATCTCCAGCATCTGGATCTTGTCATGCAACTTTTCTCTGACCATCATCTCCGCGCCAAACAATCTAAATGTGTTTTTGGATAGAAGGAAGTTGAGTATCTCAGGCACATTATCTCAGCACAAGGGGTTCGCGTGGATCCTGCCAAAATCGATGCCATGAACAATTGGCCGCATCCTCAGACACTCAAGAGCCTTCGTGATTTTTGGAGGTTGACAGGCTACTACAGCAAGTTTGTCAAGGATTATGGGAAGATTGCAACTCTATTAACTGCTCTATTGAAAAACGATGCTTTTTCATGGACACATGCTACTTAGTGTGCATTTGACAAACTGAAACAAGCTATGTGTACTACACTCGTTCTAGCTATGCCCGATCTTTCCAAGCCCTTCACTATTGAGAGTGATGCTTGCAACAATGGACTTGGTGATGTTCTCCTTCAAGATGAACACCCCATTGCGTTCACCAGCAAATCCCTTTTAGGTAAGAATTTAGCTGCCTCTACATATGAGAAGGAAATGATGGCTATTTTGCATGCAGTACAGAAGTGGCGACCATACCTATTAAAAAAGATTGGGTCCGTTGCTTATAAATTCGAACTTCCTCCTTCTTCCCGCATTCATCTAGTATTTCATGTCTCTTGTCTGAAGAAAGTTCTTGGCACCAACATTAATGGACAAACTATTTTACCCAAACTGGATAATGAAGGATCCATCCTTTTGGAGCGGGAGGCCGTCCTCAATCGGCGCACTCGTCAGCTTCGCTCTCGCTCTATCACATAGGTCTTAATTTAGTGGCACGACATGCAACCAAAGGATGCTACATGGGAACCACTCCTTCAGATTCAACAACAATTTCCACATCTAAAGCTTCAAGGACAAAGATTTTTTTAAGGGGGGGGGGATGTTAGGAACCCATGTCTTTACTTTGTAAGTATATTTTTGTTGGACGCATATGCTTTGTAAGTCGTCCCGTAGTATTTGTTGATCCATAGTTTGTGTTATTGTTGTTAGCGCATATGCTTTGTAAGTCGCCCGTAGTATTGTTGATCCATAGTTTGTAGTGGCCCATAGTTTTGACCCATAGTATTGGCGCCTAGACTTAGTATATAAGTGTGTGTTGAGGACTATGAAGGCACCGTGAAGTTATTTGTATTGAGCTTGCTCAAAGGAGGTTTCCCCCTCGAAGTGGCCTGCGATAAATAAAAGTGATTCTGAGTTATGTTATTCCTGCTATTTCGCATATTCTCATTAATTAATTGTTGCAGGTTCTTCACAGGATTCGGGAACAGAAATCTGATGAGTTTTGATAGCTATCCATAGGGTTTTGTGTAGAGGAAACTTGACAAAGAATGGACGATAGCTGTGCATTCTTTAGCTAATTGAATGATTGGAAGTTAATGGTGAATAGTCAAGGTTTGACGTGGAGATTGAATGGCAGGGTTCTATGCTGTTGCAAGGAGTGCTTTGCGTGTGATGTTAAGTTGTTTGAGCATTGGGACAAGTCACCCAGCCATATGGTGTGGACATATGTCTAATGCGAAGGAGCGTCGATAATGTGTGGGATTAAGCGCATAAGTCATGTGCAATACGCACTTAATACTTGAGAGGAAAGTCTCGTGCATTGAGAGTTGATGAAATAAGCACCGAGTCTAAGCATGTACAGGTCTAAAAGTTGGCTTAAGTTTTGGTGGATGTCGATAAGATATGGGGTGGAGTCAAACTTGGCTAGAGTACTAAGGAACCAAAGTGGGTTTTAAAAGACTTTAGAACAGGTTTTATAACATGAGAGAGGTATTTAAACCTAGTACAGTGTGTCACAGATTAGAGCACACTAGAGTTAGTTGGAGTTATCCTCGGGTAAGGTAGGTCTAGGAGGAGCCTACTATCAATTGGTATCAGAGCGAGAACAAGAAAGTTATTTTGGTGAAGGAAAGAAAACAGACTAGCAGTCTATAAAGACGAGGATGTTTTGCATGTAAGAGGTAGTAGTACAAGAGAAATATCTTAGCAAGAAGATCACAACCTTAGGAGCTGCAGTGATGAAGGAAGCCAGTTAGGGTTTCTGAGAGAAAGAAGAGGTGTGGCCAGAACCTAGTACTTCAACTGAGGTTGAAATACAAGAGGGTATTTGTGTGCTCAAGAGTAGATGAGTTGTGAGTGCAACTCATAGAGAGTGGAAGAAACTCAGGAAGATGACTATTGGAAGTCATAGCAAAGGTTCAGGAGGCAACCACAAAGTGAAGAAAGAAGATGCCAAAGCAAATGGCATATGGAGGCAAATGATTGATGAAGAATATGAGAGAGAGAAGGCTGAGATAGAAGTCCATCTAGAAGTCATGATGGAGCTGTTGCAGAAGGAGGAGGAAGACCAAAGATGTGGTTTCCTCATAAGAAGAAAGTTGAGGTGGCATAAGCTACAGAAGAGTTAAGAGCAACTGATGAATGCTCGGTGGGAGGATTAGATACTCAAGACAAATGAGTGTCTAGGAGAAGAATTAAAGACTGAAGCTTCAAGTGAATCCAAGAGGCCTTAATGTTTTAAAACTGACATGTTGTGTATGGTTGCAGGTGAAACATGTAAAGAAAGACAATTGGATAACATTGTCACAAAGAATGAAGGAGAGAGATAGAATCTGAATTCTGTTCAGGAAGAAGATGGGACAGCGGGGTCTCATTCAAATGTTCATACACAGCTGAGTGAAAGTGATGCTTTTCATCATACTGTGAAAGATGAAAGTAGGGAGGACTTGGCTGATGATGATAATAGCCAAGAACAGAAAGAGGCAAGGGAGGATATTAAGCATACTAAGTTTATGCTTGAGGAAGCTGAACAGAAGACTATTGAGGATTTTCTGAGTCTTGTAGAAGGCTTGGGACATCATGAAGATTTGATGATTGAATCATCAAATAAGACCATTGGGTCTTGTGATTTTAAAGCTGACAATTTGAGTGTGTTTGCAAGTTGTGTAGAAGACAATCCATCCCTTGGAGTTGTATTGAGTGAAGTGGAAAGTTATCAGGTAAGGCATGAGGAGAAGTGTCTTTCAGGAGAAGACAAAGATGAATTATTATAGCAAAAGGAAATTGTAAATTCCTTGTCAAGTGATGAAAGTAACACTAATGGAGATGAAGCAGTTATGCTTCATGTGATGGAACCTGATACTAATGAAGACAAAGAGAAATTGGCTTTCTTAAATGGCCAAAGGAAGATTGTAGGGAAGACATATAGAGGTGTCACAGTGATGGAGGATCGGAGTTCTATTCTGATCAACAATGTTGAAGCATTGCCACAGGATGATTGTATTTGTGACAAAGAAGAGGAAAATTGTGAAGCTTGTACAGGGTTTTCAGAAGAAAATCCATGTGAGATAACTGATTTGTGGAATGAGCTAAGTCATTTGGAGGATAGACTAGCAATTCAAAGAATGAATATTCTAAAGGTACAATCAAATTTGGATGAAGAAGAGGCAGACATGTCTCAAGTTGAAGGAGAGTCAGTTTTAGAACCGAAGGAAGTTGAACTGATTACTAGGATCAGTCAAGGAGCTAAAAGACAATTGTTGGATGCTGTCAAGAAAGAGGAGGAGTTTTATGCTGGAAATGATGGGCAACATAGTGATGTTTTGCTTGTGAGAACTCAAGTAGAAATTGAATTGCTGAAGGGAATTGCAAACATTGACAGAAGAATGTCTCAAGATGTAGTTGAGGCAGAAGCAGATGCTAGTATACATACTTATGATATGATTGCTGGTATACAGAGAACTGTAAGCAAGTATGTTGCTGCAATCAGGGACTCGGAGGAAAATTTACTTTTTGAAAGCAAAATTGCAAACAAGGAGCAGAAGAGGGATATTGCAGAGGGCAATATCTTCAAGGATATTCAGGAAGTTTGGGTGGCAGCAATATCTGGGATGGCATTTGAAGCAAGCTCAGGAGTAAAAGCAAAAATTGAAGCAAGAAGAGCCAAAGAAAGAAATCAATAGCAAAACAGTGTTTGGGATCCATGAAAGACAAAGATTAGAGGAACATGATCAGGTGATCATGTTTTCTTCCTACTCTGGGAGTCTGATGTAGGAGCATTGGCTTCCAAGGTCAAAGTGCAAATGTCTAGTTAGATCTTTAGGTCTTGACATCTGCCCAAGGAGGGTCCATTATAAAAGAAATTGTAAATATTTTGTGAAAGTGTCTAGTTACATTTGGGATAGAAGATTCCAACTAGATAGGTGTCAATAAAGAATGAGTTATGGAACTAATGCCTAGTTTAGTGGGATACTTCATGAGAGCATTCAAAAGATAATTGTTAGGTTGATGAGTTGTAGAATTAAGTGTCTATACGTTAAATGGATTATGTAAACGTGTCAACAATTAGTTGTGGGAATATAGGAGTTGAGTACAAGTTTTTAGGAATTTTGGTTAAAGACTTGAGGGGAGATCTGTTTTGGAGGGGGAAGCTTGGTAAGCCTACTGGAAGAACTTAGTGATGGGGTTCGGTAGAGGAGGGAGATGGCCATTAAGAGATAGATCTGGCCACAGACAGAAGAGGTCAGGGTTTCTATAATTGTATGTATAGTTTTTTTTTTCTCTGAATGGAAAAGCAGATTCGTCATGTTGATTGAGTTATTGTCCTCTTACATATTGTATGTGTAATGTGATTGAACAATGTTGATGAATAGTAGTAGCTTTGTGTAAGGCTTTGTTTGTGCATGTAAAACCTGATAAAATATGTAACTGGGTAAAACCAGGTGGGTCCAGTCTTGGTAGGAATCTATAATGACCTAGATAATGCTCTATAAACTGAATAGTAACACATTTCATTACTGTTGTGCGCATGAGTGTTAAAAGCATGAAAGAGTGACATGGTGTGGCTGTGGTAGGTTCAAAGATAACCGCCATTTACAAGTTGACCTGATAAGATACTATGTGAACAGAGTAATCATATATTCATTGACAGTAGTTCGATGAGCAGAGGATACTATCTCTCAGAGGGACGAGCTGGAGGTTTTGAACCATTGAAGAAATGGCGGTGACTGATTAAAAGATTTACAAGGAGGTGCAGAGTGGGAGAAGAGTGTTTGATTGGTTTTGCGCAATGTTCGGCGAACAGATACACACACAGGCTATCAACGATGGCTATGCGTTTCATAATCGATCGAACGGTGTGAAATTTTGGAGACTGATCCAAAATTGGGGTAGAAAGTTCGAATAATTTTTGTTGAATTTATGCATTTTGATTGTTTCAATCCAAATCTAGGCGATTGATAAAGATCTATGGATATTTCGCAAGGAATTGCAGACTGAGTTTAATTACATGTGCACATGGGTGAACAAGGGATTCAGGAACAGAAATCCGATGAGTTTTGATAGCTATCCATAGGGTTTTGTGCAGAGGAAACTTGACTAAGAATGGACGATAGCTGTGCATTCTTTAGTTAATCGAATGATTGGAAGTTAATGGTGAATAGTCAAGGTTTGACATGGAGATTGAATGGTAGGGTTCTATGTTGTTGAAAGGAGTGCTTTGCGTGTGATGTTAATTTGTTTGAGCATTGCGACAAGTCACCTAGCCATATGGTGTGGACATATGTCTAATGCGAAGGAGCACCGATAATGTGTGGGATTAAGCGCATAAGTCATGTGCAATAGGAACTTAAGACTTGAGAGGAAAGTCTCGTGCATTGAGAGTTGATGAAATAAGCACCGAGTGCTAAGCATGTACAGGTCTAAAAGTTGGCTTAAGTTTTGGTGGATGTCGATAAGATATGGAGTGGAGTCAAACTTGGCTAGAGTACTAAGGAGCCAAAGTGGGTTTTAAAAGACTTTAGAACAGGTTTTATAACATGAGAGAGGTATTTAAACCTAGTAGAATGTGTTGTAAGATTAGAGCACACTAGAGTTAGTTGGAGTTATCCTCGAGTAAGCTAGGTCTATGAGGAGACCTGCTATCAGTAGGGTTAGGGACTTTAGCTAGGCGCACCATCGCCTCAATTTTCAGAAGAGTAGGGTTACAGGCTTTAGTTACGCGCACCGTGGCTTGTCTTTTTGCACAGTATTGGTATGTGTTTTCATGTTAAAATGATCTTCTCTTCCGCAACGAAGGTAGTGTTCCTAACCTTTTCATTCTTGTGCCTTATATATTAAACCTAGATCTATTAAGATATAAAAAATGAAAATGTGGACCTCGGTATTTTTTATTCCATTACCATTTGTTGATGAAACCAAGGTTAAGATCGATTTTTACCGATTGCTTGGTGTGGAGCACCTGGCTTCTTGTTTCTAGGTGTAAAGATACTGAATGTATATAAGTTGGCATGTGCAGAAGAAGATGGATATGGTGCTATGTCAGATATACAGAAAGGTTGTTTCTCGTAAATCGATCGAACAATGGGCAAAGCCTAATCACGTTCAAAATCAAGATCCAATTTTGTCAACTGGTGATGAATATGAACAGACAACTTCTAATTCATTCAGTATTAATGGCAGCTTTCAATTATCAAATCCAATCCGAGAGACCGGAGTTTCTTCATTGCATCATCAGAATCAATAAGGAGTGTGTTCATGTAATCTTTATCAAAGATTGTCGTCTTATCCTATATTAATGCATGAAGATTTTTAATGTAGTCTATCAACCCAAATCCAATAGTCCTTTTCTCAAAGCGAAATATTATTGTTTCCAGCATTAAGCAAGCTCCATTGCTAAATATGTTTGTGTATTAATCCCTTCATAGTTTTAATGTACTACCTTGACAAATCCGAAAGTATTTTTCTCAAAGATTTCATTATTAAATATGAATGTATTTGGCATCCACAGCCATGTATATACATAGGCAATTAATAAAAAAATTAAGATATTATTAATCAGTAGCAATATCCATAATGTATCAAAATATTCGCCATATCAGAGTGGTAATGAAATTACCCAAAACGTGAATGGTTTGAAGAACTTGATATTTCGTTCGATTTCATTTCATCCCTAATAATTTGTTAACGGTAATCTAATGTGTCCAGTGGTGTTTTCTGTGTATGTGTCTTTATCATATATTAAAAATCATATTTATTATTTGTCTTTATCATATATATATTAAAAGTCGGTAATTGTAAAGTTCGCCAGTTATATATATATATATAGATATATATATATTAAATTAATTATAAAATGGTTATACATTCACGCTTTTAATCACATTTATCACATTTTATCACAAGGGTTTGCAAGGGTTTTATCACATTCTATATGTTTATGTCAGATTGGGATATTCAATTGTTATGTCACATTTTAGGCACATTCTTCAATGTTCTTGTCATAATCTAAAATTCAAATTTTGTAATGTTCCTATAAGGTTTTGCAGGGTTATGTCACATGCTATAGGGTTTCATTGTCACATTTATGCCGACAATGCAATGCGACATAAATTCATTAATGTTTATGTCACATTTTACGTATGTCGACTTGGGACATTAATCAATTGTTATGTCATGTTTTAGGTTTTGTTGCACTATGACATTTTTCACATTCTTCAATGTTTTTGTCACAATCCGAAATTCGATTTTTTAATGTTCGTATAACGTTTTGTAAGGGTTATGTCACATACTATAGGCTTATGTCGGCTTAGAACATTAATCAATTGTTATTTCATATTTTAGGTTTTGTCACATTGTGACATTCATCAAGTTTTGTCAATTCTCGCTAGCTCACTCGGTTAAGGAGGCGGTCTTGTCTGCAAGGTGACCTGAGTTCAATTCCCCTTAGGGTTGACTTAGTTGGGAGATGACACCCAAAAACTATGTCAACTTAGGACATTAATCAATTGTTATGGCATGTTTTAGGTTTTGTCGCATTGTGACGTTCATCAAGTTTTTGTCAATTCTCGCTAGGTCACTCGGTTAAGGAGTGGGTCTTGTCTGCAAGGCGACCTGAGTTCAATACCCCTTAAGGGTGACTTAGTTGGGAGGCAATACCCAAAAACCCAATCAAGTTGAGGTTGGTGCAGTCGAGGCCTAGTGCGATCCCTGGGTGATTTTGACGGCTTAGATGCCCCTAGGTCATGGTTTCTCAAACCACAGGCCACTCCCGCAAGTCAAGAAGATTCGAGCAAACAAACAAAAAAGACGTTCATCAAGTTTTATGTTGTATTGTGACATTCCTTCATGTTTATATCACAATCTGAAATTGATTTTTTTTATGTTCCTAGAAGGTTTTGCAAGGGTTTTATCACATACTATAGGTTTATGTCGGATTGGGATATTCAATTGTTATGTCACATTTTAGGCACATTCTTCAATGTTCATGTCACAATCTAAAATTCAATTTTTTTAATGTTCCTATATAAGGTTTTGCAAGTTTTATGTCACATGTTATAGGGTTTCATTGTCACATTTATGCCGACAATGCAATGCAACGTAAATTCATTAATGTTTATGTCACGTTTTAAGTATGTCAACTTGGGACATTATTCAATTATTATGTCACGTTTTAGGTCTTGTCGTCACAATACGAAATTCAATTTTTTAATGTTCGTATAAGGTTCTGTAAGGTTTATGTTGCATACTATAGGCTTATGTCAGCTTAGGACATTAATCAATTGTTATGTCATGTTTTAGGTTTTGTTGCATTTAGTTGAGAGGCGACACCCAAAAACCCAGTCAAGTTGAGGCTGGTGCAGTCGAGGCCTAGTGAGATCCCTGGGTGATTTTGAAAGCTTAGATGCCCCTAGGTCATGGTTTCTCAGACCACATGCCACTCCCGCAAGTCAAGGAGATTCAAACAAACAAACAAACAAAAGATGTTCATCAAGTTTTATGTTGGATTGTGACATTCCTTCATGTTTATATCACAATCTAAAATTGATTTTTTTTATGTTCCTAAAAGGTTTTGCAAGGGTTTTATCACATACTATAGGTTTATGTCAGATTGGGATATTCAATTGTTATGTCACATTTTAGGCACATTCTTCAATGTTCTTGTCACAATCTAAAATTCAATTTTTTTAATGTTCCTATAAGGTTTTGCAAGGGTTATGCCACATGCTATAGGGTTTCATTGTCACATTTATACCAACAATGCAATGTGACATAAATTCATTAATGTTTATGTCATATTTTACCTATGTCAACTTGGGACATTAATCAATTATTATGTCACGTTTTAGGTTTTGTCGCAGTGTGACGTTTATCACATTCTTCAATGTTTATGTCACAATCTGGAATTCAAATTTGTAATGTTCCTATAAGTGTTTGCAAGGGTTATGTCACATGCTATAAATTTATGTCGGCTTGGGACATTAATCAATTGTTATGTCGCGTTTTATGTTTTGTCGCAATGTGACATTTATCACATTCTTTAATGTTTGTCATAATCTGAAATTTAATTTTTTAATGTTCTTGAAGGTTTTGCAATGGCTATGTCACATATTATAGGGTTATGTCAGCTTGGGACATTAATCAATTATTATGTCACATTTTAGGTTTTGTCGCATTTTGACATTCATAAGTTATGTCACATTTTAGGTTTTGTCGCATTGTGACGTTCATCAAGTTTTATGTTGGCTTGCAACATTCCTCCATGTTTATTTCAAAATCTAAAGTTCAAATTTTTTATGTTCTTAGAAGGTTTTACAAGGTAAGTGAAATGTTTATTTTTTTCCGCTCAGGACATTAATCATTGTTATGTCAGATTTTAGATTTTTTTGCATTGTGGCGTTCATCAAGTTTTATGTTGGATTGCGACATTCAAATGTTTTTTTTTTTTTTGGCTTAGTAGATTAATCATTGTTATCTTAGATTTTAGAATTTTTCGCATTGTAACGTTCATCAAGTTTTATGTTGGATTGTGGCATTCCTCCATTTTTATTTCACAATCTAAAATTCAATTTTTTAATGTTCCTAGAAGGTTTTTCAAGGATTTTGTCACATACTATGGCGTTATGTCAGCTTGGTACATTAATAAATTGTTATGTCACATTTTAGGTTTTGTCGCATTGTGATGTTCATCAAATTTTAGGTTAGGTTGCAACATTCCTCCATGTTTATGCCATAATATGAAATTCAAATTTTTAGTGTTACAATAAGGTTTTGAAAGGGTTTTGTCACATACTATAGGACGATGTCAACTTGGGACATTAATCAATCGTTATGTCACGTTTTAGATTTTGTTGCATTATTACGTTCATCAACTTTTATGTCGAATTGCGACATTCTTCCATGTTTATGTTACAATATGAAATTCAATTTTTTAATGTTCCTATAAGGTTTTGCAAGTTAACTGAAATGTAAATTTATTTTTCATCTTGGGACATTAATCATTGTTATGTCACATTTTAGGTTTTGTCGCATTGTGATATTCATTAATTTTTATGTTGGATTGCGACATTCCTACATGTTTATGTGACAATCACATTCCTACATGTTTATGTCACATTCTGAAATTAAATTTTTTAATATTCCTGTAATGTTTTGCAATGGTTTTGTCACATTACGATGTTCCTCCATAGTTATGTTACATTATGACATTCATATTTGTAATGTTTCTTGAAGGTTTTATTGCATTGTAATATTAAATTTCTCCTAAAGGTAACATTTATAAAGGGTTAAATTTGACATGAGTGCAGTTAAAAATGAATTAAAAATAGAAAACAATAACATATCTATTCAAAAAATATATAGTTAGAATATGTAGACATAGCTCGAAAAGTGTGTGCAATTTCATCAGTATTCCACAAGTGGAGCATATGAGGAACTAAGCGTGAAAAGCATTAAGTTACAGAAATTGGTGTGTTCTTCCATAACTCAAATCAAGCCTCAAGGTTTGGAAATCCGAAGCTAATACCAAACCTGCAAGAGCGCCAAAAAAATTGAATCCAAACACGCGTGCACGCAAATGCACGCACGCGTAGAGGAGTGGACGCATTTCTGTGCGCACACATATAGATGTGCGCACGTGTTTCTGTGCGCGCACATATAGATGTGCACACGCGTTTCTATGCGTGCACATATAGATGTGCGCACACGTTGTTTTTTCACCTTGATTTGTATCTATCTCTCCCTAAACTCCCCCTCCCTCTCTATAACCCCACCCCCCCTCTCTTCTTATCCACCCAATCCCCCCCCTCTCTTCCACTCTACCCAATCCCTCCTCCCTCCCTCACCCCTCTCTTCTCTCCTTCACCACAAGGGTTAGGATATATATTATTACACAAAATCACTAACTCGCACTATCGTCATGTACATATAAATATTCATCCTTGTAACCATAAATCCATGACCCCTATATCTCAATCCCTAAACCCTTGACCATTAGTCCCTAGCCACTGCAATCCCTAGTCCCTAGTACAAGTAACCATCATAACTCTTGGCCCACTATAATCCTAAACTAGTATAGCCCCTAAAAATCCTAAATATTAACACACAATGATATATATCCCTTAACCCTTATAATCCTAACCTCTAAAGTGTCTAGTCAAATAAAAATTAACCCCTAACCCTTATAACCTTTAATTCTCATCAACCCTAAACTATATCATCAAACACCCAATCCTTAAAACCTATAACCCATAGCCAGTTTAGCAAGATAGTCAAAGAGAGAGAGCCAGAACCTTGGGCCCTAAAGGAATATTCTATCCAGAAAGAGCTATGATGATTTCCTCCAGTAACCACACATGACCTCTTAATGGTATCATTGGCCTAATATGATTAAGGATGTCGATACCATGAAGTGGTTTTGAGAAATATGTATGTGCCTGATCAATCCTTTTGGAATGATGTTTTATGGAAGAATGTCGTGCCTTTGGCCATAAAGAAACCATTTAGACATCCAAAGCCATGAACAATGTCTAAAAGAACCAAACAAGACTTTACATGGGTATCCATTGTGCTATGTATCCAATTCTTGGGGACTTAGGGCATTGGACATGGTCAAGGGAGGAAACTTAAGACTTGCGCCTTAAAGGAATGTTATATCCATCTAGGGCTAAGAAGGTTACCTCCACCAACTACACATGGCCTCTTGAGGTATCGTTGTCTTGTGATTGAGGATGGAAGTGCCATTATATGGTATTGAACTTAATATCTACATATATTAGGGCCTTATAAATGGTTTTCCAGGGAAGAATACCATGCATTTGGCCCTAAATAAACCATTGAGGCATCCAAATCCATGATAAATTCCTCGAGGAACCATGCATTACCTCATAGGGATATATGTGGAAATAAGTATCTATGTCTTAGGGCCTTAGGACCTTAGACATAGTCAAGGGAGGAGAGTTGATCCTATGGACCTAAATGAATCTTCTAGCCATCCAAGGATAAAAATATTTCATCCACCAACCACATGTGACATCTTGAGGGTATAATTACTCTATGATTGAGGATATTAGTGCCATTTGGTATTTTTAAGTAGTATGTACATGTCTTGGGGGCTGTAGGATGATGCTCTAGGGAAGAATAATTTGACTTTATCCTTAAAGAAAGCCTTGAGGCATCTAGATCCATGAAAAATGCTTCAAAGCACAACACATGACTTTGTTAATGGTATTCATGATGCTGTATATTTATGTCTTGGGGCCATGGGGCCTTGGACTTGCTTAGTGGAGGATACCAAAACCTTGGGCCTTGAAGAAGTCTTCTAGCCATCAAAGACTAAGAAGGTTTCCTCAACCAACCACACATGGCTTATTCAGTGTGCCAATGGCTTATGATTAGGGATGTTGGTGCAATTAGGTGGTTTGGAGAAATATGTATGTGTCTCAAGGCCTTGGGAATGACATTTGAGGGAAAAAGAGCATGCATTTCGCCCTTTAAAGAAACCATTAAGGCATCCAAATCCATGAAAAATGTCTCAAAGCACCATGTATGACTTTTCGGGGATATCCATGATTCCATGGCACTATGTATCCAAGTCTTTGGAATTAGGGGTTTGGACATGGTCATGGGAGGAGACTTGAAGCTCGGGACTGAAAGGAATGTTACATCCATTTAGGGATAACAAGGTTTCCTCCACCAGGAACATATACCATTATGAGGGTATCAGTGGCCTATTGAGGATGCCTGTGCCATCATGGTATCATTAGCATATGATTGTTTCCTTGAACTAGCATAGATCCATCATAAACGCGTATCTATCAAGCACTGAGAGGCATCCAATTTCTCGAGGTCTTAATTTTTTAATGAGTTTTATTTGGTTTTAAATTTTTGTTTTACGAGCGTATATGTATTTTTTAATTTATTTTTTAATTGGTTTTCACTTTTTATTTTATGAGTTGACATTACTTTTTTTAATTACTTTTTTTTTGGGTACATAACGTGACGTCGTTGCGCTACATTACATTACACATCTCCCCCATACTAAATTGTCACCACCTTGCTACTCTCGGTGAAATAAACACATATGACATTGCAAGCAGATACTTCACCTTCAAATGATCATATTTGCGTGAGAACTATGTATAGGTCTTGAGCCATAAACCAATGTAAAGGAAAGAGACATTGAAATTAGGCCTAAAATATAAATTTTGAAGCTCAAGGGAAACCAATAATCCCTTGAACTACCACACATGACCTCTATGTAAGACATTTGGCCTATGAGTGGTAATATCTCACTATTAGAAGGTTATGAGCACTAAGGATGGTTCATGGGGAACTTGATTTTCCTCAATGTGTATTATGTATTAGGCATGTAAATTATTCTACCCTTGATAAGTCAGACTATAAGGTGTTAACCCCATCTAGATGTGAACTTTAGGAAACATAAATGCTACTTATTTGACAAAGAGACCAACAAGACTATAGCTCTTAGTGTGGACAATCATGGATTGTTTAGACTATTCAACAATGGACAAGTCACAGAGCATGCAATGGTAAGCACAAGTACATCAAATATAAGTACTAGTTGACATCGATTATATGGGAACCTAATATTAACCTACCTTTCTCATATGGCTTGAGGTAGTACGGTAGAAGGACTTCTTGATATCCAAGCACAAATATAGGGTGTTTTTTGAGCTTATTAAACGAGAAAGCAGCATAAAGCATCATTTGAGGAATGACAAGTCTGGGGAGAAAACATAGTCATTTAATTGGTTCATGTAATGTCATGTCCCAAATTTGGCATTGGGTCACATTGGCCTAATCACATTGGCCCTATTCATTAGAGTTTGTCAAATTGATGCTAAAGGTCAAATAATTGCCAAGGAGGAAAATTACTAGTTTCCTAGGTTTGAGGTGGAAGCTTTGGGATTTGGAATAATGGGGATAATAAATGATGTTTGAACATTAGAATGGCATAAGTATTTAATAAAGGAGCTAAATAAATATATACAAGTGAAATTCAAATTGGCATTTGATCATGAAGACACATGGAGGAAGTGGGACCCACATATGGCTAGATTTCCCCACTACACTTGGCATCATTCTCTCACCAATTTGAATTCAAGGTGAATGGTAACATACTTGGGGGAGTCCAAAAGGTATTATCCATGGCATGACTCATCCAAGGTTGAAATATAGAGGAAGAATAACTCCCATGGAAGAGGAAGAGGCAATTTAGAGCTAGTGAGACACTTGGGCTAGATTCCCTAGCTCTATGACAACAATGGTGAAGATGCTATGACACCTATGACACAAATCATACCTGAAGGATGAAATATGACATATATGACATGTCAGGGATAAAAATAGACTCTAAGAGAGCTCTCAAGGGTGTTAGGGCAGCTAAGATGCTTCCACATGTGATTTGGTGGAAGTGGGAGACTAGGAATTGTTGTACAAGTGGCGTTCTTTGGAATCTCTTCCCAACTGAGTTGGCATGAGTCTCTTGGAAGGAATTCGACCCATGGAGGACATTAGAACTTTATAAATGTCAATAAAAAAGAATTAAACCATCTTTTTATCATTTGTAGAATTTGCAATTGCATTTGTGAAGAGGGAGAGCTAGTGGATGACTAGTTTCTTGCCTTAGCCAATTTCGAGGGTGAAAGATTCCCATCCAAATTGGTAATTGGAAAGGCCATTCAGACCTTTCATTTGGATCTGTAATGGATTCTTTATTTATAGGTGTAAGCTACAGGGCAGCTCATGGTTTCTTCTATTGCAGCTCACTCCTTCAACCATTTCCAGTTTTGATGGCATATTCTTGATCATTGAGGGAGGGCGTTTTTGGTGAGCTATTGTACTCTTTGGGGGAGCTTATAATGCCCCATTTCTTTTTTAATATGAATTAAATACTCTTTTATTCATCTCCATAAATTTTCAGGTCGAAATTCCAAGTAGAAATGTATAAATCTCAATTTTAATGAAAGAACAGTGCCATTTCCCCACTACCTTGTTGTGAATCAATGTAATGTTGATGATTTCGAATGAATGGATGATTCTCTAATATATTTGTGATCAATATACTGCAATGGATGTATTCTAAAATTTTCATGTACTGTACTTGAGCATTTGAAGTATTTTTACTCAGTTTAATTGCATTGGGAGAAGAAATAGTGCCATTTCCCCAAGGGTCGAATTGGTGATTTTTGCAGTTGAATGGGAGAGGGTTGGAACAAATATAATAATCAATTAATGGTGAAAATGAGACCTTAATAACATCCTTAATACATTCCCTACCTCTTTTCATAAATTTGAGTGGGTTTGGAGGCATTTGGGAAGCCATTTTCAGTACTTACCCCAGGGGGATTTGAACCCCAAATTACTAGTAAAATTGCATACTTGGTCCAGAATCTTAAGAGAGTTTGCAGAGGTCTTTTGGTGGCCATATTTCATCCCTGAACATCATATTCAATTCATAATATCATTCATACACCTTCCTTGAATATTTGAAGGCATTTGGAGTCAATTTGAGACCTAGAGACCAATACTAGTCAAAGGGAAATCACTAGTAAAGTTACCTACATTGACCAGAATTGAAAGAGGATTTGCAGAATTATTTTAAAGGTACAAAGACATCCATGAAACACATATTTATGTTCTAATATCATTCATATACCTTCTCAGAAGATTTGGGATCATTTGGGGCAAATTTGGGACCTAGAGATCAAAACTAGTCAAAGGCCGAACTAGGGAAAAAAAGTGGAAAATTGCCATTTTAATAAAATTCCTAACAAGGGACATTACAGTGGTATCAGAGCATGGTCTTGGCACCTGATGTGGTAGAAAATTAATGAATACTGGGAGTCAAAGAAATAAGCCACCACCCTTAGAAATTGAAACTGGATGCACTTTGGTGAAAGGGAAGAAGTAGGAGAAGAAGTGCATTCCTTGGTCACCATGCGTAAGGATAGGAAAGGAACCTTAGAGAAGAATGAGGAGTTTAGAAAATTACTGAAACCTTCCTTTGAAGACAAGTGGAGGCAATTCTTTCAAGAGTTCAAATTGTTGGTTAGTGAACTTGGAAGCAACTTGGAAAAAATAATGAACAATGGTTCTCTTTTCAAGGAAAAGGATGAAATAATTTATGTCACAAAAGAGGAACCTAATGTAATTGTGGAACATGAGGTACATGTTGATATGCAGGTTCTTGAATATGCTACACTAAAACAATAAGAAGGAAAAGCACTTGTCCTTGTTCAAAGGGATTATGAGTTGCCTCATGGAGAGAGTTGCAAAGCCTTGGAAGAGGTACATGATCTCACAATAGTTGGACCAGCCAATTATGGAGAAGATGAATTAAATATTTCAATGGGTAAGAGTTGTAAAGAATTAAAGTTGGTTCATAACTCTTCACCCCACACTTCTTTTCCAGCCAAATCACTTTGGGATGAAAATTGGGTGAAAGGTTTTTTTCTAGTGGTGCTAAATGAGGGGTATGAAACTCCTACATCTCCTTTTGATGATGACATGAATAGAGAACCTCATTATTTAGAATTGCAGCAGCATATTGCTTTAGCTTATGATGATACATATCCTCATGGATGTATGGATGAGACTTCTTTGAGTCCTTTGAAGTCTCCTTGTTTTTCCTGCTCAGTATTTGGTTCAGATTTTAGTGGATATTCTTCATTCACTTCTTGGATGAAAGAATGCATGGCTGAATATTTTGATGCATATTACATTCTTTTGGAGCAGCACTATCGAAGATGGGATCCTCACCTATGTCATTGGAGCAGATTTGATTGGTCACTTGAAGATTGTATGCACCTAGCAAATGGTGGTCTACTTACTTGGAGGTATAAACACTTTCATGATTCTTTGATGAAGCATCTTCTTGATGTACATTTTCATTATGTTGTTATGTACTTTGATGATATATATTTTGTACTCATGATGTTTGGAAGAATGCATACAAGAAAATGGGATCCAGGAATCCTCTTATCTGATGGTATGGGTTGGAAAGCACTCTTAATTGTTGGGGTGCAATACAAGCAATGGGACCCTGGAATAATTTTTATCTCATTGGTTTCAAATTTTTTGAGGAAACAAGCAGTATGGGAGATGGATTTCCCACTTAATAAAGTGATTGTTATCAGATTAGTGCAGCAGCAAGCATGGTGGCTCCTCTCTAAAATCTTCATGGAAACTCAAAGACTCAAGGTTGGGCAATTCAATGGTAACTTTAAAGAATTATACATAAAGCAGGTTCTTCAACACCAATGTTTAAAATTGCTTGAGGACAAGCAATATTGGGCAGGGAGGATTTGACATGTCCCAAATTTGGCATTGGGTCACAATGGCCTAATCACATTGGCCCTATTCATTAGAGTTTGTCAAATTGATGCTAAAGGTCAAATAATTGCCAAGGAGGAAAATTACTAATTTCCTAGGTTTGGGGTGGAAGCTTTGGGATTTGGAATAATGGGAATAATAAATGATGTTTGAACATTAGAATGGAATAAATATTTAATAAATGAGATAAATAAATATATACAATTGAAATTAAAAGTGGCATTTGATCATGAAGACCCATGGAGGAAGTGGGACCCACATATGGCTAGATTTCCCCACTACACTTGGCATCATTCTCTCACCAATTCGAATTCAAGGTGAATGGTAACATACTTTGGGGAGTCCAAAAGGTATTATTCATGGCATGACTCATCCAAGGTCGAAATATAGAGGAAGAATAACTCCCATGGAAGAGAAAGAGGCAATTTGGAGCTAGTGAGACACTTGGGCTAGATTCCCTAGCTCTATGACAACAATGATGAAGATGCTATGACACCTATGACACAAATCAGACTTGAAGGTTGAAATATGACATATATGACATGTCAGGGCTAAAAATAGACTCTAATAGGGCGCTCAAGGGTGTTAGGGCAGCTAAGATGCTTCCACATGTGATTTGGTGGAAGTGGGAGACTAGGAATTGTTGTACAAGTGGCGTTCTTTGGAATCTCTTCCCAACTTGAGTTGGCATGAGTCTCTTGGAAGGAATTCGACCCATGGAGGACATTATAACTTTATAAATTTCAATAAAAAATAATTAAACCAACTTTTTATCATTTGTATAATTTGCAATTGCATTTGTGAAGAGGGAGAGCTAGTGGATGACTAGTTTCTTGCCTTAGCCAATTTCGAGGGTGAAAGATTCCCATCCAAGTTGGTAATTGGAAATTCCATTCAGAACTTTCATTTGGAGCTTTAATGGATTCTTTATTTTCAGGTGCAAGCTACAGGGCAGCTCATGGTTTCTTCTATTGCAGCTCACTCTTTCAACCATTTCCAGTTTTGATGGCATATTCTTGATCCTTGAGGGAGGGTGTTTTTGGTGAGCTATTGTACTCTTTGGGGAGCTTCTAATGCCCCATTTATTTTTTAATATGAATTAAATACTCTTTTATTCATCTCCAAGAATTTTCAGGTCGAAATTCCAAGTAGAAATGTATAAATCTCAATTTTAATGAAAGAACGGTGCCATTTCCCCACTACCTTGTTGTGAATCAATGTAATGCTGATGATTTTGAATGAATGGATGATTCTCTGATATATTTGTGATCAATATAATTCCATGGATGTATTATACAAGTTTCATGTACTGTAATTGAGCATTTGAAATATTTTTACTCAGTTTAATTGCATTGGGAGAAGAAATAGTGCCATTTCCCCAAGGGTCGAATTGGTGATTTTTGCAGTTGAATGGGAGAGGGTTGGAACATATATAATAATCAATTAATAGTGAAAATGAGACCTTAATAACATCCTTAATACATTCTCTACCTCTTTTCATAAATTTGAGTGGGTTTGGAGGCATTTGGGAAGCCATTTTCAGTACTTACCCCAGGGGGATTTGAACCCCAAATTACTAGTAAAATTGCATACTTGGTCCAGAATCTTAAGAGAGTTTTCAGAGGTCTTTTGGTGGCCATATTTCATCCTTGAACATAATATTCAAGTCCTAATATCATTCATACACCTTACTTGAATATTTGAAGGCATTTGGAGTCAATTTGAGACCTAGAGACCAATACTAGTCAAAGGGAAATCACTAGTAAAGTTACCTACATTGACCAGAATTGAAAGAGGATTTGCAGAAGTATTTTAAAGGTAAAAAGGCATCCCTGAAACACATATTTATGTTCTAATATAATTCATATACCTTCTCAGAATATTTGGGATCATTTGGGGCAAATTTGGGACCTAGAGATCAAAACTAGTCAAAGGCCGAACTAGGGAAAAAAAGTGAAAAATTGCCATTTTAATAAAATTCCTAACAAGGAACATTACATGTAAACATTTGTGGACCAATGAACATGGAATCCAACACTAGTGTTCGGTATTTCTTTCTTTTTATTGACAACTATAGTAAGAAAATGTGCATATATTTCCATATTTTTGTTGAGGACTACAATAGGAAAATGTGGGTATATTTTATGAAATTGAAAGATAAAGTGTTTAATGAATTTCAAAAGTTTCAAGAAAAAAGAGTTAGGATGTCACCTTAGCACTCATGTCTTATGATAACAAAGAATATTGTTCCAAATAATTCAATAACATTTGCAATAAGCATCAAACAAAAATACAATTCACTACACCCTACACTCCATAATAGAATGGTGTGGTTGAGAGGTGGAACCATGCAATTAAATAGATGACCATGTGTAAGATGGAGAACATGTTTGTTCCAAATAGGTTTTGGGATGAGGAATTGTTTACAATATTATATCTATTAAATAAATATCTAATGATGGTGGTGAAGCAGAACACCGCAAAGGAAGCATGGTCTAGGAGGAATCCTAAAGTCATTCATCCTAGGGTATTTAGTTATATTTTCCATGCCTAGATTCTATATGAGAAAACAACCAATTTAGAACCTAAGAGAGAGAAATTGATTATCATAGGGTACAACGACATATATAAATATTATAAGATGGCTTATGTTAACACCAATCAGTTTATATTCAATAGATATGTCATAGTTGGTGAAGAAGTTCAACCTTTCAAATCTTCTTTAGATTTAAAAATTACCATGGAGAAACCAGTTGTGGTGAAGGATACAAGTGTCAAGATTCAAGAAGCTCCGCCCAAAATGGGGAAATATTTTGAGGATGTGAAGTCTACGATAAGTTATGATGCAGACAATGCAAATTAGCATTCGTATGAAATAGGTAGAGGTAAGACAAGTCATGGTGACAATACTGAATTCGATGAGGAGGGCCCCAAGAAGAGGCCATAGTGGTGGCTCAACAAGTCATTACGGATATTCGGGTGGGAGAAATGATTAAGGGAATATCATTAAGGGGCAAGAGAAAACATAAAACAAACATGGTAAAATTTGTTTTCATGGCCAATGTTCAGGGATTTAATGAGCCATAGGTGTTTGAGGAGGGAATAGGGAAAATTGAATGGAAGGCCATGGAAACCAAACATGAGATTCAAATGAAAAATCAAACTTGAAATCTCATAGAGAATCCACTAGGGAAGAGACCCATTGGTTGCAAATGGGTGTACAAAGTCAAGCAAAAAGTAAATGGCACACTTGACAAGCATAAGGCACAATTGGTTGTAAAAGGTTTCTCTAAGTGAGAGGGCATCGACTATGAAGAGACCTTTTCTCCTATGTAAAATATGAGCATAATTCGATTAATTATATCCATGGTAGCACAATTTAGTTGGAATGTCGATCAAATGGATATGGAAAATTCCTTCCTCAATGTAGATTTGGAGGAACAAGTGTACACATATCAACCACAATTTTTTCAATTTCCAAGGTAGGAGCATCTTGTTTGCACACTGAAAAAGGTTATATATGACCTAAAGAAGGCACCCAAGGAACGGTACATTAGAATTAACAAGTAATTGGATGAATAGGGGTTCTAGCATAGTCCTTTAGCTTCCAATATGTACATCAAAAGAATTGGTGATGACTCCATTCTCCTAGTCACATATGTAGATGACATTATTATTACAAGTAGTGAGGCAAGTGCTATTGAATAGATAAAATATAATATGAGTACATTTTTATATGATTGATATAGGCCTCCTACATTATTGTCTAGGTGTAGAAGTTTGGCAGACAGTAGCATTTTTGTCTTACAAACAAAATATGCTAGGACTTTGCTTGACATGTTTAAAAAGATAGATTGTGAAATACTAAATCTAAGGTAGTTAATGAGTTAGTCTATAGGGTTTAAGCTTTCATCCAAGATTAAATCTAATCCAAAGTTAATGAATTAGTCTACATGTAGCCAATGGGGATCTCGATATATCTTATATCCACTATGCCTGATTTGAGCTATGATATGAGCTTCATTTCCATATTCATGACAATGTTGAAGACAGAATATTGGAATGCAACAAAGAGTGTGTTCAAGTATGTGAAAGGGACACTTGAATTTCACAAGTTGTGCAGTAGAAGCAAAGACCCTAAGATATGTGGGTATAAAGATTCATATTGTTCAGGTTCTATGGTTGATAGAAAATCAAATTTTGAATATGTATTTCAAGTTATCTTGGTTTCTTTATGTGTTCAATTTCCATGATAATTTGTACATTCAATTTGCATAGCTCGTATAATTTTAACCAATCATAATTCACATTTTAATATTGGTATATTTCTATTTTTATATAACCTTTAACCCCATAAATTACCTACAATCCCTATAACCTTTAACTCTTAACCTACAATCCTTATAACCCTAACCCCAAAACCCCTAAACACCTAGAAGCACTTATGCACTTAGGGATTATGGTTTAGAAGAGGGCCTAAAGGCCTTTATGGGGGAGGGGCTCTAGGAATAAATAGAAATATAGATATTTATTAGGCAATAAATGAACTAAATGTTACCCACAGAACAAAGCAACGTTCAGCAGAGGCGCACACACTCTAGGATCGCACATGCGCTACTAACGCGCACGCGCCTCTGCTGAACATAAAATTTTGCAAATAACCCGCGCTCTTCTCCCACATTTTTTCTCTCATGTATCGCATATTTTTAGCTCTTTTCACACACAGTTCGACAATCACTTGCATTTTGGATTGAATTCATACACCTTTTGATGTTTTGTTGACAATTGGGATTGAATACACACCAGTTGGACTCTATTTGGCTCTTTGGATTGAATACACACCAATTGGACTCTATTTGGCTCCTTGGATTGAATACACAATAGTTGGACTTTATTTCTCTCCTTGGATTTAATTCTCATGCTACTTGGACACACTTGAACTCTTCTTACATATAGTGGATACATCAAAAGAGAATTTTACATTTCAAGCAAAGAGCAATCCTAATCCTTGAGTTATGGTGACATTTTTTTCTTATGAAATGTATTTTAGTCTTCATTCACTTTGTTTGAATTGTTTGTATTTTAGTTTTTCCTCATGAATTGTATGATAAATGTATTTTAGTATTCTTAATCTTCAACATAGACAATAAAAACATCTTACCACAAAAAAACTACAACATGCACCAAGCAATGCTTTCAACCTTTCATAAAGATAATAAAAAAAACTTACTTGCATCACCACCAATAACCTTTCATAATCACATAACTCCATCCAATACACAAACATTTGTTGAATTCCTCATGATTTCACTACAACAACTCACACAAACACCTAAATAATCAAACTCTTAATCTTTTGGGGCTATTTTCCCTCATCCAAAACATGAAAATGAAGTGAGTTGGAACTTCTACTTTTGTAGGAAATGTGCTCCTACTAACATCCCATACCACCATCCAATACCATCTACTAACACAAACTATTGTCAAAAAACCATGTGCCAAGTGCCAAGCTACGAAAAAGAGGCTCATTGTACATTGTTTCAAGATGACAAGAAAACATCTCAAATTGAGTTCCTAGAGGTGATGTTGTTGTTATATCTAAGGAATTCTCAATAGATTTTAAGATTATAAGAAAACATTCTCACTAGATGTTGTTGTACATAATCAATTGCTACATCGAGTTTTAATAATCATGCACATCGAGTATCCTCATTTCATAATTGAAAAATAATATCTTATTTTTTATTTATTCTTGCAGGGGTGATATTTTTGTTTTGTTAAAAAATGTATTGAAGATGGGAAACAGACATAATAATAAAAGAAATACTAGAAGGAAGGAGCCACCCCCTGAAAAGTCCCATGAGATAAGAGCAAAGGCCAGTTGTACATGGAAAACTGTAGACATCAAAATGTTAGTGCCTTAGATCCATCAACAAGCAATGATGAAGTGGTTGAATTCAATCAAATCTTGGTTGATTTCGAGTATGAAGGGATGGATGTTGAACAAGTTTTTAATTGGAAACCTCCCCAAGAAGAGCACACACATGTCGTACACACTCCCTTGCAGGACCAAATTGTGAACAAAAGGCCACAAAAAATCGGTGACGAGACTCGCACTTCCTTTCCAACTCCCTTTCCTCGACTATCAAGCGTACGAAGAAGAACTCCCAAATGTATTCATGTGGATGAAAGTTCATTTTCAGGACTTGAAGGTAATTTTCCCAAACGCACTATTGATTTCCATCGTAACAAGATAATCAAATAATTTTTTGAATCCAAAACCGATGCAGCAAAATTTCAATTGTTTCTGGCTTTGTTAAAATCACATTGTCTAGCTCATGTTAGGATAATTTTAGGCATAAAGGTAGTTAGAAGTTCAAATGCCAACAATCATGTTGTTAGAAATCTACATTCTACATTTAATTTGATTGGAAAAACTTCTCGTACAAAATATTTTAATGCGGCCCGTCGTGTACTGTCAGAATCGATTGTAGACAAATCCACAAGGAAACGTCACATGTTATCACACACATGTAAAATATTTAAAGTAGATAGAAATGCTCTTCAAAATTATTCTACTATTAGAGAAAAACTTGATACCCCAAGCCAAAAATATTGTTGGGCCTTTGTTGGTAGGTTACCTCGTTCAGACATGAAGCTTATTGATGCTGTTAAAGAACTAGTACAAAATTTTTGGCATGATAACACTAGACCGTCATTGAATCAAAGAGATGTGTTAAAGTTGAGAAAATGTGTTAAGGGGTGTGGACCCCATGTCAAGCACTTCATTGACACGACACAAACGGAACTCTATGAGAGGTTCAAGAATGAGCACACACAATTGAACTTGGGCCAAAGTTTCTTTGAAAAATGCAAACACTGGTATGTTAGAATTTGCATTGATCGCAACACATGTTGTTGTAGATACCATGTATAATTTGAGTACTATTATGATACATTTAGACATATATTTTGTGATTTGCATACTAAAATTGTGCAGGAATTCCCATCGTTACAACCATCGAATGCATCTAGAGAATTTATACATAGTATAATGTGTCCAAGACCTGAAGGACAAAAATATTATAAAAGATCATGTTTATATGGGACATGTTCCAGGTGCAGTGGATTTGCATTATTGAGTCGTTGCATACATGAAATCGAGGAGCACGAATTTGGCAGGATGTCGGTAGAAATGCAGAACTTCAAGTACATAACATATCAAGTAGATAGTGCGAAGGAAAGCCAAAAAATTGCATTGATGAAGTCACAGGTAATCTAAGTTTGCATACTTTCATACTGTAAATGTTGAATATATACATATATATTCATATTGCAAATGTCACGTTGTATTAATGCCCTTGGTTTTGTGGCACCAGGTACAAATTTGCGATTTCATGAAGGAATTCTACCAAAAGACCGAGCAGTATGTACAACATGTCCATGTAGCACGATGGCAGGATGAACAGTACAAACAATGCAAGGACACCTTTCCCAATGGCACAATTTTGTCGGTTGTGGACTTTGCTGAAAACTACACCCTGCAGCCAGAGAATGAGATTCAAATTCAATACTACCATTCAAACCAAGTTAGCATAATGGTCCATATCACGTATAGGCATGCGCCGGAGAGCAGCAATGACATGAGGATAATATTGAAAGAGACCAAATTCTACATCAGTGAAGATAGGTGCCACGACCTGCATTATGTACAACATTGCTTCAGAATTTTCTATGCTCAGCTGAAGGAGAGAGGTATACAGATGAATCAGCATTGGATATGGTCAGATGGTTGTGCAGTCCAGTTCAAAAATGCACGTGTATTCCAGTGGTTGAGTATTTTGCACAAGCATTATGATGTGCTGCATATATGGAACTATTTTGACACCGGGCATTGAAAGGGAGAGCATGATGGGGTTGGATCATGTCTCAAAAATTCCCTACAAAGGGAGGAGATAAGGTGCATGACAAACCCTCATATTCGGGATGCAAAATCCATAGTTCAATGGTGCTCTACAAAAATTTCAGATCAAACCACGGAGCAGCACAAACCAACAGGTAGAGGACATGTTGTCAGAAATTTGTGGCATGTGGTTGATATAGATCGATTGCATTCTTATAGTTGTATTATTGTACAAGGAACTCGTGGATTTCATTCGGTTCGAAACTCAAACAACCCCTTATTTGAAATATGGACGCAGAAACTTGCTTGCTTTTGTTAGCCTCGTAGCATTTGTGAGTGGGATGAGTGTGAATCAATGGATTAGGTTGATGAATGGGATCATGTATCGCTTGCAATGGACCCACATGAATCCAGTTAGAGGAAGGCCATTCTTCTATTTCAAATGAATATGATCATATATCTGATCTTGTCCAGCTAAGTAAACATTTTGCATTCATATCTCGGTTCTGTCCTTGTTTTTTTAATTATCCAAGTTATCAAACCACTACTTGTTGGAATATGACCATAAAATGCATTTTTGCAGGACACATCTACGCAGTTGTCACCCAGACAGATAGTGCAATTGGCACGAATTATTGGTTGGCACAATGCATCCAGGGGAAGCAAACCCTCCTCGCATCATTAACCGATAGTGAAGGCATTACCTTTCTGACTGGCTCGATGGTTTTTTAGGGATAATATCTTACAGTAGATGGAAAGGGACCAAAGAGAAATGGCTACACATACATGGATTATAGACCAGGTTCACGGGTGTATCATTTACGCACTTGATCGTTGGTACAAACATCCAACTACAAACAATGTCAACGAAGTCATGAAACAAGATACTCTACTTACTACCTCATGCAGAGCACGAGAGGTTGTTTGAAACAATAAAAACAGAGAGCATCAAGAAGGCTTAATTGATTGAGGTACATAGTATAGTCATGTGATTGTTTATTCATGCATGTCTAATTTTATTCATGTTAGATAGGTTATTTGATATCGTTATCTTATATCATTTATTTGATGTCTGAGTTATGTTTAAGTTACTATTACAATACATTGATGTTTTACACCATTATATGTTTTACACCAATCACTCCAATTCAAGTTTCCATCCCTTTAGGAAAAATTCACATGCATAAACAAGATTGAAAACTCATATTATATTAGAACATTTACAAATATTCAATAGAATTTAGAATCAATACACATTAATGAGTACACATTTGTCATTCACAAATCACAATGAGACACATAGATGCATTGAAATTTGATAGGCATTGGGCAATAACTCAAGATGTTGAAACCATATTTCTCATTAAGTCATCAAAATGAAAATGTATTACATAGATGTCGGAATCCCACTTGGCATTGGAAAATTCCAAATAGACTAATAGTAAATACAAAAAGGTGTGGATCAAGATGGAAGAATCTCATATGTCAATAGTCCTCCTCCATGCTTGAATCAACAAACTCATCATCATCATCATAGCCTCCAAATATCCGAGTGGAAGTGGAAAACTCTACAAATACCTCCTCCACCTCATAGAGTAAGTCTCTATCTTGAAATAGTCGTCTAAGTGTTATATTCCTCCCATGTCTAATCTCTCCATCCATGTGACGAGGGACTTTGTGTGAGGGCCTCGGTCCACCAATGAGCCAATAATGACTGTAGAACTTGGGGTTCAATGAGTGGACCAAGCAATCCAAAGGTGTGCAATTCTTATCCCACCTGGAGATAAGAATATCCTAAATGATGGACCATAAGTTCTCTGCCGATGAACCATACTCGAGACACTCATTCTCCATGACAATGGACCTCATGAGCATGATGAATGAGGAATCAAATCAAGTATTTGCAATCTTCAGCAATGAAAGTTGTGTGTACTCTTTGTAGATGGTGAGGGAATTTGTGTGGTTTTGTACAAATTTACGGATATGGTGTGCATCCTCAATAAGGTTTCCAATCCATGTCACATATTATGAAGCAATGGATTTTAGTGCTAAATTCAAGGGATGGACAATGCAAGGTGTCCAAAAAACCTGTACGAGCAATAAAAGCATGTATAAATGACTCTACAACACTAACAACTCAAATGAGTCAAATACACCTAGATGAATCATGAATATTGTGATAAATTCAAACAATGAGCAAATTAGAAATGAACGATGTCCAAAATGAACATACCTATGGATATTTATCTTCCACAATCATGCCATCATCCTTGCAAACAAGTGCATTGTCCATGATGATGTGTACACAAGAATCAACACCTACTTCTTCAATGGTTTATACAATCGATCTCAAACCATTCGCAAGATAATCCATGGCTCTATACTTTGGAATACTCACATTATCTACGGCTCTTGAATCACCCTCAGCAAAGTCCTCTATTAAGGAATCACACCTCTCTAATGAATAAGTAGAACATGCATGGATGAATTCAAACTCATCATCACACCTCTCCTCCTCTATATAATTGGAAGGCTCATGGATGGAAGAAACAAATGATATAAATATATTGGGCGACCATACAATCACCCCTACATGCTCCTAATCCACTATATCAATAATGTTGACATTCACCCTGATAACAAGAAGAAATACTAACAAACTGAAATATCTCAGAATCACACTATATGGGTTGGAAGCTAGATCTACATGTTCCTTCTAAGAAATAGAACCTAATATAGCTTAAAGACCCTAATCTAGCCCTAGAAACCAGAAAAGAAAAAAAAAATCCCTAGAAAGCCTAATGTGGACCTACAACCATGGAGACCTAATCTAGAATACTTATATATCCCTAGAGACTTAACCTGGCCCCAGAGACCTAATCTAGCTGTAATACCCCAATTTTGACCCTTATGAAATATTGGATTTTTATGTAAATATTGTGTACATGCGATGTATGTTTTCCTAGCGTGGAGCTCAAGGCCAAGGCCCCGCTAGTGTATGTTCAGATTTTATTTAGAATGGACAAACATTTGATTTTTTTTACCCATGTGCTATTAAGCCATGGAATATTGTAAATGATGTAAATATTTGATATTGCAATAAAATACCAAAACTGGCTATGGGAGCAACGAATGAGAAGGGGCCATGTGTATTCCACTAGGGAATTGTGAGGGGGTTGTGGGGATGAACCATACGCTGCCAAATGTCATTGTGAGAACCCATTTGACTTCCTTGCTGACATTTATTTATGTTGTAAGGAAGTTGTTGAAGAATTCAGTCCATGGCTTCAATGGAGCATGGGCAGCCCAGAAATTCATATGGCAGAGTATGGGATCTTTTTTCTTGTACCACAAGTCACTCTACCTCAAGGGAATGGATTTTTCCTCATTCCCATTCCATTGTGGAAGAACCCAGCATCAATTTCCATCCATTACGAATTGCCAGCAGTGAGAAAAATCAGAAATCGCAACTTTGCAAGAACCCACGTTTTGAAGAGCCAAAAATGCCCAGATTTGGTATTTGACAGTAAAATCCAATGGGGGATCCATAGATATGAACCTTGGGGTGGATTTGAGAGTATTAGATACCCCAAAATCCATTGGAAACCCCAATTTTTATATCCCAGAAAACCAGTGATGGGATTGAGTTATTTGATGAACAGAATTGTGAGAAATCCAATTATGAATGACTGAGCAGAGGTTGGGTTTGCTTGATAAACCCAGTGAAGGATAGAATCTCAAGAATTAGGATCTGTATCTTTCTATACCCATCCTGAAGAGCATTGGAGGGAAGGGACGCCTGAGGGACTATGCAACAGAGAAGGGGACCTTCCTTGTGTTGGGTGTGGTAGGTAATGTGGGTGCCTTGACTGTTGAGTTCATTTGAGATGCCTATAGCTCTGTGGATGAGCTCACTGGATTGGCATTTCCCTCATTTGTCTGTTGTATGATTGATAAACCCAACTGTGAGTTGGCTTAGCATAGCTGTTGATTGAAACCATGGATGTGAGTGAGCCTGTTTAGTTCCTCCTTAGTGGATACACAACCCAGCTCGGGGGTGATCTCTCAGCTGAAAGAATACAAGCTAGACAGAGATCTATGGTTGGGTGGAACGTTGCTCTCACATAGCTAGTTTTTTGGACAGCTTCATCTCAAAGATAAGTGTTCTCTGTGTTTTAACTTATATGCATTCTGTGTTTTGGATGTGTTAATTCTGAATGTTAAGTGTTCTCTTTGTTTTAACTTATATGCATTCTGTGTTCTATATACATTGTTAATTCTGAATGTTAAGTGTTCTCTGTGTTTTAAATTATATGCATTTTGTGTTCTATCATGTGTTAATTCGGAATGGTAATTATTCATGTTAATGGAATTGATATGAAGCCTGTGCATAGCATTGAAATGGAATTGAATCCCTGGGTGATGAATCATCCTCTACTTGTGATAGATATAATGATGCATTACTGTTTGTGCGTGTGCAAATATGTTTATTTTCATTGTGTTTATAATGAGTATGGATCTGCACACAGAATTTTTTATTTATCCATGAATTTCTTAGTAATGTATGGGGTTGAGATTGCTAATAATCCCGGTATGTTGGTCATGTTTCCCTTCCTTGCACCGGATTGATGAAAGGGGACGT
Organism: Larix kaempferi; assembly: GCA_027924585.1. Classification (NCBI taxonomy): domain Eukaryota; kingdom Viridiplantae; phylum Streptophyta; class Pinopsida; order Pinales; family Pinaceae; genus Larix; species Larix kaempferi. Next base: position 9,017,713 of record BSBM01000668.1, read on the forward strand.
TACACTAGCCCTATAGAACCTAATCTAGCTTGTAGACCCTGATGTAGCCCTAGAAACCAGACAAAAACCAATGTAGCTCTGGAAATCCTAATGTGGACCTGCAACCCTGGAGATCTAATCTAGAATACTTATCTATCCCTAGAGACATAACCTAGTCCCGAAGACCTAATCTAGCCCTATAGAACCTAATCTAGCTTATAGAACCTGATCTAGCCCTAGAAACCAAACAAAAACAAATCTAGCCCTGGAAAGCCTAATGTTGACCTACAACCCTGGAAACCTAATCTAGAATACTTATCTATCCCTAGAGATGTAAACTAGCCCCGGAGACCTAATCTATCCATATAGAACCTAATCTAGCTTATAGACACTAATCTAGCCCTAGAAACCAGACAAAAAAAAAATCTATCCCTGGAAAGCCTAATGTGGACCTACAGCCCTGGAGACCTAATCTATAATACTTATCTATCCCTAGAGACATAACCTAGCCATGGAGACCTAATCTATCGCTATAGAACCTAATCTAGCTTATAGACCCTGATCTAGCCCTAGAAACCAAAAAAAAAAAAAAAAAAAAATCTAGCCTTGGAAAGCCTAATGTGGACCTACAATCCTGGAGACCTAATCTAGAATACTTATCTATCCCTAGAGACGTACCCTATCCTCAGAGACCTAATCTAACCCTATAGAACCTAATCTAGTTTATTGACCCCCTTTTGCAAGATTGGCATGGCCTTCACTGAGCAAAACCCTAGTTCCAGAGATGGAACAACAACGCCGCTTTTGGGCGTTGGAGGCATGGTGTGGGGGGTCCACCAGCTAAAACATGGCGTCCTGAATCCATCGAAATTGATGGCTTCACGATCAGAGTCATGGTTTTAGTGCTATGGGAATTTTGGTCAGGCACCCCGTGGCCATTCAGGGACACTTTGAGGATTTGCTCCAGGGGCACAAAACCCGAACCGGTGAGTGGAGTTGGGTTCCGTCAGCTCTCACAAGTGCACATGTCCATTTTGTATGTGTTCATGATGGCCACGCACGCCCGGGAGTCTTCAAATGAGAATTGTCCCCCTTGAGCAAGATTGGCATGGCCTTCACTAAGCAAAACCCTAGTTCCTAAGATGGCACAATAGCACCATTTTCAAGCATTGGAGGCACAATGTGGGGGGTCCCCCAAGTAGAACCCGGCGTCCTGAATCCACCAGAATCAACAGCTTCGCGATCACAGTCATGGTTTTGGTGCTACGGGCATTTTGGTCAAGCACCTCGTGGCCATTTAGGGACACTTTGAGTATTTTCTCCTGGGGCACGGAACCCAAAACGATGAGCGAAGTTGAGTTCCGTCAACTCCCACATATGCACATGGCCATTGTGGATGCATTCACGATGGCCACGCATGCATAGGAGCCTTCGGATGAGAATTGACCCCCTTGAGAAAAATTGGAATGGCCTTCATTGAGCAAAACCCTAGTTCCGGAGATGGCACAATAGCACCGTTTTCAGGCGTTGGAAGCACGGTGTGGGGGGTCCCTCAACTAGAACCCGGCGTCTCGAATCCACCGGAATCGATGCCTTCGCAATCAAAGTCACGGTTTTGGTTCTATGGGAATTTTGGTCAGGCACCCCATGGCCATTTAGGGACACTTTGAGGATTTGCTTCGGGGGCACGGAACCCAAACCAGCGAGCGGAGTTGCGTTCCCTCAGCTCCCACATGTGCACATGGCCATTGTGGATGTTTTCACGATGGCCACGCACGCCCGGGAGCCTTCGGATGAGAATTCACCCCATTGAGCAAAATTGGAATGGCCTTCCAGAGATGACATAATAACACCTTTTCGGGCTTTGGAGGCACGATGTGGGGGGGCCCTCAGCTAGAACCCAGCATCCCGAATCCACCAGAAATGATGGCTTCACAATCGGAGTCATGGTTTTGGTGCTAGAGGCATTTTGGTTAGGCACCCCGTGGCCATTCAGGGACACTTTGAGGATATGCTCCAGGGGCACGAAACCCAAACCTGTGAGCGGAGTTGGGTTCCACCAGCTCCCACACATGGACATGGCCATTTTGGATGTGTTCATGATGGCCACGCACGCCAGGGAGCCTTCAGATGAGAATTGACCTCCTTGAGCAAGATTGGCATGGCCTTCACTAAGCAAAACCCTAGTTCCTAAGATGGAACAATAGCACATTTTCAAGCATTGGAGGCATAGTGTGGGGGATCCCCCAGCTAGAACCCGGCGTCCTAAATCCACTGAAGTTGATGGCTTCGCGATTGGAGTCACGGTTTTGGTGCTACGGGCATTTTGGTCAGGCACCCCGCGGCCATTCAGGGACACTTTGAGGATTTGATCTGGGGGCACGGAACCCAAACTGACAAGTGGATTTGGGTTCTATCAGCTCCCACACATGCACATGGCCATTGTGGATGTGTTCACGATTTCCGCGCACGCCCGGGAGCCTTTGAATGAGAATTCACCCCCTTGAGCAAAATTGGAATGGCCTTCACTGAGCAAAACCCTAGTTCCAGAGATGGCACAATAGAACTATTTATGGGCATTGCAGGCATGGTGTGGGGGGTCCCTCATATAGAACCCATCATCCTAAATCCACCGAAATTGGCCCCTTAAGGATCAGAGTCACACTTTTGGTGCTACGGGCATTTTGGTCAGGCACCCCGTTGCCATTCAGGGACACTTTGAGGATTTGCTCTGGGGGCACAGAACCCAAACTGGCGAGCGGAGTTGGGTTCCGTCAACTCCCATATGTGCACATGGTTAGACATGTTCACGATGGCCACGCATGCTTGGGATCCTTCGGATGAGAATTGACCCCCTTAAGCAAAATTAGAATGCCTTCACTAAGCAAAACCATATTTCTGGAGATGGAACAATAGCACTGTTTCCGGGCGTTGGAGGAATAGTGTGGGGGTCCACTAGCTAGAACCAGGCATCCTGAATCCACCGGAATCAATGACTTCATGATCGAACTCACGGTTTAGGTGCTATGGGTATTTTGGTCAAGCACCTCGTGGCCATTCAGGGACACTTTCAGGATTTGCATCGGGGGCACAGAACCCAAACCAGCAAGCGGAGTTGGGTTCCGTCAAATCCCACATGTGCATATGGCCATTTTGGATGTGTTCACGATGCCAATGCACACCCGAGATCCTTCAGATGAGAATTGACCCCCTTGAGCAAGATTGGCATGGCCTTCACTGAGAAAAACCCTAGTTCCGGCGATGGCACAATAGCATTGTTTCTGAGCATTGGAGGCACGGTGTGGGGGGTCCCCTAGTTGAAACCTGACACCACGAATCCATCGGAATCGACGTATTTGAGATCGTAGTCACGGTTTTGGTGCTACAGGAATTTTGGTCAGGCACCCTGTGGCCATTCAGGGACACTTTAAGAATTTGATCTGGGGGCATGGAACCCAAACCGGCCATATGAATTTGATTCTTTCAGCTTCCACACATTCATATGGCCACTGTGGACATGTTCACGATATCCATGCATTCCCGGGAGCCTTCGGATCATAAATGACCCCCTTGAGCAAAGTTTGGCATGGCCTTCACTAAGCAAAACCCTAGTTCCTGATATGGCACAATAGCACCGTTTTCAAGCATTTGAGGCATGATGTGGGGGGACCCCTAGCTGAAACCCTGGGTCATGAATCCATTGGAATCGACAGATTTGCAAGCGGAGTCACGGTTTTGGTGCTACGGGCATTTTGGTCAGGCACCCCGTGGCCATTCAGGGACATTTTGAGGATTTGCTTAGGGGGCATTGAACCCAAATCAGCAAGAGGACTTGGATTATTTCAACTACCACACATTCATATGGCCACTGTGGACGTTTCCACGATGGCCATGCAGGCCCGGGAACCTTCGGATCATAAATGACCCCCTTGAGCAATATTGGCATGGCCTTCACTGAGAAAAACCTAAGTTCCTGAGATGGCACAATAGCACCATTTCGAAGCCTTTGAGGCATGATGTAGGGAGTGCCCTAGCTTAAAACCGGGGTCCTGAATCCATCAGAATCGACGAATTCACGAGCGGAGTCACGGTTTTGGTGCTACGGGTATTTTTTCCATCCACCTTGTGGCCATTCAAGGACACTTTGAGGATTTGCTCTAGGGGCACGGAACCCAAACCGATGAGTGGACTTGGATTATTTCAACTCCCACACATGCATATGGCCTTTTTGTACATGTTCACGATGGCCAGGAATGCCCTGGATCCTACGGATCATAAATGACCCTCTTGAGCAAGATTGGCATGGCCTTCACTGAGCAAAACCCTAGTTCCTGAGATGGCACAATAGCACTGTTTCCTATCATTTAAGGAACAATGTGGGGGGGGGCTAGCTAAAAATCAAGGTCCCGAATCCATCGAAATCAATGGATTCACAAGCGAAGTCACATTTTTGGTGTTGCGGGCATTTTTTCCAGCCACCCCGTGGCCATTCAAGGACACTTTGAGGATTTGCTCTGGGCCACGGAACCCAAACCAACAAGAGGACTTGGGTTCTTTCATCTCCCACATGTACACGTGGTCATTATGGATGTTTTCACGATGTCCACGCATTCCAGGGAGCGTTTGGATGAGAAATGACCCCCTTGAGCAAAAACTATGATAATATACAACATAACACAATTAATATTCATATGCAAAAAATAAAGTAGTCAAATGCAAAATGATTCCATGATCAAAATCACAAATGGAATCAAGTTCAAATACCAAATTAATAGTCTTGTAACATTATTAGAAAACCAAAATACACAGTGTCTCCAAATACAATCTCGAGTCTCATGCATGACTACGAGGATGTCTCCAAATACAATCTCAGGTCTCCTAAGACACTACTATTATCCTTGAGGCATAGTTAATCTCCCAAGCTATATTTTTGGTGCACAAAACTTGTAAGCCCAAATATGTTGGTTTCATCCTTGAACCATAGTTATGGCACAAAGAACAATCTATGGTGATAAAACTTTGTAATGACACCCATATTACACTCATAGGCCAAGTATGTTCTTTATAGGGCATATATAGTGGTTTGAGACCATTCTCATCGCCCATGGTCCCTAGTATATGCTAGGTCAAAAGGCATTTATTATCATATTTAGAACATGGCTAGGGCCTTGGACTCATCCTTGGTACACAAAACCTCATCATGGATCCATATTCATTGGTGGGACAAATATTCCCTTTATAGGGCATCTATCTTTTTTTAGGAATCTTTTCATTGTCCATGGGCCCTAAAATCATCTTTTAGGCCTTTAAATGTTAATTTTAACCTCAAACCACATTCAAGTCCCTATGACCCATTTGTGGTGAAAAAAATGTTATAAAGGTGTTGATATTATACTCATATGCAAAAAAATCTTATATAGGGCTTGCATTGATATTTTGGACCTTATGTTTGCCTCATGAACCTAAAAGCTTATTTTAGGCCCTTAGGCTAAGAAAATCATTTTCATCATTATATTGGATCTAGGGACCATCCCTTAGATGATAAATTTCATAATGGTGCCCATATTACACACGTGCCCATCCCTTAGATGATAAATTTCATAATGGTGCCCTAAAATGTCATGTGTAAAACCTTGTTGGAACTCATATTACACCCATAGAACAAACTTTTTATTTGCAAGGCATATGTATTGGCTTGGAACCATGTGCACGTCCCATGAGGCCTAAAAGCATGCTTTAGACCTCATGACACTGGTGGTCCCTAAGACAAATAAATTATGGGAAAAACCTTGTATTGACACCAATATTGCACCCATGGAACAAAGATTCCGTATATAGGGTATGTGTAGTGTTTTGGGAACCAATGCATGGTTCATGAACCATAAAATAACATTTTAGGGACTTAAGATGTTGGTGTTCCACCTTACCCAATATAGGTGGCCCCAATACCCATATATGGTGCCTAAATCCTCATAATGATGTCAATATTACATTGATCATCCAAATATTCCCTTTATAAACCATGTGCATGGCTAATGAACCCTAAAATAATGTTTTGGGACCTGAGGCATTTTTTTATCATCAAAACATGGTATTGGAAATGACACATGTCCTTGGTATGAGAAAACTCATAATGTTTCCCATATTAGATTCATGAGTCAAATATTTCCTTTATAGGGCCTGTGTGGTAAATTAATATCTAACACATGTCCCAGGAGCCATGACAACATCATCTATGCCTTGATATGTTGGTGCTCCTCATCAACTATGATCAAGGTCTTAAGACCCATATGTTGTGTAAAAAACATCATAATGATGTTCAGATCTTGGCAAAAAAAAATTAATGTTTGTAGCCATCTCCATGGTGCCTATTGTTGTATACATTACCATCATCATCACTACCATGGTGGCCACTAGTGTCTTCATCATCATCATCATTTCCTCCATCATCATCGCCACTGCCACCAACACCACCACCATTATCATAAATCTGCAAAAATTATGCAAGAAATTACTTTTTGCAAAAAATTCAATGTCTCTTACTAAGGGAAACCCTAGTTTTCAAATTGTCAAACAAGACGAGATTCAAGCAATAGGCTTAGAGGAGATAGGCACTCCTAGCATTAATATGATGTCTCGATTCCAACAGATTTGATGGTTCATCAATCCAAGCCACGGTGATTATTTTATGGCCCATCTAAACTCACCTCCCAAAAGCTTTCAGGGACACATGGAAAATCTCTGTCGAGGCATAGAATTTGAACCGGGCAGCAGAATTGAGTTGCGTGACGTCCTACACCTAAAACCAGGCGTCCTGAATCCACCGAAATCGAAGGCTTCGCGATCGGAGTCACGTTTTTGGTGCTAAAGGAATTTTGGTCAGGCACCTCGTGGTCATTTAGGGACACTTTGAGGATTTGCTTCGGGGGCACGGAACCCAAACCAGCGAGAGGACTTGGGTTTCGTCAACTCCCACAAATGCACATGGACATTGTGGACATGTTCACGATGGCCACACATGCCCGGGAGCCTTCAGATGAGAATTGACCCCCTTGAGCAAGATTGGCATGGCCTTCATTGAGAAAAAACCTAGTTCTGTAGATGGCACAATATCACTATTTTCGGGAGTTGGAGGCATGGTGTGGGGGGTCCCTCAGCTAAATCTCGGCGTCCTAAATCCACCAAAATCAACGGCTTCGCGATCAGAGTCACGGTTTTGGTACTACAGGCATTTTTTTCAGGAACCCTGTGGCTATTCAAGGAGACTTTGAGGATTTTCTTCGGGGACACGGAACCCAAACTGTGGAGCGGACTTGGGTTCCGTCAGCTCCCACACATGCCAAGGAATTTCCTTTTGTTTCTTTCCCATCAAAGCAATATATGCCTTATATTGTTGAGGCAAAGTTTTACATGTTTCTCTCAATCTTTCTAATTCATTCATAGGATTAGCCTCTGGTGGTATGGAGCATACATATTCATCATACACAAGATCATAAGAATAACCCTCATCCCTTATGAAATTATAAGTGTTTCATGATGGAATTTATTCCTCATACCATTCACATTCTTCTTCATATTGCTCACAATCATCTTCATACTGCTCATAGGAGTCATCATAATAGTAAGACATGGTTGTAAATTCTTCTTCAACTGATGATATTAATGCACAACTGCAAGGACCATGCTCTAATAACACTGTAAAGTCCCTTTTTGGAAAAATGAGGCACACTATCACAAAATATTTCAATAGAGGCTTCAAACTTTAGACTGTAGAATCATTCTTTCTCAAAACCCTCATTGACAATGAATTTCACACTAATTCCATGGTTATGAGAAAATTGAGGCAACTCTAGGAAAGTGAGATGGAGCTTCTGATTGGATTTAAAAGATTATATATGTGGCTGATTAATATTTTTTGGTTGAGGAAATTTTACAAACACTTCACATACATCATCCTTCAATACTTTGTCTAGTTTTGAAACTATGAAAACTAGGAAACTAGTCTTTCTTTGTCTTGTTACCAAACACCTCCAAACCTTTCCAAATTTATTCTATAAGGTACCTATGGGATTTAACACATCCTAATAGACCTCAAACACTCAATGGTCGAATCAGAAAACTCCTTTTGACATTTTATTCAAGTTTTCTCAAATTTGTCCAATTTCGAACCTTGGACTAGTGAAACCCAAATTGTCCCAAATGATTCCAAAGGCTCTTGAATTCTGATTGGAAGGGATTGATGGGTATTAGTACATCCTAATTCATCTATTATACACTTAGGAACTTATTTAATACATCCATGGATTTCATTTATCAAGGAGTGAAAGGGGAAAATACTAGGAAAATCGATGTTAAAACCCCAACTAGTCTTGGATATTTTTGGCTTCCCAAACATTGTATGAAATTCCCTAATTTTTGAAAAGAGACTTGGCATGGATTAAGGACCTCATTGAAAACCCAAGTGAAGCATTCATCAATATCAATAACTGGTTATTGCTCTCTTCAAACATAGAGTGGAAAAACATAGACATTTCTTGGAAAATTCTGAACAATGAACATGGAATTTGTTGCATAAACTCTAATCAAATGCCCAAGGGGAATGCATAGAATAAATTTATCATAAAAAGTACATCATATTCTATTCGAGCAGTTTCTAAAACTTTGAGAAATACCGATATTAAACATCTGCAAAACTACTCCAAAAATCCCATATGAAAGTAGAGGGGAAACTAGCTCGAATTGATGGTTTGCTTGGAATGTTTACATAAAAGACATGGAATTTAGAGCTATGGCTCAAATGTGAAGATAAGTATAGTGATATACATCATATATCATAACAATTGATTCACTGAATCATCCTCCACAAGTTTCATACAACTATGAGTGCGCCATCAACACTAGCAAATGGACATTGAACGAAAATTGTGAGAAGAGATAGTGAAGAAAGACATGAGAGATGAACTTGAACTGTAGAGGGACTCGAACCTACAACAAAACACCTTCATTAATCTCTAAAAATAGGTCTTAATGTCCTCTCCTCCAACCAAATTAGATAGGAATATTTCACCTTCGAAATTGGTTCAATAATAGGGAAGGGAAACTGATCCACTCGAGGCCAAGAAGCACGAGGGGGACAACAGTTTGACTGAATGAGTCAGCTCTGTTATGAAGGAAGCATAAGAAATAGAATAAGAAAGCAAGATTACACTATGCAGATAAACACAAATACACATAGACAATATGCAGGAATGCGAACTGATATCTCTATTACTGGATGTAAAGATCCGAACTCGGAAGATATCACGGGGGATTCACTAGAAGGCAATATAATATCACGTTCATTCATATTGTGGTATTAAATATTCATGAAAACCTAAAAATTATATTGCTTATATATTAAGGGGCAAAGGGTTTTTTTAATTTAATGTAACAATACAAAAATACTTTGGGGTCTTTTTTATATGGGCGGGATGACAACTATCCACCAAATGAAGATGGCAGGATCATGGTCGGATGAGAAATCGGGTTGAGGAAAGGCTCGGGCTTACCAGTACGTAGGGAAATCGTGCCTTGAGGCATGCTTGAGGCCAGGGGTTTCATGGTGAAGTGGGTTTCCAGTCGATCATAGTCGAGAGACAGTGGTTAGCATCCAATTGTTACCAATAGCACTCAGCCAGTTGTTACCAATAGCCTTGGGACGATCTAAGCCTCCAAGGCCTGTTATAGGTCCTCGATAGGCCTTGGGGGCTTAAATAACTGACCACTCGTGCCTATTATAGGCCTTGGGAGGTTTAGTCAGCCTCTTAGAGCTTGCTACAGTCCCTGGGGGCTTGGATGCCTAGCCCACAACAGTATTAGTCAGCGATCAGGGAACTGCAATATGTAATCTAAATATTGTACTATGTGCATTGGCTCTAATGACATACAAGAAGTGATCTCCTATCTCTTCATTAGACCATTAGATGTTGCAAGTCATAATGATATGTGGTTGAGTAATTTCATTGTGGGTGAAGTAATGTGCATCCACAATATACATCGAAAGAAGCAAGGTGCATTGTAGAATGCATGTGGGGTCATAAGAAGGGTATCATATCAATATACTAGGTAGAAATATAAAGGGGTATAAAAAATGTAAATGAAAAAATTGATACATACAATATCTAGTGAAAATAGGGGTTTTTTTAAATTGGGAAGGCATATTGGGAGGGGGTTAAAAAAATGGATTTTGGAAGGTATTTTCCAATATTTAGTGAAATTAGGGGTATTGTTTCATATGCCACGATCGAACGTGCTATGATAGTTGTTTATTGAGTGAAGCCCCCGTGGAAGATATATGTTACAATAGTTTACATGCTTATATAAAGAGTGTTGAGAAACTTGGGTTCCTGCCCGTTACGTTCAGTTACAAAAGAAGTTATAATGATTCAACAGTTCAACCGTTACAATCAACTGGAAGACAGAGAGATATTCTGTCGAAGTTCGACAGTCGCAAGTCGGTGTTGCACAAGTCGTAGTTTGACGTTGTATGTCGACGTCGTGAAACTGTGAGGTCATTGAATGTTTCGAAGGTGTGAAGTTGTTGAAGTCGTGTCGAAGTCGAAACTCGTCAGAGTTGTGTCGATGGCGATGACTTGTCATAGTAGATGTCCGCATTCAACAACAATGCCAACTGTGATATGGATCACACCTCCTTCCTTAAGAAACAATGGTCTCCACTATTTCCTTGTGAAGGTGAGGAAACTTGTCGGTTAGTTCAGTAGAAGAATACCACTTTCCTTGTGCTGGGATCTGTCCTACTTTAGCAACGTGAAACAAGGAAATTGTGTTTGTCCTTATAAGGCGTACTCGTCGTCCCACAATGGTGTCGCAAGTAAGAGGCTCTTGAACATCTGCATGGATGTCGTCGGGTTCTGCTGTCGGTAAGTCGTTATGTTCCAACAATGGTGCATGGTATGGTCGAAGTAGATCCACATTGAATACTGGATGTATACCAAGGCACGCAGAATGTCGAGCTGGAAATCGTTTTCACCAATCTGCTGAAGAATACTGTATGGACCATATCGCAAAGGTTTGAGATTCTTGTATGGACCAATGAAGCGCTCCTTCTTTAGATGTAACCAAATATTATCCCCAATTTGGAATGAATGAGAGATACGATTCTTATCGTGTCAGGCCTTAGCTTTCATGTTTGCTCATTGCAACATGTCCTATGCTTGTCGTTTGATGTCACAAATATGTTCTCAAAACTTCAATGCTTTGTCAACTTCTCGCTGGTTATGGTCGGTGTCATTCAACTATGTCGAGGAGCTGATTAAGTCGATAGGCGATGAGGGTTGAAATCCATAACAGATCTCAAATGGAATCTTTCTAGTAGAGTTGTGTTGAGCACGATTGTATCTGTGTTGTATGTATGGAAGACTGTCATCCCATGTTCGTCGATGCTTGTGGTTGTACATGCAAAGCAATTGTATGACCAAGCGATTCACAACTTCTGTCTGTCCGTTGGTTTGTGGATGGAAAGTTGTTGACAATGAGACTCGTGTGTCCAGTTGTTGCCAAAGGGTCTTCCAAAAGCTGCTGATGAATCTGGAATCTCGATCGTAAATGATGGTTGTCGATAAACCAAAGTGTTTCCAAACATGTGTGAAGAAGAGCTGAGCAGTTTGTTGCACTGTCGTTGTCTTCCTGCATGGTATAAGAATGGCCATATTGGAAAATCTGTCGACTACTACTAAGCTTGCATCATGATAATGTTTGATAGTAGGATATCATGTCAAGTAGTCCATAGAAATAGATTCCCATGGTCAACTAGGAACTGGCAAAGGTGCATACAATCCCTATCGTCGATTAGGCGGTTTAGCAATGGCACAAACCACGTATGATCGAATGTATTTGTTGACGTCATTTTTAAGTGTAGGCCAAAACTTTTGCAGAATAGCAAGTGTCTTTGCTACCCCAAAGTGTCATGCAGTATTGTTGTAGTGCGCGTCCCAAATGATTTGTTGTCGATGCTCACCGGTCGGTACACAAAGTTGTCCGAGCTTGTATAGCAAGTTATCTCTCAGGAAATAGTCGGCGGTCGATGACTTGTCAGTCTGAAGCTCTAGATATAATGGTGAAAATTCGATGTCTTCCTGATATAACTGAGGCTAATAGTGGGGTCATATCCCTGCATACTCATCACTGTAACAAGGAGAGTAATGGGTGGTCTGCTTAGACAATCGGCAGCGGCGTTAGCTTTAAATTTCTGACAGGTAATTTATCCACTTAAACTATCGATTTGTTTGTAGTTTTGCTTATTTCGGAGTGAACTGCAGAGGCTTATGGTCAGTGAGGATGATCATTTCCTTGCCAAGGATGTAATTCCTCCATTGCTTGAGAGCTTACACAATGGCATACAGTTCTTTCTCGTATGTCGAATACCTTCTTACAGTGTCGTTAAAAGTTTCGGAATGAAAAGCGACTGGGTGACCATACTAAGTGATCACTGTGCCCAAGGCATAGTCCAATGCGTCCGTCTCAATCTCAAAGGGTTGATGCAAATCAGGTAACACAAGTACTAGTGCATTACAGATCTTGTGCTTGAGCTATTCAAAATATACTTGCTGTGTCGGTGTCCATTTGAAGACAGTTTTCCCACTTCCTTTCATCAACCGATTCAAGGGCCAGGCTATGTGACTGAAGCCAAGTTTGAATCGTCAATAGAAATTCATCAAACCAAGAAAACTTCTTAGTTCTTGAACATTGTGAGGAATGGGCCAATCTTTGAGAATTTATACTTTTTCTGGGTCGACATGAATTCCTGCAGAGTCAATTACAAAACCCAAATATTTGATGTTGTTCATCGCAAAGGAACATTTGTCCATATTCAAGTAGAGTCGATGATGTTGAAGAGTGTCGAGGAATTGATGAAGTTGTCCAACATGTTCTTACCATGATCGACTGAAAATCAATATGTCATCAAGATAGACAATGACCCATTCACCGATGAAAGGTCAAATAATGTTATCCAAGTATCGCATGAAGGTCGCAGGTGCATTGGTTAAGCGGAAAGGCATGACTAACCATTCAAACAATACTTCCTTGGTCTTGAAAGCAGTTTTCCATACATCTGAGGGCTCGATTGGAATCTGATGATATCTCGACTTGAGGTTGATCTTAGTAAATAATTTAGCACCTTTCAGACATGCAATGAGCTCGTCTATCCGCGGTAAAGGGTACCGATTCTTCACCGATATTTTGTTGAGTGCCCTGTAGTCGCTGCACATGCGCCAAGTCTCGTCTTTATTCGGAACGAGGACAACTAGACTTCCACAAGGGGAGGACCTAGGTCGGATATTTTGTAGACAGATGCGTTAATTTTTTAGAATGGATATTCTGTAGACAGATGCGTTAGGAAAAGAAGAACCAGGAGCAAGTTCAATAGACTATTTTACCTAACAATGTAGAGGTACTCCGTCGGGAACCTGGAATAGGTTCTGGTACTCATCAAGAATATTGTCGATCTGTTGCTGCTGTCAAGAGCTGTATTGATCGGTGACTCGACTATTTGTTGCAGTGTTCCTAGAATGTTGCATATTTATCATAATCAATGCAAACTTCTAAGAGTGATTGATGAGCTTCTTTGTCTGTTTAGCAAATATAATTTCAACCGTTGGTGTTGGTCGTCGTTCTGGTATGTTGTATCGTTGATTCTGGATTTTGACAATCACCTTCTGCGGTCGTGACTGGTAACTTCCATGGCGATCCCATAGGTAAGGTTTCCCAAATAGGGCATCGGATACGAAGAGTGGTTCCACGTCGCAAAGTACTTCATCTTCAAAAGTCTTTATGAAGTATGTGAGCTTGCATTGTCAGGCGATCCTTAGCTCTTGTCCATCCTTCATCCAACCGATGTTGTAAGGCTGACGATGCGGGGTGGTCACAAGACCTAATTTATTCACAAGTTCTTTACAAACAAAGTTCTCCTAGCTCCCATTGTCCACAATTAGATGCAATGGATTGTTTTTAACCCATATCTGTGTATGGAACAGGTGCTCTCGTTCCTCCTCGTTGACAATGGTCGAGGCTATTGGAGTTGTCGATGTCAAAAGAGTCATTGCTTCTGGATCTGATTCTACCACAGTCTTGTCGAATGCGTCGGATGTTAACACTTTTTCCAAAAAGGTCTTCCTATCTTTGCATTCAAATTTATCATGCCAAGATGAGTGATGGTAGTCGCACCATTTTCTATTCGATTGCTTGCTACGTTCCTTTTTATAAAAAGGCTTCTTGCTGTGATCTGGCTTTGGTGGAGTCTATGAAGAAGATTTCAACTTGTCGAAGTCGGATGATGTATTCTTGTCGGGTGGTCATCCTGATGTCGGCTTTGTCGCCAAGCACACTTTTCCATTATGCTTGGTTTCAAGTTTGCTGACATAGTGGAATGCATCTGCAAGCATATTGACAGTCAAAAAATCCATCTCCTGCTAAATGTACTGGGATAATCCGCTGACGTACTTCAGAACAATCAATTTTTCTTCTTCTTGGACGCCAAGTCTAGCCATGAGTTGATAGAACTCATCGGTGTAGATTTGCATGGACTGGTCTTTCCATTGCCTTAGCTACTGCCACTTCTTATACTACTACTCAAGGTATTTCGGCGGGTGAAACTCCTTTCGGATGTGTTCGACGAATTCATCCCATGTGTCGATGGGGTCTTCGCTTTTCTCCATCTTTGTCGAAAGATTCTCCCACCAACAATGCACAGATGTTGACATCTTTAAGGATGCAATGGTGATCTTTTCGGCTTCTGAGTGTTGATTCACAGAGTAATAGGACTCCAATTGTCGATGGATTCCGCATCAATATTTCCTTCTAGATTCAGTATGTCCAAATTCATTTGCACCTTGAAGGGGCTGATTTTGTCGAAGTTGGTTCTCATCAGAAATTCTCCTGAATTCAAAGCAATTGCGTGAGAATCTCATTGAACTGGGCAAACATCTCAGTTCGTTATCGAGCCAGCACTTTCTCTATGAGTTGTTGTGTCTCGTCAATTGCATGTCTTTCGCTTATTTCTTCTACCATCTCTGGAGGTAGTGTTTGCTTGGATTGTTGAGTCTGCGAGCGATTTTGAATTGGCATAAGTCAGGTAACTTCAATGGAAGTGTCTATGCAAAACTTAAGCACGAACAAAGCTAATGCACTCTAACGAAGCTCTGAATAAGCTCTAAATCTGCTCTAATACCAATGATCCACTTGGGTCCAGGAAGCACGAGAGGGACAATAGTTCGACTGAATGAGTCGGCTCTATTATGACGGAAGCATAAGAAATCGAATAAGCAAGCAGGATTACACTACGCAGATAAACACAAATACACACAGACAATATGCAGGAATGCAAACTAATATCTCTATTACTAGATGTAAAGATCTAGACTGATAAGATGTATGTTAGAATAGTTTACATGCTTATATAAAGAGTGTTGAGATGCTTGGGTGCCTACCTGTCACGTTCAGTTAAAAAATAATTTATAACGATTCGACAGTTCAACCGTTACAGTCAACTGGAAGACAGAGAGACAGTCTGTCGAAGTTCGACAGTCTCAAGTCACAAGTCGCAGGTCGATGCTGTATGTCGATGTCGCAAAACTGTGAGGTCTATGAACATTTCAAAGGTGTGAAGTTGTAGAATTCATGTCGAAGTCGGAACTCATCATAGTTGTGTCGACGGTGATGACTTGTCACAATATATGTCGGTATTCGACAATAATGCCAACTGCGATATGGATCATAACCACCCACCGTGCAATGGACAAACTAAAGCTCTCCCAAATTGCAAAGATGCAAATTAAAAATGACCAAAAGCTTACCCAATTCAACTTTCTCCTATTTTAATAACCTCCTTGGCATCCTTTCCCTCCAAGAAACTTGAATTTCCCTCCTCTTAGTTCATTAACTCGAATTAGTGTTAATCTTGGTTGTTACATTAACCCAAGTGACAATTGTCTTGATTTTGCTTGATCTCCTTCATGAATTTCGACTTGGAATCCTTCATGAAGCTTCCTTGGACCCCACACACCTCACCCTCCCTCTTTGGGTCTATTGTTAGCTCTTACATGTCATAAATGTCATAGAATTTTTCATATTGTCATAATAGTTGTAAGAGAATCTGCCATAAGTGTCATAACGTGTCATAGGGTTGTCATAGAATCTGTCATTGACTAAAAATAGACCCGTGATTTTTCACCTTCCCAATGGGAAATTACTTATCCCTCCAAATTCGAATTTTAGGATGGTGCCATGTGTAAAGGAGGAATATTCCCTCATGTGGACCCCACATATCCACTTATGTGCCTCCAAGTCCAACTAGGACCCCATGCCACTTCATTTTGGAGCAATTAATGATTTTTCCATAATTTATTGGTCTATTTTCCACCATCAATTTAGAATTATGAATTTCCATTAGAAACTATAGGCCTTGGAGTTAAATATCAATATTTTAATTTTTCCACATAACCCTTAGGAATTGGATAGGCCAACTTAATTATTTATCTGAAAATTATTTAATTGGGGACATTACAAAAGAGCATAACAAATCAATTTTTTCTTGATATTAGTGAAGTCTAACCTAGAAAAAATTTAAAGAAATGACAAATACCAACAAAATCTATTTGTGAACTAAAGGAAAACATGAACCCTACAATAGATCATTTAATGAGTTATTATCCCCAGTATGGTCACCATTTTTGTCGTGGGAAAAAAATCACTTGATGGCTAGGGTTTGGACTATTAACAAATCAAGGGAAGACACTACTCTAAACTCCTACTTCATCAATGAAACTTGAATTCAAAGAGATAAAGAGATGCACTCACCCAGATCCTAACGGTTGAATATTTCACAAGCAGAGGGATCCAAAGATTATCCTTCGATCAATCTTGGAACTCTAATGTACATGCACATAATACAACCAAATACCCTTCTCAAATTCCTTTGACTATTGAAAAACAATAATAAAATCAACTATTGAATTCGTGGTCAAACAAAGTAAATTGACTTGCATATCACAATATCAATTCGATCCACAAAACATCATACAAAAACAAACCATGTCATGGCTAGAAATGTTTTGGGAGAGGGAAATAAGAGTGATCGCATATATTAATCAAGAGACAACTACATAAACAAGATATACATGAATCTTCAGTGAGGTGTCTCTGTCACTAGTCTAGATTCTTCATGTTCGGGCTAGATTCTCCATGCTCGGGCCATTGACATATCCTCTTCCATTATCTTCCTCGAACTAGGAGTAAAAGGGATCAAATAGAATTATCCCCACTAACTCTAGGGATAAATATTGACTCGGAATGTATGAGAAACTAAGGGGAAATGTGTTGTAAAAACCCTTAGGAAAACTCCTAATTCAATTCCTTTGACATGTACTTGCTTTGTTGGAATATGGTCCCAATCCTTCATTTTTAGACTTGTTTTATACTTTGAGATAGGTTGTTTAGGGAGTTGATTCTGGTATAACTAAGACCAGAATGACTTTCAACTTCCCTAGCCACGTGTGGGAACACGTGTTTTCTTTTTTTTGAATTTTGAGGGATGTACATGTGTTTCTAAAGGGTGACACACATATACGCTTGTTTTTAATTGACAATCCACGCACACAAGCCAAAAATGAGTTTTTTGAAGGATTTATCTCACAATCTAATGTGTAAGGTGAATGTAGGGGGGTTTTAAGCATAAGTGAGTAAGTTAATGCTACACTTCTCTAGTATGATGAAGCTTCTTTGATTGTGATTCCAATAATGACTTTGATTTTGAAACCAAATTGGATTGAGATTATTTGGAATGTAGGCAAAATATTGTGCTTGTTCAAAGCAATGTTGATAAGTTATTTGGTTAATGAATGACTATTTTGATTAGGATGTTTATAAGGTATCTTTTAAATTTATTCTTCATGATCTTAGGTCTAATATTCTCCTAATTTACTCTAGGGTTTATATTGTCATTATATACTTGTAACTATTCATAATATATTGATCTTGTGAGAATTCATATATACCCTTAATGTTGGAGGTTCTCTATCTCTTCAGAAAAATGAGGAATTGCTTTGGCATTTGTATGATAACACCACTCTTAGCCTCTAACACATATATGATTTCTATCAAAATTCTTTTTTTAAAGGAAATATGCCAACACCTGTTATTCCGGAGAATCAAGGTATGGCCAGAATTACATATCCACTCATTCATTACATAGGGGCTCAACAAGAGCATCATGTCACTTACAAGAATTGAACCTACTTGGGGAGGGTAACAATCATACCTCCCAACCACCCAAGCTACATCAAATGGACATTTCTATCAACACTCTACCATTACTTTCCTTGGAGACTTTAATTTTTAATTGCATATTGACCAATAGGTTTTCTATGTGACCACAACAAACTAGATTACATCTTCATTAATATAATGCCTATGGCGTAATGCAGTATAATTGGAACGGTTTAAAAATACCCGCCACATAGCCCAAGTTTCTTAGAGAAGGTTGCAAAGGGATATGCACAATGTCCCACTCCATTTTCAACATGATAAATGTGATTTAGAGTTGTTTTGTGAATGCCTATTTGTGAGCAGGGAAAATTTTAGGGGAACAATTTAGCCCATGGGCTATTTTTTGATGTTTTATCCAAAAAGTATATAAAGTCCTCAGAAATTTGAATATTTTTCCAGACATTTTATGGTTGAAAATTTAAGAATTAGTAAAGATTCGCCAAGGTTTCTACACATTTCAAGAAAATTATGGATCTTTAAAATTTTCCCTATTTGTGAGGTATAGTTGTTTGTTAAAGGATTATTTATGAGTTCAATTGTTTTCTCTACTAGATTGTTTTGTCAATGACTATTTAGGTTGTTTTGTTTAATCAACATTTATAGAACTTAATGGAAAAATATTCATTGAGGGTATTTAAACCATCATCAATACAATGAAAACAAATATCTACTTTAATTGTATATGTTTGTGTTGTATTTAAGATTATAAATAGCACTTGGTAACTAAAAACCTATTTCAAGAAATATTATTAAGGTGAGTGAAAACTAAGAAATGTTCTCGAACAAAATTTCAATATGAAAATTGTTTAAACCTTTTCTTTTCCATATATGTTTCAAATACATTTTACAAATCTACTTCACAAAGTATTGTTTTTACAATATTGACTCTATGTCAAACGTAGACAACAAGAGGAATCCTTGCTTCCCTCGGGATGTTTGCCACCAAATCTCTCTCAATCCATCTAATTTTGGTTGTACATATCTTACTATGACCAATATCAATTCTTATCTTCTTTTTCCTTGTACTTAATATTAGTTCCATGGTTTTTTAAGAGGAATATTTCTGCACTAATTAGAAAATCTCATACTTAGTATAAAAACAATAACAAAACATGTTTTAACGTGTACAAGCAATTTCACAACTTTTCATGCAACAATTTTCATTTTTTTAACGGAAATTTCACAACATTTCATGTCACATTCTTCATTTTTTTAATGGCAATTTCATTTTCTTATATGCTCATTTATCTAATATACTTGCATTCTACTTTCGTTTGAATATTTACCGATTGTTTTTATCACAATCTATATTTTTTATGTCACCATAGCATTAGCATTTCATTGCACAAATGAATGGCCTATGCAACATCACTATACATTCTCAAGAAGTAGATTGTAGAAATTTTTAATTAAATAGATACTTCTAATATGAAAATACTTTAATTGTATTTTTTTTTCCTTTCTTTGTGTTGACTAATAGAGATGGATATGCAATACATTTCGTGGTATGACTTTTAGCAAATAAAGGAATAACAAGAAGCTATATTAGTCATTAAATCACTTTTAGAATGCATTATTCATATCCATGAAAGAGAAACAATGAAACTAATAAGAGAAGATTGGCTAGGCCGAAATAAACATCTTCTTCAAAACCTAGATCCTAAATGGTGGTGTTGATACCATTAATCATCTTGTGTATATAAATAGCATGTACCATCTTGCTATATTCATCAAAGTTACTTTGTAATCTTTTATTTTACATATAATGTTTACTTGCATGTCCATAAATAATTGTTTAAATCCCTCCACATTCAAGAAGTTCATATTCTACTCTCTTAAAAGGACAAGCACAATCATGATTGATATGCTTTTTACATTGCAAGTATAAGTTCAATGTAGCTAAGATAAGATAGTTATATGCCCTTCTACTTGTTGCATGGCTTAAGATAAGATAGTTTTTTTAAATTAAAAGTCATGTAATGCATGTCTATAAATTCATACGTGTTTTTTAATTAGCATACCATTCATACTTGATGGAACTTTCATTTAAAGGAGAATGGGCATATTTGCTTGGCATTTTAAGTTTGTTGTTTCTTGGCATTACTTTGCACCTTCTAGGGCAATTGCTAGTTTTATATGTTACAAGAAAAAAAGATGGAATCTTATTCTATTTAGATTTCAATTTTTGTAAAGAATGGTCTGTAGGGGAAGCAAGTACATTTCCTTCCCTAAAATTTTGTTTTTCTTAGTTTGTATTATTATACATTATATTTGTTAAAAACTGTAATAGTGCTTTATATTTGTTGTCATTAAATAGTATTATTGTCACAAAATATGATAGTTCTTTGAAATTTGCTTGGTTGGAGAATACATGTACGAATGTCTCCTAAAAATAATAAAAAAATTAATCCATTTTTAATATGGGATGTAGAATAGACTGTGAATGGGTGTATTGTTAAGGCATTCCTTGCGTAAGGTCAACGGTTCGAAACTCCGTGGGTACTAGCCTTAAAAGAAAAAAGATAAAAGAAATAAAAACATGGACTAATATAAAATTTATTGTAAAATTTGTAACTGCACTTGTTGAGGAGATTATAAATTGTAAGTGTTTTATAATTTGAGTGACTATGGAGTATTGTAGTCATAATGATGGTTATTTGAAATTTGTTTGGTTAAAAAATTTATCCAATTGCAAGGATTGTCTCAATCAATTGCTCAATTTGCTCAATGAATGTTGAGGTCACAAGTTCAAATCCAATGGAATCATTTGAGGATATTCCAAAGAAGAGGGATGATCCCATAAAACTTTCATTACAAAAAATACATATTCATCCAAAATCTCTTGAAAATGATAAACTTTTGAAACAATTCTTAATATCCTTATTGGAGAAATTCTAAAATTAAGTTTAAAAAAAGTAATAGTTGATGCGACTATTAACATGCAAACTCTTAAAAGAAAATAAAATAATTTCACATATTTAAATTTGAAAATATTTAATTAAAAACTATAATATTTTTTAAATAATATATTCATTCCATGTTTTTTAAAATTGATAATTTTTTTAATATATATAATTTCACTTTAAGTGCTATATACCCTATCTTTTCTGGATTTGAACATATGACCTCTTAAAAGGAAACACATATTCTTAAGCGTTAAGTCCACTCAAACTATATATGTATTATTAGATAATATGTTTTTCAAAAACATATTTAGTTATATAAAATTTACATAATAAACAAATATATTCATATAAAACAAATTATTTCTAATTTAAAGATCTCAATTATTCATTATTCTCTTATTTATATGTATCATCATTCCTTCCCATCCCCATCCTTCATCCACTTTTCTTGTATTATCTATATTCATATCTTCATTCTTTCCACCATTAAAACATTGTAAGTGAAACCCTTCTCCATCGGCATCCCACTAATCCACATGGATGGTATACCTGTTGGCACCATTCAAACAATCTACTATATAATCATTTCTTCAAATCAATTTTAAATTTTCTACAAATCGTTAGTCTATGTTGAAGTAAGTTAGGTATCCATTGAATTTTAGATTGAAGTATAAGTGTATATGCTTGCTTTTTATGCCATGAGCCATATTAAATTTTGAAAATTATTTTTTTGACAGGTTTTTATTTAAATGATATTAAGAAATTTATGATTGATTTTCCTTAGTTACCATAGTCATATTTACATTGGTCAGCTACCATACTCATATTTGCATTGTTTGGTTATCCTATTTTTTTTACATTTAAAAAAAAAAATGAATAAATTAATAAAGTCATTTTAAATTTAAAAAATAAACATTAATCAAATAAATCAATAAAGCATTCTAAATTTAACATAAAGAGTTTTTAAATTTAAATTAAGAGAATTGGAATAATGTTTAAGCTTTGGTGTATATTTATGAAAAGTGAAGGTGAAAACATGGAAGCATGGAGGCATTTTTCCAATTGCACTTGGACTAATCACTTAGCTAAATACAATTACTCATTTTTTACCATTTTTATGTAAAAGATGTTTTAGATTTTCTTTCACATACTTAAAAATAATATTTCATTAATAATAAAATCCTTTTGAAGAATATTTTAAATAAAGTTTAATGCATTTCCAACCAATTAATAAATTCTTATTATTTTATTATAACATATTTAAAAATAAAGTAACTTCTTAATTATTTACAAAATGATTTCAAATTAATCTTTTACTTAATTGTTTTTATAACAAAATGCATTATAGATAGAAGTTATTTATTTTTATAAAAAAAAAAATGCAAAGCAGATAGTACATGTCTTAAGATTATGTTTATAGTTAAGTGTGAAGAACCTACAATAATTAATTAATGAAAACATCGATATAGCAGAAATAACAGAACTCATAATCACTTTTATATTGATCGCAGGCCACTTCGAGAGGGCAACCTCCTTTGAGCAAGCTCAATACAAATAACTTCACGGTACCTTCATTGGTCTCAACACAAAATTATATACTAAGTTTAGGCGCCAGTACCATGGGTCAATACCATGTGTCAATACAAACCATGGGCCAATACAAAATATGGATCAACAATTACTACGGGACGACTTACAAAGCATATGCATCCAACAACAATAATACAAACTATGGATCAACAAATACTACGGGAAGACTTACAAAGCATATGCGTCCAACAACAATAATACAAACTATGGATCAACAAATACTACGAGAAGACTTACAAAGCATATGCATCCAACAACAATATACCAACAAAGTAAATAGAAGGGTTGACATGGGTTCTTAACATCCTCTCTCCCTTAGAAAAAGCTTTGTCCTCAAAGCTTTAGATGTGGAAATTGATGCAGAATCCGAAGGAGTGGTTCCCCTGTAGCATCCTCGGGTTGCATTCCGAGCCACTGACGCTTTGTGAGTTTCAGGGAGGGTTGCTTGGAAGGCTGTGGATGAAGAAGAACCATATCAGTTGCGTGAAAAGTGCGCTCAGAACGGTGCTGATCGGCTTGTTGTTTCAGTCGAATTCTTGCCATGTGAAGATTGTCCTGCAGAATGAGAAGAATCTGATCGTGGTTTCGAAGAACCGAGTCAATTGCCTGAACTGGGGAGCTGCTGAGGGTGTATGGAAGAAGAATTAGCAGTGCCTGTCCATAGACTGCTTCATATGATGTCCTTTTAGATGTGGTATTGTACCATTGGAGTACTTCTAGGAAATCCATAGAAATAGTTGTCCAAATCTGTGTAGGGATGGGCAAGGGTTCGAGCAGTCCCAAAAGGAGTGTTGTTTCACCCTTGTTGTCCTGGCAAGTATTACAGTCAGCCACCATCTCTTGATGTGTCATTTTCAGTCCCTGGCAAAAGAAGTTACATTGTTCCTGGTCATACATTTTGAGGAACTCAGAGTGCCTTGCTGATGAAGAAGCATGGACTGCATAGAAGAGATAGCCCTGTTGAACAGATTGCAACCAATTTGGAACAAGCAGAGAAATAGCTGGAAGAGAAATTGGGTTATCAAATGTGCGAGAAGGAGCATCTGCCACTGATATAGCAGAAATAACAAAACTCAGAATCACTTTTATATTGATCGCAAGACACTTCAAGGGGCAACCTCCTTTGAGCAAGCTCAATACAAATAACTTCACGGTACCTTCATTAGTCTCAACACAAACTTATATACTAAGTCTAGGCGCCAATACCATGGGTCAATACTATGGGTCAATACAAACCATGGGCCAATACAAAATATGGATCAACAATTCTACGGGACGACTTACAAAGCATATGCGTCCAACAACAATAATACAAATTATGGATCAACAAATACTACGGGAAGACTTACAAAGCATATGCGTCCAACAACAATATACTAACAAAGTAAATAGAAGGGTTGACATGGGTTCTTAACATTAAGATTTATATGTTTATAATTTTTTAGTATATATGTATTTTTTTATTTCAGATTTCTATGACTTGGTAAAGCTCACCGAGGTTTGCACTAGACGTTGTGGGAGTCTATCTCAAAACCAAAGGAGGTTGGAGGGTGGAGATTCAAATACTTGTCAACTTTTGGAATGGTGTTGGCAGCTAAATCGGTGTGGCAGTTCATCTCGAAGGCTCAGAAGTGGCAATCCATCCTCTAATTCAAATATCTGGGAAATGGATCCCTGATAGACTGGATTCGGTTGCCACGCAAGAGCAATCGAGGAGGGTCACTTTTCTAGAAGGCTATAGTGGCAGCGTTTCCCATTATAGGGGATCGGCTGGTTTGGGAAGTGGGGAATGAAAGAGAGGCCCGCATTGGAAGAGATAATTACAAGGGAGTTAAACAATTGCCATTGTTTCCACAAGCCTTCTCACTTTACCTGGAAGAAAGAGGATTTACAGTTTTAGCAGATGTAGTGGAAGGGAGCATAAGTTATATTCAGAATTGGAAAACAGCAGCAGAACTGCATATACCTAAGAGATGGACTGCGTGTTGGAATTTTTGGTTAGCGGAGTTGACAAAGGGTTTTATTAAGCTGAGAAATATTCCAGATACTTTACAGTGGCAGGCTAGCGAGGAAGGAGGATCTTTTTCAGTAAAGGAAGCATATATATCGCTTTGGAGGAACCGATTGCAAGGTTGCTCCTGGTGGTGGAAAAAGATATGGTCAACTCGAGCGACCCATAAAAGTAAGATTCTGATATGGCTTACCTTAAATGGCAAGGTTTTAACTTGCGACAAGTTGAAAAGAAGAAACTTTGCAGGACCAGGCAGGTGTAGTCTATGTAGGATGGTTGACGAAGATGTCAAACATCTCTTCTTGCATTGTCCGTTTATACAACATAATCACTCAGTTTATTTTTTTTTAACAGTATGTTTGCAATGTAACTATTAAAACAACTATAGGACATATATTCAGTTTTCTCTCTAATCGTGTTGTTTAGCACTTGTGGAATGTTTTATTTGCTCATTATGATCAATGAATATGATTTTTTCTTGGGAAAAATGTATTATTTTTGTTACTTATTTATTATTGAAAATATTATTAATAAAAGCTAATTCATATCTTTATTTTTAAAAGAGTTAGCCACTTTCTTTACAGTTAAAATTCGAAATATTCTAAATATGATATATATACAACTAAACTAAAGTATGATAAATACATATATCAATATTTACTGTTTTAAAATATATTATGTCAAAATATATATATATATATTGTAGAACTATTAAACTAAATACATATTATTATAAACTTTAAGGTGTATAATATTTAGAAAATATATTTTGTAAAAATAAAAATAAGTATAAATAATAGTGTGCAATTATATTTTACGTGTTGATAAAAAGTTAGTCAAATATATTGTATTTTTTTTTAAATAAAAAGGATTATATATTACTGCATATCATAAAGTACAGAGCTAGTCCACAAAACCATTACTGTCTTAGGCATTCCCGACCAATGATAGCCAAACAGGAATCCTTATAACAAAAACAAAATTAAACAGAGTTGAGCTATTCCCGGCAGAAACTCCACCAAATAGGAATTTGACATATATACAGATAGTCAAATCCTAAATTTACCAGTCTATTCATGAAACCAAAACAGGAAGACGTCTATTCAGAACATAGAGAAGATCCCTAGTCAATTGTAACAATGGGAGGATCCCTACCCCGGAGAGTTCTGCTCCTGACCGGCTCCAGATGACTGGTTCTTAGCGCTAACAGACAGGCCACCCACCTTAGTGTCATGTTGTTGCCTAAGACCCCTCTGCGGGACTTGGGCAGTATCAACAGAATGTTCCCCTACTGGAGGGAGCCCAGCGCCCGCCATGTCCCCAGTCTCCCCAGCATCTTTCCCCTGAACAATGAAGACGAGGCCAATTTTCTTGGCGATGGCGTCAATCTTCACGTGCATGATGCGGTTGTCCAAGTTGTGCGTTTTCCATGATCTAACCAGTTCGGTATCCCCTTGATTCTTATTGTAGGCATCCATGAGCACATTTTCCATAAGGTTCTTCGTGACCCAGTAAGACATCAAAGTCCGGTCATAGAGAGAAGCCTGACCAGCAGTGGAACCAGGGTCCATCACCCACTCCTCAATTTCTTTTCGGATATCCTCGATGGGAATACCCTGGACCTCATTCCAGAGAGTTTTTTCGGTCCACTCAACCTCATCTCTAATAGACGGAGGAATACACCCGCAGAAGAAAGAGGCCGACGCTCGAAGACGGGCTTTTGTAGATGCCCTAGTAACACGACTGATTCTGGCGCTGCCCTAAGCAGAGGTTTCCCTGACTACCAAACACCCTGTACCTCCCTGAACCAAAGGCTTGCTAGACTTGCTACGACGAGAGGGGGCCATGGCGTGAAACTTTCGCAATTCAGGTGGTATAAGCCGAGAGAACCACCTCAGCTTCCTCTCAATGGAACTATCAACACTATCAGAGCTCCCAACACCAGGCAGAACAAAGAAAATAATGATGGAGGAGCCAAGGAAATCCTTCATAATAAAAACCTGAGGCGTAATCATGGAGAAGAACGGGCCTGGCCTAACCAACATCGGGAGGTACGAAAAAATCTGCTGCGAAATTAAGAGCCCATATGCCCAAATGAGGAATGAACCGAAAATATTACAAAAAAATCTACCACCACCTTTTTCAAACTGATTGCCACACTTAGGAATAATCTTAGCCGTGGCCCTCGAATGACAGCTAGAGTGAAATACATCATTCGAGGCAAGGGAAAATTCAGGCACATGGCTCCCTAATAACTGCCCCATCACTTCCTCTGCCAGCTGCCAGAGAGGCTGCCACCTGTAGCTCGGACGACCTTGGCCCCACCAGATCGCCGTTAGCCAGATGACTACATGACCTAGTCCAGTCATAGTCAAATATATTGTATTAATTAAAAATAGATATGTCAATAAAAATAAAAATAATATATATATATATATATAGTTTGTGTAAGAACCAAAGTTTCTATATATTAGTGTTAAGTCAAAAGAAAAAAGAAAAAAAATATATATATATATATATATTAAAGAAACTTATATTTATATATTATTTTTAATTAAAAATATATATGTTAATAAAAAGACAAACATATGTATATACATTGTCCATGTACTATAAAACTTGTGTATATTAGTGTTAACTTAAAAAGAAAAAAATAGTTACTATTAGTTCATAAAAAATTGTTTAAATATGTGTGTGTTCTGAGATTGAGATTTTAAAATTAAAAATTAATTTTAATGTGAATATGGTAGATTGCACAAAATGATATCATTAATAGAATTGTGTACTTCTCATTAATGACATTGTACAAATTTCATTAGCATTAATGAAACTTTTAGTACAAAGACTACATGTCAAGTTAGCAAAAAACATTGAATTTTTTAATTTTAAATTATTATTTTGTTTAAATAATTTCACAAGTGTACAAAAATGATAGTATTCATTGTCATTAATGAAACCTTTAATACAAACACCACATGTCAAGCTATAATTTTTTTTTTAATTTTTAAAATTTAAATTATTATTTTATTTAAACAATTTCACATCCAACTAGGGGTAATTTGTCACTTCAAAGACTTTAACCAATCATAAAATATAAATAACACTTTTTAAATATTCAACAAAATAATTTTTATTTTCAAAATATTAAATTTAATACATAAATATGGAGCCGTCTATTTATTCTAGGTTTTAGACTTTTCAATGGGTTATGATTGCAATCCGGTAATTGTTTTGGGTAAAATCCAAATTTGGAAGTGTTTAAATTGTGTTTTTTAATCCATATATAGATTCAGCACCATCTAATACCCCATTGCACCCAAATTATGCAATCTCTATGGCTAATATATGTGATTTTAAATTTTTTTAAAGATTTATAACTGAACTCCCAATAAAAATAATACTAAAATATGATTAGAAAATGTTGAAAAACTTAGAATATTTAAACCACATCCATAAATATTACAAAATATTGAGAAACATTATGAATTTGTTTTAGGATTAATATAATGTTAAAGTTTATATATGATCAAATGATTGTTATATTCCATACATTGGCAATAGTAAAGATTAATAAAATGCATTACAAATAAAGTTATTAAAAATAAATAAAATAATAACATTATATAAATTTCAATTATTTTTTATTTAATTTTATTCAAAAATAAATATGATTTCAACCATTTTTCTTTTGATTTTAACCATTTTTTTAATTAATATTTTTCATGATAATTTAGAATTAGGTTTATATTAGTTGAAAATGGTAAAAATGAAATATTAAATAATTTTGTGTTTGATTAAAAAAATGGAATGTTATATGATTATGGCATATGTTTATTTTGATGAAGAACGACAAGGTATTGACATTCCCTATGAAGACATGAAGTTCGGTATATCGTTGAAGATACAAAGTTAGGTATATTGATGATGATAAAATATTTATTTAAGGAAAGGTTAGGGAGAAGTAACTTGGTTTATTATTATGAAGTTATGTTTAGTTTGATGAAGAAAAGAAAGGTATTTTCATTTCGTATGGAAATATGAAATTAGATATATTTGGTATATTTTATCTTAGTAATTAGTTAGTTAAATTTGGAAACTTTGATTACTAGGACGGAACTTTATGGATCTTCCATGACCACATAAGATGGTTAGGTTTGAACTTTTACTCAACCTTTATTTGCTTTATCTAAATTAGTTTTGTTGAAGCCCAACCACTTATTAGGATCTTTTACTTTTCATGTATTGAGGACCTTATTTTTTTGGCATGTAACTACAATTCATAATTATCTAGTTCAACGAAAGGAAAAAGGTGTAGTCTAAATATTCTAAGTTTTCAATTTTTTTCTAAGCATATTTTCTGTCTTATTTTGTTTGGAGTCCTGTTGGAAATCTTTAAAAAATCTTAGAATCACATATATTAGCTATGAAAATTGCATAATTTAGGTGCCATAGAGATATTCGAGGGTGTTGAATCTATTTATGAATTCAAAAAAACAATTTAAACAATTCCAAATTTGGTTTTTACAAAAAAAAAATTACTAGATTCCGACCAAAACCTACTACAAAGTCCAAAATGTAGAATAAATAGACTGCTCCAATGATAAACATAAAAAAAAGCATGTGCTTCGATCCACTCAACAATTAATACATGTTTGACCAATGGGGCATTGGTTCACTACTATGTTTAGAGATTTAGTTATGGAATATTAAGGATTAGGAGTCGTTGGGGCTTTGTTTCTGGTTTGGAAAGGTGTATGTTAAACATTCTACGTTTTGGATGGGTTTTTTTGTGATTTTTCTAGTTGAAATTGTATATATACGTTGTTGGAATTGTAGAATCGGGGTACCCAAGGGTTTTTGAGGGCGTTGAATCCATTTCTACAATCGTGATTTCAGCAATGATTCATCGCCGAACTCGGACAAAAATGACCAAAAACATCCAAAACGTAGAATGATTGCCAACTACATTTGGAAACACTATTCATCACTGGATTTTGACAAAAATGACCAGAAATACCCAAAACATAGAAGGATTAGCTAACTACATTTGGAACACTAGAGGATCCACTATGCATCATTAGAAGTAAGTGGATCCTCCAGTTTTTTAAAAACACATAAAAGTATAAAATTTTAAATTTTTTTTAAAAATGTATGTAACCTTAAAGACTAAAACCCCAACTTTTGTTTATAAAATAGCCCCTTCCTCGTTCTAAAATTCACAAAACCTTTCTAATTCTAAAATTCACAAATCTAATTTTTCATGATAGTATGTACTTTTAGTTTGTGAGAGAAATCCTTTCCAATTCTAAAATTCCCAAATCTAATAATAATATGCATTTTTCATTTTGTGAGAGAGATGTCATTTCTAGTATAATGATACTCCCTTTTCAAAAAAGAGTGGCATATCCTAATATAATCAGTGTCTATTTCCATGCAACTCGAGTTCACTGGTGATAAGCTGAGAACTAGGGTTTTATCCTCACTTTGATCTGCAACTCTGCCCATTCATGGATAGGTCAATTTTAAACCAGTGCAATTTGGGCGATAGGGATGAGGTGTTAAGGTTGCTTTATTTTGTATAATGAAAGTAACTCGTATAGCTGCTTAATTTGTGGTCAGTGAACACTGATTGGCCACAAGTTAAGTGTCATGAAATGCCTGTATTTATGCCTCAGAGCTACCAGTTATCACATGTAAACTGATATATATATTATATATATATATATAATCGTTTATTTTGAATTTGGAATGATTACCATAAAATAAATCTTGAAAGTACACTTGTCACATCTTTGTGCAATCTAGGAAGAGGACCCTTCCTCGTCCACCCCAAATTGTAAAATATAAAAACCTATCGATATAAATATATTTCTATGATCATAAAAGGCGAGACCTAGTTAAAGAATCATATAGATTTTACAGGCAATGCTAAACTACTTTGATCCATTCGACAGTGATCAGCAATATTGATAAAACGAGATAAGATAATTTAATCATTGTCTAACAAATAACCAAAAGAAAAGTCAATAGAACTAAAATAAATATTCAGTGATATTAATCTGTACAGGTGCCCTAGGCTACAGGGAAAGCCTAAAGCAAAGCAAGAAAGACATAAAGAAGCCAGATTCAAGTTCAGTGCAAAGCAAAAACAATAGTTTAATTAAACCCCTATGACAAATATATTTCCTGTAATTGAACTTAACTTATCCCAATATAGTTGAAGCAAATATTAATAGGATGTCAAGGCAGAAGGTTTCAAAGTGTGTGTATCTATAAATTAGAAGGCCTAGAATGTAGTTCACATAGGACACGTAGACCAGTTCCAGTCAAGTTCTAATTATCTGGCTGTCAAGAGCAAACCTTAGACTTCAATAACACTCATTTCCTGTGCATGATATTCATCATATATAAATGGAGATCATTGGTAGTAAGACAAGATCAACTTTTGAACAAACTGAGCATTGGAACGTGACATTTATAAGTATATACACTCTTTGACTGTATAAGAATAGAGATATCATGATTACTTGCTAGTCAAATTCTAATTATCTGGCTGTCAAGAGCAAACCTTAGACCTTAACAACACTCCTCTCTTGTGCATGATATTCATCATATCTAAATTGAGAACATCAGTAGTAAGACAAGATAAACTTTTGAACAAACTGAGCATTGGAACATGACATTTATAAATATATACATTCTTTGACTGCATAAGAATAGAGATATCATGATTGCATACTTAAGTCAAATTATAATTATCTGGCTGTCAAGAGCAAACCTTAGACCTCAACAACACTCCTTTCTTGTGCATGATATTCATCATATCTAAATTGAGAACATCAGTAGTAAGACAAGATAAACTTTTGAACAAACTGAGCATTGGAACATGACATTCATAAATATATACATTCATTGACTGCACAAGAATAGAGATATCATGATTACTTGCTTAAAATACTGAGAAATTGGTCACCAGTATTTAAAACTTTAAAAGCATGCTTACAAGAAAGTTGTAGTGTCCCGAGACTATTCACTGACAGCATCTGAACCTCATAGCTACAGTGGATCAACTAGGGAACCCAAATCTTGAAGAAATCTCTTACCCAATCTGAGAACAAAAGAATGAAAAGAAAAAAATCAAAATCTGTGAATCAAGCAATGAATTGTTTGTAAATAAAATACAATTCCTCTGACTAATAATATATTTGAGGGAATATTTTGAAGTGGTTTGCAAGAGGAAAACTAAAAACCATGAAACATTACCTCAGCTATTACTGTCATCCCTCGGCCACTGGGAATACAAATCAACGCTTATGGAAATATGGTAGGAAAGTCTTTGCAAAAAGAAAACAGAACCTTTATTTGAAAGACTTGCTTAGCTTCTTTCATCACCCTCCCAGTTGTCCTTTTCCTTGGGCCCTGATGGCCCTTCCTCGCCTCCAAGCTCTAATGGTAGTCTATTAAGAATGTCCTCCGCAGCATGCCTCAGTTTAGGGGGAAGATACTTCAGTAACTTATGTATCTCTGCTTGCGAGTTGTACACAATTGTAGGACCCCATTCTCTCATGTACTGCAACCAGCATGGCTCTGAGGGAATGTCAGGTGGTGTAAGTGATTGCATATACTCTGCTGCAACTATTTGATATTTTTTGCTTGTATCAAGGGAATAGTTGCTTTGTGCTGCATCATTCCTTATACCCACTCCACGTTTGCTGTCACCTTGAAGAAAATCTCCTGGATGAGGAAAGCTTGCATGCCCACTTTTTGAAGAATAGACTACTGCCTTATTATCTTCGATGTATTCCAAATCAGAGGCACTGACCCATTCACCTCCACTGTGCTGTGAGAAATAGATTTTCCATAATTCACCAGTGAAGTTACTTATCCGTAGAGTAAAGTGCTCCCAATCAGAAACATGCTGTCCAACTCTTCCAAGTTGTAGATCGAAAATCCCAATCTTGACAGTGACTGGACCATTGAAAGGACAAAAAACCCACATTGCAATATCTGTGAATGTTCCTCCTAGCATGGGCTTAACATGCACATATACCTCTGCACTTTCCAGATTTCCCCTTTTAACTTCATCTGCACGGCCATCATCTGGCAAATCCAACCAGTACTTTCCGTCACTTGACCCACCTTTGGGTAGATTTGAACCATCGCTGGCAATGGGTTCAGTAGTTTGGGTGTCTGTATTACATAACAATGCACCATTTTCAAAGAACCAGCTCACTGATGAAGGAAGATAAACCTCGTCTGGATGGAAAAAAACTGTTGGGCCATAGTGTTTCACCAATGCATGAACCTGATCAAGATTGGGCATTGCACTGAGGTCATAGTTGACATTTTTCAAACAA
The DNA here is from genome assembly GCA_027924585.1 of Larix kaempferi. Classification (NCBI taxonomy): domain Eukaryota; kingdom Viridiplantae; phylum Streptophyta; class Pinopsida; order Pinales; family Pinaceae; genus Larix; species Larix kaempferi. The sequence continues at coordinate 9,050,877 of BSBM01000668.1, forward strand.
AAAACAGGAAGAGCGTTGTCTGCATTCAAAGAATTGTTACAGTAACAGGTTCCCACGCATACCCCTTGGGCCCGCATTCCACGCTCAGTTGGTCTCATATTCCAGGCACTGAAAGGAAATTTGAGAGAGGTTGTATCTGTACACCAAATGACATCGTTGGTTTCACAGGTTTCTGTAAGATCTGCCCGAACACACCGCACATCCTCAACAGAGGGCTTGCCTTGTGTACTTGTAACAACAAAACCCAAGGCCTTGTAACCCTCGGGGGGATAAGGCAACCAAATGTAACAATATTCATCCTGGCTCCCAGTCCAGGACTCACTACTCCAAACCAAAGTATAGTTCAGTGGTTTAACAAGAGCTGGACGCGGTCCTGTTTTACAACAAGTCCTTTCACTGTCTCTGGCAAATAATAGAGGAGCAGTAGGGGCCTCCAATGCATTGTTGGAATATTTATATTGAGATGACAGTTTTGCAGAAACATTACTCTCCTTGGCCACAAGAACCCATCCCTGCAGAGGCGAACAGTTGGGTTGCACAATATGGCCTAAGCTGACGAAGCCTGTCGGTAAGTTAATAGGCTTATAGAAAGTGGCTCCCTGACCATACTCCCCTCCTTCATAGCAACCCCACACCTTTTCAAATGTGGATACTTGAGCCACTTCAATCTCCCCCAAACAGATACTGCCCTTTGCGAATCCCGTCCCTTCAGTGTCAAGACATTGTATGTGGTTAATGCATAAACGAAATTGCATTCCAATTTAGATGAGGGTTTATCAGACATAAACATGGATTTAGGCAAAGTTACAAAACCTAATGGGTTTCTGAAAAATCAGATGCAAGACAGAATCATGAGGCTTAAATTGAACAAATGTGCTCTCCTTTCGGAAGCATTGTAGATATATAAGCAAAATTCAAAAGCATTCTGTGAAGACAGATTTTTATTAACAGAATGTACTGTCCTTCCTGAAACATTGTAGAGTTTGAAAACGGGTCTTCCTGTGGAAATAGAATTTTATTAACAGAAAAGGAAAGATTACAAGATAGCAGTTAGAAGCCGCTTAAAAGCCATCACAAGAACAGAGAGTACATACTGTAATGCAACAACCAAAGAGACAAGATTAAACTAGACCCTCAGAATATCAGAAATCGGCCCCCTCAGAGACTTTGAAAAAGGGATTTTGAAGCACAAATTGCAAATGGGTTTTGTCAAAGACAATTTGCAGAACATCAGAACCAGTAAATCGCTTCATGAAGCATCAATTGCATATGGGCTTCTGAAGCACATAAAAATGTTTCCAATTCACTATTCATACTTAAATGTAATGCTGATATGAAAACTCTGCAATTATTCACAAGAATCTTCCATGAAACTGATGAAAGCACAACATCTAAATTTTGTTTTCTGGTTCTGATTCAACTAATCCAACACCCACATGCAAATTTTACAGGAAAGCCCTTTCAAAAGCTCCAATTAAGCCCAAACATGAACGCAATTCATGAATCCAATCAAAACCAGAACACATGGCAGAATTTCCACTTACCAGGAGGCCAAGCTGGGAGAGGAGCGGGCAGCAGGAAGGGCTTGGGGCACTCAGGCAGGGGCAATCCCCTCTTCCAATCAGCAATAATCCTGAACCAACACGAGCAACTCCATTCAAACATTATTCCTGCAATTTCCTCAATATAAAATTCAACCAGCCTCTGTAACTATTTCTGATCCTTGCCAGAATCTCTAAATGAGCTTTTATTCAGAGCACCATAGTTTTCTGCAAAGCATTGAAGTCCTGAACAGAACCCAATTCTCTGATTATCAATAGAAGATCAGTGGTCTCCTCCATTAACAGAAAACCCCAAGTCTCTGGCAACGAATTAAGAACCTATGGTCTCCTCCATGAGCCGAATAATCAGTGGATTAAGACTAAGGAAAGAGGACCAAGTAAGAAGGGCAGGAAAAGTCACGAGAACAAATTGGCCATGGCAGTTGCAGGGCAGCCATCCCATTGACTGGAATCGTACCAACTCCTACTTTTCAGGACAGTGATGTTTTTCATGACGCTCCTTTCCTTGTCGTGTCATTTAGATCTTTGTCATGGATTCGAATTTTACATTTCACCATTAATGTATTTTTGTCAAACTTGCAATCCCTACTTCAGCGACAAATCCTATGGCCACAAATAAATCTGAAGCTGTGGGATTTATCGCTCAACTGCATTTATTATTTTGAGGGGCACTACTGTTCAAGTGGCTAGGTAGTGAGATTGTTACTGTTACAGTTAAAGGATGAACCCGTTGTAAGAACTAAAATGATATATGTCATATCAGATGATACCCCACCGTCCATTGAAAAGACAAAGTACGCAAATCCATGTAAGAAGCTACCTTCAACTTGCATCCCAAGTGCCTCACTGGTTAACTCAACTTGGAGGGACCTCATGAATCTGTCCTTATTGGTTATGTTTTCTCTTTGCGTGCGAAGGGAAGGATTAGAAAGAATAAAAGGTTGAGTGTACGTCATGTTATTCATTTTTCTGGTGTAGTGTTGGTTAATTCTATTTTTTTTATTCTAAACTCTCTAATTATTAGACATTCCATTCACGGTCAGACATGCTATTCACGAATATAAAAATATTTTTTAATATTTGTATTAAAAATTCAAATGAATGTTCCTGGTAATGTCCCTGCAAAGCTAGTGCAGAGTAGATGTGGTTACAGCGTAAGAAAAAGCCATTGGTTTTAGTTGTATTTTGGAATTGTTATAGTTGTTTTGAGCACAGAAACGTTTGAACATTAAAAAACAAGATAAAGTGGATTGTTTGTGACTTATAAATATTTGATAGAATAGAAGCCTTATGGTATTAAACAACATTACCTTGTATGCACTAAAAAATAAGAAATCAAATATAATGTTCCTTGGACTTATTGATAATGTTGAATTCAAAGAGAATTAAGCAAAAACTCTAAATCAATAAGATAGCATGGAGGTTGTATCATTTTTTCTTTATGTTCGGGGTTGTATCATTTTTGAAGAGAGAAAACATTAATATTATGTGAGTTTCGATATTATGTTTGATTTAATAAAGCTAAATTTGGGGTTGTATCATTTTTTTATGTTTAAAATGAAGAGAGAAAACGTTAATAATATGTTAGCCTCAATCCTATGTTTGATTCAATAAAGCCAAAATCCAATATCATTCAAAAGCTAAGCTTTGAAATGGAAGAAGATTTAGATCGAAAGAAAACAAAACTTTTAATGAACAAAAATTTGGATTATGAACAAGAACATGAAACTTTGAAATGAAAGAAGATTTGGATTGCAAAAAAACAAATAACTTTTATGGAATAAAAGTAATTTGAATTATTATCCATTACATTTCACATTCATTTGTATTTTAAATATCAAATATGAAAATAAAATTATATAAAAGAACTAATATTTATATATGATTTATTCTAGTAAATTTTCTTGATATAAATTATATAGGAATTTAGAAATATTCATTTACAAATATTTTATTACAATTATGATTTACTGTGAAAATATACATATGGGAAATTATTTATGTTAAAGTTTTACATATAAGTGTACAGTTAGTTTATTGTAAAACTTAGTATTATTATCATAACAATTCCTAATGCCAAAATAGAACAATATAGATAGAGGCAAGCCATCTTATATATGGTTTGGGTATGCTTAAGCATAAATCACATCAGCGTTGCAATGTATGATGATTCTTACAATACAATGTCAAAATAATAGCACTTCAATTCAATCATTGATACAAATGAAACTCAAACCTCATTCATATATATATATATATATATATATATTTGTGATATTTATCTAAAACCCAAGTGTGGACCCATATGCTATGAATGTTCACAAGATTTGGTTCAATAAAATTGCGTAAGTCAAGTTACATATGCTTAAAGTGTGGATCCAATCGGCTCCAACCATGCCTGGACTTCTATCATTGCTTTTCTTGTGAAACACAATAACTAGTAATTGAGTGAAAGAATACAAAAAACAGTAATCAAAAGCAATAAATTCTTTGTTTTTCTGAATTGGAAAATGGATTTCAAACATCTATGTACCTTAAGAGTTGGTTCTGCAATGGTGCCAAATGATTTAAGGGATAGCAGAGATGAGTATGATAACAGATTTGCAAAGCTTCAATATGTAGCATGCAAGACAAAAAAGCAAAAGCAAGAGATCAGAAAATATCGCATTTGGTCTTTTAACTTTATTTACATACATAACTAGGATCCTCTTACTACGAACATACTTATGTGTGCATGGTAAGCTACTGAATATGATCAACGTAATGATCTTGGATTGACTATGCTTTTAATCATTATCAGGATAAAGAACTATAACTGTGTGAAGTTAATAGTATTACTACCTATGTTACACTGTGCAAAATCGGCTTACACGAGATTACAACTTCTAAGCCAATTTTTTTTATTATCTCAATGTTTTACCAAGAATGTGTGATAGTCTTGAAGCTTGAACGTTGGCCTATGTTGTTGATGTTAACACATAGAGACATGTTTGATGAATCCTAGAAAATTGCTCTACTCTTATAAACATGGTCAAAGACATGATATAAAACAGTATAAGGAAGAGCAATAAATGCTTAATATGTATCGCCAATGACTTGTTTGAGTTAAAGAATTATTTTTTATATGTAAACTACAAAGATGACAATGACTTTATAGCTATTAAGAGTTTGGTAAATGATAAGGCTTAAATACATATAAAGTCAATTTATTAGTAACTATTGCATATCTTTTATATCGGTCACCATAACAGAGAAAAGCATAGCTCAACATAATTCATTATTCAATAGCCAATAATAAATTGTGAAATATTTTTAATAGATATTAAATATTTGCTCTGATGGTTTATGTTGTTTTTTTCCAAATGATTCACCTGTTGGCAAGTGCAAAGAGAGGATGGAGCCAAATCCAATGACTAAACTGTGACAGATTAGGCAACCAATCAGGGTCCACCCTACTATACTTTTTTGGTGCAAACCATTTGAAAGAATATTTCTACTGGGGAAAATGATAAATAGTTGAGCAAATGCTTGTAACAACAACAATTTAGTCCATTGATGTTTTAGGCACACCCTAGTCAAGGCCATCTACAAAATTGGATAGTTGTCTATGTTCGGAAGAGTAGTTTGAATTCACTTAACCCAATTTTCCACGTTCAAAATTGTCCTCAGCTAACCCATGTAATTGCAAATTCTTAAACTCGTATATTTTGGGGGCATTAAACTAGACAACCTATTTTGTCCAGTTCAAAGAATTTGCAATTTCTTTAAATTTTTAAATGATCAAGGTAAGAGGCTAGTAAATTTATTAGCATAGATTATTAGTTGGACAAGAGATATGCAATTGCCCAGTTCATTTGGCATATTTCCTTATAATAAATTATTGTTCAAGTATAGTTTTTTCAACTAAACCAAATTGCCATGATGAGAAAGGATTTGAACATGAAGCATGTTACTGTTAAGATCAAGGTTTTCCAAGCTGAGGCGGTATTTTCCAGATTGTTTGTGCACAAATTCAACATTTTCAAGGCAGTTAAACTTCCAATAGTATGTGGCATATAGCCTGAGGGATTATTGCTTCTAAGATTAAGGGACTATATTCTGGGAGAGCTGCTAGTTGTGAAATATACACCTTCCCAATCACATGGAATGGAACTTGATGTAGTTCAACCTTTCAGGTTATTCATTGAATCTTGAAAACTTCTCTTAATCTCAACAATATGTTGCATTTCCTGGTTCATCCCATTGAGTTGAATGACCAAGGCTGTAAAAAAAACTGGTCCGCACGTGGCCAGGAAGCACGAAGGGGACAAGAGTTTGACTAAATGAGTCGGCTCTGTTATGGCGGAAGCTTGAGAAATAGAATAAGCAAAGCAGGAATACACTACGCAGATAACACAAATACACACACACAATATGCAGGAATGCGAACTAATTTCTCTATTACTGGATATACGATCATCGATTGATGTATGTTACAATATTATATATGCTTATATAGAATGCAGAGACGCTTGGGTGCCTTCCCGTTACGTTCAGTTACAAGAGAAGTTAGAACGGTTTGGAAGTTCAATTGCTACAATCGACTAGAAGACAAAGAGACAGTCTATCGTAGTTTGACAGTCACAAGTCGTAGGTCGACACTGCATGTCGACGTCGTGAAACTGTTGAGGTCGTTGAACTTGTCGAAGTTGTTGAGTTTGTCGAAGTCATGTCGAGTTCGGAACTTGTCGACTTTGTGTCGAAGTCGATGACTTGCTGTAGTTGAAGTTAGCATCCGATAATAATGCCAACTGCGATGTGCATCAAACCTACTTCCTTAAGAAAGAATGGCCCCCATTGTTTGCTCGTTTAAGTGAGGAAACTTGTCGATCAGTTCAGTAGCAGAGTACCACTTTCCTTGGGATGGGAGTTGTCCGACTTTAGCAACCTGAAACAAGGGAATTGTGTTCGTCCTTGTATGGCGTACTCATCGTCCCACAATGGTGTCGCAAGGAAGAGCCTCATGAACATCTGGATGGATGTCTTCGGGTTCTGCTATCGGTAAGTCATTATGTTCCAACAGAGGTGTATGGTATGGTCTAAATAGATCCACATTGAATACTGGATGCAGACCCAGGCATGCAGGAATGTAAAGTTGAAAAGCATTTTCTACAATCTATCAAAGAATACTATACTAACCATATCGCAAAGGTTTGAGCTTCTTGAATGGACCGGTGAAGCGCTCCTTCTTGAGATGTAACCAGACCTTATCCCCAATTTGGAATGAATGAGGAATATGATGCTTGTCGTGTCGGGCCTTATATTTCACATTTACTCGTTGCAACATTTCTTGTGCTTGCTTCTGGATGTCGCAAATCTGATCTCGAAACTTCAGGGCTTTATCAACTTCCCGCTGGTTGTAGTCAGTGTCGGAGTTCAACTGTGTCGAGGAGCTGATCAAGTCGATAGGCGCTGAGGGTTGAAATCCATAACAGATCTCAAATGGACTCTTTCTTGTAGAGTTATGCTGAGCACGATTGTAACTGTGCTGTATGTATGGAATACTGTCATCCCATGTGTGTTGATGCTTGTGGTTGTACATGCGAAGTAGTTGTATGACCAAGCGATTCACAACTTTCGTCGGTCTGAGGATGGAAATTTGTCGACAATGAGAGTCATGTGTCCAGCTGTTTCCAGAGAGTCTTCCAAAATATGCTAACGAATCTGGCATCTTGGTCGGAAGTAATGGTTGTCGGTAAACCAAAGTGTTTCCAAACATGTGTAAAGAAGAGTTGAGCAGTCTGCTACGTTGTCGTGGTCTTCTTACATGGAATGAGAATGGCCATCTTGGAAAATATGTGGACTACTACTAATATCGTTTCATATTGATGTTTGGTAGTAGGATATCCTGTCAATTAGTCCATAGAAATAGATTCCCATGGTTGACTAGGAACTGGCAGAGGTGTGTACAATCCCTGTCGTCGATTAGGTGGTTTAGCAATGGCACAACCCACTCATGATAGAATGTACTTGTTGACGTCGCTTTCAAGTGTAGGCCAAAAGAAATACTTCTGGAGAATAGAAATTGTCCTTACTACTCCAAAGTGTCTTCAGTCTTGTTGTAGTGCACGTCCCAAATGAGTCGTTGTCGATGCTCACTGGTTGGTACACAAGGCTATCCAAGCTTGTATAGCAAGGTATCTTTCAGAAAGTAATCGGAGGTCGACGACTTGTCATTCTGAATCTGTCGGTAGACTGGTGAAAAGTCGATGTCATCCTGATACAATTGAGGCCTCATCACTGTGAAAAGGAGAGTAATGGGTGGTTGACTTAGACAATCAGCGACGGCGTTGGATTTACCTTTTCGATACTTAATCACCAACTGGAATTTTTGTAAGTAATTAATCCACTTGAGTTGTCAAGTTATTTGTAGTTTCGACTAGGTCGGAGCGAACTGTAGAGGATTATGGTCAATGAGGATGACCGTTTCCTTGCCAAGGATGTAATGCCTCCATTGCTTGAGAGCTTGCACAATGGCGTACAATTATTTTTCATACGTCGAATATCTTCTAACTGTGTCGTTAAAAGTTTCGGAATAAAAAGCAACTGGGTGACCAAACTGAGTGATCGCTGCACCCAAGGCATAGTCCGATGCGTCCATATCAATCTCAAAGGGATGATGCAAATCAGGTAACACAAGTACTGGTGCAGTGCAGAGCTTGTGCTTGAGCTGTTCAAAAGATTCTTGTTGTGTCGATGTCCATTTGAAGACAGTTTTTCCATTTCCCTTCGTCAATTGATTCAAGGGCTAGGCTATGTGACTGAAGCCAAGTATGAATCGTCGATAAAAATTTGCCAAACCAAGAAAAATTCTTAGTTCTTGAATGCTTTGAGGAATGGACCAATCTTTGAGGATCTGTACTTTGTCTCGATCAACGTAAATTCCTGCAAAGTCAATTACATATGCCAAATATTTGATGTTGTTCATCGCAAAGGTACACTTGTCCATGTTCAAGTAGAGTCGATGTTGTTGGAGAGTGTCGAGGACTTGTCGAAGCTATCTGACATCGTCTTCCCATAATCGACTGAAAATCAATATGTCGTCAAGATAGACAATGACCCATTTGCCGATGAAAGGTCGTAGAATGTTGTCCATGTATCGCATGAAGGTCATAGGTGCATTAGTTAAGCCGAAAAGCATGACTAACCATTCAAACAATCCTTCCTTGGTCTTGAAAGAAGTTTTCCACACATCTAAGGGCTCGATTGGAATTTGATGGTATCCCAACTTGAGGTCGATCTTAGTAAAGAATTTGGCACCTTTCAGACAGTCGATGTCCTCATCTATCTGCGGTAGAGGGTAGTGATTCTTTACCAAAATTTTGTTTAGTGCCCTGTAGTCGATGCACATGTGCCAAGTCCCATCTTTCTTTGGAACAAGGACGACTAGACTTCCACAAGGAGAGAAGCTAGGTCGGATATGACCTTTGTCGATCAAATCTTGGATCTGTCTATGAATCTCTTCATTTTTTAGAATGGATCTTCTGTAAACAGATGTGTTAGGCAAAGAAAAACCAGGAGCAAGTTCAATGGAGTGTTTTACCTGGCAATGTCGAGGTACTCCGTCTGGCTCTTGGAATAAAATCCGATACTCATCGAGAACATTGTCGATCAACTGCTTCTGTCGGGAGCTACATTGGTCGGTGAGTCGACTTGTCGCTGCAGTCTTCCTATAATGTTGCAGTTTGATCATGATTAATGTGAACTTCTAAGCATGATTGATGAGTTTATTCATCTGTTTAGCAGATATCATTGAGACCGTTGGTGTAGGTCGTCGCTCTGGTATGCCATACCATCGATTTTGTATTTTGACAATCACCTTCTGAGGCCATGACTAATAACTTCCATGGCGATCCCACAAGTAAGGTTTCCCAAACAAGGCATCGGCTACGAAGAGTGGTTCCACGTCACAGAGTACTTCATCTTCAAAAGGATTTATGAAGTAGGAGAGCTTGCATTTTCGGGTGATCCGTAGTTCCTGTTCGTCCTTCATCCAATCGATGTTGTAAGGATGATGATGTGGAGTGGTGACAAGACCTAGTTTCTTCACGATATCTTCAGAAATGAAGTTCTTCTAGCTACCGTTATCCACAATAAGATGTAATGGATTGTGGTAAACCCATATCCGTGTATGGAACAGGTGCTCTCATTCCTCCTCGTCGACGATAGTCGAGGCTACTGGATTGGTCGATGTTGATGTCAAAAGGGTCATTGCGTCTGGATCAGATTCTTCCACCATCTTCTCCAATGAGTCGGATGTCGACACTTTTTCCAAAAAGGTCTCTTGAGCTTTGCATTCAGACGTATCATGCCAAGATGAGTGGTGGTAATCGCACCATTTCCTGATAGGCGGTTGTTTTCTATGTTCCCTTTTTTAAAATGATTTTTTCCATGATCTGGCTTTGGCGATGTCAGCTGAGAAGATTTCGACTTGTCGAAGTCGGCTAGTGCCTTCTTGTCGAGTGGTCATCATGATGTTGGCTTTGTCGCGAAGCGTGCTTTCCCTTCTGCTTGGTTTCAAGTTTGCTGGCATAGTGGAATGCATCCGCGAGCGTATTGATAGTCAGAAATTCCATCTCCTGCTGAATGTACTGGGACAATCCATTGATGTACTTCAAAACAAGCAATTTCTCTTCTTCTTGGACACTAACTCTAGCAATGAGTCAGTAGAACTCGTCTGTAGAACTAGTTGGTGTAACTCTGTACTGATTGGTCTTTCCATTTCCTTAGATGCTACCACTTCTTATACTGTTGTTCGAGGTAATTGGGCAAGTAAAATTCCTTTCGGACGTATTAGACAAATTTATCCCATGTGTCGATGGGGTCTCCGCTTTTCTCCATCTTTGTGGAGAGGTTCTCCCACCAGCAGTGCACAGATGTTGACATCTTTAAGGATGCAATGGTGATCTTGTCAGCTTCTGAGAGTTGATTCACAAAGTAATAGGATTCCAATTGTTGTACCCAATTGTCGACGGATTCTGCGTCAATATTGCCTTCTAGATTCGGTATGTCCAAATTCATTTACACTTTGAAGGGGCTGATTTTTTCGGAGCTAGTTCTCGTTGAAAATCCTTCGGGTATCGAAGCAAATCGTGTGAGAATTTCTTTGAACTAGGTGAACATTTCAGTCCGTTGTCGAGTCAGCGCTTTCTCAATAAGTTGTGTTGTCTCGTCGGCTGCATATCTATCGTCTATTTCTTCTTCCATCTCTAGAGGTAACGTCTGCTTGGATTGCTGAGATTGCGAGCATGTTTGAACCGGCATAAGTCAGGTAACTTCGCTGGAAGTGTCTACGCAAAACTTAAGCACGAACAAAACTGAGAGCTCTGATACCAAGGTCTGCACATGGTCGGGAAGCACAAGGGGGAAAACAGTTCGACTGAATGAATCATGTCTGTTATGGCAGAAGCTTGAGAAATAGAATAAGAAAAGCAGGAATACACTATGCAGATAACACAAATACACACAGACAATATGTAGGAATGTGAACTGATTTCTCTATTACTCGATATAAGATCATCGATTGATGTATGTTACAATATTATACATGCTTATGTAGAATGTTGAGACGCATGGGTGCCTACCCGTTACGTTCACTTACAAGAGAAGTTAGATTGGCTCAGAATTTCAACCGTTACAGTTGACTGTAAGACAAAGAGACAGTCTGTCGTAGTTCAACAGTCGCAAGTCGCAGGTCGACGCTGCATGTCGACGTCGTGAAACTGTTGAGGTCCCTGAACTTGTCGAAGCTGCTGAGTTTGTCGAAGTCATGTCAAGTTCGAAACTTGTCGAAGTTGATGACTTGTTGTAGTTGAAGTTAGCATACGACAATAATGCCAACTGCGATGTGGATAAAAAACAATGCTTAATACAAAGCAGTCGGCGTCTACAAAGTCATGCATTTTTATTCGAAGATGCCAACGTTATTAGCACAACACATGTCCAATGCTAAGAATTATTCAAGTATCTTTTCTTTCCATCATATGCAGGAAAAAATAGAATAGTTCAGAAGTCTCTACTAAATATCAACATAAAAAAGGGAAACTTGATAGTCTACTAAAGGGATTCTTTAAACTTCAAAAATTATGCAGGAATTAAACTGCAACACTGTTGATAAGTTGTCATTGATGTCAACAGTCTAATGACAAGAACGTTTCTAGATGCTATTAATATCAAGGATGCCATTATTTTTATTGATGTCAACACTATAGAGGGAGTTCATTAATGCCAACATTGCAGGAGGAGCATGTTTGACTAATGGTGAAGATGAAAGGAAATAGTTTTTATATTATCGGAATTCATAGAATATCTATTACTATCTTAACTAGTGTTGAAAAGATCATATAAAAAAAAAAATATTCCGAAGCATTACAAGAAAATAATGAAGTCCTATTTGAAAAGAAAAAAATTAAAAGAAGATTAAAAAAAAGAAAGTCTAAAAGAAATTTAACGAATATCAAAAGAAAATTAAAAAAGGAAGGTTAGAAAGATTAAAAGAAAAATTACGTGAAAGTGAGGTTGAAATAAAAAGGAAGTTCGGTAAAAGTGGATGAAAAAGTGAAAGAGGTGTTTTCCCATGGTATTTACTCATTATATGTGCAAATAAAAAATAAAAATGATTTAATTAATATGGTTGTTGAAATATTAATTATATTGAAAATGTCGAAATGAAGAGTTACGTAACTTTTGAAAATTAATAAAGAGACATGTGACTTATGTGAAAAGTCATAATATTTCATATTCAAAAGGTTTGATTAGTTAATTAATTAAATATGTAAATAAGATAGAGATTTAATTAATTATTAATGAACATAACTAAAATTGAGATTTGAAGAGGTGTGAAGAAATAGAAAATAAGTTTAATTATAAAACAGAATTAAAATAGCAGAGAAATGAAATGACATGTTTGTTTGAAAAAGATGTGGCTTTTCAGTTTGAAGGGGTATGAGTTGAAAAGGTATGAAGATTTGAAGAGGCATGGAAGAGATATTTAATGAAAAATCAAAATAGAAGAAGAGTGTGTCTCGGTGGATCAGATTAATATCTTGGTGGATATTCTACCTATGGGTTTGAACTTCGTGTTCATCTCTAAGCAGATTGGAGTTTGTTGACAGGTTCGAGCTTGTCTGAGGATTGAATTCCTCTCTACATGTTGGGTCATGTATGCAAACTGGGTTTTGCAGGAAATTTGGATCTTTCCAGGAAAGTTGGATCTTTCTATCTAGCTAGGTCTAGATTAAATTATAATTTGTAAATAGAATTATGTTTTAATAAAAGATATTCATATTCATATTTATTCTTCATATGTATCATTATGTTCAGATATAAATATATGATGATGTTATGATTGTTTTCAAATACACGTGAATGATTAATTTACAGTATTGGAAAGAGATTTATAAAGTTTAAACAGACATTGATTCACCCCCCCCTCAGTGTCTGGGACCTAGTTCAACAATTGGTATCAAAGCAAGGTGCATTCTCAGCAGTTTAACCACTGGAAGGAAGATTCTTAAAAAAAAAAACAATTGTTCATATCAGAACAATTCCACACATCAATTGTGGATACAATCAAAAATAGGTGGCATAATTAGTATCGTGAAAATGGCTGAAAGTATGAGGACATTAATTGAACCAAGCATGGATGTTCAAGTTCCCTTATTTGATGGAGCTAATTATGATGATTGGAGAGAATCTATGAAGAAGCATTTGAAGTCTAAAGGATCAAATGTATGGAATGTTGTTGCAAGTAAGAAGTGGTATATGAAGAATAAAACTAGATTTTGAAGAGAAAACCAGAAAAAAACAATTCAATTGCCTTACATTCCATCAAGAAAGGATTATCAAATGAAGTCAAGATGAAGTTCGGTTCCTACACTTTTGCCAGAAATCTATGGCTCAAGATAGAAGAAACATATAAAGCCAAGAATCAAAGTCCAGAAGAAGACATTAATCAAAAATCTAATGAAGATAGAAGAGAAGATTTGATAAAGGATGAAGAGATAAATGGAAGCATTGGGTTAGAATTTCATGAACATTCATATTGCAGCAGTTATGGTGATGTATACATCTTTAAAGAAAAAAGGGAAAACTTAATCATCCTTAAAAATTAAATTTTAATTACTAAAGATGAGGATTTGAGAAAATTGAAGGAAGACTTCATTACTGTAGTAGGAGATACTAAGAAGAAACTAAGCTTTTATCCTACTAAAGCTTTTGATGAAATTGAAAACAAATTCATGACCACTTTGGATGAATTTGAAAATCTTCAAAATATAAATGTGCTATTACAACAGCTAATGGATGAATCCGAGAAGAAAAGATATGGACAATACAATCATCCAGTAGACTTTGAAGAAAAGTTAGAATCCCTCAAGGTTAAGTTTCTATAATTAATAAAGAAGCATGAGTCAGCTGAAATAATAATAAATGAGCAAAGGATTCAGTTGGATAACAAATAAAGAGAATTAAAGACAGTCTGTTAGGATATTCCTATACTCCATCCTAGTCCTACTAGCTTTTCAATCATTTTCATTTTCAGTCTTTTAGGGTTTGCATGCACTTTTAGGGTTTGCATGCATTCTAGGGTTTGCATGCATTTCCAGTCATCAGTCCCAGCACCTAGCCCTCAGTTAGCTATCCCCCGGAGCTTCTTCCTGATCAATTTCAGCCCTCCTAGTGCCTAGTGCACCCTCCTTTCACCTACTGCATGAGAGATGCGCACTTCTTCACCTACCAGTCCAGTTATGTTCAGTTAACAAGAGTTCTCTCCCTGATTTTAGGCTTGACTCACTCTTTACTGACCTTATCACTCCGATGGACCTCCAGTGTAACTAAATAACCTGTTCTGACTCCAGTTAGCTCCATAAGCGCCCTCCACTGAGCCTCCTTCACTACATTAGTGCTTCCATGTGCCAGTTACACCTACCACATTCAGTTAGACTCGGTTTGACTTCTGGTTGACTATCACTTGTGCATTGATGACTTCACTGATGATGAGTTGGACTCCTAGTTATGACTTGATGACACTCCACTGATTATGGATCTGTCCATGCAGGCTAATTCGAATCACACCTAGGGTATTCGAATCCTGAGCATTGTATATTACGTGTTTACTATTCAGATTAATGTAACATGTGTAATTATTCTGCCTCTATCTGAGCTCCTTTGGATCTGTGTTCTTCTGCTTTATTCTTCTTCTGCCATTCCCATATCCTTTCATTGTGAGGTTTACATCATCTCTTTGGATCTACTGTGAGCATCTTCACACAGTCTTCTCAAATTTTAATTCTCAATTAGAAGATAAACTTAAAGAAATTAATATAGTAAAGGATGAAGTTAATTACCTGCAAGAAAAATTAACAACTCTAGAATCCATGGAAGATAATCAAGATTCTGAGAATGTTCTTGCTAACTTAGTAGGGCAGCTAAGAGAAAAAGAAAAAGAAAAGGAATTCTTGAAGTATCAAGTAGTCAATCTAACAAAACAAATTGGAGCTGCTGAAAAGATAATTTCTGAACAAGACATCCAGTTGGGAATGAAGCCTGAAAACTTTAAGTGGCAAGAAAATCTGAAGAAACAACCAAAGAATCAGGAAGAAGAGATCAAGGGTTTAAAAACCAAAGTTGATGATATTACTCAAGAAGTTCAAATGCTAAAGGATTGTGGCAAGTCAAAAACCTAGGTTGAAGAAATTAAAGGTACAAGTGAAATAATTTCAAATATGGAGATTCAAATTGAAGAAGCCAAAAGATTTGAAGAAGTTATGAAAACTCAGTTAAATAATAAGGAAAATCTCTGTCAAAAAATCAAGCTTGAAGTGGAAGAGGTCAAGAGTGAGGAAGGATCTACATGTCTCACAGAAAATGAGATAAATAAAAGTTATGCTGGAGCTCTTAAAGATACATTCACAAGAGGTGGAGAAAGGAAAGCGATGGATTATCTTCAACCCAAACTTCTTTATCCATACAAAGGAAATGAGAAGAGCAATCTATATAAAAGCTCAACCATTGTAGATAAAATTTGGAGTAAACAAAGACCAGCCCACGATAGAACTGGTCTTGGATACAAAAAGGATAAAGAAGTTGAGAAAGGGACTCCCATGTACAAGTTTGAGGAAGGTTCTTCTTCTTCAAAAAGACAGAGTGCAATCACAAATCAAATACCAGATCAAAAATCTGCCATGAGAAGGAATTATGGAAGACAAAGGATAAAACATGAAGCACATCAAAAAGGAAGCTTATCATATCATACTAACACTTGGTATGGTAACATATTCAATGGCTACTGCTCTACTTGTCACAAATATGGACACAATGCAGTGGAATGTAAAAATCATGAAAAGAAAAAGGGCTCCATTGACAAAATAAGGTGTAGGAGATGTAATTTTGTTGGGCACACAACAAAACTCTGCCATACTATAAGGTGCTATCAATGTGATGGATTTGGTCATAAAGCTCAAGTGTGTAGGAAGACGAGAAGTCAACCCAAGCATGAAAATGATGCTGCTAAGAAACCAAGACAAAATTGTAAGGACTCAGAGATGACAAGTACTCCAAACACACAAAAGGGAAAATTTAAGAAGGTCTGGAGACTAAAAGGAGGAGCTCTCAATCCTCATGTCAAAACAAATGATATTTGTGGAAAGGAAACCCTAGAAGAAAACATTCAATCTATAAATGATGACTATACCATTGATGAAGAAAATCCAATTAATGAAGAGGACTTGGAAATGACACTTTTACTTTGTTAGAAAGCATTTGTTGGATATCAGTCCAAACAAAACTGTCAAAACCAAGTTGCATCAGTTCAGGGGGAGACAGTTAACAATTGGCAATATGGCATAAATACAGCAGTCCAAGAAATAAATGAAGAAGGCTTCTTCAATTGGTTTCAAAGAAAGTACATAGTCAGGGGGAGCTGATTATATATTTCGCCACTTGTGTGGAAAGAAGAGAAGCACTATGATAGGGGGTGTCCATAAACTCATCATCCAAGTTCTAATTCAAAGATCAAGCTACGAGAAGACAAATAAGTAAGGAGAAGCATATTGGCAGGAGTAGTTGTCAAAAGAGGAGAAACAATTGCAAACTCTATGTCAAAATGGTTACAGTAAAAGGGCATAAAAAGTTATCATTTTCCATTGATGTCAAAAGGGGAGAGAAAACTCTATGAAGCACATCGACAAGGGGAGTTGTGACAGTTTGTTGCCATCAATGACAAAGAGGGATATTGTTGAGAAGTTGTCATTGATATCAACAGTCTAATGACAAGAATGTTTCTAGATGCTATTAATATCAAGGATGTCATTATGATTATTGATGTCAACACTATAGAGGGAGTTCATTAATGCCAACAATGCAGGAGGAGCATGTTTGACTAATGGTGAAGATGAAAGGAAATAGTTTTTATATTATCGGAATTCATAGAATATCTATTACTATCTTAACAAGTGTTGAAAATATCATATAAAGAAAAATATTCCAAAGCATTAGAAGAACAGAATGAAGTCCTATTTGAAAAGAAAAAATTAAAAGAAGATTAAAAAAAAGAAAGTCTAAAAGAAAGTTAACGAATATCAAAAGAAAATTAAAAAATGAAGGTTAAAAAGATTAAAAGAAAAATTACGTGAAAGTGAGGTTGAAATAAAAAGGAAGTTCGGTAAAAGTGGATGAAAATATGAAAGAGGTATTTTCCCATGGTATTTAGAAGCCCATGGTATTTACTCATTATATGTGCAAATATAAAATAAAAAGGATTTAATTAATATGGTTGTTGAAATATTAATTATATTGAAAATGTTGAAATGTGTTAGGATATTCCTATACTCCATCCTAGTCCTTCTAGCATTTCTGTCATTCTCATTTTCAGTCATGCATGCAAAATTAGGCTTTGCATGCATCCTAGTCATCAGTACCAGCACCTAGTCCTCAGCAAACTATCCCCCAGAGCTTCCTTCAGATAAGTTTTAGCTCTCCTAGAGCTTAGTGCGCCCTCCTTTCACCTACTGCATGAGAAGGGCGCCTTTCTTCACCTACCAGTCCAGTTTAGTTTAGTTATCTTCATTTCTTTCCTTGATTTAAGGATTAATTGACTCCTAACTGACCTTATCACTCAGATGGACCTCCAGTGTGACTAGATAGCCTATTCTGACTCCAGTTAGCTCCATCTGCGCCCTCCACTAAGCCTCCTTAACTACATTAGTGCTTCCATGTGCCAGTTACACCAACCACACTCAGTTAGACTCAGTTTGACTCCCGGTTGACCATTACTTGTGCATTGATGACTTCACTGATGAGAAGGTGGACTCCTAGTTATGATTTGATGACTCTCCACTGATTATAGATCTTTGCATGAAGGCTAATTCGAATTACACCTAGTGAATTTGAATCCTCATCCTCAGCATTGTATATTTACCAGTTTACTATTCAGATTAATGTAACATGTGTAATTATTCTGCCTCTATCAGAGCTCCTTTGGATCTATGTTCTATTGCTTCTCTCTTCTTCTATTATTCCTAAATTCTTTCATTGTGAGGTTTACATCATCTCTTTGGATCTTATGTGGGCATTTTCACATGGTACCAGAGCCATTTGAGAGTATATTCTACCTCCAATCTTGAGAGTTTTTGGCAGGTATTTCAAAGTTCCAGCAGTTACAGCAGCAAATTCAACAGTTTCTATTTGCACTTGTTCCAGTAGTCAAGATGAGCAATTCGAATGCTTCTTCTTCTTCTCTTTCTCCTATGATTTTCACTCCCTTCAATTACTTCGAATGGAAGGGTAAGATGAAAATACTCTTGAAATCGAGAGGGTTCTCTAGAATAGTTGAGGAAAAAGATGCCATACCACTTCAAGCTGTAGAGAGAATCAAGCATCTAAATAAAATAGATGAATCCTTTGAATGCATTTGCCTTCACATGTCTGAAGATCTATTGTTTCATGTTGAAGGAATGAAGTCTCCTAATGAGTTATGGACAAAATTGGAGAGTCTCTTTGGCAAACAAGATGGGCTAAGAGGCCACATTCTCAAAAATGAATTGGTTTCCCTCCAACCTAGCAATTTTGAGAGCATCCAAGAATTCTTCTCAAAATTTCACAATTTGAATTTACAATGGAAGCACTGTGGCATCACTAAAAGTGATGAGCAATTGGTACTCTCCATATTGAGCAAACTTGGATCTCAATTTTCTATCTTTGTATCTACTTTCCATTCTGTTCGAATGTCAATCCCTGGATGGAAGTTTCCCACTTTAAAAGACTTTGCTGCAACCTTCACTCAAGAAGAGGTCAAATTGATTCAAATGGGTCCCATCAAAACCTCCAAAGATCTAGCTCTTCTAGCTGGTGAAGCAAGTGGAGCGAATGCAAAAGGGAGGCAAAGAGACAAAGGCAAGAAGCCATCAAAATCCAAGAATGACAAACAAAAGAGACCAAATTTTTCCTACTGCAAGAGAGGAAACCATCCTGAGAAAGCTTGCATGCACAAGAAAATTGATCTTCTAACCAAGCTTCTTGAACAAAACAAAATTGTTGTTCCAAAAGAAGCAAAGATGTCTGATTCTAGAAGTGGATCTGATGATTGCCATGCATTGATGGCTGGTTTTTCAAAAACAAAAGCCCTCCTCATAGATTCTAGAGCCTCCAACCACATGATTGCCTCTGAAGAATCCTTCTCCTCCTTAGATCTCCAAGATGGGCCTACCATTCACATGGGAGACAACTCTCATATTTCTGCCAAAGGATTGGGCACAGTTCATATGGAGCATGGTAAGTTCAAAAATGTCTTATTCGTTCCTTCTCTAACAGCTAATTTGTTGTCGTAGTATTTCCATTAATGAATAACAAGAAGTACAATAGGCGAAGGAGGGATTAGCTATTGGAGGTCGATCTAGGGTTTCCTAGAGGAGATCAGTGGATTAGTTCGTGGAGGAGAGTATCGCCCTCACGGCGAGCCTTGGGGGGCATGGCGACGGCGGGGGTTCCCCGCGGCACTGGCGCAAATGGATTTGGGTTAACAAATCACGGTATGCAAAGAAGGCTGAGTCCGAGAGGTTGTCTCCCGAAGGCCTCTGCGATCCCGGCTTTGCAAATCCGTGCAGAAAAAGTGCGGGAGAAGGTGGATCTTTGGAAAGAGACAACCCTGATAGGTAAGTTCATTGGTCTCTAGCCACGGGAGAAAGACCTGATCAAGTGGATCAAGAGCACATGGAACCTGAGGGGAGAATACGACCTTCACCTTGGTGCCAAGGGTTTCTTTACTATTATTTTCTTCAATGTGGAAGACAGAGATAGGATACTGGAGGGGGGGGCCTATTTCTTCTTTTCTGTTGGTTTGTATCTCATACCATGGAAGGAGCGTTTTAACCCAGAAACAGAGGATATGAAGGTTTCTCTAGTATGGATCAGGTTGTTCTCTCTTCCCTGCGAATTTTGGGACCCATAAATTCTACGGGACATTGGCAATACCATAGGAGAGTTCATCAAGGTTCAGGAAAATACTAGGCAGCAAAGGCATACAACCTGTGCCAGAATTTGTGTCTATATGGACCTATCGAAGGAACTCCCAAAGGCTATAAACCTGACATGGGAAGATGAAGAATGGATACAGCCCCTGGACTATGACCAGTTACCCTTTCGATGCAGAACATGCCACGAATATGGACATTTTGGGAGAAATTGTCTGTTGAATCTCCAGACTAAGCCTCTCTCCCAAGTTGACCAGGAGGGGAAAAAAGACAAGGAGGGGTTTACCCAGATCTGCAACAGAAGGAAACCCCGATCAGAGGAAAACCAGAGGAAGGGGAAGGAGAAGGCAGAAAACGGGGCAACCAGTAAAAACTTGTTTCAGATCCTGGAAGAAGTTAATAAGGAGGGTGAGATTCCCAACGAGGACAAGGAGAAAGAAGTCGTTGGAACAGTAGAAGCCGGAGAAATAGTGATCCCGGATGCAGCACTGGAAGATGTGACAATAGCTATGGAGGAAGATGGGGAAGAGGAAGTAGATCTGGGAGAACTAGACCTGGATGAGTTGGAGAGAGGATGTGAAAAAAATAAGGGAGAGGGGTATGTATCCAGGAGACAACTGGAACTCCTCCAGGATGCGATCATCAAGACCAGAGCTAATCAAAAGCTGGGCATCCGTGCCGAATCCCAAATGGGGAGTAAGCGAAAATCCTTGGAGGGAGATCTGAGGCAGGGTAGGAAACCCAATAGACAGAGGATAACAGAGATAGGAGTAAGGCTAATTGAATCTGGGCAGTACCCGTCTATTAAGGCAACCTTTTCTGCTGTCAGCCAAGTTTCCCAATGAAAGTGTTATCCGGGAATATAAGGGGCTATAATCATCCCCGTAAAATTAAAGCGATAGCTAGAAAGGTGAAAATGGAGAAGCCTGATGTCCTTTTTCTTCAGGAAACAAAATGTTCTACTGCTACTCTGGATAAGTTAGGTCAAAGGATGTGGAAAGGTTGTCAGGTTATGGCGATCGATGCAGCTAGCTTTGCAGGTGGTCTGGCTATTCTATGGCAACCCAGGGCAGTTTCTATGAATAATTGGAGGGCAAACCAGTTCTCTCTCTCTTGCGATTTCCAGATCATGCACTCTAGTCGTTCTGGTTCTTTGGTTAATATTTATGGACCCAGTATTGCTCCTCTTAAAGACCAATTTCTATGCTTCTTTTCATGGCTCTTTTGAAAGGCTCAGGACGACTCATGGATTGTCGGGGGAGATTTTAATTTAATCTCTTCTTTGGAAGAAAAAAAAGGGGGGAGAAGATGTCTTGATAAGTACCAGGAAGCTTTTAGGGATCTGCTTAGACAAGGGCCGTTGATCGATGTTGAAACAGGGAATGGTTGGTTCACTTGGAATAATAAAAGAGGAGGAAATCATTTGGTTTCCTCCAAATTGGACATATTTTTGGCCTCTGGGGATATAGCACGTGGGGTTAGTGAAGTCAATGCCAGTGTTCTCCCGGCGGCAGGATCTGATCATTGGCTAATCTGTTTGGGCTGGGACATGACCAACAACAATATTTTCAAACCTTTTTCGTTTTGAGCAATTATGGTTGGACCACAAATATTTCAAGGACTTGGTGGGGCAGTGGTGGCAGGAGATGGTCCCCCCTGAGGGGTCAGGAATGTACCAATTCCAACAAAAACTAAAGATCCTGAAAGGAAAAATCCGGACTTGGAATAAGGAGGATTTTGGCAATATATTTCAGGATAAAAAGAAGTTGATTGAGGAACTGGAACTCCTGCAAAGAAAAGGAATGGCAGAGGGCTGGAGTGATGACCTCAGAGAGAAGGAACAAATCTTGATGGAATAATTAGAAGCCAGAGAAAGGAAAGAGGAGATATATTGGAAGCATAAGTCACGAGTCCAATGGTTACAGGAGGGTGAAAGGACTCAAAATTCTTTCACAACACTGTCATTCAAAATCGACACAGATCTAAGATCTTTAAGCTCAGTTCGGCTAATGGAGAACATCTGGACAACAGAGAAAGTATTGCTGATGAACTGGTCCACCACTTCGAACTAATCCTCAAAGAAGATAGATAGGATCGCAGTCAGGACATCTCCAGAATAACCAACTTGATCCCGAGGTTGGTCAGTCAAGAGCAGAACAAAATGTTAAACAAGCCTATATCCCTGCAAGAGGTAGAGGATGCTATGAATCAAATGGCTTTAGGAAAGGCCCCAAGACCGGAGGGCTTTACCTCCAATTTCTTTCATTCCTTTTGGGATCTCATCAAGTATGAGGTCCATCTTATTGTGGAGGAGTCCAGGCGAAGTGGGGGAGTGATAAAAGCCTTTAATGCTACTTTTATTTCTCTCATTCCCAAGGAAGATGGTGCTGACACTCCCGAAAAATTCAGACCAATAGCTCTTTGCAATATGATGTACAAGTTAATCACTAAGGTGATCGCCAATCGACTTAAGCCCATTCTTCCCCTGCTGATCAGCCAGGAACAATCTGGCTTTGTGGAAGGGAGACAAATAGTGGATGGTATTATTCTTGTTCAAGAGACAATGCATTCCCTCAAATTATCTAAGAAACCTAGTATTCTTATCAAGCTTGATATTGCCAAGGCTTATGATAAGATAAGTTGGCAGTACATGAGGGGAATTCTGGAGGCTTTTGGCTTCTGCAGGGTCTGGGTGGACTGGATTATGAATTTGGTGTCTACCCCATTCTTCTCCATTCTTCTCAATGGATCCCCAACCAGAATTCTTCAAGCCTCCTGAGGTATCAGACAAGGGGACCCTCTCTCTCCTTTTCTTTTTATCCTTATGGCTAAAGGCCTCAGTAAACTCCTACAGGCCCAAGTGGCTAATGGGGGAATTCGGGGTCTTCAGCTGCATGTTGGTATGGAGAAACAAACGTACCAGCAGTTTGTGGATGATACTATGCTCATGGGGCACCCTTCAGTCCAAGAGGCAAGGACCTTCAAAAACTTCCTAGTCCAGTTTGCGAAGGCTTTAGGCCTATAAGTTAATCCCGGCAAGTCTCAGGTGTTTTTCCTCAACACTCCAGCTCCAACGCAACGCAACATCCTGAGAATTCTTGGTTTCCAACGGGGATTGTTCCCGACCAAGTATCTTGGTGTTCCTTTAAGCGATGGAATGATTCGACAGGTTTCTTGGCAGGATCGGCTAGACAGGAACAGCTGGACTTTACATCCACTAAACCTACCTAGTAGACTGGTGCTGGTCAAAGCTGTTCTCCAGGCGATGCTGGTGTACTTATTTTCTATGTTATCGGCTCCCAAAACGGTTTTGAAGGAGATTCGAGGTATGCAGAGAACCTTTTTGTGGGGAGGAAGGGGCGAGAAGTCAAAATTTGCTCTAGTAAACTAGGAAACCATTTGTCATCCCAAGCTTCAGGGTGGTTTAGGGTTGCGGGATCCAGCAATTTTGAGCAAGGTCTACGGAGCTAAAATCTGGTGGAGATGGTGCACCCATGATAGCGAACCATGGGCGAGGCTTTAGTGCAAAGTATGCTCAGGAGAAAGAGAAAAATCATCTTATCATATTTAATGAAGAAAGGCATGGATCCCATATATGGAATAAAGCATACCAGGGTAGAAAGGTGGTCCAGGACCACAGCTTCCGGGAAGTCCAAAACGGGCTGGATGCAAACTTTTGGGAGGACTCGTGGAACCAGTTTCCTATTCTGGGTGATGATCCTAGGTGGCAGTCTATTAGGGACCAGGGTTTGGTAGCAAGAAAGATCAAAGTTGGACACTATTGGGTACCCGAGGCTCAGGAAGGATACCAGAAATGGAGGGATGCAGAACAATGGGACACCACATCTTCGGATGAGCTGGTTGCATCTTTTAACCAATTGCTCCAAGAACGATTCATTAGGCGAAATCCAGGGAATGATAAAATCAGATGGGGACATTCTCAGAAGGGAGTGTTTAGCATCAAGGAGGCCTACGATATCCGTACCCAAACCAACGAAGAGGTGGATTAAATATGGGAGAAAATTTGGGCCATGAACATTTGGCCCAAAATCTCGTTGTTTGGCCATCAATGATCTAGGTTGCAGTTTTATTAATGATGATGCAGGACATTCTGTACCTCCCGCGAGCGGGCTATATCGTCAGAGATGCGACAATGATTATGGAGCAGGCCTTTAAATGGAGGAGGTTCATCAACCAAGGCATTTGGATTTATTGCCATAATCTTCCAGGTGGGTGCTCCGTGTATTCTGCAAAGTTCTGTAAGTGAGAGAGAAGGTGGTTTTCAAGAGCTAGACCTCCTGATTTAAGAATTCCCCCTGTCATGGCTCCTCGTCGTCGCCATAAGGGCTGCTCTTTGTCTGGCCAAGGGGAGCTGTGGATTTTGGAGGCTGGGGATTCCTCTGGGCATGGAAATTCTGGAGGAGGTCGAGCCACGAGGGCTTCTACTAGAGCCGGCATTCGGGCTTCTGCTTCTTTCTTTAATGGTCGTATTCCTCAAGTTGTTCGAGAGGAAATCGAAGCAACTGAGCCGGCTCTGTGGAATGAGGTCAGGAACATTCCCCGGGATGAGCTTGTCGAAGAAGCTACAGATTGGGTGATGGACCCGGGCCATACTATAGGCCGCGCCTCCCTCTATGAGCGGACCGTGATGACTCACTAGGTCACGAAGAACCTTCTGGCTAATGTATTGATGGAAGCCTACAATAAGAACCAGGGGGATGACGAGCCTGTGCGGGCTTGGAAGATCCATAACATGGATAACTGAATCATGCATGTGAAGATCGATGCTATAGCTAAGAGAATCGGCATGGAATTTGTGGTCAAGAAGAAATGGGACGAGGAACCAAGAATCTTGGGAGGTGAATGCACTAGGACTCCACCAGTTACAGTCGAGATGCAGACAGAGAATTTGGGCGAACCCAGCTCCTGCAAGCTGGCGACGGATTCGTCGGACAAGACCCTGCCCGTTGTCAATGTCGACTAAAGGTCTGTCTTGCTGATAATGTTCAGTTTTCTAGGTTTTTGGTTTCACAGTCTAAGTAGTTTTTTCATTATCTTTGATAGGTTGTTTAAAATAGGAGTTGAACATCTCTGTTTATGTCAACATTCCTGTTTGGCAAAGTTTAAGCCGGGAATAGTCCAGTTCAGTCTTTTACAAACTTGTGGTAAGGGATTCCTGTTTGGTTGCTTGCAGTCGGGAATGCTCTGTGATAGTCTGGATAATATGGGTCAAGCTATGTACTCTGTTTACATGCAATAATATATAGTTGTTTTATTTACAAAAAAAAAAAACAGCTAATTTGTTGTCAGTATATCAAATGACTCATACAGGATCACCAAAGCAAGTAATTTTTGGTCCAAACACAGTAGAGATTACAGAAATATCCACTGGAAAGGTTATAGTGAATGGAATTGCTAATCATGCCTCAAAGGCATATGAGTGCTCACACTTCATGCCTTTCTCTCCGACTATTCCTTCAGATTCTGATGAAGATCACAGTGAGTCCTCTTCCAATGAAGAAGAAGATTAAGATTTTGATGTTGAAATCATGGTTCAAGAAGATTCAGATCCAGAACCAACACCTATTCTCAGTCCAGATTTGAGGTCAATATGGGCTCACACAGTCCTTGCTACTACTGAGAACACAATTGATGACTTATCTATTCACAGAACTGTTAGACTTCAGTATAATGCCAACCTTGCATTATGCCATCCACCTCTCCATGAGAGATGCAGCATGATGATGGCGTTCTCTCATCCATCTCTTGGAAAGGCTCCTCATGTTCCATTCGCTCCAGTTACAGAAAGAGTTCCTGAAAGACTTGCTTCGTCCAACACATTCTCCACATAGTGGGAGGCATATCAAGAGACTAGATCCAGATCTAGCTTCTACTTTGACTTCCTACAAGGGATCAGCTTGCCAAGTCTTTTGCAAAAGTTTTCACTGATGAAAGCTTCTTTCTTTTCTGCATAGTATGATGGTTCTTTGAGTTATTTACTATTCTTTTGAGGGGGGGTATTTTTCCCATGAGGTTTTCCCCATTTCCTCGGTTTATGGACAGTTCTTTATTTTTCTATCATTTCTTTGATTGTATGGGTGACCTTTGGTCCTAGTTACCAGGGCCCAGGATGGATTAAGGGGGGGTGTTAGGATATTCTTATACTCCATCCTAGTCCTTCTAGCATTTCTGTCATTTTCATTTTCAGTCATGCATGCAAAATTAGGCTTTGCATGCATCCTAGTCATCAGTACCAGCACCTAGTCCTCAGCAAACTATCCCCCGGAGCTTCCTTCATATCAGTTTTAGCTCTCCTAGAGCTTAGTGCGCCCTCCTTTCACCTACTGCATGAGAAGGGCGCCTTTCTTCACCTACCAGTCCAGTTTAGTTCAGTTATCTTCAGTTCTTTCCTTGATTTAAAGATTAACTGACTCCTAACTGACCTTATCACTCCAATGGACCTCCAGTGTGACTAGATAGCCTATTCTGACTCCAGTTAGCTCCATTTGCACCCTCCACTGAGCCTCCTTCACTACATTAGTGCTTCCATGTGTCAGTTACACCAACCACACTCAGTTAGACTCAGTTTGACTCCCGGTTGACCATTACTTATGCATTGATGACTTCACTGATAAGAAGGTGGACTCCTAGTTATGATTTGATGACTCTCCACTGATTATGGATCTGTGCATGAAGGCTAATTCGAATTACACCCAGTGAATTCGAATCCTCATCCTCAGCATTGTATATTTACCAGTTTACTATTCAGATTAATGTAACATGTGTAATTATTATGCCTCTATCAGAGCTCCTTTGGATCTATGTTCTATTGCTTCTCTCTTCTTCTATTATTCTTAAATTATTTCATTGTGAGGTTTACATCATCTCTTTGATCTTATGTGGGCATTTTCACAAAATGAAGAGTTACTTAGCTTTTGAAAATTAATAAAGAGACATGTGACTTATGTGAAAAGTCATAATATTTCATATTCAAAAGGTTTGATTAGTTAATTAATTAAATCTGTAAATAAGACAGAGATTTAATTAATTATTAATGAACAGAACTAAAATTGAGATTCGAAGAGGTGTGAAGAACTAGAAAAGAAGTTTAATTATAAAACAAAATTAAAATAGCAGAGAAATGAAAGGACATGTTTGTTTGAAAGAGATGTAGCTTTTCAGTTTGAAGGGGTATGAGTTGAAAAGGTATGAAGATTTGAAGAGGCATGGAAGAGATATTTAATGAAGAATCAAAATAGAAAAAGAGTGTGTCTCGATGGATCAAATTAATATCTTGGTGGATATTCTACCTATGGGTTTGAACTTCGTGTTCATCTCTAAGCAGATTGGAGTATGTTGACAGGTTGGAGCTTGTCTGAGGATTGAATTCCTCTCTACATGTTGGGTCATGTATGCAAACTGGGTTTTGCAGGAAATTTGGATCTTTCCAGGAAAGTTGGATCTCTCTATCTAGCTGGGTCTAGATTAAATTATAATTTGTAAATAGAATTATGTTTTAATAAAAGATATTCATATTCATATTTATTCTTCATATGTATCATTATGTTCAGATATAAATATATGATGATGTTATGATTGTTTTCAAATACATGTGAATGATTAATTTACACTGTTGACAAGAGATTTATAAAGTTTAAACAGACACTGATTCACCCCCCCTCTCAATTTCTGGGACCTGGTTCAACAAGCACAACTCCATAAATGCATGCATGCATGCATATATATTAAGAGCCACTAGCTCCCGGGAATCATTCATACACTAGACCTGATAGGTGGCACTAATATGATAATTGCAATTGCTTTGGTTAGTTTGGTTTGGGTTGGAAATGGTTTGGGTTTCCTTCGATTGATTTTCTTATTTTTCAATATAACGTTATGCTTGTTATTTATTTCAAAAGATGTTTTGCAAGAACTTGGAGCAAGCCCTTCAATGTCAGTAAATCAAGGTAAAGGTTGTAGCATAATTTGTATTCATTCAGCCTTCAAATAGCGAGGTCAACGGTTGTCCCACAACCCAATTATATCAAAAACAGTCAATAAATGAAGGGATCCATGAATTTATGGGGTCTTCCACCAAAATGGGGGCAATAGTCCAACGGGAACAGCAACCCAGCAGCTAGGCTCTTTAAAACAAATTCTCGATCAATATCTATCTTATCACATAGGATAGATAAGCTGAAAAATATAGGGGGTGGGGATAAGAAGTTGGATTGGATTTTTTCAGTTCTTATTTCGTATATAATCCTTGAAGTACCTTCTTTTCCATTCTTAACCCCCTGCTAATCAAGACTTCAGCCTAAGAGATTTAGTTTCGAGTGTGCAATGACGACATCATAAAAAGTTTTACAACAAATGCAAGTGACCTGCTCTACATGAGCGCCTTCTTCCTTTGGAGGATAGAATTGAAGCACATCGGTTAATAAGAGACTTTCTCTTAAAGGAAATGAGTGGTAATAACATCAATATGAATCAGTCATAATGGGTTATAAGTCAGCAACTTCGTCTAGTGCTATTGTTTGCAATAGGTTATGTTTTTATTTTGATATAAATGGTATTTCATAACGGATTGCAATGGTATGCATGACCGTCGTTGTGTTGGGTATCTGTTACAGGTTTTATCGCTCATAATGCTTGTATTCATTACCTTAAATCAATTAGAAGAGATCAAATCAATGAATATTAAACGAGCAGGTGATACTAATAGAAGTAGTAGTGACAAAATTGTATCTATGTTACCTTTTGAGCAGGTCATATTCGAATCTGCATTGTACAGGCTAAGCGCAAAATAGCATGGCATTTGAGTATCATTATACTTGCTCCTCCATGTTTCTATATATGTCACATGGTCAGTATGATGGTTGTAGCAGAGAATTGGATTGCTTGGAATCGAAGACTAATTGAAATAGAAATTGCACTTGCTATGACTACAATTCTGCATTTGGAAAAAAAAACTAATAATTTGATGACAAATGGTATAATTAGAAACTAGAAATATGTATGGTTGTTCAAATTTCCATAATTAATCTTACCTAATTTGGTTGTTCTTCTTAGTTATAGAGTCATGTACACATCACACTTTGTTTCCTTAATTTATGGTAAGTAGTCTACAGCGGAGAGAAAATCCATGAAAGGTTAACATCATTTTTAAATATTTAAAGCTTTATAATGTCGAAGCAATTATGTAAAAGTAGAACAATTTCATTGATGTAAAATTTAGGCAAGGGATAATAGCCAAAATAGAAAAACAATCAATACATGTGCTGGAATGATATTAAAACAATCTGCAGAATAGAATGAAAGAACGCATATAGGAAATGGTTCTTGAACTTGCAATGCAAAGAAACAATTACAGATTTGTTGCCGAGAAAGGAAAAAAAACTAGCTATAGCTAGCTAGAGTTTAGAAACAAATGACATAATTGTTCAAATAAAAGAACTAGATACCTTTGAGAATGAAGTTGTAACAGACACGTTTTATGATTGCCATTACTTGAATGTCAACATGTCTTTTGTATAGACTATTGCCCATACAAAATTTAACCCGAAAGAAAGAAATGGTTTTTGTTTGCTAATAATGTTTCTATGTACTAGTCGTAAAAAAAAAATCAAAATTTAATGCTAGGGATGCTGAATGTTGGGATAAGTTTCTTTTGCATGAACAAAATCTACCATCTGACTACTTTCTACCATTTATATTATACATATTGGCTTGTTCTATTGTGTTTTCTACCAGCATTTTTTTCCAAAGGGGAATTGTCATGGCAAAGTCTCGGACAGACAAACCAAATTTGAACACCGTCTTGAGAGCCAAACTTAAAGAAATTTTGAATCTATGTCTATATCAAATTTCTGGAATCTAATTATCCATAATAACAGTTATCCCTGTTTAGCCACATTGACAAATTGCAAATTCCAATTGCCATTTTCTTTCCATTTTTTTTATTTTTCAGAAGCAACAATTGCAAGGGAAATTGAAATGTAAATTGCAAAAGCAAAGAGGATTATACACATGGACAAAAAAAATTCTTTGAACATGACCACTCTTTTTTCCTATCCACTGGAAGACAATTATTTGCATATTGTATATTGAACAAAGACTATCTAGGGCTGTAGCATATAAAAACTATTTTTGAATAGTTGTTAGGTAGCTATAAGGGAGGTTAAATACAAGTATGTATCTGGGACTTGTCTCGCCACTTTGAACCATTCCTGTTATAGAAACTGGCATGTTGCAATTAATCATTGCCCTCTGCCAATATTTTTTTGCAAGGGAAGTTGTCTTTGCAAAGTGTCGGGCACACAATCAAATCCCAATGCTCTGTTGGGAACTGAAGTGAAAGGAACTTTGAATATCTGTCTATATCAAATTTCCGGCATCCTGCTATGCATTAAAACAATTGTATTTGTCTAGCCACTTTAAGAAATTGCAAATTCCAATCGACATTTTTTTCTCCTTTTTCTTTTTCACTAGCAACAATTGAAACGAAAATTGAAATGCAAAGTGAAAAAGCATAAAGAACTATACATATAGAGATAAAATATTTTCTTTAAACAAGATCATTCTTTTTTCAATCGAAGACAATTATTTGCGTACTGTACACTAAACAAATGCCAACCAGACATATAGTATGCAATCTACCAGAGAAATTTATTTCTGGATAGCCACTATCTAACTATTCCGAACTTTTTATGGCAGTATGTAGTTGACTTCTGTATACAGGTATTGAGAAACGATAGACAGAGGTCATGAAAGAAATGCACGTTACATTAACTGTTTCGGCATCAAACACAATAAAAAGGGATAACATGACACAGCATCAAAAGAAGAATGATGGGAAAAGCTTCATAAATTTTCGTTTTTGTCTCTAAACTAAGAAAACAATAGTTCAATGTGTCACATAGCTACATTGAATAAATCTAACCAGATCAAATATGCAACAGGAATGCTTTAGTGTCAATCAGTCTTTCACACATGCAAATAGAGCTATAGCTAATTCTGTGAAGAATGTTTTTTTCTTTATTTTACAAAGGAAAAATAAAACATAGACAGGTCTCTGTACAATATTGTATTTAGCAAAAGAAAGATCATACAGATGCTAAGCCAGAAAATAGTGTGAAGTTTTAAACAGAGTTGGAGGCTTTTTTTATATAGGGAAAAAAAGGAAAACTTTAGTTTTTTGCCAAAACGGAACTGTTGCTCTATTTGCACGAATACCCAACAAGGGAAATGAAGTTGAAGCAATTGTCTCAGTATATAAGATCCAGCAAAAGTCCCAAAAAAATAAACTAGAACTTGTATAGAACAAAATATAGGCTAGTACTCCACATTTTCAACAAACTTCAATTTTTTGATATGCAAATGTTTTTAGACACTAACAAAATTGTTGATGTTCTTTGTCAATCACTGTAAACTAGTTTGCAACAGCCATAATTTTCTTATTTTTGGTGATACTATTGTCCTTAGTCAGCATGTATAGTCAGTCCTTCTTGGCATAGTCTTCGCAAATGGAACACTGTGGCAGAAATTATTTTTGTATAAGCTTCATAAGAAGTTCTTGCAACCACGGGACAACATTCTTTTAAATGTGGGTTGCACACACTACATTCAACAATACTGTCCTCCATTTCCAAGTTGCATTCGACATAGTGCTCATATTTTGTTGTTGTTTGTTGTTTGCAAAATGAGAAGCTTGATGAATTTTGGACCATCAGTCAATTGCATTTTTCACATATTTTTCGGAATGGAGATGCAAAAGCATTATTTGCTTTTAGCAATACTACTATTTGCATATATAATATGTGTTTAATGTTTGCTTTAATTATTTTTTGAACTAAACAGGAACAAGGAAAAGACCCATAACATATCAACTATAGGTTTAGGAATGAAGTTACCCGAGTCTTTGACAGCATCATCGAAAGAAAATCATGTTTTGTGAAATTATCATTAAGAATGTCAATGAATGTTGGTGCAAACAGATGCAACATATGGCTTCCTTTCGGACCATTCTTAACAATATTCTTGAATAAGTACAATGGTGCAATGTCAGTTGTCAATTGTTCTTGTATTTGTAGGAACGGGTCTTTGTAGTGTTCATTAAGTTGAACCTGGAAGAGAATGGAAATTCGATTACTACGATCGGTTTTGTTGAAGAATTCAAAACATACAGAGTTTTTTGCATGTTCAAGTGAAAGCAAACAGATATAAAATGCAACTGAATAAAAAAAGTAGATTTTTCTTAGAATCGGCTACAAGGCTTACTGTGGCATAGTCATTTGTGGTGTCACTATCTTTGATAGTCAACTCATACTGTGTGTTGGTTAGCTCGCATGCAATGACAAGTGCAGTAACAGAGCCTACAAAGTAGCTGTTGTTTGACACTGAAAGTTCTCTAACAGTTGTATTTGGTGCAAGTTTACGGTATTTACAAACTAGTTCTATGTTTTCAATTATGGTTTTATTCAATAGCAAAATGCAATATTCCACATCTCCTCTGTCATATGGCGCTTTATTTATTTTTTTTAAATCGAACTCTATAATTATGACACTCATTTCAAGCATGAAGTGATCAACAAAGCAAACTAATCAAATTGTCATTTATGTTTATTGTTATGATCAACTGACCATCTTTGTCAACTAAATCTACATGAACAAATTGTGATCTTGCAGGTGAGCCAGAAGTTTTTCTTTGCCTAGGTCCGTACAATGCTAAAATGTCTCCTTCGAAGACATTGATGTATGATGTTGAATAGATTTGAATTATTGAGGATGGTTGCACGGATGCTTGTTTCAATCTAGAATTCCAAAGAAAAGAAGAATGTTAAGAAAACTGCATTTTTTTCAAACTTATATACAAACTTAGTATTGGAGAATAGCTAAATATGTGTAAAAATATCGTAAGATAAATTGTTTATACCTCTTTAGCCTATCATCATCGGTTGTTTTCTCCATTTGATGTTGCAATTGGTTCACTATTTCCTTATGAAATGATCTTTTGACTATTTGTTCATGAGAATTCATAGGTCTTAATCATGAAACTGTCGATTTTGAAAAGAAATACAAATACAAAGCTAAAAAAATGAACTTGAATTTGTAGAAATTTCCCATAGCCATTAGATGAAGACATAAATGTATACCAAAAAAGCCATATTTTTTGCAAAACACAACATAGCTACATCTACCAGAAAGAAAACAAAAAAACAGCTACAGGTTTTTTGTCAGAGTTATTTGTTATATTGCATTTTGTTTGCTATAAGTGTTGGCTGCTTGTTTTATGTTCTTTTTTGGTTGTATAAACAATATAGTTTACACAATAACGAATCTAGTCACAACGAATTTGTTTCTATGACTATGATTTCGAACATAAAAAAAAAAGGAATGACCATTGTTCGCAGCAAACAATATTTATTGTTTGATGAATTAGACTTTTTTTTCTGCAATGGAAACCAATATAATTTTGTTTCATATCATTGTCAAAGCAGTTGAAAGACAAGTTGCATAATGATCATTCCAGTAGGCATTAAATACATTAAAGTCAAGATTATTGTCTTCTAGATTCGTCCAATAAAGATCAAGCATCAAGCATAGACCCAGCAATAGTTGTTGTCTTAGTTGTATGTAACTTGAAGCCATTGCTTAACACGTATGATTCTAGTTTTAGTTTGTGGATATTGTCATGTCAATGTTGAAGTCACCAACAATCAAGGTGAGTTTGTTTTGGTGGTTGTCTAATATAATGGTATCCAAAAATCTAAAAAGAGCATTAAGAGGGGAATGTGGTATGTTGTAAATGTGGATGAGTCTAAAATTATTGTTGTTGATTCTGAATTGGATAACAATTGCCTCAGTATAATTGGTTGCTTCATTTCTTGAATCATGGATGGCTATGTTTTTCCGAAAAGATGTTAAAATGCCATGTATGCAGAATGCTCCTATGCAATTATATTGTTTTGTCAATATAGTTTCTTTAGGGACAAAATGTGCATGTGTTTCTTGGAAACATAGTATATCTTATTGCATCAATTATTTGTCATTGATTATATATTCCATATGCAACAACAGACTTCATGTAATCAACGAGCAAATCAACAAATGATTTTGTGTTTTTATCGATGAGACACCATATTCAAGTTGTAGACATGCATCGTTTTCTAGTCTATTTATTTCATCAATGGCCTTTTGATACATTGAGAAGTTTTTTGGTTTTAATTTGTTTACAAGATAAAGAGAATGAATGTTTTTGACATGAGAGAGAGCAGTATACACAAGTCCATGTTGACCAATGCCCTTGGGATCAAATGGTAATATGGTCATAGTAAGTCATTGTGCTCTATACATTGTTCATGCACATGCTAATTGAATAGTAAATTGTTATCTATAAAGCTTTTTTTAATTTTCAAGTGTCACTCGGACAAAGATTCTTTTGATCGGCATCCAATTAGGCATGATGCCATATATATATAAAGGTTGCATAGCAGCTCTTTGCACAATTCTAATTAATGGGTCTAAAAATTCTATCCATATGATATCAGCTATATTTTGTTTATAGTCTTTAAAAATGCCTTCTGCACTATTCACCAAGCCATCTTGTATTCCATAATTGACGCCGATTAATTCAACAAGCATTTTTTTTAGCAATATTATAGAAGGCAAGTGCATAGTTTTTTGTTCGAATAATTTTTTTTCCATTAGATCAATTTTCTTGCCATATGTTATTAGGACAAATACATCTAATTGTAGATTAGCCAACATTGCTTCATTGTGTTGCTAAACATCTTTGTTACTATGGAAAAGAAAGGGGAACATTGGATCATCTGGTGGTTGTCTATAGCAATGTTTATTTAGGAATTCTACATCATTTTTTGTGTGAGAACATGTTCCAATTCTATTCATTATAGATGCGAATACTATATATGTTTGCCTCAATACCTCCTTCAGTTCAAAGTACTAAATGTTATGGGACTAGTTGGATATTACAGAAGGTTCGTAAAGAGATTTTCAAAAGTAGCATATCCAATTACATTCTTGCAAAAAAAGGGAGTCAATTTTGAATGGACAATCAAGTGTCAAGAAAGTTTCCAACAGTTGAATTCATTACCAATACACCAATTCTTAAAATTGTTGATCCAAATGAAGATTTTGTGGTATGTACAGATGTCTGTAAAAAAAGAATTGGTTGTGTACTCACGCAATATGGGCATATGGTTTCTTATGAATCTAGAAAGTTGAAGGAACATGAGAAAAATTATGCCACACATGATTTAGATTTGGTTGCTATAGTGCATGCCTTAAAAATGTGGAGACATTACCTCATGAATAGAAAATTCGAATTAAGAACATCATTGTGGGATGAAATATATATTTGAGCTACAAACTTTAAATGCAAGGCAGACAAGATGGTTGGAATTTCTATGTGAGTTTCATTTTGAAATCAAACATATTGAAAGGAAAGGAGAATAAGGTTGCAAATACACTCACTAGAAATGCATGCTACAGCCATTAACATGTGCAAATCATATTTAAAAAACAAAATACTTGAAGATGTTATTTCATATCAACATTATATTCAAGTGAAAGAAGGACTACAACAGGAAAATTTATAGCATAAATTTAAGGGTACAAGTTGGAAAATGATGGGATTCTCATGAACAATAATAAAATTTACATTCCTAATTCTACTGAAATAAGAAAGTTGGTAATGGATGAAATACATAAGGTGCCATATGCAGGACATCCTGGATATCAAAAGACTATTACAATAGTAAGAAGTCAGTACTTTTGGTTGGGAATGAAGAAGTACATAGCTGAGTATATATCATGATGTATCGAATGTCAAAAAGTAAAGATCGAACATGGACATCTAGCAAGATTACTTCAGCATTTTCCAATTCCATAATGGAAATGTGATGTTGTAACAATAGATTTCATCACCAAATTACCCGGGACAATTAAACAACGTGATTTAATTATGGTAGTGGTGGATAAGTTAACAAAGGCTACACACTTCATTCCAATTAAGTCAACTCATAAGGAAGCTAACATAGCATAAATGTATATGAAGGAGATTGCAAGATTACATCGAATACCCAAGGCAATTGTTTCAGACAAGGATCCAAAATTTACTTCAAATTTTTGGAAATTATTATTTGAAGGATTTGAAACAAATATGAATATGAGTACAACATATCATCCATAGACAAATGGGAAGACAAAAAGGGTAAATCAGTTTATTGAAGATATGCTTAAAATGTATGTGATGGATCAGCCATCAAAATGGGAAGATTACTTGCATTTGGTAGAATTTGATTATAATAATGAATACCATGCATCTTTAAAGATGAGTCCATTTGAAGCCTTATATGGTAGAAAATGTAATACTCCAATCAGCTGGGATAATTCAGTAGACAGAGTTGTTATTGGGCTTGAATTACTTAAGTAAATGGAAGAACAGGTGGTTAACATTAGAAAGAATTTAAAAACAGCATTGAACAAATTGAAAAGTTATGTAGACAAAGGCATAATAGCAAGATAATTCAGATTTGGTGATCATGTGTATCTAAAATTCAAGCCAAAGAAAAGTTCCCTAAATCTTGGGATATGTCCTAAGTTAGCACCCAGATATTGTGGGCCAATTGAAATATTAACTAGGATAGGGCTTGTTGCACATGAGCTTGCATTGCCTACATGCATAAAAGTGCATAATGTGTTTCATGTATTTTTATTGAAAAAGTATGTTCATGATCCTAACCACATTATTGATTGGGCCTTGATTCAGGTGGAATCGGAAGGAGATGTACTAGTGCTACCATTGTGTATACTGGACATAAAAGTCATGTTGCTCCAAAACAGAGCCATCGAGCAGGTAAAGGTCCAATGCACACATTACAACCTTGAAGAAGCAACGTGGGAGCTGGAGGATATTATGCGGTAAGCATACCTGCATTTGTTTTGAAATTTTGTATATGTAAATAGTGGTGACATGCACCAAGGAAGGTGCATAAATTAAGGGGGAGGGGAATGTAACACCTCGTTTTTTACCTCGGTATGTAAAATAATGTAAACATTGATGAAATGGTTACAAGAAAAATATGAATGGTCCATAATGACCAAACTATCTAAATTTGTACATTTTCACTCTTTAATATAAAATCCATGACTATTGTAGACGAAAGGATGAAGAAAGATGGGGGACTATCATTCCACAAAAGGGAGAGTCAGAGGGGGTTAAAAGAGAGATGACCCTAGTGACTTATCATTTAATTCACTACCTTTATTTAATCCTTGATTCCTATGTTTTATTAATCCCTCTTTATTAAAATGTGTTTAACCTTAATCTTGGTTAATTACCCTAAGCATGGGATTAAAGGGGAAAAATATGTCCAACCCCATGAATGCCACTTAGCTAGCACTTATCACCCATAATACCACTTGGATAGTTCTCAACATGTATATAAATATTAAGAACTAGTCCATCCTACCATCATTCCTTCATGACTAAGACAATCATTTGTTTCCACGCCCTAACTACCTGGATCAGAACCACCTTCACCATACTATAGATTGACAACCATACAAAGAACAGTAGAATTCCATAGAGTCCTGGCACGGAGAGTTCATGTTCGGCCTATGCAAGAGCCCTGGAAGGGAATTGGGGTAACAAACCCAAGGGACCATTAACTCAAAGAAGGGATCCCCGTTCCTTGGGTTATGCAAGATGAGGGGAAAGGAGTGCTAAAGGATTGGGTAGATGTAGCTAGGGAACTCAGTACCATCTCGTGGATTAATAACCCCAGCTTGAGGGTGGCCTGCCAAAGAAAGATATGGCTTGAAAGAGCATAAAGCTGGGTGGAACATCCATGGTCTGCAGATAGTTGGTTACATTTTTAGATAAGTGTTCTCTTGTGTATAAAATGAGTTGCATTTATTTATGAATGTGCTTAACGTAATTGATGTTGTATGTTGATTTAATTTCATGGAATTACTGTCATTTGTGGTGTTGCATTCATGACAAATATGCTTGCATTGTTTTCATACATGTTTATATTAGTTATGGTGTTCAAATGCATTTCTAATTCCATTGCAAACTCAATTAAACCAATAGAAAAAACGAATTGGGATAACAAAGGTGTTTTTGGGTAAAATTATGAATGTTTCATGGCCCCATTGGCATTGTGAGGTCACTAGGTTTGTGACAATTTGGCATCAGAGTCCAAGGTTGCAGCACTAGGAATGCATGGGTCCTATTCAGATTTTACATGCAGAATTTCAAGTTGAACATAAAGTGTATGATGAAATGCATCAGATAGGAAATCATGTTTAATATTCCATGGTTTAGTTCAAAAGGAATCAGTGGTGAAAACTGTGAATTTCAATCTATTTTGGGTGAAATTATGCATCGGTACCAAAAAAATTGCATGCTCTGTTAAATGACAGGTAATGCAAGTATTAAATGGTCCATATGATATTTGATCAAATCAACGACTCATATCCTTACAGGATCATGAAGGTGTTCAAAATTTATCTTAATAAGCATGAGCCTAAAAGAAAACCACTCAAGACACATGTCATCACCAAAAACACTCAAGCTCTCAAAAGCTATTTGTCCAAACTACTTCTCTTCCGAGACTAAAACCTCCAAATCACCCTATTAAGCACAAAGTTTTAAATGCTTGGTCAAGTTGTCTAATCAACCTTGGAGGGTAGATCTTAGGATGGGAGATCGACGGTTCTTAAGCATTCAAGCTCTTGAAGGTGCTCAAACTTTATCTTAATAAGCATGAGCCTGAAAGGAAACCACTATGGATGTGTGGCATCATTGTGGGAGTTCAGGCTCGAAAAAAGTTGTTTTCCTGAACCACTCTTCTCCGAGCCTAACACCATTTACCAATAGGAGGGTGATATGGCTACATCACAGGGTGACACATGGTATTGTCTGACACCTCAAAGAACAATTTTCCTGCCACGTCAGCATGAAACAAAAGTTCGGAGCCAAAATCTTGTTTTGGTCATAACAGGAGAAAATTAAATCAGAATTTGATGAAACTTGTGCCATTTTGATGCTATTAACGGAGGCTACAGGATCATCAGTGAGGGACAGGCACTCATTCTTCTTAGATTTTGCAAAAAAAATAGTTTAATGGGTTTTGAAGGTGTGTAGCCCGAGGATAGACGAGGGCCCGGTAGAGGGCCAAATTGTTATGCTGCAGTCGTGATGTAGGCACACAAATAAATCTGGAGCCTTGAGGTAAATTCAAAAAAATGTGAATCTGGGAGATAAAAGAAGGCCAAAATCCATTATTTGGGCGCGTAGAAGGTTTATTTTTTGAAAACTTGGAGGAAAAAGTGACTCAAGAACTCATAACCATAATTTTTTTTTATTTTGACATTTTTCCTACTCATCAAGTTGAACAACTTTGCTTAGAGGCGAATTTCCAGAAATGCTTAGTTTGAGAGAAAGCAATTTGTGGTAAAATTCCAAGTCTTAAAGAAATGCTTAAATTTTAAAAAAATGGTGATTCCGGAATTTTGTAATTCGTGATAGAAGCATCAGATTTGAACAGTGGTAGTGTTTGGGTACTCACCATTATATGGGCTATCAGTGCCTGAAATAAAAATGTCAAGTTCTTTCTTGATTTTCTTTTACAGGTCTCAGAAAGTGGCCCTTCAAAATAAGTGCAGCTATGGAAATAGGGTAAAATTGGACAGAAACTATGTTTTCATGAAAGTATAACTTTTAGTGGTGACATCAGAATTGAACAAGGGTATAGTCATTAGAAAGAGCATCAATAGGAGATTAAGAACAATGAACTTGAATATGAATCAATATTTCCTAATTCTCCATAAATGTAACAGAAAAGGGGCATGTAGCTTGGTTTGACAAAAGTTTTCAAAAAGGAGAATTTCCATAATTTTTCTTATGCATAATTTTTTTATGAAATTTTGGAAGAGATTGGTCTAACAGATTTTTTTTTATTTGAACACATTGCATATATTGGTATAGCAAATTGCTATAGGTTTACAGCTTAGTGCCACACAAAATAGAACTGTATAGTAAAGATGGAGGGGATGAAAATTTCAGGTAGTCTAAGAGAAGAAGCCAGAGGGCAAAATATCAGTGTAGGAAATGAAGAATCGGAATCTAATGGACATAGAGCTAAGATAGAATCAGTGGAACTAGTGGAAACTATGAAAATTTTGAGGATGGAAATACAAAGTTGTAAATCTAATAATGAAATAACGTTGAGGGCTCAGGAGCAACAGAGTCAGTTAAGTACTCAACTTATGTAGAGCTTGAACTTGTTACAGAAGCAATTGCAGGTTGTATCAGTTTCATGCTCTGAGAAGGAAGATAGGGTTAGTTCAAAGAAGAGATCTCATGAAAAACTAGACACTCGGAAAGTGTTACTAGAGGTCATGGCAATCATTATTCACCTTGTTCAAACAAGAGATCTTATACCATAGAGGATTCTAGCAGTAGTTCAGAAATGTCTATGAGGTATCATAAAAGAAGACATGTGGAAGAAGTGTTGCAAGGGGAGCTTAGAAATATTAAGCCATATACTTTTGATGGTGAGAATAGGAAAGGTGAAGATATTGAATACTGGATGTTATGAGTGAGGAAATATCTACACTTACATAATTATTCTTCAAATATGGAGGCTAGAATTGCCATTTATAACCTACAGGGAAAGGCCTCCATATGGTGGGACCAATTAGTGGAAGTGAAGCATATAAGTGACAAGAGAATTTCATGGAAATAGTTCAAAAAGTATTTTCAACAAAAATACTTATCTGAACATTATTATAAGAATAAAATGGAGGAGTTCTTTGAGCTCAAGTTGGGAACTATGAGCATGGAGGAGTATGAAAGAAAATTTCTAGAGTTATTGAGGTATGTTGGGTTTATTAAGGAAGAAAAAATAAAATAAAAACAAACATAGAATCCAATCTGATGAACCCCAAGTCCCTTAAAGAGGCCATCCAAAAGGCTAAGCATATATATGATCAGAGTAGAGGCAGAGAATCTATACAAAAATCTTGGAGGGATAAGCAAAGAGATAAGTAGGATCAAAGTGAGAAAGGATTCCAACCTCCATTCTTAAGAAACCAACAGAGTTCATTCCAGCAAAGCACTCCTATCTAAAATTGACCAAAGATGGTAGAGTCTGAAGGAAAAGGGACAAATACACCATTTAAATGGTGGGATGTGAAGAGAATCGTACATTCAGAAATTCTTATCATATAGGAGACCAGATGAAAACTATGCATAACATACATGAAGCAAGCACAATGGAGGATTTGGCTAGAGATATTCCCGGAATATATGCAGCCTTGGATAACAAGCAAGCAAAACACCAGTCCAATATGACTGAGATTGAAGGTAATATTAATGATCAACCCATTGTCGTTTTAATTTATTATGAGGCAAGTCATAGTTATATTGCTCCCAGTTTGGTTGAGATGTTTAAGTTAAAGAAAAGAAAGCATGATAAGTCATGGTTGGTACAATTGGCTTCCAGAACCAAAAGAAGAATCAGTGAAATAGTAAAAAATTGTTCCTTGGATATGAATGGACTCCATACGTATGTAGATTTGAACATAATACCTCTTGGTTCTTATGATCTACTTATT
The DNA here is from genome assembly GCA_027924585.1 of Larix kaempferi. NCBI lineage: Eukaryota > Viridiplantae > Streptophyta > Pinopsida > Pinales > Pinaceae > Larix > Larix kaempferi. The sequence goes on from BSBM01000668.1 coordinate 9,092,593, forward strand.
GGAATGGATTGGTTGGATGCACACCATGGCATGCTAGATTTCCATAACAAGTCTATCACTTGTCTTGATGAAGAAGGAAAGGCATAAGATAGTGAAAGGAATTTCGAGACCTATTTCTACAAGGCAGGTTTCAGCGATGCAGTTAAAAAGATGTTTCAGAATAGGGTGTCATATGTATGCATCTCATATGGAGGAACCAGAAAAGGATAAGGGTCCCAACCTAGAATATTTTATAGTATTACAGGAATCTGTAGATGTGTTTGAATAAATATCGGGATTGCCACCAAAAAGATAAATTGATTTTTCTATTAACTTGGTGCCTGGAGCTGCCCCAGTTTCCAAAATACCATATAGGATGAGTACGCCTAAATTGAAAGAGTTACAATTGAAACTAGAAGAATTGTTGAAGAAGGGATACATATGACCAAGTGTATCTCCCTGAGGAGCACCAATACTCTTTGTAAAGAAGAAAGATGAAACCTTAAGATTGTGTATTGACTTCAGGAAATTAAATAAAGTTACAGTGAAGAACAAATATCCACTACCTAGAATTGATGACATGTTTGACCAATTGAAAGGGGCAAGGATTTATTCCAAGATAGACTTTAGATCATGTTATCATCAAGTGAGAATAAAGGATGAAAGCGTCATCAAAATGGCCTTCAGGACCCGATATGGTCATTATGAGTTTGCAGTATTGCCATTTGGACTACCAAATGAACAAGCTACTTTTATTTGCTTAATGAATGGCATATTTAAATAGTGTTTGGACAAGTTTGTCATTGTATTTTTAGATGACATTCTCATTTATTCAAACTTAGTGCCGAGGAGAATGAGGAGCATTTGAGATTAGTTCTACAAGTATTAAGGGAGAATCAATTATATGCCAAGCTACGTAAATGTTCATTTTGTCAAAAAAAAATTCAGTACTTGGGACACATAATATCTAAGAAAGGGGTAGCAGTATACCCAAGGAAGATTGAAGCTATCATGGGGTGGAATACACCTAGGAATGTAACAGAAGTTAAATCATTTATGGGACTAGCTAGATATTATAGAAGGGTCATATAAGGATTTTCAAAAGTAGCATATCCAATTATTTCATCCTTGCAAAAGAAGGGAGTCAAATTTGAATGGACAAACAAGTGTGAAGAAAGTTTCCAATGGTTGAAGATATTACTTACCAGTGCACCAATTCTCAAAATTGTTGATCCAAATGAAGATTTTGTGGTATGTACAAATTCCTGTAAAGAAGGAATTGGTGGTGTACTCATGCAATATGGGCATGTGGTTTGTTATGAATATAGAAAGTTGAAGGAACACGAGAAAAATTATGACACGCATGATTTAGAGTTAGCTGCTATAGTGCATGCCTTAAAAAATGTGGAGACATTACCTCATGGGCAGGAAATTCAAATTAAGAACATATCACAGTGGGATGAAATATATATTTGAGAAACAGACACGTTAAATGCAAGACAAACAAGATGGCAAGAATTTCTATGTGAGTTTCATTTTGAAATCATACATATTAAAGGAAAGGAGAATAAGGTTACACATGCACACAGTAGAAGAGTACATACCATGCATGATATAGCCATTAGCATGTGCAAATCAAATTTAAAAATTAGAATTCTTGAAGTTGTTATTTTAGATCAGCATTATATTCCGGTGAAAGAAGGACTGAAGAAAATTTACAGGAAAAATTTAAAGCATACAAGTTGGAAAATGATGGGATTCTCATGAACAATAATAAAATTTGCATTCTTAATTCTACTGAATTAAGAAAGATGGTAATGAATGAAATACATAAGGAGCCATATGCAGGACATCCTGGATATCAAAAGACTATTACAGCAATAAGAATTCAATACTTCTGGTCGGGAATGAAGAAGGACATAGTTGAGTATATATCACGATGTATGAATGTCAAAAAGTAAAGATCGAACATGGACATCCAGCATGATTACTTCAACCTTTTCCAGTTCCTGAATGGAAATGGGATGTTGTCCAAAAATATTTCATCGCCAAATTACCTAAGATAGTTAAACAACATTATTCAATTATGTTAGCTGTGGATAAGTTAACAAAGGATGCACATTTCATTCCAATTCAGTCAACTCATAAGGAAACTAACATAGCAGAAATTTATATGAAGGAGATTGCAATATTACATGGAATACCCAAGCAATTGTTTCAAACAAGGATCCAAAATTTACTTCAAAATTTTGGAAAGGATTATTTAAAGGATTTGGAACAAATCTGAATATGAGTACAGCATATCATCCACAGATAGATGGGTAGACTAAAATGGTTAATCAGTTATTGAAGATATGCTCAAAAGGCAGAATAAGAAGAGATTTTTTCTAAAGCATGGCCTATTGAATATGAGCTTGCATTGTCTGCATGCATATAAGTGCATAATGTGTTTCATGTATCTTTATTGAAAAAGTATGTGTCGGATCCTAACCACATTATTGATTGGGCCTCGATTCAGGTGGAACCTGAAGGAGATATACCAATGCATATCCTAGAAAAGAAAGACACGTTGCTCAGGAACAAGGCCATCATGTAGGTAAAGGTCCAATGGACACATTACATCCCTGAAGAAGCAACATGGGAGATAGAGGATATTGTGGGGAAGCATACCCACAATTGTTTTGAAATTTTGTATATGTAAATAGTGGTGACATGCACCGAGTACGGTGCATAAATTAAGGGGGGGATTGTAACACTCGTATTTTACCCCGGTATGTAAAAAATGTAAACATTGATGAAAGGGACACACATCATATATGAATGGTCCAAAATGACCAAACTATCTAAATTTGTGCATTTTCACTCTTTAATATAAAATACATGACTACTCCGGACTAAAGGATGAAGAAAATATGGGGGACTATCATTCCACAACAGGGAGAGTGAGAGGGGTTAGAAGAGAGATGACCCTAGTGACTTATCCTTTAAGTCACTACCCTTATTTACCCCTTGATTCCTATATTTTATTAACCCCTCTTTATTAAAAGTTTTTTAACCTTAATCTTGGGTTAATTATCCTAAGCATGGATTAGAGGGAAAAAAGGTGTCCAACCCCATGAATGCCAATTAGCTAGCTCTTATCACCCATAATTCACCTTGGCTAGTTCTCAACATGCATATAAATATTGAGAACTGGTCCATTCTGCCACCATTCCTTCATGACTGAGACAATAATTTGTTGTCAGACCTTAACTACCTAGATCATAACTACCATCACCATTTTGTAGACTGAGAACCATACAAAGAACGACAGAATTTCCTGGAGTCTTAGCATGTAGAGTTCCAAGTTGGCCTGTGCGGGAGCCCTGGAAGGGAATTGGGGTAACAAACCCGATGGACTATTAGATCATGTAAGGGAGAACAAGGTACTGTTAACTTAGAGAAGGGAGCCCCATTCCTTGGGTTATGTAGGATGAGGGGAAATGGGTGCTAGAGGATTGGATAGTTGTATCCAGAGAACTCGGTACCATCTTGTGGATTAATAGTCCCAGCTCGGGTGTGGGTTTTCAAAGAAAGATATGGCTTGACAGATCCTATGACTTGGTGGAACGTCATTGGTCTGCAGATAGTCGGTTACATTTTTAGATAGGTACTCTCTTGTGTATAAAATTAGATATATTTATCTCTGAATGTGCTTAGCATAATTATTGTTGTATGTTGATTTAATTGCATGGAATTACTATCATTTGTGGGGTTGCTTTCGTGACAGATATGCTTGCATTGTTTTCATACATTTTTATATTAGTTATGGTCTTCAAATGAATTAATAATTTGAGTGTAGACTCAATTAAACTAGTAGAAAAAAAATCAGGATAACATAGGTGTTTTTGGGTAAAATTATGGATGTTTCATGGCCCCATTAGCATTGTGACGTCACTGAGTTCATGACATTTTTCTTCTGCTAGTTGTCTTAATGGATGAATATGAAGAGGCTTATTCAGCTAAACACATTCTTTGAGATTAACTAGCCGTGAAATGTATTTGTCTCTTATCGATGCACAAACAATGTCTTCAGAATTATCATGTTATTGTTGCAATATTCTTAGCTTCTTGAGTACACATGCTTGTTTGTCTTTTGGAGCGGTATATATGAATATTGTTTTCCTTGAGGATGGATACAATGTTAGGGAAATTACAATATACATGGCTTGCCTACCAAACATTTGTCACATCTTCAGTAGCCCATTTCCAAGTCTACAAATTGTTTCAATTTTTTTATTATTTTCTTAACAACATTGATCCCTGATTTTTTTGAAAGCATCAGTCATTGTTATATCCATTTTCGTTATGTAAAAACTGATGTAAGTTGTCGCAGCATAAGAGTCTAACATCAATTGTTCATTTGTGTTTGCTTTCCATAGTTGAGGGATTGATTTTGCAAACGTGTTAATCCATATGTCGAGCGGGTCTATTTTAAGCAATAGAGTAGAGCGAGTAAGAGATGACCATACAAGTAGTATGTACTCTTTGGCTAGTCCTAGATCTAACATGAACATTTTAAATGAAATTTTATTTGGATATTTACTATGTTCTAAGTGAGAAAGTAGCTCCTTTTCTTTGTTATTGATTTCATTGGAACTTTCTTCTACTAAAGGATGCAAGATAACCGTTTTTTTCATCGGATGAAATGGGAAATTGAATCTACAACTAGACTATCGATGTTTTTTGCATGTTTTTGTGTGATGGTAAGTTTTGTATCATAACCACATTTTCATCTAATAGCAATGATTCAGAAGATATATATTGATCAACAAAACTAGTAATCTCCTCATTAGAATTTCGTCCATAGATAGGAGCATTTTGAATCCAAAGTAATCCATGTTCATGTTCATTGCCTCTGTTATGGAATTGAGTTGTAAAGAAAAATTCTTCTAGTTTCCAAAATAGTTTATTGTTCTTTGCAATTAAGGATTGCATAGCTACTATTCTATGTCTATAGTTGTGAGTACAAATAACTGGATGTTTTTTAATTGATGAGTCAATATTTTGTTCTGAAATGCTATTGAACAAATTAGTTGAACAAGTAGTCCTATGTTGATCCGGATTTATGCAGGAACGCAACAGAATACACAAATACCCATAAAAAAAAGATGCAGTGGAAATAACACTTCATTTCATTGCTCAAAGAACTGAAACTTGTTTACATACATGATGGAAATAAACTAGCTAGAGTGTTGGTAGCTTATCTCTGAGAAGAGATGTGGCGGCTACATGCCTCTGAACTCTGTGTTACAATGAGGCTCGAAGGCCTATACATTATTGAGAAACAAGGGAAACCCTACACATCCGAAAACCTAACCCTAGGAGGTGAAACGCCAGAATATGAGCCCCATTGGGTAACTTGGTACATCAATTTCCCGGGGTCGTAACTTTGGCATACTACCTTTGTTTGACACACATGATACATCGTTAGAAAGATCTATTCAAGGAATACATCCATAAATATCAAATATCAAGTTTGGAACGGACTCATATTTTCCCAACCATTAGAAGCTGAAAAAACGTTGTTTAGGGCCTCAAAACGGCTCTGGAAGTTTAGGACCTAAAAACTGCCAAAAATAGTAAATTGTGCTACAATTAAGGAAACTAAAAAACTGAAGAAACAATGGTGGGGGTCCAAGTGGAATAGGCGGGTGGCCACCAATATCCTCCTAGATCATATGTTCTATAGTTTCTTGAAGAAATTTGCTTTCACATTGGCTCTCAATTGCTTCTAGTGCATTGCATAATGAGGACCAAAGGTTCTCAGCACTAATAAAAGTTATAAAGAATGTAGGTGGCCAAGTTGGTGTATCATTGCAAAGACATTTTTTTTAATATTCTCGAAGTAATTAGGTGATGTGCGAATTGCTTTCAAAATACGATATGCAATAGGTGACTTAAGGATCTTTTTTATATTGTTATTTGACTTGACGTCTTTTTCCATCATTTTTTTACCTTTTTAGCTCTCCTATTTGAATTGAAATCCAAGCAAAACTTGAAACATGTTTGATAATGATTCGAATTGCTTTGAAGAAAATATTTGTTGTATATGTATCAAAGTTTGTATTGCTATGTTGAAGCTCCCATTATGCTATTTGTTGATAGGGAAATATGTTAACAATGTCTCCGGGTCGATTCAATCCATAGAAAAGTTTAGGAAAGTTTAGTTCTTTAGAGTATTTGTCTTGGAAAATTCCCAAAGGCTGAAAATTTTCAGAAGGTGCAATTTGTATAATTTGATTGTATAAGTGAAGAAAAATGACTTAAAATATGAAATGGCTCATTTAGACATTCTGTCAAACACTTTGAATAATCTAGGTTTTTAACTTTAAAATTTTGAAAGTAAAACCACACTTCAAAAATGTAATCCAAAATACTGCCAAATACTGAAACAATCTTTAAGCAAATGGACACAATTATTTTGGTCAAATATCGGGAAAACTCCCATAAGCTTGGGGAAAACCCTAGGAAAATTCTATTCTTTAAGAAGAGAACAGAAATTCAAAACTGGAATTTCTTTACACCCTAATTGACAGATTATCCATAAACAAAATTTATTACAGAAATCAAACAACCTAGAAATCTGAGCCAACCTCGATTTATGTGCCAAAATGTTGTTGTACTGACTGTACTTTTCTATTGTACAGACTGTACTTTTCAGCCTCGAAATATGTGGATGCTTGTGCTAGTTCAATGTTGTATGGTCTGCATTAATTACATTGCTCACAGCCTTGGGATTCAAGCCACTTTCTAGGAATTCGTGCCCACACGTGTGACTGGAGTTAATGTTGTTGTACGGACTGCAACTGTGCTTTAGTTCTTCTCTTGGAAACCGTGCCCTTCCTTGGCCCTCTTATTGTTCTTCAAAATTTTCCTCTTCCTCTCTCTGATGGTGAGTAAATAATTTGTCCCTCTCACTTTGTTTTATACTTGTCTTTTGTAACTAACTCCATCAACTACCTAATCTAGTGGTTGAGATTCAATTACAAAATCAAGGGTCTAAATTTAATTCACATTTTAATAATTAAAAGGGTCTACATTTAATTCACTTTTTAATAATTAAAAGGGTCTACATTTAATTCTCTTTTTAATAATTAAAAAAAAAAATTATTAAATACATCACTTAAGTGTGACCCACTTTTCTAAAGTATAAAAACACATTCACTTATTTACATAAACGTCACTTTGTTACATTAATACATAAAGGACAAAACGTTCTGGTCCTCCTCATCACACCCACTCCAAAAATATGGGAGGATCTCCAGAGTTAACTTTTCAACACTCCTTCCTAATGAGGGAGGTCCTTCCGGCACCATCCAAATCTCTACCTATGAATCCTGATGCAGCTCCCTCCTGCTTTGGAATGTCTCTCGGAAAAAAATTCCCACCACTGAAATAAACTCTGACTCCTGAGATTCAACCTGAACCTCATCAACCTTCTCATCACCATCACTTGTCTGGCTGAGTCTTCTGCCAGTGCTCTGGAGAGACTGACTCTCCTCATAATAATAAATGTAAACAACATGCTGATCAACTGTATCTTTTGCCCCATCCTCTAACTCTGATAGCCATCCACATGCACATGGACATACAACATGTCCTCTTAAGATATATAATCTGTCCCTACGATCACTAAGCAAGATAGTGGTCCTGATAGGATCATCTCTCCGATAGATTAACTTATGACCGTCCTTGACCAACATCCCATAACCATCATCTTCAAGAGATGACACTGAGAGTTTGTTAACTCTCATCCCAGGTACAAAGAGGAATCCATGTACCTCCAAGACTTCTCCAATGTCTATTTGGAACCTGACTGTTCCAACCCCTCGAATAGCTATCTGTGGACCGTCAATATGTGTTTGAATGTAGTGTCCTGGTCCCAACTCCGTGATAATATGGAATGCATCATACACTCCAGTCATATGTCTGGTTGACCTGCTGTCAACAATCCAGACATGCTCAAAAACTGAGCTACCTACACTAGAGTCAAAAGAGGCTAGATAAAATTCACCTGCAAACTCTTCCATTGCAGTAGCTGCTGAATATTTCTCTGACTTTCCTTCCTTCTTCTCATGACATTTTGTGGCATAGTGTCCTAACTGACCACAATGATAACATTTGATCTGACTCGAATCTTTCTTCTTCTTGCTCTTCGATTTGGCTGTAAGTGCCACATCCTGCTCAGCATCCTGACTAGTTTGTTCAATATGTGACCCATCCCGGATTTCCTCTTGGGTAAAATCATCCCATAATCTGGACCAACTGGGAAGTTTTTGTCTACCCACAATACATTTCACAAATACCTCCCACTTCTTGGTGAAGCCCTTCAAGGCTATTCTCACCAACTCTGAATCAGGGATAGTCTCTCCTACTGCTTCCAACTTGTCCTTGACTTGTGTGACACGAGTCAAGTAAGAGGCTACACCCTCATCTTTGTTCATTTTGATACAGTGTAGCTTGTCTTTTAGAGCCCTCTTCTGGTTCTCGTTCTTCGCTTCGAACAACTTGGTCAACGTGTCCCACATCTCTTTAGCAGTTTTATTTCTGTTAAGTGTGGAATGAGATGGTATTTAACCCCATCCAGTATGACTCTCTGGGCTTTAGCTTCAAGAGATTCAAACTCCACAAGCTCATATTTATTTGTTGGCTTAGTCATGACACTGTTAGTGAAACCCCAAACTCTAAGTTCCTTTAATACAACAGCGATTCTTACTTTCCATGGGATGTAGTTGGATACTCCATCCAACTGATCCTCGTACCTAATGCTCATCATGGAAAATAACTTGCAACCAGAAATAACTAAAAGACAACTTTAATACTCTTCTGAAACTTCAAAGAACACTTTCTTATTATGTTTTTCAATATGCCTCTGTTAAACTGAGATCTGATACCATCAACTCTGATACCATGAATAAAATTGAATTAAAATATGAAATGGCTCATTTACACATTCTGTCAAACACTTTGAATAATATAGGGTTTTAACTTTAAAATTCTGAAAGTAAAACCACACTTCAAAAATGTACTCCAAAATACTGCCAAATACTGAAACAATCTTTAAGCAAATGGACACAATTATTTTTGTCAAAGACCGGGAAAAACCCCACAAGCTTGGGGAAAACCCTAGGAAAATTGTATTCTTTAAGAAGAGAACAGAATTTCAAAACTGGAATTTCTTTACACCCTAACTAACAGATTATCCATAAACAGAATTTATTACAGAAATCAGACAACCTAGAAATCTGAACCAATCTCGATTCCTGTGCCAAAAGGCTGATGTACAACCTGTTGTACGGAACTGTAATTTTCTGCTGTACTGACTGTACTTTTATGCCAAAAGGCTGATGTACGACCTGTTGTACGGAACTGTACGGGACTATAATTTTTTGCTGTACGGAACTGTACTTTTATGCTATATGGACTGTACTTTTCATCCTCGAAATATGTGCATGCACGTGTCGGTTCAATGATGTACGGTCTGCATTAATTACACTGCTCACAGCCTTGGGATTCGAGCCACTTTCTAGGAATTCATGCCCACACGTGTGACTGGAGTTAATTTTGTTGTACAGACTGCATTGGGAACTGTGTTGTTGTTCCTCTCTTGGAAATCATGCCCTTCCTTGGCCCTCCTCTTGTTCTTCAAATTTTTCCTCTTCCTCTCTCTGATGGTGAGTAAATCATTTGTCCCTCTCACTTTGTTTTATACTTGTCTTTTGTAACTAACTCCATCAACTACCTAATCTAGTGGTTGAGATTCAATTACGAAATCAAGGGTCTACATTTAATTCACTTTTTAATAATTAAAAACATTAATTATTAAATACATCACTTAAGTGTGACCCACTTTTCTAAAGTATAAAAACACATTCACTTTATTTAAAACGTCACTTTTTTACATAAATACATAAAGGACAAAACTTTTTGGTCCTCCTCATCACACCCACTCCAAAAATATGGGAGGACCTCCATAGTGAACTTTTCAACAATAAGTTGTCTATTAGATGTGTATGTGCATGTCCATGCACCAATGTTTTACATATAGGCTCTAAATATTTTTCCTCGTCAAGAGGATCACAAGATTTTGTTTCTGATGAAGTACTCAATTCTTGTTCGATGCTTTTATTGAATACATTTCCCCAATCAGTATTGATAACAATACCTTCATTTTTGTAAAGTGCAGTATCACATAGATCATGTAGAGCATTCATAACAACATTTGGTCAAACATTTCCGGATACATAGGCATTCTTGTATTCCAATTTCCATTTTAACATCACAGCAACAATCATAGAATCAGATAGCATTCTAGGAAATGCAGTTTGGACATTATCCAAATCTGCAGAGACATTTATTGTTGTTTCGGTAAGACCAATTTGCGCTCTTTTATAGCCAAGTTGTCTTGTTTGTGCAAAATATATTATTGGCAATACTAGTCTTTCTTCCAAAGGGGTTAAAATAGACACATATGGGAATATATTGTTATGGCGAATTTGCATAGGTGTTGTGAACAAAGGTATTTTCCCATTAATTATTGATGTTTTGCAATGTACACAAATCTTATCATCAATACCAATGTCTTTGTGTCTTGTTCAGTTAAAATAGAGTTAAAAGCCAAAATGATTTATTTGTCAATAAAATCGATGTCCCGAAATTGCAGACATTCACATATAGATCATGCATGAACTGGAACATCTTGAATCGTTCGAAGATATGTGTCAATTTCCTTTGACAATTTATTATTTTCTTTCTGGATTTGCTTCATATGTTGTCCTTGTTTTCATATTTCTTGTTTCAGTCGGTGCAATTTTTCGTATTGTTTGATAGGAAAACAAGTTTTAATATTTTGTGTTGTAGGAGAACCTATTTCTTCTAGCCAAACGAGCAACATGTCTTGACTTTGTTTTTCCTTACCATTTTGTTTGTTGACATATTTCCTTTTTTGGGTAGTTGTGGAAATTTTGCCTATTTTGTTATTTTGATCTAGGTCTTTTAATTTTTTGGTTGCTGCTATCGATTTTTTTTCTCCCATTATGCCATCCTTTGCTTTAGTTTGTTTTTCGTGATTGGAAATGTCCGATAAATGGTCAGATTCAACATTTTCTATTGCTATAGAAATAGATGAAATTACATTATCGAAACCAATTTGTTACAATAGTTGAAAGTGTGAATGAGAAGAGTCGACAACATGTTTCAAAGAATACAAAATATTTGACGTAGTATACGTCGAATGGAACTTTAGCACAATTTTCTTAAAACTAGTATCCCATATGTATATGTCAATGTTAAGTAATTCCCACAACCATTGAATTTCAAAGTAATCACCTTCTACGTTACCATGAGTATATGCTTCTGCCATATTTATAACATACAATTGCTAATTAGAGATCATTTTTTTCTTTTGAATGAAATCATAGTGAAGATATTTGTCTAAACATTGAATTTTTCTAGTGTCATTTGCAATAAAGCAATTGTAAAAGGTTTTTGCAATTGATTTTCTCAATGCATTTGCAGTATAAAATCATGTGAAGCTACAAATTGACTGAAACAATGACTCGTGACAATCATCGACAATAGGGATAGCAATATAGAACCCTTGTCCCAATAGAGTTTGTTCAATAGTATGTTGTTCTATTTGACATTGAGTATTTTAATTATAGCAAATTGTTTTGGCAAATGGTGAAGGTCCATGTTCAATGGAACAAGCTTATTTGTATGATAGGAGTGGTTCAAAGTGGCCAGATGATGGGTTTTGATCATGAAAAAGAAGGTTATAGCAATATTCAACATCCCTCGCATTAAAATTCAAATATATTTTTCTTTGACACTGACTAAATAACTACAGGAATATTCAACTATTTGGAAAACCATTTGATGCAGAATGTTGGAATATCTTATATTCCTTGGAAGGTAATAATGTCTTTGTATTATGTCGGAATTTATCCTCAATCTTATGTAAAATAGTAATACATTTATCCCATATTCATTATGGTAAAGTATACTCTTGATATCCATCATTATATAAAGAGATGTTATTATGGAGAATTATATTATCCCACATGCAATATGTGAGAGTAATTCCTCCACATCTCTTGGTATATAATAGGGTCAAAGGAGTCACATCAATATATAGTGAAATACATTCTATCATACTACATGATGATATAGTAGTATACACTCATATGTAGTATCAACACATGGTATTGTGATAACAAGCTCTGCTATATTGTATTGGGGTTATTTGTAGTTGATCTCTTGTAAGATTGAAGGAGATTTCTCGAGATAATAGAAGACGACATTCCAGTGGGCGTAGCCCAATTGGGTGAACCACGTATATCTAATGTATTCTTTTACTTGATCTCTTTCTATTCTTATTTACTTTGATATGTTACTGATTGCTAAGATAGGTAAGCTAGTTTAGCTAGATCCATATCTCTGACATGGTATCAGAGCAGGTTGCTATGCTTTACCTTCTTTGGTAAAAAAATTATTTTTTATTTTCAAGCAACATATGTTCATGATTTTACTTAGGCTCTTCATAGTTTGTAGTTTTGTAACTCGGTCTATAATACCCATGTGGTAGTTTTTCATATCTGGGCTTTATTCTACATATTTGAATTTTTTCTTTCAAACCCTAATCCTTATGGAGAAGTGTTTAATATAAAATTGGGGGGCGACTTTCATATCATTTTTTAACACTTTATGTGCATGTTTTTAAGAAATAAATTGCATATCTTAGTTCCTCTCGTAAAAATACTCAATTTCAAAAAACAAATCATCTCGTTTGGAGTCCGAATGGTGGAGATATCGCTATTTTAAAATTAGTTATTTTCCATTTTTTTAGGACGGCCGCACGAACTGCAGAGCAAACATCTTTTGATTGAGTGCCCAGATTTATGTTATGTTCACTTTGGTGGATGCAGAACAACTTCTCCAGTTCCAGGAGATATTGACCGAGTTATGGTCATTTTAAATTTTCCGTTTTTTCTGCTTTCGGTTTTCTGTTGCAGAGTGATAGATCCATCTGTTAGCATCTATTGGGCTTTGGTTTTGGTGAGAAAGTTCAGTTTTTATTCATCTCTTATCTTAAAATTCGTGTCATGAGCTTCTTGATCTCTTTTCAATAGAGTTTATGCTCTTATTCATCATGTTTACAAAGGTTGTCGTATTCTGGTTTTTTTCTCTAAACTTCTTTATGTGGAAGATGTTTTGGCATTTTCAGGGGCATGGATCTCTAGTATGGTAATGATGACATCAAGAAATGAACCTATGCTTAGGACTTAGTTGCTTGATGGCTATATTTTCATATCTATAAGTGATATCATTGTTTTATTTGATCAATTTTTTTGCTCAATATTCTAACATGGTCTCACTCTTCTAATAATGATAATGATGCTTCTATATGTGTTATCTTGTGATCATTATTTGTTTTTCCATTATTTTTATAGGCAATCTATTTATGATCATTTTATGCTCTTGATAATTAATTTTTTGAGTAAAATCAATTTTTTTGAATCTATGTGATATCATATTTTGGCTTGTCATAAGTTCTTTAATTGGGGTATAGTTTTTCTTTTTCATGTATAATAGAGACTGTATCTAGTCCATGTGTTGTTTGTCTCTAACATTCCTATATGGAAGAATCGATGTGTTTATTGTCTCTAATGTTCCTATATGGAAGCATTGACATTTATAGGGCATTTCATCTCTTGCATATTAACATGATGTTAACAACGAATGAACGCATGATTATGGCCATTAGTGACTTGTCATTTTATAATTTATATGCGATATCATGATTTGATCATAATTTGCTATATGTTGATCATATTAAACATTTTGATCTATTTTCATATATATCATGTCATGTTTATATCGATCATCTTTTACTCAATGTTTATATGGTTTGAGCAATCTTATAGTCTTGAAATCTTTATCATGAGCACCTTGTTCTTGTTGCATTGCAATTTCTATTATTATGATTGCAGAGGTTGTCTTATTCCTACTTGTCTCTAGTGTTCCTATATGGAAGCATTGTCATGTGTTTCTTGTCTCTAATGTTCCTATATGGAAGCATTGACATTTCAGGGCATTCATCTCTTGCATATTAACATGATGTTAACAAGAAATGAACCTATGCTTAAGATTAGTTGCTTGATGACTATATTTTTCATATATTTAAGTGATATCCTGGCTCATTATTCTATCTTGGTATCTATTATTCTACCTCATGTTTATGCTCCTCTATTTATTTATCATGTCATGTATTTTTTTGATAATCTTTTGCTCAAAATTTATATGGTCTTGCATAGAAGCGATAGCATATAAGCATTCCTATTATTTATATGTTGTTGAGCAATGTTATTTTATCATCTTTTATGTTTTGGGCTTGTCATGTTTATTATATGCTTTACTCTTTGAAGTTCTTTTGTGTAGATTAGCTATCTATGTTGTCGGATAGTTTGCTTCTCCTATTCCTTCCTTGTTTAAGCATATGATGGTTGCGGATCTTTGGTTTTTCAGCATTGTTCATCTTTTTAGCTTATCCTTGACTGCAACAAAGATGGTTGATGTTAAGAAGGAATGTGATGTTGAATTTTATCATATTATATCACAATATTCCCGTAATGTTGTATGATGGACATCCATCTTCTACTGTTCATGCATCTTTCAGCTGGGTTGTGAATATTTTCTGCTTGGCTCATGTTTTGATGGATAGACCATTCGAGTTTTGTATTCGTTATGTAATCTTCAGTAAGAGCTCTCTGAAGACTGTTTCGATGTATGGATCTGGGGTTCTTGTATTCGTCATGCGGTCTATTACAGGATTCTTTCAACTATCAATTGAATTACAGGTTGTGATGAGTTTGCAGCCACATGTTCTGTTGTATTGGCCATACACTGTTGTGTTGTGCAAACATTCATCATACAACTTGGTTTAGATGTAATTTCATGAGAAGCGGATGTTGTCTTCATCAAGTCCATGAGGCAAAGTGTGTTTTTTATTCCCATCGTATGGAGCATTCTGGAAGTTGTCATCAAGGGGGATGTTGGTGTGTTTCCACCTTCCTTCCATTTGTATTCTTTCTCCCAATCATCATTAAGGGGGAGTGTTAGAATATGTAATGATGATTTATGTGATATATTGGTAAAATATCATTATAAAGACATAAAATAACTCTAATGTTATAAAATAGAGTTATCCCACATGCATCATTGTAATTATATCCTTTGTAACCATTCTCTATATAAAGAGGTGGAAATTCATTTATCCCACATGTGTTATGGGATGTATTGTAATCCAAACCTCTTGGTATATAAGAGAGGTGAAGGAGACATTTTTGGGTATGTGTTATTCTGACATGGTATCAGAGCTAGTTGATGTGATCTAGCACCTTCTATAGCTTTCAATCAATAACTATTATCATATGGGCATTGTTTATCTTGTAGATTTGCTTTCTATCTAGTAGCCATTAGGCTTCTCTTCAGATCTGGGCATATTTTTGCAGTTTTTTTTCTAACCCTAACCTTGTTGTGTAGATTTTTGCAGAAATTTTTCAAGGGTTTCTTGATGTTGTTTTTGTAGATCTATATGTTATTTGGATTCTCCTCAAGGATATGTTTCTAGACATATTCAAAGAAGAGCTGAGCGGTCTTTTGCGATGTCGTAGTCTTCTTACATGGAATGAGAATGGCCATCTTGGAAAATCTATCGACTACTACTAAAATCGTGTCATGCTGATGTTTGGTAGTAGGATATCCCGTCAAGTAGTCCATAGAAATAGATTCCCATGGTCGACTAGGAACTGGAAAAGGTGTGTACAATCCCTGTCGTCGATTAGGTGGTTTAGAAATGGCACAAACCACGCATGATCGAATGTACTTGTTGACATCAGTTTTAAGTGAAGGCTAAAAGAAATACTTTTGGAGAATAACAAGGGTCTTTGCTACTCCAAAGTGTCCTGCAGTCTTATTGTAGTTCGCGTCCCAAATGAGATGATGTCGATGCTCACCTGTCGGTACACAAAGTTGTCCAAGCTTGTATAGCAAGGTGTCTTTCAGGAAATAGTCGGAGGTCAACGACTTGTCCATATGAAGTTGTCGATAGACTAATGAAAAGTCGTTGTATTCCTGATACAATTGAGGCCAATTGGTGGTGTATACTCATCACTGTAAGAAGGAGAGTAATGGGTGGTCGACTTAGACAATCGGCGGCGACATTTGCTTTACCTTTTCGATACTTAATTACCAACTGAAATTGTTGCAGGTAAGTAATCCACTTGATTTGTCGAGTTGTTTGTAACTTCAACTGGGACAGGGTGAACTGTAAAGGCTTGTGGTCAGTGAGAATGACCGTCTCCTTTCCAAGGATATAATGTCTCCATTGCTTAAGAGCTTGCACAATGGTGTACAATTCTTTTTCACACATCGAATATGTTCTAACAGTGTCATTAAAATTTTTGGAATGAAAAGCGATTGGGTGACCAGACTAAGTGATCACTACACCCAAGGCATAGTCTGATGCGTCCGTCTCAATCTTAAAGGGCTGATGCAAATCAGGTAACACAAGTACTAGTGCAGTGAAAATCTTGTATTTGAGCTATTCGAAAGCTTCTTGTTGTGTCGATGTCCATTTGAAGACAGTTTTCCCATTTCCCTTGGTCAACTGATCCAAAGGCCAGGCTATGTGACTGAAGCCGATTATGAATCGTCGATAAAAATTCGCCAAACCAAGAAAACTTCTTAGTTCATGAATTCTTTGAGGAATGGGCCAATATTTGAGGATTTGCACTTTGTCTGGATCGACGTGAATGCATGTAGAGTCAATTACATACCCCAAGTATTTGATGTTGTTCATCGCAAAGGAACATTTGTCCATGTTCAAGTAGAGTCAATGTTGTCGGATAGTGTTGAGGACTTGTCGAAGTTGTCTGACATGTTCTTCCCATGATCGACTAAAAATCAATATATCGTCGAGATAGACAATGACCCATTTGTCGATGAAAAGTTAAATAATTTTATCCATATATCGCATGAAGGTTGCAGGTGCATTGGTTAAGTCGAAAGGCATGACTAACCATTCAAACAATCCTTCCTTGGTCTTGAAAGTAGTTTTCCATACATCTGTGGGCTCGATTGGAATCTAATGATATCCTGACTTGAGGTCGAGCTTGGTAAATAATTTAGCACCTTTTAGACAGTCTATGAGCTCGTCTATCCACAGCAGAGGGTATCTATTCTTTACCGAAATTTCGTTGAGGGATCGGTAGTCGATGCACATGCGCCAAGTCTCGTCTTTCTTTGGAACGAGGATGACTAGACTTCCACAAGGAGAGGAGATGGGTCGGATATGACCTTTTTTATCAAATTTTGAATTTGTCTGCAAATCTCTTCATTTTCAATAATGGATCTTCTGTAAACAGATGCGTTAGGTAATGAAGAACCAAGAGCAAGTTCAATAGAGTGTTTTACCTGGAAATGTAGAGGTACTCTATATAGTTCTTGGAATAGGTTCCAGCACTCATCGAGGATATTGTCGATCTGCTGCTTCTGTCGGGAGCTGCACTGGTCGGTGAGTTGATTGGTTTTTGCAATCTTCCTAGAATGCTACGGCTTGATCATGATTAATGCGAAATTCTGAGCATGTTGATGAGCTTCTTCATTTGTTTAGAAGATATCATTGCAATCGTTGGTGGAGGTCATCGTTCTGGTATGCCGTACCATTGGTTCCGAATTATGACAATCACCTTTTGAGGTCGTAACTGGTAACTTCCATGTTGATCCCATAAGTAAGGTTTCCCAAACAAGGCATCAGCTACGGAGAGTGGTGCCACGTCGGAGAGTACTTCATCTTCAAAAGGCTTAATGAAGTAGGTAATTTTACATTGTTGGGTGATCCTTATTTCATGTCCATCCTTCATCAGACTGATGTTATAAGGATGAGGATGTGGGGTGGTAATAAGGCCTAGTTTCTTCACGAGATATTCAGAAACAAAGTTCTTATGGATACCATTATCCACAATCAGATGCAATGGATTGTTTTGAACCCATATCTGAGTATGGAATAGACGCTCTCATTCCTCCTCGTCGATGATAGTCGAGGCTGTTGGAGTGGTCGATGTTGATGTCAAAAGGGTCATTGCTTCTGGTTCAGATTCTACCAAAGTTTTTTTTATAAGTCGGATGTCGACACTTTTGATAAAAATGCCTTCCAAGCTTTGCATTCAAATGTATCATGCCATGATGAATTGTGGTAATCACACCATTTCCCGGTAGGATGTTGTTTGCAACATTCCCTTTTTATTTATGAGAATGTTTTTTGACATGATCTTGCTTTGGCGAAGTTTGCTAAGAAGATCTTGTCGGGTGGTTGTCCTGTCGGCTTGGTCACGAAGCGTGATTTTCCTTTTTGTTTCTCTTTAAGCTTACTGGCATCGTGGAATGCATCCGCAAGCATATTGAAAGTCAAAAATTCCATCTCCTGTTGAATGTATAGGGACAATCCACTGACATACTTCAGAACAAGCAATTTCTCTTCTTCTTGAATGCCAATTCTAGCCATTACTCGATAGAAATCATCGGTGTAACTCTGTACAGAGTGGTATTTCCATTGCCTTAGTTGCTGCCACTTCTTATGTTGTTGTTCAATGTACTTGGGTAGGTAGAACTCCTTTCGGACGTATTTGAAAAATTTCTCCCATGTCTCTATGGGGTCTCCACTTTTCTCCATGTTTGTTGATAGGTTATCCCACCAACAGCGCACAGATGTTGACATATTTAAGGATGCAATGGTGATCTTTTCAGTTTCTGAGAGTTGATTCACAGAGTAATAGGATTCCAATTGTTGTACCCAATTGTCAACGGATTCCACGTCAATCTTGTCTTCTAGATTCAATATGTCCAAATTCATTTGCACCTTGAATGGACTCATTTTGTCGGAGTTAGATCTTTTCAGAATTCCTCCTGATGTCGAAGCAAATCGTGTCAGAATCTCATTGAATTGGACGAACATTTCAGTTCGTTGTCGAGCCAGGGCTTACACTATGAGTTGCTCTTTCTCTTCAATTGCATGTCGATTTTCTGCTTCTCCTGCCATCTTTGAAGGTAGTGTCTGCTTGTATTGTTGAGTTTGCGAGCGTGTTTGAATATTCATAAGTCAGGTAACTCCGATGGAATTGTTTATGCACAACTTAAGCATGAACAAAACTAAGCTCTGATACCAATGATCCGTGCGCGCCTAGGTGCACGATGGGGACAACAATTCGACTGAATGAATCGATATTGTTATGGTGGAAGCATAAGAATAAGAAAATCAGGAATACACTACGCACATAAACATACACACACAGACAATATGCAGGAATGTGAACTGATCTTGACTCGTCTCTATTACTTGTTGTATATTACAATATTTTACATGCTTAAATAGAGTGTTGAGACGCTTGGGTTGTCTTCCCGTTACATTCAGTTACAAGAGAAGTTAGAACGGTTTCATAAGTTCAACCGTTACAGTCAACTGGAAGACAGAGATACAATATGTCGTAGTTCGTCAGTCGTAAGTGTCGACGATGCATGTCGAAGTCGATGAACTTGTCAAAGTCGTTGAACTTGTCGAAGTCGATGAACTTGTCGAAGACGATGAACTTGTCGAAGTCGATGAACTTGTCGAAGTCAAAGTCGATGTTGGCATCCGACAATAATGCCAATTGTTGGGTGGATCAATAATTACAACTAATGGACCAAATTCGACATCAAAAATAATGTAATGCACCACAATATAAGGGGGAATGTGCCCACATTTAGGGCTTAACATGCCCCTCCCATTCAGACAAGTGTTGTCTTCAACGCTTGATTAGTTGCATATGCTTCTGTATGAAGGACTCATCTTCCCATGTCGAATATTCAACTAGTAAATTCTTCCACTTGATGAGGTACTCAATAATAGCCCAATTTCGTAGTTGTATGGTCCTTGTTTCAATGATTTGTTCAGGTTCCAATATGATTTTTCCTTCTTCATTAAGATCCAAAAAGATTGTTTGAATTGGGATCTATCTCCTATTACCTTCTTTAAGCAAGAAACATGGAAAACTATATGTACTCTTGAAGATGAAGTGAGTTCTAATTTGTAAACCATACTACCAATCTTCTGCAACACTTTATAAGGACCATAATACTTGGGTGCTAATTTATTGTCCTTATTTAGTTGCTTGAGGGACATCTGCTTGTAAGGTTGTAGCCTCAGAAATACCCAATCCCCTTCTTCGAAACTCCTTTCACTGCAATGTTGATTAGCTTGTTGTTTCATCGTGTGTTTTGACATAGTCAGGTTGTCCAATGGAGAACTTCTTGCTGGTGTTCTATGTGATCTTCCATGGCTTGAACTTTAGATTTTCCTTTTAAGGAGATGTGATAGATGGAGGAAGTTACCCATAAAGTGCCATAAATGGAGACATTTTTTATGATGTATGGAAGGAAGTATTGTACCACCATTTTGCCAAAGACAACCATCTCACCCACTGTGTTTGTTTATCAAATGCAAAGCAACGAAGATAGCCTTCTAAACATTTGTTCACTATCTCAGTTTGCCTATCAGATTGAGGATGATAAGATGAACTGTGAGCTAATTGGGTACCCAACCAAGAAAATAATTCAGTCCAAATTTTTCTAGTGAAAATTGGATCTTTATCACTTACAATAATCTTCGCATTTCCATGTAACTTCTGAACAGTTTCCATAAAGGCTATAGCTATTGTACTTGCATTAAAAGGGTGAGAGAGTGCACAAAAATGTACATACTTTGTGAGTCTATCAACAACCACCATAATAGCATTCTTTCCTTCTGACTTGGGTAGACCTGTGATAAAAACCATTGCGACTTCTTCCCAGCGCTGGCAAGGTATGTCTAATGGTTGTAGAAGACCTGGGGTCTTAACTGTTTCACCCTTAATTTGTTTGCAAACCAAACATTCGGCCATTAACCTTTGAACACCATATTTAAGACCTTCCTAAAAATATTCATTCTTGACCCTATGGTAAGTTTTCAGGAATCCAGAGTGCCCACCTATACGAGAGGTGTGTAATTCCAAGAGGACCTTTTGTTTGAGTTGGGAGTTTTTGCATAAATATAAGTGATCCTTATACTATAGCGAATCATTTTTCCACACAAAATTATATGATACACTGGGATCGTTCTGTAGCTTTTGAATGAGCGTCCACACAAATAGGTCATTTTTCCATTCTTCCCTTGTTGCTACTACCCAATCTAGTTGTAGAATGGAAATTGCATAAAGTAATGCCCCAACATCTTCATCTTTTCTGGAGAGCACATCTGCCACAACATTTTGTTTCCATTTTCGATAGATGATTTTAAAGTCATATCCCAACATCTTGGTTACCCATTTTTGTTGCTCTTTCAAATATAGTCTATGTTCCGGGATGTATTTAAGACTATCATGGTCTGTTTTGACCTTGAAGTGCCTACCTATTAAGTAAGGACGCCATTTCTTAAGAGCATGTAGTATTCCCAACATTTCCTTCTCATAAATGGGCTTTTGTAAGTTCTTTCCCTTGATTGGATGACTTTTGAAAGCAAGAGGGTGTCCTTCTTACATTAGGACAACACCAATGCCATTTCCTAAAGCATCACATTCCATAATAAAGGTTTTTGTGAATTCTGGTGTGGCCAAATCAGAATCTTTGCACATTGCCTCTTTAAGTTGTTCAAAAGCTTGAGTTGCCTCTGGAGTCCAAGAAAACGCATCTTTATTCAATAATGTTGTTAGAGGTGCTGTTATTCTTCCATATTTCCAAACAAACTTGTGGTAGTACCCTGTCAGACCTAAGAATCCTCGAAGATTTTTCAGGGATTTGGGAATCGACCAGTGTATCATAGCTTTAATTTTGTTAGAGTCTACCTTAACACCTTCCTAAGATACAGTATGACCCAAATACTCTACCTCCTTTACCCCAAAGAAACATTTGGAAGGTTTTGCATATAGTTATTGCTCCTTTAGCAGTTGTAGTACCCTGTCAACATGTTGAGCATGTTCTTCCCAATACTTGCTATAGATTAGTATATCATCAAAGAATACTAGCACAAATTTTCTAAGGAAAGGCTTGAAAATGGAATTTATCAAACCTTGAAATGTAGAAGGCGCATTCGCGAGACCAAATGGCATGACCAAAAATTCATATTGACCTTCATGAGTTGAGAATGTTGTTTTTTGGATGTCTTCATCCTTCATTCTAATATGATTATACTTGGAATGGAGATCCAACTTTTTGAAGAAAACTACTCCATTTAATTCATCTAACAATTCATCAATGACATGAATGAGAAACTTATCTTTAATGGTGATCTTGTTGAGCTCTCTATAATTTGGACACATATGCCATGATCCATCTAGATTGTGTACCATTACCATTGGTGCAGAGTAAGAACTTTGGCTAGGCCTAATTATGCCACCCTCTAACATTTCTTCAACCATACGCTCAATTTCACTCTTTTGGCCATAGGGTATCTATAAAGTCTGATGTTAGGAGGAGCACTTGCTGGAATTAAGTGAAAATCATGATCAAAATCTCGAACAAGTGGAAGACCTTTTGGAATATCTTCAAATACCTTGGAATGCTTATTAATGACCCTTTGGAGACCTAGGGAAATAGGAGGTTTAGATGTTTGAACAACTAATGAGCACAATTGTGCAATTACACCTTGATGCCTCGTTTTCATCAATTTTTTCATACCATTAAATCTCATCACCTTGCTTGGTTTCCCTGTGATACCATTTAACTCGTATTCCTTTCCTTCCCATAATTTTTTTATGAAAATCTTCCTAAAATTAAAAGCCACACTTCCAATGATTGTAACCATTGAACTCCTAAGACAACATCAACACCACCCATTGGAATATCAACCATTGGACTATTCAATACATATTCCCCCATAGAAATATTGATATTATGGAATTTCCCTGAGCAATTGATAGTTCCTCCATCTGCAATCATTACTTGAAACTTTGGTGTTGGATATACAAAGCAATTGAGAACTTTAGCTAATTTACAGTGAATGAAATTATGAGTACTACTAGAATCAATCAATATTGTTACCTTTTTCTTTTGATATATCCTTCTATCTTGAGAGTTTGAGGAGTGTTAATTCCAACTAATGCATGACAGGATATGGTTGGAGTAATCTCTTATGAGGTAGTATATTATATTTATTCATCTTGAGATGGTTCCCGTTCTTTTGGTTCTTCCTCTTCACAATCTATGTAGAATAATTTCTTCTCACCACACTTATGTCCCTTATTATACTTGTTGTCACAATTAAAGAATAGGCCTTTTGCTCTTCTTTCATTTAGTTGTTGGGGTGTCAACCTTTGAGGTGGGTTAGAAGAAGGAACATTATTCTCTCTATATGTGTTGGAGGTGGTCTTTCTAGTAGCCATCGTCATATTTTTACTTTCAACCTTCCTTGCCATCATGAAAGCCTTCTCTAAGGATGGTGGTTCAAAGAGATGCACCTCATGTTGAATGGTATCCTTTAAGGTTTCAATAAAGAGATCCAACAAATTATCTTCTGAAATGTCCTTTACTCTAAGACTTAGCTTCTGAAACTACTTGATATGCTATGTAACGGGACCTTTTTGCTTGAGATTTATTAATTGGTTAAAGAAGGTGTTGCTATTAATATCGCCATAATGTGCAATCAATTCTTCTATGAATATAGACCAAGATATAATAGAGTCCTTTTTATGGTCACAAAGCCATTGGTACCATACAAATTGATCGGACTCTAAATATAATTATGCAATAGTTACCTTTTGCAAAATTTGCACCTGGTGTAGATAAAAGAATTGCTCCATATGGAATATCCATCTTATTGTATCATTGCCATCAAACTTTCTCACACTTTCGAAAAAGTACAGTTTTGGCAATTACGAAGTTCAGACTGCGAAGCTCAGATGGCACAGTTTTGTCGATGGTGCAGCACGAAGTGCGAAGTCAAATATGCACAGCAAGCAGTGCGAAGTCGAAGCACTGCGCAATTATGCTGATGCGTAGTGCCAGTGCAGCAGCTATTTTGGGCAAAGAGTACAAGGAAAGGTCGAGCAGACGAAAGCGGCCTATTTTGGGTAAGAAACTATAGGATTCCCGGCAGTTGGGTAAGGAGTAGAGTGGAGATAGAGGAAAGCGATTTGTCAGTTGGAGTGGCAGAAAATCGTTAGAGGCTAAGCCACGGGTAGACAACGACAGCAAGGCTAAAGGGGCGAAAGAGACAGGCCACGATGCGGTTGTAACCATTCTTATGATGACTGCGGCTGTCAGAAATGCGTGTGAGCCACGAGTGGCCCAGCAAGGCGGCCTGAAGTGAGTGGAGCAAGCTGTCAACGATGACAGGAAGGGTGGCGGGTAACCACACCAGTTTTGGGTAACAAGCTTAGGGTTTTTGGCCCACATACATTGCAACAGACGTGACCTAAGGGCATGATCTATAAAAGGGAATATTTTGTAAGGGAAAGGGTTAATCTCGGATAATAGTTGATGTAGAATATTGATCTCTGTTGAGAGACTTATTGTAAAGAGGCTCTGCAGCTGTGTGCGTAGAGACATGTCGAAGAGAGAAGAGAGTCTGCAGCTGAGTGCGCAGACTGGAACTGTTGAACCCTTCCCATTGATAATTTAACAACAGTTCCTGTGGACGTAGCTCCCATCCTGGGGGTGAACCACGTTAAATCGTTGTGTTGTGGGATTGAATGTGTATTTGCTTTGATGAATGGTTAAGTTATTGCTTATGAGTATATGTATATTTGCTTTCATATGTATTCTCCAGAAGAATGAATGATAGGAATAATATGCTAAGTGTGGAACGCATATGAGTGAATGTTGAATGCTGAAGTATTTCTGAACATGATGAATGCATAAGTAAATGGGTAAACACTTGAAGTCAACGAAGTCTGTATAGTGCGATTCCCTGAAGCACAACACCAGAAGTGTGCAGTGGCATTGTAGGTCATCGTATTGTATAAATTTGCAAGGTTACAGTTAATATGTGTGTTGAGTGTATAAGTTTACATTAAGTAAAGTCTATTGAATATTGATCAATTGTCGACGAGGAAGTGCAGTCCCCAGTTGCGTTGTCATGTTGTTAAGCGGTCGTCCTAACCCGCGTAGTCCTCGGATGCACGATAGCATAAGTGTGAACCACGAAGTAGGTGGAACTTCGCACAGTCCCCTAGTCCGCAGCGCGAGCCTTGTAGCGCGTTGCTATCCAAACCATTGAAGTGTGCATCACCCGGTTGTGGAAACCTGATTCCGCAACCTCCCCATAACTTCGCCTCGAATGAGACCTCAGTCTGCTCACAGACTGTTGCTGAAAGGGCCGGTGAAAAGGGGTTTTGTTGGTTCCCTGAACCGCGCAGAACCTGGGTCTATCTTGGAAAATTAAGAACACTATACGAGCCAACAAATGGTTCCGTTGCCGCGCTTGAACTGGTGATGAGCACCGAAAATTGGAATCCAAAGAAAACAGAAATATGGAACTGGGTGGACAAGACAGAAAGGGACTTTTCTAGAAAGGAGAATAGACATCCGTGTCTCTCTGACATAGAATGGTTGCAGAGATACCTGTGGGCGGACATTTACAAAATTTTCTTTGCATCTTTTGGAAATGAGTTGCATGAGTGGTTATCAAGACTCGCAGAGCGAAAGAACTGTTTCCAAGAAGGAGTACCTACCGAGTGGACCCTAGAGCTCATTCAGAGGCTTAAAGCAGTAGACAGTCTACTCACGCGAGCAATCGACTTTTGGGTTGACAACATCCTACAGGGCTTCATGACAGAGTTCGTTGTGGACACCATGAAGTCCTACAGCGCAGCAGAAGCAGAGTTATTCAAGGGATTCAGAGGTAAGTACCTCAACAAACTGAGTTTATATATCAAAATGCTTTTAGTTGATAAAGGTGTTTTAAGAATGAAGTAATAAACCTAGTTCTTTTGAGTTTGTAATGCTTAGAGCTAACGACAGTGATATAGAAGAACATATTCATACCTTAAGAAGTGGAAAAAAATATAAGTCTAGTGCATAAAAGAGGTCTAGTGCACATGAAATTCGCGTAGACACTGAGTTCCAAATTGAGCCTGATAGCGAAACACCTCGCGTATCTACCTATCATCCCATTACTCCGCAAAATCCTCCAGTTAACAGTACTGCTAATCCTTAGAACGTCAATACTAGTAACACCGTGGGAGTGAGTACTCAAAACATTCGCGCAGTAACATACCTAACACCACACAGAACACTGCACCACCTAGAAGGAGAATGACTAATGATATAAAACTGCCGATATTTAAAGGAACGGGTCTAGAAGACCCCGAGCAACATTGGTTTCTTTGTGAAGCCATGTGCAACATTAAGCAAGTCCAAGATGATGCTTTTAAGCAAGCACAACTCATCACTACACTCAGGGATAGAGCCTTGAACTAGTTTATGAAGTATTCTGCTGGACAAAATAGAACTCTTGTGGATATAAAAGCTTCCCTATTAAGAGAATTCAAGAAACTGAAGTCTGAATCACAATGTATAACATAATTAAAATATATTAAGCAAAAAACTAATGAAACAGTCTGGGAATTTGACCAGAAGTTCAAAACATTGTTAGATCATGTCAGTTTTGACATCGCACCACAACAGCACCAAGAGTGGTTCATCGTCGCATTGTTGCCACACATTAGACTACCACTGATGCAATAAAAGGTTGCTTCGTAGGCAGAATCCCTGGAGATCGTGATGAAACTAGAGGCTTTTCCGATAGGAGAGACCAGCCAAGGCATGGTCCAGATCCAGAATCAGCTCGCAACTCTAACGTTACAATTACAAGCCATTAAGAAGGGGAAAGAAACCAAAGAAGAAGTCCGGTGTATAAGATGCAAGGGAGAGGGACACCCGAAGGAATGTTGTCCCTTGTTTCAAGAATACCTTGATATTGGAGCACCAAATCCACTAAATCAGCAATAAGGTACGTGGTGTGAAATTTGTCGGTGCAGAGGACATCGACCAAAGGATTGTTATTTGATCCAGAAGTATGTGTGAACACCCAAGAATTTATACTGCACATTCTGAAAGTCAGTTGGCCATGATGATTCCAATTGTAGAGCATATGAACTAATGATAGAAAGGAAGCATGGTGTTTAAAGAGTTCAAGAAGAAACACCACCGCACAATGATAATGCGCAATATGATCAAGGCACATATAGAGGCCGTGGTGGATTCCGCGTAAGAGGAAGAAATACTGGCCCAGGAAGAGGAATAGGTCAAATGATCTGTTATAACTGCGCTCAGTCGGACCATCTATCCAAAGACTGTACAAATCCCTGTACTACATGTAGATACTGTAAGTCTTTTGACCATGTTATTGAGGCATGCCCAATTTTGCAAGTGAAGATGCAAGAAAGAAGACAAGAAGCTCAGAACCCGAACGTTCAGATGATCACAGCTGAGAGGAGAAATACAGATTGTAATATTAATGTTGTGACGCGCAATGGAGTTACGACATGAAGAGATAAATAACCAGAAGCCTCAACTTTTGGAGCGCACCAAGCTAAGTAGATACCTACTGAAGGGGTCTGGATAAGAAAAGCAACTGGGAAAGCACCCGCTTTCAATCTGGCAAGAAACAAAGAAGTCTTCGCAGAAGCACAGGAGACCTTCAAAGAACCAACACCTGTGACACCAAGAATCTCATTGCGAAGTGAAACAACGAATATGAAGGATATGCTAGCAACGTATGATCAGACAAGTACCGCAGCAGAAACATGGATTTCTGTTGCGCAGTTCCTACGTAACTGTATGAAGTTGTTGAAAAGCGAAGATGATTTAGTGGAAATGCAAAATTTACTAAATCACTATGAATAGCTCAGTTGCACGAGTAATGGTCAGAGCGTAGTTCACCAGATAAAAATCCATAAGAGAACAAGCCGAGAAATGAGGCTAAGTGCACAAATTGGAGACTATGAAATGGACCAGATTATCCTTGACTTGGGATCTGAAGTGAATGTCTTGACTGAGGAGACATGTGAATAGATGGGGAAACCAAGGTTATCATGATCACCTATCCAGCTCATATTATCTAATCAACAAAAATTTATTCCATTCGGAAGACTCTCGAATATACTCGTAGACATTGATGGAGTAAGGAGTTCAACAGAATTTGAGGTTATTGACGTCATCGATGACAGTAACCCATATCCAACATTATTGGGGATAGACTGGGCAATGGATAACCTCGCAATCATCGACTTGAAGAAAAAACATATGATATTTGAATGGGTAGATATCCGGATCATCGCACCTTTTGACCCTTTACAAGGAACAAGATACACTGAACTGATACAAAAAGAAGGTAGAGCACATGACCTTGATTGCATCTATAAGATGACAGCAAACCACGCCGACTACATCAATCCTACAGCTGATGGGATGCTTAGTTGGCGCTGCGATAGTTCTTGCGTATCAGAATCCGGCGTGGGATTGGAGAATTGGCAAATCTGAATGCATGAAGTATCTGTAAGAAGATGTGCGCAGATCACAAAATAACTGCGCTGGATTGGAACAAAGGTAAGTCCAATCCCCACTTATGATGGCTTAACTAACGTCTATACATTTTTTCAAGAGTATATTGTATCAGTTTCAGTTGAACATCGGATACCAGCACTAGATATAGCACTGCGCACTACACCTGCCAGATGGTGGGCCGAGCATAAGCAGACTCTGACCACATGGGAACAATGCAAGCACATGATACAAATTAGATTCACAGAGAAATCCACGCTGACAATGGTAAAATATAATGGACAAACAAGTCCAAGGGATCACATAGATACCTGTTCAAAAGCATGGATAAACATGCCACAGACAGAATGGGTTCATCTGTTTGTGCACACATTAGAGCAGATTCCAAACAACTGGTATACAGATGCAGATCTTCGCAGAGAAACAACATATTGGTCTATCAGGATTGCGAACTTCCAGAGAAATTTCAGTTTGAAGATGACTACCCGAGCATAAATGAGGCTCTGCAGATTATTAAAGAAAGGATATTTCAAGATGAATGCCCAAGTACAAACGAGGCATTCACGGTCATCAACAAGAATACATTTAATGACAGACCAGAAATTGTGAACAAGCAACCATAAAGGGAAAGATAGATAGAATATTCCCTTGAATGTTATAACCTCTCCGCAGATGAAGAAGATGAGGAGGAGAGTGATGAGGAGGATCCACGCAATATCAATAAACCTGAGTCAGAGGGAGTGCGCGATGTAGAGGGACCTCCATTAGAAATTCCAGATATGAGCGGCCCTGTTAAGACAAGAAAAGTTAACATTGGCACAAGTGAAGAGCCAAAGTTCACATCTATTGGGGATTACTGTGATGATGAAACGGTCGCGCAGATCGCAGACCTTCTACTTGAATATCAGGATTTGTTTCCAACAAAGTTCACCGAAATGAAAGGCATTTTGGGAGAATTAGGAGTCATGAAGATACCTCTGAAGCTAGGCGCGAAGCCCATAAGGCAAGGGCCTTATAGACTGAATCCCAGATACAAAGAAAGAGTGAAGGCAGAGATCGATAAGATGCTTGATGCATGGATCATTGAACCAGTGGAAGAATCATAATGGATAAGCCCTATGGTTATCCAGGATAAGAAGACAAAAGGAGAAATCGGAATCTGCGTAGATATGAGGAAGCTGAATGATGATTCGCTACATGACCCATTTCCTACTCCATTTACAGATGAAGTACTAGACAATGTTGGAGGACATGAGGCCTACTCATTCACTAATGGATTCTATGGATACCATCAGATCATAATTGACTCAACAGACAGACATAAAACTACGTTTGCTACTAAATGGGGCTCATATTAGTATACAGTTATGCCATTTGGTTTGAAAAATCCACCTGCTATATTTTCCAAAGTTGTTGTTGCAGCATTCAAGGACTTTATCCATAAGTTCTTAGAAGTATATTTCGATGATTGGACTGTCTTTGGTTTACTGAAGAACCATTATGAAAACCTCATAATGATGTTAGCTAAGTGCAGGCAACATCAAATCTCCTTGAATTTGAAGAAATGTATTTTCTATGTACCCTATGGTATACTACTAGGCCAAATTGTGTGTAAGCAAGGTCTGATCGTTGATCCTGCGAAGATCGCAGTGATTGTGAATTTACCTGCACCAAACTCAGTAAAGGAATTTCGCACAACACTAGGACATACAGGATATTACAGAAAGTTCATCAAGGGTTATGCGCAGATAACCGCACCGATGGAGAAACTTCTGAAGAAAGAAGCGCAGTTCATATGGAACGCAGACTGTGAGAAGGGATTGGATACCTTAAAAGAGAAAATGGTAATTGCGCCTATCCTAGTTTTTCCTGATTGGAATAAACCATTTCATGTACATGTTGATGCTTCATCTATAGCATTGGGCATTGTGCTCGCTCAACTGGGTGAAGGGGGCATTGATCACCCCATTGCATTTTCAAACAGAAAGTTGTCTTCAGCCGAAAAGAACTACACAACCACAGAAAGAGAGGGTCTAGCTATGGTTTACACACTGCAGAAATTCAAACACTATTTGTTGGGTGCGCACTTCTCCATGTACACTAACCATTCAACTCTGAAGTACTTGGTCAATAAGCCAGTGTTAGGGGGGGGAATATGCAGATGGCTTCTACTCTTTCAAGAGTATGACTTTGAAATGATTGTTAAACCAGGAAGACTGAACCTAGGACCTGACCATCTCTCAAGGATTGAGTCATGCAAAGAACCCACAAATCTTGAAGACAATCTACCTGACGCGCAGTTATTTGCCATACAAATCGCAGATGATTATTACAAAGATATTGTAGAATTATTAATTACAGGGTTGGCACCCATAGAATATACTACGCAACAGAAGAAGCAACTGGTAGTTAAAGCAACAGACTTCACTATCATCGCAGGACAACTATACAAGTTAGGACCGGATGAAGTGCTGCGCAGATGCGTGTTAGAGCATGAAAAGCCATATATATTAGCTGAGGCACATTCGGTGTGTCTGGAGGTCACTACGCAGGGAGGGCCACTGCGCAGAAGATATTCAGAGTAAGACTATGGTGGCCAACACTACACAAAGACTCAAAGGAACATTGTCGCAGTTGCGATGTGTGCCAAAGGACTGGAAAGCCATCGCGCAGAGATGAAATGAGATTAAAATAAAATCTGGCCATTCGAGCATAATAAATAGTGAAATGACCGAGATCTCGCCGAGATCCGGCCAACAGACTTGACAATTAATGCCTCACTTAACTGATTAAACAGCCTGGCGGCACTGGCAGTGTTCGGCATTTAAAGAAACATCATCGGATCAGAGATAATCATTGGAGGAAAAGATCGATATCTCAGGGGAGATCTGGACGAAGGACACGACATTGAATGTCCTACTAATGGTTAATCGACTCGTTCCAGACTGACAGCATCTATAAATAGCCATCAGCTAAGCACTTGTGGGTTTATCGTGAGTTTCTATCTTGTCTTTGTGTGAATTCAGAGCTTTAACAGTTAGCAAACCGAATGTCCTGCAAGTGAATGAGCGAACTAGTCACCATCGACGAAGTTTTAAAAATATTCAGACAGTCGGGTTTGCAAGGAGTAATGTCGACACCTGCCCAGAAACCTGCAGGGGAGAAGGGTAGGTCATCCCGAAGCTCATCAAGGAATACAGTCGGAATGCAGAAAGACAAGCAAACGGCTAAAGAACTGGAGAGGATGAAGCCAACAGGTGTGCAGAAGCCACCACCATCAGAGATACCTCGAGCTCAGCCCATTCGTCTAGTGCATAAGTACATGACACCAAAAAGAGATGATGCAACACCCACTGATCTCGAAAGAAATTCCCACTATGAAATTCCATTACCGCCAATCTCCATCCATGTAAAGGTTACTGAGAACCTTTTGGGGAGAATAGAGAACTGCAAGTTTGAGGATTGCGACTTGCTGGAAGCAAAAGAGCCAAAGGAAAGGAAATACCCATAGTTTCATCCTGATCGATACATGATTCGCCAGCGTGATGAGCAAACAAGCACCGAAATGTTGCATGTAAAATACTGGCTTCAAGGACTAGAACCGTCAGGGTTGCTTAATCTACTGCGCATCCCCCATTTTGATAGAAGTCTGGAGTTGACTGCGGTAGTGCGCACGTTGCTTTTGTGCACGCACTCAAGCTACCTATGGTTAGACCGAAAAATTGATATAAACATCAATTTAATACACGGGATCACACTACTGAATAAGAGAGGCGCAGATCCCAAACTGGAGTTCATCGATAAGACGTAGGATAAAGAGCTCGTGGTAAGAATGCAAGAAGAATTCAATGTGATAAAGGGAAAACAGGGCTTCAGTACATCCACTCTCAATGATGAAGCTACGCGCTTCACAGTTCAGCTATTATCCGGGAAGATACTGCGCAAAATGTCGACCAACAGAGGTGTCGGCCGCAACAATCCTCCTCGCGTCCCAAGCGAAGAATGGAACTGTGTACAACTGGGCAAAGTATTTGTTGAACGAGTTCTTGGATGATGTCCAGGACACCCAGGATAAAGGAACACCGTTTCATTATAGTTGGATCCCAGTACTGATCGCATTCGTTGGGTGGAAAGAGCCGCTTTTCTACCAGGGCCATATAGTCTACCAAGGAGAATGTAAAGGAACGTGTTATGCCAATCTATGGGAAAATGCGAAGTCTGAAAGACAGCGCAAAAACAACAAGGTGTTTTATATCTACTATGAAACTCTATGCGATGTGATTCGACGAACTCCGTGCATATCTCAGCAAGTCACCACCTCGTACAGAGGAAGGATAAGGTTTAGGACCGATATGCATTTCACATACATTCAACCAAGGGATGATTCGGATACAGAATTATGGTACGCTGGATTCTATCAGCTGGATGCTGAAAAAATAGACTAGATGATGGAGGACTGGCCAATGGAATGGAAGGTGGACGTCCCTGAGGATGTCAAGTCCGACTCCGAGGAGGCCAAAGATGAGGATAAGGACGAAGTCACAGCCACACCAATTGAGCAGGAAGAAGGGGCTACGCAAGACAAGCCTGAAGGACAGGCAGGAGATAAGAGGAAACCAACTGCGATCCCTTCATCAGCACAAGGACCACGAAAGAAGCAAAGGGCTAATAAGCCCAAATTATAGCGGATGCTGCACGAAGATGACTGTGAGACCATTGCGTCAAAGGTACAGGAAATTTGGGAAGAAACACGCACTGCGAAAGAGGCAAAATGGAAGAGGTATAGGTAAGCCTCCTTCAGACTGTCGAGGCAATAAAAATGATGGTTGTGCAGATCGGACAAGCCCAATAGGACTTGGTTCGAGACTCGGACTCAGAGGGCAAGTCAAGTGGGTCAACTAGGAAAAAGAGAGAATCCCCATGCTTTGAACTTAAACCCTCGGATGGTACACATTGAGCCAGCATACCTCATTTACCCCAATGAACAGGTAGCCGAAGAAGCTAGGAACTTGGAGCACTTCGGCCTCAATGTTAGCATGTTTCCAATAGAGGATTTGCACAATCTACACATGCAGGTGGTGGAAGAAATTCAAGAAAGAGGCATTGCCTGATATGATCAGAATGTTAAGTTATAAAAGAGCTTTGATGACCTGAAATTGGAATCAGCCCAGAGCAGCAGGGAATTGTCAGACATTCAAGAAAAGAACCGCAGATTGAAAGAAATAGTATCGACAGTCTGCACCAAAATCGACAAATGCGAGGAAGAACTGAATGTCGAAGACACCATCATTAAACTTGGGGCTAGAGTGGAAACCCTTACGATGGAAATGATGGACATGGAAATTAACTACAAGGGAAAGATCGCAGACTTGGAAGCTCAACAACCCAACACCCCACCAGATAAACGCGCAGCTCCAAGTGAAGAAGTGAAGGCCACTATAGACACCATCTCAACCGAAGTGGCGAGGTGTAAAAATTTGTTAGAAGAAGCCAACACAGTGTTGGCCGTATTGAATAAGGATCCAAACCTTCAGCAGTTGAAAGGTGATCTGCAGCAAAGGCAGCAGGAACTTGATTCCGCAAATGCAGAAATGAAGCTTTTGTCGATAAGGCAAAAGATGCACAAATTCACAGAGGTAAAAGAGCTGCAGAAACAACTGATAGTGTTAAGGGAAAGTGAGGCCGTCGCTTATGCGAAGTTGCAGCCCATAGAGGAAGAAGAGCTAGCATTAATGTAGTAGATTGATTAGAAGTTTGTAGAACTTCAGACTACAGAGGGCACAGTGAAAGAACAAGCCCAGGAACAGGTCTCGCAGGCGATGTTGCAAACCATTAAATAATTCGAGAACAAGGAAAAGGAAACAGTTGCGGAGCTCATCGTTACTTTGCACAGCTTCACTGCGAAGTTAAGTACCACAGAAGATGCACAGCGGAATTCGATGAGCGGAAGTGGATCGGGGATGATCCACAAGTAAGTTTCGGGGGCCTGTTGGGCATGGCCCAAGTTGGCACACTTTCGAAGAAGTACAGTTTTGGCAATTGCGCAGTTTGGACTGCGAATCTCAGATGGCATAGTTTTGTCGATGGCCCATCCCGAAGTGCGAAGTCAGACATGCGCAGCAAGCAGTGAGGAGTCGAATCAGTGCGCAGTTATGCTGATGCACAGTTCCGGCACAACAACTACTTTGGGAAAAGAGTACAAGGAAAGGTCAAGCAGACGAAAGAAACCTGTTTTGGGTAAGCGACTCCAGGATTCCCGACATTTGGGTAAGGAGCAGAGTGGAGATAGAGGAAAGCAACCTGTCAGTTGGAGTGGCGGAAAACCATTAGAGGCTAAGCCACGAGTAGATAGCGACAACAAGGGTAAAGGGGCGAAAGCGACAGGCCACGATGCGGTTATAACCGTTCTTATGATGACTGCGGCTGTCAGAAGGGCATGTGAGCCATGAGTGGCCCAGCAAGGCGACCTGAATTGAGTGGAGCAAGCTGTCAATGACGACAGGAAGGGTGGCGGGTAACCGCACCAGTTTTGGGTAACAACCTTAGGGTTTTTGGCCCACATACATTGTAACAGACGTGACCTAAGGGCACGATCTATAAAAGGGAATATTTTGTAAGGGAAAGGGTTAATCTCAGATAATAGTTGATGTAGAATATTGATCTCTGTTGATATACTTATTGTAAAGAGGCTCTCCAGTTGTGTGCGTAGAGACCTGCCAAAGAGAGAAGAGAGTCTGCAACTGAATGCGCAGTCTGGAACTGTTGAACCCTTCCCATTGATAATATAACAACAGTTCCTGTGGACGTATCTCCTATCCTGGGGGTGAACCACGTTAAATCGTTGTGTTGTGTGATTGAATGTGTATTTGCTTTGATGGATGGTTAAGTTCTTGCTTATGAGTATATGTATATTTTATTTCATATGTATTCTCTAGAAGAATGGATGATAGGAATAATATGCTAAGTGTGGAATGCAAATGAGCGAATGTTGAATGCTGAAGTATTTTTGAACATGATGAATGCATAAGTAAATGGGTAAACACTTGAAGTCAGCGAAGTCTGTATAGTGCGATTCCCTGAAGCACAACACCGAAAGTGCGCAGTGGCATTGTAGGTCATCGTATTGTATAAATTTGCAAGGTTACAGTTAAGATGCTTGTTGAATGTATAAGTTTACATTAAGTAAAGTCTGTTGAAGATTGATCAATTGGCGACGAGGAAGTGCAGTCCCCAGTTGCATTGTCTTGTTGTTAAGCGGTCGTCCCGACCCGCGCAGTCCTTGGATGCGCGATAGCATAAGTGTGAACCACGAAGTAGGTGGAACTTCGCGCAGTCCCCCAGTCCGCAACGCGAGCCTTGTAGCGCGCTACTAGCTAGACTGTTGAATCACGCATCACCCGGTTGTGGAAACCTAATTCCGCAACCTCCCCATAACTTCGCCTTGGGTGAGACCTTGGTCTACTCGTAGATTGTTGCCGAAAGGGCCGATGAAAAGGGGTTTTGTTGGTTCCCTGAACCACGCAGAACCTGGGTCTATCTTGGGAACTTAAAGAACACTATACGATCCAACAGGTACCCCTTTGTGACCATCCTTGATGACTTCCATTATGGGAAGACTTATTATCCTTGTCCTCCTAAGTACCCTGGAACACATCATCACCTATAGGGAGTGTATCCTTTGAATTTTGGATAAACTTAGCAATATTTTCATATTTTTCTCCATATGTCCCATCAATTTCTTCTTTATATTAAGTAAATCGACTATTTTCACAGACCCTTTCACATTTTCCTCAATATGTCCCATCATATCTTCCAACATGGACATTCGAAAAGAAAGGTCTTCCATTTCATTGTACGTATGGGATGAATCCTCAGGTGGTTTGAGTGGAGTGTGCTTTTTTCCACTTCCCTTGGGTGGAGTTTTGAAAAATATAAATAGATATCACACGCTAGGTTTCACCTCAAATAGAGCCTTAACCTAAAAATTATTCCAATTTAAAATGGCGTACCTTTATCAAATCCTTATTTGAAGACTGTGTTTCTAGTCGACCTTCCAACTGAGATATATCTACAATTTTGGACCCTCTAAGTCTAAAAATCCATCCAGTAGTATCCTGATATCTCCTCTCTGCAATGCTATAGGTCTGACCTAATTCTAGTGTGCCAATAAAAAGATATGGCAAATCTCCCAACAGTTGTTATTTTTTATCCTTTCAGAAGAGCCAACTTGTACGGACTGCCATGGGTCCAATATTTTGTACCCAATTATGAAAATGCTATCAAAGATACTGTGGTCTGTCTTCTTTTTGATGCAATAGGTATCACTCAATTTGGATCTCATATGCCCTGGATATAACAATTTTACCCATAACACATGTTTGAGACTAGTTTTTGAACTAGTCAGAAACCATAACTTCGAATATGTAAGGATTCAGGATCTGAAAATTGTACCACATATAGCTCGACCTATTTCCTAAGTGGGTTCCAAGATTCTCTATCTGAAACCTTGTAGAAAAAAAAATTATAACAAAAATTCCAAGATGTTTTGTTTTGAAGAAACTAGACCCAAGGAAAGAGCTCTGACACCAAATGTTAAGCAACAAATTTCCAAAAAGAGCATGAAAATAACAGAAATAGACCAGAAAGAGTACTCCACGTCTTAATAATGAAGAACATATATGAATATAAATCCTCTTCGAGGGGGATACCTCCTTATACAATGTAGTGAACACAATACAAGACAAGACAAGATGCTCAAATGAACAGACCTCCTTCCTATATATATAGGAGATTAAGAGGTACAATTATAACTCACTGACCCAAGCCGACATAACTAATATAAACATACTAATGAAAATTACAACTAACGGATCAATTACGACTTCAAAACTAATGTAATGCCACATGTAATGCACCAGAATATAGGGGGAAATGTGCCCATATTTAGGGCTTAACACCCCCAAATATTGTAATTTGGAGGGTAGATTATACCGAAATAGGTCCGGGGTCGAATTCTTAATGATATCATTCTAAATTTCACATAATTTCCATGTATCTTCTGCTTGGAGTAGGCCCTGCTTCGATAGATGACCTGTTAAACCATTCCCGTCCCTTTAGATATGGATGGTTGTAGAATCGTCAAATGTGGCCAAGAGTCTTGCTATATTGTCAAAGAGGGGCCTGAGGTAAATATTGTTAGGCAACTGCTCTTTTTTATCTAGTTGATGGTCAATAAAGAATATTCAAAAATCTGAATTTTCCTTATCCCCTTGGAAACAACTAACTATAGCATGAGCTTGATAGCCTTAAGTTCCGAAGAGTTGTTTTTAGCATCTCCTAGACAAGCTTCCATTTTAATGTAGTGATGCTCCGTAAAATGCATAGTACCACCCGCCCCACCTATGCCCTGTCTTCCCTGTTTTGTTGCTCCGTAAAAAAACATCCATGGAAGAGACTTGTCAATCTGCAAATTTACGTTGATCATGTGTTTCTTTATGGTAGAGGTCTATAGAAAAAGATCGAGGATAGAAAGAGATTTTGCATTGTAGACAACAACAAGAATAAAAACATCCTGGATGATCGCCTTATTTCTTACGAGCCATGCACCCCAAATAATCAGCAGTGGCAAAGCTCTATGGTCCTAGTGATCAGTATAGTTAATCCATCCATAAAAAGTTTTAGATACACTGATCCCTGTCCAATTAAACTATGATCCTATCACTGAGTTTATATAGTGCCACATCTGCCACATCTCCTATAGATAGCTGCAACTAAAAAACATGTGGGGAATGTTTTCATTGGTTTCCTTTCATAAGGAACATTGACTAGGACCAGTACTGAATTTGTTGAGGAGGGAGTACCACGTCAGGATCTGTTTAACCAACACTAACCACATAATTAATTTCAAATTCAGTGGGCACTTGAGCTCCCAAATGTCATTGTTCCACCATTGAGTGGGCAAGATCTCCTCCAATTCTCTCACAGCCAGATAACCTAGACTAGGAATATAAGAATCACCATCGACATTCCTTGTCCATTTGAGCTCATCCTATCTATCTCCCAGACAAATATGACATGAAGACAAAGCCCGTATATAGCACCTCCAATGGATGACCTCCTCATTTACGAATCCAATCTCTTCCGCAGATTACCGGCCTTGATGAATCAAGGGAGGATAAGGATAAATACCGACTTGGTAGAGAAAGATTTTACCTCTATTAATAAGAAAGTCAATCATCGCCCGAGGGAGTGTATGATTATCATTGCTTCCAATGCAAGGATCGACACCAATCCTGATGGATATATCGACACCAATCCTGATGGATATATCGACACCAATCCTGATGGATATACCATTCCTGACTTCCCAAGCTAGCAAGTCTACAACTACATTGAAAGCCATCTAAAGGGATTTCCACATAATCGAAATGCACCTAAATGACTTTTCCAGTGTTAGCAACCATTATAGAATGGTCAGGGGATGAATGTATTTCTAATACACAAACTTGACCCATAGGCCTTTACCTTGGATCAACTTCCAAATTTATTTTGCAGCTAAGGCTTTAGAAAAACTAAACAACTGTTTGATACCCCAACCCCCCCCAAGCTTATTCGGTAGGGCGATTCTTTTCGAGGAGATCTAATGGAAAGAAGAATTATACTTATCCTTTCACTAGAGAAAGATGAAGCAAATTTTTCTGATTTGATCCTGAATAACCACTGTGACATGTGCTATGGAAAGCCAATAAACAGGCATCACTTCGATGACAAATTTAATGAGAATAAGTCTCCCAGCTCTGGAAAGCCTATAATTGCACCATAAAGACAATTTCTTATCAACTCTGTTGATTAACCTAACCCAATCCTTGATAGTATAATCATTAGGTTTTAAAACAAAGCCTAGATAAATAATGCTAGAGAAGGGGTCAATAACCTGGAAATCAAATTGTGATACAATCCATTCCTTCAAATCGTCATTAAGGTTCATAAAGGATGTCGAAGATTTCCTGGGATTGCATAACATACATGCTGCATCCATAAAGAGCTGAAGAATATATTTAAGTTTGGAGATGTCCCTTATGAATCCATTCGTGAATAATAGGATGTTGTCCACGAATAATAGGTGAGAGATAAATAATAACTCGCCCATATGAATGCCTTTCAAATTGCCATTTTTCCTTGCATGAGTTATGGCCCTACTAAGACCCTTCATAATCAATAAAAAGAGGAGGGGAGCTAGCGGACAACCCTAACAAAGCCCTCTTCCTGACTTGAAGAAGGAGGAGGCAGATTCATTGATCAAAACATAAACACTGACTGTTTGAACGTAGGACATGATCCAATTGATAAACAGTAGCTCGAGACCAATCTGAGACATGGCAATACGAAGAAAGATCCAGTTGACGCGGTCATATGCCTTAGTTAAACCCATTTTGAAAATGATTGCAAGTAGATTCTCAACCTTCACAAAATACATCACCTCTTGGGCAATGCCCACAACATCGTGTATTTGCATACGTTCTAAGAAGGCAAATTATTCAGGAGAGATGAACTATGATAAGATTCCTAACCTTGTTTAAGAGAGATGAAGTGTGATACGACTCTTACCCTTATTTGTTACTTTCAACTAAATCATTTAGAAAATAAATAGTAAATCAAAATAAATAAAAATGAAGAGAGGAAAACCGAATGGAGATAAGGATTTATAGTTTTTAACATAATGAAAAACACCAAGTGTAAAAGTAAAAAGACAAAAAAACATATATATATACTTACTTCATCTTTATTTGTTTTTATTTGCAATTTATTTAAGTTAAAAAAATTATAAACCATTAATAAGAAATAACATTTAAAAACAAACCATTAAAAACAAAGAAAACATAATAAAAAACCATGAAAAAAAAGTTAAAGAAAGAGATGAAAGTGAAGTCACCATATAGCCGCAAGCTTCATAATGGGAAGGCACGATATCGGTAATTGAAAGAGTGAGAAAGTGGCATAAGCAAAAAAAAGAGGAGCATGTGGGTCCATATAGTGGATAATCTAATTGAGTTAGATGTAAAAGGGAAGGGTACACATCACCCTCGAGGTAGAGATCTTTTAGGGAGTTGGTAGTTGGTTATGCTAACATTTACTAGAATATCAATGGGTTTGTTTTAAATTTCATTGATGCAGTTAAAGAGGATTATAATTTAATTTTCTTTCGCTCATCATTTGTGTTATCACAATTCATTAAGTGTTGGATTGCTTTCGAAGTTTCAAAATTATGTGTCTTCTTGCATGGATTTTTAGGGGATTGAAATGTTTTTGTTACTTATATTAAGAAAACCAAAATTTATATAATAAGTTGGTTTATGGGAAATTCTATTATAAGTAAAACAATAGTTTATCAATGTTATCTAGGCTTACATATTTATCAATAGATCATTGAAAGTAAAAAATGAAACTATAACAACATGCATGATTATCAAGCCATTTGATCATCAATAATAGTAACAGGGGGCACCTTTCAAGCTGAATTATTTTCCTTTGCTACAAAGTCTCTGCCTATGGTTTCCCTAATCAGGAAATCCAGCTTATGGTTCATCTCATCCATTTGCAGCACGAGCTCGTTCCTATCCTCTTTGGTGTCTAGTAGCACCTTGCCAAGCAAGGATTTAGTCATCTAATGCAACACACGAGTCCTTTAATACTTTGTATCTCTAGTGAGAGTGTTGCTAGTGTCCACCACCCATAATGTCATCTCCTGTGCAGGGGATTGAAATGTTTTTTATAAATATTACTCCGGAAGAATGATTTAATGTGAGATATTATAATGTGGTAAATGAGTTTAACAAGATATGGAAACATCTTTTAATTTACACAATTATGATTAGGGGGTATATATTCTTCCAATTCATTTAAGACTTGCATGTGGTCCTATTCACTATAAACATCCCATCCCCATCCTTGGGAATGTTAGTTATCAAAGGGTGAATATGTAATTAGGGAATCAAATCCAATGAACGCAGTAACAACACTTTTGGTTTCATTAACTAATCAAATCCTGGCGCCCCATGGTGGGTGCCCGATGTCAACCCTCCATCTCGCATGATGATGACTATATTTCCGCTCAATTTGACAGGGCCGCCACTTGGCGCTAACCTTGATCCCACGTACCTCATTATTCATCTAACTACTTCAAACGATATGATTGTTGTGAAAGGCAAGTCCTTTCCCCTTGCATGTTGGTTTAGTTTCAAGCTTGACTCGCTGGTGCACTCGCTTGCCATTACATCTGTCATTATGAAATCATGTGTTTCTCCTCTCCCCCGTACCAGTCATAGCAAGAGGATCCCTTGGTTTCTGAATATGGATGGTTGACAAGGCCGCCCACTTCGCTCCAAGCTCTTTTGCATTCTTCTCCTGTAATGTCCCCGATTTTGGATTCCCATGTTCGGCGTTGGAGATTGTCACCTACCCAAATTTCTGAAATTATTATTTTATTGGCAAAATACTTTATGTTAAATTTTAATTACAAAATTTTGTAATTATGACCAAGTTTGGTCAAGGATGAATGTAATTACTGAATTATTATTATTAATAAATTAAAGTAGGAGACAAACACCCAAGGGAATTGTTAAATGAGTGTTCACTGACCCACTAGGAGGAATGGAAGCTGTTAGAAGGCATGGGACAGATGGCAACAATTGCACTTCACCACTAGCTGTTGGTTATGGGACAACTACCCCTACAAATGTGGCATTATCCCCCAGGTGGAGGGAGTGAGCAGGCAACTCATTTAATGACTAGTTAACAACTGAAAAGGCCTAGGCAGCCTACAAAAGGCAAATTCGAATTGAGCAGGCAGCTCTTACCCAATATTTTCTGTAGAAATATTCCTCAAGTGAATCAGGTGATTACTAAGAGATTAGAATAGGGAGGCTAGGTGTATGTGCAACTGTAAGTCTGCAAAATCTTTTGAGAAGGAGAACCAGAGGTGCTGGTGCAGGTCCTTTGACTGTTAAGTCTCAAGGCTGGATAACTATTACATTGCAAGTGGAGGTTCTGAGTTTCTAAGTTTCTTCCTCCTGGTGGTTCAGTGAACAGGGTCGGGGGTCCTACGACAAGTAACTAGGCTGTCTTCAGGAATTGGTTGGGTGGAACAGGCTCCTTTGGCTGTTTGTTTCTCTACAGTTAACCATGTTTTGCTATTCCTAAATTGTTACAGTTCAAATGTTCTGTTTAGTAGAATCATTTATTTTCTGTCCTATGTTAAATCTTGAATGATAAATAATTAGAATTTATTGATGAGATAATCTTCTCTATATTTTTCCCATGCTATTCTTTGCACAGTACTCTAGTATAGAGGAGTAGTTTAAATAATAGATGAGAGTTGGGCAGTTTGCCGTTGAGTGGATAAGTATTTACAGTAAGTGTTCTTTTTAACATTCTGATTCATTTATATCAAAAAAAAAATACTGTATGGCATCTTAGGCATTATAATATTCTCTGATTAATTCTTGAAAGAATCATAATTATTTTTCAGTACAGTCATAAAATATTTCTCTGTTCTCTGTTCTGTCCAGATAGCAAACATTTGAAATCAAATCAAATATTTCGTATTTTCTTTCATACTGATATTTAAAATATATATATATAGAGTCGCATTTGATTTATAAACAATCTTCAATTCCAAACAAATGCATCCTATCTTTCTCCTAAAGTTTCATAAACATTCTGATAATACATATATTGTTCCATATACAGTATTGTAGTATCTGTTTTTTTAGATTCATTATGTTTGTTTTCAAATATCAAATTTTTCATTACCGAACCGTAATGTTTTCATTTTTCTAAACCTAGTCAGAATTTCATGTGTTTATTTTTTTATCCAAAACTTCAAACACTTATGCAAAAACGCAGTACAAAAACTAGACTGTATTTCGAAAATGTAGGTAGGGTTTTTCGTTCATAACACATTTGAAGTTTGATACAAAACAAAAATCACTTATCAGTTAAACTATATTCATTTTCCAAACGTTCATAACCATAGCAAGCATTTTGTACAATTTCACATTTTTTTTTTTTTTACAGTCATCTTAACATCTATTTTATTTCATTAAACAAAAATAACTTCCATTGCGAAGAACAAAAACAAAGACGAATGTACGAGAACCCTCGGCATCTAGTTCATTTAAACATTTCTTTTTAGAGTTTTTATTTCACAAAACATCAAGTTTTCATTCCACGGGACATGTTCCTTTCCACATCAAAAACTCAAACACCAGAGTCGTGGAGTATCAAAACTTTACATAGGGTTTTACCCTTAAAACATCTAACCATTTAATGAAAGTTCGAAACCCTCATCAACTTTTAACCAAGACATCAAGAGCCATTAAGGCAATGAGAAAGACTGTGATCCATCTTATTCGCTGTACAGTTGCCTTAAAAACCAAAAACCAAAACCTAAACTTCGTTCGGCCAAATGTTGAAAACTTTCAGAGTTTCTTTCCAAACTATCGACATACGAAACAACATCAAAGGCCCTACGAGAGCTTGCAGGAACCATCGGAGCTTACCGGAGAAAATAGAAGGGCTATCCATTCTCTGTGAACGCACTGAAGCCAATATGGAAGTGGCTACCTGCAAAAACATACAACAACAGAATTTAAAACGAGTTTGCAAGAATTACAAATCAAACGATACAGTAACATAACCTTTTTCAAGTTAGTATTTACCTATGAAGGTCCGGAACTGTGCCATTCTTCACTCCAAGACATATGATGAAGCTTTCGTCGTGAGACAGTAACCATTTTAAACGCAGAAGGTTTCACATTCCCCGGAGATTCGAACCCTCGCCGAATGCCTTTGCATTACATGGACTGGAAAGACTCTAACACTACCTCGACGATTGCAGGACTGAACTTGTTGGCCCGGTTTTGCAACCAGGCTTAGTGCTATGGGCACCTGCTAACTAGTAGCAGCAGTTTCAATAGAATTAAACAAGAAACTAAATCTAAACTAAACTAATCATGGATCTATGCAAAGATATTAAGCAAATAACAAAAATAATTTAAAATCA
This sequence comes from Larix kaempferi, assembly GCA_027924585.1. NCBI lineage: Eukaryota > Viridiplantae > Streptophyta > Pinopsida > Pinales > Pinaceae > Larix > Larix kaempferi. Next base: position 9,137,252 of record BSBM01000668.1, read on the forward strand.
AGAACAAGACAATGTAGAATAATGAATTTGTATTGAAAGAATGGGGCAAGCAAGTGCTTGCAGAATCAATACCTCTAATGGTGAGGTTGAATGGCTCCAAGGATGAGCAACTCCAATCTCCAATGGTCTCTTCTCCAATGTGGTTTGCAATGGCTAAAATGCTCAAGGGAGATTTCAGCAGCATAAGGATGAGATAATGGATGGATCTGAAATGAGGAGCCCCTACCACCTTTTTATAGGTTTTGGTGGTGGGGAATACCATTTGTGGTTTTGTGGAAACCAAATGGTATTAACCAACATGGTTTAGGTACTTTTCCCTCCTTTTTCCTTTTTTGAATAAAATTAATATTTTAATTCCCTTTTTAATATTTTTGGGAATTTGGACCCTTTTTGAGGGTTTTTTATGCTTTTCAGGAAAAATAATCTTTTTTAATGGAAAAAGGGGTGTACTAAGGTCTTTTGGTGACCTTTTGTTGGTTTCAGAGGCTCAGATGGTGGAAAAGTGGACAAATGGGTCATGTGAATAAGGGAATGAGCTGGTGAGCACTTTTTAGGTGTTAACAGATTGCCCCCTAATGTGTGAGGGAAGGAGCTCATCGTATGGCCGATAGACATCATAGTTCTTTTGTCTTTTTTCAGGGTTTTGGGAAGGAGAAGAGACCGATTGGAGACTGGATTTGCGTCCCATGGAAGCTGCAAAACAAAAAATATTACATGGCCTCAATATGAATGAGGTATAATCTCTGATACTGGACGAGGCGGGCATTCCCATGCTCGTATCAAGACATATACATAACAATTAGTCCCAAGAAGGGGGATCTAATACATAAAGAATCTACTGGTACATCATAATGGTCCAGGGGGGACATTATTTTGGGATATACTCCTGATCATAACTGATACACTGGAATAACTGATGAACTTTTGGAACTGAAGGTGTCCAACATCTGTAGGGACGTAATGACTGTGAGCCATCTCTGGGAAGTATCTGTAACTGTATACTCGAGGGAGTATAAAACTGGGGTACATCTGAATAATGTCGCCATACGCAACCCGGATATCTATAGGAACAGTGTAACTGGTTGTATCCATAGGTAGACTCTCAAATGTGGAGGAGTCAGAAGGTATCCGGGGTCTTCGACTAATAAGTGAACGAACCGATGCCCTGTGCGAGTCTCAACGATGCGATCAAGGTGTTGAAGTCGAGCATGCGAGAAACAACCATTTGGAGAGGCATTGAGGACTCTTCTCGAAATGATTCGTAGGCACTCATCATAAATGGTGATGAGTCCAAGACACAGGGACCTCTAGGTCTATCCTCTGGAATAAATTTGGTTGTCGTCGACAGAGGGAGACCAGCAACTAACAAGGCAATGATGTTTCCTTGATAGGAGCGCGAGGTGTAGGACTGAAGTGTGGTAGTACTAATGGTCGGACTGACATACTTGTGGGGATGGGAAGTAACTGGGGTCATATAGTGGGTAGACTCAAACTTCCTTTGTTCAAAGCATGACGACATGGTTGACCTGGCAGCGTAGGGAACTGACTTATAGGTGTGGGTATCATTGCTTTTAAGGACTGAAGGGTATGTATTGACTCTGGGGGGAATCAAGCTGATGGGTGATGTAGAGGGGTTTTCAGGGTGACATACTGTAGAATACTCTGAACAAAGGCGACCAAAATGGGGAAGCTGCCATATGAGTAGACGTGATCTGTTGTGGCACCGAGAAGCACCATTGGGTCCTTCTTCGTAGTTTTAATGAGCTCCAAGAAGGGTTAAAAGTGTGCTCTGAAATGGTACTGTCCTGTGGATTTGTGAGCCCAGGACTGTTCGTGCTCAATGGTCCTTTCATTTTTAAGGAGTCTGAAAGCGATAAGAAGACTCTGCAGTGGTTATGACTACTGTCCTGTTTGTTTTATGAGCCCAGGATGGTGATTGCTCATGGTCGCTTTCATGTTTAGAGAGTCTGAAAGCAGTAAGGGGACTCCATTGGTATTTCTTTTTCGTAAGTTTAGTCTCCAAGGCCCGAAAAAGCATAAAATGATGCGGATGGAGAACTCTTCTAGCCGATGTGACTAGAGTATACCTTTTTCATAATTAGTCTACGAGGTCCGGAAAAGGGGTAAACTTATACCAGGTAGACGCCCTTTCAGATACGTTTAGCGAGCATGAAAGGAAGCAAGATTGCTCGGCGATCTTTTCATTGTTTTAGGATTCAGAAAAGAGCTTAACAGAAACTCCCTAAGTGCCTTTTTCGTAAAAGGGATTGCTCGGCCCGAAAAAGGGATAAAATTATACCGAACAAAAATGGATAGATGGGAGCGAGAAAAGGTCTCAAGCGTCATCATGTGTTTGGGATACTGGATCCGGTGACATAAAGATTGTCACAAAGGGGGCTATGGCCGTTGTGGCACGCAAATCGAGGCAATGAGAGGGCATTTTGAAAAAATGGCCGAAAAGTATGGGCGTGAGAGCGAGAAATGATCTCAAGCATCATCACAAGCACGGAAAATTGAATCCGACGATATAAAGATTGTCAAAAACGGAGAACGGCGGATGTGGCACGTAAACCGAGGTGACGAGGGGGGCATGGAAAAATGCCATAAAAATCTGGGCGTGAGAGCGAGAAATGATCTCAAGCATCATCACGAGCACGAAAAACTGAATCCGGCGATATAAGACTCGCTAGAAACGGAGACCGACCGATGTGGCACGCAAACCGAGGTGACGAGGGGGCATGGAGAAAATGCCCGAAAAATCTAAAGGTGAGAGCGAGAAAAGATCTCAAGCATCATCACGAGCGCGGAAAACTGAATCCGGCGATATAAGGCATGTCGAAAACGGAGAATGGCCGATGTGGTACGCAAACCGAGGTGACGTGGGGGTATGAAAAAATGCCCTGAAAATCGGGACGTGACAGCGAGAAATGATCTCAAGCATCATCACGAGCGCGGAAAACTGAATCCGGTGATATATGGCACGTCCAAAACGGAGAACGGCAGATGTGGTATGCAAACTGGGGCGACAAGGTGTCGGGACATAATGTTGATATTGGTCCTGGTGAGAGCGAGAAATGATCTCAAGCATCATCACGGGCACGGAAATATGAATCTGGCAGTGCAAATGGTGCGAAAAACGGAGGTCATAAGGACTCCGGAATGGTTAAAGGAAAGAACTAGGTAAAAAAATGGCTACAAATAAAGGTGATCCCACCAAGCGAAGGATGCAGTGGTGGGGAGAAATGATGACCCGTGGGGGCAAAATACTAGGCGTATCAAATCAACTGAAATATACAAGTGACACGTGTCCTCAAAAATGGTTGAGATCACGAATATGAAAAAGTGAGCAGGGTTAATGACCTGCCCCCATGCTATGTGCATGGGGGTTGTGATTGTGGATCACATATGTGTTGGTTTGAACGATGGGCTCATTGAGGTGTTGAGATAGAGATGATGGGGAAGGTTCAAAATGATAGATCATGCCCCCTATCCCAGGGTCGAGGTAATCTATTATGCCCCCTAACTCAGAGGTGTTAATGTGGTGCAGATGTTGTCTCAGAGAGAGATCAATAGGGCATTGAGCAACTGCTGGCGGGGTGTTATACCATGAGGCCGTGGGTCGTGGTGGCATACTGAAGTGATGATATGATGATGGGGGATTCCCTTTGTGGGGTGGATGCCCCCAGTATCTCCGACGAGGATCACGATGATGATGAGTAGGCAAGGTTTTGGGCCTGCCCCTATGTTGTGGACATGTGGTTTCCTGGTCGATTTGAAAGGGTTGAACCTGTGTGTCAAAGGGATCAATGGAAGGGGCCGACCGGACATAGGGGTATCCAGTGGAGATCGTATAAATGGCGGGGTCAAGGCCAGGCATTTCGGTATCTGACCAAGTAAAGACATCAGTGAATTCTTGGAAGAGTTGTTGGTATTCTCCGATCTCATGCTCACTGTGGGAGGTTCCTAATGTGATGGTATGAAGGGCACCAAGTGGGTCAGAGATGTCAATGTGGATGACGAGAGAAATATCGGCCATGGGATCCGTTAACCAGTCGATTTTAGTAGGAAGGAAATCCTTGGACTCAACCGCAGATTGGGTAGCGGTGGTGGATGAAGTCTCTTCCAGGAGGAAGTATGGACGATGGTGCATGTCTTCCCCGGGATAATCAAAGGTAGTAGGAGTCTTGAGAACCTCTTCATCATTGCGGGAGCTTTGAGTGGTCAAATCGAGTGATGAGGTAGTGGTAGTCGAAGAGATTATGTAGATGGTGTTAATCTCTCCAGATGAGGATGATGCGGGAGGGTAGATCTCCTCGTAGTAGGGGGTGCCGTCTCTAGGTCCAAATTGTTCATCTCGTAGAGAACTGCTCTATAGTCTGGGATGTTAGGACAGTTGTGGGAGTAGTGGCCTTAAATACCGCATATCGCACATGGGTGGTTGGTACGCAGTGATTTATCACGAGGCATAGGGTTTGGATCTAGTTTGACCACCGAGATGTTGGGGTCGTCGTCCAACATTTGCATGTGTTCCTGCAATGCAGGTAACTGTGGACACTGATGGGTTGGATGGCCTAACTCATCACACAGCGAGCATTTTGGAGGAGCACGGAATACGGGGGGAGATTTAACTGCCTTGGGTGGGGGTACCGCAGTGTATGGTTGTGGGCCTCTGCCCCCAGTGGGCCTGATGAGTGGAGGGGGATTCATCGATGACGAAGGAGTAGTGATACCGGGAGGTGGTTGGGTAGAAGTAACAATGGGTTGCACCGGTTGCAGGATGACATTTGGTGTCGGCGGTGGAACTGGAGGCGAAATATACCACACGGGTAATCCCAATGTTAACCCGGGTAGACTAAGGGTAGCCATAACCGGGGCGCTTACTACACCCAAAGGAGGAAATAGAAAGGGGATTGTGTGGATGGGTGTAACCCCAATGTGACTAGGGACCAATGGTGGTTTGGGTAACAAGGAGGGTTGATTACCCGGTGTTTGTGAAAGGGTGCAGAGGTTAGCGACGTGGGTCTCCGGTGATGGTGGTGGAATGGCCTGGAATGTAGAGGTCATCGACACCTCAGAGTAAAGTCCGGGTCCTACCGAGGAAATGAATGAGGTAGTTGCACCACAAACAGGTTGTTCAACCATGGGGAGAACATTTTCCGGTGTGGCGGGGGCCTTGGGATCGTAATAGGTGAGCTGGTCGACCTTGACCACGCGTCCCTCATGGGGGAACTGCATGGTGCGAAATACGGATGAGGCAACAGCCCGCATGGCATACATGTAGCTGCGACCAAGTAAAAGGTTATAGTCTAGTTGGGCATTGATGACCTCAATGTCAATGAGCACGGTTTTACCCGCCAGCTGGACAGGGACATTGGATAAAAGACCTTGGGGTTGAGCCGAACGACCGTCGTAGGCTCGTAATGCAGTGGTGGACTGCTGGAGAGTAGGGGATCCCAAATTCTGCCAAACGAATGTGGACATGATGCATGTGGAGGCCCCTTCATTGATAATGCACCGATGGATGACAAGATTTCGAACAGAAACGGAAACTTGGAATGCTAAAGAGGAAGGCAGGCGGGGTTCGGACTGGTCTGAATCGAATGGGATCAACTGTGAATCATTGGGGTCAATGGCGCCAATGGCAGAGAGCAAAGTTTTGCGCTGCGAAGGACAGTTTTTCAAAACTTCTAAAGCAGACATGGCTGCAGGAGACTGGGCTAAGTCGTCGACAATGTTGTAATTCGACGCAGTGCGAGCATTGGGATTACTGTTGATGCGACGAAGTGGGAAGCGAGGTGCTTTGGAAGCGCCATCAAGTGGAGCCGGAGGTATACGTAACGTTTGATCTGTGGGATTAACGTTAGTGTTCTTGTCGGCGGGAGGGGCTTCAGATGTGGAGCCATATTGGTTCCGACGGGTTTGGAGGTTGGCATCGGCAGTTGACATCATCAACAAATGGTGAGTACCTGAATCGAACATGGGTTGATAATGGGCTGCATAAGTGATCTGCTGTGGTGGCACGTTGCCCTGAGGGGGGGCTAATGGTTGAGTGTTCACTACACCCTGGTTTGGAAAGGGGTTTTGCAGCACCAAGGGTTGATGTTGAGGTGGTGGAGGGTTGGGTGGTGGCTGAGGAGCCGCTTGCCCTTGACAATGTGCATCATCGGTCCAGAGTTGCCGAGCTCGCTCCAAATGTGGGCAAGAATGCGTGTAATGACCATAGACTCCGCAGATAGAAAAAGGGTGGTTTGTTCTGAGGTTATTATTTGTAGGCTGCTTAGGATTCCGATCCGGATTGCGGTTGGGAGGAGAAGCATTGTTATTCTGTGGAGGATTGGGAGGTGGAGGACCTTGCTGATGTTGTTGGTTATTACCATGGTTACGACCTCTACCACGGTTCTGTTGCGCACCTTGGTTGCGTTGGTTATTTTGGTATTGGGGCTGATGTTGTTGTGCGTACACATGCCCTTGAGCATTGGGGGGATTCTGGGGAGCCGCAGGTGCGGGAGCAGGTTGCGGTCGGTAATATGCAGGTGGAGCTGGCGGTGGTCCAGTTGATTGTTGGGGTTGTTGGTACCCCTAAGCTATTGGATGTGGTGGATTAGCTGGTGCAGCTTGCTGTGGGTACTGCATCTGCTGTGGCGAGAACTGAATGGGGTTCTGTGTAGCAGGTTGGTTATAGTATGTAGGAGGTACATATGCTAATGGTGCTTGTGCATAGCAATGTTGCGGACAAGAGGGTCCATGAATATGATGTGTCTGGTTTGTTGGAGCGTAAGAAGTTGTCGCTCCGGAACTAGATGTAGCTCTAGAGAGGTTTGGGGCAGGCATGGTACTGACCATGCTGAAAGCTTTTGCTTGGGGTGTGATTTGGCCAATAATGCCATCAGCGGTATGAGATGCCCCCGGCGCGTCACTGCGTGAAGAGTCGCATCGTGGGGTGTCTGGTATGATTGTGTATAGATAACCTGATTGGGTGTAAATGAGATCAAACTGTTGGGCTTTGAGGATGGCCTCTTCTTCAGACTGGGGTCTTTCAGATGCCACATCCTTCGCAATGAGAGGGAGGAGGGATTTTAGGAACCAATCTAAGAAGATACGGTCGTCTAATTTGATTTTGCAGAGGCTTCGGCGTCGACGCCACTCATGAATGTGGTCAGTGATGTGGGTGGCCGTATTCTGTCTACAAGACAGTAGGATCTCGACGCCCGCATCATAGCGGACGGGTAACTGAAAGAACTGCAGGAAGGTCGAGGCAAGGGAGGTAAAGGTGGCATGCGTCCCATGGGGCTGCTCGATATACCACTTGGCTGCAGAGCCAGTGAAGGTGCGTTGTAATAGACGGAGGCGGACAGAGTCATCCACTATGGAGTTGGAGGAACACCATAAATGGAAGGACATGATATGGTTCTGGGGGTCCTCACCTGCCTTGCCCTCAAACTTAGGGATGTCAGAGGGGAGTTTGGTGGGCATGTGAGGCCACGCAGGATCGTGTCTGATGGGGTCATTTGTGAGCCTAGCTAAGTCTGGCAGGTTCAGACTCGCCATGTATGGTAAGCTAGCAGATGTGGTGACTGGAACTGGGACATGCCTAGCCATTGTGGTATGGTGTAGGGGTCCAGTAGCGCCTAAAGGTATGCTAGGTATGGAGGGTATGTGCCCTCCAATAGGTCTAGTCTGGTATGGGCCAGCGCCTCCAAGTGCAACATGGGTTACACTTGGGTTAGGAATAGCAGTGGGGATTCCTGGGATAGGGTTTGTGGAAACCAGAGGGGGTGTGACCCCTATGTTGGGTATACCCATAACAGGGGGTGGCCCTGTGTTGGGCATTCCTAAATGTGGAGTGTTACCCATGTTGGGCATACCCAGGGGGGTGGTAGTCGCCATGGATGGCACCACCGCAGAAGGGTCTGTGGATGTCTCACCTATGGTGCTGGTAAACAGTGGATCAAATGGTGTTCCAGCCATAATGGTGGTTGGTGGTAACTCTGTGGGGTTTTCGGATTCTACCTCCAAATCAAATGTGAAGTGAGGTGTGTCAGAATCGGATGACCGTCTAGTTGATTGACGATGTGTCGAATCAAGGGATAAGGCTCTGCGTAGGTGACGTGGAGAGCCAAGCGGACTAAACTCTGGGAGTTCGCCCTGTAGACGACGAGAGCGTCTAAAATTCTCAATGGTGAGAATATGTTTTTGTGTAAAAAATTTGTTTAAGTATCAGGTGGTGATATATATAAAAAAGACTCAAAACCCTAATGCAACCAAGGGTGCAAGAAGGGGAGTGAAAAAAGAAGGCTCTCAGGCCAAAAAATCAACCTCAAAAAAGGCACTTATTCTAGCAACTGTGCTACAATAAGTGGAGGGATGCAACAAATGGTCAGAGTACCAACATGCAAACGGCTTCTATAAAAAATAGGTGTAACTAGACCAAGGGTGGGTTGAATCATGCAAACACCTAACTAAAAGTATTGTGACTCAAACACACGATATCCTCTGCAAGGTGATGAAATCCAAGTCAGACAATATGAATGTTGAGACAACGGCTAGATATCCCCCTACCGGGAGGGACACCGGGTAATCAATCCTAAAGACAGGCTACTAGGATACTCCGTTCATGACGCGTCGAGAAAAGGTAAATCTGCCGTTTGGTCCTTTGATCGCAATATCCCAATACAGGGATATCCCGAGAACTGCGAATGGTAGCCCTTCGGCTACTGAATGGATTTCGGTATTCCACTCAGGCTTCCGGAACCATCCTCGCGACTTCAACCCTCCTAAGGGAGAGGCCTTCCCACAAACCGGTTGTGACCGCGCCAAAAAGTACTAAGAGATTTTAGCTCCCTAATTGGACAACTTCTATGTCTCAGATGTAATAACTGAGGGGTGTTATTGGAACACCTATCCCCCCAATACTACCTAGCTACAAAAGTTCTTTTAGTGTTCCCCAAGTGGGGTTAAAAGTGTGTTGAGATTAGGGTACGTTTTAAGGCTTAGTTCAATTAAGTGATCGAGTGAGTGCACGTGAGGTATTGAAACTGAACTTGAAAAAGGTAAATGCTTTATAGGAAATTTTCACAAAACAAAGGAGCTTTTGAAAATAAAAAAGCAAATATTTATGACTTTTTCAAATAAATGGGAATTAAATTGCTTTGCAAATATCAACTCAGAAAACAAAGAATCTTTTGATTTCTGAAAGCAAATAATAGACTTCTTTAAAAGAAATAAATGGATTTCTTTTTTCAAGTAAATTGCTAAGGGCAAGATTTTAAAGAAGTAAACAGGAAATTTTTTTAATCTAGATAAAAATGCAAAATGAGTCTTTCTTTCACTTTCTTGAAAATTTTTAAAAAGACTTCTAGATATGCTTTTTAAATAGTTAAAAAAAATAAAATTTCAAAGCTGTAAAATATGTAGAATTTAATACTGTAAAAAATGTGCTATGGGCAGAAAGTACAATAAAAATTAATTTTTAAAATCGGGATGGCCGAATGAAAAATTCAGCCGCGCGGGTTTTGACAGAAAAGCTGCGATGGACCGCGCGGGTTTCTGTCGCACAGTCGCGATGGACCGCGCGGGATTTGGGCACACAGTCGCAATGTGCAGCGCGGAAAAAGTCTGCGAAGCCGCGATGTGCAGCGCGCAAATAGGCCGCAAAGCCGCGGTGAACCGCGCGGAAAAGGGGCGCGCAGTCGCGATGTGCAGCGCGGTAAATGACCGCGATGCCGCGATGTGCAACGCGGAAACGTGCAGCAAAGCCGCGGTGAACCGCGCGGAAAAAAGGCCAAAAGCCGCGATGGACCGCGCGGAAAAAAGGCCGAAAGCCGCGATGGCCCGCGCGACTGTCAGGTTAAAAACCGTGAGGCGAAAGCCGTGCACGGAAGCCGAAAAATGAACCCGAAAATCAAGAATTCCGGGCTGTTAATGGCAATAGATGAGGCCAAAACTTAGAGCAGCAATGGATCTGCTGTCTAAGATGGTAGATCTATGGATCTAAAGGTTAAAAACTAATAAAAAACTAAGATTAAAAGCAAAACTAGAGATCTATTGTTCAAAACCCAGCGGAGTCGCCAAAAACTGTTGGCCCGATTTTGCAACCAGGCTTAGTGCTATGGGCACCTGCTAACTAGTAGCAGCAGTTTCAATAGAATTAAACAAGAAACTAAATCTAAACTAAACTAATCATGGATCTATGCAAAGATATTAAGCAAATGACAAAAATAATTTAAAATCAAGAACAAGACAATGTAGAATAATGAATTTGTATTGAAAGAATGGGGCAAGCAAGTGCTTGCGGAATCAATACCTCTAATGGTGAGGTTGAATGGCTCCAAGGATGAGCAACTCCAATCTCCAATGGTCTCTTCTCCAATGTGGTTTGCAATGGCTAAAATGCTGAAGGGAGATTTCAGCAGCATAAGGATGAGATAATGGATGGATCTGAAATGAGGAGCTCCTACCACCTTTTTATAGGTTTTGGTGGTGGGGAATACCATTTGTGGTTTTGTGGAAACCAAATGGTATTAACCAACATGGTTTAGGTACTTTTCCCTCCTTTTTCCTTTTTTGAATAAAATTAATATTTTAATTCCCTTTTTAATATTTTTGGGAATTTAGACCCTTTTTGAGGGTTTTTTATGCTTTTCAGGAAAAATAATCTTTTTTAATGGAAAAAGGGGTGTACTAAGGTCTTTTGGTGACCTTTTGTTGGTTTCAGAGGCTCAGATGGTGGAAAAGTGGACAAATGGGTCATGTGAATAAGGGAATGAGCTGGTGAGCACTTTTTAGGTGTTAACAGAACTTAGAGGGCATATGACTATAACTCTTAAGCAATTCAACAACATACAGGTCCAGGATCGAAACTCTGGAGGAGCAATTTCCTTAACCTACATTTGGGCAGCCTGTCGGCCCCGTCTAGCTCAACATTGAATACCGAGAAAATAGTGCAGCTATTTTACTCACCACGACGTTAGGGTTGAGGATCAACGACTAAGAGTTGCCGAGATCAACGGATAGTAGAGTGCTAACGTGCCTCGTCGAAATCCAGGCAAGTCTGCATTAATAACATATTAATTACGCCATCTACTACAGAGCCAACAATGCATGATTAGAGGTATTACAGCGTACGGCTCGGAGGAGTCGACCAGCTATACATGCCAGCCAGGACTTAAAATCTCGTTTCATCAACCTAAGTTCACGTGGAAGGATGGAGTGGCACGACAACTCTGCATTCCACTTTGAAGTATGGTTGGAGCATTGAATGTCGACTGGACTTTGACAACCCTGTCAACATCAGAGTTATTACCATCAACTTTTTCATGAATGCTTGGATACGACACCATATATGTTATTAACATAGGAAAAGAATCGTGGTTTTATAGTTTAGGTCTAACCCTGCTTAGCAGTTAGTTTCATATTTCCATTATATCATACATTTGTTTATAGTATAGTCTAATCTTAGTATTAGCATTATTTCGATCATAATATATTTTGTTTATAATATATTGCTAATGATATAATAACATTGCATTTCACATATTTCATTTTATATATTGCATTTCATACATTGTATTGTAATGTCGTATTGTTATGAAAATATTTCATTATTTTCGAATAAAAAATTATATATATATTATTGCAATATGAAAAATCATAACATTATGGTTTAGGTGTATAATTCATATAGTCCAATGACTAGGCATAGTATTATTGTTTTATTTCATAAATGCATAGTATCTTAGGATTTCTATACTCCATTTCATTTAGTGTTTTTATAAGCTTAGAAATAAAAAAAAATATAACGCTAAGTCTATAGATTCATCAGTACTTTTGGAACTATTATTTCAACTTTAATGGCGATAATTATACGATCATTAATTACAGTATTTTAACAAGTACTTGGACAATGCAAAAACAGAACTTGGAAGAGTTTCAGAAGCCATCATACAAACTAGATTAGGACTAAGTATCCATACCTCTGACTTCTCCAAGGCGTCGCAAGAACATACCTAACACTCAAATCCTTTACAATGACGACAAACTTAAAAGAAAACAAGTACTTTTATTTTTATGCTGTCTTGTAGAAATTCTTACCTGCAGTCTGCACATGAAAACAAGATTCAACAGCCTTAGCTAAACGTAGCTAAGTAAGCTCCAAGGTGTCTCGTAGGACCCCTTCGTAAAACATACAAACAAACTGTCAGTATTCTTTCAAGTTTTTCATTTCGGTACAACCTGTATGCAACTTCTAGAACTTAAACAAATCAGAAAAATTGTACTCATCTGCTTAATAAAAAAGAACCTTTTATTGAAGTATTTAACATCCGCTTAGTTAAGTAGCTTTTTCTTTTATGTCTTAATTATTGAAAATTATGACAGGACATCGTCATTAATTTCCTTAGTTAATATTTCATTTTATTTTGTTTTGTTCCGCATTAAATGAAATTGTTAATTCCTGGCTACTATAAATTTTTTATTTTTGGAAATTTCGGGATGTTACAGAGATGACTTTTGAGATTGTGTTGGCCAGGTAAGAGGAGTGCAATTATGTTACTAGAGAGCTCGTAGGAGTTTTATGGGGCCCAAGTTAGTCCTATTACCATTATTCACCATAAGGATCACTTCCGCACAGTTCCTTTTTGGTCTCGTTGCATTCCGACGATTTCCGTAAATTTGGAGGATTATTATGCATAATTTAATTAAATTCACTAAGGGTGTCATCTCGATCATATTATTTGAGGGAACACCTTAGTGTAATAACTTGTTGGAAACAAGACTACAAGATTTAAATGATGGAAGGACAAAAAAAAGAATTAATTAATTATTTAATGTCACCAGGCAAAAATTAACTTTATAAAGTGGCGTTAAGTAATTATTTCGTAAAGTGATTATTGAAAAAGTCACTTTATTAATTAAAAGGGGAAAAGGTAAAAGTGGCAAAAAATGGTCAAAATTAAGATAAAAGAGGAATACATCACTTTCTCTCATTCATTCATGTATTTTGCATTTTGAGATTTGGAGAGCTCTTGAGCTTGTAAACTCTTGGGACGAAAACCCTGGGAGTGGAAAATGATTTTGGTGGTGAAACCATACACCCTAGTCATCTTGAAGAGGTAAGATCATTCATATATTTCCATTGTGATCACAGTGATTCCGTGCCATAAAAATATCAAGCTTTTCTTTCAGATGTGTGGAGCTGAGCGAATATTTTGGAGATCATTTGGAGAGGGTGTATTTGTGGATGAACTTTGACAGCCAAAGAGGGGTGTACTTGTGTGTATTAGAGGAGGGTTCATCTCAATAGAAAGGTATATTTGTCATTCCCATATCCTCATACCACACTATCCTCATACCCATTTTGTCATTCGCTACCATCAAGTGTATACTCAGTGTCCAAATTTGGAAACAAGGGAAACTTGTTGTTGTTTGAAGTGGTTGTGGTTTGTATAATGAAGGGAGGATGCACCAGTCTTATGGACAAGATTTTTTGAATTGTATATGTTCATTCTCTGCCAATACTTCTTGGAATCAAGCCTGCCATTTTATTGCTACTACAGGAGTATACAAGCGTAGTCTTGAGAAGGGCACACACCCCAAAGAAGAAGTGACTTGTGTGGTTTGGGAGATTAACCTTACTTGTTAAGTTTATATGTATCCCACTTTCATTGTTGAGACTTCTACTTCGTTCTAACAAGCAAAGGGGGTGCTGCTACAGTAAGATAGAGTCTGCAGTAAATTTGGGCATCTACAGGAAACCAATTATCACTTCTATGTATTCATCTTGGAATAGCTCCTTGGTGTGACTGCTTCTTCCTTCATCTCTGTGATCAAGCTACAGGTCATAACCTTCATTGTCTCCAACTCTAAATCTCTCTAATGTACTACTGCTACAACACTTATTAATTAAAGGTGACTGCTACTATACTAGGAGTATTTATAGCCTGAAATTCTTGCTTCAGTTGACTATTTATCTGTGTTTATTGCGAGTTATTTTATAGTAACAATTGTAGTGAATACATAAGAAATCAACTAGCAAACATTAAACCCAAACCAATCCAACAAACACTCAAATCCAAGGGAATAGCCATCTACAACAATGTGCACACTAAGTGTTTGACAAAATTCATCACTCAGAAGCCTCAACCAGATTCATGAGTTTAGTTGACTTAGTAATCTACAATAGTAGAAAGGGGGTTACCAAGTGTTTGGCTTATTTATTAAACCAGATTAGTATAACAATTAGTCAAGAACCACTCAATTTGGGCCAAGAACATGCACAATAAGCTACAACAATACATACTCCAAGTGTTTGAATAAAGTCTATAACCACTTTACAAGTCTTTGGAAAAATTTAGCTTGCATTCGGGCTTGGGTCATTACATCTCCGCACTCGTTGGCTCCCCTCTTAGCTTAGTATTCAACTTTGGCTTTCTTTTCATCCTCCCCTCGACACTTTAACTCTTGACTGGCAATTCTCTGCTCTGTTCTCATTATGGTTCACACCAAGAAGACGAAGTGTAAAACCTCTGCTGCCCCTCGTCACTCTCACATGCCCCGAGTTTTGCGAGAACAAGAGATTGTTTGTGCTTGTTACTTGGGCATGATCTCCTCCCTTGCAAGACACAACATTCAAGGTTTGGAGGATCGTATTCATGACAATTTGGTTAGCCCCACCCTGAAAAAGCTATATGAGGAAATGGGGCGACTGGTGGAGGCCTCTAGCTCATCCTGCACTAGGGAAACAAGGTACAATAAGACTGAATCTACCATGATACACCAAGACAATGCTCGACCAACTCTCATAGATTGTCTTGAGGGCAATTTGATGGAAAATACCCAGGGACTCAGCTTGGATGCCTTTATGGACTATGTTAAATGGTAGCTGCGCCATATGGCCAAGGCCCAAATAGACTTTGACGCTAAGCTTAATGCCCTAGCCCGAGAGTTCACTGGAAAAGTCTGCAGTCACCCCTGGGAGCCTCATAATGATCCTCAACTCATTTTTTGACGCCATCCCAATCCACCTTAACCCAGAGAGTACAATGGAATGCAAGAAGATGATTAGAAGATGAAGTAATGCGCCCCTCCCTTGGTTATCATTCCCGACGATGATTAATTATGCTTAGAACCGACTCAGTTTCTTTTTTGGTTCTTGTTTGCCTTCAACTTTATTACTATGGTCAATAGGTTCTTTTTGTCTCGGTTAGATGATAATTTAGGCTATAAATCCCATCCCGTGGGAGTTAATTTGGACCTTCAGATTCTCTTGTTTTCATTTTAGTCTCTTTGACAGTCCGTCACCAAATAGACAGTTTGGTTTCTTAATTGTGTTTTTAGACTAAGCAATTATGCTTGTTTCGTGACCTACTTCTTTTCTCTATATACTTCTTGTAAATACTCTAATAAAATTCGAATATATATATAAAATCAAACCTAATTGATTAGTTAACTTTTAACAACAACTACATTCTTGACTTTTTTTTTTTGTATATGTAAATGTTTCTAATTAACTTATGACAAACTATAAACCTTAATTGTACATTAACTAGATACAAATACCCACTTTATTATGTGTAGAAAATATTTAAATCTTAAACTTCTCTTATGCAATATCAAAAACTTTATCCATTATTTCATAATGAAGTAAATTCCCTTACTTTAATAAATCTTAAAAAATATATAATAATTAACTTTTATAAATATATATAAAATAGTACTTAACATGTTTCACACATTTCATACTAATTATCTCATAGCTAAATAGTACATATACACATCACACATTTAACCAATACCTATATCCCACACTTCATCCTCATTCTAAGTCCTTTGCATATGTCACTATCCTTTTGATTTGAGGAAAAATAATTGAAAAACACTTTATAGATGGATTGGGTACATGCATAATAGTTGCGTAATTTTCGAGAAAAGATTTGAAATGTTGACAAAGATTTCCATTCTTTTGGTATGAAAAACGAAAGAACATTATATGAAAGTTTCTTATGAAAATTTATTGAAAAGTTCAAAGTAGTGGGACAAGGTATGACAAACACCATAATTGATTATATCTTTATAAAAATCTGACTGCACACATAATAGTGGAAGAATACAAGTGGCACCGACAAGAGCACGCTCTTTCAAAGAAAACATAGCCCTGTTCTCATCAAACTGATTCAGAAAGACTGAAAAAAAAACATTTAATCCAATCACAGGGGTACACGTGGAAGAACAATCCAAGTTGTGGAGAGTGGATTGAGTGCATATTTATGAGATTGTTAGTTAGGAAATCAGTTAAGAGTTTGATTTTGATTTAACGAAAAAATATTTTAGAGTAAAAATGTTATTATGAGTTTTGTGTAATTTTGAATAGATTTATATTGGTAAGAGTTTAATTAAAATTAATATAAATTTTAATTTTATTGGTTTATTAATTTTATATATATATATATATATAAAAGTTTGACTTGTATTGTAAAATTTAATAATTTAGTTTATATTTATAGTGAATTAAGGAGTCTAAACATTTGAAGATCCATAAGTTTAATGACTCTAAATATTTCAAAACTAAAATTATGAATTCTAATTTTTATATTGATAGGTGTTTATATTTTATAAGTTAAGGGTGTAGTCTAAATATTCTAAGTGTACAATCTTTTTCCATCATATTTTGTTTGAGTCCAGTTGGAAATCTTTAAAAAAAATTAGAATCACATATATTAGCTAATATAAATTGCACAATTTCGAGCATCTAAGAGTTATCCATGCATTAGCTACCGGTTATCCATGCATCAACTACCAATTATTTTTTATATTCATTTTTTTATAATTGTTTATTTGGAATTTTGAATGGCCATAAAATCAATTTGGATAGGACAGACATCCTCGTGGAATCTAGGAAAAACATAAATGCTAGTCCACCCCAAATTATATTTTATAAATTATAATTTTTTATATTATTAAATTTACTGTAAAGATGTTTGTTACATAATAAAATAATTATTTCATAACAAGTTTGACAAATAAATGGAGTAGTCTATTTATTCTAAGTTTTGGACTTTCCAATGGGTTTTGGTTGGAATCCAACACCTTCAAATACCCCATAAAAATATAGTCCAAAAAAGTTGAAAACATAAAATATTTAGACTACACCTAAATAAATTTGTATTTCAAAACTCATTAGTTAAGTCCATACCAACAATTATTCACATTTAAGATTTTAAATTATGATTACTCACAAAGAGTTAACTAGCTGTGAACACCATATGTCACAAGTTAAGTGCTCTGAACAAGTTATCTATTACTTGTTCTAAATGCTTAGTTGTAATAATTTATTGTCTATGCCTAACAACCTTCTTTAGTTAAATGGTTTGTCACTACTTTTTATCCATGCATGAGCTCAACTACCAATTATTTTTTATATTTTTTTATAATTGTTTATTTAGAATTTTGAATGACGACATTGGTCCCATCCTCCTTCAATCTAAACAAAACATAAATGGTAGTCCACCCCAAATTCTAAGATATAAACACCTATTGGTGTAACTAAATTACTAACTCTAACTCAATGACCCAACTTTAACGTGTTTATAAATTTTAAATATTATATAAAAAACTTATTAAATTTTATAAAAAACTTACCATATTTAAGGCTAATGAAAAAAAATCACATAAATCTAACCTTTAAAATCAAAATACTAAAACCATTTTTAACTTAACAATTATCTTTAACATAAATAGTATTAATTTTCTATATTTAAATATATACATAATTATCTTAAACATAATATTATTATTTTTTATATTTAAATATATAAAAGCTTATAATTAATGGAAAAATAACAGAGCGAATCCAAAATAAGACAAATCACTACCCATCACACATAATGAGTCAACCTCGCTCATGTTATCCTAAATCTAAGGAACTATATTAATGCAGAGACAAAAGCCAGAAAGGTTAGATTATGGACGTTATCCCAAATCTAAGGATCTATATTAATACAGAGGCAAATGCTATTAAGGTTAGACTATGGACCTTATCCCAAATCTAAGCATCTATATTAACAATGAGACAAATGCTAAAAAGGAGGGTCAGGAATCAGGACTTTCAGCCTTTTGAGGATCATAACTAAAGGACATGGGATTGTCATGTCAACCAGACGAAGAAATGAATGAATAAAGTATAACTCTGAACACTGAAGAGGATGGTAGAGCGCCTTAAATGCCCGAAGCATTCGAGACAATGTATATTAATGAACCGGTTTTCGGCCGAGATATATGTTGTTGTAGACTGTGTTGTTGGCAAGCAAATAGCAGTTGGTATGCATGCATTCATGTGCGAAGAGGAAGAGTTGATACAGAGTTGGGTTCTCTGTTGTTGACCAGAGCCGAGCAGAGTGGGGTGCACGTTCGCTTTTTCTTGTACACTCGCATTGGATTTTAAGGCAAGTAAACTTTGTGATCTGATCCAACTTTGAATCGATAATCTGGAAGGTTGTGTTTCTGTTTGTATGGATATTCAAATTCAACGAACAACTATACCTAGAAGTTGTAGAGAACCAGCCTTGAGAGCCCATAAGTACCTTTTCTGTGTTTGTACATCTAGAATGTTGTTGTTTCTGTGTGTATCCATATTCAAATTCAACAAATAACTATATCCAAAAGTTGTAGAGGCCTAGTTTTGAGAACCCATAAGTACCTTTTCTGTGTTTGTACACACCCAAAAGTTTTATATGTTTATCGGTACTGGGAATCCTTAAATATTACACACAGAAACCTTGTTGGTCTGATCCAACTCTGATTCTATAACGAAGAATGTTGTTAGAGACTTAATCTTGGGAACCCATAAGTATTTTTCTGGCGTTTGTACCTACCTTAAAGGTTTATAGGCTTATCAGTGTCAAGAACCCATCCACATTGCAAACACAAACCTTGTTGGTCTGATCCAAGTCTGATTTTAGAATGAAGAATGTCGCTGTTTCTGTTTGTGGGCATATTCAAAGTTAACGAATAAATATACCCAAATGTTTCAGAGACTAGTCCGAGAACCCATAAGTATTTTTTTTTCTGTGTTTGTACTTTGCCCATTATAGGCTTATGAGTATTGAGAACCCATAAATTTTGCAAATTTAATCACAGTGAGCAATGTTACTATTGACAACCCTTAAGTTTTTTTTGTCTTTGTACATACCTAAACGTTTTATAGGTTTATTAGTATTGAGAACCCATACGTATTTCAAACATAAACCTTGTTGGTCTGATCCAACTCTGATTTCACAATGAAGAATGTTGCTGTTTATGTTTGTGGGCATTTTCAAACTTAACAAATAAATGTATCTAAAAGTTTAGAAACTTCGTTTGGAGAACCCATAAGTAGTTTTTCTGTATCACTACATACCCATAGGTTTATAGGCTCATCGGGATCAAGAACCCGTCAACATTTCAAACACAAACCTCGTTTTTCCGATTCAAGTTTTATTGGCTTATCAGTCTGAAGAAACCGTCAACATTGCAAACACAAACCTCGTTTGTCTGATCCAACTCTGATTTCACAGTGAAGAATGTTGCTGTATATGTTTGTGGGTATATTCAAACTTCACAAATAAATATAACCAAAAGTTTAAAGACTTCGTCTGGAGAACCCATAAGTAGTTTTTCTGTGTCTCTACATGCCCAGAGGTTTTATAGGCTCATCAGTATCAATAACCCGTCAACATTTCAAACAAAAACCTTGTTTGTCCGATTGAAGTTTTATTGGCTTATCAGTCTGAAGAAACCGTCAACATTGCAAACACAAACCTCGTTTGTCTGATCCAAGTCTGATTTCAGAATGAAGATTGTCGCATTTCTGTTTGTGGACATTTCAAACATAACATATAAGCATTTATTCTCTATTTATATCTACCCAAAAGTTTTGTTGTTAAGGCAAGTAAACCTTGTTATTCCGTTCCAACTCTCATCTCATAATGGAGAATATACCCATAGGTTTTAGAGACTTAGTACTGAGAATCCTTAAGTATTTCTTAAGACTTTGGATAATACCCAAAAGTTTTATAGGCTTATCAGTACTGAGAACCCATAAATATTTATTCTCTGTTTGCATAAAACTAAAAGTTTTATAGGCTTATCAGTACTTAGAAGCCGCAAATATTAACATACTCAAAAATTTTACAAGCTCATCAGTATTCAATATTTAGAAACCATAAATATTTGCTGTGTGTTTGTTCTTGATGACCCAATGGTGGCAGATCAGACTTGTGTTATTGCTTTCATTCCTGGTAAAAGCTAGATATTTATTCATAAATCTGCTACAGATGTACACTGTACAGTAGGTCCCCTAATTCCATTGTTTTACATTGTCTATTGTTGACACCAAGTCAAGTGACTTGAGGAGAAGTCTTTCATCATACGCTACTGCATTCTCCTGGACCACTTTGTTGTTTATGTTTTCTACCACATTGAGTCGTTTCTCATCTCCCACCTTCTGATTGATTCTCTGAAGTCCTCACCAAAGAAGGCCTGGAATGTCTGGATTTTCTCGAAAGTAAATCTAATAATCGTGTTTTAGCTCTTCCACCCAGGTTGGCTACCCTTTCACTGTGGACGTCCCTATCCCCAGCAAGAATGTGGGTGCATAATTGCATGGAGTTACATTTGAAACCTGGGCTTTACCAGCTTAAAAGAAAACCAGTCTTAATCATCACACCCCAAGGCAAATTTATCTCCATTTAACTCCTATTGTGGTTCTATGGTATTGGATCTACCAATACCATAGATCTCTAGCACCTTATTTCTTTTAAAGAAAATTGTTCTCTTTGGGTATGTTTTTTTGGGTAGTTGTCCATGCATTTTAATTACCCGGGAACACCAAAGAGCTAGTGAGCCAGGCCCAATCGTTGTTGTTCCAATGTAGGTGTTTATACTCTTTTGTTATGCTTTCTTTATTGTTTTGAATCCTAGAGAGCCCTCTGTTCGGAAAGGTTTCACAGCATTCATTGTACTGTGGACACATTGTTCTGGCCACTATGCATCCTCACTTGGAGGGTCATTTTGAGTATTTCCCTTGTTGCTTGTCCAAAAACAGCTGCAATGATCAACTGGCCAATAAGATTTATGCTTTCTACAGCCATGAAATCATGCTCAGCTGTCCCAAATCTTTTGATCTGCAGAAGCAGTTATGCCACTAAGCATCAAACGTGAGGCCACCATATTAGTGCCATTGTTGTCAATTCATAACCTACTATCATTGGCAGTCAAATCTTGTTGCACATGTGGTCTATAAGTCCGTTGTCCATGAGTCATGAATATTTTTCTATTCGATTTCAGCTCTGTATGCAAGAGCAGACTTGCAGCTCGACAGGGATTACAACTACAAGCATGAAGTTTGGGACTAGATTAATGAGTAAAAGGTATATAGGTTGCTCTGCACCAACAATCATTCCAGTGGTATCTGCCAAGAAATCAGAGTTTTTGGTTTGTGCATAAGATATCCAATTGGGGTTATTAATTTTACTGCACTTGGTATCTGTGGTTCATTTATCTGTAAAATGCAGGATCTTATCGCAGTTGGTTATCATTAAAGCTGACACCTTTCCTAAGGAATATGGTTCTTGTCCAAAATCTGGGTGATTAATTTTGGTCATTGACATGGGAAGGCAAGAAGTTACCTTGTTCATTGACTTTAGCATAGTAATGGTTTGTAAATTGTCCCACTTATTTTGGGTCATGGATCAAAAGCTTAAAGTGTTTTAATTTGGATTATTAGTCCTTACTGTTTGGATCGACCATTAGCACCAATGTTGATGAAGTGGAATCCCGTTGTACCAAATATCTTTTGGCTCACTAATTTAAGATAAAAGGATATCACCATACTCATTTATTAGTTGGAGCTAATGTTTAGCTTTGGAAGCCTTAATGTATGATGCAAAACTTGTTGGAGTAAAGGTGTTTTGATCTTTGGCATTGGAGTTTAGGATCAAAGCAACTCTCTTCGGCCTTTGGTAAATCTAGGGAAATTACATTTCTTGGTCTTTGATTTGAACTGCCATTTTTTGAAGCATCATGACATTTATGAATTCTAGTAGAGGTATTGACCATCACTAAAGGACACATTTGCCAATAACAATAATCCATAGAATCCACAATGCATGGCTCAATAGTTCAATCATGATAGACAACCTGTGACATTTAGTATCAACTGCAATAATTGCCATGCTAATAAAAGTTCATTTTTAGTTGGCAAGGTGTGTATTGCCCAATTATTGTATCTATGCATGCTGGCTAAAGCAATCAATAAGAATCAAGTCACTTAAATTAACATTATAGTTGATAATATTTGTTGAAAGTTACAAGAAACATCTATATGTTTTGAGATTGCAGTTCACTTTTTCGAATTTGAGTTTCTTTTGGTTTTGTTGCTCTAATACAAAATTATACAGAAAATACATTGTAAAGATCCTCTATTGACAAACGATGATTAGCTAATAAAATTGCTGAGAGATTATAGTTGGTGAGAGTTTTTTTGGTTAAATGTCTGATTATTCCAACTAAACCGTGACTTTGATGTACCCATACTATAGTTTGAATCATAGTGGAAAACATCGCTGATTTCCTGAGAAATCGCGAAATCGCCTGCCGATTTTTTCAAAAAATCGGCGATTTTTCCTAAAAATCGCGCAAAGACCCAAAAAATCGCCATGGAGTTTTAAAAATTTGACCAGTACATCAGACATTGAAGCCAGTAACAGTAAATGGTAATGTTAAATTCTTAAAGTAAAGGGATGGAATATAAAAGATAAGGAGAATGTCACTTTTAAAGGGATGGAATATAAAAGATAAGGAGAATGTCACTTTTACTTAAATTTTTAACACTACCATTAATTGTTTCAGGATGTTTGAGAGTGGTTCCAACCTCATCGGACTTCACATGCAAAAAGTAGACTTTTAGATCCCATTCAAGTTCAACAGACTTAATAGTTTTCAGGATTTTAGGATTGCAATGTTTCCACTAGATTCTATCATGTATGAGGGTAAGGGATTGGAATTTAATCAAGCACATCAAACTAGGTACATACCTTGATGTTGGTGGTGTTGATGCCTGATTGTTGAAGTTGACTGAACTCCTCTGTCATGACCTTAATAAAAATATACCCTTCAGTCAAGCAAAATTACTTATTAAGCATGGAAAGCTTTTTCTACCTTATCTTAATGCTTGGATTAGGAAGTTTCATTAAAATTGTAGGGTTTTGACTAATGTCCTTGAAGGATTAACTTCAAGATTCGAGGTAGAGGCAAGGGTTGGAGCCTAGAGCCTAGAGGAGGGGGGGAATGATCAATGTTCCAACCAGTGTTGAAACTTCCAAATTTCAAATCTTTGAAACTTTGATGTATCATTTTTTATTTGGCATCCACTACATCATATATATTAGTGCTTTCTCCATATTTATGTGCCAATGTGTTTATCTAATGTTGTTGTTGCTTGATATATTTAAAATTCTGAAAAAAAATGAATACATTTTGTATTTTTTAATGCTTTCTGCGGTTTGCCGATTTTTGTCGATTTTTTCGCCGATGTTGCCGAGAAATTGTATTCGGGACCCTTGCCGATTTTTTGCCGATGCCGATTTTTTCCACTATGGTTTGAATATGATGAGCTTGTCTATGTATTTGTAATTTTAATGCTTGGCATGAAATTGTCATTTAATTATGATGGTGTTCATGTTATTCGATCTCCTATCTATGAGGCAATAAAGATTGTTTCTACAATAAGTGTACTTATTGGTTTCAATGCGTGTCCACTTTCTCTAAGTTATGACTTGTCCACTTTCTCTAAGTTATGATATGTTGTGATTGTTGCTTGTTTCTATATGTTTTATCATTGATCACATATCCTTCACATGGTGGCAATTCCATTGAGCATTCTTCCTTTTCCAAGGGGGTACAAGATTGAGGAAACAAGATGTGCAACTAATGATTGATGCTCTTGAGAAAGATGTTTTATGGAGGAATCGATTGAAATCCAACAGTGGAAGGGAACTACCCCTTTTAGAGTGCTTGAACCTTCATAGATTCCTAATCTACATCTCAAACTTCTTAAGGATATAAAAATGGGGGAGTTGGTTGCTTGATTAGGAGAGGTACCTACCTAGGAGGAGGAGTGTTAGGTACTTAGTCCTAGGAGTAGCTTGGAACCATGTGATATACAACTTGGAGGTTGGATGCTTGACTTGAGGATGCTTGGATTGAGAGGCATACTTCATGGAGATTGGTTGTGGACTTGGATATATATGTTGAGAAGCATTGGATATTAGTGATCACATTGGCACACATGAGAGTAGCATTGGGCACATGAGAGGACATGTGGTACACAGAGGAGGAGTGCCTTGCATGGGGACATTTGTATAATGGACCATTGCGGAAGAGGGAGCATTGGACGAACTTGTTGGAGAGTGCACTATCTTGGAGGAGGGGTATCGAGCCCAAAGAGGATCATGCTTGGAGGGTGTTTCACCTTGGGGTTGGATAAGCCCTAGTTTGACACATGTACATCCTTTTATTGTAGAGTGCTCCATGTGTGGTTCCCTTGTTGGTTGCTTGTATGGACTTATGCCCTTGTTTTATGTTAGCCTCTCTAACCTATGACTACGCTATATATAAATGGAGGGGAGAGCTTTTGTAATTTTTGGTCATCATTATACTCTCTATGATATACTTGAGTAGCCCTTGACTTATACTTCCTTTCTCTACGATATACCTGGGCAACCTTCAACCCATACTTATGCTCTCTACAATATACTTGGGCAACCTTTGACCCAAATCACTACCCCAATGCTTCTATACAATATAGATATGTTGAGAAGCATTGGATATTAGTGACCACATTGGCACACATGAGAGTAGCATTGGGCACATGAGAGGACATGTAGTACACAGTTAGAGGAGGAGTGCCTTGCATGGGGACATTTGTGTAATGGACCATTGTGGAAGAGGGAGCGTTGGACGAACTTGTTGGAGAGTGC
Source organism: Larix kaempferi (assembly GCA_027924585.1). NCBI lineage: Eukaryota > Viridiplantae > Streptophyta > Pinopsida > Pinales > Pinaceae > Larix > Larix kaempferi. Next base: position 9,162,262 of record BSBM01000668.1, read on the forward strand.
ACTATCTTGGAGGAGGGGTATCGAGCCCAAAGAGGATCATGCTTGGAGGGTGTTTCACCTTGGGGTTGGATAAACCCTAGTTTGACACATGTACATCCTTTTATTGTAGAGCGCTCCATGTGTGGTTCCCTTGTTGGTTGCTTGTATGGACTTATGCCCTTGTTTTATGTTAGCCTCTCTCACCTATGACTACTCTATATATAAATGGAGGGGAGAGCTTTTGTATTTTTTGGTCATCATTATACTCTTTATGATATACTTGAGTAGCCCTTGACTTATACTTCCTTTCTCTACGATATACCTGGGCAACCTTCAACCCATACTTATGCTCTCTACAATATACTTGGGCAACCTTCGACCCAAATCACTACCCCCCCCCCCCAAACGCTTGCTACTTATGCTCTTATTGAGATATCCGCGAGGTAGTCAGAGTAATGAACATAAATAAAGCAACAGATAAGGAGGAATTTTAGGTTGAGTGCTTCAAACATGGGTGTCACCTCGTCCATCATACATTGTTAACATGTTTACTCATGTTGTTAGCCAAGGTTTCCCATCGTCTTGGTCCCGCCATACCCTTAACGAGGGCTTCCAATGAGTGCATTGGGGGTCGAAGGACCCACTATAGTTAAAAATATTGTAAGTATGGTAGCCATTTAATGTGAGGTGCTCTAGGTCCACTATGTTATTAGTAAATAAGTACTACTAGGTAGTTATTCTTGAATAAATGTAATGTGGCCTCATTAAAGAAGGCCCACTAGGTAGTAAGCATTTGGTTATGATTAAGGTTTTCTACTAACTATAAATAAGGATGAATCATGTTTTGGAATATTGTTGTATTGGAGCCTAGCTCATTTGGAGGTTGCCCCCTAAAGGCTAAAAGAGACAAGTGAACAAGAGTTGATCCTTCCATAAAAGGATCGTCCCTGCCTTGATGGTTACTTTATATATAAAGTAAAGGGGAATTTCGATCTTATTCTTGGATATATTGTTTGGATTCTATCTTATTCTTGGATGCATTGTTTGGATTCAATTTTTAAGGGTTAAGGTCCAAGGATCATTGCAATTAGCATCTTAGTTCTTTCTTGGGCCAAAGAGGAATATTTTCTTTTCTTTTTGCAGATTTTCAAGGGAAAAAATAGGTCCATGAAAGAGTCTCCATTCAAAAGTAAATTATTTATTCAAAACCCTAGTTGTAGTTATGAGTTTTTTTTCCAAGCAAGATGTATTTTATAGGAAACGTTGATGGTTTTGCTATTGAAGAATGTGTAAAAGAGATGAAGTCGTTTGGCCCAAAGAATTGAAGAGCTTGGCTACACCTTAATTTAATAGTCAATGCTACCATATGGAAGACGTCACTTAACTATGACAAGATGAAGAACTTTTAGATTAAGCATATGAAGATGTATTTTTACACAAAAGGTATCATGCTATGAAGTGGGATCAAGAGAGTCATAAGGTTTTGTTTTCACGTGAGAACTTCCTATTATAGGTTCATGGATGTCTTCAATGGGTCATTATTTCTATTAACCCTAGTTGCAAGCATAATTTCAACATTTTCACCAATGTTGAAGATTGCCGATCATCACAAAACATAGTTAATGCACACAAGTTGAGGGTGAGAATGCTCAAATTTTTAAAGATTTGAAGATTACTATGGAGAAATATATTTGGCATTTCGATTTTCATGCTATAGATATGGATGATGTGGATATTACCTTGGATATCATTGGATGGACTCAATTGGTATAGTTAATATTAATGTGCAAAAGAAGCTTATGAAGCTTTGTTACAAGAAAAATAAAATCACATTGTAGGATATTGCTCTTACTAAACAATAAGGGCCCAAGGTGGCACATGAAGTAATAATTGCAAGGAAACGAATTGTAGTACCTAAAGACACATTAGATGAAGAATCCGAGGCTAAATTAGAAGAAGAGTCCACATAAGCACCTTAAGGAGAGCTCCAAGAAGGGCATAATAAAAATGAAGAAGGATATATAGAGTTGCATTCCTCAAAGGAACGACGGGGTGAAGTCTTCAAAGAATGAAGAATTGTTACCTAAGGTTACTACATATGAACACCCACACCAAAGTGAGAGATGAAAGTCATCAAGGCAAGGTTGTGAGCATTAGAAAACTTACCATGGAAAGACATTGAACCAACAGTGCACCTGGTATAGATGTACATGGACGACTAAAAGTAATAAATCGAGATATCGTCCTAGCACAACTACTATAGGGAACCAAAGGAGTACCGATGTTCAAGATCAATGTGGAAAGGTAGTAGCTGAACGTATGTTCGCATTTCATTAGGATGGATGGATGCTCGTGCTTGGTACTAGTTGACTACATTCCTTAACATACCATATTATATGGCTTACACTCATGTTTCAAGGATGAAACATGTGAAGGGAGATGGATTGCAATGTACTTAGGGAGGATAATCAATGTAATATTGGGTACCTAGGGAGGTACCTAAGGGGAATAATGATCATAATGTGGCCATAATCATGCAATAAGGTCCACTAGGTAATTGGCGTGTAATAAATGTATAATGAAAGGCTAGTGGGCATAGGTACCTAAGAATACTCATGAGATAGTATATATACACGAGTATCATTGCATTGGAAGTATTGAACATTGTATTGTAGCAAGCATGGGTTTGCAAAGTGATTCCTTCCATAAGGAGCAATTGATGGTGTTAACCTACCTTAAGGGTTTCTTCTATATTCTTGTGTGGATCCATTTTACTATTTTGAAGCTAACGGGGTTTTATCTCTTACACATTAAGGTTCACTACAAACATCCCTCAAAATTCGTTAACAACTTTATTAACGCATGCCAAAACTCAGAGGAAGATTATAATGATCTCCTCTCGCCTTCCCTTAAACCCCCCGAAAGATGTACTTGTTGTTGGATCCATTACTTATATTTAGACAAAATTAAAATAGGAGTTACAAGAAATTGTTCAATTTGCCCTTTGACCTTTCACATACTCTTCTAGCCTTAGAAAGGCAAAGCAATTCAAATGTTCTTGGGAAATTCGTATTCTCATGGACAAATTCGATTACATAAATTTGATGCTGAAATGCATCACTAGCATGATCAACTCTTTAAGTGAAATTAAGTAGGAAAGGCTTCCTAGCGATGAGGTCTCCAAAGTAACACCTAATTGTATTTCATCGGTATTTTCTAAACCTTGCAACTTGAGCTTATCATTTATGATAAATTCTATAGTTGATCAACAAGTTCTAGGAGTGGAACACAATCGTCTTTGCCTTTAGACATCGGTTAGCCACATTGCTTAGTCATGTCTTAAGCATCTACTATGAGTTCATTGATTTCCTAAAGCAACCTTTGAACATGATTTTTGGCTCCTCTGATGTTGTCTTTAATCTACTAGATGTGAGACCCAAGTTGATCCATGTTTCCAAGCTCCATGGGGTGTACATATTGTTGGAATTGACTTGAATTCTACTTTCGATAAATTAATGCCATCCAAACATTGTTATTTTTTAACCATGTATGTGAGTTTGCAATCTAGTTGATCCAAAAGTACTGTGACGCCTTTTGAAATATCTTTTTTATCTTAAAAATACATTGAAATAAATTGACCTAGTGAGGCAAACCTTCTTCACAAAGCAGTTGTGTGTGGGAAGTAAATTTGTTCAAATTATGCTTAGTTGTTTTGTAATATTCAATTTGATTTTTTAGGCTAGTTATCTTTATCATCCCCTTGTTTGGTTTCTTTAATTATTTATATTGCTTGGTTTCTTTAATTATTTATACAATCTTTTGGATTGGTTGCATGTGTCGTAGTTATTCTTGTAGTTGCTATCGTGATTGGATGCATTTGTTTCACACGATTGGTTTGGTGGTTTCTATCACAATTTAATCATCGTTTGTCCTCTTTCGCTTATGTAAATGTTTCTTCATTGCCTTTGTTCATTTATCGAATGAAAAGGTTTCTATTGCCATTACCGGATCATCATCAAATGTTTGAGGGGTTTCATCGAGAAATGTTTTCAACTAGGAAATTTCCATCAAACCGTCAACTCCTCCAATCAATGCAATACTCATGCCTTTGGGATTGTCAATTTCTTCAACATCTTTCATTATTTCCTTCTTGGAATCCTATGTGGTTTTGCTACTAGTATCGATATTAGATCTTTCTTGCTACTTTCTGGTGGTATCTTGCTTAGTTTGTCCTGTACCATTCTTGTGTTCTGCATTGTGCAAGGTGTCTCCAAGATTGCCTTCTTGTTTTTGTGTGTCATCTTTTCCTTTAGGGAGTTCTTTGTCCCCTTCATTTATTTTGCTTATGGTTGAATATGTTTGTTATTGTTGGGAACTGGAAGATTACCCTTTATCAATAGGGTCCATGCCTTTTGGGACTGAATCTAACATTCGCTTAAGAGTGAGATTTTTGGTCTCTTGTCTATGTTTTTTGTACCATATCTTCATCAAAATCCCAGGCATATTTGCATTCTTCATGACAATATGGCCATGTTAGGTTTTGTTGGCTGAATGATCATACACTTTCTTCAATGGATCCTGTACCTTAAAAGATCCCAGTTTTAGTTGATATTGCTCAATTTCATTAGCCTCCAGTTGCACGTAGACAAAATTCAAAAGGTTGTACACTCTAATTGTAATGGGATAAGATGGAAATTATATCTTGTTTTTAATCTTCAAAACTATATTTGCTCCATGGAGCACAATTCACTAGTCAATATCTTTAAAAACTAATTTGGTTGGCGAATGCTTGGCCTTTGTATTGACATAGATCTTGAGAATCTGAGATAGCATAGATCAAAATACCAATTTTTTATTGATTCTATCAGTCTTATAGCTTTGGAAAATCTTGGGCATGGCTTACCAAATATGAATTTGTACAAAATTGCTAGGAAGTTATTGTATAAAAACTCATATTTTGATGCATATTTAGTGTTTCACGAGCCTTGGCAATACACATGGATGGGAAGCTTCAGAGTATTCCAAGCCCAATGCATTCCTTGAAAAGGGTTAGAAGCACACATAGTATCCATCAAGTAAGAGGCCAAACCAAACTCATTAGCTTGTGTTAGAAGCACACATAGTATCCATCAAGTAAGAGGCCATGTAAAACTCATTAGCTTCCTTTCATTGATCTTGTGAACTTTATAGATTGTTGAGGCTAGATTACTTGAGATTATTTCAAAATAGTTAAAGCTTGACCCCTTTTTGATGAACTTGTGCATTAGAGGTAAACATGTGTAACGTCCCCTTCCATCAGTCCGATGCAAGGAAGGAAACGTTAACCAAACTTACCGGGCTTATTGACAATCTCAGCCCCGTTCATTACTAAGAAATGAATAAGAATTAAAAACTTCTGTGTGCAAATACATAATCAATATATATACAGCGGAAATAAACACAATGCACACACAGATTGAAATGCATCAGCATATTTAACTCAAGCAGATGGTGAATCAACAGACAGCGAATCAATCCCATTCTTATGCTATGCACAAGTTTCATACCAACCATATTAAGATATTCATTTCATCTCATTAACACGAACAGTTACCATTCAGAATTAACACATTGCAGATAACAAAATGCATATAAATTAGTTCATGGAGAATACTTATCTTGAAATGCAAACGTCCAAACAACTGGTTACGTGAGAGCAACGTTCCACCCAACCATAGATCTCTGTCCAGCTTGTATTCCTTCAGCTGAGAGATCACTCCCGAGCTGGGCTGTGTATCCACTAAGGAGGAACTAGACAGGCTCACTCACAGCCATGGATTCACTCAAACGATCATATTAAGCCAGCACACAACTGGGTTTATCAAGCATGCAATAAGGAAAGGATGAGGATGCTAAGCTAGTGAGCTCAACCACAGAGCTACAAACATCTCAAGCTAAACTAAAGCAAACCAATCCTCTGTTCAAACATCCCCACTTGGATTTTCTCCCCATTTCTGTCAACAAATAACTCAATCCCGTCACTGGATTTCTAGGCTATAAAAACTGGGTTTTCCAATGGATTTCGGGGTAGCTAATGCTCTCAAATACGCCCCAAGGTTCATACCTATGGATCCCCCATTGGATTTCACTATCCAATACCAATTCTGGGCGTTTATGGCTCTTCAAAACGTGGGTTCTTTCACAGTTGCGATTTCTGGTTTTTCCTCACTGTTTGGCATTCGTTTTTGGCTGGAACTCCCTCTGGATCCTCCAGAATGGATTGGGGTTGAGGAAGAAGCAATCCCCATGAGGTAGAGTGACTTGTGGTACAAGAAAACAGAGCCCATACTTTGCCATACGAATTTTTGGGCTGCCCATGCTCCATTGAAGCCATGGACTGTTTTCTTCAACCACTTCCTTACAACAGAATTAAATGTCAGCAAGGAAAGTCAAATGGGTTCTCAAGGTGACATATGGCAGCCTATGGTTCAATCCCACAGCCCCCTCACCACTCCCTAGTGGATACACATGGCCCCTTCTCATTCGTTGCCTCCATAGCCAATTTTGGTATTTATTGCATGATGTTTATTGACATCATTTTTACAAGGTTCCATGGCTAAATAGCACATGGGTAACATACATCTAATACTCGCAATTTAAATAAAATTTGAGCTTCCACTAGCGGGGCCTTGGCCTTGAGCTCCACGCTAGGAACACATACATATCATGTATACAATATTTGCATTAAAAGCTAATATATCCTAAGGGTCAAAATGGGGTATTACAACATGACCCATACATATGTGTATCATCCTTCTTGCCATATAATGTGCTCATGAGTCATAAGTATTATGACATCCACCATTGTGGGTTTCAAATGCTTAATTAGGTAAATCCTAGTTTGATACTTTCGAATAGTTTTCCTACTATGCCACATTGTTGCATTATATTCATTGGATCATGTATGTTGTTGAACTATTCACACTTTCTTGATTTAATTCCACTTGAAGATTTGAAAATTTGTATATTGCAAGAATTACACTTGGTGCGAAAGAAGCAATGCACTTCTTTGTCCCTAAATGCATTTGTCTATTATTCCAGATGGACCTCTTTGTTAGCCATTGAATCACATCTAAACACTAGAACAATTTTGTACAAGCAACAATGTTATGCATATAAGATGTCTTGACCTTGAAATTTGTCTTCATTTCTTCATGCTATTTTTTGCTCATGGAGCTATAATGTCTCAGAGGAGGGGGATACGCTTGCATATACGTGTTGAATAATTCTTCCTATGTCTAAGGTAAAACTATTGTGAGGGCAGTGTCATTGAATATCACTATATCACCTTTGGATCTTTATTGTCACTTTCTTGTTTTGGAGTTGTGGGAGATGCCCCCTCTTTGACCTTACCCTTCTTCCCTATTCTTGGGAGCCATGATGTGTTTGCTACACATAAACACAATCCACCATTTATACAGTTATATTAAAGTAGTAGCATAGACACATTTTCTCAATATATTGGCTATGGGCCTTTTTACAAGGATTCAAATGTAAAATCTATCTTTGAAAATTTGAATAGAAAAGGGAATTATTCAAATTTTAGTTTAGTGACTACAAATAAAGCAAAATAAAAGGAAGAAATTTGACTTAAGGTTAAATCCTACCGATGCATAGAAGCTTGCTTCTTTTATTCATTTCTTGGGAATCTTCTCACTACTTGAATGCCTAGCTACCTATTTTCAATTGCTTGACCAACTACCCTTGGTGTAGAGCTAATGGAAAATGGGATGCTTGCTTGACAATGAATAAATTCAAAATGTATTAGTCCTTAGATGGCTTAATGCCTCCACCTACCATGCCTTACCTTTAATGCCCAGATCTTCAAATAACTTGCGAGTTATAGAATGTATTCAAATTTAAATTTTCATGTGAACTTAATGTGTGCTAGAGATTTCAAATAACCAATGAATTGCCTTTCCAGTCAATGAGAGGACTAAGAGCTTCAAAATAATGCTTTACAATCGATATGGGTGGGTTAGAAATGCCTCCACCTACCATGCCTTCAATGCCAAGATCTTCAAATAGCTTGCAGGATCTAGAATGGATTCAAATTTAAATTTTGATGTTAACTTCATGCGTGCTAGAGATTTTAAATAACTAATAAATTGCCTTTCCAATCAATGGAAGGACTAAGAGCTTTATATGATGCTTTATGATCGATATAAGTGGGTTTGATCTTCTAATTAGACTTTTAATAATAGAAAACATTTTCTAAATAATTTACTAGATTACTAATTAGCAAATAAAGTTGGTTGGGTGTCGTGGATACAAGGACTTCATTTTACACCCATGAAAGTGGGTCTGAGGGCTGAGTAGGGTTCAAAGATTTGAAAGTCTCTATTATTTTGTTGCTTGAATGAATGCGAGTTTTCCTCTCATCAAGGCCAAGCTAGTCAAGGGTTTTTAGGTAGCAAGGACGAAGCACTTTGAATTGATGTTTCATAGTTAACATTGTCTCGATCTCGTTAATTGGACTTTGGATGATTAGGGCGTTCGTCATTTTGTTTATTGGTCTTCTGAAGAACAAATAGATATATTTAGGGGAAAGAGAAACGAACACTATGCTTTATACTGATAAGAGGTCATAAGAGGTGTGCCTCGACACTGTGTTGGGCTTTACGGATTCAAAAGCTTTTTCAATGTTTAAATGAATGAAGGATCCTCAATTTTCAAGTCTAGGGTAGTCGAGGAATGAGGAGACAATGTCTTTGTGCTATCCAAGAACTTTGAATTGCCGCATATCGAATGAGGTGGGTTCTACCCCTCGGTTGGGACTTGGAATACCTAATACCTTTGCTAGTTCCCTTTTTGAATGATGAATGGTTCCTGACTTTTGAATAAGGCTATGGGGTTTTGAAGGGACAAGTGTTTGCCATTATGAGTTATTTGAATGAAGAGTAATGTTCCAATCATTGAGTATATACACAATCAGGACTTAAAAGGTTGAAGCATTCATTGCTTCATGTTTTGAGTACAAATGGTGCACTTGCCCCCTGATTTAGGTAATCCAACATTAGAGGAACAAATGTCAATTTTCCAATAATCAAATTAGGGATGGTCTCTTCGACCTTTGACCCTAAATACTCTTCTGATTGAGACCTAAGGGGTAGAAGCCCTTCTCACTTCACCTTTTGAATAACTAATGGTCTTTATGACCCCCACTTTTCTATACATTTCGAAATAGCAAGTATTTGGGGGTATGAGCAACAAACACTCAAACTTAGGTTTTATTAAGTTATTAACTCTCAAAGCACCAAAGAGAGAACAGGTTACATTCGAATTTCAAGTTGCCCTAAAGGTCTGTTAAACCATTTGAAGCTCTTCCTCTTGAATATGAATTAGAACTCTTAGACCTAAACAAATTTACTTCAACCAAGAGGTTAGGCTTTTAGTTTCACTTGAAATTTATTAGCTCAAGGGTCTAAACAATAAATATTTCTAGGTGGACCCTTATGTAGATATGGGCTTCTTGCAAGGTGAATAGAGTCCACATAAGAGGCATAATGAAGACAAAAATTAAGGTGCCCAACAGTGACAAAAAGTCCAGGGCAATATGGATGAAAAGGCTAGCCTAATAAGGGAAAAAGAGGAGACATCTCATTTGTGGCTTTTCAAGTGCCAAGGAGAGCTCTAAAAGCATGCAAATGAAGGGACTGAGTTACTTTACAAGAATCCAAAGGTCATAGGTTCTTGAAGAGACATGAAGAGGCTATAAAAGTTCTTAAAATTGTTTATTCTAGCCATTTTTTCTTATAAGTATTTCTGTTATCAGCATGCTTAGTGAACATCGATCGAACTTTGTCCAAACAGTTTGTTCTAGGCATGTCATCTCATAGATATTTGTGTTACAATGCCAAACATATAGAACATCAATCAGAGTTTGTCGAAGCAATCCCTAGCGTTAGAGCATTATGAGAGACTTATTGTAGCCTTTTGTAAAATTGGCTTGTTGCCATTCTACTGAAGATCTGTTGCCTATTTTGGCGAGGACTAGTCTAGAATCCTTCTATGAGTATATTAGAGCAATAGCCTTGAGAAATTGATTGATGCTGTTTCTATTTCAACAAACTTTGCTGTTGTCATACTTATTCAAATCTAGTGCAACCTCATTCCCCTTCCCCCTCCAAAGCTAAAATATTGTAATATGTCCCATCAAGTTTTTGAATCTTACCTCGTTTTTGTAAATGGCTTTATTTGTGTTTTGCCATATTTTACAATGGAAAATGTGTCATTCTATGGCTATTGTAAAGCGTCTTTTTCTTACAATTGCTTAAGCCATATAATGTCTGCATTAGAGTGATACCCAAGTGATACACATTGTGCAAAGGGATGAATTTTGGGAAGCGAAATGAAGTAGGAGGTTTAAGATCTCGTGTTGGTGACATGACATTTGGTAGTATATGACCTTGCATCTTTGATACAATTGCACAGCAGAAGTGAGGGATATATTGAGGTAACTCTCTTCATTTCAATCTTTACACTGCATAACAACACATTTAAAGTGCAAAATTGTGATAAAAATGGAGACTAAAGACCAAAGTAGATCTTCAGTGTTTTAATATTTTATGAATCTAAAATAAAATATCTTAGAAAGTAACATCTTATTTTACGTAGGGGACTTTTGTGTGCCCTAGAGACTAAATTTCGTCCAAATTCGCTCGAGAAAATTCCTTGCGAGCAGACGACGACTATGGTGAATGGAAAAGTATGGGGAGAACTATGTGAGCAGTGGATACAATGCAGGGAAAATATGACACCCAACAAGATAATAATAAATATGCATGTCCTAAAACCTAAATTTGTGCAGTCATGATGTAGATAATTGCAATGAGAACAGAAGAGGGAATGCTTAGTGGAACACAATTACAAATGCTTAGGCAAGGAGAATTTTGTTGGTAGGACATTGCCAGGTGACAAAAATTATAGCTGGAGGTGGGAATATGTTCCAAAAGGTTTGTTGAAAGGTGTTTCCTAAATGGTTTGTGATACACCAAGGGATGGTGATTTTCTAATAAACAAGTAAGACCAGTGTTTCTACCTTTGGAATGAGGGTGATGGCAATCTGAGGTTTCAGGAGTAGTTGAAGGCAAAGAATGTATCCAAGTGATTCTTCTAGTACATTGACAGACACTGTATTAGTTACATAGGTGACTTGGTGGATGGGAGCAGAACTGTGTTACCAGAAATGCTGGGGGAGGGTTTGTGAAACACAGATCCCTTTTTCGGATCTCCAAGCAGAGGGGATTCACCCTTGAAACAGCATTGAAACGTTTTGGTGCTGTTTCAAACTTTGGAAACGTCTTTTAGAGTTTCCGGAAATTTTCGAAATGTTTCAGGGAAATTTTGAAATGTTTCAGGCAGAATTTGAAATGTTTCAGACCTCCAGTGCACGTTTTGAGTGCTTAGAACTGAATTTGATGACTTTTAAGTTTGGCTTCTAAACCCTAAAATTGCTCTAGGGAAACCCTAACCCTAAGATTACCCCAAAATTTAAAAATAAACAGTCTTGAGCCTCCCTTAGAACACCAAATACTTTCTAAATTCTGAGTTTTTTTAATGTAGGCAGGAGAATTTGGCACTGGGCTTGCTTGAGGGTTTGATTGCTTGGAGCCTTCTTTGCTTGAGGGTTTAAATTGTAGGGTTTTGCTAGAAACGGTTGAAGCATTGGCTATAATAAAGTTAGGATGCTGGTGGAAAAGAAGAAAGGCAAGCAACAAGGAAGCAATCTTGGTTTATGGTGGCTGAATCTGAAGAATGCAAGTAGTATATTCCACAATTTGGAGATGAAGCTGCATATTTGAGACAGGATAGTTCTGTTACTCATTCACTCCTTGCCACTTGGTCTTGGATGTATGTGTTTTTTGTCTATGAAGATTTGATTCCTTCCAACCTTGAGTTCCAGTTTCTTATAATGCTTGTTCAATAAAATGCACTGGTTTGGCTTTCATAAATTGTTTTAATGATAGAATTTCATTTGAGTGGTCGAAGATATTGTAGATGATTGTTTTAAAAGGGCTGAAACATTCAGCCTGCTGTAATTGAGTTATGGTAGTCTAGGAGAGCCCATACAAACCTAGACTTTTCGGAAAATCAATCCAAACTCAATTGAAGCAGATGATGAAGCAAGATTGCTATAGGACGAGTGCAATCCTACTCAAGGACTAAAGCGATATCTCATATGATAATCGATACTCAGTGCACCTGTAACCATCCTTGTACAATTTTTTACATTGTACAACTTTAGGCTTTGAGTTTGCATAGTATGAGTAATGAGAGGAGATAGTAATGGTGATGATGATCTACAAATTACAATGATAAGTTTTAGGCTTCTAGTTCTAAATCTACTTGACTAATGTTAACCTGATTTTCTCACTGTTTTCTTGTACACACACACACATATGTTGTGTCCCTTTTGTATTGTATCCTTCTTTTTGAAAATTTGTCATTTCTGTTCCTCCTCTCCCCTCCCCGGTATCCATTTCAGTTTCCATATCCGTTTCGGTGCAACTTAGGACCTCAGCAATATGCAGTGTTCACATTTTCTCCTTTGTAAAAGGTTTGAAGCTTAAAAGCTTCAAATCTTGTGTTGGGAGGGGATAATAAGTTGTGAATGTGATTTTCGTGTTAAAAGGGGGTTGTTATAATTTAACATGAAAATATCAATGTTATGTAAGACACTTTATTAAGTGACATGTGACTAATGTGATCGTATTAAACTATAAAGTCAGGTCAGGGATAGGTCGTTTAACCACTTAATCAACCTAGGGGTGCTATATATTGTAGTGAGAGGCTTTGAGAGTGCTACTAGTGAATTGTGTGTAGCCCATCTTGGATCCCTGTTATGTCCATTCTTTGTACTCCATCTTGGGATACCTTTCTACACAGATTGTACCTCCATTCTTGGGACCCTCCTTGCAATGGCTGCGACTTTGTAATGTCCATCCAAAGTGACAATGTCCTGGGATGTTGAAGCTTCCTTCATGAAAGCTGCTGCAAGTGAATTAAAAGAAAAGATTGAAAAAAAGGAAGATGAAGAATGGGAGACTGACATGATAGAAAAGAAAGAAGTGAAGTCTGCTGCCCCAAACAAATTAGCCTCCTCACAAATGCTGTTACAAATGCCTTACTCGTAAATGCCTTTCAGAAATTCTGCTGCCTTACTCGTAAATGCTGTTCGGAAATTCTGCTCACCCAATCCTTAAATCTCATTGCTCCAATACAATGAAAACAAACCAACAACAACGAAGAAAACATGGTGGTAGGGCATCTTTTAGCTTAGAAAAAGATAAAATCTATTTTAATAAAAAGATGGGGTATGTTTTAGGGTCTAGAACCATTTTAGTAGTAAAAAGAATGGTGGAAATGGGAATACCCTCAATAATAACATCCCAACTTATATAGTTGTTCCCCAGAAAATATAAAAATTGGTGCAACCCATAAAGAGGAATTACTGACATAGCATTTCATCACGAAGGCGAAGAATTAAGGTTTATGATGCATGTGTGCATAATGTGCAATTAAAGAAATATCAAATAAATGATCAAATAAAAAAGAAACTTCCTAATAAATTACTATTTAAGAAAACCGGTCATAAAGTTGTACGATTGACAAGATGTTCCTCGAGAAACCGGATACTTGTTCTTATTCAAAGCTTTGCCTAGCAAACATAGAATAACCAGTACAATGCTTACAGATGGTGGCTGTATGCAGTGAGGGAGAAGGGCAGACATTAAGCATATCTCTTGGGAGTGTAGTTTTTCTAGATCCTTATGGAAGGACATCTTCCTTGATCTCTCCTCTACTTTTTCACCCTCCTTATTGAACATCTCTTGTGGGAGTGGTTTTGCTAGTTCTTGGTGGTTCGGCCGTATGCAACTGCAGTCTTTCAGCCCATTTGGTCTGTTCCCAGATTGATGACTCTCCTTTCACTGGTCTATTCGTTGTAAATATGCTTTCAAAGATAGCAAGGCTAGTTATTGGAGTTGGGTTTTTCGCAAGTTCTTGGATAAACTAGCAATTCAAATAGATATAGCCTATGTTCTGAGAAAATATATTAGGCTTTCTGATTATGGGTCTCAGTCTGATGTTCTAGCTCCTCTGGCCCAGGTTGGAAGACAGAGCAAATCTCTGAATTATACATTATTTTTTTAGTTTGGTTTACAAGACTTGGGTTTTAGCAGAAAAGAAAAGGCACGTTTGGCCTTTGTTGACGATAACTACCTAGTTATTCACAAGACAGCTTTTGTTATAGCTTCAACACGACAAATTTATAGTAAGGGTGTAGAATTTTTGTTCGAGAGAAAGCTGCTGTAGTTATAGAGTAGTGTGCAGTTGTTGTAGAGAAAGTATCATGTATAAATTCTAGGAAATGTGTCCAAATATGGGGGTTTTAATGAATAAATTCTTTGAACATATTCTCGTTCCAAGTCAGTCTGATGGTCCCTGTTTAGGCCCTGACATTGTCCAGTTATCCTTCCTAATGTAAGTTGCCCTTGCTCCCTGGGTTTAGTGCTACATCTGAGTTCTTATTGGCTTTTATGAGCATTAAGCCCTGCTAGCATCCAGAATCCAGGGTTTAAAATTTAAATCAGCCTGTTTAAAACTCATTCTCATATCTCTGACATCCCCAATTATCAGTCCATCAACTTTTATCATTAGGAGATGCAAGTGGGTTTACAGAAATTATTTACATTGTTGCAAGGTGATTTTCTGCTTGTATGTCAGTATCTGTTTGCAAAAGATACAGAACAAGAGTCTTGAATGAAAGTGAAGGTGAGGTGCCATTGATCTTCGTTTTCAGTGGTGAATGTACAAGGGCTTTATTTAAGCAGGTTTAATGAAGAGGGAGTTTGTGATCATTTAAGCATAATCTCGTTACTGTGAGCATAGTTGTAGTGCTTTGTGATGGTAGAGATCAAAATAGAGCCAAATACAAGGCTATTTGCGTCCAAATTGCAGGTGCTTGTAGATTAAGGTAGATGAAGGATGGTTATACCTGCTTTACTACTTTGCAGGCAAGTCACAATCAATTCTTGGCAAGGCAGTAGTGGTAAACCTTTTTGGTTGCTATTGACCAAAGGAATGCTGATTCTTATGGTCACAGTCAGTCTATTTATCGAATGATTTTAATAACAGTGTGATGAAGACTGGAGATCAAGATTAAATGCCAATATAGCATGGGTTCGGACTTCTCATATATATTTATGCTGTCAAGCAAAGCAGATGGACTGTTAAAGGAATCGCATATTCCTGCTCTGCTCTTTGTTCTAGATGATTTGATGGTATCTGTTCCGATAAATTTTGGTTGCCTAGCTTGCCAGTTTTTTCTAGGCAATCTAGGCAACCATGGAAGATTTCAATGCTGCCAAAAGGCCAGTCGAAACTACCTACAGAAACCAGCCTGAAAATAGTAATAGTGTTCATTGGCAAAGTGGCAAGCTCTTTATCTAGTGTTTATTAAAAGACATTATGAACCAAGGAAGAACAAAGCTTTATGCCAATGATGAGAGTTCTGAAGATGGATCCATTATCTGCTTAATGAAGATGGGTCTGTTATCTGTTAAATGCAATGCAAGTAGTAATATCCGTTCTTAGCACTTGGTATCAATATCCGTTCTTAGCACTTACACTTGCATCCATTGATGAAATTGAAAAATGATTATGGTGGCTTGTACAACAAACACAAGCACCAACACCTGCAAAATTCATTTGCAAAATCATGCAAACTCCAAAAAGCTGTGCTGTGTCTCACAAACCTCCAAGGTGCTCTGTACAATATATGATAACACATGTTCAGTTAGGTGGTTACAACCCATATGTTGCACCCTTAAAATGCCTTAACTGCTAACTAATTTGCCTATGACCTTACTGTAAATAGTTTACAACTTTGCATTACTGCCTTCATCACACATAACATTAACTCTTTGGTTTGAGTATAATTGATATTCATGTTGCAACCTCAACAGATTGATCCTTGCATCCATATTTCTGTTGTGACCTTCATACATGATTATGGTGTTTAGATATTAACTACAACCTTAAATGATGGATTCCAACCATACCTCATAACAGTGTTACATGGGCTGTTTCAATTGGTGCACACTTTACTGACAACTGGTGTTTTACAGAATAAGAAGACTAACCCAGTATCTGCTGAAGAGGGAATACAAACAAGTGAATATCCTTGAATATACAGTTTTATTCCACCCATATGGTAGTGATGCATACTGATATCTTATGGCAACAAAAAGTAGCTTATACAGTTTCACTTTGTCTGTTATTTGTGCAGCGGCGTCATTTCTGTAGCCCATGCTTTTATCCAACTGTTCATGGTAATTCTTCACAAGTTATATGTCTAGTATGTTTGCATGGCATGTTTGATTATCCACATTCTCTATATAAATTTTCTGTTTTCCAGTTCATCAAGTTAAACTCACTAGCAAATTCAATGACAGTTCTGAGCAATAGGCTTTGCTGGTTTTGACAACAATTATGCAGATTGTCCTACTTGAATTACTTCTATAACTGTAGTTAAACCATATTTAGATTAAAATATTCTCCAGTGATTTTGGTTGAGGTACTTGCATATTTTGCATGTCTATAGGTGTTTAGCAAAATTTTGTTAATTATAGGGCTGCTATTATTTCATATTTTGTTTTTTTGTTTGCAGATTTCTTCACAGATGCAGGGGATTGAGCAAGGTGGAAATGTGGAGAGGTGTTCAGCATCTTTTGAAGAAGTGCAGCAACCATGGTTGGCTTCTTTGAGAGCAATTATGCAGGGAGCTTCTGTTTATATTATTGTGGCTGGGTATTGTGTTTCTGCATCCTTGTTGTCAATCATCAACAAGTGGGCAATCATGAAATTTCCTTTCCCTGGATCATTGACAGCTCTACAATATTTTTCCAGTGTATCAGGGGTACTCATACTTGGCTGGTTGAAACTTTTGGAACGTGATAATCTTGATCTTCAAACTATGTGGAGATTTTTACCTGCTGCAATGGTCTTCTATTTGTCACTGTTCACAAATAGTGAACTACTACTCCATGCAAATGTCGATACATTTATTGTATTTCGGTCTGCCGTTCCCATCTTTGTTGCCATTGGAGAAACTCTCTTCTTGAAGCAGCCTTGTCCTCCTGTCAAAACTTGGTGTTCTCTAGCTGTTATCTTTGTAGGAGGTTTAATTTATGTGCTAACTGATTATCATATCACTATAACAGCCTATAGCTGGGCATTGGCATACTTGGTAAGTATGTCAATAGATTTTGTGTATATTAAGCATGTTGTTATGACAATCGGGTTGAATACTTGGGGTTTGGTGTTGTACAATAATTTGGAGGCCTTGCTTCTTTTTCCATTTGAGCTAATAATTATGGGGGAATTTCAGCAGTTGAAACATGTTAACTCGCTGCAATCTGGATTGTATTCTTTAGAAGTTTTACTGCCAGTTGGACTATCCTGTTTGTTTGGATTATCCATATCATTTTTTGGTTTTTCCTGTCGCAAAAGTATATCTGCAACAGGCTTCACAGTCCTAGGCGTTGTCAACAAGCTGCTTACAATTGTTATCAATCTGATGATTTGGGATAAGCATACGACTCTTGTAGGAACAATTGGAATGTTAATATGCATGCTTGGAGGAATATTTTACCAGCAGTCAGCAACAAAGCCTCGATCGATAGCTTCTGATCCTGTTCCCAATGATGAGGAGAAAGTGCTTTTGAAGTTACCATCTTCAGAGTTAGAAGCTTCTGCAAAGGAGACTGTTGCAAAGGAAACTTGAGTGTCATTGTATTGTGTATAGAAGCTGGGATTCAACTTGTCTAGACTCTAATCTGTTAACTAGGCGTAACAAGCACCAAGGTATGTCTCTGTTTTGAAATAGATCTATGTTTTAGGTTAAGCATTTGCGATTCAGTTTTTTTGGGTACTTGCTTTGCTATAAATCTCATAATTTTTTCCATTCAGATTAATATTTGAAGGGATGCAAAATGGATTTTACTTGTTCAAGAGTTCCAGCAATTCTAGATTATTGAACTCTACAATTTAATTTTCTTGTGCAGAGAAATGATTGTACAATATCTGCAGACTTCCTGTAATATTTGAAGTCTTTGACTGGAGACAAAGATTGCTCACAATATCATCTCTCTTGATAGACAAATCAGAGACAGTTTCAACCATGAACATGAAAAATATGATGGATGCAATTAATTACATAAAATATTACAGTATTCATCTTAAATATATTTGAACTGTTGGGTGCAGAAAACATTTTCTGCTTATTCTCTGCAAATATGATTTTGTGGTTGCTTTTTGGCAATTGACTATGAATTTAGCTGGCTAATCATATCTAACAACCAACTAGTGCTGAAACGTTCACTTGGTAAAATTTGTCCATTCAGTTAGTATATTTGTTATCCTGAATTTATTGACATTTGGAAAGATGTATTTCATATATTTGGTAGGTTATATTTTTAGTTTGATACTTAAGACCTGTAATTGTTTTCTCTTCATTTAGAGGGTGCACCATTGTTTAATGGCACTATCTCATAAGCTATGGAGTGAGAAGTGTGTGCTAATATTTTCTTTTAATGGCACTAGCACATATAGTAATGAGGAACTAGAATATAGATGTATGGCAGTTCTCTCTGCAAACAAGCATCCCCCATCCTGCTTGTCCCAACCTAAGACACCAAGCTCCACCACGAATTGAGAAAGTAGAAGGCGCAATGGTGCATCCATCTACTGTTCCTGAATTCTCCAGTCAGCCATCCGCATGCCTCTTTTGCAGATTCTTAGTGGCCACAATCCCAGCGAGCGCATTGGACCTTTCTTGGCATCCATTATGGGAACTGAACTGCCTTGTCTAACCGACTTGCCATCCATCTGTTTTTTTGGTTACCCGTTTGGTCTTGATTATCGTTGAGCAGGAGGCCAATATTAGGAAGGAAAAACTGATAAATAGAGAAATGAAGAGAGAATGTGATTTGGGGATATAATGCAAAAGCTGAGCATTTCTACTCATACATGTGCACAATTAGTACTCAATCACTGCCCTGCACAGCTCTTAAATGACCAGAGCACATAACCTACAGTTTATTGGACTTTTGTACACAACCTTCCTGATGACTTGGTACATAGAACATCTCTGCTCTTACAGTCTAGGCACACTAACTGTTTTTTTTTTTTGAAAAATACTAAATATTCACAAAAACTTATTTACAATAAAAAAGGCTAGCAGTGGAAGGGTATATACAATGCCTATGCTAACTGCTTCTTGAAGCTTATAAGAGCATAAATACAATTGGAATATACGATATGATCCATCTTTTTGGCATCCTTGATTAGTTGGGCGCCCTTGGCTAGTAACTGATGATGTACCTCATTTCCAAAGCATAATAAAAGCTGAAACAAATCTATTTTCTTGATAAAAAAATATACTTGTACTTGAGTTTCCATTGCACGGACGAAACAACTATCTGCAAGCAATGCCATAAACCAGAGAGTGAATCTTGTACTGGGGAATAGCCATCTCCAAGTAGAGTTGCTCTCCATAAAGTTTGCTTAAGAACAACTCGAGGTGCCGCTCCTCCACAAATCTCCAACAGTCTGGCAAATCTACAGTCCCAAAAGATGTGCTTAACTATCTTCCTTATCTGGCACGTAGGGCATAGACCATCCGAGAGGCCAGACTTAGACAACCGGGCCTTGGATGAAAGCCCCTAATAGATCACCAACCAAGCAAACACTCGCAGGTTATTGCACCGAGAGTAGTGAGTTGCTCTACAGCCTAGTATGGGATAGATGTTGTAACAGATAACGTTGTGTAACACTATGTAACATACCATTCCTTTTAGAAAAATGCAAATGATGTCTGCTTAAACAAAAAATGTTAAATTATATTGATTTCATCTTAAACTTAAATATATCAAGCATGGATCTTATACCTTGAGGTGTAAATTTTTTCTTAACGTGTATAAAATTTAAGATTAAAAAAAATTACACCTTAAGAAATTGGATCCCTCTTGGTGCTTGATAGATCCAAGATTAAGATGGATCTATGCTAGTAAGAAAGCTGCACTGACCAAACACTCTATAACTGTCGAATCCACCGCACTTCTAGATCTGACAAAACCCATCTCGTGTTGAGTACCGGCGAAAGGGGACGCCGTTGATGAAGAGCTGCGTACATACACAAGGATCATATTGCAATAGTGAAATACCAAAGCTCCACTGCTAATCTCTCTAGAAAGGTCTTGGCATACCAATGTTCATTTTGAACAAATCTGCCATCAGGAGATAGGCCTATAGCTTCATGATCGTAGGGTGATCCAAGGCCAACAGCCCAAACTCCTGAGCAAGTGATCTCCATGACTTCCATGAGTGAGCCTTAGAATCTCAAAGATTGTGCCAATGAAAGATGCCCTTCCAACTCAGTTGTCTCACCTGGAACCGTGACAACTCTATGATGTAGACCCCTTGGTCCTGCCAACTCCAAATTGGTTGAGGCAATGTCCCACCTAATTCTGCTGCCCTCTCACCGTCACTGAACCAACCTGGCCACCAACCTTCATGTCGTCCAAATACCCTTGAAGATAATAGAGCCCCCAATCTGAAACAGAGAGGGTGAGATGATGTCACATAAGCCAAATCTGCTCTGTATCTCGTCTTGGTGTTGTGCTCTCAAAATTTGGTGTCGAAAGATGATTGCCATGGTGCCGCACCCTCAAGACATTAAACCACCCATTTGGCAGCCAAAAAACTGTCCTGTGTGCTACATCAATCAATCCTAACCCCCCCCCCCCCAATCCTTGGGGACAGTGTAGACATACCAAGCAACTAGGGCAAACCTCTAGCCCCACCATATTTCGACCAAAGTTAAACACGCAGAATCTGCTCTAGTTGTCTGAACTGAGCCCTGCTGGTAAACCAGTAGGACATGTAATACGCATTGTTGTATTCTGAATCCTCCATTTAACATACTTAATGTTGTAATTTAGGAGAATTTATATTGTGTTGAAGCAAATTGTCTTTTTTGTGAATGGTCTCTCTCCTTCCCCACGATTGTGTTTAGTGTTTTAACAACTACTTTCTGCCCTTCCTGTGGATGCTGTAATCTTGGGGTTTTGAATTCCTTGGCCATTTTGCCTGCACCCGGTGCTTGGGTCAATGATGCATGCTATTTCACTATTTGGTTGAGAGGCAAATCATGCACAAGGGTCAGATGATCTTACGGTAGAATATTGGACAGACATTAAATGTGAGAAAATATTCCATCAGCTTTTAGCCCCATCATCTATAAGACAACTTATATGGAAATTGACGGAGAATAGAAGTCCGTCACAGATGGGACTGCTGAATTGTGTCTTCTGACAAAGCTTTTGATAATTGAACGACAGACTCAAACATTTGGTTTACCCACTTGTGAGGGCAAGTTTTGACTTTTAGAATTAGGCAATAAATAAGGATATTCAGGTGCCATATAAATAATTATATTACAGGGGGTTGGTAGTAGCCTAACTTTTGTAGAATGGCATGTGATTTGTCCCCAAGGAACCATCCACACAAGTTATCCAATTGGCGGCCTTTGTTCTTTTCTATGGTGGTGGGAAACCTACCTTCTGCACGGAGTTTCCACGTCCTTAAAGATGACGCCTTTCTAGCCTTTGCATGTAAGACACAGCCTCAATATTGCTCCTTGTGGAGATTTTTTAACCTCGGGAACGAGTATTCCATTTTCTGAAATATTTGTAGTAGAGTGAACACTTCCATAAACATATATTCAACTGTTGCAAGTAATTCTTGCCAAAGCTTCAGTATTGATCCTTATGGAGATTTTTCAACCTCACGAATGAGTATTATTCTATTTTTTGAAATATTTGTAGTAGAGCGAACGCTTCCATTAACATATTCAAGTGTTGAGAGTAATTCTTGCCAATCATGCATGGGCATGTCATGAATGTAGTTTTTGAATGTTGTTTATATATGGTTCTGTCTGACCAGAAAGGGGCCATATGGTTTATTTTCTTCAATTTTCAATGCCGTTATTGTTCTCAAACCTTCAACAAATTCCAATAAGTCCCTGAAAATAGGATTCAAACAAGTTTAATGGCTTCTCTTCAAAAACTGATGAATATAAGCTCGACAGCTATTCTTGTCACGGGTTTTCAATATTATTTTTCCCACACTTGCTTTTCTACACTTGATAATTGTTTGTTTTGTTCTCTTCGAACCATTTGATTAAAACTGTTCAATAAAGAAATACATCTCAAAGCTACCACGGTGTTGGTAGGCTTATATCAACCAGCATTTATTTGATTGTCCTACTCTATCAATAGTTAATTCATGAACACTAGGACACACTTCGAATAGGAAAAGTGATCAGAGCCCATAACTAGATTTATCTTTACCTAGGTTCCTAAGTCATTCTTATTTATATATAAATGGATTCTGATCTTTCAACATTCATAATTTAACTAGATGCATCTTTATCTAGGTTCCTAAGTCATTCTTATCTATATATAAATAGACTTTGATTTTTCAACATTTGCATCGAATTCATTAGCTGCTAGCCTATTTCCTTCTAATCCATTGGATACCACGCCGTAACACTAAAAGTACAATTTATCTCCATACAAATGAACAAATAAAAATTGCTCACCAAACATCAGCACAACTTCCATGGATGTCCAATCATTGCAACTTCCTTGGGATGAGGGCTAGCATGGCCATAACAATTAAAACATTGTATAGCTCAGTCAAGTTACATTGTATAGCTCTATCAGGTTTGATTGTTAAAAACTTTCTTTATTTGCATTTTAGTAGTAGGCTTGTATGCTTAAGTGTTCAAAGCTTCCTTTTATTTTTTAAGTTGGTTTGAATAAATGTTACTCTTAAGACTTAAATATTAATTATAAATAATTATTTGAAAAATGAGAGAAAATTCATTAAACAAATATATAGTATTATCATGAATACATTAAAATTACCATAATAATTATCATCTTTGTCATACATCAAATTTTTTTGCCAAAGTCTACCAGCAAATAGAAGCAGTTTCATATAAAAACTTGAATAAATGGCCTATACATCATCTTCAAAATGATTATAGATAATGTGTGATTTATTCAATCTACTATATTATTATATTTTTTGATATATTTTTTTTCAAAATTGTGAGAGATAATGTGATTTACTCAATCTGGTATTACCATATTTTTTCAAGATATAAGGGTCTCACAAAGCATTTCTCTAACATCTATTTAGTCTTCATTATAGAATTGATCTTTGAATTTAAAGTCATCCCTGTTGCTTTGTTTTATTATAATTTATATCAATTATTTAAAAGTATACCCTTTGTGGAGTTAAAACCGCATTATAGAATTGATCTTTGAATTTAAAGTCATCCCTATTGCTCTGTTTTATTATAATTTATATCTATTATTTAAAAGTATACCCTTCGTGGAGTTAAAACCACATGTGATGTTAAATAACTGTTTTATATGATTCTATTAATAACTCTAAATTGTTTATTAACTTATCATTAATCACTTCAAACTGTTTTCACCAAATTTGTTAGATATAATAATAAAACATGGATTATGTTAATAATGACAATTGAGTTTGAGGATGATCTATATATACAAGCAGAATTTGTTACGCTTGTATTTATATTATAGAGCATTTTTCAGGAGTTTCATTTAATTTATGAAGCCATTTTCACCCTCTTTTGCTTTGTAGTTCCTTTCCTAGTCATTTTAGAAACTTTAGGAGACCTTGTGGTCCTTATTGTCTCCTCAAATTAGGTACTTATTAACATACTTGCTTTAATCTGCCTTTTGTTGTGGTCTCCAATCAAATCTTACCTTCTTGACGTAAACCTTGATATTTGGAATACCCTCACAAATTTGTGTGTTTCATTGGGCTAGCATTAGTTTATCATTGCCCCGTGGTCTAAATCATGTTGGTGAGTGCAACCTTCGTTGACCGACCCTAGTGTTAGATTATAAAGACCGCTTTATGCTCTTGGGATCCACTTTTAGATGCCATTTTCACATAGCGCATATGACATCTAAGGTATGTTTTTTTATTGTTGATGCTTGATCCATGTATCTTTTTCTCTAGTATATTATTCCATCAAATAAAAGTTTGCAAGGTAGTTTTCTCTATCTATTTGGGTTGAAGTTGTATATTTGCCTTAACAAACATTGTATGAGGGTATCTCTTGGTTGATTCTTCCATTTTGAGGTCTCTATATTGCAAATTTTTGCATTGTGTACTTATCTCGTGACAACCCCCTTTGTATTGGCTTTTCACCATTAGGTGGTGCTCCAATTATGTTGTTGTTTTCCATGTTAGCACAACATTGAGGACTCAAGATTGCAATAAATTAGAAGTGCACTAACTCCTTTGTGGTTTAGATTGTTGGATGTTTGTTTAATGTCATGGTGTTTGTAGCTTATTGTTTATATTTAAAAAAAAACTTCACCAAGAAACCTCGGGCACTTCCTTGCATTTCATAGATGGTACTCATTGTAAAGTCACACTATTATGGTCTCTCTATTTTTTTATTATGTTTAACCATGGTTGAATACAATGGAATATAAGAAATCAATTAATCAATCCTAGTCAATATGGATGCTTATGCAACAAATATTATCAAGACATACAAGGTCGTCGATAATCAAATAGGAGTATCAACAAGCAGTTTCACATAATCCACTAACTCATCTGCATCTAATCTTTCATCATTTGCAACCCACAATTTTCTCCCCTTAGTCTGCAAATGATCTTGCTCACCATGGCATGGGTTTTTCTATCGAGACTAGTATTTAGATGTGATTCCTCATGGGATTGCATTACAACTCATCAAATGGGTGGCTATAGTAGGCATTGAAAGTTGCAACACTACTCCAAGGCTCTACTTGACTTTCAACATCAAAAGTCAAACATTGCTCTAAGGTTCTACTATGCTTTCGACATCTCACTAGGATCTATAGCCCTAGGCATCTACTAGGCTCTCAAGCACTAGGTAATACATATAGGTCTAGAGTAACTATTATATGTTCAATGGGAGTATTATTGTGTATTTTATTGTGGTTTTACTTCACAGTTGATGGTTTACCACACATGGATTTGAGGAGCGCCCTCTCTTCTTGGGCCCATGCAACATTATTTACTTATTGTTTGACCATATGTAGTTGGTGTGCCCCCCTCATTGAGGAATTTGTTAGGGGTTTGCATTATTATATCATTTTTTACCACATATCGGTGATTCCCTAGATCATATCTATGGCTTTAGACGTTTTATTACTATTTTATTGTGAAGGTAGTTGAGTCCTTCTCCTTTAAAAGGAACTCACTCCTCCCTTGTAATTTGTTGCTGAAATAATACTATCTTGCTTAATCCTTTGGTAGTTGTTTTTGGTGACTTTCCACGAGTTCAACTTGATGAATCTATTTGAGGTATAGATTGTTTTTATTTATTATTGTCAAATTTATTTATCTAGTCCTTAGAAGAGTAGTGTTGCTCCGTCGTTTATCATATTACTATTAATGTTGCTTGCTTGAGGTATTAGACATCTTAGGAGGGGTACCTAACCTAGTAAAATTGACTAGATACGAGCTAGGTAGATTAATTGAAGGTGTATGTAAAGTTATCCTTCATTGATATTGCTAATGAGCTAGAATCAATTACTGGTATAGGAACTAGGCATGTTGTTTTGTAGGGATTCCTTCCAAGACCCTTCCAAGCATATATAAACAAGGTTAAAGAAGAATGAGCTTATGACTCCATTTTCCAAAGGCTATAGAAGGCACTAGTCACCTTCCCAATTTTTCACATCCAAGCTTCTTTAAGATTTCACTTTTCATTTTAGTAATTAGAGTTTAACTTGAGAAAAATTCCAAAACATTAATAAAAAAATCCGAAATATTTTTGGGTTTTTCCTATGTTCAATTTAGACACAAGGCAAATTTTCTCTATTTGTTTGTAGCTTAACTCTTTAATTTTTAATATATAATTTCCCTGTAGATTTAATTTTGCTTTCTGTAGGTTTTAGGCCATATAACAATCCTTAAATGTGTTGAATTTTTCATCTTTCTTAGGGGTTTTATTCGCTGAGATACATCTAATAAGTTTTGGGCACTTAACTTTGAATTTCATGGTGTTTTAGCTTTTAAAGGGTAGTCTAAATGAAATAAATAATTTTGGAATTTTATTGATGTAAATCTATTAATTTTCAAAATTTTATTTCAATGATCTAACAGCTGAAAAATTTAGATTTAATGCCTCAATCACTTTTTTAGAAGTTTTATGACTAAAAAAATTGAATTTTCATTGTCCTTTCTTGCTGATTTATGCTTCAAAGTACATTAGGACACATAGTAAATAATTCTGGATTTTTTCTGTGTGACTATTAATTTCAGATTTCACTAATAATTTCATTTAAATGGTTGGTTCATTGAAATTTCTAAATTCTAGAATTTTATGTTAAAAATGTCATTTGTTACCCTTACGAGCAGCAAGATGGAGAATTGTGGTGTTAATTGCATGGTTATTATCTCACAGATTTGTCTTAAGGAATTACACACATAATCTCATAAATGTATATGGTTTATTGAATGCAAGTTTTACTACTTCGTAATCATTAACATTACGCAATTATTAAATCATTAAATCTGTGCTAGTAGTTTACTATTACCTTCAACACATCTTTATCATTACATTGTTCATAGATTATACATGTGATGACAAAACATTAAGAATGTGCTCATAGGATTAGTTAACTAAGTTCAATTCATCTTTGTTGAAGTGATTCTAATCACTACAACAAATTTACATACTAATTAAGTTGGGTGACTTTTACAAAGATTTCACTCTTTCCAAGAGGACTTCACTCAAATATAGGTTTATGAATTAATAACACAATTACCATCATTGGATAATATCATTGTGCATGCTCTTGGGCAATAAGGCAACAAATTTTAATGTGAGTTTTGATGCTACAACATTAAGGTTCATTGTTGATTAAGTTTCATGAATATCTTTGATTTTATATCCATGGATGATCTTTCATTTATACAAGAACAAATATTTATTTTTGAAATGTGTTTATCTAATTGATTCACTTCACTTGCAATTTTTTCTAGATTAAATACTCACATGGGACTTTAACTTAATGCATAACATTTCTTTATCTTCAAGATCCTAAGACCTTTTCCTTCAACTTTAGTCTAAAAACCTTAAGGGAAGCCTCCCTTGGCCTTTAAAGAAAACCTAAAACATGGGGGAGATCTTTGTTGAGGTGACAATGGCAATCAACTGCCGAAGTTGTACTTGTATTATTGGTGGATTACGACTTTGTCATTTAAGTGTGAAATCAAGTTGTAACATTATGTAAATGTAATCGGTGAATCAATCCCTGGGTTTTATTTGTTCAAGAAAAAGATTTAACTAAAAAATTACTACTAAAATTATGAACTAAGAGCATGCATAGCTGCACATCCCATGCATGGATGACTAAAGAATTGTTTTTGAATTGACTTTGTCACTTTGTTGCAATTGTACGTGGTGATGTCTCATATGAAAACATACACTTACTGATTTTTATGGCCATGGCATTTGTTAGTACCAAAATTTACGAATTGATTTTTTTTGGTCAAGTTTTCAGATTCCGTAGCGTAGCGCAATTGTTAGTTTGTCTTGAAAGAGGTGCTACAGAGAACATTACAGTTTCGAAGCATACATTTTGTAGCACATGTCATGACGGGATCTCCAACCCGATTAAATTGTTAGAAGCCTCATAATAACGTATACAAATTTCTTATGGATTTTGTAAAAAATTCAGGGTTTTGATTGGTATGATAGCTCTCAAACTATATCTGGGATTTAATTTATTATTATTATAAAATGTTGGCGTTAAAGACTTTATAAAAATATTGGTTATCAACAATTCGACCATTAAACGCCACAGTCAGCATATGAGAGCCCAAGCTCCAGTCACCAAGGAAGCGCCCAACACCAAGCATTGATAGCACACATTCCAAGCACTAAGGAGGGAGCCCACAAGTCTATATCTTCACACAACGCATTGACAAAGCATCGACAACCAAGTCAAAAGGGTAGCACCATCGAGGGTTAAGAAGGTATAAAGCAGGTTTCAATGCGTCCATGAGAGCACCTTTAATTTCAAGGCAATCAAGTGTTGACATACCTTCACCAAATTCATTTCATATGGGTCAAACGTGGTTCTCAAATCCGTATATGGTGAATGAAAAATGGAGTTTCCTACGTAAGAAAGGAATGTTTTAAGTTTTCTAAAGTCACTTCAATAACTTGTGCGTGCATTGTTGAAGATCTTGCAAGGAATTGTCCACTATGGAATTGCAGGGAACGCTATCAACATTAAACAGAGGAAGATGAATTCCAGTTTTTCAAGTGGTTATTAAAGTTATCCAACCCAGATTTCAAGGCGAAAGATCCATAGTCGATCAAATTCATCTCACAAGAAGATTGGAAATAAAAACTAGCATTCGCCCCTTTAGGGACAAAAATGAACGTCGTTATGAGAAGAGGAAAGGTAGAAGGAATAAAAACATAAGCAGAGACAGTACTTGAATTAAATAATTGAACGCAAATATACATTAAGGAATAAATGTCATTCGATTAATGAAAATGCACAACATAATCCAAGCGCAAATAAAGCATTAACACATAAAGTATCAATGAAGTGTAGCACCAAATTGCAAATAGATATAGCAAGTAGATATGCAAATATCATTCATCAAATGACAGTAACGCTATTCAATATTTTATCAACATCAACATATAACTTTCAAATATGTATGTAATCCAAGTTGATTGATTTTATAGCAAAAGTGGAGAGCGAGTAAAAACTGCGATAACCAGTTCAAGTAGTTGAAGTAAATACTCAATTTGATTTGCCATAAAATCTTTGAAAAGGAAGCATACAACATATCCCAACTAGTCCACAAAGCTTGTCGACTTAACCGACTCACATATCTCCACTGCTTCATAGAGCTTGTCGACTTAACCGATCGACATATCTCGACTGCTTCACAGAGCTTGTCGACTTACATTGCAAATTTTCGGTTGATTTGCCGAAGAAAGAAAGAGATGTGAAATAACTGAACAAAAGATGGATGACTGTGCAAAATTGATAGATGTAGCTGGTACTGTTTATTTATGACTGGAACTAGCTGTTGCTTCTTGTTGTGCACAGACCTGAACAATTGTTTTAGTCGAGATAGATAGATGGTGGTGAAAGTTTTCCCAATGGCACAGTGAGTTTTGGATGTCAATCGTAAGTGTTGTCAGACTTGATAACTCAGTCATCTTTTCCTCTGTTGTCTTGTTCTGCAGATGAATTAAGTCTAGACCAAATAACTCAATTTTCTCATTGGCAGCTGCAAGCAGTGTTTGGAGATGTGGTTGAAGTTGTTCCACTTTGAAGAGGTTGTTTCGGGCTTGGCTCAACCATTGCTCTTCACTTTTTTCTAATTTCTCCAATTTGCTATTTTCTATCAGAATTGTATCTTTAATGGCTTTGTTCATGGTGTCGTCAGCTACTCGGCGTCGATGTTGAAGTTTCTCAATTAAGTCACTTGTGTTTCGCATTTCTATGAATACATTTCCATAGTGTTTGTACCAGTTTCGGATAACATCAATGATAGTAGCTGCTTGGTCATTATACTGGTTGAGTTGATCATATACTGAATTAAATGCTTCATATTGTGCCAACATCAGGGATGCTGTTATTGTGGCCTGTTCCTGTCGGTCCCTAATGAGTTCTTCTCGCAATCTCGACACGACTGTTTGGAATAACTGAAGATATTTATCAAGTGTGCTAGTCGTGTCGGAGCTGGCTGGAAGAGAAATGACTTCTTGCACTAAGTCTTGACACTTAGCCAAAAATACATTTTGCTCTTGTTGTGATCCGTGTATGCGCTCTTCAGTTTCTAGTCGTCGGTGTCGTTGCTCTCGACTAATTGCATCAGCTAGTAAGTCGAGCTCTGTTTGTATTGCTTCTTGTGGCTTGTATGTCGAGATGGGGCCGAATTGGTCGAGATGTACAAATAATTGACCCAGCTGAGAGATATGATCCAGATACTGCTGTTGATGTTGCAGCTCTCTATTTTGGCGCTGTTTGTCTTGACGCTGCTTTTTCTTGGACTTCCGTTGAGATTGTGGAGGCTTTTTGTGTGTCTCGGCTGCTTCGCGTGAGACTTGTGTTTCCACTTGTGCTTCGTCAATGTTTTTTTCTGCTTGTATTGAGCTACTTGGTACGACTGCTGTATTTTTCGGGAGTCCTTGTTCCATGGCTGCTTCAGTGATTTGTGCTGCTGGTTCGGCTTCTAGTTCCATGGATGCTTTAGTGATTTCTGTTGCTGGTTTGGCTGCTGCTTTGAAGATTTCTTGAGCTGGTGCTTCTTGTTCTTGAATTACTTGAGATGGAGTAGTGGTTTCGTTAGCAGGGTTAGGGAACGACACATTAATATCTGCTATGTCTTTGACTTGAGGAGCAGGGTTGGAAAGGGAGCTTCCAGATGGTTCCGGTCTGGCGACAGGTGACAACACTTCTGGTATCAATGGTTCGACTGAATTTAGAACTTCAAGGTCTGGGGGTTGTTCTGGGTCCCAGATTACACTTAAGATGTCTCTGATGCATACCAATTGCTTCTAGTGTTGAAGTAGTTGGAGGGTTCAATAATTTAGTTGGGTCATCTCCAAGAGGGGCCGAATCAACCGATGGGTTATTGTCGATGAAGACAGGTTTCTTCGTCACTAATTCTTGCCATTTTGGGAACATATTGGGAAGATTGGTTATGAACTGCGTTAGGTCTTGTTCAGTTTGAAATGTTTGACGAAGAGGGAGAGGAAGAGATTGTACAACATTTGAAAACTGAGTTAATGCTAAAGGTGCAAGTGGAGTAATTACAGGTGTAGCGAAAATAGCATTTTTCGTCACAATAGTTGGAGACATTAGGGGTGAACTTACAGTCAAGTCGATAGAATCCTCGATCATAAGCCTGGTCGGCTAAGAGCTTCCTCAGCTTCCAAAAATCTCTTAAACTCCTCGTCGACTAGTACTTTATTTTTACCTGCATTCTTGAGAATTTGTGTTGCACTGTCGAACAGTTCTACCTCGTCTTCCTCAGTCGGCTCCTGTATGATCATTTTTATTTTTCCCTTGCCATGCAATTGTACAATTTGTGCTTGTTGAGCTTCTGTTAACTCGTCGTCTACCTGTTGAATGTTTTCACTCGTCAAAGCATATTCTGGGTTGTCGGAGTGACTTTGTTCATCTGAATGTTCGGCTGTATCTGAAGGGTATTCATGTGGTGTAAGAGTAAGTGCTAGAGGTTGTTGTGCGACTGTAAGTTCAGCTTCATATACAAAGGTGTGCATATATATGCGGCCTTCATACTCTTCCTCTTTTTTTGGATCTTTTAGAGGTTCAACTATGGGGATGCTAACCTCTTGGGCCTTAGCAGGAATTGTCAGTATTGTATTTTTTTTTTCCAAGAAAAAAGCGTAATTTTATTCATCAGAGGTGAAAAATTACATTCTGTATATGCGTATAGCATGCGTTCATCCATTGCAGGACGTTACATTAGTAGCAAAAAAGTTTCAGTTTTGCAGTTCCATGAGTTCTTCAAAAAACCAATATATGGCCAATAATTACAGTATAAAACCAACATATCAAGATATGGCATAAGAAACAAAATTAAAATCAGTTGGATCCCCGATCCTCCTGTTTTCCAAAAAAAAACATAATCTAAATAGTATGAAAGGCGCATCCTTTCTATAGTAACCAGAAAAAAAACCCATCCAAAGTATATAGTGCCATCAACAGTAAAAATTGTTCCAGCAGCTAATCCTGTAAAACAGTTTCCATAAAGGGTCGATGATAGAATTCATAATCTGTCCCATCTCGATGTTCTATCACTTTCCACAACCCCACTGCCAAGTCCCTGCCAACCTTAGCAGCCTGGTCCGCCTCCTGGTTGTTCTCCCTGTATATATGTCTGCAAGAAAAATGTAAGAAGAGCATCTTCAGTTCCAAAATATCCCGTAGAATATTTTCAAGTCTAATATCCCTGCATTGTTGTGTACAAGTTATCCAATTTGTGACATTCATAGAGTCTCCATACACATTAAGTTTTTGACAGTCAACCTCCCTAGCAAACAAGAGAAGCAGCATAAGGCTCATTAATTCAGCATAATTGTTCCCACCCTCCCCCAATCCCCAGTACATGTGGTAAGAGTGGGTACGTGATAAATGTAGAATCGCCCCTCCCCCACATTTGTATTATGAAGTTGACCCATCATAGAATCCCCAAGGTAAGGAGTCATCAATCACAAGTGCAAGGACTTCTCTTTGTTTTGCAGCTTTGATGTGGTGTGGATAGGCCTTTAAAAATCGACAGATCTGTACAGCAGAGATCACCGGAGTACATGGTTTATCATTGAAAACCATTCCATTCCGTGCCAACCAGATTCCCCATGCCACCAGTAAAGGAAGATTTCTGTTGCACATGCCAATAGGGTCCCTAAACCACTGTGACCATGCGGTCAGAATCGAATCCCCATCCCAAATATACATAGTCTTTGTCAGTCGGGAGCACTCCGCCCAAACCTACACCATGTATGGGCAGCGCAGGAATAAATGATGGCTTGTTTCCTCACTTGCTTTGCACAGAGTGCACCACCCTGGCCCCGTCCTATTCTTTCGTTGTAAAAATCCCATGTAGGGATGGAGTCATTGAGAACACACCACATGAAAATTCGATGTTTCAGTGGGCATTTAATCCTCCAAAGTATTTTCCACCACCCCACTAAAGCACGAGGATTATTGAAGTGACATAAGCTTATGTAGCCGTTCCTAGGTGTGTACATACCATTTGGTGCCCCCTCCCAAACCAGAGTGTCCTCCCTGTTACGGATGTGTACATGTGAGCAATTGAGTGCACGGTAATATGTTCTCATTTCCCCCTGTTCTTCCACAGAGAGTGCCAATGTATCAACCCCGATCCACGACTGATTCCAAGGGTTGGTTCTCTCATGAACAACGAGCTGGGATAAGTAAGTAATGCCAATTTCACGCAGAGTTAAAATCAATTCATCAGATAAGATATGTCTTCCAGCACTCCCATACCAGGGATCTTCCCCAACCCGAAGAGCCATTCCATTCCCAATATTCTAGGTAAGAAGATCACCAATCACCGAAAAATATTTGATAACAACTTTCCATATAACAGAGCAACCAGAATGAGTCTTATTCGTAGCCCGTACCCAGTCCATTAAAGAGAAAGGGAAGATATACTTATGTGTGACAACTCGTGTCCAAAGGCTTTCAGTTTTCAGCAGTCTCCAAGCCCCTTTCGCCGCCAGTGCACTTGAGAAAAGATGTATGTTCTTTAGACCCCAACCCGCCAATGCTTTTGGGATTGCGATTTTCTGCCACCGAACCCAAGGTGATACAAAATCTCCTTTCCCACTCCATAGAAATCGAAAGCACAATTTCCTAGCAGTTTCCAGTGTCCCTTTGGGGATCCAAGAGAGGGACATCTAGTACACTGGTATGGCCTCCAACACCGATTTTACCAGGACCAGCCTCCCAGCTCGAGATAACCACCTGTGACTCCAAATCTTCAATCTCTTGTGAAATTTTTCAATGAGCCAGTGCCAGTCCTGTTTGGTGTATGAATTAGGTTTTAGGTGGTATCCAAGGTAGAAAAGGCCATCATCAAGAATTAAGAAAGTGAAAGGGAAGAGCCTCCGAATAGTAGTGATCTCATCATCCCCAAGGAGGTGTGTCGAAATAGTAGATTTTCTGTCATTGATCTCCATTCCCGTAGCTCATGAAAAGAGTTTAAAAATGTCCTGGAGAGTTTCCATATCCCTAGCCGACCCAGAACAGAAGATGAGTATATCATCCACGAAAAGTAGATGTGTGATAAATAAATCAGGAGCCACTTGAATCCCCTGTAGTGTGCCATCCCTGCAAGCCCTCTTCAATGCTCTACTAAGTCCCTCCGCAACCAACAGAAACAATAATGGGGATAGAGGGAAACCCTGATGAAGACCCCTTTCAGACCGAAAGAAAGAAGATGCTGCACCATTTATTAGTACCGCAAAAGATACTGTAGAAATACAGCTCATGATCCACCTAATAAAATCCACAGCAAAACCCAGATGTGTAAGTAGTAAATGAATATACATCCAGCTCACCTTGTCGTATGCTTTTGACAAATCAATCTTGATAATGGCTCCTTTGATTCTCTTTGATTTCATACTATGGATGCCCTCTTGGGCCACTCCAATCGCCTCGTGAATTTGTCTGCCTTCCAGAAATCCAAATTGTTCCTCAGAAATATGCTTGGACAGGATAATTTTCAGTCGCCTGGCAATAATTTTAGACACAACCTTATATACACAATTACACAATGAGATGGGTCTGAAATCACTTAAGGAGGAAGAATTGTCAGATTTAGGTATGAGGGTTAAAAAAGTGGAGTTTAAAGCAGCTGGGATCCGCCCCGAAATTCTAGTGTCTTCCACCATCTGCAGTAGATCCTTCCCAATTAATTCAAAGAGTGCTATGAGTAATTCCACAGTCCATCCATCTGGCCCCGGGCTTTTATCCTTTTGGAAACTCTGTAAAACTCCCTTCAGCTCATCTTCATCTACAACAACCATCAGTGCATGATTGTCATCCTCATCCACAAACCAAGGAAAAAGTTGTGCCATCCTGACAATCTCCAAAAGATTAGCCTGTGCAGGTGCCTTAAAGATTGATTGGAAATGTTCAACCCCCACCCCAGCCATACTTTCAAAAGTAGTCTGGGGATCCCCCGAAGAGTCATCCAGGCTCCATATGGTATTAGACGCCTTTCTACCTTTAGCATATGCATGAAAAAATTTAGTATTCTCATCGCCAGCTGAGAGCCACAGTGCCCTGCTCTTAAGTCGCCATGTTTCCTCTTTTTCCAATAAAAGCAAGTTACTCCTACCTTCCAGAGATGTCAAATGAGCTTTTTCTTCAATAGAGCCAAGTCCCCCAGTGCCAGAGTCATAAATAGACTGTAGTTCCAATTCAATCGCCTTCAGTTCTCTTTCATCCCTACCCTTCTTTTCATAGGCCCATTCCTTCACAGGTCGCTTGATTCTTTTGATATTAGCAGAGAACTGATGAGAGGCAGATTGTCCCCCCCCTGGGGTGTAGTGTACCCAAAGTGATCCCACCAAATCCATAAAAGTTTCATCTTGTAACCAGATTTTATTGAATTTCATCGGTCTAGCTGGTTTAGTAGGTCCATCCCTAATCTCCATGAAAATGGGAAAGTGGTCAGATGAGCCCCCCGACCCTACCCACTGTCTCAATAGGTATCTTCTGTCCACAAAAAGTTCTGACACCAGAAACCTATCCAGTCGTTTCTCAACCCTATAGTCACCTATCCTGTTATTCCTCCATGTAGCCTTAAGTAGGGTAGGTTCAATATCCAACAAATCATGTGTAACCAGCTTGTGGGTGAAGTAGTCAGCCAAAGGATCAGGCCTAGCCCTACTACCCCAAACTTCAGCCGGGCTAAGAGAAAAATTTAAATCCCCACCGAGGATCATATTCCCATCCTGCATCATAGGATTCGAGAGTAGAGAATCCCAGAAAGGAACCCGGTTCAAATATGGTCCATAAACATTTACCACCGTAAAGAGTTCACCAATATCAAGAGAACTACAATTCATTCCCAATGCCGCTTCCACACCCCATAGGTTTAGGCACTGCACCGAACGAGAGTTCCAACCCATAGCCAGGCCACCGGACCGACCACGAGCATCCAAGGTAGCAAAGAACCATCCTCCAAACCAGCTTTCAAGTAACGATTTTATACCCTCACCAACACCCATAGTCTCCTGTAGTAGAATGATATCCGGGTGTTCAATGGATACCACTCTACGTAGTGCTGCTTTTTTATGGGGACCAGCTAGACCCCTGCAGTTAAAAGACATAACCTTCATTAACGACCCCTCTTCGGGGCATGCACCGCTCTAAGCGCCCATTCAATCGTCACCTGTTTGCCATCCATCAGGTCTATCTTGGCCTTGGATTGTGCTTTAGAGAGATTAGATTTCCTACCACGGCCCTTCCCAATTTTATTCACCCCAGCCCCCAGCCCACCCGGGGAAACTTTGGTGAGTGAACGCAGAAAATATCCAGAGTCCGATGAGGTAGTAGTAGTAGGTGAAGAATATCCATCTACAAGCCCTGGATCAATTCCAGACGGTAGGTCCAGCAGCCTCATCCCCGAGGCCGGCATGGTAGTGAGAGTGGAGGAGGGGGTAAGTGGAGAGGTAGGGATGTCAGGTTCTATACCAATAGGTTCCCCCATATCCAAAGCCGAGGAGATATGTAAATTTTTTAATGCCTCTAACCAGTCCGGATTATCCAAAGTGCAATTTTTTAAAACAAAATGAAAGGAGAGGGGATTAATGGAATGAGTAATACCCACCGACGACGGCCCAGGAGTCGTTGCAGGAGCAGTTTGAAGCACCATCGCTGAAGATCTAGGTACCGGCTGTCCAACATTGATCGCCGCCAAAGCCTGTTCCTGTAGTAAGCCCTCAGTCCCATCCGCCGAAACCCCAAGTCCCGTGTGAGCAACACCCAGTGGGTCCTCCATATCCCGTGTGTTGACATGGCCCTCTTCCGCTTCCAACGCCCCGACCAGAGGAGGTCCGGTAACTGGAACAGGAGTCGGCCGTGTAGCTCCCGTAGCATTAGTATATTTATGAGTCCCTCCATATTTCCTCCGAAGAGGAAGATGACATTCAACCACCGGGTGACCATAAGCATGACAACGACGGCATCTGAAAGGAACGTTTTCATAGTCCAATTTCTGAACATAAACGAAGGGTCCCCAACTTAGGGTTACATCCGGTGCTAACCCATCTCTGATATTCAGGTTTACAAGAATACGGGCAATCTTCCTTTGTCGAGTCTGTAGAAAACTGTAATCCCCATCCAAATAGGTACCAATCAGATTACCTATCCCTTTAAAATGTCTCTTCAACTAGTAATGTAATGGCAATCCCGGTAGCCGAACCCACAGTGGAACAATATCAAGCCGTTCACGGCTCGCATCAAACATCAGATGCCAGGGTTTGATCATGACTAGGCAATGGTCCCAACTCCAGTTGGAGTTAAGTACCCATCTAGTATGTGCCTCCGAGTGGAAGTTAAATGCGAACCAGTTTCGGGTTAATTCCACAACTTCAGGGGAATAACCTAATTCAGCAGCCCAATTTTCTCCCACCCAGGCCTCAATGGTGCTCAGAGAGAATGATCTACCCAGTGCCTTACCAACCAAGGTTATACTGGACATCGTGAGTAATTGATTCCACTCAATGTCTTCCCCTAGAGCATAGTTATATTTGTGCCTGCTCAGCTTGAGCCATCTTTTTCTGCCTCGTTTCACCTGATGTGAGGAATCATCTGATGATGGCCCTCCCCATTCTTCAGAACTACTTCCAGATCCCACACAAGGGCTAGCGAACCCTCGATGTTCATGCACTTCCAGTAACCCCTGCCGTGAAACCTCCTTCGCCCCAGTAATGTTTATGACAGGAGAAAGGTTCGTAAATGATACCACCTTACCGGTTCCCTGAGTTTCAAGAGCTGCAAGTGCACCATTCTTACCCACCGCCGAGACCTCGAGCGCATTTAGAACCTGTTCAGAAGACCATAGAGTAGTCCCAACCTCCGATAAAGGTGTAGCTGAAGGAGTACGTTCTTTCAAGACGTTTAACGGCCCGGAACCTGAGGAGCTGGCAAGAAACCCGGATGGCGAGAACCCTAGTTCCGGATTGTTCTCCATAGTAGGTATATTCACCACCCCATCCGCAGCAGTAAGTGCCCCATCTTTCCACCCGACACCCAAAGGCTGGGTCCAGATGGGCAGGTCATCCGACGTATCAAAAGCATAGTCCACCAGTTCTTCATAACGCGCCATGACGGGCACGCCCACAGTAAAAAAATAAACAGTATTGTATTACTTTGTCTGCTGAGCTCATTGAAGATTTCTTTGACGGAAGGGTAAAAGTCGAGAGCTCTTGCGGCACCACCTATGCCTTGCAGGTGCCAGACCTTGGTGTGATCCAGGTCAAGTTGGATGTGTGACGACGGATGCAGACTTCGTCGAACATTTTGAGGTACTCTCCATCTGGTGGATATAGTTTTTAGGTTTTGAAAGCAGACTTCCAACCAAATTTTTATAGTTAAGGGGCCTAGTCGATTTCCCCCAAATGTAAAACACTTAAAGTTATGCATTAACATGGGTCTTTCTAGAACAAAGTCTTTATTTCCTTCTAGTCTGAGATGTGTCATGGCAATCCAAATAATTAGAGATGGGTATCGAATGTCCGCTTTATCATTTTGACATTTGGAGCATATCGCCCAGATAATGTCGGCTAAGTAGTTTGCCCAGTTGTGTTTTTTTCCACTTACTTCCATGTTCTGTACTGCCTCTAGCATTTCAAATTTTTAGATCCGAACCGCAACCCGAAGTTGATAAAGCGGTCGAAACGATTCGAGCAGCTATCTTATAATTTTCATATTTCTTGTTACTTATCACTAATCCTCGAGAATTTTTTCCATTCGGGTGCTCTGTAAATTCTTCAATCAACTCTGGCCTGTGTTGAACGTGTACATCTTCGCCTCTATTTGACAATCCTGTAATCTTGTAAATAAGTGCACCATTTATCTCAACCGGGGTATCAAAATAAAATTTTCCATTATGATATCTGCTAACTATGAATTGAGCAATAATATCCTTGAGTCCGCCAAATGATTTAAGAAGAGGTGCTTGCATGTAATTCAGAATAGTAGCAGCCCACAATTTTATAGCTTCTTCTCTCCATTGGCCTTTTGAATCTTTTCCCCAAATTAGAATGTATTTCCATGTTCTTCGCCAATGTGACTCTTGTACCTTAGCATTTCAAACCTGCTACAAGCAAGTTTGCAACGGTGTTTGGGCTGTCTCTAACTCACAAACTTTAGCTGCGACTGAACGAGTGGTTGTCTAAACCCTCTTGGGCGCCATGGTTTCTATGCAATTATAAAGATCGCAGACGTTTTTCGGTAATTCTTAAGTCTGGTTTTCTAGTTCTTGTAGAAGAGTATCGAGGAATCCTAGACTTTGGGATTTAGAGAAGACGAGCTCGACACGTGTGACTGTAAAGTACATGGGTGTAATAAAGAGTGATTTAACAACGGAGTTAATTTTGATTGACAGGCTATCCGTGCCTCATTAAGTGGATGCTTTTCATTTATGTTGGAAGGTTGTCGCTTTCTATCTTTTATCTGATCATGTCGGTTATGGCTAAGTTGTCGATTTTGATTAATATAGTGATTTCGACTTGTATGCGTGGCAACTTGGAAACTTCCATCTTGAAAGCCTTCGTATTGTCAACGCATAGGGTTGATATAAATTTTCGTGGATTTCCGACGAGTTACACATGTGGTCGACCTTTGACGAGTTATAGATTTGGTCGACTTGATCTACCAATCTCTACAAAGTGGATTTTGACAAATAATTTTTTTATATATATATTTTTTCCGTTTCTGGTTGTATAGGTCAGAATACAATGTAAAGTAGTTTTGTGGTTATTCCAATTTGGCATTTGTGCAACTTTAAGTTACATTTTGGGTGCTCACATCCAGGTGGTGAAATTCGTCAAATCTAGAAACGGGTCGAAACAATATGCGACCAAAAGAGAGTTTTGATTAATACATTTGGCATAGTATATGTTAAAGTTGAGTCTGGTCAACTTTTAGACTGTTTTGGCATGCTCAACAGGCGACTGTACAAGTCGATGAAGAGTGTTCGATTGCTTTGGCATAGCTAACAGGCGATTGCAAGAAGACGAGCTATGCACGTTTGACTGTAAAGTAGATGGGTGTAGTAAAGAGTGATTTAATGACGGAGTTAATTTTGATTGGCAGGCTATCAGTGCCTCATTAAGTGGATACTTTGCATTTATGTTGGAAAGTTGTTGCGTACTATATTTGTCTGATCTTGTTGGGTATGGCTAAGCTGTCGATTGTGATGAATATGGTGATTCCGATTTGTACGCCTTACGACTTGGAAACTTCCATCTCAAAAGCTTTGGTATTGTCGACGCATACGGTTGATATAAAATTTATTTTTTATTTTTCCAAAAAAATAGGTTGAATTTATTTTTTAAACAGAAACAGGTGAACGATTTATACTAACAAAGGCTGTACACAGCCATTCAGTACAAAAAACAAAATCCAGCTCTTTGCATCAGAGGAAGGAAAATTGCAGAGGCTTATAGAGTTTTTCCGCTGAAGTTCTATACTTTCTGACTTCCTATAAACTCTATTTTTGCTTGTGGGATAAACCCTTACAAATTGATTGCATAATTTTTGACAAAAAAACATTCAAGGTAAACATCTAAGAGAACCTGCAAACAAATGACTGCCATCATCCGAAATTCTGCTGCTGGACTGAAGCCGCTTCTACCATCTCCTGATTTACTGTTGGGGCCTCCTGCACAAAGCTACATTGTGTTTTGTGGACAAAGGTAGAGATGTCCACTTTGACACTGTCAACTTTCCCCATTAACTCAATAATATTTATGTCCATGTCCTCCATGCGCGATTCCAAACAAGAGAGCCTAGCGTGGATATATTTGTCTTCCAGATCTAATTCATCAATTTTATTTACAGTGTTGCAGACTACAAAGTAAGTCCTGGAAATATATACCTTGATATCAGAGGTGAGCCGACTCAGCGTAACTATGGCTTGCCTGACGCCGTCCGTACCGCAGTCGGCCGAGAGAGAACCGTCTTCGAACGACACTGTGGGATCCTAGGAGATGCAGAGGCTTTGTAGAGCCGGGCCGAGAGCAGGGTATGAAGGACCTTCCATTCTGAACGCTATACAACCGACGGGCGCCTGAGGTAGTAAATGCCCAAGCATGAGGACTGAGCAAGCCACGGGGAGAGCACGTGGTGTGATGTGAGACTGCCGAGCCATGTCTTGGTGGTGGGGAAAGTGATAACCAAATCCAATTTCGCAATGGTGATAGGGGCTATCAAGCCTATAATTATTCCAAAAAATAAAACTCCTTAACCATGTATTCATTAAGGTAGAAAATGATGTGTTAAAACCTTGTTGAGAGAGGCTTGCCCCATGTCTAGATTGACTCCATCATTAGCTAGTTTGTCATCAATGAAATTGTGATCTCTTAACACATGGTAATAAAGAGTGTCCTTTGGGAGAGCGAGATACTTGATTCTTTTCTGAATTCTCTGGCTTTTGTCATTCTTGT
The DNA here is from genome assembly GCA_027924585.1 of Larix kaempferi. NCBI lineage: Eukaryota > Viridiplantae > Streptophyta > Pinopsida > Pinales > Pinaceae > Larix > Larix kaempferi. Next base: position 9,203,663 of record BSBM01000668.1, read on the forward strand.
GGAGATTGCCATTGTGCATAGCTTGAATAACATGTCTGGAGTCCCCAAATACCTGTAAGCGATTCATGTTAAAGGTGACCGTTATTTCTAGAGAGTAATACAAGGCCAACCATTCTTCTTGGTTATTGGTGCTGGTGCCAAGTCCCTAAGAGAAGTCTACTACTTTATTTCCTCCAGGGTCAAAAATTACCCCCCCCCCCCCCCCCCCCCGTGCCTGCCGCCCCAAAAAATAGGTTGAATTAATACTTAGAATCATATTCATTTATGTTAAAATATTGAAGTTGAATGAGAATTTTGACAAAAATATATAAAGATAATTATTAAATATGGGAGTTGTCTATTCATTCTAAGTTTTGGACTTTTCTGTGGATTTTGGTAGGAATCTATAATATCTGTCTCCAACGAGTTACACATGTGGTCGACCTTCGACGAGTTACAGATTTGGTCGACCTGATTTTGAACCATATATACTACAATCATGAAGTTTGAAGTTCTCTACAAAGTGGATGGTGACGAATAAATTTTTTTTATATACATTTTTTTCGTTTTTGGTTGTATAGGTCATAATACATTTTGGGTGTTGACATCCAGGAGGTGAAATTCCTCAAATCTAGAAATTGGTGGAAACAATATGCGACCAAAAGACAGTTTTGATTAATACATTTGGCATACATATTATTCTCTGCACTTGGGTTTTACATCTTCGGGATATTTCTGCAGTCACGACCGAAATAAGGGAGCGTTATCACAGTTGCAGGTGACAGTCCGCCAGTTCAGTTTTGAAATTTTTTCGACTCTCTGGCTATATGTTCCAAAGACAAATGTAATGAAGAGGTCGAATATGGCCACCTGATGTACATATGTCGGTCAACATGCAACACCTGTTTACCAAGGAGGTGATTATTTTGAGACATGCAAATAAAACATGTGAAGCAAACTGTAGAAATTATTCATTATTACATCGACTTAAGTCGTCTAAATTCAACAAGTTTTCAAGATGATACCCTTCATTTATATTTGTTCAATCCACGTGCAAGTCAACCAACGTGTCACTTAAGCCGATAAGGAATGGACCAACAACTTTCACAGTTTATCCACTATTTTATTTTGTTGAATAATGGTCTTACTTTTTTAATTTTATCGAAGCTGTTTGACACATCATCATATTATTTTGTGGTTGGCTCCTCATCCCTGTCAATCGGTAAAGTCTTGGTGTATTGGTCGAAGTCGATAGATTCGATCATTTTAATATGGTTGATAGTTGATATTATATTTTTGGTCAAAAGTGTTGAGGTCAAGTCTTTCTTATGTAATTTTGTAATTTGGTTGATGGTTGAGTAGTTGATGGACTATGTATAAGTTAAATTATCTTTCTTTTAAGCTGATGAAGTTGTAAGTAAAGTTTGGTTGATGTTATTTAAAATGGTCAAGACTTTAACCTATGAAATGAAGCCACTCTTATATTTAAAGGAGTTATTGTAACACAAATGTTTGTTTCAAGTGGTAGGGTTTTCATTGTTTCCCATATATATATTTTTTCATTTTGATCATGATTCCCATGCCGTATAGAGTCTGACATAATTCCAAAAATTGTCTTCCACTGTGGGAAATCACAAATCTCCTTGATTCTAGGACAATCTGCCAAATTAATAGCTTCTTCTTCCAAGTATTTCCAGTGTTATGTTCATTCAACTGCGGAATTCATCTTGACCAAAACTTCTTCTTCGTGCAAATAAATTTCCTTTTATTTTCCCTTTCTTTGATTTAATTGTTGAAACCTCAATGACCTGAGCTTCTCTTTGTATCCCATAAACCTGTCGGCTTTTGCATGACCTATATAATTTTTCACCACATAATTTAACCTGTGAATGCACTCATTCAATAGGAAATCACTCATTGACGTTTATTTTTAAATTAATCTAAACATTTAATTGTTAAGTACCAAACAAAAAAACGATATAAAATTTCCAATAATCAAAGAGCATTGAAGCAATCATGGACTGAGTTATGTTCAAACGGAGATGCTTAGGATACTTATGGTTGATATTGTAAAGTGGTCGAGCCTTAATATTGGTAAAGTAAAAGTTCTGGTCGGTGTTCGACTAAGTGGTCGGAACCCTATGTGGTCGGGGTTTAAAGGGATTTGAGTAAGTTGCCTTGTTTTGGCGTCGACAGAAATGAGCAAAATTATGTGTTTTAATGGTCGTCTCGATTGTATATAATATAGTGTTTTCATGGTCGAGTGTGTAGAAATAGTCGAATAATTATTTAAAAATATGGTCAATGTAACATTGTCGGGACATGTAGTTTGAGTCTATACATCATATGGCCGATACAAAAAATTATATGCTATTTTCTCAAGTGATAAGTCATTATATTTGAGAATATGCGACCAAAAGAAAGTTTTCGTCGATACATGTGGCATAGTATATGTTAAAGTTGAGTCTGGTCAGATTTGAAGTTAATACAGATAAAGTCACTTTGTAGTGGAGTCGACCAAACTTGCTTCAACCTAACTTGTGGATTGACCAAAGTCGCTGTGTCCATATCCTTCTGAGAACGGCGCGATCTCAGAAGGCCATAACGAGGCCCAGAAACATTTTTCAAATGGTATTCGATAGAAAATGGCAGAATCTCTTTAGGAAATAAATTTATCAGCTTTTGAAATCGTTATAAAGTTAGGGTCCTAATTGAAACGTTTCAGACAGACTATAAAAGAAACTATATGTCCAAATTGAAAAACTAATAATAAATTAGCACAGTAACATTTTAATCCTGCATCTGTTATGGGTTGATTTAATTTGACTCAAGTTGTCGGTAAATAGTCGGGTAATTATTTAAAAATATGGTCAATGTTTGTTAGAATAAGTCGTGTTTGTCAGTGAAGAGTGGTCGACTGCTTTGGCATACCCGATAGGCGATTGCACAAGTTGGTGAAGAGTGGTCGGCAAACTCTTGTCGAATATTGAGTGATTATGCTAATGAAGATGTTATGGCCGACAGAACATATTCTTTAGACGGTCAATTTGTCTCATTAGTGCCCAGGTCGGCTTCACGTCCAGGTCAACAAAAGCATGCATAAGTTTATCAACGCTTTTCATTCGAGAAAAACAAATGTCGGCTAGATTCCTCGCTCATAGAGAGAATGGAAAACTGCCACGTGTTTTGCGATGGTTCGTCAATTTAAGTTTCTCTTCATCGAGGTTTCCTGTCATTTCGTCGCATAGTATATGTTAAAGTTGAGTCTGGTCGACTTTTAAAAATGGTCGACATAGTGTTTTCATGGTCGTCTCGATTATATATGGTTCATGAGAATTGTCAAATTTGGTCAAGTATAACTGATGTACGTGGTCGACCACTTTCATCGATCCTCAAGTTTGGTCGAAGCAAGTTTGGTCAACTCCACTACAAAGTGAATTTATCTATATTGTATTTGGTTGACCACTCCGGCTCAATACTTATTTTTGGTCGAATTGTAAAATATGATCAATGGCTATGAAGGGCATGTAATCAAGATGACTAATTCAGTCGCATCTGATGCGCATCTTATGCATTGATTGGTCGAGTCTCTAAAAATAGTCGGGTAATTATTAAAAAATATGGAAGATAAATGGATCCTCTAATTTCATTGATCTTATCTATTATTTCACTTGTTATATTTCCAATTCTCTTATTTAAAAGTATCGACAAAATAGAAACTATATGAGAGATTTGTTGGCAACAATGTTAGGTATATCGCTACCTATCAATATATTTGAAAACTCTGCAATAACTTAAATCTATTTGGTTTTTTATTAGAATAGGAAAAATAATATGCATAGCTTAACAAATGATCTTTTCAAAGAAAAGACACATTACATGACTATGTAGTTTTTATTCTATATATAATCGTTAGGACCTAGAATCTAATCCATCTTTATATGCATAAATGCAGTGTATCAAAACAACAACCCTATCGGTGAGGTAGGAATATGATCATATTCTCTATATCTTATATGCTAAATCTATGAAAATTAATGTTGTAACAGAGAAAGTTTGGTGTAGATCCATGCAAATTTGGTCATGGAAGAGTCTAGTTTTCATGCTTGGGAGGTAATGGGGAAGGACCCAACATGAACGACCTCAATGCATCAAGCAAATTTTGGTGTGAAATCCTATCCATTTGTGGATTAGAACTTGATTGTGAGGTAATAGGAAGGATTCCCATGTGAATGACAGGAATTTACCATGTAACTCTCCACGAGTTAATCTCGCCCATTCATGCAAATTGACACGATCAAGAATTAACAATGAGGGATCACTAGCAAATGGTGTATATTTAATCAAGAAATTCCCAACTTGCAATCTTATCCATTCACAAGAATAAATTTGATCGTGAAGAAATTAGCGGTGGCCTCCTGTAAATGGTAGAGATTAGACAAAGCAAATTTCAGCATGAGATCCTAGCCATTTGCACATGCAGACTTAATCAAATAGTACCATGGAGGGGTCTCTCATGAATGGTGTATATTTAATTGCATGTGTCCCTCTGCTTAATTATAGTTGTTTTCACAAAGAGTCATTTGATTGGACCTGACATACATATTAATCCCATTAACATATGAGATTAAATGTAAAAGATGGGCCTTTAATATCAACCATTCATGCACAAGTCCATATCACTGCCTCTCACATGTGTGAAGGATATACATGATTCCTTGGAGATCTTCCACCACCTTAGCATAATATCAATTAAAGATCACCCAAATGAAGAAATGAATGGAATAGACCCAGCCCAATAAACCTTATGGTAGCCAATAAGGTGCCAATAAGAGGTTTCCATATATCCCTTCATATCAGACAAAATGATACTAGCACTGTTCTAGTGGCCACGGGGACTCCCCCATTAATGCAAGGGGGTATCAAGAAATCCTGAGACTTCCTAAAAGAACCAAACATAGTAATGGAAACCAACCTCATTTCCCAAAGAATGAGGCGTACACATAAACAATTTGAAGGATCAATGATGCATATTAAAGGGGGAAGTTGTAAGAAAATTAGAGGAAATATTTTATAGTTTGAGAAGCAAGTGAAGGAATCAGATGAATCATTAGGTTATGGATAACAAATAAAAAAAACCTCCTTAGTATTTTGTGATCATGAAGGGTCAACTCTCCCCCGACAACATAGGGTATCACAAATTAGTCGCCTCTCTCCAAGTAGGCTATGCATGGAATTTGTTTTTCATTGACGAAGGTTGGAATTTTTGAGATTGAAAGGGATTTCTTTCCCTAAAAAATGAAGACCAAGGAAAAGCTTCATAGAAGAACTTTTAGCAAGCATGAGTTCTATATGGAAAATCATTTATATTCACCCTCTCAGCTATATCAATTTGTGACCATCTTTATTAGTGTCCTTTAGTTATTTCCATGAGTTTTCGAATCCCTTTTTGTTTGAAGTTTCTATATTTATAAATAAAATCTTGAAGTTACAATTTGTTGCAATCTCCATTGTGTTTAGGATTTTATAAGGTGACTTGATAAGCTTACGTATTTCTTGTGTTGGGTTGTGATGTTAGTGTTTCCATGACCTACTAGTCATTGCACGAAGTTTTTTTTGTTTTCCTAGGATATATTGACAAGAATCTAATTCTTGGTGGTAAGTAGACAATTAGAGAAATTGATTGAAGTATAATTTTCACTTGGAGAATCCACTATTATAAATCTACCAGGAAGAAAAAGACATATTAGGGTTCATTCAGATCCTTTGATGCATCCTAACTTCCTAATCTGGAAAAGTTGGTTACTCAAATAAATACACATTATAAGCTAGTTTAGTGTTCTTCAAGCAATCATTTTCTTGAAGAGAACAATTTTTCTAAGTTTGAATACAAAGAATATCCTCATTTGTTTAAAACCCCTATTGGAAGTCATGTTGAACCTATTTAGGGTAAAGATAAATCTTTAATTGACCTAGAAGGTTCAGGTCTGTCCTTTTTTGAAGATAATACTTGGTTTAAACCTAGTGTGATTATTTCTCCTTATAAGCCTATTACTTTAGAATCCAAGAAATTGATCTTAAATCATTTAATGGAAGGAATTAATACTCCACCACCTCCTCCCCCAAGGATCAATCCTTGGCTAGCATCTGGATATGGCCCTTTAGTCCTCCTTTCCAATTTGAGCATTCCTATTAGATAATTGACCAGAAGAAATTAATCTAGCTTGCTCATTTATCAAACCTTTACAAAAACATTCAAAAGATAGTTTTATAGTACCCTTAAACAATTCAATGGACCTATTCCTATTTTGGATGTACCCTTAAACATTTCAATGGACCTATTCCTAGTTTGGATGAACACATCAAAACATGAAGGTAAAATTTGTTCAACAATAATTGTAAGAACATTATCATTTTTCTTGTAATTGCTACCACAATTATTTATTTTTCATTATACGTTTTAACTTCAACAAGAAATGACTTTATTCTATCAAAATATTTAGGGTCTAACTCATGGATTTTATTTTCAATGTAGTAAGTAGAAACATCATCACTTTTATCAAATAAAGAAATTAGGGTTTTCCATACCTCAATGGGGCTATCCTTAGCCTCAATATATACCTTTAAACTATCCAAAACTGGTTTTTCAATGTGTCCTCTTGCTTGATCACATCTATTTTTCCAAATAGCTAAGTCTTTTGCATCGGTTGGTTTTTGTTGATCATATTTAACTAATCTCCAGAGATTCTTACTCCTGAGAATATCGATCATGTTTCTCTTCCAAGATAGATACTTAGATCCAACTAATTCAGGAATAGAAAAAAATTTTGAAGTCATAGTGTGACAAAAATCTAAACCCTAATGAAACAAGACATGAGCTAATTATATAGAAGAAAAAGTGATAAAAACTATAAATTTCTTACCAATACCAAAACCTTACTGTGCCTAATCAATGGATTTGCAACTCTGCCACATGAAACAATGAAAAGAAATAACTTGGCAATGAATTTTTTGCTGAAAATTAGGCATATGCGCCTTGTGTAAAGGTAGGGTGCGTATGGATCTGAGGTATACATGCCCTATATGAATCTAGGGAGCATATATGTCTGTCAAAAGCCATAAACTATAGAAAACATTGAAGTCAAAGCTGTCTAGATGGAAAACTGCAAAAACCTGAACCAGAAAATAGACAAACAACCAGATCTACAAACCAAGAGATAGATCCTTGATGCTAGGCTAGTCTACAATAGATTTCAATTGAGATCTTAAAAAGAATGAAGGGAAACTTGATTGTTTTTTGAAAATTAATGATGAGGGTTAGGGTTTGAAAAAAATTCTCAAACATGTAGAAAATGTCCGGATCTAAGAAAAAAACCACAAGGGTTTGATATATTAGATGACAAATCTACTAAATATGGTGGAACCAACAAAAAATTTGAAGAAATGTTTCTTGTAAAAAAAAAATTAACAAATTTACAAAAGAAGGTAGAGCATTGTAACTAGATTTGATACCATGTTATAATATTGAGAATATGCATGAACATACAACAATATGTTTGCTAACATGCAAAACAAGAATATACTAGTTTATCCTTCCATCCATACATGCAACACTAATCAAAGTAAGAAACAATATGTTGATTGTTCAAAAACTTTGGCTTAAACTCTTCATGATGTAGTGTAGTCAACATGTTGATATTTGGCATTTTCGTATTGATTAGTGAGACGACGTCTTCATTAGTAGTGAGTGACAGAACTAAACTTGTTGATGTCGGCATGTCATTGAATTGTGACTTTAACTCAATTTCCGGATGTTCATTCACTAATGAAACTTCCTTTGTAATGTCACTCTGATTTTGAGTTTTGAGCTCTTCTGTTGAGGCCTTTTTATCTACAAATTCAACTTCTGAAAACTTCCTTGATTCCATTGGATCAGTTAAGGTTTCCTTATTGACTTTCAATATTGTTATATCCTTACTCTCTTTTTTTTCTTTTTTTTAATATTTATGTGATCAGATTTTGATTGTGATTCTTTAAATGCTTAATATATTTGTCCTTATTTGATAAGATTTTGCCAACAATTTCTCTCTTGTGATCCTGCTTCTTTTGAGATTCTTGCTCACACTGAATTGCGACATCTTGATGACTCGAATCTTAATCTTTTGCTTGTAAAACACAATTCTTTGATTTTTCTTCTTTTAAACTTTTGATTTGCACCAATAATTTATGATTAAGGTCCTTTTAAGAGGGAACTTTCTTCATCCATTTTTGATAATTTACTTTCAAGATCTTGGTTCTCTCTGTTACACCCAAAATCACACCATCATGAGACCTATGTAACCTCAGTGCCTCAATCCCTAAGTCCCATGATCAAGTTAGTCATTTGGAGCAAGTTGATGTCCTTTATCCACACTCCTAATTAGGCCGGCACAGGTTGTCTTTGAGCAAGATGCGTCGGCGCAGGTTGTCTTCATGCAGCATGCGCCAGAGTCAATTTTATGGGATAAAGGTATCTTTCGAGCGAATTCTAGAAGTTGGATGAGGTGGATACCTATCCCTAACTCCTAGGTGAGCTGGACTTTGGTTCCCTAGCCTTGGGGGAAGATCCCTTAACCCTCTCCCCATGATCCTCAACCTACTCTATCCACTTGGTCATATAAAAATGAGAACCCTCTCCATTCTGAAGAGAGGAAGGCTATAGAATCCACATGCTGGTGAAATAGAGCTTAGAATATCACCATCCATCCATTGGAGGCACCAATTCTCCTTAGAGGCATTGGCTTGGCTTGTTGGAGGAAGATTGCAACGTTAGGGCTTGGTTGTAATCCTCACTCTTCTATGTATTTCCACTATGTTATACAATAATACAATTTCTTTCCATAAATGATTATCTCATTAATAAAGTTTAGATTTTTCTTCCTTAACTGTTAACTTAGATCAATCATATGAAATATATGCTTTTATTGTTTGTTAGTTTCTATGTGTTCAAAAAGGTCTTGCAACTTGAGATCTGACGACGCTGGAGAATTGGATCAACAAAGAGCAAAGGGATCTGCAAATCTGAGGTGAGTGATTGTAAGAACCCTAAAAACTCATAAAACCTACTAAATAACATTAAAATATTAAATATGCATATAGATCTATGAACCAATACAAGAATCTGATAAATACAATGGATCTGATATCCTGTAAATCTATAAAAACCAGTATACAACAAGAAGCATCATGCAATGAAAGATCTGTAACAACAGAGTGTATCTAATCAACAATATAACAAAAAATATGCTATGAAAAATAAGGAACCATACCTAGTTAGATGACCTAGAAGCTACCATTACCTCACAGCTCCAATAGTGCAACTAAAGATGGGGGGACGACTCTCCACCCAACCAACCCCCAGGCAAAGGATGAAGCCCCTGAGCCCCCAACAATTAACCCTATGCCAGTGCTATCTTGCTTTCCTCTCCTCCAGAGCTCCTCTTCCAAGATGGCCAAAGACAAGCAAAGAAAAGACTCCTCTCTTCACTTCTTCTCCTCCTTTTATCTCCTCCTCCTCCCAATTTCTTAATTTCTTATTTAATGCAATTTGTTTTCCCTTATTTTCTTTCATATTCCCAATTATATTAGTTACCCCCTTTTATTTATTATCTTACATTATTTCATATTACTTTATATTTATTATATTAAATATTCTCTATATTTGTATATGAGGGTTGTTACAGTGATCCATCTACTTGTTTGCACTTCTATTGATCTAGGAAAGTAGATATGTATTCTGTCCTATTTGTTCTAGACCTACATTGAGCTAGGGAGATCACGCCTTAAGTCAGCTTTTGGTAGATTGTCCGATAACAAATTTTGCCACCATACTGGGGAATACGTACATTGTTTTAAGTTTTCAATTTGAATGTCATATTCTTTGATTTCTTTGCAAGCCATTTTATTTTCCTCCTGAACCTCTTTCACCATCAGATCTTCTTGTTGAAGAGTCTGTTGGCTTTCTCTGAGTCTGTGTGTTTAGCTATCAAACCATTTTATTGCTCATCCTTAGAGATCTTTTTTATTTTTGCTTTGGGATTTCACCCGGCGCACATGGGTAGTATAACCAGAGCGTTGTCCTCTCACGGACCCTTTTTGCTTCTCTGTGGCCTACGCCATCGGTGCTAAAGACTTTTTTTGCATTTTGCGCCGCTAGCGCTAATAACCTGCACATCATCTGCGTCAGGCGCTCTGTTCCTGACCGCAGTCTGCACCGAGTAGTCAAACCTAGGGTTTGGTTCATCCCCTCTCCATTTTTGAGTTTGGTTTGGTCGTCAGACCTCTCTATATTGTACTTTCCAGTCATGGATCTTGTGTTTTTGCATTGGTAGTGTTTGGATTTGTTGGGATTGGTTTTGGGTCCCATTTTGGATAAGTTTGAGACTTGGTAGTGGTGGACACTTTAGTCTCCCCTACCTTCATCCACTTGACCTTGCATTCCCTCCTCTCCTCACCTGATCTAGTCATTGCATTGGATCTGGTTCCAAACCTCTTTTTGCACACATCTTTTGGTTTTGCTTGCATCCGGTTGATTTTGAGTGTTTTATGTGTTTTCAGTTCATTGGAGTGCTTGTCATTTTCTTGGGAATTTCTGAGTGATTAGAGTAACAAGTGATCTTTTCTTTTCAACATTTATATTTGAAAGCATAGTTGTTATCAAGCGTTATCTTGGTGCATTCATTGGAAAAATCAAAGGTGCTTCATTTTTATCGTTTTTTCAAGTTCATTTGAAAAAGTTGTTTCATGCATTGGAATGTATCATTCATGAATCTTTTGGAAAGTTGAAAGAAAAGTTATTTATTTGTGTTTTTTCACGAATTATGAGCCATTCATTTTCTTGAAAAAATCCAAGTGAAATCAAGTTTTTGCAAAAGTAATTATGTGCTTGAAAAAGTTACATACATTTTTGGTTTTTATGCTTTTAGGCCATCATAGTGAAAAGAGGAAAAGTTAGAGTGCTCTACGTAGAAATTCTCTCTTTTCACCACTTAGTTTCATGATTGATTGAAAAAGACAAGAAAGAAAAATTTTGATTTGGTTTTGATGCTTGTTGATTTTCATATTTTGCTCGGAAAAATGAAAAGAGTACTTTCATTATCAAATTTGGTAGAATTGAGATTTGTTGAAGCTTTGTTGTTTTGGTAAAAATCACTTGAAAAATATTTCTCCCTCAAATACATAGATTTCATCAAAAGAAAAAGTGCATTTTTCATGTAGTTAGGGCTTGCATTATGACTACGTTTATGTGCTCACCTCATGCATTCACTTAACCGTCCAAATAAAATTAACGGTAGAACTAGGGTAAAATCTTTAGTAACTTGTGTGTTAAGTTAGAGACGTGTTCTGGCATCGTAAAACGTGGCAGCTGTCATTACTTGCCATCACTGTATTTCGGGGGTATTGTAGTCTTCCAGGTACCAACTGGTTTATTGAAGCTCTTTCACGTACCTTAGCGTATATCGAAAGGCACTTCATGTACTTGGCATATATCAAAAGGTGTTTCACGTACTCGGTAGTATATCGGAAGGTGTCGTGCCATACGGTTGTGCATTAGACAACACCACTACGGATTTGAGCTCCCACATACCTTGTGTATATCAGGAGACACCATTAGGATTCCTGAAACCAACTGAGCAAACCATTTGGCCGTCTTGGCAGAGCAATACACCAAGAACAACACTCGGGGAGATTACTATGCACGTACCGTCCAGGTAGTCGAGTATTCAGGAAAGGGTACGGTCCCAATCCTCCTTGTCGCATTTTACTGTTGGACCCTGCAGTATATAGTGAGTTGCGAAGCCTTGACAATCCTGTGAGGTTCCAAACTTTTGAATCCACTCTTATCACATAAGTTTGCTTGCGGCCTTACTTTTGTGTAGATTTTTCTGCAGTGCTTTTCTTTTGTTTAGAATACCTTTAGGAGAAACTCTAGTTCAGTCACTTTGGCTAACTTTCCTTGGAGAAGGTCCCACAGAATTTTGAACTTACCACCCGAATATCCCCTTAATCAGGAGGTAATTTCAAGGGTAATAATGGACCCACACGTCACGGTCGTGTCACCTGAAGTAGAAAACCCTACTTTGAACGTTGGAGCATGCATGTTCCCTCCAACCCCTCCAGAAGTATTACCGAGAGAGCCTGCATCCTTAGGATGGATAAATTCATCCCAGGACGACCCTGTATCAGCTGCGTTTGGTCCAGCTGCACCCTTTTGGGAAACATCTCTAGGTCAACAAGTGACCCATTTTTCCACTACATTCCCGCCCGGTTGGCGCACTCTTGCTGAGCTTTTTGGACCCTTTCGTGATCGCTTGGATCGATTATGTGCCATGGGCGAGGAATTTCACAGACAAAGCCTTTTATAAAGGGTTTAAGACTCGACGTTACCCCCATATCGATAGATCCTGATTCGCACTTTATCCTATGATTCACCAGAACCATCCATTCACAACGTGACCACTCATGAATCTGGTCAACCATCTCTTCCTGGAACTACACCCCTTAGATAGGAGACCAGTTCTAACCCCAAACGAATCAACCTATTGAGGGACAACATTCCAACACTCCTCTCACTACTGCGAGAATGTTACCCACTTTTCCCCCACCCCAAAACTCACGGGGAGGATACTCTTTACCCCCTACTTTTCTTACAAGTAATGTTACTCACGCGGTAGGTAATCAACAACCTGCGTTGGGTCATCCATCAATTAGTGGTCAGCACGTTGCTGCTGGGGGCAACCCCCATTTCCAAACCTTAATACAGGAGAAGGATTTCCCATCGGTCCTTCCGCTGGAACTTCCCTCTCCGCCAACGCATCCACCATGGGGTTATCTCATGTTGGGGGACCATCCCATTCAAACCAACTACCATTGAGTCAAGCGTATCCAGGTTATCTTAACCCTGTGTCGGGACAATTCAATCCCGGAAACGTACTCTACGGGATACCTTATCCCGGGAATCCCTACACTCTATGGGGGCACCAAAATGCTTTACAGAATAGACCCCCACCAACTATCCCTCAAGTACCACCACCCACTCTATTGGTGGTGGAATATGATCACAACTAACATTAGTCCCCAATAAAAGTAAAAAAATTCTACTAACTCACATCAATAATATCAGTTATAATTATTCTTCCAACCAAAATAAAAGGACAAATAAAGTAATTATCGTCACCTACAACATTCTTATTGCTCAAAATTTTCCCAACTATATAAGGGATTTAGACCTTAGACCATTATTTACCACCTAAAACAAACAACCTAAGAAGCATAAGCAACGAAGTAACAACCAACTTAAGAGAAATAGTGGAACACCCCAAACCCAAACTGGCACTTGGATTCTATCGACATATATATTCAAAATCTTTGATGGTGGAAACATATGATGATAGAAATTATTGTGTTGAATGATATCCAAAGTGCAACTAGTGCTCCTCAATTGGAAGTAGAAAATTGCCACTACGTCCATAACAATAACATCACCTGTAATTATTTTTCCAAACAAAATAAAAGGGCAAAGAAGCTAAGTCTTGTCACCTACAACATGCTTACTACTCATAATTTTTCACCCATTAACAGTTCAAACCTCAAATCATTTTCACCTTAAACAAAAGGAAAAATAAGCACAAATAACCTCATGAATTTTGAACTTGCTTTAATAAAATGATAGGGGGGTGGCAAAGTCTATTTAGAGAAACTCTTATTGAATCAAATTAAAAATACAACTAACACACGAAAATCACAAGTAGAAAACTATAGCTAGACCCGTAAGAATAACATCACACGTAATTATTTTGCCAACCAAAAGGAAAGGGTGACTACACTAAGTGTCATCACCTTCAACATTATTACTACTCATGATTTCACTTGCCTTAATGACATAAATCAATGACAATTATTCTAAGGGAGGTGCAATATAGGGGTGATACAAAGGAAAGAATAGAAGGAGAAAGCTACATATTCCTCGTGACTCAAAAAACAGTTAAATCTTGTGTTTTTTACAGGGATAAGAACTAATTTATATTTTGAGTAAATCTTTGGAAAACTATCTTATAAAATATGGAAACACTGTTGATATGTAAAAATTATATTGGGACCAATAAACCCATGGAATTCCAACAAAACCTTGAATTATGTAAAAAAATTGATGTCCATACCAATGCAATCTTCACAAGAATTTACAGAGCTTTCAACTCTAGAGGAACAACACTCAAGTCAAAATATAAGTCTATTTCAGTTGTTGCTTTCCTCATTAGACTACTGTTTCTCCTTCTCATATCTCTCATTTCTTTTATAACTCACTAACAATGAACTATCATAACAAAGGCTGAATCTTTTGCTTATTGACTGATCCCTGAACAAACAGACAAATCAACACACTTTCCAAATTTGCTTATTGACTGATCCACGAACAAATAGACAAATCGACACACTTTCCAAATTATTCCTATCAAGGAGGAGAAAAACCCCAAGATCATAGGATCAAAGTAATGAATGTCTTGTTTCCCAAAAGTACATCCCTTCTGCTTATGGGCAGGGTAATTTTTAAGGGCGAAATTTCATCAATTGGCTATTTTTGGGTTTTTTTTTCAAAAAAAAAAATCGCTATTTGGTCATTTTTAGTCTCCAATATTGCCTATATTTACATAAAATGTGTTTTTTTAACATAATATTTGCCAAAATTTACACATTTCAGTAATAAATTGCATGTTTCATATTTAATATTCGTCTACCTATCTACATTCATGTTTTTTTCAATTCAAAATAATCGCTTAAGATACTATACTTAAGTATAATATTAGAATCCTTACAAAATACCTTGCTTATGGGGAGTCTTGTACACAAAGCTTTAAAAGAATAGAATGCTTTGTCAGCTCAGAGTAAAAAAGGTGTATGTGGATACATAGATGCATAAGGGAAAATCCATGATATAGAGACTCATACAGGGAAAAGCAAAGGAAACAACCATAGTAATTTATTAAAAAAAGAGAGAGCTAGACTGCTATCCTCGGCCTGTAAAGCCACCCCTATCTTTGTCGTTGTCCTGTAAAGCTGTAATTTTTTTAGTAAAATGATCTCGAGACAAAAAAAAACAAAAACCATCATTACAAAAAATATCGAATAAGACACACAGTCAAAAATTTATTCTAAAAATGTGATGAGTACATTTTTATCATCACGGATAAAAATGAAATACTTATTAAACATTTTACAATAGTTCTCTGTGTAATTCAAATGGAATTTTATTCACAAGTTCTCTTTTCTATTTTTTATGAGGCTTGACTAATTTGGGCACCAAGACTGCCAATATCAGCTTTTATTGCCCATTTTAAGCACGCAATTACTCACGTTTGACACTTTCAAACTCACTTATAAGTCTTAGCCTTCCAGAACAGTTTAAATTTATAAACAGCCAACCCAAGCCACTAAAATTGAGTGTTGTATAATTGTTGGCCTAAAATATACTTCATTCATCCTTGCACCTACAGTACTTTTCAAGCTATAAAAAATTAAGAATGAAGAGAGATCTTACTAACGTCTATTATAAACAATACTGCTTTTCACAATTCAATAAATTTAAGAATCTCAGTCTAAAGCACATATCCTTATCAGTATTCAAGAGGCAGAGTAGACACCATATATTTTGTTTCATATATTCCTCCTCTAACAAGCATTTATATTAAAAGAGATTCTCAAACTTGTGGTTGGTTAGAATATGTTCGTCTATGATAGTTGATAATTAATTTAGGCAAGAAACGGACCATATTTCACTATATGAGACATCTGGCAAAAGGAAATGTGTTGTTTCTGATTCGATATTCCATGGTGGTGCCCCAATTTTTTTACACAACAACATGGCTATAGATTTATTTAATAATATCCTTGCAATTTGTGCCAATTACACCCATCTTGGAATTTTGAAGACGGTAATGATTGTCAGTCTTAAACGATATTTCAACTTGGAAAACTATGCGATGTATTGGGTTTCAAGACGCAATTGCATGTTACATGCTATAATTCGATGACAAATAATACACGATTTAAAGGATCAACACATTTCTTTATAGCCGTGTATTTCTTGGAGAAGTCGTCACCTTCATCTTCACGGGGCTGTGTGCATGACACTGTTGATCCCTCCATTGCTATAAATCAACATTATGAAAACAATCCTGGAAAGACCCAAAAAACTGAATTCAATCGCCTAAATGAAAAATAACTACAAAAGATTAAAAAAATCACCACCTCTATATCGATTTCTCAATTCTAGGCTTTACCACAAAAAAAATATAAATATCCAATTCCTTAGTGTGAAAAAACAGTGTTGCGGTTGCAGAAATTTGAAGTCAAGACTGGCATTTTAGGCCTTCTTATACCCAGAATCCCTATCAGGAAAATCCCAAACAGCAGAGACTTGAACTGAGGACGGATTGCTCATTATACAGAGACCGTAAAACTCATGATTTCAAAAACCTAAATACAGATGGAGGAATTAGAAATGGCAGGGACATATTATTAACACATCTTAGTAGAATATGATAATAATAATAATTTCATAATCCCTAGTAGAATAGGGAATATTAATAGTCGGCATATAAAAAACCTGGCCTTAAAAAAGTTATTTCTTCCAATAAGCCTAATGTACTCTTCCTATAGAAGACCATGTTTGCAAAGCAAGAAAATAGTTGGTGAGTTAGTTAAATTTCCAAGTGATTGGGATTTTGTTTACATAGACTCTCAAGGAAAATATGGGGGATTAGTTTCAGGTTGACGCAATTGAGCTTGTAACCCAATACCGTTGTTTTTTTGTTTTTTAAACAAATAGTTATTGGTTGATATTTAATATTGATTTTTACTTTTATGCAATAAGGCAGGGACTAAGCTGCACACAACTCTTATTTTTTAATGTTTAGCTAATTTCAACCTACTTGTATAATCATTAATATAGATTTTGATTTTATAAGAATGTGTAGTTTCGTTTTTTTATGAAATGTTGGAATGAGAATACATTTATCATGTTTTATCGTGTTTGGTAACACATTTAAGAAAAAATATTATCTTGAACTTAGAAATGATAAGGAAGATCATTACCATTGCTACTAAAATTTGTGTTTATGTAGATTTAAGTAAATGTATTACATATGAAATTATATTGAAATGCAAAAATTTGTAATTGGATGCAATTTCTGAACTATGAATATACAATATTTTGTTGCATGTTTTTCTTTCAACATGTGTACATAGCATTTTCATGCATCCAAAAGGAAAAATCCACTTAGATTAAAAAGTGGTTGAATAGTAAACTCACCTAGTGGAAGCACTAGGAGTTGAGTCACCACTAGGAAGGTGAGTTCCTCCCTTGATCTAAAATATATGTTATTAGATCTACAACAAATGAGCATGCTTAGTGACGATTGATGAGACGAACTCACCACTACAACTATCCCTTGTCAATTGTTCCATTGGAAAGGTGAATTAGAAACATGAGCACACCATGAATAAATCATTCATATTGAGAAAATGAACCATGATTAAACCAAAACATGTGTTGCAATTAGCAATGTGATGAAATCCAAGAGTCCCCGATCAACATATTTGTTGAACTAAAATTCAAAAGAAGAAGTGTAAAATAGGACAAGCCACCAATAAGCATGATCCTTAATGGAAGTAATCAACGATAAAAGGCCACTTAGTAAATTATGTAGTTCGACCAAGCTAATATGTAACATCTGAATGTATATCTTTAAAATTTGTATCGAAAATGAACCAATCCCTTCGATTAAACCAAAACATGTATTGCAATTAGCAATGTGATGAAATCCAAGAGTCCTCAATCAACATATTTGTTGAACTAAAATTCAAAAGAAGAAGGGTAAAATAGGACAAGCCACCAATAAGCATGATCCTTAATGGAGGTAATCAACGATAAAAGGCCACTTAGTAAATTATGTAGTTCGACTAAGCTAATATGTAACATCTGAATGTATATCTTTAAAATTTGTATAGCAATAAGGTTAAAATTTGGTCAAGGTAAATCAATATTTGTAATTAGATATTTAAACTAAAATCGAATATTAATTTATTTTTAAATTTAAATTTATTGAAATTAAAAATCAAATATTTAATTTTAAATTAAATATAATTGTAAATATATTTATTCAATATATATATATAAATCATGAACTTTACATATAAAATGCTTTTTTTTCAACAAAAAAAGCATACTATTGATATTCATTAAGAATCAAATAGTACATGTCTATAAGTCTCCAAGAGACATCAAAATATAACTTTCCAGTATTCAGCAAAAATCTTCAGAAGTAACTTCAAAAAACCTCAAAAAAACCATAAATCAAGAAAGCTACACAGCTTATAATTCATAAATATTTATAGAACCATCCGCAGTTCTGCAACCATCCTAAAATTCCTCCCACAAGATATGTCCTTCAACACCACTCATTGTTAGCTTAGATAATTTATCAGCCACATAATTATGTTGTCTATAAATATGTTCAAAAGAGAGAGACTTAAACAATCTCATTTTAGACTTGATCCAATAACACCAATGCTTGAGTGACGACACCTATAAATTGAAATGACCACTTTCCCATTTGATGGTAATCCGAGAGTCTCCAAAGACTTTGAGATCAACTATACCAAAGATGTTGACAACTTTGAGAATGCTCCAAAGTGCCAAAAGTTCCGCTTTCATATTTGTACCACGACCACAACTAAGCCTGAGGGTGAAATAATGATCTTTACTAGGAAAGATAACTCCATCGATAGCACATAAACCATCCTTTGTAGCACCGTCGAAGAAAGCAACCGTCTCCTTTATTTGGAAATTGAACTTACTTACTTTTTGAGTCTTTTGAGCAAAATCTCCCTTACAATTATCCTTTACCACGTTTAGAATTTGAATACAAATATGTTGAATAGTTGGTACAATGCTTTAAAAAATATTTTTGTTACGCGAAAGCCAGATGGTCCAAGAAATCAAAGCAAGCAGCTCAGGATAAGGTTTGCACCTCCTAGTCCATTCCAGACAACATTGATCAAAATTTTCCATAGGGCATATTACCTCAATCTTCAAAGCCAGAACAATCTTACTTCATATCAAAGGCTAGTAAACGAACAATCCACAAAAATATGATTTAAAGATTCAGACTTTGATCTATAGAGCATACATATACTCGGCCCATACCAACTTTTTACTATAATTTTTTCCCAGGTTTTAAGACAATTAGACAAAGCTTTCCACATGAAACACTTAAGTTTCAATGGCATTCGCCATTTCCAGATCCTTTTGTACCACCAATGTTGAGGATAAATACATTTATTTTTTATGATAGCATTATAGGCGGACTTTGCTGTAATGAACCCCACGTTAAGATTACCATTCCAATAAAGACTGTCTTTGTCACATGAAAGACGACATCCAGCCGAATTCAGATTATGGATATACTCGTTCCATTCCAAAGTCGCCTGACCAACAAATCCCATATATTTTGTAGAGAACCAGTAGGAGTTGAACTCGGAACGAATCCTAGTTGTTTTTATGAGGTTCAGAGTATGCAAACCACTGTCCTTGAGATAAACAAGGATATCATCAGATAGAGAGTAGTTTTCCTCCATACCCAAGATTGGTTCTATACCAACAGAAAATTGATATTCCATTGCCAACTTTCCAAATGAGATCCTTTGCCATCCAGTTGTATACCTTATTAAAACCTCTCCAAACAATGGAAGTTCCCCTAATACATTTTTTCTTGGGATCCCTGATCCAGGTAAGAATGTCTCCTTTGATATACTTAGCAGAAAGAACCTTGGACCATAGATTGGATCCAAATAAACCTCTCCAGA
Source organism: Larix kaempferi (assembly GCA_027924585.1). Lineage (NCBI taxonomy): Eukaryota > Viridiplantae > Streptophyta > Pinopsida > Pinales > Pinaceae > Larix > Larix kaempferi. The sequence continues at coordinate 9,223,544 of BSBM01000668.1, forward strand.
AACATTTGATTCTTAAAGCATAATTAAACAAGTATAAATTATTTATTCCCCAACCACCACAGCTCTCAAGAACAGATAATCGTTCCCAACCAGTCATGATCAATCCCCCATGATCCTTACTGCCATTCCAAAGGAAATTGAAGAAGGTTTTCCTTAGTTGATTGATGATTGAGCACGGAATTTTTAAAAGTGGCATCCAGTAAACAGGGATCCCTGTCAATACAGCCTTCAATAATGTAAATTTTCCTCCCACAGAAAGGAGTCTAAATGACCATTGGTTAATTCTACGATAAAATTTAGTCAGGAGCCAATCCCAGTCTTTAATCCTGTAATCATTGGGATTTAAGTAAAACCCCAAATATTTGAACACTTTCTCCAAATGACAGAACTTATACGGCAATAAATCCTTTAACACAACAAGCTTTGGTTCCTCAATCCTGAGATAGTAGAAACAAGATTTTGTAGAGATTACTAACATCCCATAAGCATTACAAAACACCTTGATAATATCTTTATAATTTTGCCATTCATCCATAGTATCCAAACCTGCTAACAAAACATCATCTACAAAAATAACATGAGAGATTGAAAGATCAACACCCAATTTGATACCTTTAATTTTTCCATTTGCTTTAGATTTATTAATTAATATACTCATCCCTTCGATGACAAGAAGAAATAAAATCGAGGATAGAGGGCAGCCTTGACGTAAGCCTCTAGTACTCTTGAAAAAACCAGTAGGATCCCCATTGATCAAAACAACAAAACTTGTCATAGAAACACAAGCCATCATCCAATTTAAAACCAAGGGTGGAATTCTGATTTAAATCAGGATCAATCTCAAGTACACCCAATCTACTCTATCATATGCTTTCTCCAGGTCCATCTTAGGACTAAAGCCTTCAAGATTTGCTTCTTAATAGAGTGTATTAATTCCTGAGAGATACCAACCACACCCAGGATTTGATGGTCCTCCAAGAAACTGAATTGCTCAACATATATGTGCCTGGAAAGTGTTGGTTTTAGTCAAACCACAATGATCTTGGAAATAATCTTATAAACCAAGTTGCACAAAGCAATTGGTCTAAAGTCCCCAAATGACGATGGCTTATTGCACTTAGGTATTAAAGTGATGAAAGTAGAATTTAGGGCACCAGAGATGAATCCTTCAGTCCAAGAGAATTCAACCATATTCAACAAATCCATACCCATAATATCGAAGAAGTGAAGGAACGGTTCAACTGTCCAGCCATCGGGCCCTGGGCTCTTTTCTTTGGCAAAAACCTTCAAAGTATATTCAATCTCAGTCAAGGTAACCTGTTTTCCTAACTCCGCAGCATCATGGTCATCAAAGAAAACTGGGAACAATCGAGCAATGTTTAACTGAGCACTTAGATCGCACTGCCCAATATCTGGAAAAAATATATATATATTACAAAAAAATCTTTTAGCAGAGGACTGCAGATTTTCATGACCAATAATTTCCACCATTATCAGAAAGTTCCCAGATAGTATTGAAATTTCTCTGACAAGAGGCATAGGAATGAAAAAAAATTGTATGTTTGTCACCTAGGCCAATCCAAAGGGCCTGACTTTTTAATCTCCACTCCATTTCTTTCTGTAGCAAGGTCTGCTCTTTCCTATGCTCTAGGTCCTTCATAAGAACAAAGTCATTTTCATAAAAATGATTGCCCAAATTCTTTTGATGAAGGGTATGTAATTGTTCCTCCAAATCAACCAAAAACTACTTGTCCAATAAGTTCTGTTGTTTTATCCATTTAGTAACAGTGGCTTTTAGATTTCTTAGTTTAAACACTAATAAATCCATATGATTCATAGATTCATCAATAGCAAAATTTAACCAGAAGTGTCGAATAAGTCGACAGAACTCCTCATTCTTCAACCAGGTTTTGGCATATGTATAGCATCATTCAGTTGTAAGAAGATCGGCCAATGGTCCAAAAATTTGCTTTCACCCACCCAAGATCTATAACGCAAACAGTGTTGGAGTAATGATTATTTTATAAGAAATCTGTCCAATCTCTTCTGAATACCATCAACCCCCTTCCTTTCATTTGTCCAGGTCGGAACAAGGCACACAGGTTTAATATCCACAAAATCAGAGGAGCACAACCATTTAGAAAAATATTCTGCCATCACATCCCTTTTAGCAGCAGTCCCCCATATCTCCGAAGAAGAAATCGTAAAATTTAGATCACCTGCAATGATCAAATTGTCAAGATTAAGAAGACCATAAACCTGAAGTGAGTCCAAGAATAATACCCTATCATTATAAGGGCCATAACAGTTCAGAATTGATAACTTCAATTTAATTCATTCACTCCATCCCTCAATGAGTAAACACCGCTTGGTCCGAAAAGACTGAAACTTGCAATAATGAGGGTTCCATCCTACAAGTAATCCCCCTGACATGCCAACAAAGCTAATTGCATAAAAATCCCACCCAGGAAAGCAATGGGCAAGTTTAACCAGTGCATAAGAATCCTCACACATCGTCTCTTGTAGCAGGATAACTACAGGGTTAGTAGACTGGAAAAATTTGGACAAGGCCCTAACCCTGGTGACCTTCTCCAAAACCCTAACATTAATAGAAACAATTGTCATTAAAAACCCTCTGGGAAGGGTTTTTCTGCTCTAAGTGCCCCAGCAAGATCATTAGACGCCAATGGTAAATCAACAGCCTTAACAAAATCATCAATTATGGTAGAAACCAGAATGTAACCATCATCTTCAGAAGCCAGGGAAGGGTTTTTAAAACGGTTTTTTTTTCCAAATGGTAACGTTCTGAAAGTGAAGGGAAACAGGTTCCACTTCCGGGTTCGATGAAGGATTTTTAGAAAAAACCTTGAGTGGTTTAAAACACTCAATATTTGGAACAGACTTATAACCACTATTCTCCAAGATAACATTTTCCTCCGAAGTGAAAACAGTCGCTTCTCCAACCCTAGAAGATACAAAATCCCCAGGACATTCACTCGAACCCTCCAACACAGAACATGGAACCAATGCAGTGCTAACCATTGATGGGTCAACTCCAAAAATGTTTAATGGGGAACAACTATCCACAAAATCTTCCTTCTATACCAATTTAACCGAAGGAAACGAAACCCCCAATTTTAAAACAACCTTCCCAGTAGAAATACGCTTATCCAATTATTTTTTTGCTTCTAAGTAAAAATCAAGTTCTACACAAGTAACATCTTTATAGGGAGTAGTTCAGTTCAGAGAAAACTTACCCGGTTCGGAATAGTTAGGATAAATCAGCTCAATGTCTGAATGAAAAAACCCAAATCACAACCCTTTGCAGTCGTTCGAACCAGTAAAGGACATTTAGCCATGACATGTCCCGGATTTCTGCAATGGAAACAACCAAAGGGGATTTTAAAATAATTCAGCTTCTGTTGAATGACCCGATTTCCCCAAATGATTTCCACCTCCACTGGAAGTCCGATAGCCATCTCGAACTCCACCAAGACCTTTGCAATTCATCTATCAATGCCAAATAACGACTTCTTATCCACCCTGATGCACTTTCCCACTGAATTCGCCAAACCCTTAATAATATTCTTCGTCCAAAGTTAGAAAGGAAGACCATGAATGAGCATCCATAGATGCTGACGAGACTGACCCTCTCTCCTTGGATCAAAGGTTGTGTGCCATTTCTTCAGGTTTAAGGAACCTTCCTTGAATAGCCAAATACCTTCCAGAATTTGTCTCAGCTTTATAGGGTATGGAAAGATAAACAACATTCAACGATTAACTAAAAAGTTAACCCTAGGCATTATCCCGACAATTGGTGTCCAAAAATGATTAACCCATTCCAATATTTCCTCCCGACTGCCTGTCGAATACTCCAGTCTACCAACCAGTGCTCTGCCAACAAGCATCTCCACCCATTCCAAATTTGTGGACGTCGAAATTAGATAAGTGTCTAAACCCTCCCTGGCTTTCACTGTCTTCAAATTCCTTTTATGTCTCTCCTTCTCCCCGCATAAGTGCCTTACGTAACCCACAAAGCCGTCCCCATGTGCATGATAAACCTCCTTCCCACTCGAACCTCCTCGAACCCCTTGTGCACGATTAACCTCCTTCCCCCTTGAACTGCCATGATCCACAGGACAGGAGGGCGTAAGTGATGTCATCCCAAAAGAAAACGTAGATCACTGGATGACCGATCAAGAACTTTAGACTCACACCGGCACCCGTCGCTAGCACAACAAAGTCAATGCTAGTGGAGGACAGTTATACCCAAAATCAAACTGCATCCAACTGTATCCAAAATCAATCTGCACCCACAACACTTTTTTTTTAAAACCAAGTAGACACACCAGCAACTAGAAGAATAACACCTTCGGGAAGAAAATAAACTGAAAAAAAAAAAAAAAAAAAAAACCAAGCACAAATAATCGTGTAGGCCGGCACAGTAGTTTTTTCCCACTTTTTTTACCCTTGGTTGGTATTGGAATGGTCCACATGGGACCAACTTGACTCCAAGACATGTTTCCTACCTACACCGATCACTCCGCCGACATTTTTCAGCCATTCCACCCCCAAAAACTGAAAACCCTAGCCTACACGCCGAGATCATCTCCCATCCATAGATTGTCAAAACAAGAAACTACTTATTTTACTGACCTTCATTGAAAAAAATAAATGAGATAAAAAGTGTAGCATGAAAAAAAATCCACCTCACCAAATAATTATAACATCGAAGAGATATTTATATTACATAAATAACAACCATGAATTATAAAAAAAATCCAAATACATAACATTAATACAATTCAAAATTTATCGTAAAAATGTAATTTACTCACTTTAATGATATAGTATTCATTAAAGTGGCACCTAAAACAACTCATGTCCACACATAAAGATCTATATATTTGATGATGTAGATAGACAAGCTTGTGGATGCATACATAGATATGTCCTCACATATGATAATTTTAGATATCTAAAATCTAACTCAAATATTCTATAAAGATGAGGTATACAGAGATTTAGTGTCGATACATCATATTGGGTGTTTTAATTTCATTCTATATTGATTCTGGTATAGTGATCATGGCTTGTAATGAATAAAGATCAATACAATAATAACAAGTCTACATAGTGAGGGTTTTTAGTTCGGTGATTTTAGGGTTTTGGGAGATCCAGGTTTTAACTCTCTCCTAGTGGGTTATGACGGGCAACTTAGGGCTGATATGTATTTATCATATCCTTTAGTTTCTTGGGATGCTTTCTTCTTATTTTTTTTTCAGTATAAAGTGACTCAGTTTTTGGTTGATTGCTTTCTAACTTGGAATTTGATGATCAGTTCTGACAGACTTTATGACATTAGTGTAGATGTTGAGGTACTTTGAGTGATTTGACAAGACTTTCTTGACATTTGTATGTTTATCCTTCACGTGGACTATCCTAACCTTTGGTTATAATTTCCATGGGATTTTATAGTAGGGTTGGTACATCGAGGAAAAAACCTCGGGATGTAAATGGTGGTTCATTTAACAAGTCCCTAGACTACATTCCCTATGTCTCTTCTATTGTTTTGTCCCATTCTTTTTCTCCGAATAACGATAGTGGGGAAGGTTTCTTGGAGGGTTTTCATATTGGGATATATATAATAGATTGGTTGATGAGGCATCATCGGAGGAGACTCGTGTACAAAAGGGCTCTATGTCTAGGATTTCTCGTCAGTGGAAGAGAGTTAAGTGCAAGCCCTCACATATGAGCTTGGCCTCGGGAGCGAACATTCTTATGAACCAAGTAATGTCGATGGTGAACCATTTTATGGTTGGATATTTTGAGGGGTGTCGTATAGGTATGACCATATTCAAGGAATGGGTTGCTGAAAACTGGTGTAGGATTTTAGGTTATCTGCCTAGATGATACACTTTGGCATGTGGTTGGTTGGGCGTTGTGATTAGGAAGTTTTAAGATGTTTTGAAGCTTTTAAATAGGGTTTGGTTTTGGTATTTGACACCTTTGAAGCTACAGTGGTGGACACTATTTTTCGATGCCAAGAGAGCGATACCATTCAAGAAAGTGATTTAGGCTAAACTCCCAAGACTACTTCCTAACCCCTGGACACCTGACATCTTCCACAGAATAGGATCCATGCTCGGTACTTATATCTCGACAGAAACAAAAGGCGAATTGATCAAGATCGATCATCCATTAACGAATAACCCTAATGTGGGTGGATTTGGTTAAGGAGTTGCAGAGATAGTAGCTTTAAGGAATCAGGAATCATGACAGTGGCTCGGTTACTGGTGGAGCTAGATATTCGGGAAGGATTGTTAGCAGAATTCCCTATTTTTGTGGGACATTTTAAGTTTACTCAAGTGCTCGACTATTCTTGCATACCCTTTAGAGGTAATCATTGTCAATCCCTAAACCACTTCAATCGGGAATGTAAGCTCTGGTTTAGGAAGGGCTATTGGAAAAGGAAAAGGAAAATTTCAGCATCCAAATGATTTTCTGCTAGAAATGATAGACATGCTTCTTCTAAGGGCCTTTGATCAAAATTTGGATTCCCGAAGAATTCTAGGAATTCTGATATTCCTATACAAGAGACTTTTGTAGTCGGTGACTCTTTTTGAGTCTTCTAGGAGTGGGAAAGTTACATGACTCGGTTGAGACTTTGGTGGGTACAACATATGACATTGGAGAGAACACTAGAATGGGTTCGATGAATCTAGCATCCTTCAATCCGAGTAAGCTCGGGACTTGTACTCATTTGTTATTAAAGGACTTTGTTGCTTTCCTTCTTCATCTTTCAAGGTCTTTGGGTCTTAAATCTTTAGATGACAAACTGAATTTGTTGGGGGGATCCCTATTTGAACCCTTTTGCTTTTGGGGGTGGGATCACTCTTGATGGTTGTTGGGGTAGAGAGGGGGAATCCTCCGTTGATGTTTGAATCTCTTTAGATCTAGCCTCCTTTGGGTTTAAATTCCAAGCTTATGATACCTATTTTTCTAGTTGTTTTGGGTTGGTGTTGCATCTAGTTCCTCATGAGCTCTTCTCTAATGGGTGGAATAAGATTTCACCTCGTTTATGCTTGTGGGATCCACAGGTGGTTCGTAATGGATATTGTGGATCTCCACAAGTCCCTTTGGACTTTGAATCGGGAAAGAAGATTTCTCTTATATTATATCATTTTATTGTTTTTGGGACTGTCATGAGTGACCGAGCCATGCTAGAATTGGGTTATCCTCTATCAAAGGGCTTACAAGAAATTTTTTCTCTTCAATTTCTATCACATCTTGATGGAGGATCTAAGGATTTGACCCTAGCTGAACCAAAGCAGTGGATTGGTATCAACTTGGGATCTGAATCCTCTAAGGATGAGGATTTCTCTTCCATTTCGAATACTTCACTTCCTATTTTATTACCCATAAGTATTAGACCCTTTGTTGAATACTTGATACCTGAAACTGGAGTTGCTGCTATAATATCCATAATATGAAAAAATTACTCAATTTTGGCCAATTTTCGAACCTTGGACTAGTGAACCCAAATTGATCCAAAAGCACCCAAATGCTTTTGAATTCTGTATGGAGGGTCTTGAGAGGTATTAAGACATCCTAATGCAGATCTTATACACTGACACTCATTATAAACATTCAGGGCTTGCATTTCTCAAGGAGGAAAGTAGGGGAATTAAACTAGTTAAATTTGTTGGTTGAAAACGCCACTAGGCTAGTGAATTTTTAACCTTCCAAACACTGTATTTCCTTCCCTATTTTCTGATATGATACTTCGTCTCTGTTAGAGGACCTCAAGGGCAACACATATGCAGTATTAACTTGGGTTTTAAGGTCTATTATACCTTCCAAAAAATAGCAGGTTGTTTGACATAGAAATTGTGGGAAAATGGTCAACAAAGGACATAAGTTTATGGCACAATCTTTAGTAAAAATTCAAGGGTCTGCACACAACATTTTGGTCATCCATTTTACTCCATATGCAGCTCGAAACATAAGTTAAACCTCAAAAAAATTCTGATATTAAACAGATACAAAGTCATTCCAAAACACCATGAGAAACAAGTGAGGAAACTAGCTCGAATCTTGATATTACTTGGAAATATTACATGAAATGTTTGGTATTTCGAGTTGTGGCTCTCATGTGCAGTTCATTAAAATTATATACAGCAGATAGCATGGCCATAGAGTCAAAATATCAGTCTCCACAAACTATATGCAACTAGGAGTGCGCCATCGCACTTGTACATGAACATTGAGAGAGTTTTGAGAGAGAGATAGTAGAGAAAGAAGAGAGAACATGAACTTGAACTCAAAGGGGGGTTGAACCTACATCAAAACATATCCATGAATCTCTATTGATAGGTCTTAATTTCCTCTCCTCCAACCAACGTGTATAGGAATCTTTCACCCATGAAATTGGTTCTAAGGCAGGGAGGATGAACATCCACCGTGCAAGGACAAGCTAAGCTCTCCAAAAGTGCAAATGAGAAATGACCAAAAGCTACTCTCCTTTGTGATCCTCATCTTTTATTAACATCCAATAGAATCCATATCTCAAATTCCCTCCAAGAGTCTTCACTCAACTCGATTTAGGGAGAGATCCTCATAGAAGACACGTGTCCATTTCTTTCTTACATTCCTCTTCCCCCAATTCGAATGGGGAATATTGGTTGACCATAACTCCCCCTATGCACCCTCTTGGTGCCTATTTTTAGCCCTGATATGTCAGATGTGTCATAGTTATGCAATTGGGTCTGAATTTGTCATATTTTTCATAGATTCTCCATCACTTTTGTCATAGATGCTCGGGGATCTAGCTACAAGTGTCACAACTTCTCTATGATGCCTCTTCCTCTTCCATGGGAGTTACTCTTTCACTCCATTTCGACCTTCCTGGATTCACGCCATGAATAATGCCTCTTCAAATCCCCAAGTACGTTACCCTCCACCTTGGACTGGAATTGGTGAGAGAATGATGCCAAGTGTGGTGGGGAATCTTACCACATGTGGGTCCCACAACCTCTTATGTGCCCTCATGATCCAATGCCACCTTATTTTCTTTTCAAATATTATTCATTTGACCATTTAATGTGAATTTGTAATTCTAAGGTCATTTTGGGTCTTGTAGCTCCCTTATTCCAAATTTTGATGCTTCCACCCCCAACCTAGGGAACTAGTAAGTTAGTGGAATTTTTCCTCATTGATAGTTTATATGGATGGGGACATTACAAACACTATCATTTTTTAACCCAAAATCCGACGGCATACATGTCTGATTTTTTACATCACGTTGTCGACCATCTGACAAGCTTCTCCTTTTTTAAACATCGGTTGCACTTCGACAAATATCTGATAGCAAAATGGCCGCATCGGATATTCGACAATGTCCTGTCGGATATCCGACCACAACTCTTTTAATATACTCGTCGAATATCCAACACCCATTACTTTATAGGGGGTCGGATATCCAACACCCATTACTTTAAGGGTGGTCGGATATCCAACAACAGGGCCTTCGGATAACCGACATGCATTACATCAAATATTGTAGGATATTCGACACAGATACCTAGATATACTGGCGGCGTTTGGAGTCGGTGGTTTGGCGAGCTTGTCGTGTTCTTTTGAAGGGGGCGTCAGATATCCGACCGAAATTACATTATAAGAATTCTGATATTCTACGCCTCTTGTCGTCAGTGGTATGGCGACGTCGTCAGATTCTTTGGAAGGGAATGTTAGATATCCGACGAACATGGGGAATTTTTTTATAAAAAAATACAGAGATATTTGATGCCCATCATCCATAGCATTGATTCTAATAGGAATAGCCAGTATAAGAACTCACCAAGCTATACATTTCAACATAGCCAGATCAACATACAAATTCTATCCCTTTCACAAAGATTTGGTATGCATAAGTTAAGTAAATGAATATTGTCAATTCCTTTGTGAACTATTTTGATCTTGTGTTGTATTGTAATTCCTTCTCATCATGATCAACATGGTGATTAACAGTGATGAATGCACTATCTTAGTTCATTTTGGTATTTCATTTTGCATGTTGTAATTAAGGAAAAAAATTCTTGGAATCACAACAATCCTTAGCAAAATACACTCATAAAATTAGATAATCAAGGCATGGAACAAGATACATATGAAACTATAGCTTAATTGTTATAAGAAAAAGTACACAACTTATATGTTTGAAGTGCCTTGGATTCTTTTGCCAAGATATTCTTAATTGCAATTTGTAAAATATCTTTCTCAAAGACAATCAACCCCTCTAAGCACGACATCCTATCCTACTTATCATGACCACAACAATTAATTTTGATATCTTAATATTAAAACATGAATTGTGACATATTTGTAAATTCATTGTTGCTTGCATGATTCTATCACAATTTGATCTTAGTTGCAACAAATTCTATAACTTGTCAGTATCTACACAACCAGTAAAACTTTAGTGGCCAATACAAACTTAGCATAGTTGTCCACAACCAACATACAGATCCATTGATCAGTCCACAAACAATCAAGTTGAGATGAATATAATCAATCCAATCTACTCAATAGTAACCAATGTTGGTCTAGTTGTAACTCCTTATGCAATGATATAACGTAGCTGCCATATCCATACTAAATGAAATTTCAAACTTGAAAAGGCATCTCCCCTAGAAAAAATATTTCAAATTCCCTTAGTGGAGATCAGATTAGGACTAATATCATCAATGGCACTCCACAAGGTAAACAAGGGTGTACAAACTCATCCATGCAAACCTTGATTCTCATCCTTCCAAGTTACAAATCGACCTTCTAAAGCATATAAAAATATTGGAAAGATTGCAAACCTTTCCTTAGGTGGGAAAGCCACAAACTTAGTAAATTATATTCTATTAATATGCAGACTTTGTGGTAGCATGGGGCATTTAATCATAAAAAACAAGTCGTTGGTAAAATACCTTGTATAATGCCAAAATATATGACAAAAAGAACATACACCATTGTTGATCTATCCATAACTAATCATAGGAAATAATTAGGTTGGCGTGAGTTTAAAACCAACTTCAAGTGGAAAATGCTGATAAAATACTATGGAGAAAATGCAATATTTGACTATAGAATCTTTGCAACACAAGCCATGTGTCAAGAAACTTATCAACTAGTGGAGAGACTGGATTAGAATGGCTCAACTTCCATAATAAAAGTAGTTACATTTTTGGCCAGTACATGAGAAGAAGTGGCAGATAGTCAATTTGGAATCTGACTAAGCTGTGAGTCTTATATTAGATTATTATTATTTTCCACCGTGTATTTGCCACCATGGAAATACTTGCTAAACTTAATTTCTCTACTACTCACTTTCATGGATGAGAAGATGAAAAGTATCACAACATATAATTTGGTAGTGTTCCAAGGCCAAAGAAATTTTGTAGTATGTCATGTCGTTCACTATACATGATCCTAGAAACATATTTAGTTATGATTATACTCTATTAGGAGATATAGGCTTTTGGTTAGACACCTTTCAAGAAGGATAGTAGTTACTTAGGATTCAATATGTAGGAGCCACACATTCGATATGTAAAGTGGATTTATACATTTATGTTTGTAACTTGTACTAATTCCACTGGGAAAGAGAGGAATATGTTCCATTGATGAATGAAGATTGAAGAGACATCCATTTCCTCTATGAATGAAGCAATAACTGCAAGTAGGTGAGTCCCAATCTTATGTAGTTTTTATTTTCCCAAAAAATAGATACTTTGGTTCAAATCGAGACTCAAAAGCAAAATGAAATCTTTCTTTCTTCCTTACTTCTCGTCCCAATTTAGGAACTAGGGACTGTATATTTTCCCTACTGAATGCATACAAGGCTATATAGTGAATATCATCCAATCATGCATACAACACACATGAAGAAGACAAAGCACAAAACCAATCAAGCAGAAGAAGCATACAAAGCACAAAATCAATATCAGTCATTGCAAGAGTATGTGCGGCCCCACAAGCAACAAAAACAAAGTGAAGTTCACACGTCCATTTAATAATGTGAGGTTGAATAACATCAACAATACCACCAACATATTTGTGTCCCAGTTGAACAAGGTCTGTTGCACCCATGACACCAGTGCTCCAACATCTGAAACACCAAACTTTATTAGATCAAGCTTATGATCAAAATACAACAAAAATTGAAAGAAAGAGGTTATGGTCATCCTTTATCAACTCCTCCAAATACTACAACCAGTGATATGGAAATTCACATTAGATTTCTTAACCAGAACTTCTATATGGAACTTCACATCAGATTTCCTAATCAACCCTTCCTAGTGTAGGAAAAATCTCCAAATTCTACCACCTATAGCATGGCTTATGTTTGATTAATTTGCTATTGCTCAAGATTATCTACAACCTATGAAATGGGTATCCATGGGTGTTAATTTCAATTCAATATTCCACTTAGTTTTTTTTTTTAAACAAGATCAACCCAAGATTCAAACCAGAGATCTTTGTAGAGAAAAGGATAAATATTTGCAATGAACACCACGCTTCAAAGAAAATATAGAAAATTTTTAATATATATATATATAATAGATGTAGTACTCGTGACAGCGATACTATGATCTTGGCCATAAGCTACGTGTGAGATGCGATATGTGTCCAAAGTAGAAACCTAAACAAAAGATAACTATGATGGTGAGGAAAGGAAAGGAAAGGAAACACCAATTATCCTATGATATACCGTGATGGCAGCACATTGCAGATTCATGATAATTGAAAGGATATCAAAAGGCATGATGTTTGAAGTTTATAGGATGAAGAACTACTCTAGCGGGACTCACTTCAGAAATCAAAGTTTATATGCAACATTGGTTTCTTGACAAGGAAGATTTGTTTGCTTTAGTTGGGAAACTCCTAGTTCTGGAGGTATAGTTGTTCACTCTGCTCAAGAAAGCATGGCAGAGCTCCATACTTATCCTAGAAGGCCTTGGTTGATCTTTATTTGGATCTCTAATCAAGCTACTAGATATCCCTTGGTGTGGGGTTATTGAAATTTTTTATGTCAATGAGTGAAGTTGGATGAATCAAGAGGCTGTTAATTTGACAATAGAAAAATCCAAAGACAAGTTTCCTCCAGTAATCAAAGATGATTGCAACAAGATGGAGTGGATAGAGCGTACTCCTTTTGAATATGCAGACATATATGTTGTTTCATAAAAGGAGATAGATCAATGTTGTAAAACTCAGACTAGGCCAAGGGTCAACTTGGACTCAGCTACGACTTAGACCAATTTGAATTTTATGACTCGGTTCACTAAAATATACCGAAAATATTAAATTGCTAATGAAAATAATATATTTTAAAGATCCAAATCATTAGAGACAAAATATTCAAAGTCTTGTCATGTGTATATCATGTAAGGGTGAATATATCAAAATGTTAGAGTGAAAAACATATGTGAAACAAAATACATAATCAACAAGGCTCTAAATGGCCTCTAGAATCTAAAACATGACGTGCCTACTACATATCATTGATCATAATGATCAATCATGAAAATATAACACCATTGTTGGAAATTGGATCCTCAGCATGAGCTACATGACCATCCTTTGTCATTCCTACTTTTTTAGCATATCTAAATTTCACAGGTGGCATGTAGTCGAAGAGTAGGGTGACATTTGGCATATTTTGATGGTTTAGTGGACTTTTCTTCGGTTCTGTGCATTTCTGTAAATGTTGTAAGTGCAACAGATGGACTAGACTAACCTTGGTTGCCAGTTTGAAAAGGAGAAACCATAACATGAGACCCAATGATCAACACACTAACAAAAAAGTAAATGTGAATCTATAACCCTTACTGACAGCGTTAAGCTTAGACACCTGATTTGTTTTAGTTTTCAGTAAAAACTCTCTCTTTTATAACTATTAAAAGTGACAAAATAGTTGTATTCGGAGGACAATTGTATTCTTTGAAATATGCCCTTCAACCTGTAAACATGGAACGGGTTACCAGATCTTTAGACATTCTGAATAGTATCAAACAGAGGTCCTTCTAGCCAGAGCTAACACTTTACCCTAGGATTAGTCGGCCACTGTCATCTAATCAAAGGCTATTTCTGAAGTACTTCAACAAATTATGTTGATTGACAGTTGAAGGAAATAAACAGAGGGTAAGAGAATTTAGATGAAGAAGCCTCTCACTTCAGCATTCATGTTCCTAAGCACACATTGGAGGAGTCAACTCAGGTCCTTGTTTGAGTTACTTCTGCATGACCTCCACCTTTGATATCTATCAAAGAGGCCAGCAAATTTCCCACTTCCACTTGGAAATCCTTTGGCAGTCTTGTTTCCACTATCAAGGATTTGGTCAACAGCATTGCCTTCTTCCTTTAGGGATGCCATTTATCTTATCTGAGAAGCCTTTTTGGGAAGAGAGTAGCTATTTGTTTTAGAGGTGGGTGATTAAAGAGGGTTGTGCTCATTTTGAAATGTTAAAGCCACGCTGGATTCATGCTAGAGTGAGGGACTCAGCAATTATCACCAAATGCACTTCCCTATAATGGTTGCTTGTGATGACCTTCACGTCTCTCTAATTAACCAACCGAAGATGTTGCTTGATATGGAACGCATTTACCAAAGATATCTCCAATACTTAGCAATTGAATAGTAACTGCCAAAGCTAAGCACATATTTTCATTGCTTTCAACACAAGATTCTCATCTTCTCCTTCATCAAATATTCTTGTATTCCTATAGTATTTTAATTTGGTTGATTTTCAATTCTCTTGTTAGCTAGACAATACATGAGTTTGTTTAAATTCCCTGAACATAAGTATAGGGTTTCACCCACTCAGCAATACAGGGTTTCACCCACTCAGCAAAGTCAACTCAATCAAACTTGAGTAAGAAATAAGAACCCTATCTACGGTGGTGAAACACAGTGGCTTGTCGCAATGGCATATCTACGGTGGTGAAACACAGTCTTTCAGCAACCATCTTAGAACGAAGACTGCCATGAGGCGTAGGTCTTGGTTATGTACAATGAGATTAAAAAACCAGGATCGACATTCGGTAGGGTTATCCCATAGAATTTAAGTCCCTAAAATAGGATAGAAAAGCAGTGTATGTCTGGATGGAGCTCATAACCCCCTTTACCACCTCAGCAACTTTGTATATTATGTACTTACTTCTTAGTATCTTCAGACCCCATCAATATGCCTGCCTCATAGCCCAGAAACATCAATCTTTTATTTCTCAAATACGCGTTTTGCCAAGGGCAGAGCCTTGCTTGGAATTCCAAATAAATGAGGCCCGAAGGAGATATCTATACTTCCTAGAAACCTCAGACACATACGCTTAATACAATTACGATTATCCAGGCTCTTATGGATTAACCAACTATAAAATGCCCTTGTGTAAAATAAATATGATACTATTAATTAATAAAACTCCCACCCACCCTGCCTGCGAGGTTTCTATCTGTTGAGGCAAAAGACAGGTAGGTATTTCAAATAACAGAAGTACAGAAGAAGAGGAAGCCACCCTCGATTTCGCCTAGGGTGTTAACGAGTGATAGCCCCCAAAAAAGGGTCAGGACTTTGTTTACTCCTCCTCCACCTGAAAGTACTGAGGCCCCTCCGTTAGCCATTCACCTAGAAACCTCATTACGCAGGTCAAGTAGATTGCCAAGAACCCATGGTCATACCCCTAACAAAAAACACACAATATATTGAATGGGGCACACATGTAAACAGGGGATAAAATTATAACCAGGGACCTGGAATTCGATTTTCTCACCGATTTAGGGGGCATTCTCTCCTCTGCTTGGAAAATGTGGCCTCCTATGTGACCACCGGATTAGACAACAAGTTCAGAATGCGGCCGGTTCATGGGTAAAGCGCCCAGAGTAGGAATTCCAATTGGTTTGTGGTCGGTAAATGCATTGGAATTCTAGAGAAAAGAGCAAAGAGCAAAGAGCGGCTTTGTTTCTCTTTGTGGCACAAGAGCAAATGGAAAAGATCGGTTGGCAACAAATTGTGTTATGTTTATTATATATATATATATATATAATATATCCGTGAGATGTAGAACAGTTGGTGGCGGGGTATGGTTAATATTTAGGCCATCGATAGGATTTGTGATCAATGGTTAGGGTTTAACCCACTGAGAAATATATGATCAATGGTTAGTGCCTTTTGTTGTTGACATTGAATGGGACACTTGACACTTAATGAATGGTGCAACTTGCAAACCCGCACCAAAGGATAGGAGTCCCTTTGGACCTAGGGTGATCACTACAATTGATTGATTATGTGATCAACTACAAGGAATCCACCCATTGTAGAGAGGCTTGAAGATTAGCCTATAGGAACTAGTCCCTTCCATTCGATTAAAGGTTGCAATGCGGTAGGTCTCTTGAGGCCAATGAGTCTTAAAGCTAAATAGAAGAAACAAAGTAAAGGAACATAACAGGTTGGGTACTCTTGCATAACAATTCAAAGGCTTGAGAAAAGAGGAATTTCCACTATCATCGTGATGATGAAGATGATGATGATGAAGATGATAATGATGATGATGGTGGTGGTGGTGACAACGACAACGATGATGATGATGATGACTAATATCATGATGAATATGGTGATGATGATGATGATGGAGATGATGAAGATGAAGATGATGATGAAGATGACAATGATGATGATGAAGATGAAGATGATGGTGATGAAGATGATGAAAATGACAATGATGATGATGATGATGATGAAGATGTTGATGAGGAAGAGGGTGATGACGATGATGATGGTGGTGGTGGTGGTGGTGGTGGTGATGATGATGATGATGATGATGATGATGAAGACGATAAATATGATTATGATGGTGGTGGTGGTGGTGGTGGTGGTGACGACGACAACGATGATGATGATGATGATGAAGATGGTCATGATGATGATGATGACGATGATGAAGATGATGAAGAGGAAGATGATGATGATGGTGGTGATGACGACGACAACAATGATGATGATGATGATGATGATGATGAAGAGGGTGACGACGACGATGATGATGATGATGATGATGAAGATGAAGAAGATGATGATGATGATGATGATGAAGACGATAAAGATGATGATGATGATGATGAATCCGACAACCTCGCCATACCACCAACGGCAAGAGGCATCGGATATCAGACTTCTTATAATGTAATTTCGGTCGGATATCTGATGCCCACTTCAAAAGAATCCGACGAGCTCGCCAAACCACCGATGCCAAACGCCATCGGTCTTTCTAGGTATTTGCGTCGGATATCCTACAACGATGATGATGATGATGATGATGATGATGATTCATAGAGAGGAAGTGCCTATACTCATCAAACACCTCATTTCCTAATCTTTTTGAACGACGAGATTTGATCTTAGGACCACAAATTGGACATGCAAATTTTCCCTTTGTCTGAAGACCCAAATAAAGAGATGGATTATCTATGTCAATTATAATTATATATAAAATGAATGGATTATTTAAAAATACATGTGTGCATAGTATATTAACTAGTTCATAAAATTAAATGCAATTAAAGTGGAACTTATAATTACAAACCACAAAAATGGGTTAACCCTGGGGCATCATGTATTGTCCATACAAGCATTGCATGGAAATAAAATTTCCTTTTGTCGTATTGGTCTAGATACGTCATACATAGTGATTCCATTCCATAACTTTAGTAGCTCGTCAATAAGAGGTTCGATATATACATTCATATCTTTAACTTGGTACTTACCTGATTGATTTGAACATATAAAATATATAATTATGAATACCATCTAGATATATAAACCATGCACAAGAGAAAAATAAAAAAATATATATATGTGACATTATGCAACAAAATAAGAGAAATGAGATGCCACTACATTAAAAAAAAAAATTGTAGACACAATATACCTGGAATAATCATTGACAACATTATGTGCTCCCTCTTTATTGACAACCATGGAGGAATGTTATTGTTGATAACAAAAATAGGCCACACCAAGTAAACGGATCTCATCTTCGCAAATGGATTGACACCATTTGCTGCCAAAGAAATCCTAAGATTACGAGGTTCTTCTTTAAAGTGAGGCCATTTTTCCTCCATATCTCTAAATATTGATAGTATTTTTACTTATACACATCTGAGCCAAGCTCGTAGATGGAAGTATTCTTTCGTCTCGACAGTAAAGTGAGACCATGATCTTATCATCCCAGGTCGGAACAAGTTGATAGGATCCCATCTTCCATTTTCCTCCCCATTTCGCTGTCTGTTATTTTATAGTGAATTGCCTTATTGGTATGTTGTTATATGATAAAGAGATTTATAGAAACGATTTTGATTATTAAATAAGGTGGTTATATGTGAACATATTAATGCATAGGGTTGAATGCAATAATCTATAGGTGGCAGACCCATCTGCAAGCATTGGAATAATGTCATCTTGACTTCTGTTCCATGCATGGTAATCCATAAATTGCGCTATGTTTTTGCACCTGAACAGTTGTTGCAAACGTAGAATAATGGGAATATAACGAAGAACCTTGCGAGGCACCTTTTTTGTTACTTGATCTATTCGATATCTACTGATATGACATTCTAGACATTCTGTTGCAAATTCATGTTGATTATAATATATAACATGGTCATCGGGGCATGCATGAATTGCTTCATACTACATTCCAGTTTTTTTCATGATGGAAGATAAATATCGATATGTGCGAGGTAAAATATTTGACGGTGGTAACAAAAATTCAGCTATCAAGCTACAACAAATTAAAATAAAAATCTAGTTAATATAATATATAAATAATATTAATGAAACACATTTCATCTGTATTAATTTGACTTATTAATTAACAATAAAATTAGTAGACGAATAGTGATAACCTTTAGCACGATAATATATATTATGTAATGGAATATATTACATACCTTAACATCCGTGTGACTGATATGTTTCAAAGACCATTCATAACCTTCAAGTTCATTATCAACAATATAGTAGAGAGAAGATTTGTGTTGGAGCCCGCATAAAGGGGTTTGTATACCTTCTCAAGAAGAGATAAATCATGAATATCATCAAAATCATCATTTTCATGATCATCATCATCATCCATTCTAACATTAAATGAATCATGGATCAATGCATTTGTACCATCATCTTCAACTATGTTATCAATATGATCATCTTCTTCAATATATATAATGCAAAACTTAAAAATGGACGATATTCATGTCCCCCCTCAGCGTGTCCATGTTCCCTACAATGTTTTCTGGTTGTTGTGAGTTTTATTGTTCTCCTCTTAAAGCCCATGCATTGATTACATGGACAATAACATTTCCCATCACCCTTTCTTTTCAATCCATCCCACAATCTAGCAAGCAATTTTCGATTTTGTTTGTCTAGATCAGGAATATTGCTATTTGACATTTTCTCATAAAGAGCTTGAATGAATATTATCGATCTTAGAAAATCAAGCTCCACACTTCATTATTTTTAATCACAAAAACAATAGAAATAATTGTGTATTCTTTTACGGAAAATAGTTCGTCGAAGAATAGAATAGTTTCCGCAAACCGTTGCTTGTACAACAAACATGTTGGAATGATTCAAATTTTGTAGTGGAACTTTGAATTGTGGATTTGCTCTTCGTGTGACCCACCTTGTCCATTTGGATCTAATTTTACATTATTACTAACTTGGACATCATGCTTGGTAATTATTTGACCCTTAGCACCAATTTGACAAACTATCATGAACATGGCTAAGTGGCTTAGGCCATTGTGTTCCAATGCAAAATTTGGGGACATGACAATTGCTCTCTCTAGTGATTTTTTGGTAGGTGGATTTATCGGGGATAACAGACCAAGTTGTTATGAGAATTAGCCTTATGATCTTAACTATGATTGAGATTTTTGTAACCTATCCATGCCCATGGGATCTAAATACTTTCTTAGACCTTGACGTGGGTCCATTTTTAAATGGGGGACAAGAATGCAGGGAGATATTTCTCAAGATTCATCAGAAGTTATTCATACGCTCAGAGGTAGGAAGTATGTTATGGCTTCGGATCATGAACAAATTACTTGTGATGTCAGAATGAGGCTTCAGGAAACAATTAAAGGGACTCTTAAATTGATTCATCCATGTCCATTGGTTACCCAATGCTCTTGATTTCCCTAAACTGTAGGGGGTTATGGATTCCGTCTAAAAATATGGCTCTAAAAATATTGGTTACTTCTAAAAATCCTTTTGTCATCCTATTACAAGAAACTCTTTCTTGCAGTGATGATATCCTAGTGGACCTTAAGAGATTATTGCTTGACTGGGATTTTGTTAATATTGATGCTTCTAGTAGATCCAAGGGACTCATTACAAGATGGAAGACTAAGATGCTCCCATGTACTAACAGTTGGGTTGTTCTGACAGGTATTGGTACCATCCTCTTTTCAAGAGAACTTGGGAAATCCCTTACTATAATCAATATCCATGGTCCATATCAACAAAGGGTGACTTACTGGGAAACCTTTTTAGATCAAGTATGCCGACAAGGGATAGAGTTATTATAGCGGGATATATTAATTTCTCTCTTGTTGAAGGTGATATTTAGGGACCTAATGCTCACAAGGACTCAATGACATATTGCTTCCCCAGAAGACTAGATGATAACTATTTGTATGACATCCTTCATGTAAATTTGAGACTTGCATGGTGAAACAAGATAATTGTACAGGATACAGTAGGCAAGAGGTTAGACAAATGTTTAATCAATGAGGGTATTTTGCAATCTGCAGTTAGTTTAAGACAGTGGGCAGGGGAGGGTGGGGACTCAGATCATTTCCCTATCTTTATGGAGATTATGGTGAACATGGAAAACCCCCCTAGCTCGTTCAAGTTCAACTCATGTTGGTTGGATGATAAGGATTATATGAATATGGTAAAAATATTTTGGCTAAAGCTTGATGATAGTAGGTCGAAATCAACTAGCATTCAATTCTTAAACAACCTCAAAAGGATAAAGGCTAGAACTATTGCTTGGGAAGCTAACAAGAAGACTATACAAGATATGAAGCTTAAAAGGATCGACGATTCTTTGGATTCATTTCATGATCAACACAATTATGGATTTCACTCTTTGGATCAAACAAGACAATTTGTAGCTTTGGAGGTCATGAGAACTAAGATCTCATACGAGAATGAAGCCACATGGTGTCTCAAAAGCAGATCCATTTGGATTAAAAAAGGAGATGACAACACCAAATATTTTCATAATTATGTCAATCACACGAAACACACTAACTCTTTATGGAAGTTAGAAGAGGAATATGGTACTCGAGTGATGGGATTCAGGAAGATAGCTAGGGTTGGAGTGGATCATTACATCAACCTTTTTAAAGAAGATGAGGGGGCTTATGTAGCTCAGATGGTAAGCTTAACTACATCTTATCCTTTATTTGTAAATGAGGAGCAAAATCATGAGCTGATGGAGGAGGTGAGCTTAGAGGAACTAAAGGAGGTTGTCCATTCTATGCAAAAGGAGAAGAGCCCTGACCCATATGACTGGCTAGTGGAATTTTTCATTGGATTTATGGAGCTTTTTGAAAGAGACCTCTTAGTTGTTATTGAGGATTCTAGAATCAATGGCAGGATTCTTGTTGCATTTAATGCGACTTTCATTGCCCTTATTCCCAAGGTGGACAATGTGACCAAGTGGGAGGATTACATGCCTATCTCCCTGTGTAATTGTATATATAATCTAATTTCCAAAGTCATTACGCGAAGAATGAAAACTATCTTATCCAATTCTATTTCACAAGAATAGTTTGCTTTTCTGAAGGGAAGACATATCCATGATGCCATAGGCACCGCATAGTAAGTGATTCATTCCACAAAGACCGAAAAGATACCTATAGCCATTGTAAAGGTGGATCTTACTAAGGCTTATGACATAGTCAACTGGTTATTCCTCTGGTTGGTTCTGCTCCAAGTAGGATTTAATCTTCAGTTTATTAACTGGGTGTTACCACACGTCATTTTTGTTTCATTTTCAAATCAGATAAATGGTTCAGCTTCCCATTTGTTTAGACTAGAGAGGGATTTGAGGCAGGATTTCCCTATGGCACCTCTTCTTTTCATTTTTGTGGTGGAGGGTCTGATTAGGGACATTATTCAAGCTCGATCAAATTGATCTCTTAAAGGAAAGATGGTAGTTGGGAATGCTTTTATTACACATCTACTCTTTGTAGATTACACCCTTATCTTCTCTGATGGTTCCAGGAGGGATATAGCTAGGTTTAAAGTTATTTTGGACCTTTTTTTCAGAAGTTTCAGGTATGATTGTAAATGATAGGGAATATTCTTTAAATTTTATGAATTTGGACCAAGATAATATAGATTTGATCCTTTATTTTTTTTATTTTGAAGTTGTGGACTCTCAGGAGGGCCTTCGGTATTTGGGGTTCATACTTAATTCTAATGATTATTTAAGAAGGGATTGGTTGTGGATGATTGGAGAAATTGAGAATAGACTACAAATGTGGTGCAACAAGTGGTTGACTAGAGGAGGCAGACTGATTTTATTGAAATTTGTCTTGGAAGCTCTACCTGTATATTGGACCTTGTTGGCTTATGTACTAGTGGGAACTCTAGAATAGATTAGGAAATTGAATTATAAATTCTTATGGAAAGGGAACTCTAAGGAAAGGTCCTTTGCATGGGTGACTTGGGAAAAAATTACTCTACTTAAGGAACTAGGAGGGTGGGGTTTGAAACACCCTCATTTTTTTGCCAAGGCTCTTGTGGCTAAGGGGATTTGGAATATTTTAAAGGGTGGAGGGATTTGGGTCAAAGTGGTCTCACATAAATATATATATCCTCTTCCAATCGAAGAATGGTTCAGGACTCTTCATAAATTGACTAGAAATGTCTCATCTATGTGGAGAGATCTCATTAATGCTTTTAAGGTAATTAATTCCATATTGTTATTACTGTGATAGAAACTTAGGAATGGTAAGAAGATCTAACTCGACCAAGACCCATGGATTGGTTGTATAGTTGTTCACGGGCTTCCAAATCCAATGATTGGTTTTCTCAAGAATCAAGGGTTGATGTTCTTAAGTCAGATAGGTGTTAGTATTAATCTCAATTCTATAATCAAATATGGATGAGGGCTAAGGACTTGGCCTTTGAAGATGAAGTTAGAATGACCCGGGATAGATACATTAAATATCTACAAGATTGCCATATATTCTTCGGGGATAGAGTAGGCGAACTGGTATGGTATAGGAATGAAAATGGTGGATCCTACAACCCCAAGCAAGGATACATAGTCATAAGAGAAGAATATGATCACCCACAACCTCAATGGTGGAACTTTGTGATATGGAACATGAACCGTCCTATTAAAATGAAGTTGTTTTTGTGGTTGTTTTTTCATAAAATGGTGCCTATCTAGGAAATAATGCTTAAGAGATACTGCATTGGGATAAGCCGGTGTCCTTTGTCAAGAATAGCATTGAAAATTTAGAGCATCTATTATTCATTGCCCATATAGTGCTAGGATGTGGGATCATGTTTCTTTGATTAAAGGGGTACATTTCATTTGGAATAGTTTGTATTTACAAGATGATTTTCATTCATGGACCAACAATAAGGACTACAAAGACTTCCTAGCTCTTCCAGCTTTAATGATCTGTAGTTTGTGGTTGGAAAGGAGCAAGACCATCTTCAATGATAACATCATTGCTCCAGAAATATATGCCAATAAATGTTTGGCTACTCTTAGTATGTTCCCACAGGTTAAAGGACCTCCAAAGTTGAGAAGCTTGGAGGTAGAAGATATTGATAGATCTGGTAGTTGGTCTTATTTTGATGGAGATTCGCAGGGCCATCCTATTAGGGGAGGTGTTGGAGGAAATGTTTATGTATATGATCTACATTGGATTACGTTTGCAACATGTTTGGGGCCTTGTACCAACAATACAACATAAATGGTGGCTTTAAAAATGACTATGCATATTGCTTTATCCAATGGCATCGAGAAGTAACAGGTGTTCGGTGACTCACAATTGGTTGTGCACTGGATGAGAATGAAATGCCCACCTAAGAATATTTATCTCCTTACTATTTATGACTAGTTGATTAGGATTTCTGGAAGGTTTCAATTCATCAGTTTTCAACACATATTTAGAGAAAGAAACTTCCTGGCTGACCAGTTATCCAAACAAGTCCTAAAGGTGGTAGCAGGCACTTGGCATCAATGGAAACAGATCAATGACAATATTATAGAACATGATCCAAGACCATTTCCACATTTCTAGTTTGAATGTTGGTTTTCACCCGCCGTAATAGTCACTTTTGAAGATTTCCAACTGCTATAAAAAGATCATATGAGGTCTAGAGAACATTTTTTGTTTTTATAGTTGAATACAATCATAACTTATAAATGTATGTAATTTCCTTTAGAGAGCAGTTATTTATAACTGTTTTATTGTGGGAGGTTGTAGGTTAGTGACATAAAGTCTCTTTTTGGTACTCTTCCAATGAGATACAACTGCTTTTTGTGGTAAGCCATAGATTACCAAAGTATTTTAAATGCCCCACTATGGTGAAGTTATGAAAGTCAAGACTTTGTTTTATTACAAATTAATGAAAGATGAAAGAACAAGTTTAATGCTTAGAGTTAGTTGGCTTTCGATCTAATAATTTGTAATGAACAGAGTAGCATATCCATGCAGGATGTGGCAGCTTATGAAGGAGAGAGCGTGAATAACTGTTGGAAACTCGGTGGCTTTATGGTATTCCAAACACCATGAAATGAAACGAATCCTATGAGAATCATTCCCATTTCAAAATTCCAAAATATTTTTGGAGCGACCCGAGGACTTGGAGTTTTTGTCTATAATGTAATTTTTTCAAACAGTGACTAATTATCCATGCCATACGTGCTTTTCAAGAGAGAGAATGGCTTAGGTATTGTGTCAGGGTTTTAAATGTGGTATTAACAACTTTTTTCTAATACCAAGAAGCTCGATGTCGGCTTCGCAATAAGACCCTTGATCTATCAACCAATGGCATGGAAGATAAATGGGCTGAAATACTTGATAAATGGATTGAAATTTTTGAAAACTTTGGACAATTTCAACACATAAAATCATGATTATGCAAACTTTGCTTAAAATTAAAAAATGAAGGCAAAGTAATAGGTGGTTAACATGATCTAATAAATGGTCAAGGCCCAATCGAATGCAAGATATACCATGCATGTCTGCAGGTATAATAATAAGTGGGAGTTGCAAATAAACAAGTCCCTGCATTTTAACTAAGATAGTCCCATCATTGTCGACATGCACGGCACGGGTGGAGAAGATTTACAACCATACGAGCTGACAAGAAAATGGGTAATTGCAACTTGGTGATGTATAAAAGATTCGATAGCATGGTTGCCAAAACTAATTCCATCATTTTAATTTTTATTAGCTATGGTTGTGAACATAGTAGCCTAACTATGTTGCAATCTTATATTTATATGATATAGTAGCTAAACTACAATGTTCCCATTGAAATGTTATACTACATAATTATATCTTAAAGCAATGTGTGAGGTGAACACTGATATTTGAATGCTTCAATATAAAGATTGAATATGTGCCCAAATATTTGAAAGTGCCACACATTATTAAGCAATTATAAATAGAGTTTTTGCGTTACACCTTCTTATTTGTTGGGTTTATGTGTTTTTATAGCGGTAGGGCACTTGTAAATGGTAGTAACTATTAAGCACCAAGAGGGGGTTGTCACAATTTAAAAACATTGAGGCACGAGGCTCATTCCATGTGTTCATGCTTAAACAATTTTGACATTTAAGCATTATGTATTAGTTACCATGAGCTATATTTAGTGTTCAAATTCCATGCATTCAAACATTATCAAAATAGCATTAATTGTTTTAGTCTTGAGTCTTGTAGGCCTACATGTTTAGAAATTAGTACCTTGCACCCCAATGTTTAGTTTCTAATAAGAAAATACAGTTCTTGAAACCCCACAAGTTATATCTATGCAAAAGTATTGGGCTTGAGACATTAGAATAGATAGGGAGAAATGCGAATTCAACAAGTAAAAACTCCAGGCGAGTTAGGTACATTATATTTATTCAAAGTTCTCAGGTTTGAGACATTGGAATACATAGGGAGAAAGGCAATTGTTGTCCTTTCCTACAACACGTAGCACTTGTTATGCATGGTCTTGATAACTGTGACACTAGAACACGTGCATGTCAAATTGAACATTGGTTTCATTCCATGTTGCCTCATGTTTCTCGACAAGGATTAACCTAATATAGTTCTCAAATGCTTTGTAGATAATATATATGGGCTTCCCTAAGCCGATGAAACAACTATAACTTTCACAATTCCAATTTGACCACAACTTCCACTACCATAATGAGTACACATAACCAAATTCACTGGTGGGAAGTGAGTTGGTTAGTCAAGACACAATTGCAAAAATGGTTCAAGTTGATATTTCATATGTTGATGCACTTAAGTAGTGGGTGAGTGTGATTTATGTATGTGTTTATGCTAGTCATTTGCTTGGGCCACGAATTTCTTTAGCAAGGACCTACACTCACAACCAAAACAAAAATGACTATACATTCAGGCTTAGTTATAATAATGCGATGCTTAAGAATCCAAATAAGAAAATTAGTTACAAATGGATAACTATTTGATTTCAAAGGTGAAACATTGAATCTCTTACAGTTGATTTTGACCCTAGTTTCTTGAACAATTTGTTGAAAACTAAAAAGATAAAGCATGGCAAATTTTGGGTCACATAGATGTGCTAGTCCACTACAACACAAATGAAACTACTATTTACAAATCTTCCTCTTTCAAAAATTGATTTTTTGGATTGCATGAAAACTGACAATATATGTGAGCTCAAATCTTTAAGCCTAATAATAAGTATGATTGTCCCTTGAAATTCAATTCGATTTCAATAATTTGTAAATGTTTTTCAATTTAAAATGCATCCATTGTATATTGGTTGCATCTCATTGTTGGAGAAAGCATTGAAGTGGATGAGATGAGCAACGTCAACTAAGCACAAATAAATGCAAACCCACTTGTTAAAAGTTATATTAAAAAATAAAACTTATACAAAAAATGTCAATTAAAATATAATAGCACATCACCAAAAATAACAACTAAAACATAGCACACTCTTGACATAGAATGCCAACCTTAGAAATGTAACACTACTGCCACAACCTTAGGATGCCATAAATACAACACTCATAAATCATACATTCCATACAATTCCTAGCATTAAAACTTGGGCATAGAGTGCTCGGGCATGGAGCACTCTATGAATGGTTGATCATTCTTCTATTAATGTTAGAGCTAATGGCAACATTAATTCCATTTACAATATTGAATGTGAATTAACTTGGCAATGCCTTAATTGAAAAGTAGAAAATGCCAAAAGAAATAAAAGATACATTGACTTGAAATTAAATTAAATTAAACTACAAATTATTTGATTGGTTTACATATAATAATAATAAAAATTTGGAAAGAACAAAATTTCAAAAATAAATAAATTATAAAATAGAATAACACAAAACTTTAAATTTATTTATTTTATTGATTTATTAATTTTAAATTAATGCTAATAAAAAAATAAAAAAAATGACATGCAAACACATTTATTCATATATGTTACCTTAAAAAGCATGAACTAATAAAAACAAGAGTTGCATGCAGCTTAGTCTTTGCCTTTTAGATTAGAAAAACACAAGATAGTTCAAACATAAATTATTCAAAATTATTTATAAATAATATAATTTGATGTGATTACTTGAATTCAATGATGGTCAATATCATATTCTTATGGTTTGAGGTCGAGGCATAATATGATGATCTTCCATGGGGCAAGATATTTATTTGGGTCCATTCTCATCTAGACTAATGATCAAACCAAGGCATAATATGATGATGTTGCATGGGGCATGATATTTATTTGGGTCCATTCTCATCTAGACTAATGAGCCATTGCATAGACAATACTTTCTATGTTGGGATTTTGTCACACATGCATACTATCCTTACTTCTTTGTGTTCTATTCTTGAATTTAGTGAGAGTTTTCTTCTGTCATATGTTAGGTGTGGTTTCCCACACAAAATGCTTCTATGCTTCTATTATATTATAGTTATAGTAATTGACTTGGTTAGTTAGAACTTTCTCCTGTCATATGTTGGGTGTGGTTTCCCACACAAAATGCTTCTATTATATTATAGTTATAGTAATTGATTTGGTGGAGTCAAGACATATATTACCTTTGTGTTCTATTCTTGAATTTAGTGAGAGCTTTCTTTGTCATATGTTGGGTGTGGTTTCCTACACAAAATGCTTCTATTATCTGATAGTTGTAGTAATTGATTTGGTGCAGTGGAGACGATTATCTTGGGTTTTCAACACTACATTTTGATGTTGGGAACCATAGTCATGGTTCCAACTTCTTGTTCCAGTGATGGTAGGAGATGATATAATTACCTCTTCATAAAAAATTTTGATTTTAGATTTGCTCTAGTTTTTTGGAACCTCAAGGTGATTATGTGGAATGCAGCCTTAATTGATTATTCATTTGAAACGATATGATAGGGTGGAGTGATGCTTACATTGTTATTTGTTGTCGGGATCAATATGATTCTATAGTTATTATTTGGAACACATTTACCTACAGTTGTTGGTGGTTCTTTTGCATTTACATAAATTATTCATCTCTCTGGAATATACTAGACAACAATATTGAGGTATGTTTGTGTAGATACCAATAAAACCTGATACAATACCTATGTTGTTTATGTTCAAGCTGCAAATTGACTGTGAACATTAGAAATTATGTTCTCATGAGGATTAAACTTAACATTACCAGGGCCACAACACTCTGTATCTATTCTTACAAAGATTTATTTTTACCATGCTATTTATCCTAAACCATGTTAGCTATCCAAGGAGCATTGATTGTTTAGCAAGCTTGCATACCATCCTCGATTATAACCAACATTTGGGTATCATTTATTTGTATGTCATTGCACTACCATCTTTAAAACACATCATAGGTCTTTTCACGTGCACTATATGAGATATCCACCATGGTTTCTAATTTGAATATCCTAGGGATTTGTTTTAGGTTTTCCAATCCACTTGGTATAACACCAAGTATAGCTTTGGTTCGACTGAATTTATTGTTTGAGGTGTGGTTTTCCTAGATTAAGTAGCAACAACTCAATGAAAATAATTAGTAGCACCTTTCCATTTAGACAACATTGACTCAATGCTTTTATCAAAATTTAACATTCAACAATAATCTCAAGATGTTAGTGCTTTGGACAAGTGTTGTTCATTTCTTGTCTGTAGTCCAAGAATTTATTGGATGATATATGGAATGGGATATTCATGTATATATGGAATGGGATATTCATGAAAAATTCTTTCCGCAGACTCCTCTGGCTTTTAATCTAATGTGTGGTTTTAAACATTAGAGGCCTCAAGTATTGATACCCATCTCCCACGTTTGCACTTAAGGTCCATAGAAGAGACTCCTATGCCTTGTCATTATTATAATATGCCAAGTATTATTCAAATGGATATGTTCACAGGCCTCAAGCATTGATACCCATCTCCAACATTTGCACTTTAAGGCCCATAGATCAGACTCCTCTACCTTGTCATGATTATAATCTGCGAAGTAGATTTGTTCAATACCATTGAACAATAACTAAGGGGTTAGGGGAACATAGTTGTAATAATAGATTGGACAATTTTAATGTAAACTTTTAAGTCTAACACCTTAGACCCTGGAAGTCAAAAACCCTAGTTATGCTTGATAGCAATGCCCTGAAAAAATATAACAAAAAGGAAAAGGGAGATCAACTAAAGAAAACAGTTGTAAGCAAGTTGATAAACTGAAATATTCAAAGCTAATACCTACAAGGTTGAAATGGCACATAATTGGGTTGAAGGATGGGACTGAACAAAGAATACCACATGCATAGAACATTGCAATCTTTTGGCCAAATCAAGATACACCATGTATTTTCCTAAATAGTGTATATATTCAGTGAATTGCACTTTAGCTACTACCTTGGTTTTCAACAAAAGGCTGGACTTTATATTCAAGACAATAAACATTAGAAATAGACCTTGTATCCTATTTCATACTATGGATATGAATAAAAATGAATAGTTCAGTGCAGTAATTTGATAAGCCCCTGTTGTGAATTTTGAATCCCAAACAAAGCATATAAGTTACATGTCTGAACAAAAAGGCTATCATGCATTAGTCTATGAGATCTTAGTTGTTGCATCTCCTTTTGCAGTCTTCTCTTCTTGTCTATAAGTGACTCATTACACCTACTCGGGATCTTGCGGTCCATTCCCATCTTCTTGAGCTTCGTTCTTAACCAAATTAACTGCATTTTAATTAATATAATAACATAAAACTGCTAATAAAATAAAATAAAATAGAGCTCCCTGAAGATCAAAACTTTGTTGAATGACAATTTTACATAAATTTTATTGTTTAAATTGCTCTTAAGGCTTGCATGCTAAATAATTTAGCATTCGATTAAAAAAGGGCTTTCAAATATTAATGTAGACATGTACGATACAACTTATCAATAAAGAGCACGTGCTAACCTTGCTCGTCCATTCTGGAATCACACTTCAACTTGTCGGGGGCAGAGATTCAATTGTTTGGCCAGAGCTTGCTTTTGATTTGGAAGAAAAAGAAGGCCCAAATCATGATGATAGAACAAACATATGAATCACAAACGAGAGAGCATTAAGTAGTATATAAGTAACATGGTTAAACTTATAGGTTTGGGGATCATGTTCTTGATGAAGGTTTCTTCCATAAATGTATATAGAATCATTATTGGATATAAAGTTACTAAATCAACTTTAATATCACAAAAATTAACATGTCACACAACTTACCCAAAAAATCAGAAAAAGGCATCTGGTGTTAGAGATAATGCAGAAATGCATTCAATGTTGTTTTCTAAACTTAGATTAGTCGTTCGACAGTTCCTAAGCTATAGTGTTAGGATATTTAGACACTTAGGAGTTAGTTAAGATCAACTTGTGTAATATATCCGTTAGGTAAAGTGTGTTTCTTTAGTATGCATTTGTAAATATTTAATCCAATGGTCACAATATGTTGTGATACGATGGCTTAACTTCTCTTAGATCATACCTACCCTTGATATGTGGCTTAACACCCGATTGGTCCATGATCTATATTTAAAGAGCATGGAGGGTCATTGGAAAGTTGATAGATTATGAGAAGCTCATTTGTAACTTTCTTTCTTTGCATAATAAATTGCTCCGTAGAAGTTATTTGGCCGGGGTCGTGGAGTGTTTCCCTCTCGAGGGTTTAAACCACGTCAAAACATCTGTGTGTTGATCTATGATCTGTTTGTGTGAAGTGGTTGCTCTTGGTGTTCGGTCTTTTGGGAGTACCCTGTGTACCCGAACATGGTATCAGAGCTTTTATGAAGAGCCGCTTCCGGTTATGATCTAGATCTTGAACTATTGTTGCCGAAACTTGGAAGAGTTTCTGGTTCTGGTATTTCTATGCATTTTTTGGGTTGTGGGAGGTGTTCCATTCCGTCTGGAGTGCCGTTTCCATTGGGAAATAGTTTTTGTTTCATCGAAAACGATTCGAAAATGGTTTCTGGTTGCTTCATAAACGCGTATTTCATCATACTTGAAGGTATAACGTTACAGTGACGCTTT
Organism: Larix kaempferi; assembly: GCA_027924585.1. Classification (NCBI taxonomy): domain Eukaryota; kingdom Viridiplantae; phylum Streptophyta; class Pinopsida; order Pinales; family Pinaceae; genus Larix; species Larix kaempferi. Next base: position 9,255,409 of record BSBM01000668.1, read on the forward strand.
TTTATTTTTATTTTTTTAAAATGTCTCATATTTTATCAGTTTTTATCATTAGATTTTTTTAAGTTTCGGATTGTTGCTTTCCCTGTCTGCGTATGCTCTTTGTTGTGCACCTTAAGCAATCTCGGCGAATCAGAAACAGAAAGGAAAAGGGTTTTTCTCGGCTACGTATGCTCTTTGCCGTGCACCTTGCACGATCTTGGCAAATCAGAAACAGAGAGAAAACGTAGACTTTCTGGGCAAGCTAACGAGATCTAACTCCACAAGCGTGGAAATTTTTTTTTTGTTTCGGTTTGTGGTGTGATTTGTAGGAAAAAAGGCAAACACGGAAACCGAGCAAGAAGAGTAAAAAAAACAAAAACCCCTTCCTCCTTCCCATATTTTACATAACTTTTAATCTAGTTCACTTGGTTCAAAGTTGCTTTATTCCTTAATAGGTCTTGAGTTCAAGTCTTAGGAAGTTACTTTTAAAAGAAAACGTTTATGCAATTTCTATTTTCAAGTTACTTTATTGTAAAAGTGCATCTCACTTAAATAATAAAAAATAAAATAAAAAGTGAGTCACTTAAGTTCTTTTTTCTTGCTGCACTATTTAAAGTAACATTATTGTAAAATTGAAATCACTTATTTTACAAAAGTGATTCACTTAAAGCAACTTTCTTGTAAAGTGATTGTCAAAGGTTCATCTTGGGAAGAAGGGGGTCATTTTTTTTAGCTGGTCATTATCTATCTGCCACGTCACTATTGGGGATATCTTCAACATTTTCTTTGATCAAGCATAACTTAATCATACAGAGTCCATTTTCAGTGTCGTTTTTTTTTAAACCACCTATTTTTTCGAGCTCTTTGCATCCAGACTATTGGTTTCTATTTTTACAACCATTAATTTACAAATATGGCCGCCCCTTGTGATATTCTACTTACCAGTTTCAACTCTTTCTCATGAAAATCTTTTATGGAGGATGTTCTACGAAGTAGAGGACTTTTCAAAATTACCTCAGGGAAAGAAACAGAACCCACTGATGACGATAAGAAAATAAAATGGGCAAATAGATGTGACGAAGCTGGTGGATTGATTGAGATGTCAATCTCTATTGATTTGTGATTCCACATATCTGGAATTGATGAACCTGATGCTGCTTGTGACAAGTTGAAATCTGTGTTTGGTCAACACAATGAAATTCGAGGTCACCAACTCGAAAATGAGTTGATTTCTTTAAATCCAAGTGATTTTTCATGCATTCAAGATTATTTATCTAAGTACAAAACAGGGTATTTTTTAAAGATTGTAATAGTATACCTAAGTATAGTATTCTAGGCGATTTTTTTGGATTGAAAAAATCATATATATAGACAGGTAAGCGAATATTAAATATCAAACATACAATTTTCTACTAAAATTTGTAAATTTTGGCGAATATTATAGTAAAAAACATATTTTATGTAAATATAGGCGATATTAGAGCTTAAAAATGACCAAATAACGAATTTATTTTTTGAAAAAATGCCCCAAAAATAGCCAATTGGCTAAATTTCGCCCCTAAAAATTACCCTGGTACAAAACTCTTAAACTCTTATGTGCAGAATGTAAGATTAAGAGGTAAGACAAGCAATGCATTTATCATATTATTTCCAAACTTGGACTTGCATATTCTGTTTTTGTATCTACATTTTACTCCATGAAAGAATCCTTGAATGCAACTAGCTATCAAGAGTCTAGTCTTGAATCCTTTTGTGATTCCTTGATTAGAGAGCAAGATAAACTCATCCATCTTGGAATAATCAACAATGCATATACATCTGGGAAAGCCTTATTGTCCCAACAGAAAGAAAAGTCCAAGCCTCCCAAAAAACAAAATTTTCGCAATAATAAGTCAAACAAGGGTCCCAAACCCTCTCAGTCAGCTCCTTCTTTAAAAAATGACAAAGGATCCAAGCCAAAAGACAAGAAGACTAAGCGTCATTGCAACTATTGCGGAAAAGATAATCATGATGAATCTAAGTCTTTCAAGAAGAGGGCAACTTTGGAAGCAGCAATGAAGAAGCACCACATCAGCCTAGATTCGCCTTCAGAATCTACCTTTCATGGACATGCACTTTGTGTTTCTGGGTATTCTTATAATGCATCTTCTTCTTTTACTTCAAATGAATGGCTCATTGATTCTGGAGCATCTTATCATATGGCTAAGGATCAAGCTATCTTTTCTATTATGCATGAATGTAACACCAAACAAATATTTGTTGGTGATGATATATCTCTAAGTGTTGTAGGAACTGGAACAGTTTCAATAGATAATGGCCATTTTAGTGATGTACTATGTGTTCCAATAATTTCCTGCAATTTGTTATCAGTCTATCAGATCACTCATTCTGGTGAAGGTAAAACTGTGACGTTTACACCTCACTAAGTTGTAATCAAGGATTTTAAAGATCCTCAACAGGTCCTAGCTACCGAAATTGTTGATGATATTACCAGGTTGTACAAATTTAACAACTTTGGGTCATCACCTTTTCCTTCAGTTTTTGTTGCTCATAGTGATAACTTGAGCAAACTTTGGCATGAGCAATTTGGTCACTTAAATTATCGCTCATTGCAACAACTATGTAAAGACAATATGGTAACAGGTCTTCCGATGGTATCTTGCAGGGATGGTGTTTGTTTCGGTTGTGTACTCGTAAAACATCATCGGGACAGTTTTGACAAACGTGCCTCTTGGCACACCTCGGTTCCCTTGGAGCTTATGCATAGTGACTTGTGTGGTCCTCTTCCATCTGCTTCCTTTTTTGGTTTCAAATATTTCTTAACTTTCATTGATGATTACACCAGACGCACTTGGGTTTATTTCCTAAAACTTAAGAGCGAAGTATTTAACATGTTCTTGGCCTATAAGGCCCTTGTTGAAAAATAATCTGGTCATCAAATTATTAAGTTAAGATCTGACAATGGAGGAGAATATGTTAACAAAAAGTTCACTACTTTCTGCACTAAACAAGGAATCCAACAACAACACACTGTTCCATATACACCACAACAAAATGGTGTTGCTGAATGGAAGAACCGCACTTTAAAAGAAATGGCTAATTGTATGATCCAATCTAAGGGACTAAGTCTTCAAATTTGGGCTAAAGCCATTAATTATGCAAATTACATGGTTAATCGCACCCCCACTAAAGCTTTACAGGGTATCACACCGGAAGAAGCATGGAGTAAAACTAAACCTGATGTAAGTCACTTCCGTGTATTTGGTAGTGAAGCATGGGCTCACATTCCGGATGAAAAACAGAAAGCATTGCAGCCTAAAAGTGAAAAGTGCATATTTGTTGGATATTCTGAATATGTAAGAGGTTACAGACTTCTTCAACCGCATTCTCATGATGTAATCATTATAAGAGATGTTAAATTTGATGAAAATCTCTTGGCCTGCGAGCCTAACTTGGCGATTGTGCCATCTTTGACCTGCGAGCCTGATTCGACGATTGTGCCTTCTTTTTCTTCCAACTTCCTTGACAGGTTTCCAACTCCAGTTTCTAATGATGACAGTGAGGATGAAAATCCACCTCCGCCTGCTCATGTTCCTCCAGTTGCACCAGCACAAGTGCTTCCTCGATGGGTCCATTCAACATGTGAAGCAGCTTGTGATCTTACCGGTGATCCTAGAGATCAACGTTGAACACGTTTTCAGTTTCAGCGAGCCTCTTCTCTTTTGGCTCAAGTTTTCGAGAATCATGATCCATAAACCTTTGCAGAAGCTTCAAGAAATCCATATTGGGATGCAGCTATGGATGAAGAATATCGTTCCTTAATGACGAATGATACTTGGGATCTTGTACCTCTTCCAAAAGGAAGAAAACTTGTCAGATGTAAATGGGTCTACAGAACTAAGTATGCATCAGATGGAAGTGTTGCAAGACTTAAGGCAAGGTTAATTGCCAAAGGTTTTTCCCAAGTTGAAGGGATTGACTACAATGAAACCTTTTCTCCTGACGCATAAATGAACTCCATCGGCCTTGTTCTTTCCCTTGCAGCCTTACATAACTGGGAAGTCCATCAAATGGATGTCAAGTCTGTCTTCTTACATGGTAATTTACAGGAGGAAATTTACATGGAACAATCTCTTGGATATGTTCAGAATAACTCTAGCCTTGTCTGTCGCCTTAAGAAATCCGTATATGGCCTTAAGCAAGCTCCTAGAGCTTGGTATGCCAAAATGGATAGCTTTCTCCTTGACACTAGTTTTCTAAATGCCATTCTGACCCTAATGTCTATACCAAGAAAGTAGGAAACCATCTCATCATACTTGTTCTATATGTTGATGACCTTATTCTTATTGGTAGTGACCCTAAGCTTATAACCCATGTGAAATCCAGTCTTAAGCAAAATTTGAAATGTCAGACTTAGGACATTTGCATTATTTTCTTGGTCTCCAAGTCCTGCAAACCAAAGAAGGAATCTTTCTTTCTCAGTCTAAGTATGCTTGTGACCTTCTTCGTCACTTTCACATGGAAGATTGTACACCAGCCCCTTCTCCCTTCCAGTCTGGAGTCAAACTTTCTGCCACTTGTACTTCACCTGAAGTAGATGCCACCTTGTATCGTCAGCTTGTTGGTAGTCTCTTATACTTGACTCATTCCCATCCTGACCTTTCCTTTGTCGTTGGTCGTGTTGCCCATTATATGCAAACACCTCATGAAAGTCACTAGAAAGCAGCTAAAAGAATACTTCGATATATTCGAGGTACAATTCAATTTGGGATTCATTACAATACAGGGGGGAACCTTTGGTTTCACTGATTCAGATTGGGCCGACGATCTTGATGATCGAAAGTCTACTGCAGGTTATGTTTTCAGTCTGGGATCTGGACCTATCACTTGGGCTTGTAAGAAACAACAAGCTCTTGCTCTTTCTTTAGCAGAGGCAGAATATCGAGCCGCAGTTAATTCCAGTCAGGAAGCTTTATGGCTTCGACAGATCCTTTCAGAGTTTGGATTCGAGCAGCAGCAACCTACTACACTTTGGTGCGATAATCAAAGTGCCATCAAGCTTACCAAAGATCCAGTCCTACATCAATGCAGCAAACAGATTGAGCTACATATGCACTTCATCAAAAATCTGGTTCATGATCGTGTTCTTGAAGTGCTCTTTTGCTCTACAGATGATCAAGTTGCAAACGTCTTCACCAAGTCTCTTACAGAAGCGAATTTTTCTAAACTTCGATCTATGTTAGGAGTTCAAGAATTTGTCATTAAGGGGGGATAGGCTCTAATGCCTCCTTCCTTCTCCTAATAGTGTGACTTTTGTAAATCCTTCAATCCTATCCCAAGTTGTTCTTAAGGGGGGATGTTAGGATATTTAGACACTTAGGAGTTAGTTAATATCAACTTGTGTAATATATCCGTTAGGTAAAGTGTGTTTCTTTAGTATGCATTAGTATGCATTTGTAAATATTTAATCCGACGATCACGATATGTTGTGATCCGACGGCTTAACTTCTGTTAGATCATACCTACCCTTGATCTGTGGCTTAACACTTAATTGGTCCATGATCTCTATTTAAAAAGCATGGAGGGTCATTGGAAAGTTGATCGATTATGAGAAGCTCATTTGTAACTTTCTTTCTTTGCATAATAAATTGCTCCGTAGAAGCTATTTGGCTGGGGCCGTGGAGTGTTCCCCTCTCGAGGGTTTAAAACATGTCAAAACATCGATATGTTGATCTGTGATCTGTTTATGTGAAGTGGTTGCTCTTGGTGTTCGGTCTTTTGGGAGTACCCTGTGTACCCGAACATATATGATATGATCCTTTCTTCTAGGATCTAGTTTGTTTGGTGTTTACCTATTTATGTAAGTTTCATTTCAGTAATACAATGAGTTTGGTGTATACCTCTCTTGTTTGTGTGAGAGCCTTTGCGCTCTGCTTGTTCCTCTTCCTCTGATCGTCTAATTTGGTATCAGAGCCTGGTGAGAGCTGAGAGCTGGTGGTGGTGGATAGGAGGACGAGTTGTTGCGTGAGAGATGGCTGAAGGAGATATCACATCATATGAAGTATATCGTTGCCCAATCATTTTTTGAAGTAGACACAGCCTGAGAGGGTGATCACTGCCCATCCTATGTTGGTGCCTGCGTTGCCTGCTACCGGTGAAGGACTCACAATTTTTTTTTGGGGGGGAAAGATCATTGAGAGATCATTGCCAGTAAATTGCCGATTGCTGATCGTGAAGTTCAATCGCTGCTAGCAAATTGTTGTTTGTTGTGCGTGGAAGACTTAGAAGCCGTCTTTGTTTGTTGTTGTATCCCTGAGCATCGATTGGCCATAGCATGTGGGAGGGAGCTGTGTCATTGCTTCCTCGAATAGAACTTATGGAGAGGTTGAGCAAGAATAAAATATCGGCATGTGTCATTGCTTCGCGTGGAGGTAATCTGGCCGGCACAATTGGCATGGAGGTGAAGTGCGCCAAGCGCATTTCGCATGGAGGTAAAGAGTGATGATACACCAATTCCTGACCGGCGCAAGTTACTAGTTTGCAAGGTGTGGCTGGCATTTTGGTTCTCTGGATCAGCCATGGAAGGTAATATGGCAAATTCTCTTGCTGATTCTTATATCATTGAAGCGTCCAAATTAAATGGAGATAATTATGTTAATTGGAAATTCAAGATAATCACCATACTCGAGGCACTTGATTTATGGACAATTGTGAAAGGAGATGAGCAGAAGCCCTCAGATACGTTGTCCATCTCAGACTAGAATTTCCAGGAAGTTCAAGCAAAGGTAACACTTCGAATGTTTGTAAAAGACAATATTATTCCTCATATCAGAGATTGTAAGACGTCTAAAGATACCTGGAACAAACTCAAAGGTTTGTACAGAGTTTGGTGTATACCTGAAAAGTTTGATGGCACACATATTTATGACTAATGTAATGAGTGTCATGGAACCATTGAATTATGATCAAGCCAAAGATAAAGAAGAATGGGTGAATGCAATGAATGAGGAGTATAATTCTATTATGAGAAATAAAACTTGGGAATTAGTAGAATTTCCCAAAGATAAAGTACCCATAGGATCTAAATGTCTGTTCAAAGCTGATGGTAGTATTGACAAACTTAAGGCAAGACTAGTTACAAAGGGTTATTCTCAACAAGAGGGAATTGATTTATGGACGATTGTGAAAGGAGATGAGCAGAAGCCCTCAGATACGTTGTCCATCTCAGACTGGAATTTGCAGGAAGTTCAAGCAAAGGTAACACTTCGAATTCCTGTAAAAGACAATATTATTCCTCATATCAGAGATTGTAAGATGTCCAAAGATACGTGGGGCAAACTCAAAGGTTTGCATGAGACGTATGATTCAAATAGAATTTTGTTTTAAAAGAATAAATTATTATCTGTCAAGATGGAAGTGAATGAATCAATAACTAAGTATCTTTCCCACATCAAGGATTTAAGAGATAATCTGGGTGATATTGGCGAAAAAATGTCCAGTATTGATTTGGTGACTATTACATTAAAAGGTTTATTGCCAGATTATCAAGTGTTCATCTCAGCGCTTGCAACAAGACAGACCCCTCCTACTTTTGCAGATCTCGACGGAATTCTTCTACAAGAAGAAGAGAGAATGAAGATTTATGAGCCAAAAACGCAGACTACAGATCGGGCACTGATGGCAAGAAGCAGACACTCACACAGAGGAAATCATTGGAACAGACACAGAGGCAAGTTTCATACAAGACATAGAGGTATGAGACACACTAACTCTAATGTTAATAAAAATGTTGAATGCCATTACTGTGGCAAATCAAGTCATATTGCTAGAGACTGTTTTAAAAAGAAGAATCATGAGTCCAATCACAGATATAGAAAGCACAATGGAAATTATGTGAGAAAAGACACCCCTGATGTTAATGGATTTAAAAATATTAGATTGTTTATATCTGAAACTGCCCTGTCTGCTGAAACAGATGATGAGAGTGCATGGTTTATAGATTCAGGTGCTTCTACCCACATGTCCTGTAATAAAGAGTTTGGTGTATACCCAAAAAGTTTGTTTGTAAAGAGTGGTATGATGAGTATCATGAAAATTCTGATGGCACACATATTTATTTAGGTGATAACAAGTCACATAAGGTCCAAGGTTATGGAGTGATAAGCGTAAATTTTCCTGATGGACAACTTAAACAGATTCATAATCTGATGTATGTTCCCCGGCATCAAAAAGAATTTAATATATGTTTATGTTATCACTGATAATGACATGAAAGTAGAATTTGGTAAATATAAGTGTCATGTTAAGGATGTCCAAGATCATTACAGGGTTATAGCTACAAGATCGAGAATTGGAGGTTTGTACAAGCTGGATGCAGTAAAGGGTAGTCATCAAGCTTTGGCATCTTCAGTTGTATCGAATGTCGAATTGTGACATCAAAGGTATGGGCATCTCAATCACAACGACCTTATGTTATTGAAGAAAAAGTCTATGGTTGAAGGTCTTCCTGTTATCAAAGATGGTCATATAGAATGTGTTGCATGTGCACTTGGAAAACAACATAGAGAGGAATTTCCTAATCATGAAGAAAAGAGACAAACTGAATTGCTTGAGATAATTCATACTGATGTTTGTGGACGTATGCAGACCAGATCACTTGGTGGTGCTTGGTATTTTCTCATATTTGTTGATGCAAATCTAGGTTCACTTGGGTATACTTCATAAGAAGCAAAGGTGATGTCTTTGAATACTTCAAGGAATTCAGGTCCAAGGCTGAAAAGCAGACAGGTAAATATATCAAAATTCTCAGATCGGATCAAGGTGGTGAGTACACTTCTGGAGCATTCAAAAGATACTGTATAGACAATAGAATCCAACATCAATTCACCGTGCCTCATACACCTCAACAAAATGGAGTTGCTGAGAGGAAGAACAGAACACTGGTGGAATGTGCACGTAGCATGCTTCAAGGTAAAAACATTTCCAATGGTTTTTGGGATGAAGCCATTAATACTGTTGTATATTTAAAGAACAGGAGTCCAACAAAGAAATTAAATCTTCAAACACCTTTTGAAGTTTTTCATGGCTATAAACCAGAAATTAGTCATTTAAGAGTATTTGGTTGTAGGGCCTTTGCACACATCCCTAAAGATGATAGAAGAAAATTGGATGCAAAATCTATTGAATGTGTCTTTGTTGGCTACTGTGATGATCATAAGGCATACAAGCTATTTCATCCTAGTTCACACAAACTGGTTTCAAGTAGAGATGTTGTGTTTCATGAGAATACATATATAAGTAACAGGTTGAATAATTCCGATGAAAGGCAGATCTCAAAGGACAATGTCAAAATAGATCAAATTGTTCAAAAAGTGCAGGTACAGCAATAGGTTCAGGAACAGGGGGATTCCATGAGTGATACAACCTCAGATGAAGAAACAACAGAAGCCTGAAGAATCATGGATGGAACTCCAACGGGTATTGTGGTGCCTAGAAGGTAAAATCGACAAACTCAACCTCCTGTAAAGTTTAGAGATTGTGCTTTGATGACTAATGTAATGAGTGTCATAGAACCATTGAATTATGATCAAGCCAAAGATAAAAAATAATGGGTGAATGCAATGAATGAGGAGTATAATTCTATTGTGAGAAATAAAACTTGGGAATTAGTAGAATTGCCCAAAGATAAAGTACCCATAGGATCTAAATGGCTGTTCAAATCTAAGTTCAAATTTGATGGTAGTATTGACAAACTTGAGGCAAGACTAGCTGCAAAGGGTTATTCTCAACAAGAGAGAATTGATTTTGAAGAAACATATGCACCGGTAGCTAAATTAAACACAATCAGATTGCTTGTTACATTAGCTACAAAATAGAATTGGAGAATACACCGGTTAGAAGTTAAATCTGCTTTCTTGAATGGTGATTTAAAAGAGGGAGTGTATTTAGTTCAGCTTGAAGGTTTTGTGCAGAAAGGTCAAGAGCATCTTGTTTGTAGATTGAAGAAAGCTATCTATGGATTGAAACAGGCCCTTAGGTCGTGGTATATAAAGATTGATTCCTTCTTTAAACAACAAGGGTTTATGAAAAGCAAAAATGATTCAAGCCTATATATTAAGAAAGATAAAGAGGAAAATGTTTGCTTGATATCTTTATATGTTGACGATCTCATTATTACAGGTGGAGCATATCAGTTGATTGCAGATATTAAAAGTCACATGTCTCAGGAATTTGAAATGAAAAACCTTGGTGATTTGCATTATTGTTTAGGAATTTCATTTTGGAGAGAGGTTGGTAAGACATTGATCACTCAAAGCAAGTATGTAAGGGAAATCCTTAACAGGTTTCATATGAGTGAATGCAAAGCAGTATCAACCCCTTTGGATCAAAATATGAAATTGTACAATAATGATGGATCTAAAGAAGCAGATGGTACTTTGTATCGTCAACTAGTGGGAAGTCTAAACTATCTCACTACTACAAGGCCAGACATATCATATTCAGTTAGCATCCTTAGTCAATTCTTGGCTAAGCCATGTGAAACACATTGGAAAGCTGCAAAACAAGTCCTAAGATATTTAAAAGGAACAATTGATTTTGGTCTTTTATATACTGATGCATTTGATGTTCAGTTGGCAGGTTATTCTGATTCTCACTAGGCAGGGAATCCTGATGACAAAAAATCTACTTCTGGATATGCTTTTCACATTGGTTTAGGACTTGTGTCATGGAGCAGTAAGAAACAACCAATTGTTTCTTTGTCATCCACAGAAGTTGAATATAAAGCATTGACCAGTGCTACTTGTGAAGCCATTTGGTTGAGGCGCATTCTTGAAGATGTTGGTACAAAGCAAGAACAAGCTACCAGAATTCAGTGTAATAATTAGAGTTCAATCAAGTTGGCACATAATCCAGTCTATCATGCCAGATCCAAACATATTGAGCTGCAACATCACTTTGTGAGAGAAAAGATTGAGTCTAAAGAGATTGAATTGACTTATTGTAGTACAAGTGAAAATGTTGTTGATATTTTCACCAAACCAGTTGGAAGAATTCATTTTGAGGATCCTAGAAACAAACTTGGTGTTGTAAATAATCCATTTATCCATTAAGGGAGGTTGTTAGAGATAATGCAGAAATGCATTCAATGTTGCTTTCTAAACATAGATTAGTCGTTCGACAGTTCCTAAGCTATAGGATCTGATCCTTTCTTCTAGGATCTAGTTTGTTTGGTGTTTACTTATTTATGTAAGTTTCATTTTAATAATACAATAAGTTTGGTGTATACCTCTCATGTCTGTGTGAGAGCCTTTGCGCTCTGCTTGTTCCTCTTCCTCTGATCATCTAATTTATGGTTCTAAGAGTTGGCTCTAGTATACAATTAAGCAAGATAGTATGCACATGATGTAATATTTTTTGTTTTTAGTGAAAAAAGATAATCATTGAGTGCTTTTGTGTTTATCTCGAGCACTCTCCAACTGTTTGTAGAGATGAACATTCTACATAGCACACCACAAACTACATACTACACTGGTTACTCTACCCTTAGCATGTGATTGCACACATCCAATTAAGTAAAAATACCAATAAACCATCCCATATAAAATTGCATCATGTGCTTGCTCATGATGGTGGATTCCTAATAAAAGCATTGCTAGTTGGAGAACAAAAATTGCTCATGTGGATATGCAAGAAGCAAGATGAACAGTACAAGACCTAATTATAAATGGTTTAAGTAGTATCTGTGATCACTGATCAAGGACTATAATCCTGGAGAACAATGATCTCTACAGAACATGAAATGTTAAACACCAAACAGGTTGAATAATTATAACCAATGTTATCAAACTCGGCCAAGTCTGACCAACTTTTGACCTAAACCAATCTGAACCAATCATTGACTCAGCTAGAGGCCAAGACAACATCCATCTCAACACGAATCAGTCAAACCAGCAGAAAACCTGTGACTTAGTTGAGTCAGCGCCTGATGACACAGATACCTACCCATGCGGTCCAAGATGAAAAAGGAAAAACATTCAGAACAAACAAACAAAAAACCATGTCCGGAATAGTTTTAATTTTAATTCTTAAAGTCACTGTAATTTAAGTATTACAATCATTGGATTCAATTTTAACATTACAAGTTAAAGGTGAAACCCCCATCCTATACAATTTAGTAATGGGATCAGACCCATCAGACCTTATGAAGAGAAAGTAGAATATGAGCATATTTTCAGCTAAAACAGACTTACCAAATTTCAGCAGATATGCAAAGTAGAACACAGTAAACCCCTATCCATGATTCCATTGTTTCTCAAGACTGGAATCTGGATAGACTGATAAACCCTGAAAACTCGGAGGAAGCTTTTAGCAGGATGAACCACTCAATCCAACAGAGGTGGATTAGTCAGGTTGGACCTTCAAGAGCAGCCCCTCAATAACGGAGTACAATAGATGCAGAGATTGATCCAGAGCGCATTCCTGAGGATTCTGCCTATGTTGATGATCTTGTTGACTCATGAATAATGACTGACATAATATGTACTCATTATATTATAGTTTGATGACTTTTGGACTCTAGAGGGCATTGACAGCCTCAATGTATATGTATTTACTATTATGTCTTGGAAATTTAAATTTGTGTATCTCATATTGTTTATGTATCTCAATGTAATTTTCCCTATTTGCACCCTTACACGCAATATAAATCAACAAACTTAGATATTTGGTGTCTAACTGTTTGTGTTTACATTGATATCCATTAATATATTTTTTTAATTTCAATTTGAGTATTTAATGTATATGTTATTCAGCCAAGTCGAAAACAGAGTCCAGGTCAAGTCCGAGATGAATCATAATTTGAGGCCATTGTTTATCAATATTGGAATATGGATGGACTGATAAATGTTGAAAACTCAAAGGAAGCTTTTAGCTGGATGAACTTGAACCACTCCACCCATCAGAGGTGGACCAATCAAGTTGGACCTTCAGGAGCAGCCCCTCAATAACGGAGTACAACATATGCAGAGGTTGATCCAAAAGGCATTCCTGAGGATTCAACCTGTGATGATGATCTTGATGAGCCATGACTTGTGACTCATCACATAATATGCACTCATTAGATTATAGTTTGATGACTTTTGGACTCTTGAGGGCATTTACAACCTTAATGTATGTGTATTTGCTATAATGTCTCTGGACTTTAAATTTGTGTATCTCAGATCGTTTATGTATCTCAATGTAATTTTCCCTATTTGCACCCTTACACGAAATATAAATCAACAAACTTAGATATTTGGTGTATAACTGTTTGTATTTACATTGATATCCATTAATATATGTATTTTTAATTAAATTTTGAGTACTTAATGTATCTTTTATTCAGCCAAGTCGAAAACAAAGTCCAGGTCAAGTCCAAGCTGAATCATAATTTGAGGCCATTGTTTATCAAGACTGGAATCTGGATGGACTGATAAGCCCTGAAAACCCAGAGGAAGCTTTTAGCTGGATGAACTTGAACCACTCAACCCATCAGAGGTGGATCAGTCAGGTTGGACAAGGACCTTCAGGGGCAACCCCTCTATAGTGGAGTACACCAAATGCAGAGGTTGATTCAGAGGGCATTCCTGAGGATTTAGCCTATGATGATGATCTTGATGAGTCAGGGCTCATGACTCATCACATAATATGTACTCATTAGATTATAGTTTGTTGAGTTTTGGACTCTATACGGCATTTACAGCCTCAATGTATATGTATTTACTATTATGTTTCTAACCATTAAATTTGTGTATCTCATATCGTTTATGTATCTCAATGTAATTTTCCCTATTTGCACCCTCACATGCAATATAAATCAACAAACTTAGATATTTGGTGTATAACTGTTTGTATTTACATTGATATCCACTAATGTATATATTTTTAATTTAATTTTGAGTATTTAATATATCATTTATTCAGCCAAGTCAAAAATAGAGTCCAGGTCAAGTCCGAGCTTAATCATAATTTGAGGCCTCTCCAACTTCCAAGTCTAAGTCAAGCTATTAGAACTACGGAACCCAGAATAAAGATTAATCCCCATTATGTTAGGGGCTATGGCTTGAGTTTTGAAATATATGTACTTTCTTTTGCTAGACGTTTATATTACATCAATGAAAAATGTATTTAAATGGGTCATTTAGGCGGTAAGGAAGATTGAATAAATTTTAATTACAATGCACCTAGCGAGTGTTGTCATGGGTAGGTTAAGATCATTTTTAGCTAAACTCTGGCATGTGATATATTGAAATAAATTTCAGTTGAATAATCCACCAGGTGAATAATGGATGAACCTTACAATGGGGTTCTAGATGACCGATCGAATATAATTTTAATGTTAATATAATAAACAAAGTGATATATGCTAAACTTGATATTTTGTGATCATTTAAGTAGCGTACAGATAGTTTCCCTTCAAAAGGTAAGCAATCCAATCAATGATTTCAACAATAACACACCAATATGATGGTGGTGGAGTTTATTTAATTTAGATCAATTTTGATTTATCAAAACTGAACATAAATCACCATATACTCTGTCTCTATCTAAATATCCTGATTTGCATATAATCTGTCAAAATGTATTGATTTCTTGATAAGCAATTTGAGATTCATTCCCTCAATTTCCTGGGACAATTGGCCTCAGCCTAAGCTTTTATTATCCATGTTATGCCATTCTCCACCATTTCCCTGTAATAAACTGAATTGATTCTTTCCATAACAAAAATACTTCTTCAAATCTTTAATTTCAATTATCTAGGCTATAAGGTGGTATAAAATATTTGTGCACATCCCTGCGCTGTGAATCCACACAATTTGTGCATATTAAAAAAAAATATATTACTCTGTAAATAACCATAACCATATCTCTTTCGCGGATCCCAATTTCAAGATTTCTATCACCTTCAATATTTACTCAAAACTTTTATTTTAGTGGAAAACACACACATCAGTTAATGGAGAATACAACTATTAGTGATCAACACCAAAATCTCAACAGGTATTTTGGAATGGTAAAACTAAAACCAGATTATTAAGTCCATTACAAGGCACAATCCAGTAACGTTTTCAATTAGGATTTTGAGCCTAATTTCTTCAGTTTTTTTAGGATTTAATGGCCTTAATTTTTCACATCTACTATAGAATATATGTATTTCGTTGTTTGAACAAGTACTGTAGAATATATGTATTTTGTTGTTTGAACAATAAGATTGTGCAATGATTTGAAAACAAGTAAAAAATTCCATCTCAATATCCAAGACAAAACTGCCAACTCCACTATCATTTGGATTATGTTAGAAAAAAGGACCAAAATGTCAACTCCACTGTCATTTAGATTATGTAAAAAAAATGATGTACAGAGCCAACATTCTCTTCATAGAAAGATGAAGCAAACTTCTACTCAAGGTGGTAGGTAGGTTAAAACCTTTTAGGGAAAATAATATAGAGAGTAAGTCCATGATCATCAAAACATCCAAGTAAGATCGTAACAAAGCAATTAAGTAAATGGGTTTAAGTTCATGTAATATTCGCACCTCGAAAACCAAATGTAAAGAAGATTACTGCTCAAAATCGAAATCAGGCATATTTGAATTGCAGTATTCATATTCTTCTAACATAATCCAAATATAGTACAGAGTTCGAATAGGAATGACCTGTTTGTAAATGGACGGCCAACCAAGGCAATGATAAAGAGGAAATATGTGATAGGAAATCCAACCAAACCTCCAATTGAATCTAAATACAAGGTGAATAAGAGGAAATTCGTAGATGGAAATGTAACCAAACCCAAAACACTACAAACTAGGAAACAATTTGAATATATATACAACATTGAGGAACCAAACCCAAAACACTACAAATGAGGAAACAATTTGAATATATATACAACATTGAGGAAATAATTTGAATACAAATAGATAGGATAAACCAGATAACAAAACATAGACACTTCACTTGTGAGCTTAGTGATCTCATTTTCAAGTTACTTGGTCATCATAAGTAAAATAATAAATCTAAAATACTAACCACGTATTATATTGATTGAAAAGTTAAATCACAACACATCAAGCCTATCATAGAAGAGTTTAAGTTGTTAATATACGTTATACTTCATCAACATATCAATATCCAAGAACTATATTGAAATTTTAACAACCAATCTCTCTACAAACATTGTTTATGCATAGAATCCTCCTGCATCATTATTTATGCTTTTAATATATATTGTAAAGCGGCAAAAGTTGTCAACGGAAATGCAAATCCTCAACTGCTTCAACTTGTATTTTTACTCCAGCAAGAGTCAATCAACCTTTCTCTACATCCATCGATGATAGAAACTCTTATTAGTGATATTGAGGTAAAAAACAAGAAGGATATGCAAGTTATATTGTAAGGTAAAAATCAATATCTTCAAGGGATATGCAATTTATATATAATGTTAGGTAAGAAACAAGATCCTCAAAGGATATGCAATATGCAATTTATATTGTTAGTAATCGTGCAATTATGAAGGAAACACATACACCATAAATAATCATAAAAAAATGCATATTTCCATCATTCAAACATACACACAAAACAATAACAATATTAGAAAAATACCTAAAGACTAGCAATTACTAACTAATACTATACATCCCTTGCACACAATACAGAACATGACATTTCTAATATTGTAAATCCCTTTCCGGAAATTTAGACAAGGATATTAATAGTACTGTGCATCCCACTAAAATTATCAAAATATTGGCACCACTGAGATTACTAATGCTATACATCCCTTGCATGTAATACTGACAAGGACATTCCTAATACTGTACATCGCTTTCTTGTAATACAAACAAGGATATTGCTAATTGTACATCCCACTGAAATCATCAAAAGATTGGAAACAGTGAAATTACTAATACTGTACATCCATTGCAGGTAATATACAAACAAGGACATTACGATTACTATACATCCTAAGTAGATTCATACACCCCACTCAGAGTTTGCTCATTGCCCAAGCCATTTTAACTCCCCAAGGAGAGTTTACACTTTGGGAAAGCCATTTTAACTTGAACCATTGATGCAGGATTTGGCCGTAGATAAGGTTGTTGAAGCTGGGATTGGCCTCATCATGCTGTTGATTTAAAAAAAAAAAACTCCTCATAGTCAGACTCGGATTAGTCCCCAAGTCCCGACCGTGCAACAAAACCACAGTGGCAAATGCAGAATCATGAGATACAATCCAACTGTAGAAAATCCACCAAGGCTCTACAAATGTTCAAACTATTCAATAGAACTTACCTGTGGTTCAAAATTTTGAGCCAAAATTCACAATCCTAACTTAAGTCGATCTCAGATGCTCCAGCCTTCACCGCCTTCTGAGGTTGAAGGGATCGCCTCCTAAGGCCAAAGGGAGAGAAGCGGCTCCAACCACAACTCCATAGCTTCAACGTTTACTCTCGGGTCCAGACCAGTTATGGGGTTGCTTCTTTGAGTCCTCCACAACTTATTTTTGCTGGAGGTCGGTGGAGGTCGATCATGGTGAGCATGTCTGCCATTTGGCGAGGAATGGATTAGTAAATCAATTACTTACTGGACACCTGTGTCAAATAGTATTGCATAGTGTAACCTACCAATTCCAAAGTATGATTTATTTTATTTTATTTTTTATTTTTCTCTAATCCGTGCCAATGATAAAAATAGTCCCATCAAAGCTTTTCATCCAATCATATTTTGACAAATATGAAATAAATTTTAATAAAATTTAAAGTTAAATACAAAAATATTTTCAACCTTACTCTATCCTTTATAAATTGAATGTAATCATTCTAATTAATACCTAAAAGCGGAACATATAGTCTTTGCCTACGGCAGGGACTAATAATGGAATAATAATACACGAAAGGGTTTGATATTATTTTATTTATTTGATTGTATTTATATAGAGATTGAATTTGTATAATATAATTGTTATGAACATATAATATTTATGGGTATTTATTTATTTAACTATGTCGATAAAGATAAGGTGTAAATGTTAATTGGGTCTAGTTTGATTGGTTATGGGATGGAGTGATAATATTTTTTTTTCTAATTAGGATTGAGAACTTATTTCATCAATTTAATAGCAATCTAGTTGTGTTTACTAGGATCAAGACAAAGTTAGTAGAACTCGACCTCCTACATGTTTACCACTAGATCACAACTCAACAAACTTGTATCAGACAATTTTACTATAACAAAAAAGGGTATTGATTATATTAATTAAAAATAAAAACAGATGCGGCCTCATCTTACAACTTGAGCGTACAAATTTGAAACATAATGTAGTCCAAAAATGCCCAATATTGGGGCCCATGTCAAAAGAGCTTACTCCTAAATATCTAGCTTTGGCTAATATGTTCCTAATAAAAGTACTACGACATGTATATAGTCTAATAAACTACACTAGTAACAAAACAAATTTATAATACATGGTGATTCAATATAAAAGGTAGCTTGGCCCATGATATCTAGACCTCCCCTAACTTGCTATTTAAGGTAGGTAGGAAGGGTCCTATTGTCCTATTAGCTCTAATTTTTGCTCCATTGTATCCTCTTCCGTAGTAACCACTTGAAGTGAACCCACTGATGCTTCATGAGAGATGGCATTCATGAGTTATTCAAAATCCAATATTTGCTCCAACTCTGAATGAAGGACCTTGTCTTGCAACTCCTTGATCTTTGTAGCTTCTTCTTCCAACTTTTTCTTTCTACATTCCTCTCCTACTCCTAGCAATGCAAATTTGACTAGATGTGTTTTTCAATTTGGGATTTCGTCATAATTAATTGTCTTATTTTTTTATAACAAAAACAATTACTTTTTTTATATTATCAAAAAGAGGTCTCGGCTGGACCAGTAGACCTATAGTTACAAAAATGCTCCATGTATACTGAGCAGTAAAGATCAGATGGTTCTATAGTGTTGTATATAAAACATACTACAAAACAATTACATTCTTCCATTTTCCAATTATATCTACATGCCCGACTGGTATAGATCCCAATAATGTAATTTAAAACAAATAGATTTAAACTTCATATAACATCATTGACAAAAGGATGAGTCCCGAGCTTCTGAAAACATTGAAGTCTAATCTTCCTTCAAGGGAGAACGAGGAGGAGAGAACTCCTCAACATCGCTCTTCTCATCATCACTTGTAGCTCCAACATTTACCAAACTTGCTAAATTAATTTCTATTGAAGAATTAAAGTTATGATCCTTGCCAAAGTTATCAACTGTATTCTGCAACCCTTTTATAGCTTGTTCTTGAGCCTTGTATTTCTCTTTCCAATAGTCGATTTCAATTTCTACATTGATAGATTTCAATCTCATGTGTTTAAGTTGAGCTTCCAGATAGTCATGCTTAATGTTATCTAAAAGATGATCCCTGGCATAATGTTCTTCCCATACTTTATGCCTTTTAACTAAATTCTAAACTTCAATGTTTGTCTTTCCCCTTAACTCATCATGAATATTCCCAGTCATTTTTCTCAATTATGTCCTAGCTACCTTTTTCTTGATCCATTGTTTTTAAAGGAGATGCTACAAACTGATTGACCCTTAACAAAACAGAGACTAGTTGCTGAGACAAAACAAAAACTGTATGCTGAAAAAAAATTAAGAAAGTGGGAACTCCAATCAGTGTAGACACTCCAACAATTATAAAGAGAATTAACTGTCTTGTTACTGCCTTCAATTCGCTTTCATTATTTAACTCCCAATATTTCCTCCATGTTTCCCATCTCTTCATAACCATAACATTGTTGTCTTGGCAATCATCACAATGTTTCTCAGACCATCGAATGGCCCCTTTGATGTTTGTGTGTTCGTAGATGGCACATATGTTAGACTGGCTATGGGGCGAATCCATCCTACCTAGAAAGATTGGCAACAACATCCTTTTCTTCACAACCAACAATTCCAAGTTAGACCCCTTCCTCCTATGCCAAGGGCTATCCAACCTTGTCCTCATCGTTTGGATCAATAGGGGAATCAAAGTTTGTGTAACTAGCATAACAAAAGGAAACCCATGCCCCAAAATCAAAACTTAAAAACCGAAAGATTCACTCAAAAATTTTACTTGAATTCTTTTAGGAATGGCCTAGTCCTAAAATATTGAGAGTCATTCCTTCATGCTTTCTTAAGAACTTGGAAGAGAAAGAGAATGCCATAAAAGAAAATATATGAGCACAACCCAAATGAAAAAATTCCCAAAGTGCAACCAAGGAGACCACAAACTTGGGCTAGAAGAGATGGTTGTTGGAATTTAGAGGTTCTCTATACAATCCCAAAAACCTTTTCAAAAGAATGCATTGACCTATATGCGATATCCAAACTTTGTAGACATATTTCAACTCCCTTGGACTTGAAGAGACTTCCAATTTTTTCAAAAGGACTTAGAATAGGATGATAGTTGGAGTATCTATGGGATGATTTAAGTGCACACACACCCAACAATCCCATCACCTACATATTCATAAGACAAACCTTGCCCATAATTGATCGAATGGCATGGAAGAGCAATTGGCAATTAACTTCAAATTGCATATGGAGGAGGGAAACACACTTGTGATTGCAATTTAATGGATTCAAAATGCTGAATGTGGATGGTGATCTTAGGGGATGTAGCTATATCCCCTCCTCCCAACATTTTCCAAAGTGCAAAGACGGATTCAACACCCTTTGTTTACTCTTTTGTTGGTGACAAAGTTTAACCTTCTTGGGATCTAGTAAAACTCCATTGATTCAAGGATAACATGATACCATGAATTCTTGTGATAATTTTATTAAGCATCGGGTCATGAGGAAAAAAATGCTCAACCAAGTGCCATGTGACAATTGTTGAGTCCTTTATATTTAGATTTTTTGCTATCAGAAGCCTTGGCCTTAGTGCTAAAGATTTTGCTTGGATATTTGTTCTTATGTTGAGCCCCAAAGCAAAGGAAGTTTCTTGATGTCCTTTAGGATCATAAAGCACACTCCCTGCACCGATCACCCTTGTTATGAACATGTAAGTTAAAGAGTTTTGTTGCATGTTTTAGAAAAATAAGCTTTCATTCTATAAATTAAAGTGAATGTAATTTTGTACAAATAATTTAATGATTTTTATTTTAAAGATTTTTTTTTTTGGGAAAACTTAAGAAATATTTCTCCATATGTGTGGATGGAATTCATAATAAACTAATAAGCATAGACTAGTGTGTTTCATTCAAGGAGATTTAATCTAACTACTTATCAATATGGAACTAGCCAAATATGCAACAACTAGCTGAACTAACCCCTTGGACTACAACCCACTGATAATATACCTCGTATTACATTTCCTTTTTGACAAAAGGTGGTATATTTGTTTAAAAGGGGCCATGGAAGCACAAACAACCATAAGATACAAGAGGTTCAAAATTTAATCAAAATTGCTTTACCGAGTTGAGCAAATAAACATAGTCCTTCAACATAGCACATAATCAAAACTTGACTAAGTGCCCCCTACAAAACCTGAAAATATATTGTCTTACAAATTGCCCAAGCAACAAAACACAAGTCAAAACAATATGAAGAAGACAGATTTAACCAAATCTATGCCCGTTGTGCGATTCCTCCATGGACAGTTTCAGTTTGGTCCATAAGATGCTCATTTAAATCCTTATCACAGTTTCTTCCTTGACAAGCCTTGTCTTAATCTAACCAGTGGAAAAAATTGGATGACCAACGACAAATTGCACACCATGAGCAAATCCCATAATGATGTTGTAGTTCATTTCAATATTACTTGTTGATTTGTCATATTTATGGCCCCACACTTTCATATTAGCCTCCATTTCCTCTTGCTTGGCCTCCTACTTCTCCATATGTATAACAAGATACTCGATAGTGTGCCTCATATCCTCCAATTGTCTAATCATTCTCCTAAATATCCTCTTAACTCCAACATTCCCCTTTGCTCCATTTAGGTTTGGATTTGAGGGGTTGGCCATTCTAGGAAATAAATCAATAGAACCAAACTTTGATGCATCCCCGAATCTGAGGGAAACTAGTATAGAATCAAATGAATCCTGAGAGAGCTCTTAGAAAGGAACTGCTAATTCTTAGAAAATGGAGTTCATAGTTGCTACAAGCAAACAAACCACCCAATTTCCCCTAGTCTGAGAAGAGGAGTGAAGCCCAAATCCAGAGAAACTGTAATTCTATAAAATCATGCAAGGCATAAGCTCTTTCCTCTATCAAACCCAAAAGAACCCAAGGATGTCTCCCCTAAAGACTGAAGACGACTTGCTAAGGCTTGAAACCGATTCACCCCAGAATTTCCATTCACATACATGTCATTTTGAATAATAAATATCCCACCTATGAGACAATGCTTATGTATATGAAGCATAAAGAGATGCATACTGGGAGCTGTAAATAGGAGTGCAAGGGAACCTATGGCACAAGAGGGTGCAATTGTGTAGATTTATTAAGGTGATAAGACTTGCATGCCTTGTGTATTTCTTGTGGTGATATGTGTGATGCTCTCCTCTTATGCTTTGTGAGAATATGATTTAGAGTTACGAGGTCTCAACATTACTTAACATTGTAATCAACAGGGGAGGCAATACCTCTAAGAGGGATCCCCATTTTTTACCAAGACCCCCTTGTTTAGATAAACTGTTTCATTTGGTCGACGATCAACAAATCCATTATTTAGTGCCGAATGTGATACAACTTCACGTCACCCAAACTGTGAAGATTCCAAAAAATCCTTTGGATGGTTATGCACTACATTGTTCCTTCCTTAGGGGTCCTTTACCTCGCTAACTTGATCACACAAAGAGAGTCCCCAAATATCATAACATTCTTAATCTGGTGTGCCTTGAGAAGTTTTGTTCCCAATAACAAAACATATTTTTCATCTTGGTTGTTCGATGCAACTCCTATAGCCCTAATTCATCTCAATATCTCCATCAAGGTCTAATAGTATCACCCCCACACCTACCACCCCTGATATACTTTGTATTACATCATATCAATTATTTGTTATATATATATATAAAAAATTATCCACACTTAAGTGAAGAATGGGGAGTTGGTACAATACTAATTTTTGTGGAGCTTCCTTCCTCTTTTCATGGAATTTTTAAATGAAAAGTGGATAAATTACTAACATCATAAATGATTAATAATTACAAAGGACTCAATAAGATTTGATCTCAAAACTTTTTTGGATTTACCAAAAAAAACATCACAATCTCATATTATTATTATTATATATACACATTCAAAATTCCCATCAATACTAAAAAAATATAACATTCACTATCAAACATTACATTACGAGGTTTGCTCACATGTGTATTGTGTATTACTTATTATGTCATCTAGTGACCCATGTGATTGATAAAGATGCCATCTTTATATTTTTTTGGTAAAAGATCTTTATTAATGGAGTGGCTTTACTTTTGGTATTGTGGGGTATTTATTTTGTTACTTTTATTCATCTTACCTGAAAAATATTTTATTAATGAAAACAATTATATTTATTAATTTCTCAAAAATATATTATTTATTATGACATTTACAGATTGATAAAATGTCATCTTTATTATTTTTAGTAAATAAAGTTTATATGTTATTTTTAATAATATCTATTTTTTCAAATTTATCTTTGTATATGTTATTTTTAAATAATATTTATTTTTCCAAATTTATCCACAACTTGTAAATAATTTTTTGTTATTTTTAAATGATATTTATTTTTCCAAATTCACCTACAACTTGTACATAACTTTTTACTCTAGGATATGTTGCATTTGATAGGTTGTCAAAATTATGTGTAGTCTACTCTTTAACATGAAATGAGTGATTTTATTACTCTTTGATATATGTAAAACGGTTATTAAAACATGGATATTTATGTTTATTTAATTAAAATGTTAAGATATAGAAATATTATTATATCAAAATTATTGAAGATTTAAATGACCAAACATACCATCATTTATATTATTAAATCAGAATTTTATTAACATAAATGATAATATTTTGACAAAGTAGGATTTATTTTTGGTCTAAAGTCTAAATTTAACTTATCAGCTAATTCAAATTCACCAAAACTTATACTTGATTTAGTGTATTAAAATACATTACATATATAAAATGTTAAAATTGCAAAAACCTTTTATTAATCTTAAATATAACAATTTAATCTATTACTTAAACAATAGAAAATTTTAAAATATAAATATAACTACCCAAAATATGTTATATTTTAATCACTTAACTACAACTCACTTGAAATTATCACCACCCAAACATTATAATCAACTATAAGCTGATAAATAAGTTAATTTAAATTTTTATAAACTACAAAAAATTTAAACCTCCATGATTTAAATTTTTATTAAAAAAAAATTCTAATAAATATAAAACACATACATACAGTGCATCATTTACATTTGTGGTTCAGCTGAATTGTCATATCTGCTCCTTCTCCACATCCTCTCATTTTTATTATAAAATTAAATAAAAGAGATCGTCGACGTACATGCTCTCATTTTTAGTATAAAATTAAATAAAAGAAAACGGAAGAGATTGTTGACGTTAACGTGTGACAATAGCATCCTCACATATGTCGGAACCCCGGTGGTCGCTTTAATTAACCTTGGTTAAGCAGTTGGAACCTCAGTATATTACGGGCAGGGTGGTCACAGCTTTCTTTCTAACCCTCGCCCAGCTGAAAGTGCTCGCCATGGCAATTCCACAGTGAAGAAGACCACGGCAGAGAGCAATGGAGTCGGGGGGAGGAGGTTCTATGGGGACTCGCGTGCCCTCTGCGAAGCCAGAGATGCTACAGCAGCCGCCGTACTCTAACAGTGACGATGACAATAATGTGGAGAGTGGAACGGGGCCGGTCCCGACTTCGAATCCCAGTGCTATCTCGAAATTGGAGCTGGATAAGGATTTTCTCTGCCCTATCTGCATGCAGACGATGAAGGACGCGTTCCTGACTGCCTGTGGCCACAGCTTCTGCTACATGTGCATCATGACGCATCTCAATAACAAGAGCAATTGCCCCTGCTGCGGCCTCTATCTCACAAACAATCAGCTCTTCCCCAATTTCTTGCTAAATAAGGTATTTAATATTAGTTCTCTTTATTCGATTCAGGATATTTTAGTCTGTTTCCAAAAGTTAGAAATGATTGTTAAAAGTTGCAGAATTCAAATTCAAATTGCCCATTGAAACCTTAGAAGTTTATTTGATATCAATCATCATTATTAGAGTCAGGATATATATATATATATATATATATATATATATATAAGCTAGAAATGTTTGTTAAAAGATGCAGAATTTAAATTCAAACGACTTATTGAAACTTTATAATTTTAGGTCCCTGAAACTTGTGTCTATTTCATATTCTTGCAAGTTTGTTTTAATTTTCAAATTTTTTTTTGAGCATGAAATTATTGTGAAAGGAAGCTCGAAATTTAACTGAAATTGTCTTAAAACTGCAGCAGACTGTAGTTGTCTTCGTTTTCTATTTCAAGATTGCTATATTAGTTTTTTTAGCCGGAAATGATTGTTAAATGATGCAGAAATTCGATTCTAATTACTTATGAGAACTTTTGACGTTCAGCCCCCTGAAACTCGTGCTTTGGATTCTTGCAATTTTATTTTTTGTTTTCATATCGCTGTATCAAGGTTGAAGACTGGAAACTGCTGCCAAATATATATATATATAAATTTAACCGGAAATTGCTGTTGAAACCCACAATTTCTGCTTTTGTGTTTTCTGGTTTTCAGAAGTGAAAATGCTGCCTTTTTGTTGCAAGAAGATGCACACAAAAAATAAGAAATAAATTTGGAACTTGTTACCGCCCTGAAAATGCATATTTTATTTCACATTTTGGCATCTTTCTCTAACCAGCACAGCGGAAGGCAATGGAGCTCATTGATTATTGCATCTTTTCGGTAGAGACTTGGAGGCTATGCACCTTGTTCTATCTTGCCCGGGCATCATTCCACTCATCATCCATAGGCAGATCAAAGGTGTAGAGGTGTTGTTGGTTTGATGGATGCTTTTTGAAGGCATATTTCACCATAAGGATCCATTTGGGCATATCTGACATGTAGGTAGAAGCATGGTTACATGGCTTACATTAACGTTATTGCATCATCGATGGAGATCCATGTTCCTAGGTTGAAGCTAGGGCCCAAGACCATATGAATGGAGGAGGTGAGCAAGAAGGGAGCCTTAGAAGATGAACGTCATATTACAAAAGATGTTGAATGAATGAATTCTAGGTATGGCTCAAGCAAGGCCCAAAAGAGTGAACATCCTACTTTGTAGAAGGCTTGGATCAAGATATATGGCAAGGTAAGAGAATAAAGGAGAAATGCCATACCTTGTGGGAGGTCCAAGCCATGACACGTTGCAAGGAGAGTATCTAAAGGAGGAATTCCTTGCATAGAATGATACTACGTGGCCCTAAAATAATTTTTATGGCAAAAAGGGGTCACTTGATGAGGAACATTCTACTCCAAGGGTGAAAAAATGATACTTTGTTTACATGATCATGAATATACCTTCTTAAAGAGGGATGTCATCTCCTAGAGGGCATCTAAAGTATTCTAAAGGTCTTCATGGGGCATTACACATCATTCGAGGCATATTGTTCCCATATTTGGAGGAGTGACTTCAAGAAGAAGTTGACACATATCAATTTTTGACTAAATCAAACCCTATTAGCTACTCTAAGAAGAGCACCTTAACTCTAGGATTTTTGGCTCTCTTTTATTATTATTTAATTGATGAGGGTTTGGTTTGAAATATATAAATAGAGGAGAATTGCCATTTGCTAAAGGCATGGTTGGAAGATGGGGAATTCCCCTACAAACACTTAGTTGAATCTAGAAATTACTTTTACAAATTGCTGTGTAATCTTTGAAGAAAGGCAATTTTGGTCCCAATAAGAAGATGTTAGGGTAGAGGTTTCACCCTCCCTATCTCTTGCTGTAAGTAATGTTGATTTTATGGTATAGATGTTGTTATTTTGCATATGAGGACGCGGTTGCCCCTTTCTTGTTCATGTTTTCAAGTTATCACTTGGTTGCTTTGTACTTGTTGCAAGGTGCATCCTTTGTAGGGCCTTCCTTTAATTTTTGGGATATTGAAGAAGATCCACGTGGTTAGTTAGAGTGTATTGTTAGTAACCTAACTGCAACTTTTCATCATATTCAAACCCTCTTGTTCGTTGCTCTCAACTCCATCACGCAATTCGATAGGTAATGGTCTTGGTAAATTCTAGCATCCATTTTATTCATTGAAATATCACAAAATAATCTTATCTAGGGTTTCCCAACTTGTGCCAAAAAATAATCGACTTAAAGCAAGAGGAAATGTTTCCAAGGTGCCAATGGACAACCTTTCTAAGTGCCCCTAGCGTTGCACTTTGTTAAAAGACTTTGTAACATTTGAAGTGTAGGTTTGGGAAGTAATATAATTAAAACCAAATTCTCAACTTGGGAATATGCCACTTTGGTAGTAGAACTTACAATTATTATTGACGTAACATAGACAACACCACAAGCCACATAGACAACACCACAATCCAAAGAGGGCCCACAAGGCATGATACCGAAATTATTGGCGATGTTAGTGAGAGATATTTTAAGGTTGTAGAAACTATTCCATTAGGCAAAAAACGATGCATTGACTAGTTGTTTTCCTATTTAATATCCACACATTGAAGTGTCCATGAGGCCAATTGACATTTGATGAAAAATTTCAAGACACAACAAGTGGGCAAGCTACATATAGTGGAACAAAGAAGTTTGGGACTATTCATCTGGATTTGGCCATCTCTCCATGTACTGAACTCCTAGACAAGGTAGGTTGGCTTTCAGTAATGTGTCTTTGAGCCACATCATCCTTGAGGTTCCCTAGTTTCTATTTTCTAAGTTTGCTCCTTTTTTGATTTCGTTGTATGCCTCACAATATAGTAGGAAAGGTTGCTTGGTCTCCACTTCAATCTTTTTGCATATCTGACATGGACTCCTTTTCCTTTCTTCCTTTGCTTCTTCTCGTCTTCTTGCTTCACACCTTAGCCTATGTGAGATGTTTTGAGCAGTTGTTTATTTGAGTCAAAACTTGTTTTTATCTCTACAAGATGTTCAGTTTTAGGTAGTCCTATACTTTGGTTTTTATCGCTAGGTTGAACTAATACATAAAGTGTTGTTCCTACCTCTTCGAGTTTCTTTTCCACTTAACTCTTCGGTAGTGCTTGTGTATGTAGATTATTAGCTCCGTACTATCTATTGGGCAACTTGTTCTATTATGTCCCAGTTGCAGAGTCACTTTTTACGTTGTATGTTCCAAGTTTTCTTCCTCCTTTTTAAGTTTTCTTAGTGGATTTTATTGGGTATCCTTTTGCTATCCATGACTACCACTCTTTGTTTATAGAGTATTAGATTCTTTGCTACCTCAAGTTCTATTGGAGGTAGACCTATATATGTTGGAAGTACCTCATATGGAGTGCTTACCTTATTCTAAAGAAGCATGCTACCAATATTTTGTTTACCCTCTCAATTTGATTCTATATATTGCTAATTGTGCTTGATGCCCATGTCTCACACTCATATAGAAGTATAGTTGCTAGGAGTGCTTGGAAGAGAGAGCATAACATTTCCCAATCCCATGCATTTGATTATGTGCCCTTTTGAAGTAAAAAGATTGCCTTCATCCACCTTTAAGTCTTTTCTTTGTGCATTACCAATTTAGTGCCTCATTGGTTCCTTTCAGTGAAATGTCACCACCTTGGCCTTGTCCATTTTCACTTTCATCCCACCTACACTCAAAAGGTTTTCCGGGACAATAAGTGTTATTGTAAGTTGCATAGTGTTTTTGATGTAAATATCACATCACGTGTAGAGTAGGATTTTAATTACAAACCCTACATTGTTTACTCCACCTACTTTCTTATTTATCCTCTCCTAGCTTGTCTATGTAAAGCAAGGATTCTAATCACAAACACTAAGAGTGCGGGGGAAATGTGGGAAGCATTACTTCACTTTGACATACTACTAAATCTCTTTGACAAGCTGCCATTGGTCATGATTTTAGTACTTCTATACCATTGCTCTCCACTCAATGGAGACTCCCCTCTCCACTATCTATTGCACGATTTTCTTTGGGAACTATGTCAAAATCCATTTTGAAATCTACAAAGCAACACCGTAGTTCATCTTTGGTGTCGCATGCTTTCTCTATCATGTGCCTTAGTGTAAGGTCGTGATGAATTGTAGAGCGTTTTGGTTTAAACCTTGCTTAGCCTATATCCCTTTTATTCATATCCCCGGTCCACTTGTTGAGTTACTATTCATGATCCTTCCAATGAGCTTGTTGAATATTGGGTTAATCATAATAGTTATGTAGTACCCAATATTGTTTTCCTCCTTTAAAGGTGAGAAATAAGACTTGTTATCCAACTCCCTAAAAAACCCTATAAGCCCATCTAGTTGAGAATGATTGCGATTTGATGGCTAAGGAATTCTTGCCTCCATTTCAAGGGTTTTGCTTGGAATCCATCAATATCACTTGGATGTTCTCACAACTAGGCTCTCAATGCCTTCTTAAACATCCACTTTGTGAAGATCATGCCCTCTACATTGATCTTTTGGTAGGTTTTTTCTTTAAGCCAAATTCTTATAGGTGCCTTTGGAATGGATTAGCCATTGTTCCTTTGTGATGTCATTCTCATGTACTCGCTTCTTCAGTTGCAACTCTTTCCAAAATGATTTTATGAGCTTCTTTGCATTCTTTACTAACTAGGGTTCATTGAAATTTGAGACGTTGTTTGAAGCACTCCTTTTTTCCTAACCCCTTAGGTTTATACACTCAAAACATGTTTGACTTTGAATAGCCTTCATCAAGGCATTACATTTATCTTCTATCTCTATTGCTGCGTTCATAAAAATTAACTCCCTAGTGAGTTTATATAGTTCATTCTTGAATATATCTTCATTTTGTTAGGTGATTGCTATTGTTTTACAATGTACATCTACTATGATTCATTCCCCATCTTTTGAAATTCCTTTCTATCGTTTATGCCCAATAATCAATGGGTTATAATCCGAAGTTATTGCTTCATGTTTTTTGTGAAGTGTGAAGTTTATGGTTTTACATTGTTGGCTGAAAACATGACATAATCCACTATGCTTTACTTGTTATGAGAGAAACATGTAGCTTCTCTTGCTCCCCTTCAACGTGCTAATTTATTGCATATGATTATATTGCAATCTCCGGGGTCCCTTCAGCTTGCTAGTTTATTGCATGTGATTATATTGCAAGCATTGCATATTTGTAGAATTCCTGCCCAAAGCAAATGATTTCCTTGTTAACATTTGCTAATTTTCTTCCTTAAAGGGTTTGATCTTTAGTTAACCAGAGCTGATACACACTTTTGAAGCTTGCTATCCATAGGTTCCTTTTTCTTTCGTTGAAGTTTCCAACCAAAATTTTGTCTCCCTTATCCTTGAGCTTTACTATGTTTGAGTCTCGCCATTTGTAAATGTGTTTGGCTTTTGTGGGGCAAAGTAATGTGTTGCTAGGGAAATGCTAGTGCTATTGTACATGATTTGAGCAACATGTATTAGTTATGCTTGCATGTTGTTTTATTGCTATTTCTCATTGACTATGCATGCAATTCCTCCACGTCCTTTGTGATTCTTTGAAATATGTTTCCCTATGACCACCTTTTGTAGCTTTTATGCCTTGAATTATACACCCATCATTTTTTGGGTTTCAACTAGGATTATTATGACTTGACATGTAGCTATCAAGTATCAACCGTAGAGTGCGAGCCCTTCTCCACAAATATCCTATACAGTTTCATATCATTATATTCAACTTGTCATGGGTCACAAGGGTCAGGTCTCCCCATTTTTTGCATTTACAAACTTTTCCACCTTGGTCTCACTGCTCCAGATAACTGTCCACTTGCCTTTCTATATTGCTTCCTAGATTACTTGTCATGGGTCACAAGGGCTGGGTCTCCCCATTTTTTGCATTTCCAAACTTTGCCACCTTGGTCTCACTGCTCCAGATAACTGCCCACTTGCCTTTCTATATTGCTTCCTAGACTATGGCTCATTCTTTTATATTCTCTTACTATAATGGTGTTTATATTCCTTTATAAACCAACTTTGATCCCTTTAATTTTCCTCTCTATCTTAATATTTTGGTATTTTCAAGTTCACTTCATAGAGTTAAATTCAACCATCTTTTCATTTTGTGTTTATTGACCATTTGAGTGCCTGTTTCGATCGAAGTTGTTGGACTTGGAATCAAGAAAAACTTGGCGAGGTAGAAGGGCCAAAGTGTTTGACTTGGATCGGGAAAAACCTCTAGAAAGCTTGCAAAAACTCTCTAGGTACGAAAACATAAAGAAATACACATACAAAAATATAAAGAAATACAAAGTACAAAAACTCATATGGGGAAAAATGGGGAAAACTCGACAAAAAAAGGGGAAAAAATTGGAGCAAAGTTTATCTTGTGATTAATCGTGAGTCAACTTGTGTTGATGGAGTCAAACTTGATCTACCTTGAGTTTGGCTCGAGCCTAGCTGGAAAAACCTTTTTTCCAGTTCAATCCCAGTCAAAGTTGAGCTTCAAGGAGTTTCACTTGCGATTCCTGTGACATTGGTTTGATGGCCAATATCCTAAAAAATGACAAAAATAGCATGGCATATCAAATATTGAATTTCCTTGGCACACTTAATGAGGGGATCTCATTGAGTGATAGAACCTTAGTTTCTCAGACATTGCATGGCCTTTGAGTGGTGCCTTCAGAGTTTTTCCCATTGTTTTTGTTGGAATTGCAGAGGGGATTTTTGCCCCTAATACAATTTCCTTATATGAACGTGGGATAGCAGGGGTCCTCCCCTGGGTTGAGTAGCAATGGGCCCCCTATCTTAACATGATGCAAAATCTCTCCTACCATGAGAAATTAACAAACCCTAGTGGAACCAATCATATGTTCTAAAAGGAAAATTGAAGCTACTGTTTAAGTTGCGTAAAAATTCTTTCATTGACTTACAATTTACTGGTTTAGATCTCTTGGCCTTTTTTTAAGGAAATGCATCATATATTACTTCATGTGTCGAAGCGTTACATCATGGATCACAAAGAGTTACAACAATTTAACAATATGTTCACAAGGAAATTCCTGTACTAAAAATGCTAGCACATGAGCATGCACACCAATGGGAAGGGATTCAACATCTTTACGGAAGCAAATAAATTTGATGTTAACTAGCAAAGCCAATTTCTGCTTAAAAAGCCTCATTTCCCCTAGGCTAAGGGGGGTGGCTCCTCATGAAAAATAAGCCTTACGCCAGTATTTTCACAGAAAGCAAATAGCTGACAGCCAAACTGTGTGCCATAAAGAGTTGCAGCTATCCTGAATTATGCAAATGTTCCCAAGGAGAGGACTTTTTCAAGAAAGTGGTGCAGTAAAAAAAGGTGAAATTTAGCTTGAAACCCTGCCCAAAAGGCCTTGGCAGATGGGCATCTCCAAAAGATACGCTCAACCATTTCTTCCCTACCATAAAACGTGCATGAAATACCAACTGGTCTCGAAATCCAAGCCTTGACCTCCCTAGGGAAGATTCCTAGATTTCCATGTGGGTTGTTCTACACAATTTAAGTTGATTTTTGGCATCAGGATTTTCAGCATAGCATAAATATGGTGCAAGTGAATCAGAATTTTTTTTAATTGCCTGTTGAAACATACTTTGATTTATTCAAATCATTAAACTTATTCTGATAGCTGGAAACATGTGTTCTACAATGCTAACGTTTTGCATTGCTTGGCAACATTCTCAGTAATCTTAAGTTCTCGACAGTTGAACTGTTCTGTCTTCATTCCAAAGTGAAATGTTTGTGGAGAATTGTAAGCTCTGAAGCTACATCATATCCAAAATTTAGGTTCCTTTCCATTGCATCCTTGTCTTCCAGTTCCATTTCATGATTATGTGAGCATAAAGCAGCTGGAAACACGTGTTCTACAATGCTAACGTTTTGCATTGCTTGGCAACATTCTCAGTAATCTCAAGTTCTCGACAGTTGAACTGTTCTGTCTTCATTCCAAAGTGAATTGTTTGTGGAGAATTGTAAGCTCTGAAGCTACTTCATATCCAAAATTTAGGTTCCTTTCCATTGCATCCTTGTCTTCCAGTTCCATTTCATGATTATGTGAGCATAAAGCAGTTTCCACATGGTTGTTTATAAAAATCTTTAAAATTATTAATTATTAATCTTTTAATACTTTTTTTAAAGAAAAAAGTTTTTATATTGATATTTTACTTTTTAGAGTTTGAAATCAAATATACATAGACTGTCCACTAAAGGACTCCATCATAAAACTGTTCAGATTTAGTACTATCTGCCTCATCTCCTATTCTAAATACAGTCTTCCTTGATCCATTTACAACATCATCTCGGTCCTAATCAGACCAAAAAGTTGTAGACCTAACAAGTCTCCATACATTTCAAACAAAAAGAAAAACCTTATGCTCTAAACCAAGTTCAAACTAAGGCAGACTTAATGTCTGTTTCTGTATCTGAAATGAGAGTGCCTCCCCTGAAAGCATGTTCAGAAAGGGTACCCTCCTGTAATAGTAATGCATCCTTAGCTAAGCTCTCCACTTGTATGCTGAATTCTCGATAAGCATTAGTAAAGGAAATATCAACAAATAATTTTCTACCTCTTGAATTAGATTCATAATAGGGATCAGGCATATATTGTCAATGTTGAAATGTTGATTGGTCCACTCTATTAGAAGTTTTGAATCCCCCAGAACTTGTATTTGGTTTAACCCTTTGTCATGAGCTGTTTTCAGAAGTATCCAAAGTGCATAGAATTCTGCATGATTGTTTGTTCTTTGTCCCGCTGCATACCTTAACAAGAAATAATGTGAAGTGTAAATGAAAGGACTGCTCCAGCACCATATGTATCTGATACACCTTGACATGCTTCATCAAAGGAACCCCATGGTTTCTCTTGATCAGTACTTGGCAATAGTATGTTTTTGAGCCTTTTTGCCTTTAAAGGCTCGTTGTTACCCTCCAAGGTCACTCTATTCTTGTGTGCCACTTGAGCTCCCAATCTTTTAAGTTTTAATACTAATGATTTTGTTGAACTCAATTTTGAAGAGATTCAAGTTTATGGTGGATTATATAGTTCTGATTACATTAATATGAGATGCATGCATGGACGGAGAGAGTAAAAGAAAAATGTCAAAGCTTTATGTAGCTTTCTCATAACTTTACACACATGGCTGTTTATGAAGTTTTTAAAATTATTAATTTTCTAATATAATAATACTTATGATTGTGATACTCAATTTTGAAGAGATTCAAGTTTATAGTGAATTAGATGGTTCTGATTACATTCATTTTGGAAGCATGCATGAAGAGAGAGTAAAAGGAAAATGTCAATGCTTTATGTAACTTTCTCAGAACATTACACACATGGCTGTTATAAAATCTTTAAAATTATTAATTTTCTAATCTAATAATACTTATGACTGTGATGAACTCAATTTTGAAGAGAATCTCAATCAAGTTTATAGTGAATTATATAGTTCTGATGACATTCATTTTAGAAGCATGCATGAAGAGAGAGTAAATGGAAAATGTTAAAGCTTTATGTAACTTTCTCATAACTTTTCCTTGGTTTCCTGTAGCTTTTGAAGAAGACATCTGCTTGTCAAATAGCAAGCACTGCTTCACCGGCAGAGCATCTCCGCCTGTCTCTACAACAGGTTAGTGCCACTACTGACTGTTTTTTAATTTCCATGGTTGTATCTAAATATCTGAAGTACATTTGTTGTCTGATTATGGATTCTTGTTCTATCTCCATGCTATGACTGATTTTATTTGATACTTTGTAAATTTTCCGATCTTGTCTTGAAGCATTTGAAGAACAATGGACCATTTAGATAGCTCATTCATTCTCCTGGGCTCTCTTCCTAAAGTTATTTTTTATATTTCATGAAAGGTTGTTGGGACTTGTGCATCCTAGTCTAGCATTGAGACTTTTTACAACACTCGTTGGCATTAGGACTACTTGTGGTATGGCTTTTCCTGTTTTGTTGCATTTCTCCTCTTATAATGTGGTATATACATTTTTTAGAGTCTAGATGACTTGATACTTGCATCATGTGTTTGTGCTTTTATTTATTACCCGTGAGAGTAGCTAAAGCTTGTGGTTAGCTTTGTGACTTGTCTAATGCGAGCTGTTAAGGTTTTGTTAGCATGGCATACAGCATTATAATATTTTGCTGCTTTATTGACATAGTTTCTCTCATTGAGGTTGGTGTGGCACATAATGCATTGTAATGTGGAATTTTGCCTTGTTATAATTTTTCTTGGCATTACAAATTTACAACTACTTTTTGCAGGGGATTTCTTTTTTGATTATTTGTTTTGTTGCAACCCATCTCACTGTGTGCCAGGTACAGAGACTAGATGATCTGAGACTTAGGTCGAATGTTTTTGTACTTTCTGTTTGCCTTGTTTTAGAGTAGCTAGTGTTAGTAGTTAGCTCTTGAGGTTTTGTTAGTGTTATCACACAACTTGTAGTTGTCCCTAAAGGTATCCCATCCGGGATGGTAGAGGAGATGGACAACTAAAGAGGTGACCCAATAGATGCAACGGTTCCCAATGCAAGCTGGGTGTCACAATAACTGAGGCACTTTTCACTTTAGATCAAGACTAATCAAGATCAAGGGGGAGACCCTAGCCAATCAATGAAGATTAGCTAACCCAAAGGTTCCTAGGGAAATGTGTAAGTGAGTTACGGAAACCAATGAGTGAGTTAGGTTAAGTGGACCCAAGAGTTTAAGTATGGTTGAAGAGGCTTAGGGGGTGACAAGTGTTTCAACCAATGAATGACTAGGGCCACTTCATGAAGCTCAAAGAGATTAGATCTAGTACCATGAAAACACACAAGTGGGGTCC
This sequence comes from Larix kaempferi, assembly GCA_027924585.1. NCBI lineage: Eukaryota > Viridiplantae > Streptophyta > Pinopsida > Pinales > Pinaceae > Larix > Larix kaempferi. Next base: position 9,291,465 of record BSBM01000668.1, read on the forward strand.
ACTCCTTAAAAAGTGGAAAATGGTCCAAATGGGGCCCACAAGGTGAAGTTAGGGGTGTGATGGCACTAAGGGGTATGCAAGGATGTAGATCTATGGATCTAGGATGGGATAGACAATACCCACATATGGGATCTAGCAAATGACACTAACCCCAAGGAGTGCGAATTGACCAAGGGAGACTAGTGCCTTGATATGAGGGGGCAAATGGAGTCCAAATTTTACCAAAATGTAGATCGGGGTAGTTAAGGCAATTATCAAAGTGGGTTTGAAGTGGCATGCCCCAATATGAGCTAGATCACCATAGATCTAAGATTGAAAATGCATCACCCAATGACCCAAGTGGGGCACAACCCTCAAAATGAGGAATGGGGCCCACAAGGCAAAAATCAAAGAGGTGAAGCACTAGGGGTAGGTTATCAAGGTGGATCTATGCAAATCAAGTGGGATCTCACCTACCCATTTCAAGGAACTAGCCCAACTAGCCTTCCTCAAGGAGTGCGAATTGCCTCAAGGAGGGCTAGGTGCCTTGGGAAGTGGGTCAAATGGAGGCCAATCACCACCAAACTATAGATCCGAATTGCCGTGGATACTATAGAGGTGGGTTTTAAATATTATCCCCAAAGCCAAGCTAGATCCAAGTAGATCTAGGAAAAAGTAAAAATGAGGGTTTTGATTTTAATTGTTTGTGTGGCCAATAGGATGGAGAACAAGCGAAATCAATATGTACCTAGTAGATCTTACCTCAAAGCTTGCGGCCTATTAGCATATGGATGATTCTTGCCCTTAGTTACAATTCCAAGCTTGATCCAAGTGTCTTCAACCCAAATCGTCCAAGCCCTAGGAGGAGAGATGTCCCATGCAACCTGTAAATCAAACTACATCAAGTTAGATTTGATCCACAAATCAATGAGATCTAAGCATGTCATGTCAAAGAAGCAATCAATGGACAAAGCACAATTGAAAAACTCCCTCAAGGTGAAGACGTTTTGCCCATGGTGGATGTGAGCAACCCCTACAATCTTCCCATCAAGCAAGATCGTGCTCTAGCTCCAAGCAATTCGGCCTCCCTCTATTGATGTCGATTTCACCTGAAAAGCAAACAATGTCTAAAAGCAAGAGATGCAAGAACATATACAAGAGTAACCCAATCAAAGCCAAGAAGTAGATCTTCAAAATAATATTTTCATTCCAAGTTTTCCAGAGCCCATAGGTGCTTTTACAATAGGGGGGTCTCCTCCTTATATAGGATAATAAAGACCAAAGCCCTAAACCTCAAAACCACTTTTTGAAACTAGTGGTTGAGATTAAAAGATCTCAAAATCTAATCAACGGCTAAGATGAGCCAATACATAACATCACATGGATCACTCAAAAGAGGGATGACGTCATAGCTAAAAGTGACTAAGTGAGGGTGACGTCATACATAGGGGTGGCTAAAAATACATTTGCCACATCATCAAGACCAAGACAAGTCACTAGGAGCTCATGGTGGGGCTAGGAGGTATTGATTCCCTTCACTAGCTCGTCCCCATGGCACAAATAATATAAAATATAAGTCCATGACATGTCAAAGTGACACAAATGATCAAATCCTGTCCCCAAAACTGAGATATACAAGCAGTAAAAGGCCTCCTGTTGCCACTGGGACCCCACTAATTGATGCCAATTGATCTGGGAGATGGGGGGTTCACCATAGATGACCTTTGAGAAGACCAAGTGCCAAAACCTTGCATCAATTGCTCAAATCAAATTCCTCAGTGACCCTTTTATTCCATTTTTTAATCCTCCTGAAAACCCTGTAAATGCCCCAAACTGCCACCCAAGTGGCCTGCGCTGTCAAACCAAGTGCACCAGGTTGTCTAGAAGGGGGGCATAATGGTAAAAACAAGTTGCTGGACCACCCCCTTCCTACACAGCGCCCTAGGCAACGACTGGCCTCCAAGCCTCTGCTGGACAGGCTGGATCATCATGCCCAAAACTGGTCAACAGGTTGGTAACTGCTGCTATCATCATCAGAAGTGCCCGGAACTGAAAGATAAGTGTCTCAATGGATCCAGAAGACCCAAATCTACGAGAAATGAGTACTCATACACCATGGGTTGACCTGTGGGGTCAACTGTAGGGTCCACCATACTCGGACAGTGTAAAATATGATGATCTGGAAATAATAATAAAACTGACCAACTGCGTCAATCATCATCTGAAGCATATGTCCATCATATGGAAACATTAGTAGGTGTATGTGGGACCACGAATCATCATCCATACGCACAAGCGGTCCATCTCATCACGGATCCCAAGAATGACCATGGTCAAACTATGCTTGACTAGGTCAAAATATAACCAAGGACAAGATTATAACGATAGACTAAGACATGTTCCTTTAATCACACTCATAGATTAACTTAAAGTATAAACATCATTCCGTGGCAGTTAATACATATATATATATTCCAATGTTATTTATATTTTACTTGCACAAAAGCTTTAATGACAGACTCACCCATTGGACATGGCCTAACTGCTAGCTAAGGATGAAGGCTAAGAATCAAGGCTAGGCTAAAAGGGGATGACTTGACCAAAATCAACTAAATGACACTTTGGACAGGGAAAGGGGGAGCTACATTCTGTGCTGGACAAAATAACAAAGGGAAGGGCTGTGCCTCACAAATGGATAAGTTGTTTAGAGAGTGCTTATTCAACTTAGGCATCATGTCTACATCAACTTGATCCAGGTTCGTTAGGATCATTCAATTCATTTCCATGGCCTTTTTGGCCTATATGATCCCTCTGGGATTTCACATGTGCTAAGAAGCACAACTAATCGCAGCTTGCATCCGAGGCATATTCACATTTACAAGGTTAGCAATAATAGATATAACTTTTGAGTAACCATTGCTTTTTGGACCTTTTTATACCCTTTGAGGGGTATTTTAGCAGTTCATTGCTATAGCCTTTATTCACGTGTGTTAAGAAACACATTCTAGAATTTTAAGTTCACAGGCTTTCATAATACATTTCCAATAAGTAGTACATGAGCTTTCAGTTTTAGCCAACAACATCTCAAGTGACTAGGGGGAGTTCTACACATTCTAGAATTTTAAGTTCACAGGCTTTCATAATACATTTCCAATAAGTAGTACATGAGCTTTCAGTTTTAGCCAACAACATCTCAAGTGACTAGGGGGAGTTCTACACAGCGCCAAACATCAGGACAACCGACCAGAATGATTTAGGCATACAATCCAACTTACCAAATGCAAGTTCTGTCACCAAATTAGAGCCGAGACACAAAACAAACATGGATGCGGTCCAACATAGAGGTAGAAATGGGGAAGTCCTCAGTATCAAGCAGTTAAGAAGGCAAGTCAAGGGTGAAAGCCAAAATAAGGAAGGTCATGGATGGATGGAGTCAAGTGAAAATGGTGCCTAAGCTAGTAGACAAGGATGTCAGGAAAGACCATATCTATGCTCATACGAGGGTAATGAAATCGATGAGTTTTGTCAGAAAACCTAAGTGTGCAAGTAATACATCCCAGAGCTGCTGGGAATCGACCCCCCCCCCTCGAATCGATCCCGAATCGCGCTCCGGAAGGAATCGATTTCGGAATCCCTATTCCTCCCGGAATCGATTTGGTAATTCGCGCTCCCTTAAAAAAAAAATCGATCCCTGGTTTTTTCTGAATCGATGAGGAATCGATTCGGAAGCTACGATTCCTCATCGATTCCTAATCGATTCCGGATCGATTCCGAGGTAAAAAATTGAACCCGAAATCGATTCCTAAATCGCTCCCACGAGTTCGGCGGACTCAACCAAAAAAATTTCGATTTTTACATTTTTTTTGGTTTTTTTTGGATGGGCTAGGGTTAGTTTGGGCCTATAAAGGGATTTGGAGTCCATTTGGACTCATTTCATTGATTGGGAAGAGCTTGGAGCTTTGAGTGAGTTTGCTAGTTGTTTGAGAGCTTTGAGCATTGAGTGGGAGATTGAAGCTTCCATAGAGACATTCAACCACCATTGAAGAGCTAAAAGGTAGGCTCTAAAAAATCATCTTTGTTTGTTTTTGCAATTTTTTTTCACTATGTTAAAAAATGGAAAACTTGCAATGTTCTCTTCTCCTACTCTTTCCAATTGCTTCTTCTCCATCATTCTATTGCAGGGAACAAGTGACTCTCATCTTGAATCAAGAAACATGATGGGTATGTGGTTTTGTTTTTTCATTCCACTTCTTCTCATTATGATGGTGTTGGGAAGTAGATGTGGTGGTGGTAGTGATGAGGGGGAAGAGGTAGAGAGTGATGCATACCAAGGAGAAGAGGAGGAAGGGGAAGAGGGTGATGATGATGAGGATGAGGGTGATGTGGGGCAAAAACAAAAAGACACAACACCTTTGTGGAAGTATGTGACAAGGCAAGGGGGAGGGAGAGGGGGTGGAACCACAAAGTTTGGATGCCCCCATTGTGGGAAAACATACACAGGTTCATATACCCGGGTGAGAAAGCATTTGTGTGGGGTTATGCCATGCGATGAAGGTAAGTCTCATGGAGTCAAAACTTGTGACAAAGTGGGAGCTAAAGAGAGAAGCAAATATAGGATGGAAGAAGAGGCCGCTCAAAACAACTCCAAGAGATCAAGGGTTGATTCTGAATCCCCACAGAGAATGTTTGGTAGTGGAGCTGCTGCTGGATCATCATCGGCTCGATCGGGAGCCTCATCTCCCCATGGAGTCTTGCCTATACGAAGAACATTATCCGATTTCCTTGACCAAGGTTGTAGAGATGATGTGGATTCAAAAGTTTATAGGTTTCTCTTTGCATGTGGTGTGCCATTCAATGTTCTTCACTCACCCTATTGGCATGAGATGGTACAAGCCATCAATGGTGGCCCTCAAGGATACAGAAGCCCTGGGTATGACAAAGCTAGAACCGTGGGACTTGACAGGGAAAGAGCCAAAATCAATAGTGCTCTTGGAAAGTTCACAAATGATTGGTCCAACTATGGGGTATCCATTGTATCTGATGGGTGGACAAATGTTAAAGGCAAGCCGTTGATAAATATTCTTGGCGTTTCTGCTAGCGGTGTGGTCTTCCTTTCAGCCCATGACTACTCAGATCGCTACAAGACCGCTATTAATATTGCACAACCTTTACTTAAAACCATTCAGGAGATTGGGCCATACAATGTCATTCAAGTCATCACTGATAATGCTGCTAATTGTAAGGCAGCAGGAGCAATCATTATGGATAAGTATCCCAACATATTTTGGTTAGGGTGTTTGGTTCACACATTGAACCTTTTGATGCGTGATATTGTTAAGATGAAGGACAATAATTATCGATGTATTGGTGCCTTGTACAAGAGAGGTAAGAAAATGATCAAATTTATTACCAATCATAGCATGGCCCACCATATTTTTCGCAATCACTCTAAGTTGGAGCTATTGAAGATTGCAAAGACTAGATTTGCTAGTTACTACCTCACCTTCAGGAGGCTTTTGAAGGTAAGAGAGGCATTGGCTAGTATGGCCTCAAGTGATCCATGGCAGGAATTGAAAGACAGAGTTGCAAGTGCATCAGATAGAAGTGACTTTCAGGAGGTGGAGGACACCGTTCTTGAAGGTCATTTTTGGTCATAGGTTAGGTATGTTCTGCAGTTCACCAAGCCAGTTTATAACATGATTCGTTTTGCAGATACAGATCAGCCGGTGATTGGGGAGGTATATGAGCAGATGGATAGCATGCTTGGTCAAATCAAAGACATTGTTGAGCAAAGAGATCCAGTCTTGTATGACCATATTCATAAACTTGTGGTCAAAAGGTGGGATAATCTAAATGTTCCACTCCATGCCCTTGCATATGTCCTCACCCCAAAATACTATTCTCCAATTTGGTTGGCCCAACCTGCACCTGGGGGTGGAGTCAGGAAAAAACCCCACACAGATCCCGAGGTTGCTGCTGGCTTGCATTAGAGAAGTTGGTCCTTGATGAGGAAGAGTGTGCTCAAGTACGGAGTGAATTGAGCATATACATAAGTGAGCATGGACGCTTTGGTTCCCTGTTTGCAACCAAAGATCGAGACAGATTGGATCCTATCCATTGGTGGAACATGCATGGTTCTGGAGCTACATATTTGCATAAATTGGCACTGAGGGTGCTATCATAGGTTGTTAATAGCTCTTTTGCAGAGAGGTGTTGGAGCACCTACAACTTCATCTACAGTGTAAAGAGAAACAGTCTGAATGTAGATCACGCAGAAAGCTTGGTTTATGTGCACTACAACTTGAGGTTGTTGTCCCATTATTGTGAGGCGACCAAGAATGATAGAACATTTTTGATTTGGGACAACAATCCAGAGGAGGCTAATGTGGAGGATGGAGCCATAGCATTAGAGCGCTTGGAGGCTGAACTATTGGGTGATCATGATGATCCATTTCAGACTAACCATACAGAGATGCCACCCCCAAGCAAAAGCAGCTTTCCGGATGCAGGAGTTTTGCCTTTAGCTTCACAACGTCCAATTTCAGTCTGCGGGGGCCATTCATCTTCTTCCAATGTTCCTCGATCACTTCCACCAGCACCTATTCCACCTAGAACACGAGAAAAGAAATTGGTAGTTACTCGTGGCAAGCGGAAAGCTTAGTAGATTCATAGTACTTTGTAGTTTGTATTTCATTTTCATGTTTATTTTGGCGGTTGGCCTATTTTGTAAACATTATGGCCTAGTTTGATGGCAAATATTATATGTTGAAATTTGAAGGTTGATGTTGTTGATGATTGATGATTGATGATTTGATGATGATCATTTAATGACAATGTTATAAGTTATAGCTCCTAGATTCGACCTAGAATCTAGAAGACGAGATGATTAATGTTATATCAATGTGTACTAAATGGTTATATGAATATCTAGATTCTATGTTTTGATGTTTTCTATAGCTAATTTGGCATAATACATGTTTTTTTTAATTTATATGCATCAAAATATATTAAAATATATATTATATAAAAATGCTCTCGAAACGCTCCCGAAACGGAAGCTTTTGAAAATTTCGCTTTTCACTCCTGCTCCCGCTCCCCGCTTCGCTCCCGCTCCCAACAGCGTTGATACATCCATTTTACATTTATAACATCATCCAAGATATTTCATTTAACTTTAAATAGTACTGCCACATCATGAATCATATACCAAGTCAATGCTATGAAGGTGACTAAACAACAAGATAATAATCCAAAGCCAATAATCAAAAGTCCATAGGTCACATCATATCATCATAATCATTAATAAACATCTGAAACACTTCTGCAATAATACACTGGGCACTGAACTGAAACTGTATAGAACAAAGGGTCACATCGGTCATCAAATCGAAGCTCTCAAGGCTCAACCTTGGCACAAGGTCTAAAAAGTTTGATATAATGTACTGCTCTGATCCATGAGTGATCTCAAATAACAAGCTCATCATAGCTGATATCTGAAAAAGCAAAGCTCTGAAATGTGCAGGTATCTGCTCAGCAAGAATAGTAGCCCAGCTACTATGGTGTGATAACAATTAGCATTGCATAAATGATGAGTCCATAGGTCACATCATATCATCATAATCGTCAATAAACATCTGAAACACTGCTGCAATAATACACTAGGCACTGAACTGAAACTGTATGGAACAAAGGGTCACATTGGTAATCAAATCTAAGCTCTCAAGGCTCAGCCTTGGCACAAGGTCTAAAAAGTATGATACAAGGTACTGCTCACTTTCTTAGTTGGAGGTTAGGGCATTTCTTTCTTACTTCTTTTTGAAATAAAAAAAAAAACCTTTTCATTCCCATTTTCCCATGTGCAAAACTTATCTTTTGTTGAGTAGAATGAAAAGTTCCAATAAGTACTTCTTGAAGCCTCCATCATAATGGTTACATTCCCTCCATTTAATATACTATGCAGTCATCTTTGTGAATAGTTGAATTCACTCCTACTAAGGAATCTGGATACAATCCATGAAAGCAAATTATGCTTGCTATCATAATTGAGATCCTACATTCACCAAGATCTGAAGATTCGAGCCTTTGAATTCATTCCTTCTCCAAAACATTCAGTATGAACTAGAGTTTTCTCAATCATTAGCATTTGAAGGAGCGACATAACTTTTTCAAGTTTTTTTTTTATCAAAATGAAGAATTCTTTCCTTTTTAATCTTACATTGCTTTTAAGGTTGTTGTTCACTTAGAGGGACGTGGAAGTGAGGAAAAGTTGATGTTCTAAAATGAAGAATTGCTTGTCATGGGGAAATTGCTTTAACTTGAAAAAAGATGTTTGGATTTAGAACTTACAAAAGAAATCTCTTTGAATGGTAATTTTTTTAAACTATGTTTCTTCAATTCAACATTTTCAAATTTCCATGTTTTCTCTTTTCTAAAGACTCATAAATGAATCCGTTACCATTGAAGTTGCATGAGGCTTGCATTTGTGATTTTCATCACAACACTTGTGAATTTTTGTCACAAGGATTGAGCTTGTAGGATCACATTGTTGAATGTTTTGATGGATGGGACAAAAATGAAAAGATGATCTTGTTTGCAAATTTTCCTCGGAAATTTAGGTTTGCATCCTATTGCTTAGGTTTCTTAACAATAGAGGTGTTTGTAGCATTATTAACATTTGTTTTTAGATTACTAATTTGCCCGGTTTTGCTTCTTATTCTTCCCCCTTTTAGACCGATTAGACTTTCGGTTACTAGTCGGGCTAGGAGCTACAGTTTCCCCAAATGAGGCAAAAGGCGGAGGAATTGAGTTAACTTGTGATGAAAGCAAAGGGTTTAAATTGATTAGATGCCCTTGACATAAAGTGCTTGCTTGAGAAGCATTAAGAGCATTGAGGACATCCAGAGAGGATAACGACCAAATCGACAGTCCTACATTCAGCCCAGGAAGATTCAAAGTAGCAATGATAAAGTCATCATCATTTGGAAGCAGAGGAAAGGTAAATGAATCCTTTTGAAGAGTGCTCCCATCGTTGGTTTCCCATAAGCGTTAACTATGTTTCTGATTCTTAAAGGTGTATTGTCCAACAAAGCGTCTTTCTTCTCTTGAATAGTCAAGGGAAAAGAACTTTGTCTTACGAGAGGTGGATGAAGAACTTATAAAATCATGAAAATCAAATTGTTGATAATTACCTAGGATATAGGTCAAAACAGGATTAGGGTAAGCCACATTGATAAAGCTAGATGGTTTTAGTTGGAACTTGGAAGTTTGGGATTGATGCTTGAACCACCTCTAACTTTATTAATCACTAAGACACTACAAGCATCAAAGCAAATGATCTCTAGATAACTAATGATTAATTATGCTTCAAGTTTTCACTAGGATCAAAGCACATAACAAGTGCTAGGGCGCATCTTTCTGTCCAAGCAGAATTCAATTCCGAGAATTTTTATTTTTGGGTCCAACACTACAGCCCGAAGAACTAGGGCATCAAGTTTTTGGAAGATCTGCTCACAGATTTGGGAGAAAGAGTACATTTCTCAACTCGCCTTGATGAGGCGCATCTTTTTATCTAGTTAGTTTTCCAAAATTTTGAAGTAGGAAAATTAGGGTTTCTCTGTCAAACCCTAGGTCAAGGTAGAAGCAATTTTCAAAAGGACAACTTTACTGGTAAGTAATTTCTCCATCCTATTTCCATTTGAGGTTCTCACATTATCAAAATGACAAACACTACCAAGCTTGATGAGAAGCTTGAAGGAGCTAAGAACTTCAGGGCATGGAAATATAGAGTCATGCTCATTCTTGAAGAACATGACCTAGAAGGCTTTATAAAGGAAGTGTTGCCGCCTGGTTTCACACCTGGGGAAAACGCAGCAGAAGTCTTCAAGCTGCTGGTGTGGCCTTGGGGGCAAGTCAGAGTCAAGTGCTGTCACTTGGGACTCGACTCCTCCGTCTAGGCTTTCCTAGCGAAGCCAAGGGGGGTGGACCCTAAGAATGAAAACAAAACTAAGGCGTCTAATCTAGGAGTTAGAAAAATATTTTTTATAACCAAGACAAAGCAGCATATACTTTTGTAAAGCAAAGCAATCATTTATCAATACATCATTTGCTCTCATTCATTATCATTATCATTCATTTGCATCATAATAGCATGAAATAACATTAATATAGACCAGTGCCTTCTAATGGAGTCAAATAAATGCATGAGCAGAAAAGTAAATGTAGTGCGAATGTTCTTGGTGTATTTTAAGATTAATGTGAAAATGATCTTTTTATTTTGGCAGGTGGGTTCCCAATATACGCAAGGTACAGGGGAACATGTCCGGAATTTTGATGCGTGGCTTCCCTCTCAGGCTTGGGCTGAATCGAAGTCTCAAGGAGGTGTTCAGATGCTGTACCAATGAGGGCAAGCCTAACGGTTTCCAAGAGGTCACTACTCAGTTTTGTCCCAAGCCTTCTGAAAATTTCCCCACGACAACAAAATGTTCGTGATGTGCTTTCACATAAAGGGTTTTTATTTGGGGCGGTGTTAGCTCCTATTACTAGTCATCTCCCCCTTTCTGATGTGTACCAACTGGATCAGACTGAGCTGCAAGTCGGCCACAGAGCATACGGGAGAAGACCTTGGTATTTTTTAGAAAATTTTTATGAACCAAAATTTTATCTTTTTTAAACCCCAGGAGTCTCTTTTCAGGCACGTACTCGGGCAAGCCCTTGTACAGAAACCCTACTTCGGGAAAGCAAGGGGGGCGTTTTGAGTTTGTAAAAAAAATGATAAAACTACGTTTTGAGTGAACTTGTGGCCCGCCAGTGGAACGGACCAACAAGGTTGATTTTAATCCTAGTTTGATTTTATTTGTTGCAGAAAAAGAAATCTAAACTAAAAAAAAGCAAACCACGAAATTTGAGTCGACACAGTTTTCCCCCCTAGGGGGATGGGGTGTGGGCGCTTGGTTTAGCCCACTTGCTCTCGTTTGATGCTTTAGTTACAATATGATAGAAATGCCCCAGTCTTAAATTGACTTAGTGGCTTACAAAATAGAAGAGAAAAAGTGATCGGTTCAGGAAATTTTCGAACTAGATGCTCCGGATTGCCTGGATCTTTGAAATTTTGGCAGCACCTCCTCCTACCTGTTCGTCTTTTGCTGCAAACCAGCAAGTAAACGTCAGTATAAGATGCCCAAAAACACTTTAAGAGTGTCTTTGGAACACCTCCTAAAAAACCCAGAAAAAACTAAGTGTTAAAACTAGTTAAAATGACAAAATTTAACCAAGTAAAACAAGCGATGGGGCTTGTTTTACTTGGGATCTTTGCACGCTTTTAAGGGCTGCAAATTATCAGCTCTTTAAATCAGCCAAATACACATGAAGTTCAGCCAAATATACTACTTGCTTAAGCCCTTACAATATTCGGAAAAGTACACTTAAACAATAAGCATGCATCAACTAGATCTAGATAAATATTTTACTTGAAGATGAGCTTAAGATCTAAAACAAAAATCAGACCTACTTATTATTTTTTAAACAAGAATGAGGTCTGAAATATGCAAACCAAAGTAACCATGAAAGATTTGAAGATTTTTTATGTTGATGAGAAGAAGAAGAAATGTCTTGAATTTGGGCTATGGAGTCCTCCACCGTGGGGATCAATGGGACTAGTTCTCCTTGAATCAATTTCGAAGACCAATGGATGCAAGCAAGCTCCACCAACTCTTCGGATCAACAACCTGTAGACACAAAAGACAACTCACACAAGCAAGATCAAATGCACTAGTGTAGACTAAAATAGAGAACTAGATTCAAGCATTTAAACAAAAATGACATTGAACTCTAAGCACTCTATGATAACCAACAGTGCAAATAATGAAATAGATTACACTATCTTTACCTTACTAAGCTCAACATCTCCTTCAAAAGCTAGTGATTGATCAATAAACAAGCATGAATAAACATGTAAAGACACAGATTACCTCATATATAAAAATAGAACATGATCATCCACACCATGAGAATCCACACATAGAATTGCCTCCAAAGCCTTTTATTCATAAACAAATGCAAAGATATTACAATGATAAGAGCAGAGGTTCCACCTTCTCATGAGAAAAAAATGAGAGTGAACTTGCTTATATAGAAAAACTCAAGGAGAGGGGGTGCCCAAGTTGAGGAGGAATGGGTGGAGTGAGTGGCATAATTCGTGGAGCAAATGGGGCTGCCCACTCCCATGTAATGGGCTGCCAAAATCAGCCCCAAATCAGCTAAAAATCAGCCATGTGACAGCCCATAAACATAGCTGCAAATTCCATGATTGAAGGTGCCCAATTTTGGGAAATATGCCCCCCTTAAATGGGGAAGTAATCCCACTAATATAGCTGCCCGGAATCTTTCCAAAATCAACTCTTACAACTCCTAAAACATAGCTGAAATATTTCAGACCTCTAACTCCTCCAAAATTGGAAATATTTTTTAAGTCATTTTTCACTTTTTTTATAATTTTTTTTATGACTTTTATGACTTTTTTGGTTTTTTTTTAGCATAAGTGAAAAATTAAACACCCAAACATTAAAAAAGTGGGTTTAGGGGTTAAGGGGGTGCTCTGAGTTAGAAAACGAGCACCCCTAAGGCAAAAAAGACCCCTAGATGACATTTTTATGCCATTTACAATATTTTTTAATGAAACTATGAAAAAAAATGGCTCATTTATGGAAAAAATACTTTTCGCCAAAAATTAAAAAACTACCTATGGGGACTTAGCACATGTCCATATGACTCAAAAACAATGTCTAGCATGTTCATATACATTGACCCATGGACTTTAACAATCCCCTAAGGCCCGTTAACCTCCCCAGGCATTCCAGCTTTGGAGGAGCAGGAGAAAAACCCAAAAAATTATGTTATGCACTAATGCGAGACATAATTAATAGGTGAAAAAACTCCTTGGAATACCTGACTTAGCCAAAAAGTCCTAGTGAACCAAGTCCTTTACAAAACACCATGCTAGTACATTTTATTACAAACCCCGCAGGGCCATGGACATGTGGAAAAAAATTAAAAAAGACGGCCCTTTTAAAGGCCCGGCGGACATCAAATCATCGAAAATGAACATGTAACATGTTCAACTTTGCCCGCTCACTTGATAGTCCAACTAAGTACAACTTAGCTGGTAACAGGAAGAAGTTGTAGAACCAGAAGGCGATGAGGCCAAAGCAAGACACAAGAAGAATATGATCAAGGCTAAGAGGATCATTGCTGACTCCATCAAAGATCACTCGATTCCTCAAGTGTCTTCAAAGAAGACCCCAAAAGAAATGTTTGATGCTTTAACCAGTCTGTTTGAAGGAAAAAATATTAACAAAAAGATGACCTTGAGAAATCAACTCAAGGGTGTGATGATTCAGAAGTCTGAGACTATGCATTCATATTTCACCAGAGTATCTCAGATCAAAGAACAATTAGAATCCATTGGGGACATGATAGAAGAAGTTGAAGTTGTGATGACCACTCTGAATGGTCTTCCTAGAGATTGGGAACCTTTTGTTCGTGGCATATGCTCTAGGAAGAGATTAATCAAGTTCAGAGAACTATGGGAAGAGTGTGTGCAAGAGGAAGAAAGAATAGCAGTAAGAGAAGAGAAACTCAATGATAATGAAGATCAAGCTTTGGCAACCCATGCCAAAGGAGGAAAGAAAAGAAAGAATGATGTACGTGCTCATGACCACTCTCCTAGGAGACCTCAAAGATTTCAAAGGAACAAGAGGGTCAAGAAAGACTTCTCCTTCTTTGAATGTTTCTCTTGCACAAGTTGGGACACATTGCAAGAAGTTGTCCTCTCAAATCTGGACAATTCAAGAAGCAGAAGAAAAATTTCATGCTCATGCAGCTGAAGATAGTGAACATGATGACGAAATCAAAACTAGAGAAGACGAAGATTCCAGTGAAGAATATGTTCTAATCTCAGCCCTCACTGGTTCAGTATCTCATGGAAGTGACACTTGGCTAGTGGACAGTGGAGCCTCCAAACACATGACGGGATATAAAGACTCTTTCACATCTCACGCAGAAAGATTCTCCACACAAATTAAAGCTTGGAGATGATTACCAATATCCTATCAAAGGAATGGGAGAGGCTACTTACAAATTGGACTTTGGAAAGTCCATGAACATGAAGGAAGTCCTATATGTTCCAGGTTTGAAAAAGAACCTTCTTTCTATCTCATCATTAGATAAGAAAGGTCTTAGAGTTGCATTTGTAGATGGTGAAGTTCTTATGTGGCCAAAAGGGAAGGAGTTTATAGAGTTCAGATTGTACGGATATACAGATTTAGATTGGGCCGAAAGTGCTGAAGATAGAAAAAGCACTTCAGGATGTTGTTTTAGTATGGGATTAGGTATGATCTCATGAATCAATAGAAAGTAGCCTTGTGTTGCTCTCAGTACAACAGAAGCTGAATATGTTGCAACATGTTCAGCTTGTAGCGAAGCAGTTTGGCTTCACAAGATGTTGGCAGGATTGTTTGATGCAGAGATAGATGCGACTGATATTTTCTGTGACAATCAGAGTTGTATCAAGATGTCAGAGAATCCAGTGTTCCATGATAGATCGAAGCATATCAAGATCAAGTATCACTATATCTGGGATATGGTGCAGAAGGGAGTTGTAAAGCTCAAGTATGTTCCCACAAAGGAACAAGTTGTTGATGTGTTGACTAAGACTCTGTCTCGCATAAAGTTTGAATACTTTCGAGACAAGTTTGGTGTGGTCCGAAAGGACCTCCCTCGAAAGAGGGAGTGATGATGTTGTTTGGAGCTCCTTCGAAAGAAGGAGTGGGAGTAGTTTCTTGGAGCCTTAGTATGGCAGCTCAGTCTAGGATTGGTACGTCAACCTGACAAGGTCTGTTTGATCCGAAAGGATTGGTATGTCAGCACTGGCTTAGATCCTAGGGGGATTGGTATGTCTGGCTAGGCTTGTTTGGTCCGAAAGGATTAGTAATCCAGACAAGGCCTGTTTGATCCCTAGATAGATTAGGATGTCTGACTAGGATTGTTTGGTTCGAAAGGATTAGTAAGTCAACATCGTCTACCAGAGTGCCCACCACAGCGCATATTTTAGAGGTTGATGTTGTTCCAGTACTTGCCGACTGATGATGTTGTTGTTCCAGCATTCACATGCTGATGGTTGATGTTGTTCCAGTACTTGCCGAATGATGATGTTGTTGTTCCAGCATTCACATGCTGATGGTTGATGTTGTTCCAGTACTTGCCGACTAATGATGTTATTGTTCCAGCATTCACAATGCTGATGGTTGATGTTGTTCCAGTACTTGCCGACTGATGATGTTGTTGTTCCAACATTCACATGCTGATGGTTGATGTTGTTCCAGTACTTGCCGACTGATGATGTTGTTGGTCCAACATTCACATGTTGATGGTTGATGTTGTTCCAGTACTTGCTGACTGATGATGATGTTGTTCCAACATTCACATGCTGATGGTTGATGTTGTTGTTCCAATACTTGTTTACTGATGGTTGATGTTGTTGTTCCAGTACTTGCTTATTGATGATTGATGTTGTTGTTCCAGTACTTGCTTACTGATGATTGATGTTGTTGTTCCAGTACTTGTTACTGATGATTGATGTTGTTGTTCTAGTATTTGCTTATTGATGATTGATGATTCCAGTATTCACTTACTGATGATTGATGATGTTGCTCCAGTATTCATATACTGAGGATGATGTCAATGTTCCTGCAATTTCTTGCTGACAATGATGATGTTGATGTTCCAACAATTTCTTGCTAACGATGATGCTAATGATGATCCAGTAGTTCCTTGCTGATGATGATGTTCCAACAGTTCCTGTTGACGATGATGATGTTGATGTTCCAACAGTTCCTGCTGACGATGATGATGTTGATGTTCCAGTAGTTCCTGTTGACGATGATGATGTTGATGTTCCAACAATGATGATGATTGATGATCCAACAGTTCCATGCTAATGATGCTGATGATGATGATGTTGATGTTGCCCCAAACATATGATGATGTTCCAAAAACTTCCTACGACATATAGAATTCCACAAGTCAGTTGGACAATTGTTGATGTTGATGATGTTGCCCGCATAATACCTTCCTAGTTAAGAGGGAGTGTTAAAGAAATGTAACTGCGGAAGATATTCTAAATGTACTTGTCTATTGTATTATTGTATTTCTCCTTCGGGAGATGTCATTGATGTAATTGATAATGTAAGTCATTGAAAGAGTCAATGTAAACCCTAACTGTTAGGTCAGCTTGGAAATATCTAGAAAAGAATATTTTATTTTAAAGTGTACAAGTTAGCCCAGTTAGGTGAGTAGAGCCGACCTAATTAGTAAAAAGGTCAAGTCACTTGTTTAGTATAAATAGGAGGTTGAGTTGCTCATTTGTATCACTCATCTCATTCACTCAAGTTCGCATAGGAGAGAGAGAAGTTCGCACAAGTGAAGAAGAGAAGCTGTTTTGTCTTGGGGTTTTATCTTGTACTTGGTGAATTCTATATTGAGGAAGTTTTGTCGGGGTTTTCTCCCTTGTGGTTTCCTCGAGAGAAATTTTTTGTTCTTTGTGTTTGCTGTGTTTGTCTTTCTTTCAGTGGGTATATTGTTTAATGTTATCATGCTAAACAAGTAAAAACTAACACAATCGAGTGATAACTATGGACCTTTAGATGCATAGACAAAAGAGCTTTTGTCAAATGCTTGAAATAGGGTTTAATCAACTAGCAAGGGTCATGTAGTGAATGAATTTTGTTGTACCCACAATTTGGTACAAGAGTACCCAAATGAGGGTTATAGCTCATACCGTCAAAGATGTAGCAATCAACACATTTATCAAACCCATTGTTCTCTATGGTTATGCGGTTTACATAACTAGTGTATAGCTAGTTGGTTGGGAAGGGTTGGGGAGAGTCCAATGTAGCATGCTCTAGCGTATAATCTATTGCAAATGGAAAGTTCCTCAAGTCATTATACATCTTGTGTTTGTTGCCCATCCCTTGCTCCTTGAGAGCATTTTCAAAGTTGTCTCCTTGTTCAAAAGATCCATACTTTGGGGGATTCATCTTTTTGATGGAAGAGGTATACATATTTAGCCCTTCGTTCCTTGGAGGAGATTGTCTCCATGGATCTTGTTGGTTCTCGAGGCTTCTTTGCTTCTTCAGTCCATAGACATCTCTTTCAAAGGTCTTCCTACCTTCAATTACTCTTTCGATGTCCCAAGCCACCTCCCTTCAAAAGGATATATTAAAAAGGCTATGAAGAACACATATATCGATAGTTCATTTAGGTCTTTGAATTCCTCCTTACCCACATAGCTTCTTAATGCTAAGATGGCCTTCTTTAAGCATGTTTTGTTAAAAACTCTTTATTCCTTGTCTTGATTACGTTTATTTCCATTGGTCATATGGCCTCAGGATCTACTCCATTAGTTGAAGGTTTGCTCTCATCTGTTATGTTTTGAGTTTGATCACCATATCCCAAGAGGGATAGGATATGTTGGTTGGGAAGGGTTGGAGAGATTCCAATGTATTATGCTCTATCGTATAATCTATTGCAAATGGAAAGTTCCTCAATTCATTATACATCTTGAGTTTGTCTCCCATCCCTTGTTTCCTTAGAGCATTTTCAAGGTTATGTCCTTGTTCACAAGATCCATACTTTGGGAAGTATGGGTGATTCATCTTTTCGACGAAGAAGTATCCATACTTGACCCTTCGTTCCTTGGAGGAGATTGCCTCCATGGATCTTCTAGGGTGAAGACATCGTTGGTTCTCGAGGCTTCTCCACTTCTTCAGTCCATCGACATCTCTTTCAAACATCTTCCTACCTTCAATTACTTTTTGGATGATCCAAGCCTCCTCCCTTCAAAAGGAGAGATTAATAAGGCTATTAAAGAACACATATATCGATAGTTCATTTAGGTTTTTGGATTCCTCCTTCCCCACATAGCTTCTTAATGCTAAGATGGTCTTCTTTGAGCATATTTTGCTACAAACTCTTTATTCCTTGTCTAGATTATGTTTAGTGCCATTGGTCGTATGGCCTCATGATCTACTTGATTAGTTGAGGGTTTGTTCTCATTTGTTATGTTTTGAGTCTGATCACAGTATCCTAAGAGGGATAGGATCTGTCAATTGTGTCTTATTATAAGAGGCCGAGTCAGAGGCAGACTTCATTTTAAGTTGTTCCTTATATTATGAGATCCTCTGGAGAGTTCACCTTTTATTTTGAGATTTGGGAGAGTTCCTTGCTACCTTTTCCACTATCCATGCTATAGACGTTTCTCTCCATCTATAAGAAGCAGTCAATTATAGACGTCAAACCATACGAGATTTATCTACACCTAGTTCCACTAGATTTATCACTTCTTTTTTCTCACTTGTCTAGGTGCTTGGAGGTGACAAGTGTCCCTACAGATACTCCAACCATGGATGGTGATGATGATTGGTGAGATAGTGTCCACTTTCCCTTTTTGCTAGGAAACAACTCACTTTCACGAGGCCAACAAGACATGTCCTCTCTAGTGGGCTTCGACCTTCTCCCAATTTAGATTGAGCAAAATGGTTCCTATGACTAGATATCTCTTTTTGGCCTCAGATGCTAAGAGAGCTTTTTTGTGTAGCACATTAGCTCCCTGTTGCCACACAAACTAACACCTCTAAAGTGCAAGGTCTTCACTAGGGTTTAGTTGAGGGCAACTCTAGAAGTGTTGCCACTGTCACCTCAGCAACAACTTCTCTTCTCTTTAGTGTTTGGATGAAAATCCAACACTAGGGGGGGATTCCCTAATATCAACTATGCTTCAAAGAATTATTCTAAGGGGAGATGACTTGGAATATATGTTGTAAAGTGTTAATTCCCAAAGAAAAATTCTAAAAACTAAGTTGTGAAACCATTTACAAATTCAAATCTGATTATTGGTGAATGCAAGGTTGATTTGGGGTTTAAATGTAAGTCCTTTAGTATTAGTTTTAACCGTTAATTTCCATATTTGAAATGTAAATTGCTTGCTGTTATAAAAATGTAAAATGAACCAGCAAATGTGTTTACAACAGCATTAAATTCTAGCCTTTGGAATGATAGAATATAGATGCGAATAGGCTAGACTAAATCGAACAATTAAGTGTAGATGTAAACAATTGGAAGACAACCTTAATTGCAAATAAATAACATCAACTTGTATGATCTGAGATGCTATTTAAGTTAATGAATTAACAGTAGATTGTAGATTGGTTTTAGATTCCTTTGTAATCAGGGAAATTAGATGTTCTATGAGTTAATAACCAACCCAAAAATATACTAAATCTGAAACCTACTTGATTTATTGTCATTAAAGTGTTCTTATGATGTGAATTAAACCAGCAATTATGCTTTATGACAACAAAAAATTTCCATCTCATCAAAAGATAAAAATGAATGCAAACTAGGCTGGTAATGAATCAAAACAGCAAGGAATATGTGTAACAATTTATTGGAACTTCAAACTGTTAATAGGGTCAATCAACTTGTATGTTATTCAAGACTTTTGGAGTTGATTTTAAAATGCTAAAATCAAATTCAAATTTAAGATGAAAAAACATAAATGAATGATTGAATTGATGCACACAATTTCCTCCAAACTCAAATCTAAAACTTATTTAGCATTGCTGTAGTAAATTCCTTTTTAAGAAAATTAAAAATTCCAGACCAGCAAATTAGAATTTACTATAGCAGAAATAAATTAGCCTCTAAAGATGTTTTAAAGAAAGATAATGAAGGCCAAATAGGGGTTACATCTAGGGTCAATTCCTGCTCACAATTTTCTGAAGTTAAGGTCACAAAACTGGCCCTTGCTATTTTCTTATCAAGTGTCACCATAATTTATCAATATAAGTCATACCGATTATTAGACCATGGAAAATAGCAAGGGTGCTAGCTCTAGGAAGTCCCAACAATGTGTGACTATGAAAAATACCACCAAATATGTGGAAAATACACATGAAAAGGTTGGTAAGTGCACTTTTCTAGTAAATAACTTTTAAATTTTTATCCCATTTACCTTACACTCACGATGGTGTGACTATAATTAATCCCTTATTGCGTGTTAGACCCTAACACAAGGTGCATTTCCTGGGTTTTTAAGTGAGGTGAGGGTGATGAAGTGAATGTGGTGCTAGGGAGAAGGTGTTCACGATTTGACCATCATAGAAATGTTTGTGTGTTAGGTCTACCATTTAGCTTTCAAGTGCTAGGGGTTTTAGATTTTTCTTCCACATGTGTGCCTTTGAAGGGTGCGCTTTTCTTGAGTTACCCTTTCCTTGCACCTCTTTTGTGCGATTTATTTTTATTTTTATTAGCCTCTTTTGACTTAATCCCTTTGCAAGTTTGCTTTATATTTGGCTTTGATAACCTAGGACATAGGGAACCTGGCTTATTTGCAAGGGGGCATTGCTCACATATACAACATTTACAATTTAGCTGGATCAACCTTAGAGTACTTTGACGTAGGCATTCATATATGAGAATAATATAGAGACCTTGGAACATAACATATGATAAATCAATTACGAAAGGTGACATGATGGAAATGGGTGAAAAGGATAGAGGAATGACATGGTATAAAAAATGGCTAGGAAAAAAGTGTGAAATGATATGAAATGAGTGTTACACCTACCTAAATCCCCAGGAATACACCTGACTCACAGGTGACACACTTTATGACCACACTATGATGCATATTTAGATATGAAACAACAACTTAAAGTATATGAGCCACTATAGAGCAACACCAATGATCCCTCATGGCCACATCCCACATAAAAGAAAGCAATCCCCATGTGTCAAGAGGTATATCATTTGTCACAACACTGGCATCAACTGAAAAGTGCCCATATATCTCTGGCACATAACATGGCAATTTGAGCAAGCTGGAAGCCTGGAAGTGTTTCTGGAAAATATCCATGGGCAAACCAAGAATCTCATATGTGGAATTGATAGATGTGATCAAAATCACAAAGACATCGATCATCAAGTCACCCCCACATGTCTGGGGGTAACACTCCCAAGATTACCCAGCCTAGTCCACTTAGTTCTATCCATTCTATGCAGGACATTATTAGACTTTCCATTGGTACCTTCATGACGTTTGGTGATTGTCAAAAATCAGACGCTGGTGAGCAGATTCTAGTCTGTAAAATTTAACCTCAAACTACAGATCGCTAAAGCTGAAAACATGAATCAAAATTTCTGCTATCGAGAACTTAATCTGCAAACAGATACTGCTGGGAAATGAACAGCAAACACACTAATTTAGACACTCAAAACAGCCTCTGATTTTTCTTATTAATTCTGGAAACAGAGGCTAAAGCTACAGCTCAAAACTCAAACTCTCCAACCTCAAAGAGGTGTGCTCTGCTTCTCCTTTATAGACTAGGAGGAAGAGAGGTACAGTGAATTCAGATGCATGCACAACAGTGCCACTAGTGGTAAATTTTAACCCTTGTGCACCTTGTATGGATAACTATGCCAAGTTATGGTGTGCCATCCTAGAGATCTGTGCCCTTCTCTTCAGCTGGAAAATCTAAATGCAAGAGCACTTCTGCTTACCTAGGGAACTGCACCCTCTATCTTAGTGTGTGCTAATCTAAATAAAGAAAAACTAAATTAGAACTAAACTGGGGAATTTAGAAAACCTACTGAATCTGGAAATAGACTGAAGATGGCACATGCACGTGTCTTTCATCTCACTCTCTCTCCCCTCCATAAGAACTAGAGCTCCCTTTTCACTGCTCTACGGACTACTGAAAGAAAACACTTTTCTGCTGTGCCGAACAGTGCTGGAAGAAGAAAGATGGTTTTTGCTGGAGCACTGTCCTAGCTACACAGGTAACCTAACAGTGATGATGGAGATTGCTTCTCTTCTACGTCTGGTGCAGAGTGGTGGCAATCTTCTTTTCTCCTCCTTTTACATAGTGATGTATCCCTTTCTAGGACTTACCTTCTGGGTTAACCCCTTAAACTGTCTGTTCTGATTTTGTATTTCTTTCTGCACCTAAGATTTGTTGACACTGACAGTCTTACATTGCTATTGTGACCTGTGCTTTCTAGTGCCATTGACCATTCTGTTTGTCTTTTGACGAAATTAGTAAAATTTCTCTTTCTTTCTGTTTGGATATCTGTCAGATTATGACCTCCTTTCTACTTCAGAAGAGTGCCCAATGCCATATGCCATGAACTATTTTAAATTTTAATTGGAATAGTTATAAATTTCAATATTAGCAAGTAAAGTTCCAATATTTGGGGACCTTCATTCTACTTGCCTATTCTAGTATTATCAATCAGTAGGAAGTGGCCTTACTCACTAATATTGTTAAGCGTGTCTTTACCAGCCCATTTAGTGGTAATATCTGCTCTGAGGTTTATGTGAAACTGTAAATATTCATGAAATGCAACAATACCCAAGGAAAAGGCTTGGACATTTATGGAACTTTATGTGTGATCTCATATAAGTAAAGCTCTAATATACGAGGCACTTCATTCTACTTGCCTATTCTAGTTCTAGTTCCAATATACGAGGCACTTCATTCTACTTGCCTATTCTAGTATTGTCAATCAGTAGGAAGTGGCCTGACTCACTAATATTATTAAGTGAAACTGTAAACATGACCAGCCCAATGGCCCATTTAGTGCTAATATCTGCTCTGAGGTTTATGTGAAACTTTAAATATTCATGAAATGCAACAATACCCAAGGATAAGTCCAGGGCATTTATGCAACTTTATGTGATCTGATATAATTGACAAATAACAGACTCGTTATATGTTTTCTTTACACTATCGTCCTTTCTCAGTTCATATTATGAGTCTTATGCATTCTAAGAGTTCTTCGTTGAATGCCTCCGAATATTTAAGCATAAATACATTGTTTTTATGACTAGGTGCTTGTCTTATCCGTGTTTCATAACCTACTGAGGAATATCTTGCCAACTAAATCGTGTCTTGATTTGCCATCAGAAATGAGAACAGTGCACTCTTATAAACATGACACTGGTCTTTCTAACTTTTAGTTGATAGTTTTTCTTTGTCTTCTCCATACAGGGAGCAGAAGTCTCAGTGAAGGAACTGGATTGTCTCTTGACTCTTCTTGCAGAAAAGAAGAGGAAGATGGAACAAGAGGAAGCTGAAACTAATATGGAGATACTCCTGGACTTCTTGCAACGATTGAGGCAGCAGAAACAGGCAGAGTTGAATGAGGTCCACAATGTTTTATACTATGCTATGTAGTGATACTGTAATAGTTTTCCTTTCATCTTTATGTCCAGTTTCATTGTTCCACATGGTTGAAAATCTGCAACATATTGGGAATGTGTTAGAGTCAGGAATGGATCATATTGACTGATTGTTGGAGTCTGGACAATGGGGTTCTGAAATATAAGACTTCTGCTTATTGCAACTTCAAAGATCAAATGATGACATTGGTAACAAAGGACAAATATTTCGGTTAAATGTACAGGCCCTCTCTCGAGTGTTCCTGCACTCCAGGTCCTTAAGGCTACTTAATGGGGTGTGTCTGTTTCTTATAGGCAGCATTCACAAGCCTATCAGGGCCTTAATGCACAGGTTGATGCCTATCAAGGGCTTGCACAATTCATTCCTCACCCAAGTGCACCTCAGCTCAATGGTTTTGTAATAAAAACTGAGGATTGCAATTTAGCACCACGGTGGCAAATTTAATCCAATGTAGCACAGTTCACGGCAATTATATATTTGGCTGCAGTTTTAAGTGTTAACTACATTGTTGTACTTGTCATACACTAGTATATATTTAAAATGAGCTCATAACCATCGATATTAGTCACATATATTCCTTGGCTATCGATCCATATTGAAGTCATAGAGTCAATATGTTATAGAAACACTTAGCAAACTCAGAGGCTACTTAAAGCTTATACCTCTTTATAAGCGTAATGATCTTTTTAGTTCCTCTAATGGGCCTTTGCTAAACCTTTTTAAACTTCTATTAGGTAAAGCAGCAAGCTTAAAGACTAAAGCTAGTGCTATCATTTATCAGGCATATATATGCATAATGATGCTGGAATATAAAGGCACATTCATAGTATGTAACAGGATTGGCACATGAGTTCCACACACACACACACGCACATATATTCTCCAGAATCACTGAAAACCATAAATCTAGCTTAATCATCACATTTTCATGGTTGAACCAGCAAAAATAGAGACATGCTATCTAAAACAAGCTATAAAATATACAAGATGATATACCACTAGTGTTGTCTTGGTTTTTTATAATTTTTGATAAAATGATTCATAATTTTATTAATATACCGAATGTAAATACATGCATTTTATAAGACAAAGGGCTGTGAAAATAACCACCATGAGCTAAGGCTGCAAGCCCATCAAAACTTGCCATGCAGGGCATCTGAAAATAGTCATAACGAGCCACAACGGAATACCCAATATGGACCCCTGGAAAAATACGGTGTGAGATGGTGCGGTCTCGTGAAGCGAATATGCTAAGCATTGTGGTATGGTAAGTATATTACCACTTGATTAAATTATAATTTATTATTTATTATTAATAAATCAAAGTACGCTTGGGGTCAACTATATCTTGGGAGCACCATGTGAGCAATGAGGCAATTAGGGGGGAAGTAGGTAGGGGGGAAGTAGGGCGGGGCCTGCAGAAAAAAAATATTATATTGCTGCTGCCAAGTATCTTTTCCCAACTTGTCCTTTGCTTATCATCCCAAGCTTCTTGAGAAGGCACGTACTTTTCATTCAAGGGAGAGTATATCTTGTGCAAGTTATTTGGAAGCTTTATTCACACTTCCATTATTCTATTTAGCCAGGAACCTTAAGAATTATTCCTATACTGGTTGAGAATTGAGATACTTCTTGTGTGAGAATCCATGGCTGCTAAACCTGCAACTGAAGGAGAACCCATGAGCATGAGGCTAGTGTGAGCTATAGAGGCATGTTGGGGATTGTCGTTGGTTAATTAGTAAACTGGTTCAGGTTTTTATTGTTTCCTGGAGCTAGTACGCCATTGAAGGAAAATGCATGTGATATACCATGCTCTTGTGAGGGACATGGTCTCGCTGAGAACCATGGAGTTGGGGATATTATTGTCCTTATTGCCAAACAATTTCTAAGACTCCCAGCATGAGATTGGCACTGGACTCTTCTTGCACAGAGATAGTTGGCAAGATTGGAGTCCTTGAGGCACTGTTCTGCAGAGAAAAGTGGTGCCTGTGTAAGGTTGTGCTGGAAGGAAGAGGTTTCTGTAATATCTGAGAGCCGGTTGAGTTGCCTGGAGCTCATTCGTTGAAATAGCAAAGCCCTTATATGTTGCACACTGGGTTAGGATTGTGTTTGAGAGCTTTAGCTGCCAAATTCGGCTTTGTTGCTTCATTTCTTAGCTTGGGGGTGGTAACTACATGAGCTGGTGTCTATGGCTTGGAGGAAAATCACTCCTATGGAGTTATTTCCTCAAGTACTTTCATTAACAAATAAGTATTCTGTCTTGAATATTTATGTGTGCAATTAATTTTTCTGGTTGCTGCTGTGTGAAGGTCTCTTTTCTAAATGAATAAAATTGTCAGTGAGATGTTAATGGCTGTTGGAAAGATAATCATTTCCAGATCTAAGACGGTTACAGCAATCAATTGTTGTGGAACAATGGATAAATTGTCCTTTGTGTGCAAGTATCATCCAACCATGCCAAATGTATGGAATTAGTTTATTTTGTGTTACCTCCCGAATTAGCATATGCGGTTAAAGCCCAAAAGAAACATTGCTATCACAAAGATAACCTAGAGGAGTTACCCACTGTCACCTCAGTAACTCTCTCCCTACACTTTAGGTTGACTCTTCTCCAACTCAAGGGGGGCTTTCCTAGGATAGGATTGCTAAGGCTTAAGCAATAAGGCAGAAGGTGATGTGAAGAGATAGCCTAGCAAAACAGTTTGTCTTGACTCTTGTAGTATAGAAAACAAAGGGGTGATGGTAGGACCTACTACCTAGTGACTAGTGCCAATCCAACAAGGGTGAACGGAGTCAAGGTATCTTGTCCAAGAGGGCAAGTTCATAGGTGGTTAAGGAGACTAGGGCTGCATACACATGCAACAAGAAAGCTTAACATGCTGAAATATGAAAAATAGAAACATTCTTGGAGGGCCCAAGTGGCTCCACATCAAAACATTGCCTAGGCTCCACATCAAAACATTGCCTAGTCAGGGTGGGATTTATGCAATGAGATATTAGGAAGCAATAAGTCTAAAAACAAACAATCTAATATATTGATGCATAAATCATCAAAGGTAGTTAGAGGAATTTCTTCTCACACAAAACCCTTCCAATGAGGTAAGTTACCCTTTTTATTGGCCCTAATGAAACAAGTGTAGCAATTGTATAAATCATAGTTAGAGGAATTTCTTCTCACACAAAACCCTTCCAATGAGGTAAGTTACCCTTTTTATTGGCCCTAATGAAACAAGTGTAGCAATTGTATAAATCATTGACAATATTAAAGAACAAGAACATTAGGCCTCACAATTGATAAAAGAAGAAAACTCTTAGGCTTCACACCAAAGAACGATGTGTTCTTGCAGCTCCAAGTGAGAGCGAACTCTCACAATCCAACGTGCAGAATGAGGAAGAGAGCAAAACCTTTTATAGCTTTCAGCTCATCTTCCTTTACAATAAAATATGGATATAACGCTAGATCTAGTTTAGGTTACAGTGCAAAGATACTTCACTACTTCAACAAATACAATATAATGATGTTGGTTGAAGTCACAAGTACATGTCTCCAATAAAGCATGAGAGGGGCACCTCCATAGATGAGGAAATAGACAAGTCAAACTAGAATGATATCCCTCCAAAGGGTCCAAGTGCAGGTCTCCAATAGATATGCCCAAACAAGCAATGAATAACCTTGGATGTACGGTTTGGAACTATTGATGCACAATTTAGCAACTTAAATAGCGCAAGGAAAACTAGCTACCAAACTTGCACAACCTCAGGATTTTCCTCCAACGCGTCACTACCAAGGAAAATTATTTTTCTTTAGGTCTCCTAAATCTTCTAAGGATATCTAGACTATCCATGGGAGGTGTCCCCAACTAGATTTTTTAGGGTACTAACTAGAGATTCCACGTGCAAGCCTAAAGAGGACAATACAACGTGGGCTAGCTTTCTCAAGTACTGATCAAGTTGATTTTTGTGAAAGGTGACTAAGGATACTTAGGCAAATATGGAGAGTTAAATACAAGTTCCTTAGTTGGGCTAGGATGAATCTAAAGATGATACAAAGTCCTAGCGAAGATATATTTGGTTTTGCCTAACCAATGATCTAAATAGGTTTTTGGAGGTTAAAAGAGGAAAATTCAACGAGCTAAGTAAATTTGAATGAAAGAGTCATTTAACACATCGAATCAAGAGTAATACACCATAAACTCATAATTACATAATACATGAAAGAGATTTAGTTCAAGCTTTAGATGTGATTTAAGAAGTACTTAAACTTAAGTGCAACATGTAATGAAAACGATAGCATCAACACAAATCAAATGATGTTACTAGGATTTTAGATGAGCGATTTAGTTATCTGAGTGTAAGAAGAAGCACAAGTTGTTGATAGCCAAGACCAAAGTGATAAGATTAACACAAGTATTAAAAGTGATCCCTTGGGATGTGCCCAAGGTGCTTAGTATTTTTTTTTATCTCAAGAATGAATATCAACTCACTTTGGGATGAGGAGTTATTTAAAGAGTCTCTCCTTTGAATCTTCCTTTCTTGCAAAAAGGCAAGTGTTGGCCTTGAGCACAGGAAGCCTTTGCTAAAGGTCAAGACTAGACTCCTCTTTGTCTTGATTGGAAGTAATTAAGTGTTGAATTATTTTAATTTAATAACCAAGCAATAGTGGACATGTACCTTCAAGTGAAAAACTTGATAAAATAGTGATAATGAAGTGTCCAAAATGCTTCACAAGTTATCGAATTAAAAGTACACAATTCTAGTAAATACTAATGAACATATCAACACTTAATAAGCCTGCATACCATAATAAATTTGTTGCTGTTATAAACAGGGAAGCATGCTAAATGCTAGTAAATGAAAGAGATATTGAAATTAAAACCATAAACTAGCTTGCACATTCTAAGTTAACAACATAGCAAAGAAACCATAAGAGAATCAACATATGAAAAATTATGTTTTCGAGATTTAGGGTTGATATTTTCTTCTTAGGTGTTTTGGAGTATGCTGTAGCTTTTCCTCAGTTAGATCTTGTAGTAAGTACATGGAAGGCAGCTATAAGCTTTCCCAAGAAGGTCTCTCAAGGCTTATCTTGCCCTTTTTGTTTACAAAAATATGTTAATCGGGAGACACAAATGGAAATAAAGAAGTGGGACGAGTGAGAAATGAAATAGTAGAAGAAAAGGGGAGTGACCAAGTACCTTATATCTAAAACCATAAACTAGCACGCACATACTAAGTTAACAACATAGCAAAGAAACCATAAGAGAATCAACATATGGAAAATTGTTTTTGAGATTTAAGGTTGATTTTTTCTTCTTAGGTGTTTTGGGAATTTGTTGTAGCTTTTCCTCAGTTAGATCTTGTAGTTAAGTACATGAAAGGAAGCTATAAGCTTTCCCAAGAAGGTCTCTCAAGGCTTATCTTGTCCTTTTGTTACAAAATTATGTGAATAGGGAGACAAAAATGGAAATAAAGAAGTGGGATGAGTGAGAAATGAAATAGTGGAAGAAAAGGAGAGAGACCAAGTGCCCGATATCTAAAATGGTGGGCCAAGGGAGTCTATAGCACCCTTCCTAGTAGCAAATCCACAATCCTCCAAGAAATGGGAGGCGTTTAACAATCCCTTTGCCTTTCCCACTTGAGTTTGGATCAACCCTCTTGGTCCACTTCTTGCTGCAATCCTACAAAGACAAAGGAGGCCACCAGCAATCCAAAACCAAATGTAGTTTCACAACAAAGTTAGATAAATAGCCAAAGCAAGATCATAACCAAATAGATGCAAAGAGGTTGTTAGCAATCTAGGCATTTAATCTAACTATTGATCAACCAATGAGGTTATTGGCAATCTAAGGTTTTTATTTACCTCAACTAAACAAAATATGGAAGATCTTACCTCAAGTTTTGTTGAAGAAAAATACCATTACCATGGAAAGCAAACTTGGAAATTCAATGATCTACCATGCATAACACTTGAACATAAAGACACAAGTTTGATCTCAAAAATAATACCCAAGTCTCCTAGTATTCCAAATGCTCAACACTCAACCCGTCCAAGGGAAATCTCCTTCTCATTTTACAACCAAGGAGGACACACTTAGGGTTTGCTAGACTATGTCAAGTGTAGAATAAAATAATACAAGTGGTGATCCCCATGAGGATGAGTAGTTACATATCAATGGATTAGATCCACTTATCAAATGGTGGATCTAACCATTCCAAATAAAAATACATCACAAAGTGCGAAGTCGCTTCTTCTAGAAAGGAAATTGAGCTAGACCATGTCAATACATCATAAAATCACCTACAATACCATGTGCCATCTCCAAAAGCGTGAGCAAAAACAGTGTGATGTACAAAGCCATGTGCTATCTCCAAAACCATGACTAAAAACCATGTGCCAATACCAACAAACTCCACTAGCAAGTGCGCCTTCCCAAGATAAGTGCACCCTCCCAAGTGGGTCAACCATGTGCCATGTAGAGAGGAGAGTCAAAGTGCGCTCTCCTAGGATGAATATCTATCACACATATGAGCAAAATGTGTAATGTCAACCATCTCATGAAGTCGCCCAACAAGTAGCCATCCAATGAATGACACATGTGTATGAAAGTGCCATGTCACCAAAAAAGTCCACCGATCACCTATAAGCCACTAGGAAGCCTCCATATAATCCCCAAGAGTGATTCATCATGCCAAATCATCACTGAGAATTCTCGTCATGGCTTAATTATTAATCAAACCATATTTAGGAATTTTTAAATTAAAACTTAGGGATAAGTTTTAATTAAATGCCATTATGCCAAAAGTGTATGCATCCATTTGAACTAAAAGGGGAATTTGCCTATGATGAGTCCAAATATCCTCTGAAGACCATATGTGCCTATGTCTTTGCTCAAATCATCTCGAAAATGCCTCCGTAGCTCCAATCAAACTAATTCAAATCCAACTTAGGTTTTTTTAAATTAAAACTTAGGGAATGTTGTAATTAAAAGCCAATAACCCAAGAACTGACATGTTACCAAGGAGAAAAGGATCACAATCACTCTTAGAGTCAAGATCACTACTAAATGATGTTGGCACCTGTATTCGCCTTGCTGATTTGATATGTTGACCAAGTCAAACTGTTGAAAAAGTTAAACTTGGTCAAACTGGCTAATCTGGAAGACTGTTCTGCAATCTGACTCAAGAGGTTAATAGAAGAGCCAAATGGGTATCCAAATCCATCATTAGACTTGGAAAATAATGTGCATGAAAACCATGCACGATCATGAAGATCTGATTGCATAACACTGTGCAATGAGTCCATCACCCTTCAGTGATCACTTCTCTATAGCAAAAATGACCAATCGGGTGGAATATACGTTGATAAATGGCCAAATGGGTATCCAAATATGTGCTCAAAATGCACGGATCCCGTGTACAAAGAAAGATGGCCAAACATGGTCCCCTAGTGGTGGAACTGGCTACATTCAAAACTGTACCAACATTCATTGAATATCTTTGACGGAGGCATGATGATGTCTCATATGCTCGAAACTTTGATATGATGCTGTACTACCAGTAAGGAGTGTCCCAGGTGGACCAGTAGTAGTGTACATCTGCAGAATCAATGTACGTAATAGACATAATAGATTTAATTGTTTAAGTGAGATCCATCATATAGCATCGTCATGAAATCATGATGATATACCCCATAAGTATCTTCAAACAGGTTCGTCAAATTAATGATTTAAGAGCATACCAGTACCATGCAAAATTAAAATATTTACCAAAGAACTAGTTCTTCTCCGTGGTGAAGATCTCACAAGGGGTTTGAAAAGTGGATTGACGTTTGTTGAATGCTTGACTCAAGGTATGGGGTTTAGGGAATCCTTTGTGGTCTACACTAATCGACTGAACAACAATAGCATGTGTCAACACAAAAGGGGTGTGTTATGAGTTACCTTTCCTTTGATCCCAATAGTAAGATATTTCACTCAATTCAACTTTTTCTTTTTCTTTCTATATTTCTTTTATCACAGGACTAACGTATTGGAAGATATTGGCCCTGGTATTACACTATTCAGATACCAGTGATGACATGGTCTTAGCTTCGTTGCTAGCGAGTGTCTATAGCCCCAACAGGGATTACCTATTCTTCCAATTGCTAACCATCGTGTAATAATAACACAGGGAATTTTGGATCTTGGGAGAAGGCATTGCTCAATTGTAACTCTTCCAAACTATTGACAACTGGCCTCGGGGAGCATACCTGAAAACTTCTTGTATCGAGGATTCACTATAACACAACCCTTAGACACAATTATGAGATAGAAAAATATGGATGGTGACATATCCAGAAAGGGGTAGTGCAAGAGTCAATCAATTAACTTCAAGCCAATGTGGTGCGAACTCAAGATGGAGTGGTGATGATGAAATGAAAGTGGCTATAGGTGGAACCAAAGAACAGGGAATAGTCTTAAGAGATATCACAATGACTGTCATCGAGGTGCATGGTATGCTATTAAATCAAAGACCCTTCACTCTCGTCAACCTATGCAAGGTACTACTAGCTATACTCACCAAAACAGTCAAATAGAATATATCATGTAACAACATTATATAGTATAGCGTAACATCATGTAATACATCATCATCATCTGACAAAGCATAGTAGTAGAAAAATGCATAAGAAATAACATCATCTCATGGTCATCACATCACCTATATCACATAGAGGAGCCATAAGAAGAAAAATGGGCCACAATAGTGTGGAATACATCAACAAACTGGAATAGAGTGAAGCAAAAATAAGTCACATTATGCCTATACAGTATGTGGCATAAAAGGAACCTCCTAGATCCACTCCAATGTGGAACAAACTCCAATAAATGAGCAACTAACCTCTCCAAAGTGGATGATAACATCATTAAAGAAGGATAAATTCTCCCTCAGCTGAACATTCCAACAAAAATGGCACTAAAGTGGTGGAACACTACATCATGAATGAATAGAGTGATGAGGAATAAGGGTTGTCCCATCATAGATGCATAGATAAGTGTGCTAGTTGTTATCGGGAAAACTAGCAGGCCTAGTGCCCAGTAAGGACTTGTGACCCAATGTCACCTCGATCACAAATCTTTAACTTCTTCAGAGAGTGTTGACCTCCAAGGGGATAGCCTTTTAATAGTTACCCGTTGAAGAAGGGCACAACTTCCAACAACCTCTATGGCCAGATCAGTGCCTACATGGAGTCATATAGAGAATGAGGAATACATACTATAGGACTGTTGCATGTGTTTTAAACATATCACTGCCACAACAAAAATTTCTTCATGAAACAATTATCTTGGACATGTGATCATTCATCTAAGAAACAAGCAAATGTATGAGCACTGCTGCAAAATATGTAATTAAGGTAATTTCAACAGTAAATAGTACATTTATACAAATATTCATCCACTGTTATCAAACAATTACGATGTTTAAACAGTACTTAGTATCTTAAGATATGTGCCAAACCAAATTCAATTAAAAGAGCTAGCTTGGTAGCAATTAGAGCAGTTTAACTCTATGAATCAGATCTTATGAATCCTGTATCATATAAACAGTAGCAAACTCCAGCCCTTTATGTTAGTCCTTATTGAACAGCAATTAACCACTCCTATTACAAGTGTACTCAGACAATTGCTAACCCCTTTTTGGTATTTTATCTTGTCTTTTTATGGCAGGTTTCAAGGCAGCAACAGAGGATGTAACTGGCTGTCTTAATGACAGACCTGAGATGAGTTTTGAAAAGGCTGGAAAAAAGGGAAAGGTAGGGGATAATAAGGGCTTGGATGGGCAGCCAAGGAGGAAAAGGGAAGACCGTGGGCTTGAAGAAGGCTGGCCGAGGACAGAGAAGGAGGATCGAGTGTTAGGTCGAGGGTGCAATAAGGAAGGCCGAGGGATGGAATGGAGGGGCCAAGGCTTGGAAAGACAGGCCGAGGGTAGGAAAGGGAGGCTTAAGGCCTGAAAGAGAGAGGTTGAGGGCAAAAAGGGACAGGCCGAGGTTTGAAAAGAAGGCTGAGGGTTAAAGGAAGAGGACTTAGGAGGAAGGAAGGGGTAGGCTTAGGGTAGAATTTTAGGATTATTTTTAGGTTTTAGAATTTTACTGTTTTTTAGGGTTTTTTATGATAAGTAACAATAAATAAAAAACCTAATTAAGTACAATAAAAATAAATTGCAGGCCTAAATATCTAGCCCTAATTATCATGAAAATGCAATATTTACATATGCAAACGCAATGCAATTTGATAAAATTTGATAAGACAAGGGTTTTAATGGATGAAACCCTAAACCCTAGGCCTAGAGGAGAGGTGACCAGCCTCCCTCTTGGACTGATTTTCTCCTTGACTCTAAACTAGGGCTTCCTACAACAACCCAAAGGGTTCGTTATGGGAGCCTAATCTAGGGAAAATTTAGAGAATCAAGGCCAAACTAGGGAAAACCTCTTCTAGAGAGCGTTTTCCACCATGCATAGTTGATAGAAGGCAGAAAAATAAGCCAAAATCAGAAAAATGCAGCTCTAAGGCTACCATCCAATCATCAAGAAGCAAAACTTACCTACCTTCACCAAGAAAGACCAAAAAAGACTTACTTGATCTTGTGTTATTCCAACAATTCTTAGCATCCACCATGCATGAGTAAAACTTTAGAAAAGCATCCAAATTTGATCCACAAGGCAAAGAAGACAAATCACCAAGAGGTGCACATCACTTCCAAGAGGCTAATTAGGGTAAAAGAGTAACAAAGTGTAATTTATCCCATGTGTTATGATTTACAAATGAAGTGAGGAGAGCTTATTTATAGTCTCTCAACCTCACTTTTACAAATAACCAGGCCGACAAGCCAATATAATGTCAATGTAAAAATATAACATAAAATAATATAAAATAATCTAAGATGTGGGTAACTTGGGGCATTTTCCCCCATAGTCACCAAAATTGATAAAAATAGCTAAAACTGAACAAATGGATTCACTCCGAAAGATGGAGTGAGCAGGGGGGGATCGTCATGCCCCTTCTAACCTCAACTGTGCTGAAAAACCCTCAACGTTATTCCTCAATAAAGCATGAAGGCCTGGTGGCTAGGATGACGTCATCATTGTGAAGGCACCGAGGAGAGAGGGCGCTATGTTGAAAGGAGGCTAGGATGGGTGCATAGGGTGACTGGAAAAGGAGGCAAGTGCCTCTGAGTTGACACACTATCACCTTTGTGGAAATCAAGTAGGGGGTCATATGACCCAGTGACCTGTCCCTAAGGGCCCCAGACAACAACCTCGGGGCTACAAGCCCTAAAATGAGGCAGTCAACAATGCCACTAAGCCATAGTACTCCTAAAGGAAGAATCAAGGGGTCGGACCATAACCACCTCTCAGGATGCAGATAATACCCCCATCGTGGTCTCAAAGAAGAAAACGACCCCTCTCCCTGGGCAGACATCTGAAAGTGAGCTGGTACTGGTATTGTGTAACACTAGTCAACAACCAAGTTGTGTGTTCCATGGATATGGCCTATGAATGAGCCAAGGAAGCTCGCTCAAGTGAAGTCTCCTCAAGAAATGCATGGATACCGAGTTGAACAAGTGGAACGCTATTTTTGTTTTGACATCATCAATGGTGAAAATTCTCAACAAATGCAACCAAATCCTAACCTCCATATTTTGGATATTCTGGAAAAAAGTGGGGAATCTGGCAAAGTGTTCTTTGAAAAAAAGAAGCCCTAAGGGTTGGCTCGGTGGTTGAGCTATCCCATAAGGCATGTTGTAGATACGAAGGCTAGAGGTCGTAGGTTCAAGTCTAGTTAAGTCCCCTGGGGTTACTAGTCGCTATTGTGGTTGGGGATTGAGCTACCCTCCTTGATATTTTGGGGAAGAGGGGGTATCCGGATAGGTTTTACATGGAATATATATATATAGGTTGTAGGTTCAAATCTAGTTAACTCTCTTGGGTTACTTGTCGCTATTGTGGTTGGGGGGGTTGAGCCTCTCTCCTTGATATTTTGGGGGAAGAGGGGGTGTCCCGCTAGGTTTTACATGGAATATATATATATATATATATATATATACATATATCATTGTTGAAAACATTTGCATTGGCAAAAAAATGGCGGGGGTGTTTGGAATACAACTTATTGGCAACATCGAGGAAAATTGACAAACTGTGGCAAGCATTAAAAGCTACAAAAGAAATTCATTTTCTTTCAATTATTTAAACATATAAACCAACAACAACATCAAATAAACACGTTGGCACATAAATATAGGAAAACACCAATATATATGATATAGTGGATGCCAAATACAAAATGATACATGAAAGCCAATATAAAATCTTGTACCTTGATAGCTGTCCAATGAAGGACTCAAAAGTGGACAACCAATACAAAATGACATCAAACAGATAAATGTCTCTGATCATCATGAACCATCTATAGTGACAAATCTAGCAGCTAGCTATCCTAAAAATTCAATGATCTCTTCCCCTTTTATGGGAAAAGATCATGGCTTGTTTGCTACTGGAAATTCCTGCACCATCTATCTGAAGTCCACTAGAGGGTGTAGTTGTCTTAGCCTATGCAGAAGGTGGTGCTAATGTTGCCACATCACCCTCCATGATGTCAAAGTCTTCTGCACCCCACTCTTGTTGCCCCTCACCTACCCCCTATGCTTGTTGCTTATCCTCATCCTCCTCCAACCATGTAGGTGCCTCCTCCATAATAGGGGCCTCGTACTACACTCTCCACTTATATGTTAATATTGTCCAAGGAAATGGCTTCCACATCAGGTACTTGTTCAGCTGTCTCATCCATAGTTAAAGATGTTGGCAATATGGCCAAGGTTGAAGATTGTCATTGATGGCAATCAATATGGCAAAGGCCGAAAATGCAGGTAACTAGATGATGACAAGAGCAGCAAGCAGATTGCAGATCCATGGCAGAGGATGGAGATTGTCATTGATGGCAATCAGGCAATAGCAAAGCAACACATTAAAGAGAAAAGAAAATAAAATTTCTACTTATCCAATGCACTATGGAGAGAAGGGAAATGAATAATATGGCAAGCCAGTCATGGCAACCTGATGTGATAAGACAACAAAAATGACAAAGCATGTTGGCCAGAAATACATGCCTGAAATTCTCTGTCCACATTATGCTTATGAGAGGGAGAAATTAAATGTGAGATCAGTGGTTCCTGTAATGACCCTCTGGAACATGCATCTTTGCGAGCTGAACCAGATTTTAGTGTGTTAGGTAAGCAATTAGGCAAGACAATGAGCATCTTTGCCAAGGAAGTAAAAGTCTATGGAAACATGTAGCATTTGAAAAATCTGAAGAAAATACTTGCAGGACATAAATTTAAAAACTTATGTACATTAGTAAGGTTTAGTGTACTGTTCTATAGGTGAAGGTGATTGAGGGATTGGGAACTACAATTGATGTTATACTTATAAACGGTGTGCTTCATGAAGGAAATCAGATTGTGGTGTGTGGAATGCAGGGTCCCATTGTGACAACTATTCATGCTTTACTGACTCCTCATCCAATGAAGGAGCTTCGAATAAAGGGATCTTACCAACATCACAAGGAGTTGAAGGCTGCATAGGGAATTAAAATTACTGCACAGGGGCTTGAGCATGCTATAGCAGGAACGCAGTTACATGTTGTAGGACCTGATGATGATTTGGAAGATATTAAGGATGAAGCAATGCAAGATATGAAAAATGTAATGTCTTGGATTGACAAGACTGGCGAGGGAGTTTGTGTGCAAGCTTCAACTTTGGGATCTCTGGAAGCTTTACTTGAGTTCTTAAAGAGCCCAGCCGTAAGCATCCTTGTCAGTGGGATCAATATTGGGCCTATGCATAAAAAAGATATCATGCGGTCTAGTGTGATGCTTGAGAAAAAGAAGAAAGAGTATGCTGCAATTTTGGTTTTTGACGTGAAAGTTACTCCAGAGGCTCGTGAGCTTGCAGATGAACTTGGTGTGAAGATATTTATGGCAGATATCATTTATCATTTATTTGATCAGTTCAAAGCCTATGTTGACAACATTAAAGAAGAAAAGAAAAAAGAATCAGTCGAGGAAGCAGTTTTCCCTTGTGTGCTTAAGATTATGCCACAATGTGTTTTCAACAAAAAGGACCCTATCATTGTGGGCGTTGATGTTTTGGAAGGCATCGCAAGGGTTGGAATGTCGTTGTGTGTTCCCACAAAAGAGTTCATAGACATAGGCAGGATATTGTCCATTGAGATCAATCATAAAGCGGTTGATTCAGCTAAGAAGGGTCAACAGGTGGCTATGAAGATTATTGGGAATAGCCCTGAGGAAGCTCTTGACGGTGTCGCTCTAGCTGCTAAGCGTGAGGAAGTCAGAGAGGAAGAGAAAATGGAAAATCAACAACAGGGTTTTACTGACATTGAGGTGTCGTTTGTATATGGCAAAGACTCAGCAGTCGTTGGATTATCAAATCAACGGCCGTGATCTGTTTCTTTGTTAGAATTATCCCACATTCGTAGTGGAGATGTTTTTGTATGTTCTTATAAACACCGATCCTCCCTAATTTATTCGACGCGGAGTGCAAAGATAAGTGGGAGCTCTGGGTGTTTGATTCTCCACAAGAAGAAGCTCGGGACGCCTATGTGGCCCACTATCTTTTGCTGCGTGTGGCTTCTTCTGCGTGGACGATATCTAAAGTGTTAACAGACGTGTTATTGAGGTGGACGACTGCTACGTGTTACTGAGGTGGACGATGGCATAGCAATAAGAATGGATGCAATCGATGCGCATGGCTTCCTCGATATGGACGATGGCTAAAGATGATAATGATATGGCAAATGGTGTATGGAATTTGTGAGAATAAATAGTGAACATGAAGGTTTAAATGCGAAATCATAAAAACACAAGTTTTTAATTAATGAAATAAAAATTGTGTTTAGTTTTTAAATAATAAAAATGATTTTAATATAAAGTCATTTTTAACGGTTAACTAAATAAAAACATATTTAGTTATAACTAATTTATTAGTTTTAAATTGATGTGCTTATTATATGAAAAGTTTCATCTTATCATGAAAGGGTGTGAGTCTAAAGACACACCATTTATGAAAAGGTATAAGAGAGGAGTATATAAGTAACGATGTGAGAAGATGAAGAGGGTCTCTATGCAATAAAAGATGTAGATCTAAAATTCAGAGAACCTAGAGAATGAAGGACAGAACATGAAGGTGAAAATCCTTGTAAAGCAAAAGACCGAGAAAAGAGAGTAAGAAGACAAAATTTGAAGAAAACAAGGAATAGGTTCTCCCATTAGTTGTAGCTAATAAAACCTAGGGTGGAAGGGCGGTGCTAAGGCAGGTCGGTGCCTGCGAAAGGGAGTTGTTGCTTCCTTGTCAGTTGTCACTGACTAAACAGGGGGTCGTAGCCTCCTACCAGTTGGTGTTGGTGAATTAAGGGTGTGGGTGCATCCTGATTGGTTGGTACCGATCGAATTCTATTGTAACTTGTAAAAAGCAATTTTGCAGATAATAGAAGAGCTTTGGTGCTTTACCCATTTGGGGTTCCACGATAAAATGTTGTGTCCATTTGAGTTTATTGTTTAATGAAATCTTTTAATATGTGTGCTTAAAATAATTGGAATTAAAAGAAAAAGTTTACAATACTGATTCACCCCCCCTCTCAGTATTGCTAATATTCCATCAAAAGATTATAGTGGACATTTATACCAAATCATTGAGACTTGGGAAATACAACTTGTAAGAGGGTCATAAACATGCCAAAGGGTAATAAATTATAATAATTGTAATTTCATAGTTGAAGTTCTAAGTTTTAACCTATTGCGCTTCTTTAAGTGTATTTTTTTCAAACACACTCCAATTGCACTCACATCCTGAAGCGTTGCATGTTTGGTTGAGAACCCGAATGGCAAAGTTTTGTAAATTTGGTGCTCTTGTATTGTAATTTCGCCACCAAATATCTATAACAAATAAGAAAAAAGACTTTGAAAACCCTGCAAAAATCTAGAAAAAAAGAAGCAAGAGGGTGAAATTTGAAGAAATACCCAGGATTTGAGAATACCAACACTGTAGGTAGTGTTGCCGCCTCTTACGCACCTGGGGTTAACGCAACAAAAATCTTCAAGCTGCTAGGTGCGTCCTTGGGGGAAAGTCTGAGCCAAGTACTGTCACTTGATCTTGACTCCTCTGTTTAGGCTTAACTCCTAACAAAGCCAAGGGGGGTAGACCCTATTAATGTTACTAAGGATTTAGGTACTTAGTTCTTTTGGATGAAAACTATTATTTAGGAGTTTTTTGGAATTAAAATACTGATCAAGATGATTGCAAGATGAAATCAACTATACATCATATATGAATATAATAATTACGTTAAAATACAGCTTAATTGAATGAAGCAAATAAAAGATATTAGGGACCAGTGCCGTGGAGTCAAAGTACGGGCTGCTGTAAAGTAAAGGTTTTGCAATTGTGTTCTTGGTCAATTTTAGCCTTTATTAAAGGATGAGTTAATTAAAGGGAAAATGGGAGCTCCCGATATACCGTGAGGTACAAGGAGTAATGTCTGGTAATTAGGCAAAAGTGGCTCCTCACAAAGATGTGTGGGTTGGAGCGGAGTCTCGAGGGCATGTTAAACACTACACCAACAAGGATGTATTCTAACGGTACCCCGAGGTCACTCTCCAGTGGTTCTTGCTTCTTTTGAGAAATTTCCCCATGCGTTACTTAATATTCGAGTGCCAGATTTTCACTATGTTGAGGGTTCTTAATTTTATTAATGTGAGTTTTTTATTAAATGTTTTAAGAATTAATAAGTTGTTGCACTCTTTTCTGATTTAACCCAGGACCAGGCCAATGCCCGCAAAGGGAAAGAGCATACTTCAAGAGACAACAAAACGTTCGTTCAAATTTGAGTGCTTGAAGTAGAGAAAGCTAAACAACAATAATTTGGAAAAAGAAACAGATATACTCACCAAATCAATGTGTCACTTTCTGATCAACCACCACTAATCGACAATGCCTTTGTGTGGAGGTGAGAGCATACTTTGTGGCAACGAGATTGGCTTTATTTAATTATTTGCAAAATGGAAAGAGAATAAAATTAAACTACTTAATCAAAGTATACACCCTGCACAAAGTGTTAGAAAAAATCACGCCACGAAAAGGAAAATCGTGAATCCCCCCAGGGGGGATGGAGTACGGGCACTGTGTAGCCCACTTGCTTCTTATTACGGTTTGTTACAAAAAAAGATTGTAGCTTTAAGAATGCCTTTGATTCTTATAAATCTGAATCAGGAAGGCTTACAAATATTTCAGACGAGAAACTTAGAAGAAAGAGGGGATCTTTGGGCTCTATTTGGCTAAAATCTTCGAAATTTGGCCAGAGTTTCCTTCTCTTTTTTCTTTAATTCTGCAAAATCAGCAAGCTAAAATAGCAGAAATGTCAGTGGATTAGTTAAATAATACATAAAAAAATACAACTACTTAATGCTTCCTGAAAACTAAATTTTTTATGAAGCACAAGTATTAAGCTTTAATGCTAGATTCAAGCTTAAAATCTGAATTTAAATGCTTCTTTTGATCTAACAGAAATATGCAACAAGAGACGTATGCTAAACTTTAAAAAGGATCTACTTGTTGAAGAGTAAGGACACCAAGAATTTTTTTTGATTTTAATAGTGTTGAAGAAACAAGAACCCAATTTCGGTCTTGAAAGAGTAGGGAACCAAAGATGCTTGCAACCCAACAATAACCAGACCAAGATAACCGACATCGAAGGCGGATGAGGACACAACTGAGATCAACCTCCTCCTTTTGACTCCTCCTTCTGATTTCTATCCTGCACTGTCACGGACACTTGCAAACAAGAGATTAAATCTAGAATACGTGATTAGCAGAGATTAGAAGGGCATTAGTACAACTGAATACACTTGCTGCTTCACTATCTCTAATTAATCAAGCATT
The DNA here is from genome assembly GCA_027924585.1 of Larix kaempferi. Classification (NCBI taxonomy): domain Eukaryota; kingdom Viridiplantae; phylum Streptophyta; class Pinopsida; order Pinales; family Pinaceae; genus Larix; species Larix kaempferi. The sequence continues at coordinate 9,332,730 of BSBM01000668.1, forward strand.
TATAAGCAAATCAAATACAATGAATGCTTATACTATGGGCACAAAGGCCATCTAAACTAGATAAATCTACAATTATTTGCAAAATACTAAGTGATTAGCTAGATATCACCTCAAAACGTCAACCAAAAGCACATCAAATGGGACAACTGCACAACATATGGCCTCCAAAGCCTTTCAATTTTATTGCGAAGAGAATCATAAACAAATTACAAGAGCAGAGGTTCAATGCTTCTCTTGAATGAGTGAAGCAACCTTGCTTAAATAGAAAAATGAGAGAGCCAGAGGGGGGGGGGGCGGGGGGCGCACTTGCTAAAATGTGAACAACTTGGCGTGAGTTGAAATGGGTTGGCAAAGGCTATAAATTAGATTCCTTCCACTTCTTAACTCTCTTTCTATGCTTTATCTTACACTTGCTAATTTATTTCTTGGGATTCACACCCTCTCTATGAGGAAATGTGCCCTCTATAATAAGAAACATCCTCTTTCCTTTAACTACCGAGAAAACACTCAAAAGTGTTTTAGAAACCTTAGGAATGTTTCCACTTTACTTTGCCAACTCAGAAATTTTACTTTCGGCATGTTTTATGAGTTTTTAGAAATTGCCGGTTTCTTTATTTTCTCCATTTTTTGGTCTTTTTTACTATTTTCGAGTAATATTCAATTTTGGAGATAAATAATTCCTTGAAAACTTAGGAAAGCGGGGTTAGGGGTTAAGTGGGTGCTCTGAATTAGAAAACGAGCACCCCCATGTCTAAATCTTCCTCCTAACCACTCTTTTATAACAATTTTAATTTTTCCAATTAAACTATTAAAAAATAGCCTAAGTTTATGGCAAAAATTAATTTTGTCGGAACTGACTCAAACTCCTAGGGGACCTAGTACATGTCCATATGACTCATTATTGATGGCTAGCATGTAAAAAATACATAGACACATAGGATTTAATAACCTCCTAAGGTTTGACCACCATGGTAAATACTCCAACTTTGGAGGTGTGAGTGAAAAAATCAGGAATTATACGCCACTGAAGCACAACACATAATTCCTAAGGAAAAAACACTCTAGAGTATCACCCTGATAGATAAACCTAAGGTAAGCCAAGCCTGTTACAAAAATACCATGCTTAGACCAAGATATTACAATTCCCCCAAGGGGTCTATACATGTAAATTTTACAAAAGGGCCTGATGAACTTTTGAACACATGTGATGAACAATTGAATTGTTCAAGTCTTTGATTGCTCACTGGAAATCCACCTAAGTGAACTTTGTGGATAACAGGTAGCGAGCAATTGATCTATGCTCCAACTAAAAAAATGATGGTGATGAAAACAAGGGTTTGGCCCTCCTAAACCTGCTACTTGATGATTGTAAACCCTTTCCCTCTCATTCCCCAACAACTGAAGAAAATGACCCCTAAAAACCAAAAAATGTTCTTTAAGTCACCCAACACATGGGCAGCTGTTTTTTTTGGGTTGTGTCGTGATAAAAAATCGTGTTTTTTTTTTATCTTGCTGAAAAATTGATACCCAGGAAAAATTGCAATTTTTCATGGTGTGGCCGAAAAATCAGCGAAATTTTCAACAATGATATATAAATAAAGTTATATGATTTATTATATTAAAGGTTATAGTTATATAAATTATATAAGATCAAGTTAGAGAAGCGAGGTGCACTCTCCAACCTAGTATGGATGAGATGTGTAACATGATGTAACACTAATAAATTAATAATGAAAAAAAGGCTAATAATGATGATGGTGATGATATGATGTAAAAATAAAAAATAGAACAAATTGACCATAGTAATAAAAAGAAGAATACTAACAAAATAAAATAGTATAGATCCATCTTAACCCCCGATATTTTATGTACTAAGCGATGTCTCTCTTTTCTTTTTGATTCCTCTCAGTGCTTGGTAGATCTGTGGTTAAGATGGATCTATACTTTTATACAATATAAGTTAAATTATTTTTATATATTAAACACATTATACACACACACACACTTATACTTTTACCTTGGAAACAAATCCCCAGAAAACTATTGGGCACTTCCCTTGTATGAGTATGATACCCTAGTGCAAAGTAGGTGGCATAGTCTTTATGCACCTGTTACTTCTCAAGTCTTCACCTACAGTGTTAAATTCCAAATTCGCACGGTCAAAACCTAATATTAGCTCAGAGAGGTTATCCACTGCCACCTTGATAACTCTCCCACACTCTTTAGGTTGCTTCTCTTCCAAGTCAAGGGGGAAACCCTAAAAGGCACAAAGTCTATGGTAGGAATAGTGTAGTTTTAAGGGCTTATAAGACTTTCCAGATCTGGTTTAGTATGGTTTCAATGATATTTTCCAGATTTATTAAGATAGAAAATTCAGCCCACTAAAATAGGCAAATGAAAGGGAATTTAAGGCTCAAACAAATCTGATTTCTTATGGTGTTTTGCTGCTGTAAATTCTAGATTTGATTAATAGTAAACAAGACTACTAAAGATATGCTAAATAGTTGGGCATATGGGGTTTCAGGCTGTGAGTAAATATGAAATTTATGGTTTATGAACTTATATTCAGATCTACCAAACAGCAAATTAAAGAAGGATTTTTGTAAATTTTTAAGTGGTTGGAGGTAGTATTAGTGCCTAGACAAATAGTTGGGCATATGGGGTCATAGGAAATATGGTGTATGTAATCGAATCAAGGACTTACAACCAAAATATTCTACTGTTTATTAAAACAGACTTTACTTGAGGTGAATTCAAAAAAAGACACCAAAGATCTGAAATATGAAGGGGATATCCACCATAAAAATTAATGTATTTCAAGCAAATTTGAATCAAGAAATTGGGCTTACATATTACATTCTTAAGGATACGATGGGAAGAGATAAGGAGAATCAATCGCAATTAACTTCTTCAAACCCAAATAATGTTATCAATTTTTTGTTTCTCCATTCATACACAAATCTGCATCAAGAAATCTGCTATGGCAATCCAACAACAAGGTTCCAACACAAGTTCCAAGTGCTCAAAAATCACCAATCAACTGCTACTAGTGTTTGTCCAAAACCTTCTTGCACCAAATGGAGAGAGCAAACCCTTATATAGGTTTGAGCTCATCTCCTTGTACAATAAACAAGTAATTATCATCCTTATCTCCTAGGAAAACAATAAAACAATCATTCTTATCTCCAAGGAAAACAATACAATAGAGTTCTCATGTAACTAATTCCATGAGAAATTCAACAACAATAAAATAGTGGAGTTATTTAGTAGCACTTCCCAAAAATAGCCTAAGAAGGCATGGCGTTGTTAATTTATCCAAAGATCACTAGTCTCTTTGGATGCCCTGAGATCTCAAGCGGTTTGAGTCTCTATAAATCAGACATGCAATAATGACTTAAGATACAAACACTATAGATCTCTTGACACTTCTAGAATGAAAAACACAGTAATCACACAATAACTCAGGATGTACCCTGGAAACCCCAAACGGGGAAGACAAGCAATTTGTGGGGCTATCTTCTATCTCGAGCCCATAGCAAAGTAAGTAGAAGATGAATACATATAAATACTTCATATGAAACAACCGAACCTGACGGGTATCAAAACCCTTGATCTGCATGCAAAGACTGATTTTATGCACTTGGGAAATGTGCACTCATTGTCAATAGGGATTTGGATCTCTCTGCAAGTCAAACTTTGTTTGTACTATCTCTCTCACTCCACAGCCCTGATCAGCTTTGACAAAGAAGAAGGCCAACTGCCTAGATCTAAGGAATGCGCCCCTCTCTCTGCATGGAAAAGTGCACTCTCCTCCAACTGCAGGAAACTCGTATTGAATCGTATCTCAACAGATCTGAGCTCTGATCCTCACAGTTCTTCCTCAATCACTGAGGAAGACTTACTCTGGAAGTCTCAGCTGCTCAATCTGTCAACCTGATGCACAACGAACTCCTCTCCTCAGAAAGTGCGCCCTCCTCTGTCTAAAAGTCGCCCAACTTGTAAACTCCAATGAAACCTCACTGATGAACTCTCTCTGTCCACAGTATCTGGCAGCCAAGTGCCTTTGATCAAATGAGTTCTAATCCAGCTCAGATCTCCTCACTCTCCCTACTGCAAAAGCTCCTCTCTATCTCAGAAAGTCACTCTCTGCATGCACTATGTGCTCTCTTGACTCTGACAGATCTCTCTCTGACAACTCTGCTGAGTAACCTCCGCCGGTGACCTCCTGCTTCCTTATAACATCTCATTGATCAATTAGGTTTACCAAAAACCTAATATGAGTGCATGCAAAAACTCACTTTTGCATGCATTTTTAATTAACAGCTGTACATGCAAAAATCATGCATGCATGAGGCAAAACACCCCGGAAGGTCTGCATGCATCCATTGCTGGATTCATGCCATTGAGTAGAGTGTATCTCACCCTCTACTCCATCCTGATGCCTATACCGCTGATGTACCTCCATGCAAGGCATCTGAATCATGGAGGACATCCTGAGATACCACTATCTCTAACAGGCGTATCCTTCAAATGGGGAATTGACTATGTAACAATCTTCAACTAATGATAAGTAAGTCCACCACATGTTGGCACAAGGAGGGGGGTCTGGTCGGACCCTCTTGCTTAACAATAACACACAGTAAACACATATATGCGCTCACAAATACTAGATGTGAACTGGATGCCAAGAAGTTGGATTCTATTACTTGAATCAAGTTCAATGTTACATACAAAGCAAAATAAAACAAGTCGGCCTTAGCCTGTTACAATCATAGAAACAAAAATCTGTCCTGTCGATGTGTTTCTACCCTTTGTGTGTGATCCTCTCAGTCTTCCGATCCTCTGAACAACAAAAGAAAGATTGATCGATTGCAGATCGTGGATCCCTTCCTCTGTGCCTTCGCCCCAATCTTCTACTCTGCTCCACTGTGGTTCCCAAGATCCACCTTGCTGGCTTCCCCGAGACGTCCTTCTCTGTCCGCCGCTCTACCTATGACCCGACGGATCTTGCAGTTGTCAGCGCCCCCTGACCATGCTGCACATCCTCCTCCCGTGGTGACACCTGGACTAGTTTCAACCACCTTCTTAACTGCCATAACTTCCCCAACAACCCTTAACGGCTGTAGGTCTGTCGCCTTTGAATTCCACACCTCTCTGACTTGCTACAGTGGTCGGTCTTATCACTGTCCTCTTGACATGTCGACCATCCTGTGCTTCGTTCGTTCTCGACGTAACCTGTCGGCTTCACTTAGTCTCTACCGGCTGCCAGTTAAATCCACCTCGTCCTCCATGCTTGGCCTCTGCCGCACTTTCTTATCGATGTCGCATCTCGACCATCTTGTTGACTTTCGACTCGTTCGACTTCCGCATCCTGACGACTACACTTTGACAGTTTTCGCTCAACTGCTTTGCTTTGACTGCCAGTCTTCTTCGCACCAGTGGTCGTCGGCAATCCCCTTGGTCGACCTCATTCTGTCGATCAACTTCGACTGTTTCACCTAGGCCCCGATGTCCCTACATCACATGTGCATTCTTCAAGAAGAGATCACCTACGTGTGAAGAATACTGCAAGTGGTGCATGAATTAATGTTTGATCAATGGAAATTCTATGAAGCAATAAAATAATATTCTCCATCTGGTACATCCTTAAAAATTCCGCTACAAAACTTTTCTAGGGGCAACTGTGGTTCTAACAAGTCCCTTGAAGCGAGGGCATTCCATAACCAACTCCATAACACAATTTTTTATGTATAACAACTTCCCACATGTGCATGGAAAAAGGAGTCAACAACCTTTGAAGCATGTTCATTGAATAACTAACTTTAACCAAGCCAATAACTAACTTTATGTCACACAAAGGGTATGCCCTAGGAAAGAGTGCCAAGGTTGTTGTCACTTTCCTTAATTTATAATAGAATAAACCCAAAGAAAGAGTGTGCCCTAGAGAGAAGTGCCAAGATGGTTAGATCCATCAATTGATTTGCAAAACTATGTGTTGTTTTACCAATACCATGACTACTAGAGGAGGGAAACCTTGAGAAGTGTGCAAAGGTGGTTATACTCCTTATGAACAAGCATATAATACTCCTCATGCCAAGTTACCATAACCAATATAAGGAGGTGCATCCTAGAGAGCCGTGCCAACCTCTCAAGCAATAAAATATTAATAAAATGTATGCATGCCTCAACATCCTATGCTAAGAGAGAGGGTGCTCCAATAGAAACCATAGTATACCTCCAAATAACCCCCTTCCAGGAGTGAAAACCATCAAATGAGCTATGGTACTCCATTAATAAGCCTATAAGTAGTCAAAACAAAGTCAAGGCTCAAACTACACCAAATCATCCTCAACATGTGTACAATAGGGGAGCACTCAACCCAAAAGTTGTGAAGAATGACATGATAAGGTTGCTCATGTGTGAAATACCCTCATATCTTCTAGGGCGTTCCAACTAGGAGGCTTCAAACCCCAACACACATAAATTATCCTATTTGGAACATATGAAAAGGGTCATTATGTAAGGCGCCCTCAAAGAGAGTAATTCCAATCATTCCAAGGTGTAAACTATAGGTAAGATGACATGAAAGTGCTAGGGCACTCCGCTTTAATGAACACCAATACATCATCATATAAGATCAATGCTTGGAAAACCATGGGAAAGCACCCTTTCATCTTGTCATCACACTAAGTAGCAATTAGTAACACATGAAACTTAGGGAAACCCTAAGTTAATTGGCTTCCACTCCATAAAATGCACCAAGTGTATCAATGCTAAGCAAAACGATCCAAACATGCCAATACTTCACTTGCACTACGTCATCAAGATATCATCAATAAGGAACATGCCAATTTATCAATCAGAACATCATTAGCACATGAGAACATCTCATCCAACACATACTAGCAACCACCACAACATCAAGTCGACCAAATGCTAGCACAATCTCTAAGCCAAAGCACATAAGCCCCACCAATCCATCAAATTATCTAGCAATGTGATCTTGCAAGCTCAATCCTTGTGATGAAATCATAAGTGCAAGCCTCTTCCAATATGAGGGGTAGCAACACCTAATCCCGTGGGATTCAAACCACGGACTTGCACATTGCACCTGTTTATGAGCAACAATCCTAGCAACAATGGCACTGACTGATTGAGCTGATCAGTGGGGCTTATATATGTGTGTATATATGTATATATATATGACCTCAGTTGGCTAGCTTGAGTAGCTGATTTCATTGAACTTCATGTAGGAGATCTCGGAGGCGATTCCCTAGGCTGATTGCCTCTATTGCATTCCTAACTTGATGTTCTTGTCGGGTCAAGCATCGTAATGCGTGCGGGCGGGTTTGCACTAGGTACTATTCGTGAGTGCGGGGAGGTGCCCAAGAGTTTCCCTCCAAGGTTTTCCTTGGATCTCTCTCTCTCTCTCTCTCTCTCTCTCGATATATATATATATATGCTGTGGGAAAATGAAACAACGAACTTGGAGTTGATGCCCTTACCCTTCACAGTATTTTGGATCCTTAGAGCAGCAAGCACAAGCTTTCATGCTTTACTACTGCTTGCTTGATCTTAATATAAGACAAGAAAAGCGGAAAAATTGGAGGAGGTCTCACAGCATGTCTAACATAAAGGGCATAAGTTCTAGCAAATTGGTATGATTGGTTCTGTGAATTCTTTTTGTTTGATGTTGAAAATAATTGTGTTTCCTGTATCTCTCAGGAAGTTGATTAGGCCTCCTAGGTTCAGGGATACAGCAAGATGCCCTAATAGAGGGCCTTAATTTGTTGATTGATGATCAGAGAATTGACTGGTGACCTGGAAAGCATGCAGTTTAGGATAAATGAGCTTTGTTACATCCTTGGTTCTCACTCAATGTGAAAGTCACAACCATACATGTGAGAACCCAAATGTGACCTTAGATAAGCGACCCAGTGTTACCTCGGCAGCCTTATGTCTCTCTCTCTCTTCAGGGTAGCTCTCCTCTAGTTCAAGGGGGTATCCCTATGCCAACCTAGGTCCATCAAAGGATATAAAAAAAGGGCGTGGATGGACCTAAGATAAATCTGGTTTAGGATTTGACTGTAATGTTCATTTTTCAGATTTGTACAATGTAATATTTCAGCCAACAGAAAGATGAAGAAACAACAAATTTTATTGCTAAAAGGCAAATCTAGAATCATTAAACATGCTTGAATTACAGATTTGCAGAACATAATTTCAAGTCCTTTTCAAGATAGACAAATGAGGGATTTTAGATCTTAATTACCATTATGAAAATTTGATATACTGCTGGTAAATTTCAGATTGCTAAAACAGAAAAGTAAAGCTGATTTTTTATAATTTTTTGTGGTTATTGAAAGAGGAAAACCAGTGCCTAATTCGAGATTTGGTTGATGGGGTCAAATGGGCCTCTAAGATGGCTGATCTTCAAATGTATTAGGATAAGAGTGACAATAATTAACAAATTAGCATATCATTATTACCCTAAATGGCTGGAAACTTTCATGAAGAATTTGTGGTAGGAAAGAGCATATGGAGTCTACTTTTGAGTTAAGATTAAGAGAGTATTTTATTAGGAGATTAACTTGGCAAGAATTAGAAATTGGATGCAAAGATCATTTCCTTGATAAAATAAAGAGAACTAGAGAGAGATAGGAATCTTCACACCTAATTCATTTGAAGGGTAGCAGAATTTTTCTCTTCACCTTCCCTTGATTACTTTAACTCTATCACCCACAAGCATTAGGAATTCATACTCCAGCACCTGCAATATTCATCCCTAAAATGCCTCACATTTGAGAAGTATCACTTTTATTCATGAGTAACCAGCACTAGATACTATAGCAAAAATATCCCAAAGTTACGTGCAATTTCAACAACCATTACAAGTGGAGGAGCCTCCTATATATAGGAATTGAGCTCAACAACCTCCACAATAAAATAAAAAATCTCCTTAAATCTATCCTAGGGAGACATAAAGTACTATTATTCTCTAACCTCCTAGAAAGCACAAGTAAAAAAATAATGTAAAAGGTGGACTAATGCCACATGTACAATATCCAATGCATGGATCCTCAAGGCAAGAGTGGGCCCTCTTAAAGATAGGGTTTAGGTTACGTCAAAGCAATTGAACAATGAATATAAAACTCCCATGAAGCAGCGCTCCTCTAGAAGAAGTTAGATGTGTCCACAATCCAGCCAAAAGTCCCACACGTGTGAGAAAGTACATGTGTGAGAAAGTCAACAAGGTATGAAGGCCGTCCACTTATTTTTCCCAAGAGCAAGTCAGATCACCCAAACAAGTGTCCAAAATCATGCCAAGGAAGAATAAGGCCACACGTGTGATGTCCAAGAGAAATGTACCAAGCAAGATGGTCAAACAAGTGTGAAACCGAATATTCCATGTGGCATGAAAAAGGTAGCACGTCCATCTCATATGTAACCATAACATGGAATTTGGAAACCGAAATTTGTGCATGGAGCTAGATGCAACGTGTAGGAGGTCAACAGATATATAAAATATGCTCATGATCCCAGTGCCATGTCAACAACACCTCATCTCCAGCAAGGAACATCGTCCTCCAAGACTTCAATATCAATAATGAAGGGAGAATGCACCACAAATCAAAGGAGGAATCATCACAAAAATGCCCAATAAGAGGAGTGCTCTATCAAATAAGCTCATCCGAATCCTCATAAAACATCACCAAATGTGAACATGTGTTAATATGCTAAGGTGCTGAAGAGGAGGAGGCCTCCATGTGGTTCAAGAGCAACAAACTGTGTGCGGGTGACCCAATCAACATGAAGAAGTGTGTATCAAGGGTAGTGCTCCACCTAGGACCAAGACAGATATGATAAAGATATGAAATAGATCCTAAACACATCATTAAAAGGCAAAGTGCTCTCACTAGGAGGATTTAATCACATGTAATGCCTTAAATAAACCATAATCACCCCCTAGGATTATGATAAAAGGGGTCAATACTCCAGGGACTCTAATAGTGTTCTCAAACCATATAAATGTGCCAACATAGGATGAAATAACCTCAAACACTAGGAGAAGAACATCTCCTAAGCAAAACTACATCACATCATCAAATATATGTTGCCAAACCTCTGATAACCACCTAAAGGCTAAAACCCTCTTAAACAAAATATTCTGCGCCAATTGCTCTAAGCACACTGCATGCCAAATATGCAAAGATGATGTCCAGAAATATAACAATAAAGTGTTGTAGGACAAATCACCTAGGCAAAAGGGGTCAATCAACTCTATCCAATCAAATATCAACTGAAAATAGTCATCTGAAGTGCTCATATCATGTATCCATCTATGCTACTGGTGAACTATGAATAAGGTATCATTGAATCATCAATGGTGCTCCTGCTAAGTGGCGCAGTATAAGCACTAACCAAAACGCCCCCAACCCGCTGGAATCCGGCAGAACAATTGTTTCTAAAATCGCAATTTTGAGAATCTGGGTCGTTTTAAAATTGGTCATTTAGTCTAGAACTGTGAAATACGATTGCTGAAATTGAAAAATTGCAAAAGCAACCATTTCCGGGAACAATTTTGACCGGATTTTACTAAAAATGCGCCGGAAAAGAGGGGCGTTTTAGTTGTCGTTTATCCTACTTGCTGCTAAGCTCTATGGGAAAAATCTTTGCACTATCCATCCTCCTCTAGACATCACATCCATCCAATGAGCAGAAAGAGTCGATTGATACCTAACTGCCAAACAACTAGATACTCTCGTATCATAAGGGTAATGCCAGGGAGAATGTGTGCATCCATAAATCCCCCCTACAATATATCAATGATAAGTCAGTGATATCAAATACATCTGTTCTGTGCAACTGTAATGTGACTGAAATCACAGAGGCAACCTCATGCAAAATAAGAGGTAACAAGCTTAACATTGATCAAGAAATATATTCATGGATTGGGCATTCATGTTCAATGAGTATACTGCTTTGTCACTGGGAGTCACATTGATGGCTGAATAAAGCACATATCGACAGTGGTGTCTTTTGGATGAAAAGTCCTGAAGGAGACTCAAGAGGTCAAGCCTGTTGAAAAGGCTAAAAATTGTCACGAGAAAATTTGTGGAAGAAGCTAAACAGCCGCCATTGTATTTCCATGAAGTAGCAAGAAGCAGCTTTTAACAACGGGGCTAATATCTGCTCTATTTGCACAGGAAGGCATAATGCTTTGCACTATTGTTCCCTTATCAGTGGGTTTTAAATGTAGCTAGGATGTGAATGATCTTATAAAACACTCCTGGCTTTTGTGGGGCCAGCTGTGGGTAGCTTCTAATTGTTTGGTAGAATGCATAAGCAACTTTAAAAGTCTCATTTATTGTTTATCATGATACTATAATATTACTGAAATTAGTTAAAAAGGCATTAGAAGTCTACCTCAAGAAGTTCGAAATAACTCTTGGTAGTACAGATTGAAGAAGCATGGTTAAACAATGAATGCATGCTTATCCAATTTTTACTGGACATGTATTATATATTCCGTTATAAAATGGATTCCCATCATATATGAAATTGACATTTGCAAACTGCAACTGCAAATTGGTTGCTATTAGTTCTCAATATCTGATGATGATTTAGTCTCATGACTGTTACATTTTCATCTGCAGTAGTCTCTATAGGGATAAACTGTTTCTGGAATCTCTTCCTTGTATAGTAAGTTTCCCTAAAGTGAAGTATCTTACTACTCAAAGTAGTTTGATTTCAGAACCGCAGAATTATTTGTATAACATGTGCTTTGCATATTTGTGATTTTTTTTGACAGGTACAAGCTGATCTCCACTATATCAAGGATGACATATTAGCATTGGAGAAACGAAGGCTGGAATTGTCTAGAGCTAGAGAACGATATTCTAGAAAATTACATCTGCTTTTAGATGAGCCAATGGACACTACATTAGGTCATGCTGCAATTGATGACGGCAATAATGTTGGCACAGCTTTTGTACGTGGTGGCCAAGGTGGTGCTATGTCTGTGAAATTTCAGCAGAAAAGGGCTGAAATCAAAGCACAAGCTAGTTCTCAAGGGATGCAGAAGCGAGCTAATTTCTGTCATTCTGATTCCCAGGTTTTGCCTACCTTGTCAGGACTGACAATTGCAAGGAAAAGAAGAGTCCTTGCACAGGTAATTTAAATTTCATGGTTGTTGTTAAATGAAAGCTGGAATTTATATTTATAGGTGCAGTTCATTTTTGTGATTAACACTGTTGTCAATAATTTTATTGTTGTGTTCTATATGCTAAAATTTTTTCAACTCCAATCTTTATCAGCCAATAGAAATTGTAAGACAAGCACGCCTTCATCATTATTACTTATAAGAACACGCATTTTTAGTATTATGATACAAAGGTGATGCATCTTCAAGTAACATTCTGATTTTGCAGAGGGCTGTTTTATTACATTATGAATTTATTACTGGAGTTTGCAAATTCTTGAAAAATGATGTATTTTTGAAAGGAAGTATTGCTTGGCCTTTTTCACATAATCGAATAGAAAATCAGGAGAGATAGAGGGAGAGATCTGGGGCAAATTTATGTTTTGGGCTAAAATATATTATGGTTATGTGATTTCTTATCTTTGGTGGATTATTCCAAGAAGACAATGACACAGGCTTCTAGTGTTCATCATGTTTACTGGTATTTTGTGTTGGAAGAGATATTTTACCACTCTTTTAAAGTCCTTTGCTATCTTTTTTTTTGAATAGTTTGATGATTTACAAGAGTGCTACTTGCAAAAAAGGCGACGCTGGGCCAGTCAATCACGAAAACAATGTGATGGTGGCTTGCGAAAAGAAAGGGATGGGAATAGTATCAGTAGAGAAGGCTATCATGCAGGCCTTGAGGAATTCCAATCCATTCTCACAACATTTACCCGATACAGGTTTTACTTTTTGTTTGTTCTGTATGCTGATAACTGTTCTTTGATCTGAATTTGACTTGGCCATGAATGTAGATTCTATTAACTTCTTGTCACATTGCTTTTCTCAGCTAGTACTATTTTATTACGAATAATCCATATTTTCGTTGTGTATTATGTAGCCGTTTGCGGGTCATTGCAGAACTTCGACATGAGGATCTTTTCCACACTGCAAATATTGTATCAAGGTGGGTAGTGTTGTCTTTTGGGAAAATATTTCTTTTGTTTTAGGGGCTTCCATTTTTCACTTATTGCTGACTTGTAAGTTTAGATCAAATTATCATGTCTTTCCCATGGAAATGGTAGGTGGCCATGAGAACATAGGAAGCTGTAGGTTATCTATTGAGATATTTTCTTCACTGGTGTTCAGATAAGAATATCCTGAATTCTAATAGCAGGCATAATGATTAAGAATCAAGTTATTATTAGTGTTGGTTTTTGGGATAATATTTCTTGTGTTTTAGGGGCTTCCATTTTTCACTTATTGCTGACTGGTAGGTTTGTATCAAATTGTCATGTTTTTTTACCATTGAAATGGTAGGTGGCCATGAGAACATAGGAACCTGTAGATTATCTATTGAGATATTTTCTTCGCTGGTCTTCAGGTAAGAATATCCTGAATTCTAACAGCAGGCATAATGATTAAGAATCAAGTTATTATTAGCTATTCTCTGTGAAGAATTAAGTTATTATACTCTACCATCTGTGATTAAGGGTGGGTCAACCTGCCCAATGTCCAGTAGTGCAGGAAGGTGGGTGAAGTCTAACAAGTGAAAGGAGGTTTCTTGTCCCACTTATATAGATAAGACTGGAGGGTGCGCGGGGGCACTTGGGCCCTGTTACCTCCCAAGTTCTCGCTTGGTTAAAAAGTATCAATCACACTTGCGAGAACCTGAAGACAACTTCTAGGTAAGTTACCTACTGTAATCTTGGTAAGCTTACCTTTCTCTCTTTTGGACTAGTTTCCTCTCTAACTCAAGGGGGGTGCCCCTATGGCAGTCTAAGTCCAGTAAGTGCAATGTATAAGATATGCTTTATGGACTTAGGGTAAATCTGTTCTTGAGGTTTACTTTTAATGTCTTTAATTCCAGATTTACTGATGAAATAAATTCAGCCAATAAAAGATAAATGGACAGCAAGGTTTATTGGCTAAGAAGATAAATCTGAAGTCAACAATAATCTGGAAAAATACGGATTTGGACAGCAGAAAATTAGGTCCTCTTAAGATGGATAAAGCAAAAGTTTTAGGACCCAGAAAGCAATCTGAAATTATGGTTTTATATTAGCAATTTTCAGATTTGCTTGAACAGAAAAATAAAGTCCTATTTATCATGGTAAAATGGAAGTTCTAGGACTTTAGATACAATCCGAAATTTTGATTGTATCACTAATTATTTGCAGATTGTAAAACAAAATAAAACTGATTTTCTATGAGTTTTATGTTTGTTGAAAGGGGTGAAACCAGTGCCTGAATTCCAGATTCGGTTAATAGAGTCAAAAGGGCTTTATTCGTCAAATATTAAAGTGAGAATGACAACCAACGGCATATCATTCACACCTCAATGTGACTGGAAAAGTTTATCAAGGATTTTGCAAAAGGAAAGAGTCCTAAGATCTACTTTCAAGCTAAGTTTCAATAGGCTATTTAATCAAGAAATTCACTAAGCAAGAAAACTGTTTGTTATTAAAATGCAAAGATCATTTCCATTCATAAATAACAAAATAGCGAGAGGAACTTTCACACCTATTTCACTTCAATGGTAATGCTACACCTTGGATTTGAACCTTAACTTATTTCATTCACAAGCATTATAAACATTCCAACAATTAACTTCACCAAATTGTGTGACATGCAAGAAGAAGCACCTTCATTCATTGACATTCAAAATAGCTTGGACAATAGTATTTCCAAAGACTATGAGCACTTTCAACAACCATTACAAGTGGAGGAGCTTTCAATTTATAGGATTTGATCTCAGATTCTCAACAGTCACCACAATAAAATGATATTAATGCCTTAGATCTATTCTTGGGAGCAATAGAGGACCAATATTCTCTAACCTCCTAAAGATAACAAGTCAAACATATAATTTTAAATGGTGGACTCTTGCCACATGTACACGATCAAGCAAAAAGGATTCATTGACACTAATGCGTTCTCCACTAAAAGGCTTATATGCCATGTCAAAGGTGAATAATAATTATAATGAGTTTCCCAAGGTGTGCTCCACTAGAAGGTGGTTAAATATGCCCACCGTAACTTCTCCATCACATGTGTGGTGTAGTCAAACATGAAGACCAAGAGGAAGGCACAATCATGAAGATAGATGCCTCAAATTGCACCAAACAAGAGAATGTGGCCACACCTGTTGAATCACATAGAAGAATGCCAAGAAGTAAGTCCAATATACCATAAAATATCTCTGCAATGTGGCATGTGTGGCTAGCAAAGTAGGTGTGCCCCTCTTAAAATATGGAGTAAACATATATATATGTGTGTGTGTGTGTGTGCTGGAGGTTGACCCAATGTGTAGGAGGTTTAACGGTAAAATAAAAATAGTCATGAGAAGTGCCACCTCATCAATATGTCCTCATCATCAAGGCATGGAATAACCCCATTTTAATGACTAGAAAGATCAATAACTGGAGTCAATCATCATAAAGGGATCACTTCAAGAGGGGCGTTGCATGGATCTAGCCCCCCTAGGACTTACCAACCATCTCTAAGTAGCAGTTCACCAAAATCTTCTAGGGCGTTAGAGCAACTGAGATTTGAGTGTGGTTCAACTGCATTGTTTTCCGTGAAATAGAGCATATCATCATCAACAGTGTCTAATAAGAGGAGTGCTTCACCTAGGAGCAATGTAGTGGTGAACAATATGTATAGTAGACCCTTAAGATGTCCTCCACAAGCTTAGTGTACTAGGGGGTGTGTTGATGCAATGGTGGCAAATAAACCATAGTCACCTGCTAGAAATATTGCAAATAAACTCCATCAACCTGTGATCAACTTGATAAGAATGCCATATCACTGTGCTAGTCCTTGAATGAATGACCTCATTTGTTTAGGAAGAATAAATCTCCTAGATCAAATCCCAAGAAATCATCAAATATGCTGCCAAACCCTTAAGTATCCTGGAACACTCCGTCATAGGATGACCTTGAGGCGTGTACCAATTGATTAGACCAAACCACCAGCTCAATGATTCCAAGATGATGTCTAGAAATGTAGAAATAATGTGTTGCGGGATAAAACATCTAGCAGTAAAGAAATGCCAGGCAGCTCCATCATGCCCGATATGTATTGATAATATCTCTCTAAAGTGCTCATATCAGAAATCCATCATATCAAAACCAAGTGCTACTGATGAATAATATACCATTGAATCATCAAGGTGCTCATGCTAATAATCTAGGGGTTAAACCAAATATTTGCTCGAGCTGCCTCAAAATCATCACACTCCTGCATGCCAGAGATGATACAGTCAATAGCTACCAAACCAACTTTGTGACTTGTGAGCATATCATGAAGGTAATGCTAGGGAAAGAGTGTGCATCCATAAATAGCCCCCATATCATGTAAAATTATACATCAATGATAACAAGTATACTTGACTCTAGTGATTGCAATTGTAAATGAACTCATTGAAGTGACCTCATGCTATGTGAGGGTTAACAATTGGGTCCAACATTGGGACATGTTTTCTCAAAGAGAGTACATGAGAACTCCAGTATCTCGATCAACACTTGACAAAACTCAAACATAGCAAGGAGATCAACTACATCATGGACAAGGGTATGACAAAACTCAAACATAGCAAGGAGATCAAATACATCATGGACAAGGGTATCACATTGGTCCACCACAATAAAATAAACAGAGCAGTAAAGGAATCCATAAATCCTACTACAAGATGTCAAAATGGCTCTAGATAAGATATGAGCCCAAATATCTAAGAAACATGAAAGGAAATAACTATCCTAATCTACTGCTGAAACCAGCTTGTTCATTTCCTAATCCACTTTATTATGGCAAATCAATTGCCGTCAGTGTATACAACTTCAAAATCTGCCCATTATGAGCAAATGTAGCCTTTCTCCGACCAGATTGTTGAGGATAAATGAACTGGTGCTTGTTGAATCTTCAATCCTGAAAGGTCCAAGCTATAATCCATCAAACTTGTGTTTGCCAAGTTCCTCTTGACCTTTATCCCACATGAGAACATGGTCTCTTTTGTGGAGGACTCGAAATCGAGCCTTCTTATCAAAAGTCCCCTTTGTCTTCTCCTGGATCTGGACTAATTGATCAAGAGCTTTTCTCCTGTTCTCATCAAATTCCATAAGTTGATTCATCTGAATAGCTTCATGGTCTGTTGTGAAATGCTGCAACAGTTGGTATACCAGGATCTTCAAATGGATTAGCAGTGTGGCATCCATACCACACACCAATTCAAATGGGCTTTTTCCTATAACATGCTTCTTTGATATCCGATCTGCCCAGAAAGTGTACTTAATTTTGTTGTCCCAACTCCTCTTGGTATCCTCCACAGTCTTTTAGATGATGATAATTAAATTTTTTTTGCTCAATTCTTCTAGGTCACATTCCCTGCAGATAATAGTTCGATGAATGTGGCAAGGCAATGCCAAAGTTAAAGCAAAAGGTTGATATCTCAGCTCAATTGAACTGAATGCTTTCACTTTGTCGGTTGTGATCTTTGCAAGAACCCTGAATCGCCTGATTATTCTTTCTTCTAAGAATTTCATAACCACTTTGTCTGTTGCCCTTTTTGTGTGTATCGCCTCAACCCTTCTGGTAAATGATTAGTGGCAGTAAGAATTCATTTGTAACCATTGCTTGAATTTTTTTTGAATTGTCTGATGAAATCCAGACCCCATTATTGGAATGGTGTTTCCACCACAATGGGTTTCAAAGGGAGAGCTGCCAAATGTTGCCTCCTAGTGAATTCTTGACATGGTTGGCATACTCTCACGGACTAAAGGACATCAACAAATATAGTTGGCTAATAATATCCTGCTCTTAAGATCTTGTGAGATGTTGTTTTAGTTGCATAATGTTCCTCACAGAGTCCTACATGGAACTCTGTCATTATCCTCTGAGCCTCTGCATTGTCCACACTTCAAAATAAGACATTCTAGATTTCTCGAACCTAGACCCCCCTGAATGATACAGTACTTTGATGCCTTAAGTCTCATGTCTCTTCACTTATGATCCACAAGGTGATCTGGGCGCATCAAGCTCTTCAGATAATAAATGATGTCTGCATACAAATCATGATGTTCCAAACCATTAAGCACAATTGATACCATTTCAACAGTTTCTTCCTTTTTCATGTCTAGGGATTTTTCATTATCTTTTGTGAGTATCATAGCCAAGCCATGCCCCTTCACTAGCTTTGCCGGCCTTATCTCCATTTCATACTCCTGTATCCTAGAGACCCATTTTTCTCTGATCCCAAGACAATCTTATTGAGGCATAATATCCTTCACAGTTTTACATGAGGAATATATACTATGATTCAGGGATATCCAATTAACTCCTGAAATGATTCAATGACTGGACAAGAGTATGTGCTTCCTTTTCCATTATGGTATACTTCAGCTCTGAGTCTCTTAGTGCTTTACTCACGAATGATACAATACTTTGATGCTGTACATCTCATGTCTCTTCACTTATGACCTACAAGGTGATTCGGGCACATCAAATTCTTCAGATAATAAATGATGTCTGCATACCAATCATGATGTTCCAAACCATTAAGCACAATTGACACCATTTCAACAGTGTCTTCCTTTTTCATTTCTAGGGCTTTTTCATTATCTTCTGTGAGTATTTTAGCCAAGCCTTGCCCTGCACTAGCTTTGTGGGTCTTGTTGTCCGCCGAGATGCACACCAGCAGCATAATTCTTCCGAAAGCTGTTCTCTCACTACAAGTGGGGAAGGTGTGGCCTTGGGGGAAAGCAATGAGCCAGGTACTGTCACCTGAATCCCAGCTCCTCCGTTTAGGCTAACTCCTAACGAAGCCAAGGGGGGTAGTCCCTACAAAGAGTTTAACTATGACTCAATGTGTTTTTTAATGTTTTTAATGTGTGGTGATGCGGATGGGTGTTGTTTAGGAGTTTTGAAGATGAGAGACACAATATCACTTTGAATAAGACACAAGATAACGCAATATACGTTGCAAGATATAGATTACAACAGAATATGAAGACTTGGAAATTTTAAATAGCATCCACAATATGATTCAAGATATACTGATCAACAATTCAAATTAAGGTAATACATATGAGTTTTGAAGACCAGTGCTGAATGGAGTCAAACAAATATAGTGCTTGGGGATGCTGAAATGTAAGTCTCAATAGTAGCTGTTTGTGAGATCGTTGTGCAAATTATCTTGGTAAATAAAAAGTTTTAGTGGTCTTGATTATTAGGATAAGATCAACAAGGCAAAAAGAGACTGGAAAGTTATACTTTCAGTGGCTATTCACGGTGATCTGACGGACAGTCCAGTTATCAAGAGGATAAGTGTCCAATGTTTAAACCACCCCCGAAGTCTGAACAACGACACTCCGGCTCCACCTCCCAGAATAGCACTTTAAGTATTTATCGAAGGCAACGCCGGTTCGTTGGTTGTGGGGTGAAAATTTTATTATGTTATAGAAGTTTATCAAATCTAACACCTTTCTGAGTACTAGCCCAACTTTTTCAGGTTGGCAGAGCATACGGGTGTTAGATAGCAACCAAGATAAATTATTATGGGGATGTGAGTTGAAATGTTTTAGGATTATTTAAGCACACAGTTTAGCTCTCCAACAGAGAGTGCTCTTGACTTTGTCTTATGACAAGGTTCAAGAGACTTATTTAATCTATATGCCTAATGCAAGGGAAAATGCAAACTTAAAATGTTCTCCGATAGAGAGTGCTCTTGACTTGGGTTATTTCAAGTTCAAGAGGCTTTGTTCATTGTTAGAATAGAAGCAGTTTGCATATAATGGAAAAAACACTTTCTAAAGTAAACAAATAATTGAAAGAAGTAAAAAGTACACACTTTCTAAGGCCAAAATTAACAACTAACAATGAAATAAACAACAAGGTGGGATCAACCTCCGAACAAGGTGATCACTAGAACCGCTAGTCCCGAAAACCTTCCAGTTAGCTGGATGTCCGCAAGGATGCTAACGGGGAAAGAGAAGTAGTCACAAAACTATGTGGCACTTGGGATGAAATCCCAAGATTACTATCTCAAGTCAAGACTTGGAAGAGAGTTTAATCTAAGTACAGAAATAAACTTTAATCTAGAAAACTTGAAGTAAAACTAACTAAGCATGCATGAAACAATCTTCTCCAAATGGGGAAGGAGAAGCAATGTGTGGGAGGCCCTATCCCACCTAGCCTTTTTATTAATCAATTTACAATTTCCTTTGAGAATTAAACCCTTGAAAGGTCTTTTCAAGAAAATAAACAACTATGGAAACAATGTTTGGAAGCCCTTAATTGGTTATACAAAAGGAGAGTGGTTTTATAATTCTCTTATTTGTTCAAATCTTCTCCTTGGATTAAAGTTTTTGCTCCTCTTTGAGTGTTGGTTTCACGAAGCTTTCTTCTCCTTCAAAGTACCTACACAAGCTTAAATCACTAAACAAGGCACCCTTTAATGTTAGAGAAAACCAAATAAAACTTGAAACTAGCTAAGTCCAAGATCCAATCTATATGCCTAACTAAATAAGAGATAAGATGCAAGTGAAACAAGTAAACTAAAGACTAATTCTAGAATGCCAAAATGCAAAATTATCTTTTTTGTAAAGGCTAAACAATGCCTAACTACCTTCCCAAAAGCATGCAGCTACTAACACTTAACCTAAACTAAAAAATGAAATGTTTTTTTTTGTTACTTTATTGTGACTTCGGGCTTTCTTGAAGATGGACGAGAGGAGGGACCTAAGAGGGCAAACGAAAGGGTGAAGGAAGCTAACAATGGAGATGGACGAGAGGAAGGAGAAGATGCCAAGGATGGGGGACGAGAGGAGCTACTAGGCCAAAAACGAAAGGTAGAAGGAAGACTAAGGGGAGTAGGACGAAAGTGACTAAGAGAGGAGGAGCGAAAGGAGATTAGGGAGGAGGAGCGAAAGAACTGGGAGATCAAGGCAAAAAATCAAGGAGAAAAAGGAAGGGCTTGAAGAAGATAGCCCTTCGAACCAAGGTAACCAAGTTGAAGTAGAAGTTTTGATGGATGGAATACTTGAGAAGAGCTCTTCCTAGCCTTCTTAAGATGAAAGATTTTGAGACTTTTGTAGATCCTGCAACCACAATATGTTAAGTCAAAGCTTGAAGATGAAGCATGGGTTTGATGCAACCGAGCTCTTACCCTTCTTCACTTTAAGCAACACCTAATCACAACCACACAACTCAACCAGCAAGTGAGATCAACAATGCTAGTATGCTAGAAAGATCAAGATTAAATCAACAATTTGTATAACCGACTACTCATGTCCACTTAGATCTTGATAAATTTTGCATAAATAACCAACTTGAACTACAAATGGTTACTCTATTGTGCTAAAGATAGCCCTCACAAGCTAGCAATTAATCAAATACTATGCATAATTGAGAGATGGGTTTAGAGAAGATGTCACCTCAACAAGAGATGAATTCACACCAAAAATGAGAGCTCATGGACCTCCAAAGTCGAAATCTTTATTTCCAATGTGAAGCAAAAGCTATTACAAAATGTGCAGAGTAATCTTGCATCAAAGTATCCATGAGAAGAGAGCCCAAATGGCTTCTCTTTATAACAAACTAGACACACCTAAACCCTAAGTCGAATTGGCATGAAGAGGAGCCAATGGCACTAGTCATAAATTCGAACTCCACCATAAATCCAATCAAAATCCATGTTTAAGCCAAGCTTGGAGTCAATCCCACCATACCACTTGAGTTGGAAGCTTATGTGGATGGGGAAGTGGCCTCCACCTTGGCAAGGCGCCCCCCATCAACTTTGGAACCATCACCATCAAGTAGATTATTGCCATGTGTAAAATCGAGCTCCAAAAGGGAATATGCGTGAGGGTAAGGAAGTAATGCGTGAGCTCTTCAAGGAGTTGAGGTGAGTGGATGTAGGAGTGATTGTTGAGTTGTATAAGGAGCCAAGCCACTTGATTGCACATATCTAGGAAGGCGCCTACCATAGGCTTTAATGCCATCCAACCAACCCATTAATCACTTGACACATCACAAACTCGAGTTCTTGGTGAAGGAGGGCGAATTTGCGTGGAGAGATCCACTTGTGCTGACTGTATACTGAACTGAAGTTGATTGGAGATGACTGGAATCTTCATTAATGCCTAGTGCCATGTCAATTAGCCTTTTATTTTAATCCATTTGGATTATTTTGGAGAGATTTGGATTATCTCCAAATATTCATTTTTTAATATTTTAATTAATAATTTCTCTGTAACTTACTTTTTTGAGAAATGATTAATTATGAGGCTGAAATGACATCCGAAACTTAGGATAAACTGGTCCTGGGATCATGAATGATTTTTTGGCTTAAGGTTGGAGCCTTCAATCACTGAATTCGGATCTCGGATGACTGACATATTACAAATTGAAATTTTTCCATTTAAACCATGGAAAAATTTATTAAAATTTAAAAAATAATTAAAAACCCAAAACCGGAGGACCCAGTAAAATTTTTTCGAAATTTTTTATGGGGGTCCTAGTGACCTAGGACATGACCAAAGTCTATTCTAATAGTGTTTAGTAGGCTTATATACATCAGTTGGACTCTAACAACCCCCCATGGCTAAAAGTTTCAAAATCGGGCATTCCAGCTTTGGAGGAAGCGGGAGAAAACCTCATCGATTATAGCTCGGCTATAGGCAAAGTATAATTGACAAGGGAAAAAACTCCCTGGAATACCTTAGTTGCTTAACCAAGTCGTGGGGAACCGAGCCACTCAAAATCCTACTAGTGCACTTTATTACAAACCCCGTGGGGCCATGGTCATGTCGACTGAAAATAAAAACTGGCTAGCCAAAATTGGCTAATTTTTGTCATCTGAAACCCAGATACTTTGGAAGTGAACACTGATGTGTTCCAACACTGGTGGCTCCATAAGGTTTCAACTATTTGTACAAAATAGGTGATAACAGGTCTTATCTGCATTTCATTCTCCTGTATCCTAGAGACCCATTCGTATGATCCCAAGACAATCTTGTTGAGGCAAAATATCCTTCACGTTTATGATTCAGGGATATCTAATTAACTTCTGTAATGCTTCAATGACTGTACAAGAGCATATGCTTGCTTTTCCATTATGTTATACTTCAACTTTGAGTCTCTTAGTGCTTTACTCATGAATGCTATAGGCTGCTCCGTGTTTTGATCATTCTTATGCAATAGCACACCGACAATGGTGTCTTTAGATGCAAATGAGAAAATTTGGAACTCCTTATCATATTTAGGATTGACCAAGGCCAATGAGGAGACATTGCGTCCCTGATTGAATTAAACGATTTCTTGCTTTCCTTGTTCCCCTTGAAATCACAATCTTTCTTTAGCAAGCTAGATATAGGTTTGACAATTTCTACAAAATTGGGGATAAATCTCCTGATGAAGTTGATTTTCCCAAAGAAGGATTGGAACACCTTCTTACTACCTGCCAACGGAATCTGTTGGATGGCTTTAATCCGTTCTGGGTCTACTTTGACCCCATCTTTCGAGATAATATGGCCTAGAAGCTTTCCCTCAACTCCAAATACAAATTTCTTTGGATTTAGGGAAAACCATATTTCCTGCATCTATCAAAAAGCTGTCTAAGATGCTTTATGTTGTCACCTCTTTCTTTGGAGAACATTGTAAGATCATCTTGGTACATTTTGATTATTTTCCTTATCACATCTTTGAAGGCGAAATCCATAGCCCTCTTGAGCATTGAACTTGCATTCAAGAGACCAAATGGCATCTTTAGATACTGATACGTTCCCCACAGAGTAGGGAAGGTAGTCTTGTGCTGATCCTCCTCTTTAACTAGCACTTGGTTATACCCAGAAAACTTGTTGAGTATTGGCAACATACCAGACCTTGTGATCCTTTGCAATAGATTCTCCATGTGGGTAAAGGATAATTATCCTTCAAGGACAACTGGTTCAAGTTCTTGAAGTCCACACATAATCTGATCTTACCATTCTTCCTTCAGACCAGTGACGCACCAGTCGGCCCGTACTCGCGAGTATGACCGAGTTGACCTCGAGGACGATTAACCGCTGTTAACTCGGCCACTAACTCGCCGACACTTGCTGACTCGGACGACTCGTCACCACTCGCCATATCTGTGTGTCAAAATCGGGAAGACTCGGTCGGACTCAGAACTGCAGAGCAAAAAAAAACCGCGGAAAAATCTCACACGGTTTTCCATTGAGTGCTGCCGCCTGCGAGTGTACAGTTAAGTCATCAGTGTTGATACTGTGCAGTGCAGGCTTTGGAGCACTGCGATTGTGGAGTTCCGAGTGCGGGCTTTGGAGGAGGGTTGCGAGGAGGGCTGCAGTCGAGACTAGGTAGGCTTTCATTTATTTTATTTTATTTTGTAATTTTGTTATTTCACCTTTTTTTTATTTTGTTATTTTTATTTTGTTGTTATGCGGCCTACCTTGTGGGCTGAGTATTTCAGCCCACGGGCCTGTGTGGCTGAGATACTTAGCCCAAGAAAATAAAAACAAACTTAAAATAAATAAATATTAAAAACAAATTTAATTTAAAATTTAAAATTTTAATTAAATAATTATAAATTATAAATTTTAATTTTAAACAAATTAAATTTTTTAATTGTTTTTGTTTTGTAATCGTTTTTAATTTTAATTAAAAATAATTTTTTTTAATGTTTTTGTTTTGGTTTTTAAGTTGTTTTTAATATTTTTTTCCTATTTGCCGAGTTTTGCCGAGTCTGTCCTAAGACTGTCTCGAGTCCTTCCCGAGTCGACGAGTCATATGCCAGCCGAGTCTTTGTTGAGTCCGAGTCATGCAACATTGCTTCAGACCACCACCAGATTAGGTACTCAAGAGGAGTGCCTTATTGATGCTATGATTTGCGCAACCAACATCTTATGTAATTCCTTCTGGATGAGGGGAGCTAGCTTTGAATTTATCTCGTGGTCCGTGGAGCTTTTGTTTTAAAGGCTTAGTATCCTCCTTCAATGGTATGGTATGCTATATGATGTCTCCTTTATACGTTTTGAGATCATCATGTGACCATGTGAAAACATCATGGTATTCTCTGACCAATTCTCCAATACGCCTTTGTTCCTCCATTGAAGTATTCTTACCAATTCCGATGGGCTTCGGACTTGCTTCAGAATCTATGTTTTTCTCAATACTATACTCAAGCTCGCTTACTTCCTTTTATGCTTGTACATATTGTAATTTGTGCCTATCAAACATCTCCAAAGGCACCATACCCTTAGGGAACCCATTGTCTTTCAACTGTTGAATGCCATCGGTGTCTTCACTATCATCTTGACTTTGCCAATCTACTTGATAATTAACAAACTCCTTCAAGTTGTTCATATATTTGAGAATTTGTTGATTGCCATTGAACACTTTACAATGCTCATAATTGTCAGGGATAGAGGGATGGAATAGAATCTCCAACTTCCCCTCACCAAAATACAAACTTTCACATGGATGGAGGGTAGATGCAGCCATAGCCAAAGCATCCGCTTGCTCATTCTAATCTCTTGGGTCGACTTTGATTGGAAAACATCAAATAATTCTATTGTGTGCCATACCGAATGCCTGTAGCTCATTAACTTGTTGTTCTTTGCTACAAATTGGTTTTTTATCTGCAGCGCTACAAGATCAGAATCTCCAATGAATTCCAGTAGCTTTATGCCCATATTCTAAGCTAACTCTAATCCCAGAAGCAAGGCCTCATACTCTACTACATTGTTTATGGTCTCGAACTGCAATCTATAAGCAAAGTTTGAAATGACACCCTGCAAAGAGGTGAACACAATCCCTGTGCCTGCTCCATCAAAGTTTATTTTCTAGTTCTTATCATTCTCTAACTCTACTTATCCTAAAGGTATCTGTGGGGCTAATTAGTTTGCAAGAACTGCATAGTTTCCAAACTTGTCATTGTCCTTGCAAACAAACTCATTCATTGATGCTTTCTTTAAGGGCCCCTGTACGGTGTCACGAATGTTCCTTAATGGGATGATGGTGTAAGAAAGGTCCATTTGTATACTGCCTCTCAAGCTTGCAACCCACTTCCTGGATAGAAGCATGCCCCAAGATTCAGGGACTCCAATAATAGCAATGTCTATCAGTATTAACACAAAGATATTTGGATACACTGCCAGGTTCACCTTCAAATCCTTAATCAAACCAAGAACTTTTATCTCCCTGGAATCCATCATGCATGCATTTTTGTATGGTCTAGTGGTATTGAGGCCAAGTCTGTTCATAACTGTGAGTGCCATTACATTGGTTGACGTGCCTGAATCTATCATGCAGTCATCAAGTATCAGACCCTTTACCATTAGAGATATGAAGAATGGATTGTGATTGCCATTCCTTCTTCCTTGGGTCATTGTTTGCAATACTACTAGATAATCTTTTGGGGTTTCATCAAAACCAAGGAACCTCTTGACTTTCACTTTTTGTGAAGGGATTTTCGAAAGTTGTAACAAGGGCATGGATATATTTGCCTTGGAAAGGAATTGGGTTAGGTCAATGTTTAGATCTTTGTTACACATACTGAAGGCATTGAAAAAGAGGAACTTTGCCTGAATTGGACGCTGGATCATTGGTGCTTCTTGTGATGCTTGCTTTCTTCTTTGATATTTGATAATTTCCTTCTCCCACATCCTTCTTCTTATTTCTTCCTGGGAAGGCCTTTCATTCAACTTTTCTAGGATGTCTGTGTCAATGCTTCTCCCTTTGATCTGCTTCATCTTATCTTGATACAATGCTCTCGTGAACAGGCATTGACTGGCCACGAAAGTGAACAGGTGTGTCTTTTGACTCTTCATAAAATACTAATCTTATTTATTAATTATTAACTCTTACTATTTATTATTATGTTTGTAACGCGGATGCCTTGGGTTACCTATTTGAGGCTGTGTATCTTTAGGAGCAAGTAAAGGGCATCTTGCTCCTTGATGGTTCCAAGATAATCAACAGTCATTTTGTGGATGATTCTGTCCTTTTTGTGAGTGTTGGGTGAAGTCTGGTTGATGGTGCTCATACTTGTTTGGAGACATTATGTTGAGCTTTAGGGTGTTGTGGTTACCGACCACAAGACAAACTTTTGGTTGGTTTGGTTGGACTATTTACCTAATTGGAGTCATCTAGCTTGGACATATATTTAACCTAGGGTGATTGTG
This sequence comes from Larix kaempferi, assembly GCA_027924585.1. Classification (NCBI taxonomy): domain Eukaryota; kingdom Viridiplantae; phylum Streptophyta; class Pinopsida; order Pinales; family Pinaceae; genus Larix; species Larix kaempferi. The sequence continues at coordinate 9,360,093 of BSBM01000668.1, forward strand.
AGATATTTGGCCTTTCCATTTGGGGTGGGGCTATTGTTGGTGTCTATTTGGGATTGGTGTCTTCAACAACTTTAGAGTAAGCTTCATGTTTGACATTATAAGGACTTTGTTGTTGGATGCATCCTCTAGGCCTCATGCATATATTATAGTTGCTTAGTAGGGTTCAATTATATATATATATATATATATATCACAATTTACTTCATTATATGAATACTGTAACAGTGGGTGTTGGTATCCAAGTGTTTGTTCAAGTAGTCCATGTATAATTTTTTTTTCACCCTGATGGTATAGAAAGCTCAAGCAAATCAGGATATTGCATATGCAGTTATATATATACTTCCCTTGAGACAGTATTATATTTTGCTGGTTTTATGGCATATAGGAATTTTGAAGGTTTGTAGTTTATATGTCTATCCTCCGTTAGATCTAAATGAAGATAATGCTGGGAAAATGGATGGACAATGGAGGGTAAAACTTAGTTTTAAGGTGAGTAGCTCATCTGAGAGACACAATTATACAGGAGAAATATGTTAGCATAGGGATTGACAAATAATGCTCTTAGAAGATATAGTCTGGCAGTAGATGGGGGGTGGGTTGGATAGTTAAAATTTGCTATAACCCGTTCACTTTCCTGATTGGTAAAAGAACCTTGTTGTTTGCTAACCTTAAAGAGCATCATGTGACATCCCATTCTATAGGTCCAATATTATGTGACTGAGGTACTGAATTTCTTCCTTGAGGAATTCACATTTGCTTTACTTAGAATATAACTGATGCTCTCTCAACTTCTGTAATACCAGGTGAAGGTGCTCTTTATATTCCATAGCACTAGCACATGCCAACAGAGGCAGCTATCTAGGTCACCTCTTACCCCCCTGGCTGTCCTCACACTGATATATCGAAGAGGTAATATGCATACTTGGAACAGTTACCAACCATATTTGATATTTTAGTCAAGTATGTGATCAGGAAGTTCACAGAAGAGAAGTTTCCAAGTTCTGCAATGGCATAGGCTATCTCAGATGGAAATTGCAATCCAGAGATGGTGGTAAGAAATCAGATGTTATTTGGCAACTTGCATTTGCAGAACTATGAATCCTTTGTTTTAAGTGTTCACTAATTTGAATTCAAATTCTCTTCCTCTGGATCTGCATGGAAGCTAAGCTTTTTGATTCTCAGGCAATGTACAATACACAAAATCATAAAGATGTTAGTTTTGTACCTAGGGAAGTGTTCCCCTAGTGACTACTTGCCTAAGTCACTTAGAAAGGGGAAAAGTGACCCTCACATTAAAAACACATTAATGAGACTTTATATTTTTAAAGTCACTTTTTGCTAAAGTTAAAGTGGGTGAGCAAATATTTATTTAAGTGAATTAAATAAAGTGATATTTTTGCTCTCATCTTATCCTAGCCATTGGATTGACTCAATGTCCACCGTTGGATTAGATAACCATTTAGGGTTAGTAAAAAGCACGAGGGAGGCTCATTCTATTCAGTTGTTGAGTTTTGAGAAGAGAGAGGTCGAGTGAGAAGAGCTAGGGCTCCTGCACGATTTTCGAGGCAGCCATTACCCATTGGCACGAATTTCAAGACACGAGTTCAGCATTTAACATTGGCTCAGTTATCGAGGCATGTACTTGGAATATATTATCAGCACGAATTTCTAGATAGAAGTTTTTATCTACAGCACAAATCCCAAGGAGAAATACCGTACAGCAGGTATCTTTTCCTGCACGCAGTTCAAGGAGAATCTGGGCACTATTCCCGAGGTATATTCTGCTCAGTCTGTGGAGAAGGTACAGGGCACGGGTTTCAAGACTTTCAGCACAGTTTTCTAGAAAGATAACAGCACAGAAATCGAGGAACTAACAGCACAGAAATTGAGGGAGATTTCAGTTTAGTTCATGCACAGAAATCGAGGTGCATTAGCACAGATATCGAGGAAAGTACAGTGTACGGACTGTGTATTTTTCCAGCACAGTTTTTGAGTTAATTCTGGCACGGATTTCTAGGCTTTGGGCACACAAATCGAGGCTCAGTTTGGTGCACACTTTTCAAGAAAGATTCTGCTGAGTGGTGAAGATAAGTTGATCTTTTCATTGTAATGCTGTGATGAATATCTTGCTGAAGAAATAATATCTCTCTCTCTCAAACTGGTTTTCCCCGTGGGGGTTTTTCCAGGGCTCGATTTGGCCAAAAATCTCTAAGTCTATTTTTCTTGTGTGAATGTTTTAAAATGTGTTTTCAGCCTGTTAGTAGCATTCTATTGTGTGTTTGATTGTTACAGAAAATTTTTATAAGTAACCTACAGCCTATGCATAACCGGCTGTAGGTTAAAACCACAAATTGTTAACACAAACCAGCAGTCAATAAAGTGCAGAAAATTCTACATTGTATCAGAGCAAAGGGGGCAGAAAACAGTAATAGTTTGCAGACACACATAAATTTCCAGATCTCAGAAATTTCAGTATTTTTATCTTCTGTTAGTGGGTAGCGTTCTATTGGGTTGATTTTCAGATGGCTACAGGTTTGAGGATTGAAGATAGGTTGAATGGGACAGAAAATTTTGTGCCTTGGAAGGCCAGAATTTTGTTGCTTTTGGAGGAGAATGAGTTATGGGTGGAGGTGGTGAGGAACACCACTACCAACCCCATTACCATTCCAGATGGCTCAGATGCTACATCTCTTTCAACCTTCAACAAGAAAGACTGTAAGGCTAGGAGGATCATCCTTGATGCAGTAAAAGACCACATAATCCCTCACATTTCCGGGAAGACCAAGGCACATGAGATGTGGAGTGCCTGGATCAGCTTGTATGAGAGCTCCAATGAGAACAGGAAGATGGTTCTCAAGGAGAAGCTCAAGAGTATCAAGATGAATGGAGGAGAGGGAGTCACAGCTTACCTCACTAGGATTTCTGCAGTTCAGGATGAACTGGCAGCGGTTGGTGAAGTAGTATCTCTTACTGAGCTAGTACGCATAGCAGTGAATGGGGCTTCAAAGTCCTGGAGTGCATTTGTGCAGGCCATAGTGGGCAGAGAGAACCTACCATCTTGGGAGAGGCTGTGGGATGACTTTGTGCAGGAGAAGACCAGGAGGGGTCTCGTACAGGGCAGTTCATCAGGTGGTGGGGCAGATGAGGAGAACGTGGCACTGACAGCCAAGGGTAAGAAGAAGAAGGGTCCCAAGAAGAATGGGGCCAAGGGGCAGCAGCAGCAGCAGCAACCGCAGGGTGGACAGAAGAAGGACTTGAGTAAAATCAAGTGCTATTGTTGTCAAGCGTTTGGGCACTATGCATCACAGTGTCCAAGCAAGAAGAAGAAGGGACAGGGACAGCAGACAACAGCCTCAGCAGAGGTTGATGAGTTTGGTGACAGGTTTCAGAGGGAGTTTTCCCCATATGCTGGACAGATTGAGAGAGAGAGAGTCTCCTTAGCCACCAGCACTGACATGGATATGGAGATTGAGCACTCATTGTTGACAGGGCATCAGACAGGTCCATCCACCACTGGTACGTGGTACATTGATAGCGGAGCCTCGAGACACATGACAGGTACTCGGGAGTTGTTCTCCGAGCTATCACGGACAGCTAGAGAGGTGGAGGTGGTACTTGGTGACAACACTATTGTTAGAGCAGTGGGTCAGGGGACCATTACATTTGAGAGGGAGTCCATGAGTCCCATGACTTTGAGGGATGTGTTGTACATCCCTGGGCTGAAAAAGAACCTTGTTTCAGTTTCCACTATTGAGGACAGGGGTCTTGGGGTGTGCTTCTCAGATGGGAGAGTGCAGGTGTTTCCCAAGACCACAAGTGTATCTACCCCCATGGATATTGGAGTTAGATGTGGACGACTGTACAAGTTATTGTTTCAGCCACAACATGCTCTAGCACACAGCAGCAGTAGTGAGCTATGTGAGTTATGGCACAGGAGGATGGTCCATTTACATCACCCCGCTCTTAGATTGTTGAGGAGCATGGTCACAGGTTTACTTGAGTTTGACACTGAGCAGAGTGATGTGTGCAGAGGGTGTGCTTTGGGAAAGTACACCAAGACTGCTTTTCCTAGCAGTGACACGAGAGCTGCAAGAGTGCTTGACTTGATTCATTCTGATATTTGCGGTCCTATGTCCTCAGTATCTCTGATTGGCCATGAGTACTATATCAGCTTCATTGATGACTACTCCAGGAAGACCTGGATCTACTTCTTGAGGAGCAAGAAGTCCCCACTTTTATTGAGTGTCTTCCAAGGGTTCAAAGCCCTTGTGGAGAAGCAGACGGGGAGGAAGATCAGGATGTTGAGATCAGATAATGGGGGTGAGTATACCTCCAAGGAGTTCAATGCTTTCTGCAGGCAGGAGGGTATACAGCGACAGTTGACAGTTCCCTACACTCCTGAGCAGAATGGAGTAGCAGAGAGAAAGAACAGGTCGATCGTTGGAGCAGCGAGAGCCATGCTTCATGATCAGGGGTTACCGTTCTTTCTATGGGCAGAGGCTTGCAACACTGCAGTGTATCTGCAGAACAGGAGTCCCCACCGTGCCTTGGGGAGGATGACTCCAGAGGAGATGTATTCAGGCAAGAAGCCTGAGGTGAGCCATTTTCGGATATTTGGCTCTCTGACTTACTCTCACGTCCCTTCTGAGAAGAGGACGAAGTTCGAGCCCACCGCAGAGAGAGGTATCTTTGTGGGCTACGATGAGACTTCGAAGGCATATCGACTTTACATTCCTGGCCAGAGGAGAGTTGTAGTTAGGCGGGAGGTGAAGTTTGATGAGGAGAGGGCCTTCAGGAAGTCGAGAGAGATGGAGCAGGGGGAGCCACCAGCTCCCACACCTCAGTTGAGTCAGGCTTCTTCCATACAGGTTTCAGGTCCGCAGGTTTCTGGGGTGACTGGATCACAGGGCACAGGCACGGCTTCTACAGGATCAGTGGTTCAGATTACAGGTACTTCAGGGACAAGTACAGGGACAGGTTCAGGATCACAGGTTTCAGGCTCACAGATTACAGGGTACTCAGGGACTAGTTCATCAGCTACAGGTCCTCGGGGTGTTAGACCTCATGCTTCTGGCACTTCCTCAGATGAGGATACACCAGTTTGGGAGGAGCCTTCAAGGAAGAAGAAGCCTAAGTGGCTTCAGGACACCTTGAAGGAAGCAGAAGCATTTGATAGACCTCAGGAGCCGATCAGGACGATTGTTGAGCCAGACAGATATGGGATGGCCCTTGTTGCGAGTCTTCGTGACTCTGCGCCTTCTACCTTTGAGGAGGCTTCTCAGCATCAGGTATGGAGAGATGCCATGATGGAAGAGTACCATTCCATCATGAAGAATGATGCTTGGGAGATTGTGCCGAGACCTGAGGGGAAGTCAGTTGTGACTTCCAAGTGGCTATACAAGATCAAGCATGCTGCAGATGGCAGTGTGGAAAAATTCAAGGCTCGGTTTGTGGCTAGGGGGTTCTCACAGGTTGAGGGAGTTGACTATGATGAGACATTTGCCCCAGTTGCTCGATATTCCTCTATCAGGGCAGTTATATCTATAGCAGCAGAGATGGGTTGGAAGATCCACCACATGGATGTGAAGACCGCGTTTCTCAATGGTCTTCTGCAGGAGGAGGTGTATTTGGAGCAGCCACAGGGATTCGAGATACATGGGAGAGATTCTCATGTGTGCAGGCTTAGGAAAGCCTTGTACGGTCTGAAGTAAGCTCCTAGAGCTTGGTACTCCAGGATAGATGCATATTTGACTTCGATGGGATTCCAGAAGAGTGAGGCTGATCCCAACCTATACTACATTGTGGTTGGTGGAGATCCACTCATTCTTCTGTTATATGTTGATGACTTATTTATCACTGGAGATGAGCGTCTTATTGCACAGTGCAAGAGAGATCTTGCTGCTGAGTATGAGATGACTGATATTGGGCTGATGCATTACTATTTGGGGATGGAGGTTTGGCAGGAGCCTGGGCATATTTTCCTAGGACAGGGGAAGTATGCAGCAGAGATTCTAAAGACTTTTCGGATGGACGACTGCAGGCCTATGTCTACACCTATGATCACCAACTTGAAGCAACTTCATGCTTCAGAGGGTAAGTTGGTGGATCCCACACTATATCGTCAGCTCATCGGATCGTTGATGTATCTGGTCAACACCAGGACAGACTTGTGCTTTGCGGTCAACACTCTTAGCCAGTTCATGGTGTAGCCTAGGAGTGTGCATTGGGCGGCCGGAAAGCACATCTTGAGATACCTAGCAGGGACAGTGGATTATGGTTTGGACTACAGGGGTTCGGATGGAGTCAGCTTGGTTGGGTTCACAGATTTAGACTGGGCAGGTTGTGTGAGGGACCGGAAGAGCACTTCCTGTTGCTGTTTCAGCTTGGGCTCGGCAGCAGTGTTGTGGTTCAGCAGGAAACAGAAGTCCGTTGCATTGAGTTCTGCTGAGGCTGAGTATATGGCAGCCAGTCAGGCGACTTGCGAAGCACTGTGGCTTCGTAAGTTATTGGTAGATTTATTTGATCAGCAGCTGAGACCTACGGTGATTTACTGCGACAATCAGAGTTGCATTCAACTCTCTGAGAATCCGGTTTTCCATGACAGGTCGAAGCACATTGAGATCAGGTACCACTTCATTCGGGACTACGTTCAGAGAGGGGCAGTTGAGCTACAGTATATATCCACTGATCAGCAGGTTGCAGATGTCCTGACGAAGTCTTTGGGGAGGGGGAAGTTTGTCTTCTTCAGAGATAAGTTGGGAGTGGTGCGGAACACCTTCCTCGGTAAGAGGGAGTGTTAGTTTTGTACCTAGGGAAGTGTTCCCCTAGTGACTACTTGCCTAAGTCACTTAGAAAGGGGAAAAGTGACCCTCACATTAAAAACACATTAATGAGACTTTATATTTTTAAAGTCACTTTTTGTTAAAGTTAAAGTGGGTGAGCAAATATTTATTTAAGTGAATTAAATAAAGTGATATTTTTGCTCTCATCTTATCCTAGCCATTGGATTGACTCAATGTCCACCGTTGGATTAGATGACCATTTAGGGTTAGTAAAAAGCATGAGGGAGGCTCATTCTATTCAGTTGTTGAGTTTTCAGAAGAGAGTGGTTGAGTGAGAAGAGCTAGGGCTCTTGCACGATTTTCGAGGCAGCCATTACCCATTGGCACGAATTTCAAGACACGAGTTCAGCATTTAACATTGGCTCAGTTATCGAGGCATGTACTTGGCATATATTATCAGCACGAATTTCTAGATAGAAGTTTTTATCTACAGCACAAATCCCAAGGAGAAATACCGTACAGCAGGTATCTTTTCCTGCACGCAGTTCGAGGAGAATCTGGGCACTATTCCCGAGGTATATTCTGCTCAGTCTGTGGAGAAGGTACAGGGCACGGGTTTCAAGACTTTCAGCACAGTTTTCTAGAAAGATAACAGCACAGAAATCAAGGAACTAACAGCACAGAAATCGAGGGAGATTTCAGTTTAGTTCATGCACAGAAATCGAGGTGCATTGGCACAGATATCGAGGAAAGTACAGTGTACGGACTGTATTTTTCCAGCACAGTTTTTGAGTTAATTCTGGCACGGATTTCTAGGCTGTGGGCACACAAATCGAGGCTCAGTTTGGTGCACACTTTTCAAGAAAGATTCTGCTGAGTGGTGAAGATAAGTTAATCTTTTCATTGTAATGCTGTGATGAATATCTTGCTGAAGAAATAATATCTCTCTCTCTCAAACTGGTTTTCCCCGTGGGGGTTTTTCCAGGGCTCGATTTGGCCAAAAATCTCTGAGTCTATTTTTCTTGTGTGAATGTTTTAAAATGTGTTTTCAGCCTGTTAGTAGCATTCTATTGTGTGTTTGATTGTTACAATTTTTTTTTATAAGTTACCTACAGCCTATGCATAACCGGCTGTAGGTTAAAACCACAAATTGTTAACACAAACCAGCAGTCAATAAAGTGCAGAAAATTCTACAAAAGAATCTCAATATTCCACCCTGTTTCCGAGACGTAAGGACATGGGAGTGGGGAAACGTATCCAGGGGACGTGTGGAGATACTCTCAACTTTTAGCTAGCATCATGGGGGATGATTTTAGAGGACCCCACCTCTAAAATCATAAAAAATAAAAAATTAAAGATATGCAAAACATAAATGATAGATATAATTGTATTTCACACTGAAAAATTTGATAAAGGAATGCAACTTAGGTTAGTGTTTTAGGGTTAGGGGTTCTTTTTTAATTTTTAAAACATTTTCTAGGCAAATTTTGGGGGATGCCCAGGCATGCTGGATTTTGGGGTGGAGTTGTCCAGGTGTCCCCAGGTACGAAATGGCCCTCATTTTGTCTGATACGTTTTGCACTGCATTTTGCTGAGTTTCACTTTTCAGGGGACTGAAATGTTTTGCTGTCCTGGGGGTGTGCCCCCGACCTTGGGAAGCATGTCCCTGTGTAAGACTGAAGAATCTCACCTTTAAAAGTTGTAATCAGCATCTAGAAACCGAGCCTTTAATAGGTTGAATTGGTTGAGAAAATTTATTATAAACAACTCTTTTTTTATTAATAAATAATTTGAAATCAGATGTTTTGTACATCATTTGACAAGTTTACATCATTTTTTTCCCTTCGAGGAAATTTAACCACTTCACAATGAGACCTAGATCTTATACAGAATTTTCCCTCTGCCATTCAAAGCCCTAGGGGGCTTGTTGCAACTTTTTGTTCCTATTGAAGGCTCGATTGATAAGGCCAATGTTTCCACCAGGTTGCACTCATGTGGGCAGAGAAGTCCATTGCTGGCCTACTGCTCTGATCTCCATAGCTTTCTGCTTTCTTATGCAACTAAACTTCATTGTATGCTTCTTCCTCCTAATCAAATGAACACAAATGTCTGCCTATTTTTATTGTTGGATACTAGCACATGTGCACTGTCTCTCGTTGCTACTTAAGTTTTGTTTATTGCACAGAATCCAGAGAGACAAATTGGACCTATTCTTAGTGGCATCCATGCTATAAAATGTTTAGACTTTGGATGTCTGGATTGAGTAGTTGCATAAATTTTTCTCTAGATGTTAAGGTTAGATAACATTGGTTTTAACTTTTACTTGTAAGGTATTATTATCACAGCATTGAGTTTGATCGAGATGATGAACTATTTGCAACTGCTGGTGTTTCCAGGCGGATCAAAGTGTTTGACTTTGCTACGGTAATATTGCTTTTCTTCCCAAAGTTTACTGTATATAATATAATGACAGCTATATGAATCTTTTTAGAGTTGCTTCTATAGTTTCAGTAAGGCTTCAGGGTATCAAAAGTATATTGGTTACCTATTTCCAGGTAGTGAATGAACATGCGGATGTGCACTGTCCTGTTGTGGAGATGTCCACTCGGTCTAAGTTAAGTTGCTTAAGCTGGAACAAGTACATTAAGCCTCAGATTGCAAGCAGTGATTATGAAGGCATTGTTACTGTCTGGGATGTAAATACTCGTCAGGTAAGTTCCACGCAGATCCAGTAGTTATATATAATTTCCGAAGAGCATGTGTTTATTGTTGTCTTCTAATATCTAGGTTGTCATTGTTGGTGACATGTTTTCACTGGTTTCTAGAAGTACTGTGAAACTGAAGTTTGGATAAATTTGAAATGTTTCATTAAAGCTGAAGGTTGAATATGCAACTTTTTGCAGAGTGTCATGATGTATGAAGAACATGAAAAACGGGCATGGAGTGTGGATTTTTCACGCACAGAGCCGACCATGCTCATCTCAGGGAGTGATGATGGAAAGGTTCGCTAATTTCCTTTTAAATTTCTTGTAAATTCAATCAATGTATTTCTTTCTGATATGGATGGATGAGAGAACATGGAACTCATCTTACTATCGGTATGGATGTCAGCAGGGAGTCACTTTCCTATTTTTCTGACTTTACCTTTCATGAACTTGAGGCTTGTATGGTGTCAATTTTCATGTTCAAGGAGTCGGATCAATTGAAGTTTCTACCTTTTTCTTTGCACAATAATAAAATATGGAAATCAGTCTATTGTAATCACTAAATTTGTTGGACACAAATAACATTATCTTATCTTTTCTTATAAAACAGGTCAAGGTATGGTGTACAAGGCAAGAAACAAGTGCTCTCAATATTGACATGAAAGCAAATATTTGTTGTGTCAAGTATAATCCAGGATCAAGCCACTATGTTGCGGTAAAATTTCTGTTAAAGGCTTCTCTCTGATGATTTAGATATGATGCCAGTAAAGTATTCAGGTCTAATCATGGAATTGCATTTTCTAGGTTGGTTCAGCAGATCATCACATTCATTATTATGACTTGAGGAACACTAGTGTTCCATTATATAAATTTAATGGGCATCGGAAAACTGTTTCCTATGTTAAATTCATCTCAACAAATGAGCTAGCTTCTGCATCAACAGACAGTACACTACGCTTATGGGATGTGAGAGATAATTGCGCTGTATGTAACCTTGTTCTCTTTTTGAGATATTAGTTGATAATGTGTAGAGCCATATTCATTATGTTGAATATTGTAGTATTCCATTTCTTCATTAATTTTTGATCAGTTTTACATGTTTTATATGAATGGAAATTTCCTTTTCTCATTTGACTAATTAAATGTGCTGCATACAATAGACTTTTTTTGCTGTTATATTCTTGTATTTCTTTTTCATGGTGCAATTAGTTTCTCGTTCCATTTTCTTTTTAAGAATTATTTCTTTTTTTAATGTAGAATCACTACTCTACTGAACCCAACTCTATCACAGTAGCCAACATTCGTAATATTGCTTTAAACTGTTTCCCATATTCATGAGGTATTAATCCACAATAATTGAGCCACATTTTTGCAAATATGGTGACCCACCATGTACAGAAAACTAAGAAAACAATAGGCATTAGGCAGGGAGGAAAGAACCCATTGGACTTGCATGAGCCAGCAGGTTCTAGCCTCCAGCGTAAATACATGAGTTGGCCTGAATTTCTTTTTCAAGAACTTGATTTCATTAATATCAATATGTTTCTACATTGTGTATACTGTATAGTGATATTCTTACAATAAGAAAACAGACATCACAAAAACTAGGCCACCACTAACCCAAGTGTTATCTCCCGGATCTGCACACAAGACAAGTCCAAATCGTCCAAGTATAAATCCTAGGGCAACTTCATAGTGCCACCCACTGTCACCTCAGCAGCCACTTCTCTCACTTTCGGCCGGCTCTTCTCTGGCACAAGGGGGGTTTCCCTTGATGAGGTTGCTAAATCAGTCCTTATTAACCCTTAAAACCAAGTTAAATTTAGCAATCTAAGATCTATGATATGCAATAAATATTTGGTGGTGGATTCAAGCAGATCAGTGCCTAATACCTGGGCAATGGAGTCAAAGCGCTTTAAGCATTTGGAGAATTCAACAATAGGCAATATTCAATCAATGAAGATGCATGCACAGCTGTTTTCCTTAATTACGACAATACTGCAAATTCAATTTCCAGCCAAGATATTATGCTCATAAAGATACGATAATACCCTTGTTATATATTTTTTAATTACTTCTTATATTCATGTAAGCATATTCACAAACAAAGCACAGAATGGTATATACCAGTGTCACAGGAATCATGATTTAAATCACGATTCCCTGATTTAAATCAGAATTGGCCACTAAACAATCTGATTCAAACTGTCCTGAGTTAAACTCACATTGATTGAGTTTTACTCAGTCATCGCAATTCAAACTCGCTATTTAAACAGTCCAGGCGAGTTTAACTTGTGATTTTTTGGAACCCGCACCCAGGAAAACTTTAAATGCCGATTTTTTACTTTTTTTATTCTCTTGCTCGCTGGAGGTGTTTTCTGCCTGCTGGAGGTGTTTTCTACTTGCTGGAGTGAAAAAACAGCGACCCTATTTTATGAACAGAGCTACAAGAAGACCAAGTCATCCACAAGAGGCTATCTGGGCAGGGTTTAACTCAGCCAGAATTTTTTATTCAGCATCTTCTTCATCTTTTACACAGCAACACAGAGGTTTTACACAGGGTTTACTCAGCAGGACAGAGTTTTGGATCTACTTCTTAGTTTTTTCACTATTTAGTATTTAGTATCTGGTTTCTAATGTTTATGTTTTAGACCTTTATCTGGATTCTAGACTTATCTTATGGATGAGAATTATGAGATCATCATCATATTATGGATGATACCTATTCATCGTGAAATTTGGACATCTATTGATATCTTGCATTGTATGGACATGGCTATTTCGAATATCAATGAAAAATGTTTTTTTTTTTTAATTATATATATATATCAGTGTGGAAGACATCGGCGATATATCGTGATGTCTGCGATATATCGCGATTTCTAGCACTGAACGATATATCGCCGGGGTAAAAATAACGATTTTTACCTGATTTTCCCCCAAATATCGTGAGTCAATGCAAAAAATCGCCTGGGCCGCGGACAATCCGGCATAAAGGCCGATTTTTGTGTTTTCTTTGGTCATTTTGCTTGCTTGTTGAGGGGTTTGGAGAGCAAAGGAGCTTGCTATGATTTTGCTTGGAGCCAAGGAGTAGATTCATTGTGTTTCCATCAACAATCACCAAGTTATTGTGGATTGGGGATTGATTCCCATCAGTGGTTTCTCAATTTGCGGGTATGTATATCATTTTGTAGCCATTTGCTCATATTATTTTGTTTTTCTTGGTAAATGTTTTATAGGTTTAGGGTTCTTATCGATGTTCCCTCATATTGCCAAATTTTAAAGAGAGATCTACTACCATTTATGCAAAATATAGGACTGTTTTGTTATTTGCAATTTTGCAGCATTAATTTCTTTTTTGGTGGGGCAAATTTCAATGAATCTTACTATCTACTATCTTCATTGTTCAAGATTGAATCTAAACTTCATTTTTTTTTTTTTGACCCAGGTTGAATCATTGTTGTGTGAAAAATCAAAATGCCTAAAGCTTTGGACTCTGTGGGTATATGGTGAGCCCTTGGAGGGGTTTAATGGGCAAAAATTGACTTGCAAGTTGTGTGGAAAGGAAATGATAGGGGGGATCAGTCGATTGAAATACCACCTTGCACAAATTCCCGGGCATGAAGTGGGAATTTGTGAACAGCAACCCCATAAATTTTTCAAATTGCCAATAGATCACTTCATGATATGAATATGAAGAGAGATGTGAGGGCATCAGCGAGGACTGAGATGGGAAGATGTAGAACCGCTAGTGGAAGTGAAAGCTTTACCTCAACTGCACCTTCCAGTTCCACAAAGCCCTCAACGGCCTCAACTTTCTTTGTTCCAAGACCCACTGCTGGTGCACAACCTTCTATTAGGTCAATGGTTAAAATAAAGGAGAAGGCAAAAGCATACAAGCTTGTGGGTAGGTGTTTTTTATGGAGTGACATTCCTTTTAGCATTGCCAAAACCAACCCCCTTCTACCAACCTACGTTTGATGTTGTTGTTGGCCCGGGGTATAAGGCCCCCACCTTTGATGACTTGAAAGGGCCTATCCTTAAAGCTGAAAAGGTTGACTGCACTGAGAGATTGAAGAAGTTTAAGGAGTCATGGGGCTCATAGGATGCACGGTTATGTCAAATGGTTGGATTGATCAAAAGGGTAGGAGCCTTGTTAATTTCTTGGTCAGTTGCCCCAGGGGGTAATGTTTATTAGATCTGTTGATGCATCTACACATATCAAAGATGTAGTGCTATTATGTGAGTTGTTGGATGGGTTCATCCAAGAGATCGGTCCGCAGCACGTTGTCCAAGTCATAATGGATAATGCTGCTAATTATGTGGATGCAAGCAGGTTGCTTATATCTGACCTTGTTTTGGACTCCATGTGCTGCACATTGCATCGATTTGATGCTAGAGGATATGGGAAAAATTCCTTTCATCAGAGATATTTTTGATTCATCCAGGAGCATCACAAAATTTATATATAATCATACATCCGTGCTCAGCTTGATGAGGCGATTCACAAATAATAAGGAGTTGGTGCGTCCGACAATCACACGTTTTGCCACAAGCTTCATTTCACTTTGATCTCTCTTAGCTTGTATGTGGGAGATTAAGAGAATGTTCCTTTCAGATGAGTGGCATGCATTGTCATTTAGCACAAAATCAGAGGGGCAATCCATATATAGGCTAGTGTCACTCCAGGAGAGCTTTTCGGCAGGAGTGGAGGAGTTCTGTGCCATTAGTGAACCTTTGGTAAAGGTTCTTCGGTTGGTTGATGGAGACAAGCCCACAATGGGCTACCTACTTGTATGAGGCCATGGATAGGGCCAAAGAATCCATCCGTGCATATTATGAGGACAAGGGGGATGAAGGGTATGGGAACAGATTATTGATATGGAAGGTCATTGATGAGCGATGGAACAGTACACTCCATCGCCCCATTCATGCTGTAGGGATCTACCTCAACCCCGCATTCTCTTACTTTTGTGGTTTTAGATTTGATGCTGAGGTTATGGATGGATTCCTCACATGTGTTTAGAGGATGTTGCCAAATCCGCAAGAACCTGCGAAGATTTCTAAAGAAATGGAGATATATAGGATGGATAGTGGGACATTTGGCTTTGACATGGCAGTTAATGATAGGAAGACCAAAATGCCCGGTAAGCTTCAAGTTCATTTTATTGCAAATTTCAATCTCTCTTCTCCATTTGTTTGAAACTTTAAAATTTCAATGTTATTTCTTATGTTTCTGTTATCACCAATCTTGTAGTTTCCCCTAAAGATGGATCCGTGAGGATGGTAGAGGGGATAGGCAACCAAAGTGGTGAACCAAGAGAGCCCTAGTTCCCAAAAGGATGGTTGTCATGCTAACCAAGGCACTCTTCGCTTCTGTTACCAAAGCTAAGATATCAAGGGGGAGACCCTGATCTACTCCTGACAGGAGAGATCTAACCCAATCACTAGATCAAGCTATTAAGGATAGGGTACGTAAGGTGACAGGTAAGGAACCCTAGATTTAAGGAAATTGAAGCACTGTGGAGGCTTAGAGATGATATAACTTGATGAATAGATCTTAAGCACAGTGATTCGAATATAGGGTATGATTCCAGGATTCAATGCTAATGTAAAATTGGTCAAATCTAACTGCCTTGTGAAACGTGACCCTGAAAACAGGGAAAGTGTCCCCAAAAGTAGATCTGACAGTTAGGGCTTTCTAGCAAGGCTTGATAGACAAATATGACAGTGTTAACACAGACAAGCACTCAGAGGAGGATCAAACAGCAGGAAAACCAACAGGCCAGGAAAGTCTTGAGGGTTAGGGAGAGGCTAATGCCTTGAAAAATGGGCCAATGGAGTCCCCAAGGGTGACACCCTTGAGAAACCACCTTGGGATTTATACTAAGCCAATAACCCATAAATGTTTTGCCAGTTGATCAAGCAGTTTGATCAAGAGAATGTTTCGAAGGATTTTAATTAGGGTTTTAAATGTAAATGACAGATGGGTAGTTTTAAGAAATAGAAATCTTACCTTGAGAGCGTACCTGATTGATGGAAATGGTTGCTATGATGCTGAAGACAATCCCCACAAAGGTCAAATGAGAAAATTTGATGAAGACCAATGCCAAACATGATGCCCTTGTCCCACACGTGCCCCCTTCTCTCCCCTGCAAAACCAAGGATAAAATCAATCAGCAATATAGAAGCAAAGGCAAATGCAAATGATGAAAAGATACAAAAAGTAAAAGGTCATAGATAGTAATACTCCCTGAACCAAAACGATTTGACGAAAGAGATAGCAAGGAGAGTCTTCTTCAACTAGTGCGCCCTCCTTGAGCAATTCAGTCTCCTCACCCGCAAATGAAATCATATGGAAAAAATGATAACAATGACAATCACCAATAATCTCAGTGCAATGGAAAGATATTTTCAGTCGAACATCAATAACATTCACCACCACAACACAAGTATCTCCAAGAAAATATTTTATTCCAGAAATCCAGCCAAAAGTTCCTTTACAATGAGAAGCTCTCTCCTTTAAATAGGATGGAGAGATATCAAAACCCTAACCACCTTTTGAATGGATGGCTAAGATTAAAAGATCAAAATATTCTAATCTATGGTTAGGGTTTTGGTATCTATGGTTGATTAGCTTTTCATTTGCTAGATCAGTTTAGTTTTTATACTTAGTGTTCTAATTGCTAGTTGTTTATTATTTGATTAAAAGCTTCATCTTTCGATAATACAACTGTTTAAAGTAGAGATCTCTTGAATCTCACCAATAGTGGATCAAGAGTGCTCTCTGTCGGAGAGTTGCTTTTACTTAGATTTTTTACTTACCCCCATGCTCTCCCGAGTACGGTCTTTGACCTGAAAGAGATTCTTGGGTAGATTAGAGTTTATTTCCAGTACAGTACTTTAATTCCGTGCATCATAAGCCTCTTGAATCTCATCACAAGGTGGATTAAGAGCACTCTCTGTCGGAGAGGTCTTTGTGTTCTAATTAAAATTTTCAACTCACATCTCCCTTTTAATAATTTATCTCTTTGGTTTCCAATCACTTAGTATGCTCTGTCGACCTTAAAAAGTTGGACTTGTACTCAAAACGGTGATTGGATTTGTTAATCTCATAAGTGATAACCATAATAAAACTTTCACCCCATAACCAACCAATCCGGAGTTGATCGATAAGATAAGTTTGGTGGGTAATCTCCTAGTTGGGGGCATCGAGGTTCCATGTTCAGCCTCTAGTTTGCTGGTTAGCATTGCACAACCTGGCTAGAGCACTGGGTGGCCCAACATGTCCTTGAACGGAGGCACTTGATGCTATCTTTTCCGGACAAACTTCCAGTACCTTGCGTATCGGTTGGAAGTACCCTTAGCCATAATAATAATCAAGATCATTGAAATTTACTTTAAAATTTACAAAGAACACTTGCAAAACGATCTCACGAACACACTGAACTCTTGTATCAAGCATCCAAGCACTCTACATTTGACTCCATTGCCCAACGGATAAGGCACTGATTACTTATTTTATTTCAATTATCTATCTAAAGTGCATACTTTGAGTTTATTGTATTGTCTAAATTGTGGATGCTTTGCCTATCAATCAGTTGTGTTTCATTTAAATAATCTTGCAAGTATATCTTTGTGCAAATTATTGTAAAGCTGTGATCTCTCATCATTAAAAAATTCCTAAACAACACCCATTCGCATCACCACATACAAAAAATACTTAAAAACACAGAGCCATAGAAACTCTTTGTTAGGGACAACCCCCCTTGGCTTCGTTAGGAGTTAGCCTAAACGGAGGAGCTGGGATTCAAGTGACAGAACCTGGCTCATTGCTTGCCCCCAAGGCCACACCTCTCCCCACTTCCAGTGAGGGAGACAGTTTTCGAAAGATTTCTGCTGCTGGTGAGGGAGACAGTTTTCGAAATATTCTAATATGGGAAGGGGATGCTTCTTCTTTTTTCTTTCCAAGGAAAACCTTGTGGGGAAACCCAAGGGATGCTTCACCGCATTCATGGATGCCATCCCTAGTAAACTCTTGTGTAGACTAGTGTGCCTTGCCTAGGGGGATTTGAATTGGGCACTTGCCAACCGAGAACTAACAAAATGCCCAGTAACATTGGCAACCAGTTGTACTAACCTCTTGGGCTAGGGATATATGTTATTCCTAGTAAGTAGAACATGATCCAGTTGGAATTAGTTCATGCTTCCAAAATATAATTTGGAGGGAAAAAAGGGAGCTAAGCCATTAAAAAAATTGTGCCAGCTTATACAAAAGGTGAATTTTTTTTCCTTTCCAAGCATTCTCATCATCATTCAATTTTTGCATTTCTCGTCTCCCATATCCATGAGTTCTTCTCCAAACCCATGGGCACCCTGTATCACTGCTATTGTGAGAACCAAGTGCCGAATTGCATCCATGGAAGGCGTATAAACTGGGGAAAGAGCCTAGTGAAGGGAGATTGTCACGGTGGGCCTTAGTATGTATATTTCTGGCTGAGAGAAGGCAATTTTTTGTGTTGATAACAATATGCTACATGTATTTCTCTCCTTCAAAGGAGTGAAGGGAGTGAAGGGAAGAAGTGGGTGAGCTGATGGGCATTTATGGCATACTGTTCAGCATGTTGTCTGCCGAATGCACACTGTCAGCAGAAATCTTTCAAAATGTTGTTTCCGGAAAGGTGTGGCCTTGGGGGCAAGCAAAGAGTCAGGTGCTGTCACCTGATCCCGACTCCTCCGTTTAGGCTAACTCCTAACGAAGCCAAGGGGGTAGACCGTACAAAAGAGTTTCTAAGGCTCTTGATTTTAAAGTTTTAAGGTGATGTGATGCGGATGGGTGTTGCTTTAGGAGTTCTTATGAGTTTTACAATAACAATTTAAATAGTTAAAGCATGCACTTGCAAAAATAATTAAGATACACAATCAATGATAATATGACTCAAGTATGAAGCATCCACAGTATAATATAAGAATTATAAGACAAGACAAGTACTTCCAGATAAGCAGATAAATGATATGAAGGACCAGTGCCTTATGGAGTCAAATGTCTGAGTGCCTGGGATGCTGAATACAAGAGTTCGTGCTTGAGATCGTTTTGCAAGTGCTCTTTGTAAATTTTATTGTAAAATTTTATGATGATCTTGATTATTATGGATGAGGAAATATCCAAGATATATGCGAGGTACAAGAGATATGTTCGGAAAATACTCTAAGTGGCTCCGTACAGGGACATGTTGGCTGCCAAAGCCCTGAAAGCGTGTTCAACACTACACCAAATAAGGATGTAGCCTAACGATGCCCCCGGTCTAAGTACAGTGATCCAGCACCCCCAGGCAGAATTTGCCCACTTTTGAGTATTTGCGATCAACGCGAGATTTTCGTTGGTTATGGGGTATGAATTTTATTATGGTTGAAATTGGAATTAATGTGAAGAATTAAATATTCTATAATGTTTCTGTGTATCCCAGGGTAGGGTAGAGCATATGTAGTATAGAAATGATAAATTTCAATTTTAGGGAAATGTGTGAAAAAAGAGAACCTTTGTAGAGACTCTCCAACAGAGAGCACTCTTGATCCGCCTTATGGCGAGATTCAAGAGATTTATGATGCACGGAAATAAATAACAGAAATGAAATCTAAACTACCCAAGAGTCTCTTTCAGGTCAAAGACCGTACTCGGGAAAGCAAGAGGGTTAGTCAAATCAAAACAAAAGAACTCTCTGACAGAGAGCACTCATGATCCACTGTTGAGTGAGATTCAAGAGATTTATGATTTTCAACAGTTTATATAAAAAATTGACAAGTATGGAAACAAGACTAGCAAAATGACCTTGACTAATCTAGCACTTATCAAAGCATGAAAATTAATCTATCTTACTCAAACAATTTATTGTGCTGGTATAAAGAAAATGAAAAATGTGAAAATCAGACAATGGGCAATACAGGCTTCCCCCAAATGGGGGAAGTGGGGTTGTGGGAGCCGTTATCCCACTTGCTTTGATTTTATTTTTTACAATATTTTTTGGTTTTTTACTTGTCAAAAATGTGGTTTTGCTTGCTTTGGTTTTGTTTTCAAGCCTTTGGGCTCTTAGCTTGTTGCTTGTTCTCTGGTTCACCTGTGGATAAGAGCTCTCAACAAAGGCTAATTAGAGTGTTAGAGAAAACCAAAACTTGACTTATGATTTAGAAATTGAAGAAGCAAATGAGAAGATAAGAAGAAACAAGAGAAAACAAAAAGAGTCAAAGATGGTCAACCAAAGTGAAAACTAAGTAAAAAGTTAAAAAATGGAAAAGTAAGTGGATTGAGAAGAGGAATGCCAAAGAAATGGATAAGTGACGAAAAAGAGTGAACTAAAGCCAAACATCAGCACTTTAAAAGAGTTGGGAAATGCACTCTTTTTAGGGCAAACTAGGCACGTTTTTCCAGGTAAGACTTGGAAATTTTTTGGAAGTTTTTTACTGTTTTTAGGTTAATTTCCAGAACTGTAAATTAACCAAAATCGGCAAGCTAAGCGGGCTGGAAATGACATGCAAAACGAGGAAAAAATGAAAAATTTTTGGAAAACTGTTTTGGAATATTTTTTACTGTTTTAGGCTAATTTCCAGAATTGTAAATTAAGGAAAAATAGCAGAAAACAGTGGGCTAAAAGGCTGAAAATGTGCACGCTTTTCCAAGGCAAAACTAGGGTAAAAAGTCGACTTTTTTGGATGATTTTTGGGACTGTTTTGGAAAAATCAGAATGCTGAAAATGAAGAAATGATGGGCAGCAAGTGGCACACAAAACAAGGCAAGGCTTGGGACACGTTTTTCAATGCACTTCTAAAAGTAAAATTTTGGCAATTTTTCTAAGTGTTTTGGGCACTTTTTGGATGTTACTTGGCACTCTTCTTATGATGAAAAGATAAACAAAAAGAGAACTGGATCTATGAGTTTTTAAGAGATCCACAAGTCAAAGATAAAAAAGGATGGAAAAACAAACCAAGTAAAAAAAACCCAGGACAACCCAGGAGCAAAAAACGACCTCCATTAAACCCCCAAATCGTGGTTCTCTTCTCCCAGCCACTGTGCTATCCAAAACTGAGTTCCCAGGCATGGGAAAATGCAGAAAAATGGTGAAAAACGTGATGGGGAAAGCCCAGCTAGCTTAGACTGCGTGAGAGGGAAAATGCCATGGGTGAAGAATGGCTTTGGGCACCATTTCGTGGGTGTTTTCTTGCCCAAGAAGCAAAAATACGATTTTCCAGATTGATGGCTTGTCCATACACGAAAATTGACTGCCATACTTCTCCACTCCCAAGGAATTAACTGCCTCAACCAACTCTTGGAAGAATTAAATGATTGGGTGCATAACCCAAAATGGGTAGTTGGTGGTTTATGGGTTTTCTCAAAGAAATGGATTAACACCATTGGCTCATGGGTTTGAATAATTTCCCTCCCTATTCCTTGAAAAATCATGCCCCCATCTCTTTGTTGCATTGCATAGCTAGTTGTGGGTATTTCATTAAAATTTGTATTTACATGATGTATTAATTTACATTGTGCATGTCCAGCACAAGAAACATAAGCATCTATTTTTTAATTGTCGATACATAAAACGATAAATCAAAGGCGGGGCCTTGGCCTTGAGCTTCTCACCATGATTAAACAACGATATTTACATCATTTACAATTTTAATGCCACAGGGTCAAAATGGAGACGTGACAACACCCTTGATGAAATGTGGGTAACAAGGCCCATGAAGCAAACCTTGATGGTTCCTTCATAATGTCATCCATGAAAGAGACACCCCTTAAGATCCATATAAAATAAATAAATATTTATTAATATGGATATTGATGTGGGATGATATCATTTTGTTAGAATGGCATGCATATAAATACATGGGGTTGTAAGTCATACCTTTTTGTGAAAAGGGGTGACTTATCTTTATTACAACATCATTTGACATTATGGCCTATGATTATTATTACATAATAATTGTTTATAACATTAAGACATGGGAAACAGGACATGCCCCCCAGGGCCTGCATATCCATATCTCGTGTCTCGGACACCAGACACACTAGGACATGTGTTGGAGATGCATTTGACATGTGGCCTATAAAACGATGTGTGTTGAATGCATGTCCAACACGTTCCCTATTAGTGTCATGACGTGTCAAACACGAATGCATGGAGCACATATGGGAATTTGCACACTTTAAAGAAGAGCAGGCTTGAGCAGTGCAAACCAAAGATAATGGTGTATGTGCACTCCAACCTCTATCTTATTTATATGATGAGGGATGAGTTGTTGAAGGGAAAGACAAAGATGTGGGATGTGTTTCTTGATGATATGGGTTTGGGCAACAACGTTGAGTTGGCATTAGCCAACTTGAATCTTACTGAACCAATGCTAAAGCTAGTCACTTTTGATGATGGTGATCCTTCTGAGGGGTCATCCCCCCCACATTACAAGGGGAAAGTAGTGGGCCAGTGGCAATGGTGGTGATCTTGATGATTTTTACATGGAGAAGGATGACTTATGAGCTATGGGACTCCCACTTATAGTATCACTCATTTGGTATCTCTGTAATACATTTTGATTTTGATGACATCAAATGACTCTTATGAGAAACTGTAGTTTATGGTTCTAACTTTTGAACTTTTATTTTAAATGTATTAAATAGTCTAATTTCTTGTGTATATGATAATTCATTTAGACATTGACATTGATGTAGCAACTAGCAGTGTCAATATTTTATCAATGTTATGATTTCTTCAAAGTTGGGATTCTTTCAAAGTAGGATGATAAACACAAGCAACATCATAGATCAACCTCTCGAGATGGTCATGAAGTTCAAGAGCACGTAGCAGGTCATCACAGATCCAATTCTGGGGATAATCAACGAAGGCATTTATGCTATGTTGCACTGGCTTTGGGGACAGGGGAACGGCGGGGATGGGGGACGAGTCCCTGGGATGACTAGAGCAACCCCAATTTTTTCAGGGGGCGGCACGTTGGGGACAACTAGAGCAACCCCCATTTTTTCAGGGGATGGCAGATTGGGGATGACTATATATATATATATATATATAAAGTTTTCCAAGTTAGAATTCACCATAATCGTTTGTAGTTGCTTGTAAGCACAATAGTCTATACTATATGTTATTATGCACATCCCTTACACTTGCTAGTTCTGAAAAAGCTTAGGCAAATAAGAAAAGGGCTGAGTGACCATTATTGGCACTTGAACGCGAGCAAAATGTAGTTTAGCTTTAGGAAACTTAAGTTTAACTATTTTCAATCTGTATTAAGGTCCATGAAGGGTCTATGAGAAGAATGCTGGTCTCTATGACAACTCTTCTTCCTTATATTTCATGTTTATGATGATTGGGTTAAAAAAATTCCCTTCTTAACAAGTTCTACAGATTTTTACAGCTGTGTTGAAAACTACTAAAAAACACTTTGGGATATACATGCTTGCATCTGTAAAGAGATTAGATTCATATTTAGATAAAGAAGGATATTGAATAGGAATTTATTCAAATGTTTAGTACCCAATCTAAGTCTTTACTATCCAATTGTTTTCACAGTGCTTGAAGTTGGGATGGGGAAAGAGTTGGACTTGAATAACTCTTGGACACTTATGTACAGTATGTAGAAAGCTAAGATGACCCTAAAAATGAGAAGAACAAGAACAATACCCAAAAGGATCAAACCTTTGAGTTGTTGCATTTCTTAAATTGTTGACATGGAGACTTTGCTGCTTTTAATGAAGTTGCTAAAAAGACAATAGTTAAATCACCAGAAACACAAATCAAAATCCATCATACACAACCCATATTTTGAGCTACAACTTGTATAGATTTAGATTTAGATTTAGAATAATATGAAACATATGGATGGGATAAATGATTGATGATATTGTCCAATCATCAATGTCCATTGTCAAAACTGAAGATACATGCCTGGAACATCTCCAAAATCTACTTGGAATGTCTCCAAAATCTGCCCGGAAGTCCTCGAAATCTGTTGGGGACGTTTTGGGTACGACCAGCAAGTCCCAAAGTCGCTAGTGAAGTCCTCAAAAGATTAGGCACGTTTCCTAGTGGTCCCCAAGTCCCCGAAACGCGGGGATGGTGGGTATGGGGCTTTTTTTGGGGGGACGGGTCCCCGTGTAACATAGCATTTATGCTCTCATTCACAAGATAGAACCCAGGTTCAATATGATTGGGAAGGGAGATCAATATCTTGTGAAAGGGAAATGATATACTGCAAAGACAATCGTGATCATAGTGCATGAGTAAGCTACTCTATTTCAAGAGACGTCTCAAGAGGTGTTTGAATTAATGATTGCAGTGAAATGATTGTATAGTAGACATCATAGGTATGAGCATCTGAGAGGATCAAACAGAGATAGACCAATAGACAGAAATAAAGAAAATCCATGGTAACAAGCTCTATGAAACTAGTAGATAAATTATGTGACTCACATGCTTCTAAAGACAAGAACAATGGAAGCAATGTGGCGTTGTGTTCTAAATCTCAAAGGATAGAGAAGATCCCAAATGTAATGGTGTAGAAGCAAATGGAACCAAGTCTAAACCATCAAAGATCCAATCAAATGAGTCCCCAGTTTCCTGTTTTGGGGGTTGACGTGTCTTGTGTTGAATATTCATATTTGCATTTCCGTGTATCTCATGTCCGAATTTCATGTGTCTTAGATGGTAACATACCCTAGATATATATTACACCCCTTGACAAAGTGAACAAATAAATAAAATTTCATTTTCCAGCCATTTCCATGCCGGAAATACTGGTATCTTACAGGGTAAGATGGGGGAACATTTTTCAACAGTACTCTGTATTTTGTGTATGGCAGTATGGCATTTCCTGTTGTACTCACCCTGTTTCCAAGCTATTTAGTGTTTTGGAAATGATTCCTGCTCATAAACGCCCCCATATATATGTTTTCCTGTTTCATTACATTTTGAAAATGGCATTTTTGAAACTTGCACCTGTTTTGGAAACCATACTCATTTCACTGTTTTGTGCAACATAGCTTGTTGTCAAAATCATATTTTATAATGAACCCCTTTCTATGGCCTGTTTATGATTTTTTCTTTCCCTTGCATGTGGAAAACCTCCAAAATATTTTCATTTGGCTAAAAGTTAGCAAAGTTTCTATAATTACAAGTCAAGACACCCAAAATATTTTCATGTGGCTAAAAGTGAGCAACTATAATTACAGGTCAGACCCCCAAAATATTTTCATGTCGGTAAAAGTGAGCAAAGTTTCTATAATTACAAGCCATATTTTGTATGCATAGACTTAAGGTTTTGACTGCTTATCTCACCAAGAAGTTACTTGTAATCCGAGAGTGTTTGTGCTGTCACCGAGATTTAGTTTGAAAGGGATCAGTTGGATGCCTAGGGATGTGAATCAAGTGAGCTGCAGCAAGGATAGGTTATTTACAAGGATGTTCAAGAATTACCCTAGGAGCCTTTGCTGATATTACTAGCTGCTGGCTTCTGGTGATGGAGACAGCTTTAAAAAGCAAGCACGGTGGGGTTTATGCTAAACTCTTTTTTAGTCGATGCTTCCTATCAAAGATGTAAGGGGTACTTTCCCCAACATGGGAATTTATTGCATGTAAGCAAATGCGTGTAACAAGAGACAAAGTATCATTTGGTTAAGTGACCATGTGTGGGGCATATCTATTTCACCAAATTTGCCTAAGACTTGCACCTGGCCCCAACTGCATGAGTCCACACACTTGTGTGGATGAGATGGCCCATGTTTGGTGATCATGTCACGAGGGGTATTCAAACCTTGCAGGGGACAACTTGCTTTTACCAACCAGGCAAGTCCCCATTGACAGGATTGATGTTAATTTTCATTGCATTATTTATGCATATTTGGACATACAAGCATGGATGATTGTTCAGATGTGTTTTGTTTCTCAAGCTTGACCTTCGAAACACACGTTAAATACCAATATAGGCACGTTATTTTTCCTTTTTCTCTAATGTTGGATCGTTAGATTAATATATCTCAATCTTTTTAATTTTCTCCATTTCTAGGGTTTATGAAAAGACCTATATTATATATCATTGCTACTTCCCATTTGAGGTAACTTGGCAACTCTGTTTCCATCATTTTTGTTCTTTTCTAAACATGGTTAATATGGTTTAAATCTGTAGCGTTGCTATTAATATGCATATAGATTCAATTCTCTATTAAAGACAACCCACAAAATTTCTACAAACAGGGGTCATAAATATTTAGAATTCCATACATACAGAAGGCTTCGACATATTTTTATTTAAGCTGGGTCAACTCCATCAAGCAATTGAGCCTGCTTTATCCAAAGCAGAGGATCTAGTTCTTATCAATCCCTGCAGTGATTTCCAAAATGCACATGCAATTTGAAATCTTTACTCTCTTTTTCAGATTTCCAACTATTTGGCCTTTATATAACTTAATTGCATGGAGTATCAACAGACGTATATATATATATATATATAGCACCAAAGCCTCTTGTGGATAGTAAGTCTTTCAAGTTATTTTTATTCAATCAACACTATCACAGGTTTGAGTTATTTTGAGAAAACAATTACACAAATATTAAGGATTCCTAATATAATTATTATCGGAGTGTTAATGCTTCAAGAATAATGTCATACATAAATTTTTTATGCCTACAAATCTACGTTGATAAATTTATATTTCTGTTTTCTCACAGGATTAGGTTTTTGTTGGACTTTAAATTGTAGACTATATTGAGCATTACAAAATGGTTAAAATGATTTCATTCTCCAGGTACGAACGTTTAAGGGGCACACTAATGAGAAGAACTTTGTGGGGCTTACAGTCAACTCTGAATACATAGCCTGTGGCAGTGAAACAAATGGGGTCTTTGTATATCACAAGGTGTGCTGTAGTTATGTTAGTTAACATTATGCTCTACTGATGATGCTTTCACTTCCTCAAAGGTCTGATTAAGTGTTTGGACTGCAGGCTATTTCAAAGCCTGCTGCTTGGCATAAGTTTGGCAGTCCAGATTTGGACGACAGTGACGATGATACATCACATTTCATAAGCGCTGTTTGTTGGAAGAGTGAGAGCCCTACGATGTTAGCTGCTAATAGCCAAGGAACAATTAAAGTTCTTGTACTTGCACCGTGAATTTCAAGTTTCTCATATAGTTCTTGAAGGCCCTGCCTTGATAACAGAGTTGGAGAGAATTTTTGGAATTTGTTGAATTGACATTCTTTCTGGAAACTAGCTCTCTGGATTTCTTGCTGCCCGAGAATGCTGAGAAACGAGGTTGATGTGGATTATATGCAGCAATTTTCAGTTTGCCAATATTTCTATAGTGCCATAGGCTTCTGCCTATTTGTCGATTGTCATTCACCTCTAATAGAATAGCCAGAGTAGCTTTCCAGTAATGCAGTACGTTATTGCATGTTGTATATGCCCGCCCTAACACTAATCTTAAGGAATACCGGCCTCAATTCTGGCAACTTCTTTGATCTGGGGCGAGCCCACTGGTGAACCTTCAGACTATGTAAGCATCTATTTTCTCTTGGAGAGTATCAAATGCTTATCATTATTATAGCTTTTATGAATAAATAATTGAATTGCTTGTGAACTGCAGGAAGGCTAGATTTTTTAGTGTCAGAGACTCAGAACTCGAGGAAAGATTCAGGAGATGGAGAATGCCCAGGACTAACATTTTGTACTGATGCTAAATGTATTATATCTTGGTTTTATATCATTCTTGGAATACTTGCCAGCTGTCATCATACTGTTTTAGGGGTGTACTACGAGGAGTAGTGAAGCGTTGCCCCAAATTGTTATTGGTAATTGCTTCTAGAGCCAAATATTTGGACACTATCAGAGCTTAGTGAATTGTTTTATATTGGTTCCCTGTAAAATGTTGTATTTGAGGGCAGCTTGTGGCCCCTGTCAGTACTAATGAGTTACTGCTCATAGATTTTTTCAAGCCCCCAGATCAGCATCTCATGTAAATGAAAATGAAGTAAATATTGTAAAATTCTGTATTGGTAAATTTGTTGAAGAAATAAAAAGCTCTTGGCCTTGTTATCATGATGGTATTAAATTCTATTAAATAATGTTGCACTCGCATCAGCTAATCGATCAAATGGGATCCAGTGATGGCTTGAAGGAGGTGTGGATTTATTGCAAGGCCTGAACCAGGTATATGGATTATATTTAAACAAAAGAATATAATCTACCCCTTAATATACTGAAAAATCTGAAGTTTATGCGAGATAAGTAATGAAGTTTCAAACTTGACATGTAGATTTTTTAAAATTTAAAATTTTGTTTATAATTTATGTCTTTGGTTATTTATCAAAATGTTAATGCATAGGCTCTTCACCCTATTGCATCTCGGGTTTCATATGCTCTGTAAACATCAAGGGCCTACTTTTTATTTCTACCATTTTGGGAAAAAGTTGGTTGTACCGTTGTAGATCGATGTAAGACTTAATTCCTTTTAGATTGTTACTATACAGCCACTCTTCCAATTGTTACCATCCATGTTCTCGGCTAATGAAATTTCTTTCTAAAAGATACGAGTTTTGGGTCTCTTATCGCCATGCAAAAAAATACCTTACATAAAATGCTTTTGCTATTTTTGTATACCAATTACATGTGCTTATTTAATCAATTAACGATTATGACAAATATGATTTCCTTGTTTGTTATCCATTGACATTTTCATCCCATGTGTGTCATGCTATATATGTATTGTTGCCACTGATGAAGGTCAGTAGCCGATCTTATTAGTGGAATGGTGGAAACCTCCAAGGGAAAGGTTATATTGAGTTCAATGGAGCAGTGTTAGGTAGTCCTGGATGGGCAGGATGCAATAGACCACGAGGGCAATATTATAGCCATTTATATGGAGAACAATGGAGAAAAAATAGGGAATGATTCCAATAATCAGTCAGAGATAAAAGCTTCAATCAGGTGAATTAGAACATGCCAAAAATTCCGAATAAGGGATATAATAGCAGAGGACGATTGTCAAACCATCATTGCTGTGATGCAAGAGAATTTAGTCCCCTTAGATTGGCAGTTAAATTACCAATTCAAGTAGTTAAAATTTTAGAAGTATGGGATGTCTTCATATGAAGAGAACAACAAAGTAGCAGACTGGTTATAGCCCAATAGGCTCTCTGCTTGAAGAACTCAGAACCGGTGGTGATCAATATACCATGGATCAATGAGTAATCGGATTTGCAAAAAGGATCCTCGCATCATGAATCAAGGAATGTTTGAACCCCAAATCAAATTGGCGATGAACTCCATGATTGATAAAGTTGGCAAAAACTTTGGCAAATCAATTCAAAGAAAGAAATCGAGGCAGATATTCCCGTAATTAAGTTGAGGGAAAGATGGTACAGGAGACTTGCACAAAAAATAAGTTGGCAAGGCAGAAGGGTTACAAATTCTTATTGGATTCCTGACAGATGACGGAACTTAGGCTCATTTGCAGCTTACCATTGATTATCTCAAATCAAACGTGGAGAAGGTAGATTTAGACAATTTTGCGCAGATGGATGAGGTATTCTTCAAGAAACTTTCACACCTGGGCACGCCCCCCACATTCAAACCCAGAGAATATGTCAGCACCTAAGTCACCTGACACGGGGACACGGGACACGTAGGACACGAAAATACGAGAGTCCGACACGGACACGGTGACCCCCGAAATCAGGACACGTAGGATACGTTTTATATACATATATATATATTTTTAAAATATATTAAAATTTAAAAATATAGACATAGATCCAAAAATATTTAGAAACTAGAACATTTACAAATATTCAATAGAAATTAGAATAAAAACACATGAATGATTACACATTTGTCATTCACAAATCACAATTCACAACACATTTGTCATTCACAAATCACAATGAGACACAGATGCATGTCGGAACCATATTTCTCATTAAGTCATCAAAATCAAAATGTATACATATATGTCGGAATGCCACTGGGCACTGGCAAATGCCAAATAGACTAATAGTAAATACAAAAAGGGGTGGATCAAGATGGGAGAATCCCATATGTCAGTAGTTCTCCTCCATGCCTGAATCAACATACTCATCACTGCCACTGCCACTGCCCTGATCCTCATCCTCCTCCCCCTCCTCCTCCTCTCTGCCCATCTGACGATCTGCATCTGCTGCTGTGAAGGATGACCCCTCTATACGATCACTATCATCAAAAGTGATCGGCTCTAGCACTGGATCATTAAGATCCATGTTGGCTAATGCCAACTCAGTACTGCTGTCCAAACCTATATCATCAGGAAAGACATCCCACATCTTTGTCTTTCCCTTCACCCACTCCTCCCTCTTCCTGTAAATAAGACGAAGGTTGGAGTGCACATACACCATCGACTTTGCCCTGGACTGCTCAAGCCTGCTCTTCTTCACACTGTACAAGTTCCCATATGTGCTCCAATTCCTCTCACAACAAGAGGATGATGTAACTTGAGAGATGATCCTCAAGGCTAACTTCTGTAGAATAAGGGATGCTGCCCCATGAGTTGCCCACCAAGCATAGGGTTTCTTACCCCCCTATCTCTAAGCACATCATAACCTCCAAATCTCCCAGTGCTAGTGGAAAAATCAACAAAGCTGTCCTCCGCCTCCTCAAGCATGTCGCTATCCTGAAATAGCCGTCCAAGTGCTATCTTCCTCCCATTTGCAATCTCTACATCCATGTGAGGAGGGAGTCTCTGTGAGGCCCCCGATCCACCAGTGAGCCACTCCTGAGTGTAGAACTTGGGGTTCAAGGAGTGGGCCAAGCAATGCAAAGGTGTGCAATTTTTATCCCACCTGGAGATAAGAATATCCCGAATAATGGTCCATAAGCTCTCTGTCGATGTCCCATACTTGGGACATTCATTCTCCATGACAATGGACCTCGTGGACTCAATCATGGAATCCCACCCCTCATAAACCTCTGCTAGGATGGGTTGGTCCGTGTTTGCAAACCGCAACAAAGAAACGATTGGCTCCATGATCTTAATGCTAAGATCTACCATGTCCCACCAACCATCATTTAACACCGTGTCCTTCACCTTTTGTGAAGCAGCCTGATCCGTCTTTCTCCAAAAAGCCCAAAACTCTGAAATCACCATGGACCCAAGAGCGGTTTTGACCTCCCTCAACTTCTTGAGCATGATGAATGAGGAAGCAAACCGAGTATCTGCAACCTTCAGCAATGAAAGTTGTGTGTACTGTTTGTAGATGGTGAGGGCATTTGTGTGGTTTTGTACAAAGTTACGGATATGGCGTGCATCCTCAATAAGGTTTCCAATCCATGTCACATCCGAAGCAATGGCTTTCAGTGCTAAATTCAAGGAATGGACAATGCAAGGTGTCCAAAAAACCTGTAAGAGCAATAAAAGCATGTATCAATGACTCTACAACACTAACATTGCAATGACCAAATTCAAACAATGAGCAAATTAGAATGAAAGGTGTCCAAAATGAACATACCTGTGGATATTTAGCTTCCACAATCATGCCAGCAGCCTTGCAAACAGGTGCATTGTCCGTGATGATTTGTACACACGAATCAACACCTACTTCTTCGATGGTTTTGATGAATAAATCGCCCATAAATTGTGCATCCTTGTATTTCCCAAGAGCATCCACCGCTTTCAAGAACAACGGTCCATTTTGGGAAGATACCATGAAATTGATGAGTGGATGGCGCGCGGGATCCGTCCATCCATCAGAAACAACACTCACACCGCATGAGGGCCATGTTGTTCTAATTGGCTCAAGGATTTTGTCTACCTCCTTCTTTGCTTTAACCAACAATGTGGTTCTAAGCTTCTCTGAACTAGGAGGCACATAACCACTTGGAGCTCGATCCAATATAGTTTTAACCGTCTCAAAATACAATGGTGACCGTGCAACATTGAATGAGATGAAGTTGAGGTAGAAGAAAAATGCAATGGTAAGGTCTACCTCTTCTCGCGCCTCTTGTTGGAAAATCCTATCCATTGGACCACCAGTAGATTGCCTCTTTCTTGTTTGATGAGTATCCCCATGCCCATGACTGCTAGAGCTAGGTGGAAATGGAGGCTTGGTGCTAGAGGGCTTTCTAAAAAATGGAAGAGGATCATCCTCTTTTTTCTTGCTTGCTGCTGCCACCTTCCCTAACCCAACATGATCCTCTTTTTCCATATTCCTCCTTTGGTTAACACTCATCGCTTTGCATGAAGAAATCCCACAAGAAGGAAGGGCCAACAAATGGTCCTTAACCCGGAAATATGTGTTCATGAACTCATGCTTGCAAAAATTGCATCTCCAAGACACATTACCTCCGCTACCAAGCTTTGCCCCGGGCCCATCTTTTCTTGTCACATACTTCCACAAAGGGTATTTTTTTTCTTGGGCTTGTTGTCTTGCTAAAACAGGGTTAAATGGAGCATGAGCTTGAGCTCCACTAGCAGTCGATGGAGCACTTGACGGAGGAGGAGAACCGCTTGTGCTTGGTGGAATAGGAGGGGAGGCACTAGATGGTGCATTTCTCCCTCTCCTTTGCCCCCTACCTCCTGCCCTAGCTGATTGAGACATTCCTTTTGTTGTGTGATGGTTGAGCTTGCAAGCCTCTCCACAAATCCACCGGAATGCACTTGGAATTGCTTGGATAGCCTTCAAATCTCCTTCACCTGCACATACAATCACTCTCAGCCAACTCCTTCCTTGCAAATGACAAAAAGAAACTCAAATCTTGGTTTTAAAACATACCCGGCCGCACTTTTCCTGTTTTTAGCGCACTTTACGTGTCCTGTTTTAGGGACGCGTGTCTGACAGTCGGGACACGTTAACAATTCGTGTCCGATTCGTTGCAACTGCGTGTCCGAAAACCGGATTCGATGAAAGTTCGAATCGGACACGACCTCAGGTCGAATCGTGTCCGATTCGATAGGGACATGACACGTAGAGGGTTTTGAACGAATCCTATTTCTTAGGTTAGCACCTTTGAGAGTGATAGGGAGACTGTTCTAAAGAGTGATGAGCCTTCTTTATCTGCTCTGGTTGTATTTTCAGTAATCGTTCTTGACGTTGATGATGGAAAATACTTCAGTTTTAATTATACTTCCGTTTGATCATTATTTGAGACTTTCGATTTTGATAAATATGGGAAAAATACATTTTTTTGACCCTTATATTTTTATCGTTAATAATATTTTATTTTCCCAGCAAACATATGTAATTTGTTAGTCCATTTTGTTTTTATCATGTATGTCCTTGCATTTATTCTTTACGGTTTATTTATTTCCAGAATAATGAGATTCAAATTGATGTGATATATTTAGAAATTGCATTGTGACCTTTCTTTATGGATTCTTTCTTTAATTTGGATGCAGAAGATAAAGTGGTCATGTTTCTACTTTTCTCTAGTTAATGGCTAGGAGTTGTAGGCCCTATTGCATAAAACAAGGTTAGATTGTAATCTAAGGATAGGATTGTATGGTAAAGGTTGTCCAAAACATGTGGTAAGATCGCAATGCTAGAAATGAAGGGGGATTTTATGGTATTAAAATCCATGAAATAATGTTAGCACTCGCATGAGCTAATCGATCAAATGGAATTCAGTGAAGTATTGAAGCAGGTGTGGATTTATTGGAAGGCTTGATCAAGGTAGGGATTTTATTTAAATAAAGTAT
Organism: Larix kaempferi; assembly: GCA_027924585.1. Classification (NCBI taxonomy): domain Eukaryota; kingdom Viridiplantae; phylum Streptophyta; class Pinopsida; order Pinales; family Pinaceae; genus Larix; species Larix kaempferi. The sequence continues at coordinate 9,393,303 of BSBM01000668.1, forward strand.
ATAATTTACCTTTTAATATATACTGAAATACATTAAGTTAGAATAGGGCTCAAATGCAGTTGTGTTTATCAAGTAATTATGTGTTCATAATGGCTTATGAATGTTTGATCACAGTGGTTCACCCAGATTAATGATTTTGCTCATTTTTGGAGTTTCCGGTTTCAGTTGGCTCTTGTTTATGTAGTCTTTGGCTTCAACCTTCCCTCATCAACTCTTTGGCCCAGTTGGCTCTTGTTTATGTAGTCTTTGGTCACAACCTTCCCTCATCCAGTTGACTCTTGTTTATGTAGTCTTTGGTCACAGCCTTCCCTCATCAACTCTTTGGCCTTGCTTCCTTCCATTAGTTTTGACATTGATCTCCTCTTTCAACCTTCTCCCATTTACTCTTTGGCCTTGAATGGCTCTCATTAATCTTGTCATTGGCCTTCTCCTTCAACCTTCTCATTTACTCTTTGGCCTCGACTGCTTCTCATTAGTCTCGTCATTGATCTCCTCCAACCTTCTCGCATTTACTCTTTGGCCTTGATTGCCTCATTAATCTTGTCATTGACCTTCTCCTTCAACCTTCTCCTAGTTACGCGTTGGCCTTTACTGCCTCCCATTAGTCTTGTCATTGACCTTGTCTTTAACTTTCTCCCATTTACTCTTTGGTATTGACTAACTCCCACTAGTCTTGTCATTGATCTTTTCTTACATTTGGCCTTTGATTCTAGAAGGGTAGGTTATGGCATGCCAAGGTATCACAAGATTACATAGGCTATTATAAAAGTAGTACAATAATAGGTTAGAGTGGAAATCAGTTCGCACATGGGAGTTACACAAGCATCATAAAGGATTGCAATAATTTTTAATTGTATATTCTAAAGGGGAGGTTATGGTATGGTCTAGCCTAAGTGGTTGTGGGATAGTATTGCCTTCTCCATGTAGTGTTATTCTTCTGAGTGCATGTTTAGGTCATAATGAGTAAATTGTTGTATTAGCTTCAAGCCCTTATTGTTTGCTTGACCTTGTGACATGAAGAACCTAGGGTTTACCTTGGTGCCATCCTCAAAATGAGGGATAATGCCCTAGGGTTCACCTAGTGATAATTACCTAGAAAAAATTGTGCGAAGATACCACAAGCTTGGATGGGAGAATATAAAAATATAGCAATTATAGGTTGTACTAGAGATGAGATAGCACATGAAGGGATTGCAAGCATTTTTTAATTGTGTAAATCTTGTGATTTTGTATAAATAATACATGTTAGAAGTAGAATATTAGAAAATGATAGGTTGTACTAGAGATGAGATAGCACATGAAGGGATTGCGGGAATTTTTTAATTGTATGTAAATCTCGTGATTTTGTGTAAATATTACATGTTAGAAGTAGAATATTCAAAAGCGAAGTAATAATAGTGTAGTTACACTTTTATGCTTGTAACAAGGTTAATTATATGTCGTGTATTTGTTTTTGTGTGAGAATGCTTGTTTTTGTATAATTTCATTATAATGAGCTAAAAATTGTTTTGGTTGAAGGGTTGAAAAGCATTTCAAGTTGACTTGATTGTATCAACGAATATAGAAAGCATTTCAATTTGGCTTTCATTATTGGTATTGAGAACATAATAGTGAGTGATTTGAATTGTCGATGCGACACAAATAGTTTATTGGAATGGAGAACATTGTGATTTTTTTGTTTTCCTTTGAATTATCTTGAGGTTCTTAAAGCACAATCGTTCAATATTATTTTGCCAAATTTATTTTTTAATTACAATTTGGCTAGCTCAAATTTGACTTGATTCTATTCTCGACAATACAAAGCATTTCAATTTGACTTGGATTACAAATAGGGAGTGGTTTGAATTGCAATGCTACAAGTAACTTATATTATTTTGCTAAATTTATTTTTTAATTACAATTTGGCTAGCTCAAATTTGACTTGATTCTATTGTCGACAATACAAAGCATTTCAATTTGACTTGGATTACAAATAGGGAGTGGTTTGAATTGCCAATGCTACAAGTAACTTATTTGTATGGAGACAATAATAGGTAGTGATTTGAATTATTAATGTTTCAAGTAGGTTATTGGTATTGAGAACATGGTGATTTATTTGTGTTTGCTTTTGAATTTTTTTTTGAGGGTTTTTAAAAACAAAACCGTTTATATTATTTCATTAAACCTTATTTTTTAATTAAAATTTGGCTAAGTCATAGTACACCTTAATACTAGAATTTTCTCACGAATGAGAAATGCCCCCTAGGTGATCTATATTGCCTCTTTCCATGTGTAAATCAAGTAGCATCAACAAACTCTTCCACTTACGATTCTATTTAGCTATGTAAAATTTTACTAGCTCAAATAACGTGTGAAATGGCTTTGATAGCATGTAAAATCTGATGATCACCTGCAAGATATCAAAAATAGATCTATAAATCTAATGAATAGCAATACACTAAGCAAGTTTACGAAGGAAAAATAAAGGAGAGAGTGAAGAGTTTTTTTTTGGAATAAAAAAATGAACTCTTATTCAATAATTCAAAAAATGAATAATCTTGTACACATAGACAAATTTCTAAAAACAATTTGAATTGTACACTAATGCATGAAGACATAGTTGGGCTTAACTTAGAGTTGAGATGCCCTAGTTAGCCATGCAATCTCTCAAGGGTGAGTTAATTTGCTCATAACTAGCCTAGGATGACCAGTGGAGGCTTAATTTCCTAAAATCAAGGATCTAATCCATGCATAAATCATGGATGATTCATGGATGATACGAATCGACTAAAAATAGGAAAGGAGTGTGCCATCCTTCCTTGATTCATGGAATTATGTTCCTTTAATCACTCTAGAAACTCAAACATGCAAGATAGGACTCTAAAATTGAAGAAAGACCTTAAAATCAAGGAATGTGTCCTCATTGGCAAAAAATAATAGAACCCCCCCCTTAAATCTAGGAGTGAACCACTCCAATGGTTCACTTGGTCAAATTTAGTTAAAGTTGGACCATTAGGATCATGAGATCGAGATCTAAAGTCCCATAGGTGAAAGATTAATGCTAAGGAGAAGGTAAATATGCTCTAACACCTCGATAAGTCGAACTTGGTGAAACTAATGAATAAAAAGTTGGGTCTTGGCAATTTGTAGCTATGTTAAAGTACCCAAGTATAATAAAAAAATATCTCATGAAGGTTGGAAAAGAGGGAAAACCCCGACCCCACTAAAGAAGATAATATTGTGTGGGACTTTGGCAGTCATCTTTAGCCATGATCACTTTCAAGTCTATTTGCTTCCAACTTTGATCCATATTTCCACTTGCTCCATGTAGGTTTCTTACCATGGGGTAGGGGATCTAGATGTCAAGGTTTGTTCTTCATCAGAGATTGATGCTCCTCCATGGTAGCATTCAAATATGGATTTCCTGTAACTTTTGAAAAACACTGTGGATCTCATGTATTGATCATGTAACTATGGATGGGCATCAAGGACTCTGTAGCATGTAGTGCATGAGGAGCACTTTGAGAATCTGAGCATATCCATTGTGTATTTGTTAGATTTCCAACTAGATCACATGTTGCATGAAGAGTATGTTGAGCTCAAAGCGGTCTTACTGTTGGATCTACAACAACCTGTTCATCAAAATAATCAACTTCTACATGCATATATGAAATATTACCTAAGGTAATTGAAGAGACATCAATGAGATCTTCATCAATAAAAACTTGATATGTACCAAGTTCTCCCTCAATGGTTGATTTGAATCGATGCATCATCTCCAAGAAGCAAGTTCTTTAATTCTATATAAACATATGATCATATTTTCTTGAATGTCAACAACTTCTTCATTTGGATATGTATAAGGTTCTTCCTCATCTAGATGGATGATCTGAATCGGTGCATCTCCCAAGATGGTAGGGCCGGTGCATGGCTACAAAGGAGATATATGATTTGAACCTTCTAATTCAAAGACAAAAGAAGACAATGGTTTGGAAAAGATAGCAACAAGTGCATGTCCTGTAGCTTGTAGCTTTTCAAAATTTTCAATTCACTCGAGTGTTAAGGGATTTTGATCTTTCTCTACAAAAAAAGATGTCTCAGTTGATCATTCTTTTTCCTCACACACTTGTGGTTTTCATGATAGTATTTATTGTAGTAAGTACATATGATTATGTACTTCTTGGTCTTCCAATCTTTGAAGGAGGAGTTTTCTTTATTTTCCTTCTTTCCTTTATTTTTCTTGCTGAGCCGAACTCTAAAATATTTTGATTAGAATGGTGCAAGAAAATGTCTTTCTTGAATACAAAGAGCTCTTGCTCGTCTTGCTTCCCGTCTTAGCTCCCTCATTTGTTGCAAGGGCATGGGATTTTGAGGACTTCAGGGTGCCCATATAAACTAGCCTATTTTGTTCTTGAGTGAGTGATAGAAAAATCATCCAACTCCAACATCTTCCATGTCACATTTTTCCCATAACTCGTTTTGTAGTATGGAAGGAAGACACAAGCACCGAGTATTCTGGACCCACTTTTGAGAGAATAGAGTATAAGCTGCTCATTTTTATTCTCAATCCCACACAAGAGCTACAATAGAAAGGCTTTAAACTCAGTGAGAAGGTCGTGAATAGTGTCAAAGTAACCTAGGCTCAAAGAAATGAGCTCGTACTCCAATTGGTGTCCTTGCATCATATCCTGCTTCCTGACAAGACCTCCATATTGTTTAGTGTTAAAGCATATTCGATATGAAACTAAAGATCTAGAGAATATGATAGTCACAATAATATAAAGGCCTCATCCATCTTGTTATACCACTTTGCTTTCTCCGCTGTAGAATTGGGCTCAATTTTTGTTTCCATAGTAATCCTTTAAATACCCTTACTCCTCAAGAGAAGACTAGCCTCAGACTTCCACTCATGGTAATTGAATGGAGTAAAAATCACATGTTAGGGTTGATCTATCTTATATGTTGTGGCTGCTCCTGATGTGTTTTCTTCTGACAAAATGAAAGTTTGCTCTTCCTAGATTACAACTTGCTCTAATACTATGTAAAATTCTACTATTTCAAATACCACGTGAAATACCTTTGATACCATGTAAAATATGATGATCACCTATAAGAGATCACAAATAGATCTAGAAATCTAGTGAATAACAATACATTGAGTAATTTTACAAAGGAAAAATAAAGGAGAGAGTGGAGAAAAAATCCTGGAGCAAAAACATTGAACTCTAATTTAATAATTCAAATAATGAATAATATTATATGTATAGGAAATTTGAATTCCTAAAGAAGGAAATTCAAATTTTACATTGATGAATGAAGACCTAGTTGGGTTTATTTGAGAGATTAGATGCCCTAGTTAGCCATGCAATCTCTCAAGGATGACTTAATCAGCTCGTAACTAACCCAGGATGACAAGTGGAGGCTTAATTTCCTAAAATTTGAAATCTAATCCATGCAAAAATCATGAATAATAGAAATCTACTAAAAATATGAAAGGAGGGCGGCTACTCTTCCTTGATTCATGGGATTAGGTTCCTTTAATCAATCCATGAACTCAAAGATGCAAGATATGACCCTAAAATCGAGGAAAAGACCCTAAAATCAAGGAATGCACCCTCATTGGTTAATCATAGTTTCATTAAAGGAACCTAATTGCATGAATCAAGGAAGGGTAGCACCATCCTTTCTTATTTTTAGTAGATTCCCATCATGCATGATTTATGCATGGATTAGATCCTTGATTTTAGGAAATTAAGCACTCCAATGGATCACTTAGTCAAATTTAGTCAAAACTGGACTATTAAGATCACGAGATTAAGATCTAAAGTCCATAAGTGAGAAATTAATGTTAAGGAGAAGCTATATATGCTCTAACAATTGGCCACTTTTCAAAATACCATCAATAAAGTAGTTTCATGAGAGCTCAAATTGAAGTTTTGCATGTTACAATTTACAATATAACAAGATGATAGAAGTTGCAAGGATATGTCGTGACCTTTCACTATGGTACTATATGAAAATATATTTAAGTTGTATATATATACTATTTTTCCAATTGATTTGTGTAGGATATCATCTTTGCACATAATGATATTCGAAGAATTAAAACCCCATAAAAGTTCCTCTGGCATGTATGTATGGGTTGTCCTTTGGGCAGTTTTATTATTACAGTGCAATATCAATAAGGTGAGGGATCATTACAAATAAAAGAGAATAAATAAGAAGGAAGATGAGACAATCAAGGGTTTTCATTGCCATTGTTGTTGGCCATTTCATTAGTTTCATGTCAACAAGTCCTCAATTTGAATTTCACTTGTCTACATCGACGAGCTTACTAGAATGCCATCCACAAATGTGGTGAATCATCCTTTGAGTTTTAACATGAGGTTTTCTTTAGAGAAATTAAAAAAAAAAGGTAGAAATCTTAGAAGCTATATCATTATTCATGTTTGGATTTCAAAGTTTGTTTTTACTTCATATTTTACCATCCAAATTTTTATTCATCTCCAATTTATTTAGTACATTTTAATGTAGTTATCAACTTGGCAAGAATTGTGACTTCAAAATGAAAATTGTGACACTTAAAACTACATTTTTGAATTAAAAACTTCAAAATCAGCTTTCGAATAAAAAATTAGTGCTACCAGTAACACCTTTTTTAGGAAGATAAAATTACAATATTTTGCAACCATAGTCTTGAGACTAGCAATGTTATTTAAAAAACACTTACCCATGAAACATCATTGTTTTCATGTTTTTTTTTAAACCACGTCCTTGAAAATTAGTACAATTGCTATTAAAATCATAAAATCAACTTCTGAATTGAAAGTTTTTGAGATTAAAATTACAACATTTTAAAAATCATGGCTTATAAAACCGAAATTGTTGGGATTTTTTTTCTGGTTCTAAGGTTGAAATTTTAATTTTTTTTAATTGGAATATTAGTACCATCTATATATGCCATAATAACATCATGACATAATTTAAAATTTAGCATTACCTAACACAATATATTTACTCTCAGATGGGGTGTTAAACGCAGATGTGACAGACTTAAATGCAAGGGGGTGATAGGATCGAAGTTCAGATTTGAGGTTCCTCCCATTCCAAGACTTGAAATGACCTTCAAACACATCCTCCATTATAACGCGTTGAATGCAGGCGACAGGTTGTACGCAGAGTTTAAGAAGCACAAGATGATGGTTTGCAGGCTCATTCCTGCTCGTTCCACTCTGGAAATTCTAATGTATAAAATATCATATTGACCAAAAGTGTATAAAATGTTTGATATGGTTATTAACATCCATTAATGGATTGTAAGACACCACCAAAATTTGCATTATGTTTGGACAAATGATTGCATGAAGATGTTGATGTCTTGTATTCTTCTATACCATTAATGAGTGCACCATTCGAGAATCCACGTGCATTCAATATTTCAGATGTCAAAAGATTTCTATATCTATGTGAAGGTTCATCAAAATCTCATTTTTCAACTATTTCTTGATCTAACAACCTCTTGATAATCGATGTCACCGTGGAGTGAAAAGTGTATGTCTTGGTTAAATTGAATTCATAAACAAGTAGGTTAACATCTTGTAATTTTAATATGTCAATGTGGCAACAATTTATATTTTACATTTTTTCTCTTTTTGTTGATATTTTTCTCTACTACTATCTATGGCTTTCACACACCATGAAATGGGTGTCTGTAGTGTACTTTTGCATTCTAGAATGAATAACCATGTGGGTTTTTAGTGCCTAAACAACAATCATGCAACCCCCCCTTCATATCTTGTATTGAGCTTTTGTAAAGATCTTACACGTCTTCATGCTATGCACAAAATTAGGCTAGATCAAATATACATTTATCTTGCCTCTAGTTCTGAAGAGTCAATAACACCTTGAGATTCATGATGTTGAACAAAGTTTCTTTCATGATGTCCATCTAGTTAGCTTGTGGCCAACTAAATGGAGTTTTTAAAAATAAACCTTCATTTTTTTAACTTGAAATTCACTTTGATCATAGAAAAAAATTCATACCAAACATAATGAACAACATTGAAGTTCTCATATGTAGCACTAATAATTTTTTCAAAATATTCTACAAGCATTCAGAGTAATATATAATTACCACGTCTTCTTGCATTATGGATTTCAACAACTAGTTGCAATAAAATAACTTTGATGCATACAATTGTCGGCTTGGTATGATTTTTAGAAATGTCAACTTTGATAAAGGCCCCCATTCTAGATTGGTTAAGTATTGCTTCCACCATGTAAACACTTTCCAATCAATCTTTTTGATAAAAGAATGACGCTAGATGCTAATGTCATTAAGTTGTTCACTACACTTTTCGTTACCATGCAATCCCTAAATAAATCGTTGTTGTCAATTGTTTCTTCCAAAGTGTGAAAAATAGGCCTTGAAGAGTTTAATTTCTTAGTAATTTCAATTAATGATGTCAGACTCGCAACATTCTTCTTGCTCAATGCGACTACAAAATGACTAGAGATTTGATCAGTATAGTTAACTATGCGCAACAAGAGAGGAACTAACTTTTATGTTTTGAAAAAATCAACAAGTATACTTAGCTATCTAAACACAACTTGACTTTTTTTTTCATGGATAATGTTGTTCTATTGTAGATATTCGTTAGATGTGTTATATTATTTGCATGAGGATTTTGCCCGATGCAACTAGTCAATATTTTTTTTCTCAGTTCATTTTTGGCATGTTTTGTGGTTTTTCAGCTAATGATTTCTGACCCATTGTATGTAGTCCAAGTTAAGGGATTAGAGTTGTAATATAATTTGGTTAAATGGGTTAGGGTTTTGGATGCCATAGAATACCTAAATAGTGTATTATGAAAGGTCAAGTTAAAACAATGACAAATATAGAAGTGCATCTCTAAGTTAGGTTGATTTTCCTAATTAAGGGTTTCTAGGATAAATATCTATGTTGCGTGTGTGCCATTGGCCTTTCTATTTTTATTAAGAATTTGTATTTATTGCTGCACATGCATTTACAATATTGAACTTGAGGAAGATTACCAAACTAATGATTGAGCACATGATGAGTTATGTTGATGCTTAGATTTGCATTATTATGAATACTTGGTGCTATGAAATAAATCCTTTGAGGCATTTGAATATTAAAAACCATACAACCAAGTGAAATTGAATAAAACAATTTAGATTTAAATTCTTTGATGTAAGAATAAATTGAGGCAAGAGTTTCTTTTTTTAATCCATGCCATGAAGATGTTAATGTCTCGTATCACTTTTGACATCCACCTGATGTATCTCCCATCCAAGTTGAGCAGCAAGTGAAAGAATCAGTGGAACCGAGTTCATCTGTGCAACATGGGAAAAGATTTCAATGTAGTCAATGTCTTCATGTTGAGAAAACCCTTGGCAACCAAAAAATCCTCATGTCTTTCTACAACACCATGAGATGTGAATTTGATCTTGTAGACCCATCGAAATTTCACTATATTCTATCCTTGCGGTAAAGGAACTAAATCCCAAATTCTATTATTAATCAAGAAACAACATTCTTCAGTTATAGAGTTCTCTCATTTGGGTAGACCATGTGCATTTGCATATGTATCTAGGTCAAATGTCTCTAGCACATGTTCCCTTAAAGAAACATTTCCACACTAATTTTGTCTGCAAGTATTCCTTGAATCATCATTATATCCCGCATTAGTTCCAGTATATTCAATTGTCTTAGCAGCCCAACATGGTAGACATAAATCTTGAAATGAAGAATTATCTATATCACTCATTTCACCAAAAGGTAAATCAGGTTTTCCAAAGTTGGTATTTGATTCCATATTCATTGGTTGACTACAAGTCAAGGTAGACATGTGAATTTTTTGTCCAGTTGAAATTCCAAAATAAGGTTTAGTCGATCCCGTTTATCTCACAATTTAAAAAGGATCATTGCTCATCAAACCAGAAGATGAATTCAACACTTTGATACTTGAGGTATTTTCATCAAAGGCATCTCTTCGAGTGATGATCTGTTGTTTGATTTGATCAAACAATCTATAGGCCTTCAACTCTTTAGAGTAGCCCACCATGATGCAAGCATGACTATTTGCATACAATTTATTTATGCAATCGTCTAGGATGTGCATCCATGCAATGCATCCAAATGTTATAAGTTGAACAATTGATGGTTTCCTTCCATTCCATTTCTTAATAGGAGTCATACTAAGGACAACATTAGTTGGAATAATTTTCAACAGATAGTTCGAACAATAGATAGCTTTTTCCCATAAGCTAGTCAACAAATCTTTGGCCTAAATAAAACAACGTGTCATTTTGATCAAGTTCTGAGTTTTTATTCTTAAAAATCCATTATGCTGAGGTGTGTGAGGTATAGATCTTTACCAAAAGATTCCATTGTGTGACATATATTTTTTATAAACTCTTCCCACATATTCACCACCATTGTCTGATTTTAAACATTTCACAAGTTGACTGCATTGCTTTTCAACCAATGCCCTAAATTCCTTGAAATTTTCAAACACATGAATCTTATTCTTCAAGAAATATACTTTAATGTACCTAGAAAAATCATCATTGAAAGTTAAAATATACCTTGCGCATGCTAGTGATGGTTTGTTCATGTAACATAAGTTGTTGTAGATAAGTTCAAGCTTTGCTTTCCATGCCTTTCCTATCTCAAAGGGAGCTTGGTGATGCTTTCCAAGCACACACCTTTCATATACTCCATCAGAGGGGATGATTTTAGTCATCCCAACAACCTTGTTATGTTTCAACATTTGTTTCAACCTTTGGAATTTAAAATGTCTGACTCTTTCATGCTAAATTTTGTTGCGGACATCAATATGAGCTATGAGTGCAGTTGATCTGGCTTCTTTGTTAGGAACATCACAAAGGTTATACAATCCATGTTTTGGATTAAGGAACCCTTCAACAACAATTTCCCAATTGTTCATATATTTCACAACAAATCGATCTAGTGAGAATTCAACCTTTTTTCCAGTCTGGGTAAGTTGGTGTATTGACAACAAATTCACACTCAAGTTGGGTAAATGATACACAATGGTGATTACACTATGTTGATGTTTAATTTCACCACAACCAACAATAGTAAGTGCATATTCATCTACAATAAATATTTTTCTGTATGTATATTCACTTAAGAAGAAAGGACAAAAGCATCTTTAGCCATATGGTGGGTACAAATAGAATCAACTATCCACTCACTTTGAGCAATATGAGCATGCAAGGCTTGAGAAGCACTAATAAAAAATGTATACTTGTTCTCCATACATTCTGTAATTCATTTTTGGGAATTGGTTGATCATCCAGTCAACACATTTTCTTCAAATTTCTTAACCTTCTCTTCCAAATCATTAGTCTTCTTCTAGCAAACCTTTTCCATATGTCCCAATTTCCCATAATAGTGACATGTCTTCTTCTTCATATCTTTCTCAGTCAAAGTCGGCTCATCACACTTCTTCTTCTCATTATGGTTGATGTGCTCCTAACCTTTCTCTTGGTTACACTGTCAACCCCATTCTCTATAATTTTGTTGACCTTTTCCCTTCAATAAATGGGCCCGCTGCTTGACATTTAATTTGCCTTCATCAAATAATTTCTCTTGTACCATAATAAAAAATCAATAGAAAGATTCAAAGGTATAGTGCTTACAATATTCTTTTCTGGATGCTCAACTAACATGAAAATTCGAACATAATATATCATAAGGTGTCTTCAAATTCATGAGAGTCAGTTCAATGAGTTGGCCAACTTTCTTCAAAAAGTCCTTGCCGCATTTACCCAATTTCAATTGTAAATCTTTGACACAAGCCAAATGAATCCTCAATTCTTTCAAAAGAGAGGGGATCTAGAGAGATCAACTCTTTCTCAATATGTGTAACCTAACTTTCATCAAATTTATCAAGCAGATTCTTCATATTCTTCTAGACCTAATGAGGACATTTGATCTCGCTTGTATGAAAGTGAATCTCCCTAGAAATGTAGATGGTAATCACTCCCACAACCTCATACTTCTTTCCATCAAGGATAAAATTTTGTTGATCATCCTTCAGATCTAGGATGATGGTCTTGCTTGAAACTACCAAAGGGCCTTACTTTTCAGCAAGGTCTCCATATCTTGTGCTCATATTCCATAGTTGTGATCATTCAAGATCATTGCTTCTTACTTGGAAGCCATAATGCTAGTTTGTCAATATAAACTTTGATACATATTGCAAGTTGAAATCCAAATTCCATCACAAATAGATCCAAATCAATAGAACATGTCTAGTTGACATATCAAAAGACTTGTAGACAATAGGCTATGATTCAAACTAACAACTTTGATACCATGTTGGAGAAACCGAGGAATTAGAAATATCATAGATCTAATTATTCCAAGAAGAGGTGGTGTTGATAGACACTATTTCAACACTTAACTTACAACATATCGCAATAGATAATACATCAAAATGCATTGTTCATTAGCCACATTTCTCCATATCACTCTGCCCATAGGGTAATATTTTTATAGCACCAATATGTAATGACTCCCTTTAAGTGACGAAGAGTGTGTCCACATTCTTGGTTCATAGCACATAATAATGTCCTCGATTTCTACCATGTTTGGGCCATAGTCATGTTGGAATATTTTATATTCCTTGGAAGGTAATAATGTCTTTGTATTATGTCGGAAGATATCCACAATCTTATGTAAAAAATTAATACATTTATCCCATATTCATTATGGTAAAATATACTCTTGATATTCATTATTATATAAAGAGATGTTATTATGGAAAATTATATTATCCCACATGTAATATGTGAGAGTAATTCCTTCTCATCTCTTGGTATATAATAGAGTCAAGGGAGTCTCTCTCATTCATTCATTCATGAATCATCCATTCATCCTTTGTGTATCATCCATTGTGGATCATATGTCATGATCTTTCTATATTGTATTGGGGTTATTGGCATTGCTCTCTTGTAAGCTTGAGGGAGATATTTTGGAGATAATAGAAGACTACCTTCCCATGGACGTAGCCCAATTGGGTGAACCACGTATATCTGGTGTACTCTTTTCTCTTGTTTTCCTTCTATTCTTATTTACTGTGATATGTTATTGTTGCATAGATAGGTAAGCTAGTTTAGTTAGATCCATATCTCTAACAAGTCAACGGCTGAACAATTAGTTGGTTATTTGACTTCTTCCTCTGTCGGTCTAGCTAGTTGAAAGCCTATTTGGCTCATCAATCAACCAACTAGTCAACCAATCAGTCAAATCTTCTAGTTGACTATCAACTATCGATTGTTTGTCTTTAGAAGATCTAGAGGTGTGATGCAGTAGCAAAGGCTGCTATTCCAACAGTTTGTACAACTTTTGTTGTTTATTTTATTTTTCATTGCTATGTTCTTGAAGTGCTTTAGAAAATGAATTTGTAAAGACAAAATTAAAATATTGATATCGAGTTTCCATAATTTATGTTTATCAAATTATTAAAAAAAAGTTGCGTAGAGACATACCTCTTTCTACATCTTCAATTTTGTCCCTTCTTTGCTTTAGAGAAACACATCTACTACAAACTCCCATCCTTATCTTCTTAGAAATATAGACATTGTTGATTTTTTTTCCATACTTTTATCAAATATATGTAATGAATTCACCCTCTCCTTCAACAAATTCAACATATATATTCTTTCTATAAGTTGTATATTCTCCCCATTGTGAAATTGGATGGAATATGCATTGCGTCTTTATCTAGCATTCACTCTCCATGCTTGGAAAATAATTCATGCATCTATGTCATTGCAATGTTTTCCAAATTATGCCCTATTATCGCCTCGATGATGTTTTGAATAAAGTATAGGATTTTTTCTAATTGTTTGAATTCTTGATAGTTGAAAATTACCAATCGAGTGAAATATTTGGAATTTGACTTTCTATAGAATAACACATTTACATTCATTTTGGAAACATTCACTTGAAATCGAAATAATGATAAAACTTGGACTGCTGAAAAATTATTTTCAATATAGTATAAGTGGAATGCAATAGTTTGATCTGAAAAGGTCTAGTCATATTATTGGCCATGGTCACATATGCAATTCTTCTTAGTATTGTCTTCATTGTGTTTATGGAAATATCCTCCTCCTCGCCATGAATATCCTCATCCTCGGCGGGAATATACTCCTCCTCACCATGAATATATTCATCCTTGTTATCACTATACTCAACGCTCCTATGAAACTCAATAAGATAATGAATACAACATTGGATATTCACAATTAAATGACTTTGAACTTGATTTTCATTCATAGGCCCATCATTATTTGCATTGCCACTCCCATAACTGGTAGGAATATCAAACCGCGCAAGACAATGATCACCATTCTCACCGACATCAATGAATGTTCCATTAAACTCTTCACACATAGGAAAATCATCATCATCATCAACACTATTAGTGCTATTAAATTCCCCACTTGGGGGGAAAACATGATCATTAACATTACCTTTAAATTCGCCATTTGGAGGAATATCCTCATCATCGTCAATGCCTTTAATTTCTCTACTTGGAGGAAAATTTTCATCATCATTATTGGTGCACTCAAATTCTCCACTTGGAAGAAAAATCATCAATATTAATACCATCATCATTTGAAAGATCCCCATCTCCTCTAAATTGATGTTACCATTGAAATATTCACCAATAGAAAGATATTTGTTTACACCATCGTTATTGACACATAAAAAATCTTTGACAGAAGGAATATATTTGTCATCATTATTGTCATCAGTACTTTTGTTAAATTCACCATAGTAGGAAAATTTTCATCCCTGTCATTCAAACTATCATCGAAATTATCAATCAAAGGTAGATTTTAAAGATTGTACACATTATCGATACTATTATTAAACTACTGAGAAGAATAACCAATCATCATCATATTCTTCCCTTTCACCAATGGTGCCTTGAAAGTCCTTGAAATTAGGAAGTTCTTCGTCAACATTCTCAATCTCATTGCTTGCACTATGATCAAACTCCTTTGGAGATATTTCCATAATATTCGCTAGTTGTAAAAGAAGATGTACATGAACAAGATGTTGGTGCTTGAAATTTTATTATTATTATTATCAAATGACTAATAATTTCTTCAAACTTTTTCTTGAAAAAATCATGTATAATATTAATTATATACACCATTTATTAGATTAATTTATTTTATTATATTTATATTTAATATTTTAAGACGTTTCTAGTAAATATTGTTCTCACTTTTTTAATTCTTTTATCTATATTGTGCAATGATCCGAATTTGGATCCAAAGAACAATGGCTTTAGCTCTAGCTTGGATAAAGATTAGCAAATGCTCATCCTCGTGGTTAAGGATAGGGAAGATTACATTGATGGCGTGAAGGGAAGCATGTCATTAATAGAGAAATCCCATGCATGAAGAAAACACTCTATTAGTGGAAGAGTTGGGGATGTCTAACATTTTAGCTACCCTCGGCTTAGCATCCTCCTATTTACCCATTCTCCACAATGAGAAAGGAGGGATGAGAGTGAAGGAGATGATGCCTAGGTTTCCATGTAAATCTTGAGGATGAATCAAAGAGCCTATAACTACTCATTTCCGAATAATGAATTGCTTGGCTAAAGCCTTTGAATGTTGGTCTCCCAATTGGGTTTCCAGGGTAAAATTTATTATTCATGTGTGATTCGTTTGTGTTGAGTTTTAATACTTTTTGTTGTGTGATTATTTTGTTTTGATTTTTAATACTCGTTGTGAGTTGTGGATATGTACTTGGATGCCTAAATGCCCCAATAGATGGTTTTCCATGGCTATAACAAGCAATTCCCATTGGTACTCACTCAAAATTTCGTTTTCTATTGAAATTAGGTTAATAGGACAATCACACAATGTGTCCCATCCATCCCTTTTAACCCAAGATATCTATGACTTTGGTTTGAGATCTATTCCAATTATTTAGCATGGTTTCTATTCTTGAAATAGAGAGAAATTTGAATAGGGTTTTCATGTGATAGTTTGAGAGAGTGAGCATGAAATGGTGCTAATCCCAAATAGAGTTAGATAACTAAGAATGATGGAGAGTTCAAGACACACTATTGGGTAGTTGACATGTAACCTTGTTTCTCAGTCTCAAAGCAGTTTCATTAAGTGATGAAGGTTTTTTTTTAAAGTTTTATCAAGTATTTGTATTGGAGAGATAAACGGGCTATAATCCCACTGTTTACAGATCACATGGTATTAGAGACTTTGTTCAAGTACATTTCATGAGACCTGTATGGTAAATACTCGTAACAACTATAGAAGAAGTGGAGAAGAATTGTTGTTAGGTGTAGAGAGAAGCAGGGCATAAACCATGACATGAGATCATTAGGAAGGGGATGAAGAAGAAGAACCTAGGGTTAGATTGGATCGACTAGAGCAGGGCTTAACCACACTCACATATATGGTAGCACAACTATTGACAACAAAGGGCATAGAATTAACCTTAGAACACAAAACCAACATGAAGGACCCAAAGAAAGAAGAGGCAAAGCTAGAGTCAGAGAGAAAAGTAGAGGCAAATGTAGGAGAATGTAGCTACAACAAGCCATAGGTATCTTTTCATGTGTAGGCCGAGGTAGACATCACAGCTTAAGTAGGTGAAGTGGATTCCATCAAGTTGAATCAATGGCTACAACATATGGAAGTATGTGTAAATGAGGTCACCATAAGACAAAGAATCTCATTTGCACGATTAAATATTGAAGTCCATGACCTGGCATGGTGGGAGAGTGATGTAGGAAGCAAAGCATTGGACAATGATCCAATGCATAGATATTTGAGAAGGTCATGTGTGAATGGCTCAAATTTCATGATCACATCTAATTCTGCAATATTTTTCAATGGTGGTCTAATCCTCATAAACCTTTTGAATTTCATGAGAGGATGGATAATTATATTGTTCCATGGAGGCCCTATATCGAGATGCATATATCCTTAGTGGTCAGATTCCAAATAAATTCCAATGTTATAGCTACTACCCATGTATATTACTTTTCTTGCAGGGTTATTCTCTACTTTTCATGCGCTTGTCTTTAACTTTGCCAAAAATGCATTTATTAAGCTAATATTACTAGTTGGAGTAACTATTAACTCTTTGATCCTTGTCTTGCTAATGTCAATATTTTTTTCATATTGTATACCTGTTTTGTCTTTATCTTTTTTCTAAGGTAGGGATCACTTCAACTTGGAAGAATAACACATTCCAAATAGTTTTGAAAGACAACATGTAACTTTTGTGTGCACTTTTCTGTAAAATCTACCAAAGTTGTTCATAGTTATTAAGTTCCTCTTCAATGTCATTACTTACTTTTTGATAAGATTCCTTCCAACATTGTAGCCTTATGTTGTTTTAGATAAATGACTCTTTATCATTAATCCTAGAAACATCCAAAAGAGCATTAGCATAATCTTGTTTCCATTTCTTCAAACAATCAAAGCATTTTTGCTTTCTTTCTTGTCCTCCCTTCGATTTGTGTACTTTGTCAAAGTGAGAAAGTACTTCTGGCATTTATTCTAGAAGTATGACACCTTTTTGTAAAAATCATCCACACTACATTGAGCTTAGTTTGAATTTTTAAAGCACACTCTACAAATTCAATAGTGCTACTTTTATATACTTTGTAATATTCAACCTAATTCCTTAGGAGCTCAATCTCTTTTTTATAGTTTGCCACTTATTTCAATAATTTAACAATATTGGACATAGTGCCTTGGGTGGTGGATACTCCTGCTGAAGATACTACCATTAGATATGCTTCATCTACATCCATCTCAATGGTTTCCATAGTTTCAACTAAATATTGATCAATAATGAACTTACATTTTATGGGTCCATTAAAAAATGTGTCTTCATTTCTTACTAAAAGAAAAAATAAATCCAATAGTGCTACTTCATTAGTGGGATGATATGTTTGCATAAAGTGTTTTAGACATGGAACCATGAGAGATGAAAATCCTTCTCCTTTGATCATTTCATTCGAGGACATTGTTGTTGTGATCCTCAGAGTTTTTGTTTGGTGGGTAGGTGATCCTCCCCCTATTTCCTCAATTTGTTTCTTTTAGTTTTCGCCTCAAGCCTCTTTTTTATATGTTTTGTCCTCAATTTTTTTCAACAGTGTTGTAGCTACTAACCTTATCATTTTTCCTTCATCCTACACAATTGCTTTAGTAATAGCCTCAACTTCTTCCTAAAGTCTCTTTCTCTCTACTTTATTTTCCTTACAAGCTTCTTTTTCCTAGTTCTTTCCTTCTCATGAGCCTATGATTTTGCTTTGCTTCAATTTCTTCTTTTGTGTTAGTTCCAACTTCAACTTCATCGTTTTCTATTTCAACTTGCTACCTTATTGGGATATTTAGATACTTAGGAGTTAGTTAAGATCGACTTGGTCTAATGTGTCTTTAGGTAAAGTGTGTTTATTTAATATGCATTAGTATGCATTTGTACTTATCTAATCCAATTGTCACGATATGTTCTAGACATAAAGTGATCCAATGAGTGATCTTCTCCTCAAAATCAATGACTATAATGAACTATTTCTAAGCATTGGATTGGTCCATGATCTCTAATTAAAGAGCATGAAGGGTCGTTTGCTGATGATCAAATGTGAGAAACTCATACGTAAAATATTTTCCTTTTGCATTAAAATATTACCTCGAGTGGTTACATTGACTGGGGACGTGGATTTCCCTCTCTAAGGGTTTTAACCACATTAGACATTAGTGTACTAATATTTGATCTATTTGTCTAAGTGCTTTCTTTATGGTGCTCGACCTGTGTGAAATATCTTGTTTAGTCAAACATGGTATCAGAGCCCTTATGAAGACCCACTCCCATTGTTGATTGAAATATTAGACCTACACACCAAAGGATTTACAAATTCTTCTTTTTATGTGTATTTTTGGTCTAAATGAGTCATTCCATTGTGTTTGAAGCATTGCTTTCAGTAAGAAATGCTTTTCATTTTACTTGAAAAGGTTTATTGTTTCCCAAGATATAGTTATTTTAGTAGATCTCGAGGTAAATTATTTTCATTACTGTCTTTAAGGATTTTTTATACTATTTTAATATTTTAGTTCAGTTCCACTACAACTTTTAAATAGTTCTTATACTATTTAAATCTTTCAGTTTAGTTTTTTTTTTTATATTCCATGTCCACACCCTTTTTAGTTTGTGTATGCTCTTTGTTTGCACTTTTTGTGATCTTGGCTAATCAAAGGCAGATCGAAACATGTTTTATTTTCTGTGTATGCTATTTTACCTACACTTTATGCGATCTCACCAAATTAGAAATAGAGAGAAAAGTTACATTTTCCAAGTAGTTGGATAACCAAGTTCTAAACCCGAGATTTTCAAGTTTTGGATTTGTTTTTCAAAATTTTACTTGTTTTTGTGTGCTGGTTTATTTTTTTAAATTTATTTAGACAAAAAAATGGGGGGTCAGGATGCTTTTCGAAGCAGAGAGTAAAAAAAACAATTCTTCTTAGAATTTGTTATATATTTTGTTTGAAAGTTACTTTATTAATTAAAGGTCTTAAGTTCAAGCATTTCCTTTCATTAAATTACTTTTTGAAATTTTTTATGCAACTTTAAGTTTTTGCATAAATTTATTGTAAATCACATTTCACTTATTTTATAAAAATGGACCATTACAAAGTATTCTTTTTAAAATTATTTTCTTCTATGCAACTTTTTATTGTAAAACTGAGCTTATAGGTAAAGTTAGAGAAGGAAGAGAACTTTTTTTACTTAACAACCTCATTGTGCATGCATCACCACGTGGGTCAAACTCTCCTTACCATGTGGCACCTTCGTTCATTTTTATGTTTTTTTAAAAAGGGTGTAACTTTGACACCCAATTTGTTTTCAAATTGCTTATTTTTCGAGATCTTTTGATTAAGACAACTAGTTTCTATTTTTTAAGTAATATTACCTACATAGTATTAATTGCCTAATCCAAGTGATCTCCTACTTACCAATTCAAACTACTTCTCATGGAAATCCCATATGAAAGATTTAGTATGAGTAGGGGACTTGCCTAGTTACCTTGAGAACAAAAATTGCCCCTCTTAATGCATTAAAGAAATACAAATGGGATAATAAAAATGAATAAACATGTGGTCTAATCAGAATGTCCATCTCTAGTGATCTTTGGTTTCACCTTCAAGGAATTGAGACTCCATAGGTAGCATGGAAAATGTTGGAAACTGTGTTCGATAAACAAAATGAGATTTGAACCTACTAACTTGAAAAACAATTTATTGTTTTAAATCTCAGTTTCTCTTGCACTGAATATTTTCTATTTCAGTTCAAAACACTTACAATTTTACTTGTAGAATGTAAAATAACCAAAATAGATGACCAACTCATATATGATATTCTTGCTAAGATTGACACTATTTATTCTATTTTTTTAATCTACTTTTCACTCCACTAGAGAAGCTCTTATTAGTTAAGGGGCTACTAAAAAAACATTTTCTTTTCAAGCCTTTTCTAATTCTTTGATTAGAGAGCAAGGAAATTTCTTGCATTTTGTATTGATCAACAATGTAGAGACATCTAACAAAGCCTTAGTGACATAACAAAAGGATAAACCCAAGAATCCAAAGAAGAAACATCATCATAACAATAAACAAAACAAAGGTCCCAAACCCTCTTAGATAGCTCCCCTTCCCAATGGTGATAAGGGAACTAAATCAAAAGGCAAGAAGGCTGAGAGACATTGTAATTTTTGAAGAAAAGATGGTCATTTTGAGTCTAAATGTTTCAAGAATATGGAATCTTTATGAAGAATCACAACATCAATCTTGATTCTTATTATTATAATTCTTCTTCTCATGCACATGCACTTTTAGTTTTTTTATTTTCCTTCAATGCAACATCTACTTCTTCTTCTGATGAGTGGATTATTGATTGTGGAACATATTATTATATAGCTAAGGATAACACTAGTTTTTTTATGTTCTTAATGAATGTAATGCCAAACAAATATTTGTTGGTGATGATAGATCTCTTAGTGTTGTAAAGTCTAGAGCAATTCAACAAGATGATGGTCATTTCAATGATGTATTGTGTGTTCCAAGTATTTTATGCATTTTTTTATTAGCATATAAAACCACTCATTCACGTGAAGGTAAGAGAATAAAGTTTTCACCTCATCAAGTTGTAATTGAGGATTTAAAAGATCGTAAGCATTTTCTAGCATTTAATTTTTTTTATTATATTACCAAGTTGTACTAGATTTGACAACATTGGGTCATCATATTTTCTATAAGTTTTTATTGCTCATAGCAATGACTTGAGCAAACTATGGCATGAGTGACTTTGTCATCTAAGCTATTGCTCATTGCAACAAATATGTCATTAGAATATGGTGAGTGCTCTTCCTCACGTTTCTTGCAAAGATGGTGTTTGTCCCAGTTGTGTTCTCAACAAACATCATTAGGACAATTTTGACAAATGTGCATCTTGATATGGATCGACCCAATACTTCCATCTTGTTCATATTGATTTGTGTGTTCCACTTGCTTAAGCTTATTTTTTATATTCAAGTACCTATAATTTTCATTGGTAACTCTTGCAGATGCACTTGGGGTTTATTTCTTAAATATTGAGAGAATTTTTTTACATGTTTTTGGATACAAGGCCCTTGTACAAAAACATTCTAGACATCAACTTTAGAATTTAAGAATGGATAGTGGAGGTGAATTTGTTAAAAACAAATTTACAACCTACTGCACTACACAAGGCATTTAGATGCAACATAAGATTCCATATACACCATAGAAAAACGGTGTTGTTGAGGGAAAGAATCACGCATTAAAGGAAATGGAAAACTATATGATCCAGTCTAAGGGATTAAGTCCACATTTTATGGAAAAATCTATTAATTGTGTCAATTACGTAGTTAATCCCCCTCCTACAAAGGATTTAAAATATATAACATCGAAACACGAATGAAGTAAAACTAAACCAGATGTAAGCCACTTCTCAGTGTTTGGTAGTGAAGCATGGGCTCACATACTTGATGAGAAAATCAAATCATGATAGTCTAAAAGTGAGAAGTGCATTTTTGTTGGGTACTTTGAAGATGTAAAAGGCTATAGACTTCCTCAACCTCATTCCAATGAAATTATTATATGGAGAAATGCTCAATTTAATGAAGGTCTCTCATCTTGTAATATTATTTCTATTGTTGTGCCATCCTCAACCTATGATCCATGTTTGATGATTGTGTCATCTTCGACAATTGTTCCATATTCTATTCTTGACTTTTATACTAGTGTTCCTATTCTATTTTCTTCTTCAGATGATGATGATAATGATGAAAATCCACCTCTACCTGCTCACCTTCCTCTAATTGGGTTTGTTGAACATGAACTTGCACCAAAACCAAAACTTCCTAAAGTTGTACAACATGAGAAGAAACTAGTCACCTTGTCAGTAATATTTCATGTTGATGTGGTACATGTTCATAGTTTCAACAAACCTCTTCTCTTTCAGCTTAAGTTTTAGAGACTCATGATTATTGAATGAAGAATATTTTCCTTAATGGAGAATGATTCTTGGGATCTTGTGCCTCTTTGGAAAGGAATAAATCTTGTCGACGTAAATGGGTGTATATAACTAAGTATGCATTAGATGTAAGTGTTGAAAAATATAAGGCTCAATTAGTTTCCAAAGTATTTTCTTAATTTGAATGGGCTGACTATAATGGAACCTTTGTTGTTATAGCCAAAATGGATTCCATACGTCGTGTTTTATCCCTTGTGCCTACTTCATATAAAGGGGAGGTCCATCAAATTGATGTTAAATCCACCTTATTGCATGGGATTTGCAAGAATACATTTACATGGAAGAACCTCTTGTCATGTTTAGAATGAGTCTAGACTTTTTTGCACCTTAAGAAATCTCGCTATGGTATTAAGCAAGCTCCTTAGGCTTTGTATTCTCGAATGGGTAGATTTCTTCTTGATACCATCTTTTCAAGGTGTCATTCTGACCCCAATGTATATACGAAGAAAGTGTACACTCATGCAATTCGTATGGTTCGTTGGGGTCATCCAAGCTCCCCTGCCTAGAGGTGCGAGGGCAGATCCCCTGAGGTGAAAATTCATAGACCCTTCAAGTTTATTTTGATTCCTTATGGAACCATCATATGTATTACATAAAACAGAAGTGACCCCTGGAATTGTGTCATAATATAAGAAATAATTGTATGATTTGTGTCAAGTAATAAATAAAAAGATCGAAGATGTGATTGCCATGTGGTTTTACTTGTGCACATAAGGGTTTCCATGTAAATATCATGTTCTATTGTTTTTGTTGTTTGCTTCTGTTTTTCATATTTTTTTAACAGAAATTAGGCAACCATCTCATAATACTTGGTGTTTATGTAATGACGTTATTCTCTTTGGTAGTCACCCTCGACTTGTAACCCATGTGAAATACAACCTCGAGAAGAATTTGAAATGATGGACTTAAGACATTTGCATCATTTTCTTGGCCTCCAATTCTTGAAAACCAAGGAAGGAATTTTCCTTTCTCAATATAAGTATGCATGTGACCTTTGCCACTTTCACATGGAAGATTGTAAACCAACCCCATCTTCCTTCCAAACTAGAGTCAAAGTTGTTTCCACATGCACTAACCCAAATTAGATGCCACTTTGTACCTTTAGATAGTTGATATTATTTTGTATTTGACTCATAACCATCCTAATAGTTCCTTTTTCATTGGTCTTATTGCCCAGTATATGAAAACACCCGATGAGAGCCATTGTAAATTACTCTAAATGATATTTTGGTATATCTAGGGTATATTTCAGTTTGGGATACACTGCAGTTCAGGGGGACTCCTTTATTGGTTAGTTTCACTTATTCTAATTGGATTGGAATCCCTAATGATTGGAAGTCTATTGTAGGTTATGTTTTTAGTCTTGATTCTAGACATGTAACTTGGTCTTGTAAGAAGCAACAATTTCTTATTCTTTCTTTAGGAGAAGCAAACTATCAAGCCATAGTTAATGCAAGTCAAGAATCCTTATGGCCTCAACATATCCTTTTAGTGTTTGGATCCCAGAAGAAACATACAAACACACTTTAGTGTGACAATCAAAGTGCCATTAAGATTGCTAAAGATCCAATTCAACATTAGCATAACAAACATATACATTAGCATAACAAACATATTGAGATACACATGCACTCCATAAAAAATATTATTCAGGATCATGTTCTCAAAGTGCTCTTTTGTCCTATAACTAATAAAGCTGCAGCGATTTTTATTAATGAATTTGCGAACGTTTTTACTAAGTCTCTTATAGAAGCAAATTTCTCCAAAATTCGATTTATGTTAGGAGTTAAGGAATTTGTCATTAATGTTGGGATAGGTAGATAAACTATAGAAGAGAATTACATGGATTCCAAGAGAGCGGTGGTCTCTAAAGACAGTGTTACAACACTTAAGCACAATGATCCAATGAGAGGTGATCTACATGATCCCATGATTATAAACCAATCTAATAGACCATTTATAAATAAATTTGGATATGGTCCAAACCAACAACTATGGGACCACATTATTTATAATTAATCATAGCTATCCATAGATCATGGATCTGAGGAACCAAAGAGGACATGATTAATTCATAATTTAGTCAGTGGTAAAGTCCTTAAAATGGTTGAATCCCTTCTTCTGAAAAAGGTGAGGTTACCAACGAACCATAGGTTCCCACATCCCCCACCTCGTAAACTCATCTTTGAGGAAAGAACAAAATTAAATATCATTACCCCTTTAATTTGATTTGAATTACAAACACTCATCGACCCTAGTACAATAATAATCATGGAAGAAGTTTGAAACATTGTCACCTCCATCATCAAAACTCAATGTAGTTGTCCAATCCATCAAACAATTTCCCACACTGTTGTTCAAACAGTTCCAGTCGATCAGTCGACTAGACAATGAAACAACATAATCTAGTCAATTAATCAGCTAGGAAGAATAAGAAGTCTATGTCTAGTAATACAGTCTCTATTCATCTATTAGTTAGGTACTTGTAACAACACTCAATAAAATCTCCCAACAAACAATGAGCAACTTAGTCGAGCATAGCTTAGTTGGTCTCAACAAGTTACAGTCAAGTAGAAATTAAGACACCAATTGGGTTTACATATAAAAAATATTGAATTTACTTCAATTCCCCCCCGTTAAACACAATTGATGGATAATACATACAATAATTTCAATTGAAAAACAATCCAGTTGAAACTTCAATCGACTGTCACCACTAGTTGAATCTCAGTTGACCACTCTTAAGTTAATCAACATCAATATATATCAGTTGAATCTTATTCGTTTGTCTTCTTTGGTCGAATTGCAGTTGACTACTCCAAAACAATCAAATTCAAGCAAGAGGAGCATTGTGCAATTGTACATTCAAAGATACACACATGTTTGAACTCCTCAAACATTTATTCAAATGATTCCATGATCTTTCATCCATCCAACTACAATCTATCTGAGCAATCGACATCAGTCCATGGTTTTGTCTTTCACATATTTTCTACAAAGCTCTCAGAGCATAACTACCACCTTTCCAATAATTCTGATTCTTGGGAAAATTCCTTCGATTCTTATGGCGAAGATGACGATATGGTACATATCTTTGTTCTTGTAGAATAAGTGTTGTAGGCTCTAATTATGGTTCACCAACAGGAGCAAAATAACCCTGCACATTAACAATAATATCATCTGCAAAAGCATTCTCAATTTCAGGCTTATCAGGGAAAACCAACTCATTAATCTGTTCAATACTTTCAACAGCGGTTTGCTCTTCCAACAAATTAGTATAAACAACTCCAACAAATCAGTATAAACACCTCCAACAAAAAATAACACTTCCTGGGTGTCAACAAAACTAGGTGTAGCAACATCATATCCAATACCTATTCTTAGTGAATCCATTTCAAAAATAATAGGAGCAACATTTCCCTATCCATTCTTCGCATTTCCTCCTCTGGTATATCCCATCTTGCTCAGCAATCAAGACCCTATACATGTATTGTGTCTCTCAAAATTAGGATAAATAACATCAATAGTCAACAATTCATGAGATGAAATAAAAACATCATCAACAATTTTCATATAGTCGGTTAATTTATAAACAACTGGGCTACAATCAAGATTATCAAAGGTAGAAGAAGTAACATGTGATCTTGATAGCTCAACAACATCAATTAACTTCTTCTCAATTTCTTGCAATCATCCGATCTTTAGTTCAAGACCCTGGTTGCACTCTCTGCAAATCCTTAATAGTCTTATCTTTCTTTGTCAATAGCAACAATGCATCATAATCTTCTTTCAATGCTTGATATTAATCAAACAAGTGGTTATTATCTTTTTGAAGAGGAGCAACTTCTTCACAAATCTCATCGATAGAAGCCTGCAAATAGGAAACCTCATTACCTAGTTGGGTATTATCTTCCTCTAGTCTACAAATCTTGTCCCTCGAGACATCATTTTATTTATGAGAGAGGGGTTTAACCTCCACTTCCACATCATCAATAAGGTTTTTATTGTCTCCAAATTCATCCACAATATTTTGGAAAATATTTTCCATGGTATTCTCTAGGTCAACAATCTTCTTGGATTTCTCATCCATTATATGTAAAACAACAGTCTTCAAGCCTTCATTCTTTGTCTGTAACAAGGAAATAGTAGCATGCAAAACAACAACTTCCCGTTGAATTCGATCATGGGATGCCTGTAAAGAAAGAATTCTCTTCTCACAAACCTCCTTCAATCTTAACAAGATCAAGACCTCATCTTCGTCAAAGGAACCCATCTTTAATAGACTTCAAAAATTTAAGAGTCAAGGCACAAGAATGAAGCAACAACAATAACAAAAATAAGTATTTTATGTCCAATGCATAGAAATAATAAAGATTCTTCCAGTCAATACTTAATCAACCAAATGATAGAATAGTCAATGGTTCAATAAGTTGATCACCCAAAGGAAACCAATCGATGGACAAGCAAAGTGTTATTCAATCAAACAAATGATAGTCAATGCTTAGACGATGGCCTTTATGAATTCATCAAGTCGACGTATACGAGATGCAAGTCGGCTATTCATTGTGACTCACCATCTAGTCGAACCCTCTAGTTGAACAAATTGTCATTGGTATATACTTTGTTGAATAATATAAGTTGACCACAAGTTGATATGTCTCTGAAGTTGAGCATCATAATCAAGGTAACTAATAACACACCTGGTCAAATAACAATGCTTTGCCAAACAATCTAGGACGTCATAGCTCAAGACATCTCCATATCTCATCATCTAGGGCACACCATTGTTCACCATTCTTTTGAGAACAACAATCCACTTGACAGTTGCATCTAATGGAACTCATTCATTTTGCAAAACCCTTAATCACAAACCAAC
The DNA here is from genome assembly GCA_027924585.1 of Larix kaempferi. NCBI lineage: Eukaryota > Viridiplantae > Streptophyta > Pinopsida > Pinales > Pinaceae > Larix > Larix kaempferi. Next base: position 9,420,827 of record BSBM01000668.1, read on the forward strand.
CAGCTTTGATACCATGTCGGGATAGGTAAATAAACTATAGAAGAGAAGGATAGAGATTCCAAGAGAGCGGTGGTGTCTAAATACATCATTAAAAAACTTAAGCACAATTATCCAATGAGAGGTGATATCCACGATCCCATGATGACAGTCTAATCTAATAGACCATCTATAAATAGGTTTGGATATGGGCCAAACCAACAACCATGGGACCAAATTAGTTATAACTAACCATAACTATCCATAGATCATGGATCTGAGGACCCAGCATGGACATGATTAATTCATAATTTATTTAGCGGTCAACTCCTTAGAAGGGTTGACTCCCTTCTTTTGGCAAGTCGAGGTTACCAACAAACCAAAGGTTCCAACAATTAAAGGGGGTTAAACTCTAATGGCTCATTCCTTGTCCTGCTTTATCACCTTTGTAAATCCTTAAATCATATCCCAAGTTGTTCTTAAGGGGGGATGTTAAGATATTTAGACACTTGGGAGTTACTTAAGATCAACTTGGTCTAATGTTTATTTAGGTAAAGTGTGTTTCTTTAGCATGCATTTGTTACTTATCTAATCAAATGGTCACAATATGTTCTAGACATAAAGCAACCCAACAGTTCATCTTCTCCTCGTTACTAATTCCTATATTTAACCATGGCTTCGCAACTGATTGGCCCATGATATCTATTTAAAGAACATGGAGGGTCATTTTTCAATGATAAATTGTGAGAAATTTGTATGTAAAATAGTTTCCTTTTGATTAATATAATACTTCAAGTGGCCATGTTAGCTAAGGTTGTGGACTATTTCCCTCTTTGAAAGTTTTAACCATGTAATACATTGGTGTACTAATATTTTTTCTATTTGTCTAAGTGGTTTCCTTAAGGTGTTCGACCTGCATGGAATACCTTGTTTAGTTTGACATACCTTACTTCATTTTCAACTTTCTTCCTTTGGGTTTCAACTTTTACTTCAACTTCTATCTTTTTCATGTCTCCAATAACCTCTTCTTATTATTTTCTTCTAATGTTCCTTTTTCTTAGCTTCTACTTTAGTATTTTCCCTCTTTTCTTACTACTTGTTGAATTTGTGCTTGCACTTCTTCATATATTGTGCTATTCTCTTCACTTTTACTTCTACTAGTTTTTCATGAGTATATGGCTAGGTGATAGTCACATGAGTCCAATGGTTTGATACCACTTTCTTGGGGTCATGCCCCTTGTACCTCTCTTCTTTGCATTAGTGTTCTTTCATCTATTTTTCCTCCATTCTTGCAAAAGTATAATTGGTTAGTCCCTATAATCCTATATAGAGAGGATATGATGGACATAGTTTATTTTGTTGAGCATAGAACTAGGAGTTGAAACCATGAATGATGATCTTATCAGCTATTTCCCTGATTACCAAGTGATTTGGAACATGTTTTGAAACAATATTAGGATATTTGGTTGCTCTATGTATTTTGATATATGTACTTTGTTCATCCATATACTAATCTATAATCTAGTCAAGTATTTGGACACATCCTTACACGATCTTGGACATGGTTTGCATAAACTCTTTTGTACAATAGAGAAAATAATTCATCACATATACTTGAGTAGCATCTCATGTATTTATTATCCTAGAGGTACTAGTAGTATACTTGAACATGTGAACAATTAGATTCCCTTGTCCATCTCATCCTCGATAAAGTATTAACAATACACACAATATATATCAGATAAGATGGAATAAATAATTCAGAAGTTCGGTCAAGTGTATGGTACTTATTCATTTCTAATGCTTCGATCATAGTATGTGACAAGATAATAGACCAGTTGAATATTCTTCCCTCAATTATGGTATGTAAAAGTGGAACAAAGGCTTCTTTGAAGTGGGTAACGTTCTTCTCTCCATAACCTACTCACTAAGGCAATGGCATGTCTGTCTATAGGGTTCCCTCAGGATTGAAGTGGGGTATATCCCTATATATTGGGCTTTGAATTTCTTTCCTTGATCCCCCAACTTACTCATGATTTTGTGATAGTTTTTAGTTTGAGTAAACCCTTCCATGTATGCTTGACTCATGTGTGTTGCCACTCTAGGAAACTTGTAATATGTATCTATGTTGTTGGCTCCAAAATAGGTTGTACACCTACCTTCATTGTTTATTATCGTTAATAATGTTGTCAATGTTAATATGGTAAATGATCCGTTTGATCATATTGACATAGGGAAACATGGTTGACCTGATATCTACATTAGGAAGCTCAGATCTTCAAATATTTGGGTATGTAGAAGCATCGTGCTCTTCATATTCTATTGAGTCAGTAGGTGTGGGAGCCTATATATGTTTCTTTTATAAACATTTGAAAATTTTCACCCCCTTATGGGATATATTTCAAACCTGTGTTGTTGCAAGTATTTGAGCATATTGGTCTCATGGGATCCTTGGGATAATGCTCCATGGAAGTACTTTCTATATTGGTATTTTCTTGTTTCTTAACCTTGATTTTATTTAGATCCTTTCAAATAGTCTTGAAAATCACTCATTTCAATAGCAAAGAAAATTATTGGAGTTAGAAAGTAAAACACTTCGAAAAATCAATTGTAATTAGAATAGCCTTAATCTCCATGGGTAAAACAACTTCAATATTACAAACTCTGACCTTTGTTGGGGATCATGACATGTATTACAAAATCACAAATAGTACACACCTCGAATTGAGTAGAATCCTTCGAAAATATTAATAGGTGAAACACCAAGTCTATATGATATATTGAATGTATTGAGCAATAATTCCTTATTCAATCTAACGGTTCCTACTTGAATCACTTGATCTTTGAATTTAATTGTGGTTTTGTTGATTCGAGGTAATGAATAAGAAATCAAATATAGAACTTAGAAATATTTGTCATTTGAATACTAAGAAATGTTGGGAAAAGGCCTATCTAATGTTCAAAGTTGTCAAGTAAATCAGAAAATGCTAATTATAAATTCAATCTTTCTAAATCCCATATTCAAATAGTGCATGCATGATAGATTAAGAAATGACTTCAAACAAAAGGCCTACCTATAACCTTTGGTGAAGATTTCATAAACCTAAGTGGATATATATTTAACAAAGAACAAGGGTTAGAAATCCATGAATGCTTGACTAGATACAATTGGATTACAACTTCGAACATATGCCAAGACTTTTTTCTCTTGGAAAGCTCTTGGGAAAACAATGCCTAATTATTTAAATGTTATGGATATTTTAAAATGGTGCAATGATCTTACCAACTACATTTACTTCTTAACATGTAAGGCTATTTGGTCTATTTGAAATGATCACGAGATAGATTTGGTATTAATTTGAAAGATATCGATAATAAGATCACATATTAAATTCAAAATAGAATGCAACAAGGGAACCTTAAATGCACATTCCAAATAATTTCATAGGCCTAATGAACTATCGAGGTATTTCTAAAGGTATTTAATTAAAGTTTAAAAATGACTTAATAGCATATTGGCCCATTTTGAAACATATTCCATTCCAAAGTCTTAAAATGACTTGATGGTCTATTGAGGTTCTTTAGACTTTGTGTTAAACAATGTAGGATATTCCCTAATGAACTAGCCATTAGGTTATTCTAAAATATATAAATTTCAAAGATATTGATGGCACTAATGAATTATCGAGATTATTTGAAAAATTGGCATGCCGTCTTAAAGGTGGTTTAATGAACTAATGGGCCACTTTCAAAAAATGCTCATTTGAATGTTGAAATGGGACCTAGGAGAAATCAAGAGGTTTTGAAAGAGTATGTGAAGTGGGGTGTTGGTAAACCATCAGGGTATTTTTTAAGGATACAAATATTATATTGATGTAAAGTATTCTAGGTGATTATTTGGATTGAAAAAGTCATACATATAGATACATAGGTGAATATTCAATTAAAATAACATAATATACTATTAAAAACTGTAAGTTTTGGTGAATTTTAACAATTTAATCATATATTATGTAAAAAATAGATTAAGTTTTAAGCCAACTGAAGAGTAATTTTTTTAAAGGCCAAAAAATAGTCAATCGATGAAATTTTTCCTTTAAAAAAATACCTTGTAAAGAATTGGTCAATTTGGAATTATTTGCATATAAGTTCAAAAGCAACTCAATGAATGATAAAGGGATATACCCTATTAACCCTATTGTTGAGAGACTTTGAAATATGATTGATTCAAATATCAAAAAGGTTTCATTGAAAAATCAAGTTGGTTCAGAAGATATTGGATCAAAAATCAGTATCAACTTGATAAACCTCGGTCTCATTTGAAAGATAAATGTTTGAATATGAATATATTCCCAATGAGTTGTCAAGGAAGTTGTAACTTAAAAAGAAACAATGAATTGTCATCAAGTGTTCCCTAAATATGTCAATTTGAAAGTCAAAATGCTCTGATGAACTGTAGAGAAGATCCTTTAATATTTCAACATAATCAATTTCAAAAGAGGCTTGATACATTATGGAGCCACTTTTGAAATCAAAACTTTTAAATAAGGAGGACTTATGGCTCTGTATTTAAGAAAGTAGGTCATTACCCAACAAACCATTGAGATCTTGTAGCAATTTCAAGAATTGAAAGAACCCTTCAAACATCATCATACCAAAATAGAAGATAGAAGTTAAATAGAATAATTCATGAAATGAAGCACATGATGAATAGTTCAAACCTTTAACGAAACCTCCCCCGCCCCCGCCCCCGCCCCCAAAGTTTGAGTACTTGGGGATAATCGAGGCCTCAACAAATGGAGACACACTATGCAAAGCCATGAATCTCTGCAATGAACTTTCAAGCCATGAATCAAGAAGGGGAAATAGTTTAGCCTATGTTTCATAAGAATGTCATTGTTTATGCATAGTGGGCCCGTGTAAAATCTTTTCCTTATGAGAAAATCCTTGCTTAATCCTGTGCGCATGTTATGGTAACTCACTAGTTGTACTAAAAGGGTAAAACAATATGATTGGTTTCCTTTAAGGGTGACCTAATGATTCATGTTAAGATTCATAGTCATGTGGGTTATTTAAATTTAGGGTAAGAAATTATCTATATTCAAAATAAGATTGATTTCCTTTAAGCTAAAATAGTGAAATTGATTTCCTTTAAGTAAGACATAATGATTCATGTTAGAGTCATAGTCACACAACTTATTTAAATCTAGGGTAATAAATTATATTTAATCGTTCCTTTTTAATTTATCCATTACCCATGAGAATCCATAGCCCTAATAGATATATTTGCATATCCCTTTCATTAGATGAACCTCATTTCCCAATCCTTTACCTTTTATGTGTTAGACATCACATCATGATAAATATATAAAGAAATGCATGAAGATGAACAATAGCAGAAAAGGCATCACATTAATGAGCAATTAAGCTATCTTTCATATGCACATAGATGTACATATATATTACAAAAAACACCATAACTGTCATGTAACTGAATAGCAGTTAGGTAAACTAACGAAATCTGATTAGATTCTTTAACATCCCCCTTAATCATAAGTTTGTTAGTGCCTGAAAATTTGCGACTACTTGACAATCAACGAAATGTCAAGCAAATTAAGAGAGTAGAAAACTCAACAAGGTTAGCTACAAATGGTTGAAAATCTCTCTGAAACAAAATCTAGCATAAGATGAAGACTTCTACTAAGTTGCATAAAGTTGACCATAAACTATCCAAGCAAAGAAACAATTGTATATGTTCTTTGAAAATATAAAATAAGAACCTCATGTCTTCTGCTTAATTGGTGGTTTAAGGATGACCACAAACCATGACAACAACAACGAGGTGGTTTTAGGATTACCATAAACCATTTCATGAACATGGTTGCATACTTGTTTCCCATTTGTTCACAAGCTCACAATAAAAACTTGGAACCTGACTTCAATCTGTAGATGTTATTCCCCCCTGTCAGGGAAAAGTCCTATAAACTGCATTAGCTTAATCTGGATGCTGAAATGTCTGAACATAAACATGTTCAGAATGATTGCTTGGCCCTTCATTCATAAACTACTAAAATTTCTGAATAGAAACAAGTTCAGATTGGATTTTCTTTTGCTGCAAGTCTTATTTCACCCTTTTACAATAATCCAACTCAATAATACTCACTAAAGAAAAAATAGCAAGTACCAAAAATACGTAATCTTGCAAAATCACAAATTACAAGTCATACAATTATGAACAGATACAAGTCTAGAATGCAGGAGTTGAATTGTTTTTTTTTTAAGTTGGATGCTTTATCTTCGTATACTTTAAATGTTGAAAGCTTTGTCTTGATTTCTATCGATGGACTGGGATGCTACAGTGGTGACACCACCTTACATCAATAACAATGGCTCCCTCGACAGAGATGGAGTGTTTTCCCTTTCACAGGTTAAACATCACAAAGTTTATGTATTCATATAATTTTCTTCTCTTTTACTTTTTGAAAGTAAATACAAATTTACATAACTCCCTTATCATAAAATATATTACTGATTCCTTTCAAGGACCCTCAACTCTTAAAAGTGACTTTCTTAAAAAACTACCAAACCATTCATATTAAATTATTGATGCTTTAATCAAAACTTCATATTTACCGTCACCTTTTTTAAAAGGGTCTTATTGTTCTTTATTAAAAAGAACATGTTTGTACACCTCCTAAGTTGCATTCTTCTCAAACTTTGAACTCAAATTTTTTGACTTCTTAGTCTCGAACTATGATTAGAGTCTTTAACATTATGCATATTGGTTTTGTTATGACCCAAAGGGGTTAATATATGGGTTTAAATGTATATGATATGACCCCATGACATTCATACATCCCATTTAATATGTTCCCTCAAGAATTACTACACGACCTCTATAGTATACCCATTCACTCATTGCATATGTGGGCCCTTCATTAGGATGGCCACTACTACAAATAAATTTAACCCCATATATGCCCCCCCTTGGGGCCATATCATATACATTTAACCCCATATATACCCCGTCGAGACATAACAAGTTTATCCATCAGCGGATGGGAGAAGAAATAATTATTTTCAAACAAGTTGGGATGATGCCTATTTTAGGGATGAGTTTATTGATTGACAATGTTTGAGTTATATGAATATAACCTTAGCAGAATTAGCTCTAGAGATCTAACTTGTTACCTTTCACATGGTCCACCTAATTTAATGTGATAATGGATCCCTTCAGTGAGTTGATAATTTATTAGCCATAAACTTGGGTCTTTGGAGTCATCATAAAGTTAATCACTTGGAATGATCTAGGTCCACCAATTCTTAGGATAATCATTTAGCAATCCTTAAGATTCCCATTTGAGTCCCTTTTTTTTCCAAACAATAGCCAAGTAGTGCATGTTGAGTTTACAAGCCCTAGCTATTATATATAAGCTTATTTAAGGACTCAAATGGGAATTGTGAAGCCTTTACCAAATACGATTTTCAAAGATTTTCAAACACGTCTATTACATAGACGATGATTAGATTGTTGGTATATTTATGAAGCCTTTACAAAAAGTTAAGTTTTCCAAACTTTGGACTATGCTTGGATTTTAGGAAGCTGTCGCATTATGGGGGTTGTACATAAGTTGTTGAAAATACTGAGAGGGGGGTGAATCAGTATTTCACACTTTTTATTCTTTCAAACATTTGTTATACCTTGTAATCATTCAACAACATATATACCATGTATCAAAATCAATTTTCAATACAAAGAACACAGTGTGCAAAGAATATGTAGAGAAATGCTATATATATAAAGAATATTCTATTACAAATAATGCTAGGAAAGACCAATCTCCAATACAAGTGTGAGCACCCACTCACTGATTTTTCTAACACCAATAAGACAAGAACACCAATCCCTTTCAAGCACCAACTTGATGTTTTACAGGCACCAACCTGTGAGGACACCAATCCTCTTATGAGCGCCAACTCATAGTCAACAAGCACCAACTTGCGTGGTTAGACACCCACCTGAGTTGCTAGGAACCAACCTCTGGAAGACACCAATCTCCTGTCCTTTCCCCATCCTACCACCCATATATATATGTGTTGTTGTATTCATTGATCACAATTCACTTTACACTTTCTAGTATGTTTCCTTTGTTCTGTGCAAACTGCCGAGCATACTATATTTCACATTGCCAACTTTTTCTGTGCGATCATTCCTTGTATCCTTTTGTTCAGATACTCCTTGTACAAATGCTCCTCGTGCTCTTAAAAAATGATCCTTATATTTTTTTGCAACTGCTCCTTGTCCTTTAATCTCACACACTTCCTCAATTCATATAGTCATTGATTCCCCTGATTATTTCATCTATTCCCCAAATCTTGCAATTTCATACTACTACATATTTGCACCCCAGCTTATCAAAACACTTCAATCTTTTGCTTATTTATATTATTTATTTATCCATAAGAAAATTATTTTCTACGTCGTCCGCATCCCTTCTACCTTTCTTCACAAATAAGTTTTCCCACACATTTATTGGACCTCATTGCTTATTCCTTTTTCGGCTTGTAGGTTGTGAAATTTTATATTTTGGCTTGATTAGCACGCAAACTATTGCATTGTGTATTGCACAACATACTTGTGTTAGGACCTGCACAATTAAATCTTGTGGGAATTCATAGAGACTTCTTGTGCATGTTTGGTGGGGCTTGTTGAGACTTGCTACCAAGTAAATTTGAGCTCCCTCTAAATACTAGCTCTTCATTGAAGTCTTGTGTTGCACAATATTGTTTGTAGATTTACTTGCTACTTTCTCCCCCTTTGACATTAATGGAAAAGGAATATTCGATTATCTGCAAACTTGTATTAACAAAGTGTATCCTCCCCCTATGCAGTTGCAATTTCTCCCCCTGGATTTATGCTTTTGTTCGTGTCTTATGTTGCTCCCCTGCGCTAGTTACTTCTACTTTGTGAGGTCCTTTTTCTTAGTGACAACCTCTTCTATTTTTCTCCTTGCTCCTCTAGTTTCACCATTGTTGCTAACTTCTTCGGGTTTTCTTGTACATTTGCAATCTTTTCCTTCATTTCTGATTCTTTAATTAAAATTGCCTTTTCTACCTATTTATTGAGATTTAGCTTCAAGTGTGCATTCCTCGGTAACTCTTATAACATCCATTTTCGCCTGTGCACATTTTTATCCTATCTTCATAACTTCATCTTGTAATGCTATCTTTTATTCCATATTTTAATGCACATGTACATCCAAATTACATATGATTAGATGATTGTTGAAACCAAGCATGGCTTCACATCATTACTAAATAATCTTTCAGATGTCTAGCATAGATCTTGGCATGATGCAAGCATGACAGCTTTTCCCAGTAAATTTAATTCGCGTGAAATAAAGTTGATCATGCCATTTATGTTCAAATAAATGTCGTCCTTTCACGTTGTTTCATCTATCGCCGACACATGCAATGGTAAATATTTTGATTTTTCTTATGGTTATAAGTTGATTTGTCCCCTTTTTAAATCTGGTAGAACTCAATTGCTATGTTTTTTGATTAATTCTACAATATTAGGACTTCAATTCCTCCATGAAACAATTCAAACACAGTGCAATGACTTTGTCAAACTACAAGAAAAGGTGGAGGCCCAAATAAAAAATATCGAGGAAAACAATTTGAAAGAGTGGTATGCCCAGACTGCAGTTAATCGAAATCATGCCAATGATATTTTAATTCTCAAGGAGCGTATGGACCGGATGGAGAAACAAAACAACAAATCATGATTTTGTTGAAGCGGATTTACTCAGACTTGAACAAGGCTCAGAATACTCCAGATACTGGGTTGCAGTTATGAACACAAGGTTTTGTTCCTCAATTTTGATCTTATCACTATCTTCAAAACTTTTAAGCTTTCATAGTTGGTTATCCATATTGTCAATTTCATCAAGGATGCAACAAGTATAAAATCCTTTTGTAAGCTTATGTCCTATAGTAAAATTGCTTTCCCTACTTTTTGGACAAGTTGTGATTTTGTAATATGTGAATTTTGAATGATGCAATATACATCATCTAACTTCCCTATGGACACAATTAGTGTTTTGAAGGTGGTTTATAATTTGTTGCTTCACTAAATTTTTCTTTTGAAAGATGATGCAACCTTTATTCCAAATTAGTTCTTTGTTTTAAATGAATGAATTGAACATCCATTGTTTACATTGATGCCGATATTTAGTTGAAATTTGTGTAGCTTCTGGATTCATCATTAGTTACTTTCGTTCTTTGTCGCAATACTTTTCTGTGCAAATTCTTCTGTGACTTCTTCCATCTTGACCCTCTGAATAACTGCTTTCATTAGTAGAAGAAGAAGTTTTCCTACGTGTACCTTCTACTTTATTTAATCCTCTGCTTCCTTTCAATTGTTTTGATGTGAGAATCATCCCTATCATCTTATTTGTTTCTGTTGCGCTGGTCATACTGAAGCTCATCCTCTGCCTATGGCTAGGGTTTGAATTGAGGCTTGAATTATATCGAACAATGTTTCCTCTTCTTGTCCTATATTTTCTGCTTTTTCAACCTTTAGTGCTTCCCTCGTATTTTCTTTCAGTTTGCCATAGTTCCTGTTAGATTTTGAGCATTAATTCAATACGATCTAGGATATTATCTGAGAGAATAACAAGCACAGCATATCAATCATAAGAGACAAGCACAAGAGACAATAGACACAGAGTTTCCTTGGGGAAAACCAAGAAGGTGAAAAACCATGCAACTTCCTTAGAGATAGAAAGAGCAATGATACAAAACCCAAGTACAAGAGATAGTCTCCTTAGCAGCTTCTCCTCCTCCACTAGTGCGCATCACTCAATGAGAGAGATAGATGAGTAAGTGAATGATCAAATAGAGTGACACCCTCACTCTATTTATACACAACTCGACTTTCCTAATAACCTAATAGGGCCGATTTCTCTAGGAGAGTCTAATAACCCATGGTAACCCAACTCAGAGCCGACCCCACACTCGGTGGTCTAATAACCCATCTTGTATAAGTTACGACACTTGCGACACTTGTAAATACAAATGACGACACTTCCGTACAGAGGAATAATAACCTCTCTGTAGGGATATAATATACATATATGAAATACATTCCGAAGTTACATATACATCAACACTCCCTCTTAACTAGGAAGGTATTTCTCAACACAGGTCTTCTAGCACAAGTCTTCTTCTCTGGATCATTAGATCATCATCATTGTATCATCGTCATCGTCACTGCTGCTATCTCAATCAATCTCCAATCTACTCGTCATAGGAAGTTCTACAAAGCCATCCCTTTTTCATGTTGGTTGTAGGCCTAGCCTCCATGTAGGTCTTCATCATCTTTGCGAGCAAGCCATAAAGTCAGTACACCTCAGTACTGATTACACTACCTCTGCAAAACTTGCAAGATCTGCCAGGACTGATTACACTCCCTCTGCAAAACCTACAAGAGCATCTCAGGACTGATTATATGCCTCTACAAAACTTGTGTACCATATTGTCACCTCATCGTCTTCAGATCATCATCATCATCCATAGAGCACAACCCAGATGCACATCACACAACACTTACATACACCGACATGGGAGGACCTACCTACCACCATCCGGGAATGGCTCAGCACTTACATCACGACCATGGGAGGACTTACCTACCACCATGTCACCATGGGAGGACCTACCGACCACCATGTCAGAAAGGCACGACAATTACATCAACGACCATGGGAGGACTTACCTACCACCATGTCACCATGGGAGGACCTACCTGCCACCATGTCGAAAAATCTCGACAATTACATCAACAACCATGGGAGGAATTACCTGCCACCATGTCACCATGGGAGGACCTACCTACCACCATGTCGAAAAATCCCGCCCATCCCTTACATCTCACCATGGGAGGACATACCTACCACCATGTGAGAATGGCCCAGCCCTTACATTTGCACCATGGGAAGACCTACCTACCACCATGTGAGAATGTCCCCAGCCCTTACATCTACACCATAGGAGGACCTACCTACCACTATGTGAGAATGGCTCATGTGCATCTGTGTCTCCAGATTCATCACTCCCCTTGGGAGGGAATCTCTATTTGAAGTACACCAAGTCTTTCTCTGAAGTATTCAAACTTCACTCTGGCCAGCAGCTTGGTCAACACATCGACTATCTGCTTGTCCGTCGCAACATACAGGAGCTTCACTACTCCTCTCTGCACCATATCCCTGATATAGTGATATTTGATCTCTATGTGCTTCGACCTGTCATGGAACACTGGGTTCTCATACAGCTTCACACAACTCTGGTTGTCACAAAAGATACCAGTAGCATCCAACGGGAGATCAAATAACTCAGACAGTAGCTTCCTAAGCCATACTTCCTCACAACTGGTTGAACAAGCTACAACATACTTTGCTTCGGCTGTACTCAGCGCTATGCAAGACTGCTTCCTGCTAAACCAAGAGATCACACCTAATCCCATACTGAAGCAACACCCAGAAGTGCTCTTCCTATCTGTAGCACTGTCTACCCAATCTGAATCAACATAACCCTCTAGGTTAAACTTTTGATTCACATCATACTTGAGCCCATAATCAACCGTACCATTCAGGTACCTCAGAATATGCTTTACAACAACCAGGTGAACACTTCTCGGATCCGTCAGGAACTGGCTCAATGTGTTCACCGCAAAGCAAATATCTGGTCTTGTGTTTGTCAGGTACATCAAGGACCCAATCATCTGATGATACACCGTGACATCAACCGGCTCAGATGAAGCATCACACATAAGCTTCAGGTTCGATGCCATAGGTGTGGCCATGGCCTTGCAGTCCATCATCTCGAACCTCTTCAGGATCTCTACTGCATACTTCCTTTGTCCAAGGAAGATCCCATCTGCACTCTGCCACACCTCCATGCCTAGAAAGTAGTGCATCATACCCAAGTCCTTCATCTGGACTCGGTAGCAAGCTTTTTCTTCATGTCAGCAATCAATCTATCCTCACCTGTCACAAACAGGTCATCCACATACAATAGTAGTATCACTAGATTGACTTCCTCAACCTTGTAGTAAAGGTTGGAATCCGCTTTACTCTTAGTAAATCCCAAGCCTGATAGGAAGATGTCTATCCTACCATACCAAGTTCTAGGAGCTTGCTTCAAGCCATACAAGGCTTTCTTCAACCTGCACACATATGACTCCCTGTCATGTGTCTCAAAATCGAGTGGCTACTCCACATACACTTCCTCTTCGACTACACCATTCAAGAAAGATGTCTTGACATCCATATAGTGTATCTTCCATTTCATCACTGCAACCAAAGCAAGTACTAATCTAATGGAAATGTATCTGGCTACAGGAGCAAATGTCTCTTCATAATCTATCCCCTCCTTCTGGGAGAAGCCACGAGCTACAAACCTTGCCTTTTATTTCTCTATGCTACCATTTGCAGCATGCTTGATCTTATAGATCCACTTGGAAGTTACAACAAACTTCCCTTCAGGTCTTGGGACCACATCCCAAACATCATTCTTCATGATCGACTGGTATTCCTCAACCATGGCATCCTTCCATTCTTTATTTTCTGCTTCTTCTTCATAACTGGAAGGTTCGTTGTTCATAATATCATAGAGTAAGGAAACATAGCTGGTATGTAATCTAATCCTCTTCCTTTCTCTGTGTTCTTCTTCTGGAATGCCATACCTTTCTGCATCTTGAATGAGCTCTCTAGCCCATGCAGGTTTCCTCTCGTGAGAGTTCTTCTCAAGGGGTGGATCTATAGGTTCTTGTGGATCTTCTATCTCACGATCTTCTTCTAGAATAACTTCATTCATGGTGGTGTCTTGTGTTCTGGGTATTCTTGGTTCTTCATTGTCTTCAGCAGGTGTCTTCCTTGATTTGATGAATGCTGAGTTTTCATCAAAAGTTACATCCCTGCTCATATCAATCTTCTTAAACCCCGGAAAGTATATTCTATAAGCCTTCGAGCTTTCACTGTATCCCACAAAGATGCCCTTCTTTCCTGAGGGATCTAGCTTTGTCCTCTTTTCCTTTGGAATGTGTGTGTACACTGGACAACCAAATATTCTGAGATGGCTAACTTTTGGCTTCTTCCGAGTGAACACTTCTTTAGGTGTTTTGTTGTCAAGTATCTTATGAGGTGTTCTGTTTTGTACATATACAACTATCCTTGCTGCTTCTACCCATAGGTGCATAGGTAGATCTTGGTCATGAATCATTGCCCTAGCTGCTTCCATGATAGTTCTATTCTTTCTTTATGCAACCCCATTTTGTTGTGGATTGTAAGGAGTAGTCAACTCCCTCTTAATCCCTGAACCACTGCATAGCTTCTTGAAGTCTCCTGAAGTAAATTCTCTGCCATTGTTGGATCTAAATATCTTGATCTTCTTATCAGTTTGATTTTCTATCAAGGCTTTGAATTCCTTGAACTTATCAAACACTTCATCTTTGTTCTTCAAGAAATAAACCCAAGTCTTCCTAGAGAAATCATCAATGAAGGAAACATAATATACATACCCACACAGAGAGCTGGAAGACATTGGACCGCATACATCGGAGTGGATAATCTCCAAAATTCATTTTGCTTTGCTTTCACTACTTGGAAATGTCTTCTTTGTGTTCTTTCCTTTTGCACATCCTTTGCAAATACCTTCATGCTTTGATTGGATTTCAGGAAGACCCTCTACTGCTTTTCTTGCTATTGGAAGTTCTCTATAGTGCACATGAGCAAGCCTTCTATGCCAAAGTTCACTTGGCTCCATGGATTCATGTACCATGGCATGTTCAGGTTGCCCCTTTAATTTGTACAACCCTCCCTCTTGCTCTCCAATCACCATTGCATCATCAATGGTTTTACCTTTTGGCCACACCAGCACTTGGCCATCTACAAATGCAACTCTTATCCCTTTTGCATCCAAAGCAGATATGGAGAGAATATTTTTCTTGAGACCTGGAACATAAAGTACCTCTTTCATCTTCATAGGTTTTCCAGAGTCTAGCTTATAGGAGGCTTCACCACTTCCTTTTATTGGATACTGGTAGTCATCCCCAAGTTTCACCTTATGGGGTGATTCATGTTCAGATAGTTTCACAAAGGATCCCTTGAATCCTGTCATATGTTTGGAAGCCCCACTATCTATAAGTCAATCATTGCTTCCATGAGAAATAGTACCAATGAGGGCATAAATCAAAACATACTCTTCATCACTTGAAGAATCTTCACTTTCTTCCCTAGCCCTCTTCCTGGGAGGTTCATCAGCCTCTGCAGTGTGAGCATGATGTTTTCTTTTGATGTTCTTCTTTTTCTTGTGGGGGCCATCTTTATTGTTTCTGGGACAATCCCTAGCATAGTGCCTCTTTTCATCACATGTAAAGCATCGGTCATTGGATGTGTTTCTTCGAGATTTGAATCTACCCCTTTGGTTCTGATGGTGGTGCTTTTCTTTCTTACTGTGATGGTGTCCCTTCTTATCATCATACTTCTTGGAGTGTGCCGTGAGAGCTTGGTCTTCATTCCCCATATTCTCTTCTCGAGCTATACTTCAAGCTTCTTCTTGTGAGCATTCTTCCCATAGCCTACTGAATGTGATAAGTTTCCTCCTAGCACAAATTCCTTGGATGATGGAATCCCATGACCTAGGAAGGCCATTAAGAGTGGTCATTACCACTTCTCCATTCTCTATATCTTCTCCCACAGCTTCAAGTTGTTCTTTTATCTGGGAGACCCTTGAGAAATAAGACTACATGGTCTCTGCATTCTGGATCTTGATATTCTTCAATTGATTCCTCAAGGTCATCTTCCAATTTATGTTCTTCCCTTCAAATAGATTGGTCAAGGAATCAAACATCTCCTTAGGTGTCTTTAGAGATGACACATGTGGTATGAGATGGTCTTTGATAGAATCAGCAATGATTCTCTTAGCCTTGACCAAGTTCCTTTTGTGTAAGGACTTAGCCTCTTCTCCCTCTAGGACAGGGACCTCTTCACTTATGTAGGTGTCCAATTCATTTTCTTCCAGGATTAACCCAATCCTATACTTCCATGCTCGGAAATTATCAACCCCTTCAAGCTTATCCTCAAGCTTGGTGTGGTGAGACATATTAATGAGAAACTCAAATGGAAATAAAAGATTTAGGTCTTACCACTTGATTTGCTGAAAACTGGATCTCGAGTTGGATTAGGGTTTGTTAGAGAAACCCTAAAAATTCAAACTTTGATTTTCAAACTTCTGAAAGGATAGAAAGATGCGCCTTACTGAGCTGATCAAGTTGGTATACTCAGAATTTGAAAACTGCAAAGTTTCACCCCTCAAAATTACTTTTGAAACTTTCGAATTCACTAAGCAGGACCTTGAATTAGGGTTTGACTTTCTCAGAGCTTCACCCAACCAAAATTTTTGATCCCAAGCTCTAAACTTCTATTTTCAGAGGAGCTTCCATCCGTGGTCTCAGATTTCAGAAATTCCAATTTTTGCAGAAACCCTAATTTTTAGGTCAAAAACTGAAAGTGCTCAGAATTGAATTATGTTTCGACAGAAATATGTGCCCTTGCAAGGAGATTCAATATAGCCTCCTGCCTTTGAAGATCTATGGAGAGAAACCCAAAAATCAAGAAGCCCTAGCTTCCGCAGCTGCACAGTGTCTTCTTCTCAAGTTAGCTCTGATACCATGTTATATTTTGAGCATTAATTCAATATGATCTAGGATCTTATTTGAGAGAATAACAAGCAGAGCATATCAATCATAAGAGACAAGCACAAGAGATAATAGACATAGAGTTTTCTCGGGGAAAACCAAGAAGGTGAAAAACCCCGCAACTTCCTCAGAGATAGAAAGAGCAATGATACAAAACCGAAGTACAAGAGATAGTCTCCTTAGTAGCTTCTCCTCCTCCACTAGTGCGCATCACTCAATGAGAGAGATAGATGAGTAAGTGAATGATCAAATAGAGTGACACCCTCAATCTATTTATACACAACTCGACTTTCCTAATAACCTAACAGGGCCGACTTCTCTAGGAGAGTCTAATAACCCATGGTAACCCAAATCAGGGCCGACCCCACACTCGGTGGTCTAATAACCCATCTTGTATAAGTTACGACACTTGCGACACTTGTTAATACAAATGACGACACTTCCGTTCAAAGGAATAATAACCTCTATGTAGGGATACAATATACATATATGAAATACATTCCGAAGTTACATATACATCAACAGTTCCTTTATGTGCGCATCTCCTTTTGAGACATGTATTGTTTTCTTGATTGCATATTGTCGCCATTCTCTTTGTAAGTCTATAAACTTTCCTTTATCTTCTGTCATGTGTTTATAACATTCATTATCAATGTACCAATGATCTTTATGTAACGCGAGATTGCATTATTATTGGCATTGTTCTTTGGTCCTTTTCTTCCAAGTATTTGTATGGTATTTCTTGTATAAGGAACTTCTGGTTTCATCTTGGTGCATCGTTACTGACTGGTTTTTGTAGTCTCAAGCTTTATGACCATACTTGTGACAATGATAGAATTCGATGTCCATTTACAAAAGGCTAAAGGGATTGATGAATTCATTAGAATTCCAATTTATATTTTTAGCTCTTAAGTTCTTGAGAGGAATTCTATTTCTCTCAAAATTGTTGTTTGCAAATGCTTTGCAATTTGCAGCTTTATGACCAAAATTATTGCATAAATAACAATGCCCCAAAAATATAGTTTGATACCTGGTAGTGAGAGGTCTTCTAGACAGTATAGCTCCTTTGTTTACACAAGCATATTGTTGGCCATTCTTTCTATTGTCTTTCTCTTTTATAGGACTCTTAAGTACATCTGCAAAGCTCCTTGTACCTACTTCATAGCTGGGTGCAATTGAACTTGAATAATTATCACCGTTGTCTTGTTCGTATCCCAACCCAAACCTGTCTGAAATTGATCTTTGATTGTTGATGATTTCATCCAATACTTTAGAGCTTTTTCCATTTTGAATTCGTATGTTGCATTTCCTCTACTTCCTTCTTCATCTTATTTGTTTTGTGCACAGTTTATTCTTTCTCTGTTTGCATTTCTTGACATTCCTCCTGTAATGTTTCCTTTTCTTCGTAAATTTTATACCATTTTGCTAAGACAACTTCATGTTGCCCTTGAATTTCCTGCACAGTAGATATATGCAATGCATGCAACTCGTCCATGGGTAAACGTGACAAGATCATCTCTACTAGACTTATTGTAAATGTTGATTCATGCATCTCTTGTGTGGGAAATACTAGTGTTGCTGCCAAAATATTGAAACCTTATTGTGGCTCTGTTGTGTCCTTCATATGTGTAGCTGAGAGTGACTGCACATTGTGCATGTGTGTTTCTAGGTGTGTCTAGGTGTTATTTTGTCCCTCTTCTTTCTTAGTCTTCATTAACAGCTCCTTTATTGTCGCAAACTCTTTTTCAACTTTTATGAATATTTCCTCTTGTTTTGTCGTAAGATCTTTCATTTCCTCCTTCGTGGCCACCTTATCCATAATTTCCTTAGTGGCATTCTTGACCTCCTAGCCAATTTTATCTACAGCGTCTTCTGTCAAGATCCGAATGCAACTGGTTTTGGATGATTTCCTCTTCTTTCTTGATGATTCTTCCACTTGTTCCTTTCCTGTCCATTTCTTATTCTGTTCAGTTTTCTCTGTAGTTTCGGGGAAATTTTCTACACTTCCTTTTCGTATGTATTTATTTTGTGGTGGAGTGTTATGTTGTTCATGATTCTTTTGTTGTTTGGAGCATATAGAGTTGGCTGAGATTCTTCGTCAATATTCTTTTCTTGTTTTTCCTTCCAAATTTAATTGGATTTCTTTGAGCTCTCACAGTCTTGAGCTTTATGGCCAAAGATGTTGCATTTATAACATACCACATTTTTACAAAACTTTGCAATGTGCCCAGAATTTTTGCACTTCCAAGATTCAACAATTCTATCAAATATTTTGGCTTTGTTGTACATAAAGTTACTCTTGGCATATACTTCACAATCCACTGCTCTATGCCCAAAGTTTTTACAAGAGAAACAACAACCAAGAAAATGATGTTTGTACCTGAGTGCATGTTGTCTCATTGGTGGTACAACCCTCTTGTATTCGATTCTGCCAGACCTTGGTTGATTATCCTTTCCTCCCATGCTAGTGTCTTCTTTGTGATTTGTGTTGACTTTAACCTTCTCCTCAAATGATTTGGAGCTTTCTTCAAGAGTATTCTGATTTTTTTTAAACCCAAGACCAGTCTTGTCATGTGGTGATCTTTGATAAGTTATAAGGATTTGATCTAAGATCATGGCACTCTTCTCAAACCTTGAATTTGTCTCCAACTGGGAAAATCTCTTATCCAAATCTTCTTTTAGTGAAAGGATCTCAAGCTTTTTCTTTTTACAGATTTCATTCTTCTCATGAAGTTGGTTTGTAAAGTATTCTTTAGTCCTCTTGGCCTCATCTACTTGGATTTTCAAACCATTAATTTTTCTTTCAACGTCAAGTAATTGATCCTTTTGTTCATCTACGATCTTCTTGACTTTTTCAAGGTTATGTGTCATTTGTTTGTTAAAGCTTTGAACTTCCTCTTGAGATTTTTGCAGCTCTACTTTCATATATAGATTTTATTTTCTTTGAGTAGCAATATCAGTTTCTTGTCCTTGGCATACTATCTCCTTCTCACTTAGATGGTTTACTAAGGATTCTTGAGTAACTTTTTCCTCCTCTATTTGAGCTTCTAAACTCATAGTTACTTGATCCTTTTCTTCATGTTGCAGCAAATTTTCCTTTAATACTTCATTTTATTTTCTTATTTTTGTTAACTCATTCAGAGCACTAATTAGTTCACCATTCCAGTCAACTTCTATAGTTTCCTTATCTTAAGACTTAAAGGTTTCTTCTCCACTTTCAAACTCTTTCTAACTATCACTCATATCAAGCAGACTATAAGATCCATTTTCAATAGAAGATTTGGAAGAAAAGAAGTGAATTATATTATGAAAATACTTACAAAGTGCTCATGTAGTATGATTTGATTGATTTTTATGTGACTCATTTGAAGCTACTTCCTTTTCTAATGGTTCTTCCTTAATGGAGGGGTTGCTCTCATTCTTTTCTTCTGATTCTTTACTTGCTATGATCACTTCCTCATTCATGTAGAAACTCTTTAGCTTGTCCCAAAGCTCTTTGGTTGAGATACATTTTCCAACTTTGAATTTCACATAATCAACTAATCCTTCCATGATTGCATCCATTGCTAGATTGTTTTTCATTTTCAATTTCTTCTTGGTTATAGACTTTGGTGGCTTTTTTGGAGGGGTGTAACCTGTAACGACTTACTTCCAAATGTCAAGTCCAAGTGATTTCAAATAGGCTTCCATTATTATACTCCAAAGTAGATAGTTTGTTCCAATAAACAAAGGGGATCTGTCCGTGCTAAAACCAAATTCCTCACAAGCCATATCTGCGCAATGATTTTCCTTATAGTGCTTAGATTGTATCTAAAGGACCTACTCTGCTACCAATTGTTGAAAATACTGAGAGGGGGGGTGAATCACTATTTCATACCTTTTATTCTTTCCAACATTTGTTATACCTTGTAATCATTCAAAGACACATATACCATGTATCAAAACCAATTTTCAATACAAATAACACTATGCGCAAAGAATATGTAGAGAAATATTATATATATATATATATATATATATATAAAGAATCTTATATTAAAAATAATGCTAGGAAACACCAATCTCCAATACAAGTGTGAGCACCCACTCACTGATTTTGCTGACACCAATCAAACGGGAAGACCAATCCCTTGCAAGCATCAACTTGTTGTTTTATAGGAACCAACTCGTAGTCAGCAAGCACCAACTTGCATGGTCTGTAACCCACCTAAGTTCCTAGGCACCAACCTGTGGAAGACACCAATATTCTATATGTGCCCCGTCCTACCACCCAGATATAGATTTGTCGTTGGATTCCTCGATCACAATTCACTCTACACTTTCTGATATGTTTCCTTTATTTTGTGCAAATTTTCAGGCATACTATATTTCACATTTCCAACTCTTTTTGCGCAACCATTCCTTGTATCCTTATGTTCAGATACTCCTTGTATAAATTATCCTTGTGCTCTTAAAAAATGCTCCTTATATTTCTGCACAAATTCTCCTTGTATTTCTCCTTGTGTTGTAATCTCGCACACTTCCTCAAGTCATACAGTCATTGATTCCCTTGAGCATTTCATCTGTTCCCTGAAGCTTGTAATTTCAAAATACTACATCTTTGTGCCCAAGCTTATCAAAACACTTCAATATTTTGCTTATTTATATTATTCGTTTATCCATAAGCAAAGGCTTTTCTATGTCGGTTGCATCCCTTCTACCTTTCTTCATGAATAATTTTACCCACACATTTGCCGTACCTCATTACTTATTCCTTTGTCGGCTTGTAGGTTGTGAACTTTAATATTTTTAGCTTGATTAGCATGCAAACAATTGCGTGGTATATTGCACAACATACTTGTGTTGGGACCTATGCAGATAACTCTAGTGGGAATTTGCGCAGACTTCTTGTGCACGTTTGGTGGGGCTTGCTGAGACTTGTGCACATATTGGTGGGGCTTGCTGAGATTTGTGCACATATTTTCTATATACTTCTTCAAATTGGCGTAAGACTTCAATGCCATCACCAAGTTCAACAATCTCTTTTACATCAATGGCAATACCAAGATCAACAGAAGTAATTTCACCTTTTGAATCTCTAGAGAGTTGTGCTATTGGGGGGGTATTGGAACAACAAACCTTGTTATTTCATCTCACCTTTGGATCTTCTGGAGACAAACAATCAACAATTGATATTTGACTAGAAGAGTTGAATTAGTGGTCAACTAATGGGAGAACTAGGCTCTCGATTGTTTGGAATGATTGAATGACAGAGGAGTTGACTAGCCAACTGACTAGTCAGATAGTTAGAACAAAATAATTGACTATGGCAAAAACAAGGCAAAATTTGAGGAGACTTTTATGTTTTATGACCAAGAATAGCATAAACAAGGCAAAAAATAATTGACTATGGCAGAAACAAGGCAAAAATTGAGGAGCTTTTTATGTGTTGTGATCAAGAACGTGGAAACACTCTTCCTCACTTCAATGGAATTTGTTACATCTTGGTGCTATAAAAAGATGACCATATGGGTTGAGTGATATGGTGAACTGTGGATAATCAAGAATATATTTTGATGTATTATTTATTTTGATATGTTATTCTTAAGTAAAAAAATGGTGTCTATCAACACCACCTCTTCTTGGAGTAATTAGCTCTCTAATATTTCTAAGTTCTTGGTTTCTCTAACGATATGTTTGTTAATTTATTTTAAATGGATGTTATGTTTAGAATATTTATCTTTTCAATTTAATGTATTAAGCACTTTGGTATATATATCATTATAACATTATTTATTATATTTTTCTGGTCACAATCTTTATATATAAAAAAACAAGAGCAAATGGTTAAATTGTTGAATAAAAATATTTGGGATGATGTTTGAAGCTACTATCTAGAATCAAGCTCAAACATTTTTTTGTTGCATTCAAAAAGGTATGTTGATTTTTTATATTTATTTCTTCATTTGTGAGTTATTTTTTGTTTTAAAAATCATATTCAAAAAACTAAGTTAGAAAGACAAAGAAGACAAGGTCTTGAAAATGTTCAACTTAATGATACATTGAATCGTTGCATTTAGACTAGGCTCTGCATTGAGTGATATCAAATAATAATAGGTGAATGTGAAAACATAGTGAATCATATTCTTAAAAGGGAGTACTCCCTAGTTATTGCAAATACCTTTCATGGTTAATATCCAATCATTGGTTATGATTTGAGACTTCTACTTATCAAGCATTCAATAAAGTGGTTATAGGATTACTAAATGTCATAATGACATCACTTTGGAGATTTGTAGGTTTTCAGTCAAAGCTACTAGTAACATTAGTTCTACAAACTTATAAGGGTAAAACAAATTCAAGGAAACAACTTTATTGTAAAAGATATAAATTGACACATATAATATCCATAGCTCTAATACTAATCCATTTATGAAGTCAAACATTATCAATTATTGACTTATACTGATGCAGTTAAAAAAAATAACATATTGGGAAAATATTTGGAATACAGAGATTATAAACGTTTATCTTAAGCCACATATATTGATTAATTATTTTATGATATATTTTCTAGTGAAGAAAATTGGGTTTTGGATTTGTTCTCTGTTTAGATGAAATTTATGATATAAAAAATATGAAAGTGTACTTCAATGTGTTATCATTATTAATTTATATTTTTGTATGATATGCAATTCATTTATTTGGTTATTAGATACAACATTAGCATGTTGCTCATAGAAATGAAGAAATTGAATATCAACTGAAATGATGCATTGCAATGTGATTTCATTAAGTAGAGAATTAATGTTAATAAAGCTATTTCGAATGAAATGTAAGAAGTGGGTTGCAAACATGATATTTTAGTGCAAAACATGTGGAAAAAAATGTCAAAGCAGCCTTAACCACCATTGTAAAGGAAGTTTAGAAAGAGTCACTTTGGATAACTTGCAAACATAGTGTATCCAAAAAAAGTACGAATTATGACCAAGAAGAAAGTCGAGCTCCTAAAATTGAAGATGTATTTGTGAAAATGATGAACTTTACATATTATATATAATTAGTTTTGAGATGTACTTGAAGAAATGATTTAATTTGACATATTAATTATGAGTTATATTTGTTATTATTTCAATCTTGAGATTTTAAATTAATAATAATAATTTATTTGGTTATTAGGTACAATGTTAAACGTTGTCATATAAATGAAGAAATTGAATATCCATTCAAAGTTATGCACTACAATGTGATTTCATTAAGCATAGAATTAATGTTATTAAAGATCTTTAGAATGAAATGCAAGAAGTGGGTTTGTAGACATGACATTTTAGTGCAATACACATGGAAAAAAATATCAAATGAGCTTTAACCGCCATTGTAAGGGAAGTTAGAAGAAATTATTTTGGACAACTTTCAAACATAGAAGATCCAAAGGAAGTGCAAAACTATGACCAAGAAGAAATTTAGGCTCCTGAAATTAAAGACGTAATAGTGAAAATTATGAATTTGACATAATGGATATTATTGATTAGGTTTGAGATGTCCTTGAATAAATTATTTAATTTGACATTGTATTGATGAGTTTTTTTTCCTTGTGGTTCACAGCACCGGAGATTGGTGCTCGCTACATCCAAAGGTCCCTCCCTGAAATCTGCAAGGGAACATGGGGTGGTTGAGAATTTTGGAACATTGGAGGCTCAACAACAAGAGCATCTAATAGACCCATTTAAAGGCTCAACGTGTCACTTATAAGAAATTGAACCTAGGTGGGGAGGATTTCAATCATTCCTCCCAACCACCCAAGTTACATCCAATGAACATAGTATTGATGAGTTATATTTGTAATGATTTAGGTATTGATATTTTTTATTAATAATAAATATATGTATATTGTTGTTTCCATATTAATTTGTTTAATATGTTCTTTACCATATTATTTGGTTTATTTTTTAGCTTTAATTTTTATTTGAATGGTTAGTTAAAAGAAAATAGCATTAAACTATAAGAAAATCCCTTTAAGGCAATGTTATTGTTATGAACATCCAATCCGATATTTCCCAACAAAGTATTGCGAAACCAAAGATGAAGAACACATAGACCCAAAGGGATTTTCCTTAGCAAACGTGGACCCTAAACAACTGAAGGGAAAATGGGATGAGAAACTTATTATTGGATAAAAGGGAGGACGTGGCAACAAATGTGAGGCCTTGAACTCTTAAACGCATGAACACCACTTTTCCAAACAATACTCCCAATAATGTAACCAACCATAAAACTTAACAAAACCTAGAGACAACCCCTAGCGTGGCCAAGGATCCCCATTGACAACCACCAAAAAAGGAAAGACTTTGATGACAAAATATACCCTACCAATGAATATGATAGACTATGAGAAATTAAAAAGGGATAAAAGAAAGACAAAAAAAAAGTAACAAAAAGTCAAGATAATAAAAAGAAAGAGAACTCCTTGGGTACAATGATAATGCATATTAGTGTGCAAAGGTTTAGATTATCAAAAAAATTGATAAGGATTTTACTATAGAAGAAAAATACCCAATAGAGATAGAGATCCCAAACAATATGATACCACTCACTTGGTTGGCAATATGATCACACTTTGAAGATTTCTTATACACATTCTCTAAGTCGTGCCCTTATTTGGTACTAAAATGCAAAGGGAACCACATGGTGAGGTAATTGGTCTTATGAATCCTTGCTCCAGCAACTCCTACAACTACTTCTGAACTTCATTAGACTCTAATATGTATTGTATGTACAATCCTATGTTTGGTATAGGAGAGTCTAGAAGTAACTCTATCTCATGCTCCACTTCCCTCTTGGGTTTCTTTCCTTTTGAATCCTATAACACAACTTGTATGCATCTCAAACCTCTTTCAACTGGCACTTCTGTTCTTTCGTACATTCTTCCAAGTATTATTTAACACCTACAGAATCAATGTCTTTCTGGTTCTATCTCAAGAAAAAAGTGCATACTCCTTGCTTGAGCTAATTAATCTCTTCACTTAGTGTGCACTCACGAGAGATATCTTTAATTCCCATTATGTGCTTCGATGATAAAATAAACTATATAGATGATAATGATAAGTTGAAAAACTATTAATAGAACCAAGAAAACAAAGAGATGAGAGTTTCTCAACCTCCTTGGGAATTCAAACCGAACCTGATCTAGAACCAGAGTCCCTAACACAATGAGAAAATAAAGCAAGATGAGGTGGATATCACAACATAAACATACCCATAAAATATGTCAATTCTAATTCTTGGTGACTGTAGGGATGGCAAATAATTTATATCAATACTTAGAAAAACTCAATGATAATAATAAAAACCATGACATTATCATGGAAGAATAAAGAGCTTAATGCCCAAAATAAAAGGAGTATAATTAAAAAGAAAACAAGCCTAGAAAAACTTGATTTAATCCTCCTATAGGAAACAAAACTCATGAAGAAATCTATGGAAGGGTTTTTCTAGAATATGTGGAGGGGTTGTCAGTGCACCACAATTAACTCAACATGGCATCTAAGTGGATTAGCAATACTTTTCACCATAAAATAGTATTGACAAGAAACCATACTAGAGGGAAACTTTGGACTTCAACATTTTTTTATGTATATAACTACATATCAGATGAAAGATAATGAATACACATGATCCCAACACTAATCAAGTTGACTTGGAATGTTGGAAATCATTGAAAATGTATCACCGATATTGTCTAGACAAATCATGGATAATAGGAGGGGATTTCAACACTATGTTGAACTTGTGTGGAAAAAAAAGAAAAAGAAAAATCGACATGGTTGTTCATGCATGAGATGATGGAAAACACATAATTAGTACACCCCATATCAATTTTTTACATCATGGAAATAACATGGGAGGAGTATATCACTCAAGTGTGGAAATACTAGACTTATTTCTTGTTTAGTGATGCATTATTTCTATATGCTATATGAATTGAATCATTCACCTTCAATGGAACATTATCACCTAATTAGACAATTCTACTCCATAACTAACAAAATATGATTCTTCTAAAGACAATTTTCTACTTTGAGATGATGAGGACTAAACTCTCATACACCTAAAATGTAACATGTGATATTGGTGGCACTCATATGGGACCCTAAGGGATATGACGATGCATATACTAGAACAAAAAATAGACACTAAAAATGGACCCAAATGATTGGAATGAACATATGTTTGTTGATATATTTCATGAGGAAATGAACAAAGTTCCAAAGGAGATTCTCTAGTAAGGTCGACTATAGAAGATCTCAATATGTAAGAATATTTTTGTATTATCAAATAGAAGATGAACACATGAAGAAATGTTTTGGAAACAAAAACCAAGAGTGATATGGTGAAGGAAGAGGATAAAAATACTAAATGCTTCCATCAAACTACAATGAAAAACTGAATTTGTAATATAATACACCACATGCAAAATCATCAGCAGGATGTAGTAGACACAATATATAAAATTGAGGATGAACTATTCAACAATTACAATTAACTTATGACAGAACCACCGATTGATAGATCTGGAGATATCAAACAAGTATAATCATGCATTCCCCTTTAGTGACATAGGCCTAAAATAGGAGCATATGTTAAAATTAACCAAGGATGAAGTATTCAAAGTAATTTCATAGTTAACAAAGGAGAAGGTTCCTACCAAATTGATTTCTAACATATTTATCCATGAGATCATGGTAAATAGTTAGAGAGGACACTTGGTATGTAGTGGAAATATTGAGTACAAATAATAATTTCCTTACATTATTGAACACTGTCTTTATTCTTCTTATTTGTCCTTGAAAATAAAATTTCCTTACAATTAACTCATGACATAACCACCAATTGACATGTTTGAAGCAATCAAACAAGTATAACCATGCATTCCCCCATTAGTGACAAAGGCCTAAAATAGGAGCACATGTTAAAAATTAACCGAGGATGAAGTATTCAAAGTATCATCATAGTTAACAAAGGAGAAGGTACCAAGGTCATATTGATTTCTAGAAGATTTCTTCATGATATCCTGGTACATAGCTAGAGATGACACTTGGTATTTAATGGAAGAATTGAGTACAAATAAGAACCTCCTTGCATCATTGAACAATACCTTTATTACTCTCATACCCAAGGAGAAATAAGTGACCGCACCTATAATTTCATCGCCATATCATTATGCAACACAATATACAAAATAATCTCCAAGGTGATCTTTAACATGTTAAGATATCCTCCAATGATAATATTCAAAGTATAGAGAGAATTTGTTAAAAACATTTTTAAATGGGATCATCATAACATAGAAATCAACCCACTCCATGCAAGAGTATGGACATAAAGAGAATGTTGATAAATTTAAATGTACCTAAATCATATGGCATTCTACAATTGAGCTTTATAGGCAAATTCCAAAAGGATTTGGATTTGATTGGACATGGATCTAGTGGGCTCCAAATCTATATATCATTGGTGTTTTCATCAATACCATTGATTGGTAATCCAAACAACTTTCCAACCCATGGGAATTTGATACGGTCCCCTTTGTCATTGTATATATTCATTATCGTGGGATAAGGCTCAAAGAGAATTCTAAGTACTCTAAAACAAGAAAAACATTGAAGGTAATAAATTGTCACATAATGTAGAGTTAATGTCCCATGTACAATTGTGGATGGTGTAATGTTGATGGGAGACACCATTGTAAGGGAAGAGAATTCAATGAAGAAATCTCTAATAAATTTCCGCATAGCCTTAGGAACCCATATCAATGAGGACGAACTGAAGTTTTTTATTTCAACATCTAAATTCTAGTATGTGTGCATATTAGTAGGTGAATAATTTATAGAAGCTTTTGCTTAAATCATGCACTCCCCTTCCCTTCTAAGTAAGTATTCTGGAATCACATCAATAGCTAATAGTCCAAGAGAAATAAGTCTCTTTTTAATTTGAAGCCAAAATTACATGGATTGATATTATGATGTATTTCCCTAACTAAGAGAATAACATTATTAAACTTATTCCTACAAACACTTCCATTCTCATAGTGCTCATGAAGATAATTAAATATATAATAATTTTTTTTTTATAAAGATAGACCACTAATGAATAAGAAATAATCACTTATATTCTAGAAAGTAACATGTAACCATAAGGAGATTGAAGGCTCAAGCCTTTGAAAATGTGACATTTTAACATAACAATATAAAAAAAAAAAACTAATATGGAGCTAATATAAAGAATTTTTGACATTTTAGGCACAAATATGGAAAGTTAAGTATGTTGAAAATATCTTTCATATATTGTGGCAAGATATCCCTATAACAACATTCACAATTAGATCCAAAATTTGGAACGAGATGAACAAAGGAAAAATATCATTATAAAAAAAATCAAGAAATTTAGGATGAAATCAATGCATTTTTGTGAAGATTCATGGATCAAATTTTCCACTTAGTAAATCATCAATATTTGTATGGATCGAGGATCGGTCATATGTTTAAAATAAGACACGTGTACCAATTCTGGGAATTCCAAGGCCAACCAACCCTAAATTCCAACCTAGTGTGTTCAGAAAATGGAAATATCTAGATGTACAAGACATATTTTGGCGAGGGCCGACAAGGAATTATTTTGGGAAGAATTAAAAAATATATAACTAATTACAAATAAGGCTTATACTTACTAAGATGGATCATGGGAATATTTAGTTAAGCACGCTTATAACCCTTCAATAGATCTTTGATAATGATATGATCAAGACCCCATATGGAACCAGACCAATGGCCTAAGATACTTACTTTTCTATGACAATTGGCATGGAACCAGACCAATGGCCTAAGATACTTACTTTTCTATGACAATTGGCATGGAAAAGAAATCATGCACGAGATAACATCTGTAAGATCCCCCCATCAAAATTTGCGTTGTTCCAACAAATTGAAATATCTTGACCACTTGTTCATACAATTCCCCCACACTTCCCCTATGCTTAGTGACTATGGGAATGGATTTATAAAGGAATAAAAAACACCACCCCTATCATAGATGACATAGCAATTTTTTTTTTTTTTTTTTAATGTTGGTATCAACTTTTATTACCTAATAGCATAGGGAATCTAGACCAATGCTTAATGAAGGACTACTTCACCTAAAACACATGTCTATATTAAACCAACAAATGGTTCTAGTGATATTTTTCAATCTACATGATGCACTACATGAATAGTACTAAAGAAGTTAATTATGTTTGGAACTACAAGACAATGATAACATAATTACATATGAATGAAGAGTACCAAACCAACAAAATTTTACCATCAAGAGAATAATTATATTTTACTTTTAATAACTATTATTTTATTAATCCTTGAATGTGGGTGAGGACAGGTGAAGGAGGGGCTTCACGGTGGAGACAGGTGGAAGACCCAACCTGACTTGTGGTTTATGCTCGCATTGATAACAACATGTGATAATTTAAGAGATGGCGGAGGAGAGTTTAAGGGGGAGATCCTCGCAAGAGGTTGTCATACGCGAGGAGGAAGATTACAGGAGGGTGAGTGGGTTGGCAGTACGATCCGTGGGTGGGAAAGGACATAGACCATGATGGAATTTGGTGGGAGGGGTGTTAATTTTCCGAGCGTCAGGAGGATGGGCATTTTCGTTTTCATGGAAATTCCCTGTTGCGGCTTGCTCGTCCCCTTTGGCCCCTGCTGCTGTGTTTGTGGTTGACGTGGGGTGGTGTATTCTGGCATTGTGAAGGGTGGTGGATCAGGTTCCTACAGAGTTGTTGGTGGCTTGGACAAGTCGGGTGTGGTGGCCAATAGAGATATGGAACCTGAGGGGAATTCAAGAGATTTTGATGAGGGGGGGGATGTAGGGTGAGTCGAGAGCAATTGCATGTTGCTCAAGTAGCATGGAAATACTACTCATTCATCCCCACATTGATTCGGGTGGACATGGAAATGTTGGAACAGGGTGTTTGGAGGGAGGTGGAGGAAACTGCTCCTTCTGTGGAGGAAGCAACGATGGAGTCCTGGATCCAGGACCCTGGTTCCTCGCACATCCGTTAGGGTCTATTTGAAAGAATTGTCACCTTGTATTGGGTGGTAAAAGGCCTCCTTAGCAGGGTTTTGATAGAGTGTGAGGAGAAGCAAAGGGCTGATGACATCCTAGTGGTATTATGGAAGGAGCTCTACACAAATGTGATGTTGTTGCACATGAAGATTGTTGTCGTGGGAAAGGAATTGGGGATTCCCTTCCTTCCAGAGATGGGGATAGTGGCACCGTCAGTGGGCGCGACGCAGGCAACGAGTTTGTCCCAAGCTGGCGTTTTGGGTGCCGAGGGTTCGACTCTTTCTGCGACGGGTCACCAGGTGCCTTAAGGGTTGTGTTTGGGCCTCTCTGTTGGTTTTTTTACTTTGTTGTTCATTTTTTGGATGTTTGTTCTATGTTTTTCCTACAAAGGTTGTTTTGAACTCAGGCTGGTTGATGGTTATCGTGAGTTTTGGTTAGGGTCTCTATATTTTGATATTGGGCTGGGAAGTGATGAACAATTTCTAGATTGTAAGCCATGTTTTCTCCTCCAAGAGAGGGATCGTAGAAATGTTTATTTTCCATTAATTATGACTATGTAGAAGGGTGGACCATACTACCATGAAAAACTCTCAAACTGATGGATATTATACTTTTTACTGTATAAATTATTAATATATAAATTGTTAATATAATAAATCTTACTTTAAAAACTATTATTTTCTTAACCTTTTAAATTAATATAAATGTAAATAAAATACCATATAATCAACATAACAATAAAGAAAATTAATAAGTTTGATTTCTACATCAAACATATGATACCCAAATATAGTTAAATTAGCAATGAATACATTTTTGTTCACTTAGAATCCACAAATAAAAACACCGTATAATCAATATCATAATAGTGAATATTAACAAGTTTGATTTCTATGTCAAACATATATGTTACTTGCATTAGCTAGATTAACAATGAATGTGTTTTTACCACTTGGAATCCACAAACAAAAAATACCATATATTCAAACATATATGTTACCCAACTATGCATTAGCTAGATTGACAATGTGCGCATTTTTGTCCATTTGAAGTACACAAACAAAATTAAAAGTTTGATCATGGTTAATTTTATGTGGATAATAATATAAAGGCATCATTATTATTTGTAAAAAATTATTTGTGTTATAAATTAAGGTTATGTATATGTTTGGTGGGTTAGTTCAAGTGGTTGAACACTGTAAGTTGTAAGTAAAAGGTCTCGAGGTCAAATCCCCGAATGACTATACATTAATATATAAAAATCTTACTTGATGCCTCCACGTCCCCACAACTTCTTACAAGAGAAAAAAAATTAAAATCATATATATTAAGTGAACAAAATAATAACCAATCACATAATATAAAGTTATTTAATGGTTAATACTTAAAATAATTAAGTAATGCAACTACCTAAATTATTAATAAAAAATGTGATGTAAGATGTATCAAAAGTTTCAATATAATAAACATATTATTCTTATTTCCCTTTAGTTATAATTATAATTATTTAAGTAAATATTAATAATAATATTAAAATGGAAATTAAAGGAATTTAGATATTTATTTTTAAGAACGTTATTATAAAAATAAATAGTATAGTATAAAAGTTTTATAATTTCAAATAGAAAAAAAAATAATTTTTTTGGAACAATTTTGAAAAAATACGATATAATTTTTTTAAAATCTTAGGTACAATTCTCAAATTCTGAAATTTTGGGTGTCTTGGAGGTTTTTGATGGCGTTGAATCCATTTCTACCATTAAAATCGCCATTAAAGCACAGATAAATTCAAATTTTATAAAATAAAAAAAAATCAGATTCCAGTAAAAAGTCCATTTCCAAACCAAATCATCAAATTTTTAAACAACTTCAAAATAAACTAAATATAAATCTTACTCAAATTTTATTATGCTTACAAAAAAAATATTTATAATCAATGATCTACCTCATAAATGCCAAATCATGTGATAATCCTCAAGTTAATAAACACAAGCATAATCATGTTTCAGCTCTTTGGTTTCGACAAATGGGTCACAAAGGAACAAGCAACTAAGCTATTTACGTCAAAGAAGAGGGCCATTTTAAGCCAGACCAAGGGGCATTTTATAAAAGCTTTAGAGATTGATAAAATATTCGTATAATTGTTGGTGTACTGTAAAAAGTTGCTCATGATTTCAAAGTGTAAACTTCGAAAACTTTCCACTAAAGTCAAAATTGTAATCGCAAAGCACATAATTTATTTTGCTAAATGAAAAACATGTCTCTCCTTGAGTAGCATGAGTTACACACTATGGGGGATAAGGATAAGAGTGCTCCATGTAATCCCCATTTGCCAACTTGGTCCAATTTATTTTATTAAAGGAAAAGCATGTCTCGCCTTGAGTAGCAAGAGTTACACACTCATTTGTGGAGGATAAGGATAAGAATGCCCCATGTAATCCCCATTTGCCAACTTGGTCCAATTTATTTTATTAAAAGAAAAGCATGTCTCTCCTTGAGTAGCAAGAGTTACACACTATCACTTGTGGAGGATAAGGATAAGAGTGCCCCATGTAATCCGCATTTGCCAACTTGTTACCTAATAATAGTATATTATACCTTGTGTTCCCACATGATGATTCACTTAAAAGTGATGCATGTTCCCCTTTGTCCCCCACCCTTAAAGTCAGGTAATGTATTGGTAGTTTCCAACCACCTTGAGAGTGTGTATATATGCATTATTTGGGCTATAAAGAATATATTATTTGAAAATCATTCTTTTTCAAATGAAATGGATTCTAGTACAACCATTTAAGACAAAATTGAAAAGATGAACTTGGTGGAATGAAAGTTGGGTTAAGTTGAAAAGTGGGGTTGGCAATGTGGGTAAGGCAGGTTGAACCAAGGGCATGCCAAGGGGAAGGGATATCGATTATGGATGAATAGATGGGGTCGATGAACTTGCAGAGAGGGAGTGAGAGAGAGAGAGAGTGAGTGGGAGAAAATTTTGTGGCAATGTCATTGATTTAGATTTTCTAAAAAAATGTGTTTGATAGATTAATGTAAGCAATAATTAGACAAATTTAGTGGGCAAGATAGAGAAGAATGGGATCGATTTCATATACTAGGGAAAAGACAAGGTAAATTTGAGTAGACCAATTCAATGGATTAAGGCAAAGAATGAGTTGGGCTTTATTTATTAAGCTAATAGATGAATTGGATTGATTGGTTGATTTATAGATGAGTCAAGCTTGTCCATTGCATTTAATCGATGAAAGTTACCAAGAGCGATACTAACTCAATGGGCCAATGCACAGGACAAGGAAAGCTTGATGAGGTAAACTGTGAATTGGGCTTGATTCACCAAGGCAACACATAAGTTTGCCTTGATTCGTTGAGGCGGCAGAAGAGATGGAGTTCATTGACCAAGGCAACATACAAATTGGGTTTGATTGATCTAGGTAATAAATGAGTCAAGGTTGGTCGACCAATATTATCATGCTTAAATGGCCATGGTAGTGGATGAGTTAAGGATTTATTGGTCAAGGATAGATTGAGTCAAGTTTGATAAATTGAGACAATAGACAGGTCAACCTTACTCTACCAAGATTATAATTAGGCTTCTTAGCAAAGGAATTGTACGACTCAAGCTCAACTCAATCAATAACTTGGTGACTAAGATTAGAAAATATTTATTATCCATGATGACAAATGAGTCAAGCTTGACTGGTGACGATAAGGAATGAGTTGAGGTTGATCATTTATGACAATAGACGAGTTAGGGGTGCTTGATTAAGATTATCATGCTTCTAATTAGCAAAGGAGGCTTGTGCAATTGAGAAAATTAGAGCTTGATCAACAACCCCAGTGGATGAATTGTACATCCTAAGATCAGGTCAATTAACAACTTATTTGACTAAGATTATTGTGCTCAATTGGCCATTTTAGTAGATGAATCAATATTGATTGATTAAGGTAGTGAATGTCTCGAGCTTAATTGATTAGAACAACAGATAAGTGATGATCACTTAATCAAAATTATTAGGCTTGGTAGTAAAAAAGTTTTGCAATTGGCCAATGTAGAGTTCATTCGACAACTCTAATTGATGAATCATATTAATTAGGGTCGACTTAATTAATGGCTATAATAGAAAACTCATGCTCATCTTGATCCAATTGTAAGATGCAAATCAAAATCTAACTCAAATAATTTAGACTCATTAAGTTATGGGTGTGGAAGCACTAACATAATGAAACAACTATACACAAAACAAACAATGCGTGTATTAATGCACATGAGCGTTGTACATTACTTTATTAGAAAGAGTGTGTGATAGAAAACATAATGACTATATATTCGCTAGTTGCTCTAAACCATAGTAGCATAATTCAATGGAATCAATCCTACCCATTCGAAAGTTCTCATTAGAATCAGAATCAACTAATGAATTTGGATTTAATTTGGTTAACAATACAAAATCTAAATTTTATAGAATTTCATCTTGCAATTCATTCTAGTATTCAATTTTCATAAAACCTCTAGTGCCTCAAAAAAACATATTTCCCGCCAAACACTTTCATCTCTCACTATTTATAGTGGTTAGGCCCACAAATCAAAACACACTTGAAGAATTTGATTTCCCTTATTTGTGCACTACATGTGAGAAATCACTAAGGTGTAGGGAGAAAATTCCTTTGCCAATCTTTGCCTCTACTAGATATTTGAAGAAAGAAGGCTTAAAAAAGGCAAGGCCTGCAACTTTCAAGTTCGTGGCTTACATTTTTTTAAAAAATGTTATTATTAATGTCACATCCTTTTAGAATCTACTATGATTCTATTTGAATTATGTTACCATTGTGGTCATAGTGGTTCTATTTGTTCCTATTCCTTTTCTTAGTCGAAAAAACCATAACTTGATGTTTAGGATTGAATCAAAGTTATAATGGCAAATGCATGTAAAGGTCTTCGATCAAGCTGAAGACTGAAATCTCTAAGAGATCCAACTCTAATGTGGGACAAGAAACAAATAGCTTTGCCAAGACTACACAACAAGAGACATGCTACCTCTTAGTGCAAAACAACAAAACTTCTTAACTTACACTATCATAAACAGTCTACTTTTTTAACTGTGGACCAAAGATAGTGAACATTTAAAACTGTAAGCAAGATCCAACTAATAAACTTTCACGGATACTTCAACTACTTTGATAAAAATCCTCAAATTCTTCAAAGTAGAGGATGTCTTCAGATGCACCAACAACTCTTTTTGATAAAAGATCAGCTAGCTTGTTGAAGTTCTTGTAAATATGTAAAAATGATAATTGAGTAAAATTGAGTAAAAACATGCTTAAGAAATTCCTATTAACAATTGCATTTTTCATGTCTTTTTATTTGTACTTTTTACTATAGCTGTCTTTTGCATTTTTATTTGTCACTATATTAAGTGCAATCTTTTTGTATTTCCTCCATGACTTACTAAATTATTTATGATTGTTATACTTGCCTAATTATGTTCCCTTGTAATAAAGTGCAATGTATTATTGTCTTGATAATTGTTGAGTGTGACCCCACACTCAACCACATTGGAGATACTCTGTCAACCACATTAGTGGATGAGTAACCATAGGAATTAATAATTTCATCCAAAAAAATAGGGTAAATGTCTTATTTTTCAATCTTTTTGAATTTGTTATTACCAAATCCAATCAAACAACAATCTTTATCAAAGTTGCAATTTTAGATTGATGAAACTATTATATTTAATGGACAAATAGATTCAACGCCTTCAAATACCTTTAGATGATTCAATATTAACATATAATGTGTGCAGCATCCCTCACTTCAAAATAATTCTAATCTTATTTTAAACTAAAAGTGCCAATTTTCCTTAGGGCAAGTGCCACTTTGAGCCAAGATTGGTGGGGAGAGTTTCCTAGTTATGGTCCAACTTTTAATTTATTAAGCCAAGATTGGTGAGGGAAGTTTCCTCGTTATGGTCCAACTTTTAATTTATTGATACTAAAGTCTGTATCACAGTGCATTAGAACTTCCAAGAAAAAGGGAAAAGCTAGAAGAATGCACTCGGGCCCAAACCCTATAACTTGTGCAACAAGTGAGCCCCCCCCCAAGAGCAGGGCATGACATGCGCTTATTTTTATTCACACAATCCTGCTCAGAGAATTTGCAGAACATGCTGGACATCAAAATTCCTCGCAGGACAACCACATGCCGAGAAAAAAAGAAAAAAAAGATATTCATATCGATATGGCTGCGTGTGCAACACACACGAGGACTCTGCATGACCCATGCACGGATTGAAGCATAGCAGAGCCAGCCAGTGTCACATGGGAATGGACAAATACGGTTTGTTTAAACAAGTCCGGAATCATGTGCCACCATGTGCCTTCTCGTTACAGGCAGTACGAGGCATTTGTTTTATCAGAGGCCCACGAAGCAAAGCAGCCATAGCTCACACATATTCCCTAGAACTATCGACACAACCACCCAAATTACTGCACCACCCATTCATCAGACCGCTGGAGCTTTAAGGCCTTTCAGATCATCTGGTGACCTTGACCACCATCGTGGCCTTAGCTGGCCTCGCCAGGCTGAACGGCCCGGCGTTTTATGTACTTAAATCGGTCATGCACATGCAAACCTACTACACCCGGCCAGGCTTTTGCTGGGTTCAAGCCCTTATAAGAGTTGCTTCCCTGAGGGAACTGATTACATACTAAGGTTGACACTGAGGAAGTTCAATTCATTATCTTTGTTCAGATTGAGACTTGCGTCTCAAAGTCATTGGAAGGTAGGGTGGAGTGAAGGCATTGGCGGGTAGGGTGGATATGGAAGGTAGGGTGGAGTGAAAGCATTGGCAGGTAGGGTAGGTATTGGAAGGTGGGGTGGAGTGAAGTTGTGAGATTTATACCAGTAAAGTGAAGTTGTTTTGTTTGAAGAAGAAATCATGTCGTTCGCAAGCTTAGACACAAATTATCTTCTTGCTACTCCTATGAAGGTAGCTACCTCGACTAAAAGAGCTCAAGGTTCTAGTTCGATCCGTTTCCATCGAAGGAAGTCCTTGGCATGCAGAAAACCTAACCCTAAATCTGCTTTCTGGGTTGCTCCAAAACGTTCATGTTACAACGAAAAAAAATCTGTTGGCCAGAGGATGAGAATTTTGCAGAGGCTTATTCCTGGTGGCAGGAACATAGATGCTCCAGAAGTGCTCTTCCATCAAACTGCTGATTACATTCTCAAGCTCAGAAGCCAAGTTCAGTTCCTGGAATTACTGACGAATCTGTACTCACAGCCTGGGGATCATAGTCTCACAGTTGAGTCTTGTGGCTCTTCAGGTGTTGATAACCTTTGACTGAGATGATACAAGGTGCTTTTACAAACTAGCCCTTGATCAATGTAGCACCGAGAGGTTATTAAAACCTTGTGCAGACTGGGGAGCTGTATGAACTTTCTGTGTTTTATTGTTGTGCAGATTGCATCAAGAGTTTTGTGTTTTGAGGCTCGGAAGTTTTTGGGGAGCTGTTTGTTAGGTTTATTGATGGATGTATCATGTATGGATTAACATACAGAGATGGGAGAAAACTGAAAGTTATTGATTAGTTTCAGATTTGTTTTGGGCAGATGCTGTACTATTTTTTTTTTTTTTTCAGATTTCAAATTCTAGATAGCCTTGGAGGATTCCTTCTATTTTTTTTTTGGAACTCTTGGTTACCAAACATGATTTTTTGGTTGTCTTGGGCTAATTATGGAATGTTATCTTCGGCACTCATGGTTACAGTTTCAGATTCCTTCAAGTCCATGTATTCTTGTGATTTCCACTGCATTTTGAAATATGGTTTTCAATGTTTGTTTTTTTAATAAGTTTTCATTGCAATGAAGTGGGCACTTTTTTTAAACACATTTTAACATTTTCATCGTACTGAGCAGTGAAGTGGATTAATATGTTTGAACAGTTTTAATACGAGGAATTTAAAGAAAGGATGATTTGGATCATTTTTCCAATTCGTTTTCTGATATTTTTCCAGGAAATCAATAGTAATTATTGGAATTGCAGATGATTGAGATAATAAAAAGTATCAAAAATGCTGGATCTATTTTTATTTAAATAATGAAAAATCGAATATAACCGAAAATATCATATTGCCAAAATTAGATCAATAAAAACTTCTCTCATTAAAGATCAAAATCTTCTAATAATTAGATGACCCCCTTTCAATAAATATTCATTCTTCTCCTTGAACTGCGCATTGAATGTAGAAAAAAGCAGAACAATATAATGGGTACGTGCGATTAAAGATGTATAAAACAGGACTGAGTAGGAAGTACTGTCATGCACCAGAGGTTGGTCATACCCATGAATTATAACAAATGCAAATTGATGACAGAATTTTGACTTAATTTCATTTTATTATTATTATTTCATCTAGTATTCTGGTTGCTTTTTTATAAAAAGTAATTAAATTTTTTTATTTATTACTGTTTATTTTATAATATATGTATTACATGAAATGGATCTCTTATGATATATTTATGAGGTGTACAGATCCAAAATGTATAAATCCAGACTTTGAGTTTCCTAATTTTGTTTTAATTAAAAGTTCCATTCAGACAGCATCATGAAAGTTTTGTTGTTACAGTGGTTTATATTTTACAATCTGGGGTGGATAGGAAGGGACCTCTTTCTAAAATGTAGGATGATAAAGACAAATACTGTCAAGATTTCAGTTTACATGTGATAACTGGTAACTTCCTAAATTACAGAAAAATGAGACAAGTGTACTGTCAAGTTCTGAGTTTACATGTGATAATTGATGATGTAAATATGTCTATTAAAAAATATATTATTAAAATTAAAATATATATATAAATTAAATTTTATAATAAATACTGTATATATTTATTAATTTATAAGAGTGTTTTAGGTTTATTTAGTCTCTTTAAACTTCCAGTGTATTAACAAAGTTGCATGTTAGACATTTCATATGTATCATTGCTTGATCTCCAGCTTGTCCTCTGGACATTGTGCAATCATAATAGATAACCAACAAAATAATATAGAGATATTTGTTAGACTTTCTTTTTTTTCTTAAATTGTATTCTTTGTAAGGTTGAACTCACATTGCTATTTCTATTTCTTTATGCGGCTTGAGTCATTATATTCTTCACGGTGCTTTAAATTTTTTAATATATAATATATTATTTTTAAAATTATTTACATAATATTTTTAATCTATGATTTATATTATTTTGTGTTATAATTCACATTCTATACATTTGATTTGTTCATTATTTTATAATTAATTTTTTAATATATACAAATATATGATACATTTCCTATTAAAATATTAATAATCACATTTAAACTTTAAATTATTATAATACATTGTTTCATAGTTTACATCATTATTTACCAATGGTTTAATAATTTATTACATTTATGTACATGCATCGTCTAATTTTTTTGTGTACTTTATTTTTCATGTCAATGCCTAAACTACTTTTGCACTTTAAATGATTATAACATGATCAAAGTTTTGTAATTTTTGTAATTTTACCTTTCTCCTTATATATTGAAAAGCATGCCTATAATTATACATTCCATCTTATTATGGTCTAGTGGTATCAAAGGTTAGGTGTTCTTTTTACATAGTTTCACTATTAATGTATGAGTAGTTTTGATGTTTTATAGATGAATGAATAGGATGTATGTCTATTTGGACCCTACTCTAAGTATCACCATTTGTACGAGGATGAAATCACTCTTCCTACTCATCTTTTGACACACTTGACCAAAAATTGTGGTTAATGAAAACTTTGACATCGGGTAAATTCATGAATCTGCTTCACAGTTTTTGGCAAGCGGGGTGCCAAATACTTCGATCGAGGGCTTAAAAATACCTCGATTGAGGGTTTAAAAATACCTCTATCAAGGGTTTATAATAGACATCAATCGAGGGCTGGAATAAACCCTCGATTGAGCTGTGAAACTTAAATACGAAAAAATGGAACCCACGGTTGGCCTGGGCTCATTTGAAACGGGAAGAGTGGCTGATAGAAGAGCTCTACATTAGGTTGGGAAACGGAGAAGTATGGACATTAATGGTGAGGTTTCGTCTCATAAAGACAAAGGGAGGACCACAATGGAGGATATTCCGGGATGTGAAGCTTATGCTAAATTAGAGCAATGATTTTAGACAACAAGTTAAATAATTTTCATCAGTTGTTGTCTAATTATTTCTCTAATTTAGCATAAGTTTCACAATCCTAGAATCCTTGTTTGTGATTAAAAATCAAATGATCATTATCTCCATTTGCCATCACCATCAATTAATTTATGTGTTGAAATCATTGTTCAATTTCATAGTGATCATCTTTTGTATATTTTCTTTACTTGTGTTGTATGAAATATTACCCTTGGTGAAATCATGGTACATAAATAAGTTGTAAACTTGTTGAGATTGTGTTGAGAACTATTGAGCAAAAAACCTCGATTGAGGGCTTGAAAACACCTCGATCGAGGTCTATTTAAAACCCTTGATCGAGGTCTTATTTAGCCCTCGATCAAGGTATTTTAAAAACCTCGATCGAGAAAATACCTCGATCGAGGGCCTTAAAACCAGGCATAAATCCCTTTTCTATGCAGAAAGAAAATTTTGTCTGCCTTTCAGGGGCTTAAACTATATCATTAAATGCACATTAATGGGTGGACTTGATACTGTTGGATTCATCATTGAATTCTCTATCCATGTACATATAATTTACGAATTTTTATCTTCATATGTCATTTTTTTTAAATTTATGCTGAAGCATACCCTAAAAAACCTTGTCGACAACTTCGAATGAGCTCAAAGATAAATCAATAACATTCAAAATACATATCCAAAAAATTTGAAAAAATATACAAGCGCTACATTATTGTGTC
This sequence comes from Larix kaempferi, assembly GCA_027924585.1. Lineage (NCBI taxonomy): Eukaryota > Viridiplantae > Streptophyta > Pinopsida > Pinales > Pinaceae > Larix > Larix kaempferi. The sequence continues at coordinate 9,462,578 of BSBM01000668.1, forward strand.
CTCTTCAAAAGGGTATTTTTAGTTTTCTAAATTATGTAGACAATTAAAAGATTTGGCGCACACATGCACATGTGTGCAAAATGCGACTGAAATATTCACTGGTCAGTTTCGAAAAATAATAATAAATATAATTTTTCGAAAAAAAATAAAAGAAAAATAGGTACACACTAGTGCATTCTGTCTAGATCATGTTCACATATTTTATTTTTTTTAATTATTAATTTAACATTAAATTATTTTGCACACATACAAGCCACTTATTAATTACTCTTCAAATTTTTAAGGACACACATTTCATTAAATCAAAATTTGTCACAATAAATGACATTGCTATATTTAAAATATATATATATATATATATATATATATATATATATATATCATTGGAAAGCCAACATAATTCTCTACATTTTGTTTTTTAACCGCATGTCGAAATTCATATGGCAAATATGAGTTTTGAGGGCTTCAATTTAATACATGGGTAAAATTTCCATTTTTCATCGCCATATTTGGCCAAAAAGAGTTACCCATCTTCATGGAATCACCCCAGCCTTTACTGTAGTATTTGTAATCCATTATTGATTAAGCAATCATGAGACAACATGAAAAAATTTCTCACCAATTTGTAGTATTGTTTTGAGGAATCATTCCTCAAAATTTTCCAACTACTTGCATATACATTAGATTAGCAGTGTTTGATGGTCTTAATCCCTTTAAGATGAATAATAATAATAATGTTCCTTTGTTCAAAGGAAATATTCATTCTGAGGCATTTAATGAGCGATGCAGTGCACCTTGGACTTGTTTTGATGCCAACAACATCAATGTTGCAGAGAAAATTAAGTTCACAACCATGGAGATGTCTTCAGCAACAAATTGAATCTTGGTGGGAAACACAATCAACAATGTGAACAATGTGGAAATCCCAATACTACATGGGGTAGCTAATTTGTTGAAATTATGCATGACAATGTGAACAATTTGGTAAACCTAGTTAATTGTGGAGATGATTCCCAAGAAGATCAATACATGAAGTGGTAATCACTATGCCAAATCCACGGCCAATTACTTGATGATTACATGAGCACATTTCATGCACTCATGTTTCATTTGAACATTATTGAGGAAAGAAATCTCTTTCGCAATATCAAACCAAATTATGACAATACTCACATTTCTAATTACATACACTTATGGATGCACAATATAGGTTTGCAATGTACAAGATTGCAATCTCTAACGCTAGGTCAACTCTTCTCATGATTAGCATAACCAACACCATAATTCCAACAATTGTGACAAACAGTACAAGAAAAAATAGAACGACCACATCAATTCTTAGTTTTGGAAGAGCTTAAGAATTTGTGTGTTCAATGTTAATTGGTTTACGTTTGGAATTGTACTTCTTGATCTATCTTTAAGATATTTTTCTGAATGATAAAATTGGTGGATTTTTATATAAAGATACACTATTTATATTTTCAAAATAATTACGCCATAGGCGTTCACCAAGGAGAAGCATTACTTCCACATCAGCAAGATTCCTCTCTCATGGAGCGAATGGAATTTTGTCGCGTGGATGGCAATGCTTCTCCACGACTTGCCTTCTGCGACACGATGCTATCTCATTGAATGAACAATTTCGCCCTTTATTTTCAACTTTATCGTGTCGTAGCTCGCCGGCGACCAGTGCAAGCGGTTCGCAATTTCTCTTTTAGTTTTTTTTTCCTTGCACGGAGACCGCCGACCCGCGACACAGTTAGGCGCAAATCGTTTTGTTCTTCCATCTCATCAGCGACCACTGACCAACGTGATTACTCGATTGGTCCTTTGTTTTCAACTTTGTCATGCCGCAGGTCGCCAGCGACCAGTGCAAGTGATTCGCATATTCTGTTTTAGTTTTTTTAGGCCTTGCATGGCGACCTGCGACCTTGTATTCAAATACCATGTATCTCTGAATTTATTCTATCAGTATCTCCTATGTTGCTCCGATGGCATTAATATCGACTATGGATTCATTCATTTTAACAATTTACGGATTAAAACAAATTGATGCAACTCTGCATAAACAAATATTATGAGATATAGATTTTTTTTTCTACAGTTGAGCATTCAATTACGGATTGGACATGGAACAACTTTCCATCGGGTTTGCCACGGAAAAATTTATTTCTTTGGGTCTACTCGATTACGAATTTATGAATCTTGATTCAATAGAACTCATTTCTGCCTATGGACATATTTGTGAATTTGACGGATTGGACCTTCTACACATTCTGTCTTCTGTAGATACGAGAACAGATTTCAATGCAACAATGGTTAAATGTGCTCAAACACCAATGCACCGCCTTTAGCTGCAATCGTTTATAAATTTGGATGGATGAAGCTTATGTGATTGTATTCTTGTTTGTTGTTGTTATTGTGTCTCAGTTTTTTCTTCAGCTCAACGACCCTCTTCAAGAGATCAAGTTTCTTGTTTTCTATTGAAAATCAATGTTCTTTACTGAAACCAAAGTTATATTTGTTGTTATAATAACTCATATTTCTTGTTTAGTGTCTCAACTGCAATTTATTTACTCGTTTTACTTGTATGTTCAACCTTTAAAGTTATAATTTAATCATACATCTTATTTATTTACTGCTTTAAGATGAAACGATGCTTCACTAACATTTGTGCTGCAACAGATATTTTCTCTTAGATAAAATGCCCGTTCCAAAAAAAAAAATCCTTTTTTACTCACAATTGTGTTTTTCCCTCCTCTGAACTAATTTTCTCTGGTCTAAGATGTTTTTCCCTTTTCACAATTGTGTTTTAATTTGTCTATGTTCCTATTCTGCTTTTTTTTCTGCAACAGGTTCTGTCTCCTATTCTTAATGTATCTTTTATTGTCTAATGTATATTTTTGTCTATATATGCTTTATTGTATGCTTTCTAAGACCATGCAATTTCTTCCTTTTGATTAACCAGGTCGTCAACAACTTTGTAAAGCAATTGGTTGTAGCCCAGATGCAATAGCTCGTATTGGGAATAGCCTTGCGTTGTCAGAATTGTCTTTGAAGTAACTTGCACCTTTAAAGTAATTTTCCCTGCTCTAAGGGTTTTTCCCTTTTCACAATTGTGTTTTTCTTTGTCTATGTTCCTATTCTGCTTTTTGTTGCAACAGGTTTTGGTGAGGTTTTGTCTCCTAAAGAAGTTATCCATTCCATAAATTATTTATTTAATTTTGTCAGAATTGTGTTCTTGTTTGCTATTATTATTGTGTCTCAATTTTTTCTTCATCTCAATCAAGCTCTTCAGGAGATAAAGCTTCTTGTTTTCTACTGAAAATCAATTGTGCTTTAATTTGTCTATGTTCCTATTCTGCTTTTTTGCTGCAACAGGTTTTGTCTCTTATTCTTAATGTATCTTTTATTGTCTAATGTATTTTTTTGTCTATATATGCTTTATTGTATGCTTTCTAAGACCATGCAATTTCTTCCTTTTGATTAACCAGGTCATCAACAACTTTTTAAAGCAATTGGTTTTAGCCCAGATGCAATAGCTCGTACTGGGAATAGCCTTGCATTGTCAGAATTATCTTTGAAGTAACTTGCACCTCTAAAGTAATTTTCCCTGCTCTGAGGTGTTTTTCCCTTTTCACAATTGTGTTTTTCTTTGTCTATGTTCCTATTCTACTTTTTGCTGCAACAGGTTTTGTCTCCTAAAAAAAGTATCCATTCCAGAAATTATTTCTTTAATTTTGTTAGAATTGTGTTCTTGTTTGCTATTGTTATTGTGTCTCATTTTTTTCTTCATCTCAACCAAGCTCTTCAGGAGATAAAGCTTCTTGTTTTCTACTGAAAATCAAGGTTCTTTTCTGAACCAAAGTTATATTTGTTGTTATAATAACTCATTTTTTTGTTTGGTGCCTGGACTGTGGTTTATTTACTTGTTTTACTTGTATGTTCAACGTTTAAAGTCATAATTTAATCATGCATGTCATTTATTTACTGGTTTCAAATGTTTTATGTTGCAATAGATATTGTCTCCTAGATAAATTGTCCACTCCAGGAAATAACTCTTTTCTTTACTAACAATTGTATTTTTCCCTGCTCTAAAGTAACCCTATACTTCCTGTTCACTCCCTCTTCAAATTCCTTGTTCATCCCTGTTCTCAAATAACCTATACCTGCTGTTCACCCTTACTCACAATTGTGTTTTTCCCTGCTCTGAAGTAACCTATACTTCTTGTTCACTCCGTGTTAAAATTAGTTGCTATGTCTATTCCTGTTCTACTTTCTGCTGCAACACGTTTTGTCTCCCAAACAACTTGTCCATTTCACAAAATAATTCTTTTATTTCCTCACAATTGTGTTCATCCCTGTTCTGGAATAACCTATATCTGCTATTGCCTCTGCTCCTTTACTGATTTTTGCTTCAAAACCATGTCCTCTCTTCTAAAATACTGTGAAATTTTAGACTTACTAAATAAATTGCTCCTTTGTTGTGACTGGTATATATTCAGTTCTCTAAGTTTACCAATATAGATTCTTCCAATATAGTCCTTTTTTCAGTAAATGATTCTATCATTTTCTTAGAATTCAGGTTTTTCCTGCTCTAAAATAAACTATACTTGTTGCTCACACCCTACTGAAATTCCTTGTCTATTCTGGACTTTTGCTGGTATATATTTAGTTCTTCAATATTTAAGCAAAGTAATAAAAACTTAGCAAACCTTCATTACTTGGATACACAGTTATCGGTCTGCCCCAACATGAGCATGCATCATAGCTTTTTTACCAAATTGTTATTCAACATTTGATAAGTTTACCAATATAGATTGAAGAAAAAATCACATTTAAGAGAAGTAATCCAAAAATTAGCAAACCTTCATTACCTGCATACACAATTATGAGTATCCCCCAACATGAGCATCCATTATAAGTACAATAGTTCCAATTTGACTGATCATTAGTACTTCTTATTGGATCATTTCTTCTCTTCTTATAAACAAAATATTGTTTACTCAAAAGGGGTTTAGCTCCATTTTCCTTCAAGTTCACTGAACTTTGGCATTCAATTTTTCATTTTTTCTATCATCATCTTAAAAATAGGGCTCAAAGGACTGAAAATCACCCCATAGAGTTTTACAAATAAATAGACATGCGCAAAAAAAAAAATGCCCCATTAAAGACGATACACTGAAAACAAAAAACTTAGCAAACCTTCATTACTTGAATACACAGTTATCGACCTCCCCCAACATGAGCATTCATCATAGGTTTTTTTACAAATTTTTATTCAACATTTGATAAATTTACCAATATAAATTGAAGAAAAATCGCATTTAAGAGAAGTAATCCAAAAATTAGCAAACATTCATTACCTGCATACACAATTATGAGTATCCCCCAACATGAGCATCCATTATAGGTACAATAGTTCCAATTTCCCTTATCATTACTACTTCTTATTGGATCATTTCTTTTCTTGTTATAAACAAAATATTGTTTACTCAGAAGGGGTTTAGCTCCATTCTCCTTCAAGTTCACTGACCTTGGGCATTCAATTTTCCCTTTTTTCTATCATCATCTTAAAAATAGGGCTCAAAGGACTGAAAATCACCCCATAGAGTTTTACAAATAAATAAACATGCATAGAAAAAAAAATTCCCCATCAAAAACAATAGACTATACAGGTTTTTCCTGCTCTAAAATAAACTATACCTGTTGCTCACACCCTGCTGAAATTCCTTGTCTATTCTGGACTGTTGCTGGTATATATTTAGTTCTTCAAGATTTAAGCAAAGTAATAAAAACTTAGCAAACCTTCATTACTTGGATACACAGTTATCGGTCTGCCCCAACATGAGCATGCATCATAGGTTTTTTACCAAATTGTTATTCAACATTTGATAAGTTTACCAATATATATTGAAGAAAAAATCACATTTAAGAGAAGTAATCCAAAAATTAGTAAACCTTCATTACCTGCATACACAATTATGAGTATCCCCCAACATGAGCATCCATTATAGGTACAAATCAAAGACAATAGACTGAAAACAAAAAACTTAGCAAACCTTCATTACTTGGATACACAGTTATCAACCTCCCCCAACATGAGCATTTATCATAGGTTTTTTTACAAATTTTTATTCAACATTTGATAAGTTTACCAATATAAATTGAAGAAAAAATCACATTTAAGAGAAGTAATCCAAAAATTAGCAAACCTTCATTACCTGTAAACACAATTATGAGTATCCCCCAACACGAGCATCCATTATAGGTACAATAGTTCCAATTTGACTGATCATTACTACTTCTTATTGGATCATTTCTTTTATTCTTATAAACAAAATATTGTTTACTCAAAAGGGGTTTATCTCCATTCTCCTTCAAGTTCACTGACCTTGGGCATTCAATTTTCCCTTTTTCTATCATCATCTTAAAAATAGGGCTCAAAGGACTGAAAATCACCCCATAGAGTTTTACAAATAAATAGACATGCGCAGAAGAAGAAAAAAATGCCCCATCAAAAACAATAGACTATACAGGTTTTTCCTGCTCTAAAATAAACTATACTGAGTATCCCCCAACATGAGCATCCATCATAGGTACAATAGTTCCAATTTGACTGATCATTACTACTTATTGGATCATTTCTTTTCTTCTTATAAACAAAATATTGTTTGCTCAAAAGAGGTTTAGCTCCATTCTCCTTCAAGTTCACTGACCTTGGGCATTCAATTTTCCCTTTTTCTATCATCATCTTAAAAATAGGGCTCAAAGGACTGAAAATCACCCCATAGAGTTTTAGAAATAAATAGACATGCGCAAAAAAAAATGCCCCATCAAAAACAATAGACTGAAAACCAAAATGATATTATTAACATATATGCAATCATATATTTCAGACACTATTTCTTGTTATAAATTACTAGCTTGAACACTTCAAATCAGTATCCACTTCATAGTCGCTTAACAAAACATCCTTATAGGCACTTAAACAATAAAACAAATTCCTGTTCCTACTATATTTTGGCACTTGAAGGCCGCAAGACAGCTCACAAAACAAGACCTGCAAACATTTCTAGCTACAAGAGAACCAGATAGTTTTTCAACCGTTATGCACTAACCCATGTTGTTTCGATTTTCTATATACTCAATAATCCTATTGACTTCTTATCTTTCTACCAGAGTACCCTTTGTTTCATGGTAGATATGTTTAGCTGGTTTCTTTTTTCAAAATACTTGTTCCAAGTTCACTTAAACTATGATACTGTTATAACCAACCATGATATCAATTTTTAAATAAGTACTCCCCATAGGGAATATTCCCAACCTGAATCAAAATTAACAAAAAATTATTGTTCACATTCCACAAAGTTCATTGCTCTTAACTTGCTACCTAGAATCTAACAATGTAAGTTTCAAAAACAAATAAACAATCTATGATGTTGTTTGTACATGTTTCCTTATTACTTTAATAGGCACGTTCGTTGCTAAAAGCAAACCAATTTGAAACCTTTCATTTGTTTATTCTTCTATGTTCTACATGTTCTCGTACATGTTTTATATTTACACTTAATATTAATTTCATCCATTTTCCAGGTTGCTTTTGCATTGCAACTTTTTTCAATACAACATTATGGACACTCTATTGACCGAAAATGCAGTTTCACTTCTAATGAATGGTGCTGTTGACCTATGCCCACTTGTACAAGTTGTTGCTCTCGATCGAGTAAGCTCTCTTAATTCAACAACTACTCGCTACCAAATCACTATCTTAGATGGACTTCATAGCCACGAGACATTGCTTCCAAGTAGTTACAATAGCGCTGTGGAAAACCACCAACTCCAAGCAAGTTCAATCATCAAAGTCATCAAGTGTACATGCAACACTATGCATAATGCGACGTATGGTTTGCTTATCGCATTTTATTGTAACTTGATTTCAATTGCACTCCCAACAAATGTACCAATTTTTTTACTTTTACTTACTTACCTTAATTCTTCTTGCCAGGACGATTGCACTGGACATAATCGAAATTGTCACATTGCAAACAGCGATAGTTGGAGACCCATCACCTTTCAACTTAACCCCCAACTTTACCTCCCCCAGCAATTCATCTATTACAAGAATCAACACTCTTGATCCCGAAAACCCATCAGGTATCATACCTTGTTCGCAAAATGCAATTGGAAACCCTACTAAACCTCCTCTTGCTTTTACATCACTCAACCCTTCCACCAAAACTTGGACCATTTAAGGTCGAGTTATTGCAAAAACAAATATGACTACCTACACCAATCAAAAAGGGCCTGGTCAACTTTTTGGCTTTGACCTTGTTAGTGCTACCAAAGATGAGCTTCATATCTTTGCTTTCAATGAACTAGCCACCTTATTATATGACAAAATAAATGTTGGCATAGTCTACACTATCTCAAATGGCACAATTAAATTGGCCAACCCAACATACAACCATTTGACAAGCCCCTTCGAGGTTTTTCTTAATCCCTCGTCAACCATTCAACCATGTTTGGAAGAATGTCCATTAATCCCTTTTCATTGCTTCCACTTTAAATCTATCCATGACATCAAAACTACACCCCTCAATTCCATGGTTGACATTATTGGAATTGTCATTTTTGTTTCCCCTACATAAACTATACGCAAAAGGGATGGCTCTGAAAGCATTCAACGAATAGTTGGGTTAAGGGACATGTCTGGGTATAGCATAGACATCACACTTTGGGGTGATCACTGCACAATGGAGGGTTCCCACCTTGCAAGCCTTCGAGGTTTACCTACTCCCCCTATCCTTGCAATTAAAGGCGAGCGTGTTACTGAGTTCAATGGAAAAACCATTGGAACCATATCCAACACCAACCTCCTTATAAACCCAAATATTGAGGAAGCTCAACTTCTCCAAACATGGTTTACTGACAATGGTTTCCATTCAGCCTTGCCATCTTTGAGCAGAAAATCCACCTCACCTTCTTCTAGCTCTTGCAAACGCATTTCCATTTCTGCTCTTCAAGCTCTCCAACCCTCTGAAAAAGAAACCTGGTATTCAATTATTGCTACAATCACCCATGTTAACACCGATGACTTTCATTTCCTTGCATGTCCTTTGTTTGTCGATGACATTCAATGCATGAAAAAAATTTCCCACAAAGTTGGTAATGTATGGTATTGTGCAAAATGTGATGGGGAATTTACAGAGTGTGCTTATCGATACATACTCAAACTTGACCTAATGGATGACACTGGACAACTATATGGTGTCATAGCTTTTGATGATTCTGCGCAGCAACTGATGGGCATCTCTGCAAAAGATTGATTCCTTCTCTCAAATGATTCAACATCTATTTTGGAAATAGTTCAACGTGTCTGTGCTCAAAAATACCTTTTAACCTTATCTGTACAAACAGAGACTTTAAATTCAACATCTCGCTTGAAGGTGTTGCTCGTCATGTCAGAGGAAGCTTCCTTATCATCATCACCTACCAATTCCCTTGAAGCAAATGAACCCATTTTGCGTACTACACGTCCAGTAGCTTACAGGCTTTGAACTATGCCTTTAATAACACTTTCCCAACAAGTTTCTACTCTTCAATTCTACCTTTTTGTACTTCATACTTGCTACTTATCAACTGCAAGCTTTTGTATTAACACCGGTATGTAAATGATACTTTTATGCATCATGGAGCATGCTTTAATATTATATGCTTTACTTTTTCTGTAACATTTTGTTAAATTGCATATTCATTGCAACGTATCTTGTCACTTTCAAATTTATGCTTACATGAAGATTCATTTATCAACTGTATACTTCTTTTCTTTATAAACACTTTTCAAAATGATTCACATTTGCTTCTTGCAACTTACCATAAATTATGCACGGTCCATTTATCTTTAACAATCTACCTTTGTTTGCTTATTCAATGGCTTAATATATAGTATGTTTCTCCTCAAACAAATGCATTATTAAGTTCTTAACCAAAAAAACATGTTTCTTGTAGCCATGTCAACAAATGAGCACAATGATCATATCAATGGATGCAGAAGAGTTCTATATACTGAGAAGAAACAGCAAAACAACAAGCACCAACGCCTTCTGTATAAAGCTGCTCGCCAACTTGTTAATATCCCTGCTCCATTTGACATTGTCCAACCTCCCCTCAGACACTCTACATCGTCTGCATCAACACCCAACAATCAAGGAAACATTCACCTACAAGGTATACAACAACAATTCCGTACAAGGTTGGACAAATTATCTCCCATGAACGTATGCTCTATATGCATGGAGTCTTATCCTGGCATTAAGACAAGGCACTTTTCTAATGCATTTTCATGTTCATGATGCATTGGGGAAAAAAAACTTCATCGCTACTCCTTGGCAAACAACATGGATCCTGGGGTGCAACCACCTGTGCTCGTTGTCCTTACTCAAGTTGAAGAAATGCTCATTTCTCGTGTTAACCCAATTTTACAAGTCACTCATGCTCGTGGGGGTCAATATACTTATTCTGGCCACACTATTAGCTTCCCCCAAGACATTACAAGCATTGCCACTTTACTCCCCCGCTTACTCTCAGACATTGACATCCTTATTGTTCATAAATGCAATCCTAACAAGAAGCCTTATGAGTTCTTTGTTCATCGAACACGTGTTCTTGCTGCTCTCCAATTCAAGCTGTCAAATGATCCCTACTACAAGGATGTTCAAGTTAACTCAATTGCATTGTCTTCTTTGCCTATTGAACCAACTGACATTTCCTCCCTTCTTCACCATATCAGACCTGAGGAAACCCTACTTGTTGAGCATACCTCAAATGCTAATATCCAGTCACCCAACTTCTTTGAACCCCATGAAGAACAATCCTCTTCCTTTATATCTACCCAGACAAATAGTAGAACTGAGGTTGATGAAATCAAACGCTTCTTAGCAACAAGCGATGCACCCACTCCGCCTTGCATTGACTAGCCACCAATAGATACTTCCCCTATCAATGAATACAACACAATAGGCCTCCTCTCAATGGCCTTCCAAACCCTGTTTCCCACTGGAGTTGTAATGCTTAAACAACCACACATTTAAGAGGTTGGTATTGACAATTATGCACTGCACCTACTTTGATACCACAACAATCGATTTGGCCAACATCCTCGATTTCGTTATTACATATATAATCTCATGATGCGCCACTGCAGCCATTCTACTGCTTCTGTGTTTGTAAAATGTAGTATTGAAGATACACTTCCTCCAATGGTTTCAGAGCTTCTACAACAATTACAAGAATTACCAAATGCTAAGATAGCTGAGCAAGTCATGCGGTTTGGCTCCAACCTTCGTGGGACCCGCTCCTACTGGAACAAAAGTAGAGCCGAACTAACTGACATGATCACACAGCAAGGAACACCAACATTCTTCTTTATGCTCAGTGCAGCTGACACCAAATGGCCAGACCTGCATTCTTTCATGCCTGGACACGCTCCAGCAGCTTCACATCAACAGTACCAATGGAGAATTTGCAACCTTATATTAAATCCACACGTTGCATCTCAATACATGGAGAAAAGATTCAAAATATTCCTAGAAGAAGTTCTTCAAAAAGGGCTTGCAACAAAAGACTATTGGTGCAGGTTTGTAACAAACCATATTCCTATCAAATTTCAGTGTATTCAATACCTCAACTCTTAATTTCTAATCTTAATATTTTCCATGCAGATATGAATGGCAACATAGAGGATCAGCACATATACATGGCTTCTTGTGGATGGACAATGCACTCAATATGAACACATTAGACTGGGCAGATGATCTTAGGGTTGCAGATGCAAAATAGTACTTGGACAAGTCTGTTACAGCATGGAATCCTCGCATCAACCATTCTCAAACCCCTTTGTTCCAATCCTCAACTATAAATGATCCATGCACCATTGGATCACATTCTATACTTGCAAGTGATCACTTACATGACTACGAAGAACTTGTTAATTGTGTCCAAAGGCATACAAAATGTTTCGAGTCTTCATGCCTCCGCAAAAAAGGGTCAACTCTTCAATGTCGTTACGGCTTTCCATTTAAACTACAACCTACCTCTTCCTTATTCATTGATGCAAATGGACGAAAAACGTACAACCCTGCCAGGAATGATGCCCTCCTAAATATTCACAATCCTACCATGCTCTCCATTTGGCAAGCTAACGTTGATTGCCAACCTGTTCTCTCTAGACATGCTGTACTCAAATATATTTCAAAATATGCAGCAAAGGCAGAGCCGAAATCAAAATCCTACCAGGCACTTCTTTATCGCATTGCACATGCAACTCCACATGATGCACCAATCCTGCAACCAATAAGACGCTTCCTATCAGAAACTGTTGTCAATCGAGACATTGGTGCACAAGAGACATGTCACATGCTCCAAAAGCTCCCTCTTTGTCTTTGTAGTCGTTCCTTTCTTTCCTTAAATGTTAGCCAAAGTGTTTTTTGACGTATTTCCAATGACTGTCTTGATACCCCACCAACACCAACCTTCATTTTTTCCTACATGCAACGACCCCGTACACTCGAACATCTTACTCTTCTTTAAGCTGCATGCTCTTGGTCATTCTCATCTCGTAGAAAGCACTCCCAATGGAAACCAAACCACCCTCCCAAAATCGTTCATGTCTTTCCTCGCTTCACTAGCATTCCACACATTTCTGAAGATGCCTTTGTTTCCTTCTGTTGGAGTGAGATCCTGCTATACAAACCTTTTCGCACGTTGCACAATGAAATTGGAGCAACAGAATTGGACATAACTTCTAATTGGCTTCGCATTAAAGACACATACATTGCATGGCATGTTGATCGTTTACCAGAAACCCCAAAAACCCCCAACACACCTCCCTTTGATGACTCTAATTCTGCTTCTAACCACTTGCCCTTACCACTTGTTATGGATGAATGGGAATTGCTTTCCCAACTTCGCCTTGGAAACAAACTCTATGTTGACGACCTTGACATGCTTGGCCATCGTGATTTTGATAAAGAACACAATTGGACTAAAAACCATATTCCTTCCCACATGCATGCAACAACCATATCATTCATTGACCTCACGCGTTTATCCTCCCACATACATCACGACACCTATTCATCTTCAGGTCTTGTTGCCTCCTTGTCTCCCACACAACGAATGGCCTTTGACGTTATCCTAAAACACTCAACAAGTTCTACAAACCCTCTCCCACTCAAAATGGTCATTCAAGGTACTGCGGGGACAGGCAATTCTTTCTTAATATCTTGCATTAGAACTGCACTCCATCCTGTCTCTAGCGATACACCTTCCCCCTTGCTCCTGCTAGCTCCAACCGGTATTGTTGCATTTAACATACAAGCTCTAACAATCCATTCAGCTCTTCGCATACCCATTGTTGAGATGCACCCTCTTGAAGGACAATCCCTTTCGTCCTTCCAAGAACAATTCCGCCATATTCAGTACATCATCATTGATGAAATGAGCTTCGTTGGCCCAAAAATGCTTTCTCGAATAGATGATCGCTTACGTCAAGCCTTCCCTTCCCATTCAACAACTCCCTTTGGTGGTTGTTTCATCATATTCCTTGGTGATTTTGGACAACTGCCCCCTGTAAAGGACATCCCCATGTATGTTGGTGCATCTCGAGGGAATAGTCTATGGCGCACATTTGACACCTTCGTTACACTTTCAAATGTCTTTCGACAACAAGGGAACAACCCTTCTCAAGTTTCCTTCTGCCAACTACTGCTAATCTCCGAAATGCAACACCGACTCTTGAAGATTGGACCCTCCTCATGTCCAGAACAACCTCAAACCTTTCACATGAAGAGAACCATACATTTGACAACTGCACTCATTTGTACGCAACCAATAGCTCTGTTGAAATGCACAACAAACAGATGTTGAAACACCTTAACATGCCAGATACACATTGCTTTGCAGAGCAAAAGAAACAACATCTCCAATCCTCAGTAGATGATGAACAACTTCCATTCAAGGTTCTAGTAGCAATTGGTCAACAAGTCATGTTGACAGCGAACTTGTGTGTCTCTGCAGGTCTTGTAAATGGGTCACTTGGGAAAGTTATTGCAATTGTCTACAACTCCAACGATCAACCACCGAAATTGCCATCTTATGTTGTAATTGACTTCCTCCACTACAAAGGACCCCCATGGGATTCTTGCAATCCAACTTATGTGCCCATCCCTCCTATCACAAGGGGTACACAAAGGCAAGTACCACTTCGAATGGCATGGGCTTTAACAATTCATAAAGCACAAGGGATGACTCTGCAAAATGCAACAATTGATATTGGCAACATTGACCGACAAGGCCTTACATTCACTGCAATATCAAGAGTTAAATCTTTATCAGGCCTTCGCATAGCTCCACCTTTTTCCTTTTGTAGGTATTCTCAAATTAAAGATAGCCCCTATGTCCAACGTAGAATACAAGAAGAGACCTTTCTTTTTTCAAATTCTTTGCAGCCACATTCTCCATAGAGTTACATTCCACCTCCTTTACATGCCTAGTTTGTATAGCTATCACTTTACTCCCTTCCACTTTTCCAAAATGACTTATCTACTTTGTTCATATCTTTTATTCCTACTCCTACTATCATTGAATATATTATACTTCTTGAGGTCTATTACTTAACATCAATGTATTCTATTTACATATTATGTTTAAAACAATGCGTAACGAAAACCTAGAATTTTGACATAGGTGTATTGCTGGTGTTTTCTAAAGGACAAAATACTCATACAACCAATACATACATTTTATTCATCTTAGAGTTTGTTAGAGAAAGTGAAGAAAACATATATAAATAAACCATCATCAAACATATATAGGTTAAGTACAATCATGGAACTAGACATATCTACCTATAAGACAACAGACACATGTTGATAATGCCTCTTGAAGCACACATAATTATTAATCCAAGGAATAATCCAACAACTTACCATGTACCAACATTATAAAGTATAATATTGTTATCAACTATACAAGTCAATGTATCATTCAATAAGCATGCATCAGAAATAGTAACACTGGAATAAATTTGTTATAGCTCTAAAGATGCAAACCTTCTACATATTTACTTGTTGCACACTTTAATCCTCTTTATCATTATGGAGTTCAGCAATCCACTCTATATTCTATTGCACATTTGTTGTAATCAACAAAACAACGCACAACACCTATCACTTGCCAAACATATGCTGATAATGACTCTTCAAGCAAACGTAATTCATAATCCAAGGAATAATCTAGCAACTCACCCTTTATCAAACGTTATAAACTATAATATTGCTATAAACTATACAAGTTGTTGTATTGTTGGTTATGGATGCATCAGAAATAGTAACCCTGGAATAAATTTGTTATAGCTCTAGAGATGCAAATCTTGTACAAATTTACTTCTTGCAAGGTTGTAGTAGTAGTGAGCACTTGATAGATATAACAAAAAGTAGTAGTGATGCCTGGTGTGCTTATTTCACACTTGGGAAAAAAAAATTCCATAATCTATAGCACAAATATCTGAACTCTTTAGCAAACTTTCACCACTTATAATGCATCCAACAGCACTTGATAGACATAACAAAATGTATTTGGAAGAACTGGAAATATTAGAAACAAAATATATAGACTTCTCTACCTAGAGCTTGATGGCTAACAAAAAATACATTGTATGTTTTATGCAACTCACAATGAAAATGATTGCACAATTGTTAAGAGTAACACTACACACCACTACTTTCGTAAACAAATAAAAATACACATATGTAAAAAAACCTTTTGCACCCTTCAATAACCATAACAAAAATACATCCGTTTTGCTTACAACAATCACCCCTTTAACAATCATCAGCCAAAGCTTTGATGGTCAAATATCTCCATGTTCCAATATTTAGGTTGAATTCAAATTCAACATATAGCAGAATACTGCACATGTTCCTTTTATGTAAGAAATAAGCGTGAATTCACTATCTTGACATGAACAAACACCCCATCTTCCAATTTTTTTCCAACATTTACAAATACACAGCGTTTTCCATTCAATCCACACAGCTTAACCAAAACCAGGTAAAAGCATATGATATCATTACAAGAGCATATCATCTTCATCGCTTGAAATAAATTCACTTAACATTTTTTGTTGCAAGTGTCTCCTTTACTTTTGGATGCACTAAGTCATTCTACATTTCTACTTCCTTTCTTGTTCATTTTCTTCATTGCCACCTGCCACACAATGGGACAATTAAGATATCATCTACAATGCACAAACTATGTTTCAAATCAGCATAACCACTTTAAAAATACATACTTTCATTCATTGTACATTTCCATTCAATTTTACCATAACGATGATATGAACAAAACCCTTTAGACACAAAAGAATCCAGAACCTGTAAATGCTGAGTTCCAATTCTTGCAACCTAGATCTACCAAATTGCAAACATGATATGTAAAATGGTTTATCAAAGTACAAATCAATATCACAAATACAAAAGCATTTATGGCAGCATAATATATAATATTCTATGCATGTCAAAAAATAGTAACGTTATGATACAAATACAGCCTTTCGCCTCTTCATAAAATGTTGACCTTCATCAATGCAGTGTTGGTGTCTTTTTTTTTTTTTCCTGAGAAAATGTCCGTAATTTTATTTCAAAAAGATGATTAAAATTACATATTGCAGATGTAGTGAGATCAACAAGGATCCCTACATTTTCACATATTGTCCCATATAAGCAGAAAAACAACTTGTAATGAGCTGAACCAAAACTGTAAACAATACATTTCCGTCAAGACGGCAGATCCCTATCTCCAGTGAAAGGGTGTCCCAGAGCACCAGCCGATCCGCATCTCACAGGATCCGCCTCCACTATTGACATCGCTCCATCATGCAGCCGCCGACCTCCCCAGCAGCAAAGGCAGTCTTTAAGACAGAGCTCCCTGCAGCTTGTAAGGATAGGTAGCGACGAGAAAGGGAACAATGCCCATTATAGGCAGCAAACCCTGAAAACCAAGAGCAGAGCCAGCCCTCCATACCAGATGAAGTAGAGCAGACCGCCGAGCCTCCACCGGATGAAGGAGCACCGCCTTGTAGGAAACCAAAAGGAGAACCCAAATGTTGCCAAAGAATCAGATAATCGCAGCCACCGACGAAAGTGCCGCCGTCGAGGAATCTGCGCCCTGGAGCAGCCAGCATCTACCACCGTCGAGGAGCAGGTCGGATTCGAAAGGGGTGTGTAGCGGCCAGACTGGTAGGTAATGGCGCGATCCCTGGAGCTGGTAGCCCATCTCTGCGTGACGGTTGAAATGTCCATCACACCAGAAGCAGGGTTTGAATCGTCGGCTACTCGACCTTCGTTTCAGGTAATCCTTCTTGGAGCCCTCGGGAACCCACTGCCACAATGTAAATCGTGACGACTTGCAGTAGGGTGGCTGCATCTGAAACCCGCCACCATCAGACCGCCATTGGAACCTTTCAAGAACGCCTCCTAAATCGCAAGAAGTCATCATCCGCGCTCAAGCTCAGAGACGGACTTGAAAGAATACCCCGGAAAGCACCAAGACGAAAAGAGATACAAACTAGGGGACCTCCCACATGGCTGAATGTTTGGAATCGAAGTCTGCATCTGCAAGAACGTCTCCAAGATCGCAAGAAAGGCCGTCGCCGCCACGCCGTCCAGTGTTGACCTACCGGCCTCCAAGCCGCCGAAAGCAGGCCGTCGCAGTACCGCCGCCATTGCCAGAAAGCCGCACCTCACCGCCACAGGATTGCTATCCTCGCTCCATACTGTGGGAGAAGGAGTCTGTGACCAGGGATAGAGCCCTGGCCGCCGAGATCAACTCGGATCGGCTCAAAACCCTAGGTTGCAGAGCTCCATCCCCGGCCCAGCCTCCTCTTCCCTGTTTGTGGCCCCAGTGTTGGTGTCTTATCCACATAGTCTCTGTAAATTAAATTCAATAAATGCTAAAAGGACATTAGAATAATATAAGAATAAAGGCCAAGATTTATTTTCCGTTGGTATCTGTTGTAGCATATTTAGATATTTATGTCTCTGTGTTTTCAGTACATTTACATGTGAGTCCATGCTTTAAATTTTTTATTGTCTCAGGTAGAGTTTTTGACTGCCTTTATAGAACCAGTTGCCTAATTCTTAAATGAAGCGTGCCCTTATAGAACTAGATCTGTGCTTGTCTGAGAAGCAAAATGGAAACCTACTTCATTCAAGGTTCCTAAAGTTTTATCATTTCCCTAAGAAGATTCACACAACCCTCTACTCATGCCAAATACAAAACCCTTGGTGCTACTGGAAACACACAATATTTTTCTGTCCTTAGGTGAATATGATGTTCATATTCTGAAGTTGAATCCATATGAGAACAATACAAATAGTGGCAAGCCCTCAACATTCCAACTTATATGTTCATTAGCAAAGCTCTTTATGCTAAAGCTGTACAGCTCAATTCTTGAAAAATACCATCATGCAACTGCAAAAATTTACACTTACCATAAAACATTGTTGCTTTACAGAAAATAGATACTATATGTATTGCTCTGAATCCACTTATTTTCTGATGTCTTATCTCTCAAGGAAAAGAACCAGAGTGGTAAATAGATTTCTCTCAGTTACAAAATATATTAGCACAATGAAGATGTCTCAACATCACATTCTATTCTTGTAAAACCCATTTTTATTATTTAATAGTTGATCAAGCCTTAATTTCAGGTTACAATAGCTCTTCAACTTCCATTGTATCAGCATAGCACTTGGATTGAAACTCTTTTAAATGTAGTTGAAGTGCATTACTCAAAGAATGCAGGATAGTTCAAAGAGTTATTAGTCAATTGTTGCAGAGTAGGAATTCTTAGTACAAACAAATGAGTATTAAAATGATTCAATTTCAAATAACCTGTGGAGCCCTATGAAACTCTATGTGTTGTGGTGTTTGAGAATAAATGGACCTAGAAAGTCACGTTATGTTGAACCTGCAAATATGGGAGCAGCCAAATATGTGGAAGCAAGTTGTTTTTGGAACAAGGTTCCTTCTAAAATGATGTGCTCCAAACATAAAATAACACACTCAATAAGATAAAATAACACATTTAGCAGTTGAGTTAGAGTTAGTATTAGATTGGACAAATGCACAACCTAACTACATGGATAGCAATAGTTTCCTCATAATTGTTCCAAGTGACTAACTGCCGTGCAAAAGAGGTCCAAAAGCATACTTAGCTTTCTGGAGTGGCTGCTATTGCTACAAGCTGATCAGAACGTTCTACAAAGCATGGCAACTTTCTTAACTTTTTGTCAAAAACCAGGAAATATGTAAAATTAACTAGCCTTCAAAATTCACTTTCTTCATCAGATACACCATTAACACAATTAACAGAAGATGTATCCCACAGAACCCTGTAAGCATGAAAAACCCAGCATAATCAATAAATATGCAAAACAAATATGCATCTTTCATAATTACATTCTAAATCCATAAATTTAGTACACTTTCTTCTCTGCATATGCAGGAATGAAGATATTTTCGATATTCTAATAACTCCCTGTGACAGGAAAATCCATCTCATCATAATAATGGAGCAATTTATATACAAGTGGGACACATATACTGATTAGGGTACTTATCATGTGCATGTCCAACACCCAGGGTATCTATGTGTCAAACACAATGTCAAAACATCTGCGATGTGGATTCAGTCCTCTTTCTCCCATTTATCATTATCACAATCCTAAATACTGTCTGTAGATAAGCATAAATAAGAGATTTCAAATGTATGCAACTACAAGAAATCTGCATCTGAAATAAATGATGTACTCAACTTGAACTTGCTGATGAGGACTTTGACACAGTGGATTACGATCAAGTACATATTCCGAAAGTTGAACTTGTGCCATCGTTATTTCCACAGTGGAGATAAGTATATTGAACATTCTGGAGATGAGACATTGCAAAAGCTCATATCAGAAACCATAGCCTAAACTCTATATATATTTTGTTCTATACAGAGTTGTGAAGTGCCATGTCACAATGGTAAGCAAACCTATTAACATAGCCAGCATCACCTACATGCTACAAGAAACAGATTGAGAAAACTACAAATTCACTGTATCCATTTGTGTATATATAAGAAAATTAAAACAGGTAATAGTGTCATTGGTGAGGGCCTTATGCATTTATATTTGTTGTTAATGTAAATGCATGGTCTAAACCAAGATTCAAGAATAAAACATCAATAGTTTCATGCACAGGAATGTCCAACTGCAAGAATAACATCTGGTCCCCAACTTAAACAAATCCAGGTGAATGTGTAACTCAATAACAATATAAAAAACTTGTATTCAATTTCTACATTTTCTTTAATTATACTATTTGACACAATTGCAAAGAAGGTCATTTCTCTTTAACTACATTCTTTGCCACAATTGCAACATAGGCAACTTTCTTATCCACAAAGTAATTCTTGTAGGTTAAGGATTTCATGAAGGCTACCCCAAGTTCATGGGTTAACAACACTGTCAACAGCCAACACAATTTCATTGCGTTTCAACTACTAAGCAAAGACCCAGCGTACATTGATTTCAAAACACCTTTTGATTCAGATATACTGTCTGTCTAAAAGGGAGGCATGTTCTAAATATTGGCCTACATCTAAAGACTGTCCTAATGATAATGAATAACTATAATGTTAAAAATGCAACCTTGCATGTAAGAGCATTGGGGATAAAATTGCCACAATCCTATCAAAATTGATTTCTGAAATGGTTTTTATCTAATTACAACACCATGCTATTTACTTTGTATTTCCCTAACAGGGCCAAATGAAACTAGCAACAGTCACGACTCCACATTGTGTTGCAGACACAGAAGATAGGAGTTGAAATGGAGGCCAAACTACTGAGCAGTTTTGACACAGAAATAAAAAAAATGTGCAGCACTAAAATATATGATTGTCCACTATTATTATTTCTTCAAAAATCAGTACTTAAGAAATTGTTGCAAAAGTAAATAGATGTCAACCGCAACAGCAAAAAATAACAATGAACACAAAGTTGTTTGCTTCAAATAGTATTCAAGACATGTATATATATAGTCTCTGATTCTGAACCCCTTTACATATTTTACACGTCATATTGTTTGATAAATCATCTTCTCACTACATACTAAACATTTTATACATCTATTTGTAATCCTCCTTTACATCTAAACCCAATTCGAAGATAGATCTTTCACTATTTTTTTCCTCTCTCTTGTATTAAAATAGTGTCAACAAATCCTTGAAAGCTGGATTCACAAGTCACAAAAAATAACTCTTCTACTACCTATCAGGTACCCAAAATATAGTTTCCAACAGTTTCTAAATATTTGCAAAATAAATTGCATCTCCCTGATTTTCCTGAACACAAAAAAAACACCCAGGCCATAAAAGTAATTACAAAATTGCAATTATTTGCAGCTCAACTACCTCCAGAAAAACTTGTCCCAAGCATTAGCTTGTTCAGCAATAGTAGTAACTCTGCTTGGTTCCAAAACTTGCAAAGCAACTTCGTGATATGACAATTGAGTCTCAACATATTCCCTTCCTTCTTCTGTCGCTGCACAACTTTCTTCTAACAAATATGCATGTATGGATACTTGGCCAACCATATGGTGTACATCTTCTTCAATGAGGGTATCCAACTTTCTAATGTATTCTAATTCTCCTTGCAACGCAGTGTTGATCTCTGTCATTTGCAACTCCTCTGCAGGCAACTCATCTATAGGTGGAAGCAGACAAAAATGACACTTCTCATAGACCTTCTGGATTCTCTTATAGAAACCCATACATGCCTCAGTAGTCCTTGTAATGTCAGTATTCGGCTTTAGAGATGCCTTTCTGCAAAATTCTAGAAGTTGCATTTCTGACTTTAAATCCAAAATTGTTTTAGGCACTAATTCTGCAGGGTATTCAGAGTTTGTCTCTCTCCAAACCATATGTCGTTTAACCTTCTCTGCTACATCAAACTGCCTTCCTCTAGCTGCTTGCGCCTCTACAGCAATTTCATCCATTCGTACCATCATTTGCTTCAAGTTGTACACTTTCTCCATAACAGTCACTTGGAAATGATACATCTGCTCTATTACTTTGCAAGCTTCATCACAAAACACAGTTATTTCTACCTTTCTGTTGTTTCTTGTTTCAAGCCGTTTTGTCAAGCCTCTGTTTTCTTTCTCTAACTCTTCAACCTTCAACTTCAACTCTTGGACTTGTTGGTCAGTAGCTAATTGTTTTGAGTTTAACTGAGTGGTCGCAGCTTCAAAATCATTATTTTCTCCTTCCAAAATCATTACCTGAACCGCCAATTTATCTTTTTCATCATCCAACCTCCGTAGATCTTCAACCATTTTCTCCTTTTCAGATAATAGGTGACTATATTTCCTTTTTAGCTCTTTCCCTCGATTCGCTTCTCTATGTGGATTTTCTCGTACCTTGGACAATGTTGCCTTTGCAATTTCAAGATGGCCTACCAACTCATCCACATTATGCGCACTTGCCTGGGCCATCGTTACATTTGCTGCAGCTGCAAACTTTGGATCATTGTTAATTCCCTCCAAGATTGGAGTTTCTATTACTGTGACAACATCTTCATAATTGGCACACTTCATTCTTTTCTCTGATTTCCTAATGATCACTTTTCTATCAGGATAAAAAAAAAATTGAATCAAGATTTTCCACCTCATTCTCTTTAGAAGGACTATAAGGGACGAGTTCAAGCCCTGGTAGTGGACAATACCCTCCACTTATACTTTCTAAGGGCCCAACTTCCACATTTTGTACATCAGCATTTTTTGGCTCTTCTCATTGCTTAGATTTCAACTCTTCTTCTCTTATCCTGTCCTGTTCCGTTGACCCTAAGGGCCCTACTTCCATATTTTGTACATGAGGACTCTTTGGCTCTTCTTCTTGATTAGCTTTTACCTCTTCTTCTCTTATCCTACCTTCTTCCGCAGATCCTAATAGCCCTACTTCCATATTTTGTACATCAACAGTTTTTGCCTCTTCTTCTTGCTTAGATTTTACCTCTGCTTCTCTTATCCTGTCCTGTTCTGCTGATTCTAGGGAACCTACTTCCATATTTTGTACATCATCACTGTTTGCCTCTTCTTGTTTCTTGGATTTTCCCTCTTCTTCAGTTTCTTCTCTAAGCAGTCTGTCTGATGCTTCTTTTACCACCTTCTCATTCTCCTCCTGTTGCACTTTTTGAACTTCAGCTTCCTTCTTCTTCTTCTCAACCTCTGCTACTGACCTATCTAATACGTGTTCATGATGTGTTTCAACCTCAACCCCCTTATCCTTGTCAACGTTAGGACTAGAACTCGTTCCTTTTTTAAGACAATATCGGTTGTTTAGATCAATCATGTTCTTTGCGCTTCGATAAAACTCCTCATCCTTCCAAAATAAGTGGGCATACTCATAGCCAATCCTGCAAAAGCCACAGTGTGCTTGCATCTTTCCATCGGGATCATGCCTTCTAAAACTCTTCGCCCTAAAATGAAAGCCTTCCAAATCTTCAACAAACGCTTCAGCTTCCTTTGCTTTTGCAAGTTTATATGCTCCTATTACAAATGGCATTGGTGGGTAAATCAACTTCTTCTTTTCAGCTAGAAAATGGCCAACTCCATTTACATAGACTTGCCTAACAGCTTCTTTGTGTACCACAAAATCAGTATCATATTGGGGCATCATAGAAGGAGCTTTGCTTCCACCAAACATCCAGATATACAATCCTTCCATGCATAAGTAATAATCTCCATACTGTTCAATGAATTTCATAGCATTCTCAGACATGCAACATGGTTCTTCCTTAAACATCAAGCGATACAGTGGTATGATGAATGATTCACATATTCTCTTATAGTGACTTTTATACCTGTCGCCCCAAAGCATTTGATATGCTACATGCACAAGGGGCCCATTTGTGTTCCAAACACATCCTAAACCTGGAAAAGGATATCTAATCAAGATACAATCCAACAAATACCCAGACATATGAAAATTAACATTATCCTCGGCTACTCCTCGTTGAGCTGCAGCAATGTTTGTAGATAAGCTATCTGAGATGATTGCAGACCAATTGAATATTGTACCATGTGTCACAACATGGCACATCACAGGTGCCCAACTGAGTTTGTAAATATTCCCATCTGGCAATCCATAAATTCGGCTCAACATCAAAGCTATTAGGAAAAACGGGCTTCTCAGGTGTTCAGTGTCATACTCCCCGCTCTTTTTTGTCCTTAACTGTTTTCCAGGGATTGTCATCTTCCTAGCAAATTCCAAATAATTAAAATTTGCATCTTTTACCCATTGAGTAGTCAACATAACATCAGCATGAGGAAGGTTGTATGCTGCATCTAAGTGACCTACCTGGAAGGATCCAAGACCTTCACCAGTAGTGTCTAAAATCATTCTAGACGTTGCATCAATGCTCTGTATAATCCAACCTATCACTTCTGAGCATGGAAATAGCTCAGGCCGTGTTGTTGCTCTGTGGAGGTGTGACTTCCTGATATTCTTATAAACCAATAATTCCTCAATACTCACATCTGGGAAATTTGTGTCCCTAATAGCTCTATATAACTCAGTCCATGAAAACTGCGGAGATGCTCCTGTCACAGGCTTTGTGTCTCCAAACATCATGTAAAAAGTACAGAGCAACAAAACTTATATGTCAAGGTCAAACTCTACTACGCTGCCTTTGCTTCTTTCAAATCACATGTACATATCCAACCTGTCCAAACATAAAAGCACCAAATCAAAAAATAACATTGAAATCTTATTTGCAGTCAATGGTTATGGTCCAACAACCATAATCTACAATCTTGCGAAGACAGAAAACATTATCATTAATTTGGGTGTCAACTTATACAGTATTTTTTACCTTTAGTCAAACACAATGCATTTGTCCAAGTATGTTAATCTGCAAAGACTATATGTTCACTCTATGGATTGTTCATGGGTTTCACAAATAACATGGAAAACAAAATACTATAATTTATATGTTCTATAGCTTATTGTATTTTCAAAATAGAAATTCAGCCAAATAAACCATACTCCCACAACACAAATTTATTGACTTTCACTCAAATTTTAATAAATTATAATATTTAACTCCATTGGAACAATAGAAATTAGTCAAAATTCACTACAACCATATCTTAAAATCACATCTACGCAAATATCACTTGTAAATTCCTGCACAAATCTGCAATATATACCCCCAGGATCGTCGCCATATGAGCCTCAATAACATGGAAAAAATGTAAGTCCTCCTAGAATGAAAACTTTCATGCTACAGCTCGATATCCTACACGGCAAAATTTAGTTTGGTGAGCTTACAACGAAATCCGCAAAGTTGCAACGTTCACCGAATCGGCTTTTTTTTAACTTAATTGTTTAAAACCCCAAACTTGCCGCAACCCCAACTTCTCGCATTTAATCTCAAACACTGCTGCCATGACCCCCAAGTTTGAATCCTCTTTCTTTAAACCCAAATTCTTTGTTTTTCAGGGCAATGATGTGAAAGTGGGGTTTCATATAAGGATCAAAGCTCCAAATACTTTTAGCAGAGATGCAGAACACCTAAGAGAATTGTTATGCAGATTACCCTATTGCTATCTAGGTCTTTGACTCAACCAAATGCAAACCCTGCATATCCACGAAAATTATTTTCATTCATTGTGAATACCTAGGTTAATAAGGTTATAACCATGAATTTAGAGGTTTATGAGAATACCCAACTAGATTATAATCATTGTTAGCACTTAGATTTTACCCCGGTTGTAAAAGAATAACACCTAAGGTAACCTATTTCAAACCAATCTTTAGGTAGAAAACTTAGCCATTTTTTCCACCAGAGAGGGCTCTCTCACAAGATATATATAAAGGCTAAAAATATATAGAACACGTTCAAATTTCTCAAAAATGATTTACTTGGTTGAAAAGGAAACAAGAAACATTGGGCATGGAGTCAATTTTCAGATACTTAATGTACCAACAAGTGATTTAATACCAAATAGATTTTCACAGAGGCAAGATAGCAACCATATCACAGTCAATAAGATTTTGCAGGTGGCATAGAAAGAAATAATGACAGTCCATCAACAACAGGCATCAAACTAGGATGAATCCATTGTCAACTTTAAAGAAATAAATGGATACTTAAATGCGATAGATCAAGGCATAACCAGTATGAATCCCAATCTATTTCAAACGTTCATTTAAGCATAGAAGAAGAACATAATGGACGAGATAACAAAGAAAATAGACATGCACATGAAGAGATAAGGGAAAAGACAGACTGTAAAAATGATCAACACATGAATCTCTGGTCTTCAACAAAATAGATATTTTCCACCGTACGGCTTTTTTATTCAAAATTTGACTTCAAAACTTATTGTCTCTCAAGGAGTTTCCAACCCCTTCAAAAATGATTCTCATTTTCTTTTATACAAAATTCGAAAGAAGTTTGACATAACCATTTCTTTTAACTAATAACTAAAAATGTCTTAACTCGAAAGATAACAGTCTTTAAACAATATTACAAAATTTTCTTTTAAAATAAAAACATCATTTTTGCCACTTGGCAAGAGTTTCTGAATGCATCTTCATGTATGAACAGAATATCTCTGTCTTCCATATTTATCCACATAGTTCCATTGGTCAGCCGTGGGCAGATCATAACTGGTCATTTCCTTTATCAAGACTCGCATTTCAATGTGACCTGCATAAGAAACAAGAGGAAGATTCTCACAGATTGAAATCAACATATTTAAAATTTCAAAGTCCTCCGCAATTTTCTCCATTAGAATCTTTCCAGTAAGCATATGATCCAAATGCTGAAACTTTTCGTGATTCATTCTTATACGAAACAATAACCTCTTATATTCATTTGGAGAAATCAATTCATGATTTGCATCCCAAAAAGCAGGGAATCCTTTGATTATCAATTTTTCAAATTGTTTCTTAAACCTAATTACTTCCTCTCGTACATCTCTAGCTTTAACTTCAATATTTTCAATATGTGAATACTTCCCTAAAATTCTTCTAGCCCATGTAATGATTGAAATTCTATTCCTTATATCCATTGTTGTCAAATCCGCTTCAGTCAAACTATTTAGGAAAGTTATTGCTCTTTGTGTTATTTCCTTTGGTTTTTTGTTCAGATTCTCTCTGGTTGCTCTGCAGCTTTCAAAAGCATCTTTGGCCACTTTTTCTTTAACCTTCATATAATCAAGATAGGGTCTCAATTTTTCAACTTCTTTTATAATCTGATCCCACACCATATGCTTACAACCCTGCATTGCAGCTTGTCCTGTTATATGGGCTACCAATCTTCTATTGTTATCAGATAATTCTTGATTCTTTGCTTGCAAGGTTTCAATTTCCTTATCCTTTGTTTCATTCTCTTCGTTTAGCCTCTGTGTTCCATTTTTCAATTCTTTAATCTCAACATCCTTCAGACTTATCTAGGACATGGCTTGTAAGAGACTGTCTGCTCCAGCTTTCTCTTCACCTGTACCTGCATATTCCTGTTGCTGACCTAATTCTGTTAACTTTTTCTTTACCTCTTCCAATTGCTCTTCCAAACAAATCTTGTCTTTTTCCCAATGAACTTTTTCTTCAGCGAGCTTCAACATTTTTGCAGTAATATCTTTCACTTCGTTTGACAGCTCTTCTTTTTCCTTCTCTAGTACAGTCAGTTCGGCTCTCTGGATAAGCTGAGCGTCTGGGATTTTCAGCCTCTGCTTTAGCATTCGAATTGTGCTGTCCTTTTCTTTGAGTAAATTTTTCGCCCCATCTCCCTCTTTGTTTTCCAAATCTGATTGCAATCTTTTTATTTGCTGCTGTCGAGACTTATTTTCTATCTTTTCTTGTCTCAATTGGTTATTTAATTTGTCTACTAAAATCTTCAAATTGTTAACTTTTATGATCCCTTCCAAATAATCTGAGTATATAACTTCTTTGGTTTGTCTATGCAATAAGATTATATCTGGGGCATTGATTTTTGTCAAGTCAACTTTCATTTATGAGATCTTGTATTTGGTAACAACTGAAAATTTAAGAGAGTTTTCTTTAACATTTCTTCTAGTAAATAAACTGACTTCTGTGCTAGATATACTCCTAACCTTTGGAAATAATTGACTGGTTTGCTAGGAAGATTCTTGCTTATTTTGACTGTGCTCATTAAAAACATCCATTATATTACATGGTTTATTTACATCTTTTTCCACCGAGGCTTCATGAATACTATATGCATTTACCGTGACCTCTGGTATTTTGATTTCGGTTTTTTCTTCCTCTTCTGAAAATGCCATTAGATCTTGTTGCTCATCCATTTTTAACTTTTTGCCTTTTTCTGCTTCTTCACTCTCAATGTTAACTATGTCTTGTGCAAACCTTTTAGACCCCACCATTGCAGTGTTCACCGTGCTTTTTGCCTCTACCATCGTACTTGTCAATATCATTTCTTTTTCTTGAGAATCAGGAACGATTTCTTTGGTCTCCTTATAGTTGAACCAATTTGCTCTATCGGACATTCCCTCAATCACCTGATGATCCAGCGCTTTGTGCGATGATCCGTTCTCCTTTATGAAATTATGTTTAACGGATCATATTCGATGGCCACGTCTGTCTCAAATTCCATATCTTTCAATAATTTTTCTATATAAATAGCAGCATTTTTGTTCTTCACTGTGAATGGGCCAAGTGTAAGTGGATACTTAATATCTGTTGCTTGTTTGAAAAACAAGAAATTATTATCTTCAACAATTAGTTTCTGCCTGAGAAACTCCAAGGCGAAAACCCTTAAGGTAAGAAACGCCAGTAAAATGTAGGGTTTATGTTTAAAGCCATATAACTTGATCACTGTACTGTCTTTTGACAGGAACCAATCCCCTATAGCATATTCAGTACTTAATTGCATCCATGTCTACATCTCCGATAGTACTCTAGTCAACCTTTCTCCATAAATCATTCTGTAAATTTCTGAGAGCATATAATTTATGTAAGTAAACATATTATTCTCCAATAAATTTGTCAAAACTATCTCAGGGAATTGTAGCTCTTTGTGATTGGCCATCGTGATCATTCTCATCAAAAATTACTGAAATCTGAAGTGTCTGGGAGCAGGGAAATTAACCATTTGGTAATGGATCTTTTCAGCCAATAATTCTTCAAAGTTAAGTCGAGGAATTTGAATTTCATCAATCCCCGGCGGAACTGTACTCATTCTATACAAAAGGCTTAATTGAAACTCAGTTACGTACATGTCTGTGTCAAAACCTAGGACCAAAGCTAACAAGGTTGAAACCAACTGGGTATTTTCATCAAATAGAGTGGCCTCTATAGGGTAAGGGATATCTGAAGTGCCTGCTTATGGTTTAAGACATGTGGACAGGAACTTTTCTCTACTATCTTGAAGGGCTTGGTGATAAAACTCAATAGCAGAGGTTTCGGAAAAACTTTCAGATTCGAGGGTTTGGGAAAAATTTATTTCTAGGGCTTCAATTATGACAGTGGGCTCTATTTTACAGATGGCTCTAGTTTTTCGACCGTCTAAGACAGTCCTTTCTTCTCTGGAATAATTATCAACACACCACGACACTAATTCTGGAAAAGACGGGATTTGGTCAGGGCAGAAGGTTAGCAAGGATGACTGGTGGACTCTGTGTACGTCTATACCTTCTTCTAACAACCTAGATAATTTAAGCTTGATTTCAGTGACCGGTAACCTAATTAGGGTATCGTAAACGTCCCCATCTCTGTCTTCTAGGGCTTCTTTGGCTTTAAAAACGTCTATATCATGTACAGTCTCCATTTAAATTGTTTTTTTTTTATTCCTTTAAAATATGAGAGACAGGTCACCAGACCCTACCTGTGCAGACACGTCCTTTATCCTTCTGACGTAACTGGCAATCTCCACTAGTCTTCAAAACTCCCGAGAACAGCGACACATAGACAAAATGTCGTTTTTGAAAACCCTTTTGTTTTATATAAGCTCTTTTTCTTATCTTTCTTGCAGCTTTTCGGAGGTATTTTCTTTCCAGCCGTTGATCGCATGTATTAATGATTTGAGCCATCAGATCTTGCGCCCTTTATTCTCCATGGCGGTATCCATGATCCTAGATAGTGGTTTTCCTTCCTGGTTTCGACTGCATGCGGATCAACCATCGCGTGACACCTATGAAGGTGGTTTGTTTACCGCAACCACCCTTTCCCTTATCGAGTGTGCATTTCCCCTGATGCGCATGGGTCTCATCCCTTGATCTTTTCTTAATGCATGTCGTCCGTCTGATCATCATCAATATATGGTGCATCTCCCATGTATTTCTACATCCGCCATGTGCCATGGCCCATGCTTCCACATTTTACTCTTTGGCGGTTCTGCATGGCACTTCAGTGGTTTGTGATACCACTATCGCGTCGATGCGGGACAATAGCATTGCACTACATATTCGAGTGGTATTGTATCCGCAACCGCTCACCATGGTTTTAACACGAGCTTTTTGGCGATGCGGAAATCCACGACAACCATCGATCTTTTCTTGATCCATCTCCGCCGTTGGAACTTCGCCGGAATTTAATCTTCCCAAAAATTTCTTTCGGACTATAGCGCTTATGGGTTTTTTGTTGTTTGATTTTTATTATAACCCCTCATTCAACAAATCCTTTGTATTTTGGACAAATTTTTAAGCTTTCTTTGGATTTTTGAAATATGGTGTCAACAATCATGAATCTACAAATTCCTCTAATAGCCAACTACAATCATGAAGCCACAGAAGTCTATGCTTTGGTGTCACATTTTCCAATGAAATTGTATAAATATTCAGTTTTCACATGTATAAATATTCAATGAAGGATTTGCCTGATTTGGCTTGGAGGGATAGTAGACAATAAGAGACAAGAATCAAGTGCTTTGAGGGTGTCCAAAAAAACTTGCTACGGTTTTGAACCAGCTCCAAATGACAATATTGAGATGGCTTCATTTGGGGATTAAATTTGCTGAAATTCAAAAATTAAATGCAGTCCATAAATCAGACCAGACATATAATCAATCTGCATGGAACCTAAATTTAATTAATAGATGTAGTCCATCATCTCCATCTCCAAGGTTTATTGTTCCATTAACAGAACAGGAGGATAGCTACTTATATAACAGCTTCACAGAATAGCAGAAACACGATTAAACAGCTTACCTGGTAGGCAATCGCTGAAAACTCCCCTTCGCAACTGGTCGCTGCCGTGGTCCACCTACTGGCTCTAACCTTCAAAATGATACCAAAAAAATTACTTTTCGTTTAAATAAACAGCCCGCTAGCTTCGTCGACTTCACCGTTAACAAGCGACCAGCGACCAACGACCACCCCCTCGTCCTCGCCGTCACAGACTTCACCCTCAACCTGCAACAGAAAAAGAGGTTCACCTCCGACCTCCGACCAACAACCATAAACGACTTGGTCGCAGACATTCCCCTTGACCTGCGACTTGTTCACGCTTCACCTCCGACCACCGACCAGCGACCGCATCTCGGAGTTTCACGTGATAATACGAGACTTCGTGGCACAGTTCACCCTTCACCTCCGACCTGCAACCACCGACCATATACGACTTGGTCGCACACTTCACCCTTGACCTCCGACTTCGTCGCACAATTCGCCCTTCACCTTCGACCACCGACAAGCGACTAGCCCCTCGGCGTTCATTTTGCCCCTCCTGGGGCGAATGTTAGTTATAATTCTATGATCTCTCACATATTTGATCTTTCTTTCTCACACATATAGAGTTAGTGATTTTAAGTTAGGTTAAATTGATATATGTTTTAAAACTCAATATATTATGTTGTAAAAGTATTTATTAATTGCATTATCTTAGTTTCTTTAATCAAAATTTATTATAGGTTGTGTTTCAAAATGCTTAAAATATTTACAAACTTAAACATATTTGATCTTTCTTTCTCACACATATAGAGTTAGTGATTTTAAGTTAGGTTAAATTGATATATGTTTTAAAACTCAATATATTATGTTGTAAAAGTATTTATTTAATGCATTATCCTAGTTTCTTTAATCAAAATTTATTAGAGGTTGTGTTTCAAAATGCTTAGAATATTTACAAACTTAAAAGAGGTGAAGTTAGTAAGTTAAATTTAAAAGTGTGCAACATCCTTTATCCTTTATTGTGTGTTATTATGATTATAAGTTTTGTAGATATATGATTGGGTTTTAAGTTATTGTACTTCTAAAGCCATCATCCCTATCTATTCAAGGGTCCCACTAAATTATATTGGAGTAGTTCTCAATTTTAGCTATGACCTTGGTGTCTTATAAGAAAGCATGATATTAGTATTTATGTAGATCTCCAACCAAAGCATACGTTAGTATGAGATCATGAAAGATGTTAAGAGTTGTGCTCCTTAATCCTAAATTGAATGGAGTGAGTTGTCTTCCCTATGTATGATCTACCGTAAGTGTATGAGATTTCGTAAACACCTTTATAACAATAAGGGTTGGCGGGGGTTGTGCCTAGAACAATTGCCATTAAATTTTTCCTCTTTAGGGAAAATTAAATGGATCTACTATTAAAATTTGGATTTGTTATGAATTGGAAGAGTAGGTCTATATATCCTAGTAGTTTCAATATGGTATTGATGGAAGATGGAGAGTCTCTTGCTTTGATCATGTTGTTATTTATTTGAGGATTCACTCATTGATCTTCTCTTGATGAATGACTTGATTATTGATGGTGCTTGGTAGTTGATTTGACGAAGGAATTATTCTTTGATCTCATGGTTTGATTTTTGGATGGAATTCTTAACCTTATTTCATTTATGTTTTTATTTAACATCAACGTTTTGATAATGGCTTATTGTTGTTTATTGATGAAGTTTTGTCGATTATGAAGTCTCTTGGTGGATTAGGGCTTATGGTTCCGATCTTTATATTGATTTTGTCTTCTTTACTCTCCAATATTCATGACAAATTACTCTTATAATTTTTGCTTATTTGAATGCCTTAGTCTTTTGTGTTTTATCATGTCGGGTTCATTTTATCGAGTTGTCCACAATGGATTCTTTTATTTATATATCAGCGATCCTTCCCCGACTATCATCACTCGATGATATTTATCGAACTTTTTGTGTTCGGATTATTTTCCATGGATTGGTTATATTGGGTTCAATTGTTTGCATCACTTTATTCGATAGTACTTATAAGAGTTACATATTGAACTTGTTTTATAACTATTGGGTCTCTATTTTCAAATAGTATTTTTGTACTTTTCCTATCGGAATCGCTTTATCATTTGTCCTTTTATGTATTGCGATGATTCTTTCCCGACCTTACTTGTCAAGTAATCCATATTGGACTCCCCTTATCAGCCTCATGTATTAGCATCGAAACGTTACATTAATCTCATCTCGATAGAACCTTTATCAGACTTATTGTTTCAGAGCATCCTTATCAGACTTATGATTTAACCTCGAGTGAACCTTATCGGATTGTATGATGGTATCCATTGGTTCTCTCTCATGGCCACATTAATTACAAATGTACGTTCTGTAATCATGTACAAAGACTAGTTTGCGTTGACTTTAACCTTTATTCTCCATTTTGTTGATAAAAGGGAAAAATCACATTCTCTCTAATTTATCTCTTGAATTCTTAAGTGTATTTTCCTTACATAATTTACTCAAAGTAGAGGTAAGGTATTTTCAAATTTTAATTTCTTGCCTTTAACTTGTTTTTCCATTCTCTGAAGATCAACAAATTTGTTTTCTAAAGGGAACCTTTGATATTGTTTCATTTTTGCAGGATTCGAGCTGTAAAACTATTGAAAGCTCAAAACTGAAAGGGAATGGCATCGAAGCTTGAAGTTAAGGAAGCTTCCTATCAAGGAAAATACCCCGACCAAGTTCTCCTATTAGATACTAATCATTTTAAAGGGATCAAGGGATGTCCCAACTAGGATAAATTTTAGGGTTTTTGTCAATAGTGAATTTCCAAATGAAGATGATGATTTTTTAGTTTATACAAACATTATGAGTAGTGATATACATTTAGCTACCAATAGGGCAGCTATTTTACCATGTAATGATGTGGTACAGTGGATATTTTCTCATGTAAACCTGGGGACAACCTATATGGTTAACGAGGTAGGAACCATTATCGCCTCTCTGCAACCAGATGCCATTAACAGGATGTACAAGTTACGACAACCTGAGATTCTTCTGAACAAATAATTTTTGGATGCATTCAAAGTTAAAAGCCCTAATTTGGTGGAAATTGTTAAAGAGTGGTGGAATGACGAAAAGGCCTTATGTCACGGCCTTAGCTAGGAGGGCGCCTTTGCCATCACTCCACCCTTGGACAAAATTCGACAAGATTGAGCAAAGATGGGAGCACGTGGAAAGCGACACGATTTGGAAGCACCAAGGTTTGTTCAAAAACACCTAGGATTTGGGCATGTGGTGAGGCACCCATGCCAAGTGACACCTTGGTGGGCAGGAGGACTCGACGACATACGAAGGGATTTGAAAAGAAAAAGAATGGGGACTCACGCCATGAAGAGTGGGTTGGAATCTCATCAAGAGAAGCCCAAAAGCATGATGCATGAGCAAGGCAAGTGGCACGCCTCACTCACAAGAGATAACATCCAAAGCAAGCAAGTGCGCGAGCATCGACAAGTTAACATGCACTTGGTGTGATGTTCTAGGGAGGATCCCCTACCGAAAGGCTTGAACACCAAGCAACAATCTATTGGAAATTCGACTCTAGATGAGGGGAGATGTGACCCAAGGGACGTGACCCTTGGTCCTTCCCATTCACATGTGAGAGTGGATATATGTTGGAGCACTCATTGAGGCAAGAAGGCATCAATCAAGAGCTCGAACTTGAGGTAACAACTCAACACAACAATAAGGTGTAGTCAAAGGGATTCGCCCCTCAGCAGGAGGGAGCATCTCAGGTAGACGACAATGCAACATGCTGGCAAGACTTGTGTGGAAGTTTTGGGAAGAGGGTGAACAGGTACCACAAGTGGCGTACCTATGGGTGCTACAGGGGGAAACTGTGGAGCAAGAAAGAGGATGCCTTTGTGGGGAAAGGGTGTTCTTTCTTGGGGTTTCTTGAGAAGTTGTCGACTTGGCACTCTCACGAGAAGTAGCTTGTGGGTGCTACCCATTCTGTTGTACTTGTACTCTTTCTCATTCTCTTGTATATTGGATATTCGACATGCCCCATTGAGGTGTTTCCCGACACACTTGTATTGTTCTTGCCTCTTTTATTCTTGGTGTAAAGTGTAATTGTTATAATTTAACCTAAGAATGGCTAAGTTAAACATGAGAAAGTGTTAAGTGTGTAAATTCGACAGACGTAGTACACTGAGCTCTCGGATCAGGATAGTCACACCATCGGGAAAGGACATAAGGTAGTGCCACACGATCTAAAGAAAGGGACGAGGCTTCAAGCACTCGGGTTGGATATTTAGACCCGTGATAGCTGGTATTAGAGCTTCGGAAGTGCATTAGAAGAACATTCGAGAGGTTGCACTACGCATCAATGCGCATGAAACGTTGCATTAAGGTGCTAGTGAAAAACTATGAGCCGATAGAGAAGCGCCCAGGAAGTGGGACGCTCGGGACACTTGGGTGAAGTGCACCTAGAGTATGACGATAAGAGGACGCTTAGGAAGGGGAGTTCCTAGTAGATGAGGCACTTGACATAGTGCGCCCAAACTAGCACTGAAGTTTTGGGACATAACCGGTAGGATCCAGAACTTTGGGAGATGCCAGGAAAGTGCGCCCGGGATGCAGCACTTCGGGAGGTTCTCGGAATAGTCTGCTCGGTACACAGTAGAGTTGAATTCAATAAAAGTGCGCCCGAGAGAGGTTCGCATAGAAGCAAATTTCGGGTAAAATGTCGGAAGCAAAACCGACAACGGGTCGAGTGGAAGATAGCGCGTTGGTAGAAAGGGAACTTCGACAAGAAGTGCGCCCAACAGCTAAGACATTTCGACAGATTTGTGCCAGTAGAAGTGCTCCCGACAGTTAGCTGAATTTGAATAAAGCTTGGTAGGCAAGCAACTTTGTTCGCATCAAATCACTTGGTGAGTTTTGTTGGGTTTTCGGTTGGCTTACGAGACACTTCTATTGATGCATGACGGTCGAACTCAGCAAGAGTTGCAACATGAAGTGGAAGGTGACAAAAAGTCATGGAAAGCCACTATGGAAGTCGTGACAATAAGCTTGGAACAATGGTAATGCGAGTTCTTTCAATTGTTCCAGACTCATGCAATGAAGCTTGAACAATTGGGAATGTGAAGTAGAGCTTGGGATCAACTGTTGTAGTCGTTGGTAGACCAAGTGAAGACTTGGGAGGTGCCTAGGTTGGGGTCACTCAGTGTGGTGATTGACGTCCAAAGGAAGACAACTCCATAGTCAGGACCATCCGTGAAGAGAGGAAAGAAAACAGGTTGTTTTCTTTGCAATGGAAACCACTTCGCGATCACTTTTCTGATGAAGGAAAAGTTGGAAGCACGCTTGGAAGCGACCAATAAGGATGAAGCTAGTAGCTATGGGAGAATCCCAAGTGCAACGACCTTCGGGATAAGTGTTGGAAGTGGGTGAATCCTTGAAAGAAGGTCTAGGAAATTTGAAGGAAGGGAAAGATGGATCACGAGATGGAGACCAACAAGATCTTTGTTTTATGAACATGACGATAAGCGGGTTGAAGGTTGTTGCGTTGGTGGACACCAATGCCACCCACAACTTCATTAGTAAGAGAACTGCGACGACACTTCATAGTAAAACTAAGGGTAGAGAGACCACGTTCAAAGTGATGAACTCAATAATGAAGTCAGTTGCAGGTGTGTTTCAAGCAGCTCCGATGAAGGTTGGAGATTGGTATGACATATTGGACTAGGTAGTGGCTCTGTTTGAAGACCATTCGATTGTATTAGGGAAAGACTTCCTAAAGTTGTCCATGGCGGTACCAATGCTTTACAGGAGTAGCTCGGTGTTCTTGGGTGAAACTGAGACTTAGATTTTGTCGATGACAACGAAGAGGAATTTGGGGCACTTTCCTAGGATGTCATCCATGTGGTTGGATGAGACAATCGAGGTGCCCAAAGACAGACCTTACAACGTTGCACGACGGTTGCAAGTAGAGGGTTCACGTAGGTATACCTTTAGGGTATTAGAGAGTGTTTCTCACTTGGCATACAAGTTGAAAACATTAGAGATTCGGGTAGATCTGGTTGCGAAGAAGACCAGATAGTTGTTCCTTTCAGGTGACCATACGCAGTGTGTTGGAGAAAAGGTAGATCTTGCACCAACAGTAGCAACAGAGGTTGCAAAAGAAGCCACTCTCGATGGGACAATGTGCAAACCAAGTGACAACAGCAAGGATGAAGTAGCCCAAGAAGTGGGTTTTATTGGGCAAGAAGGTGACCAAATCCTTGAGGAAGGGCAGCGCAATAAGGCATTTTCCTGATGGTGTGAACAATGGGTAGATGAGTTGGCGACAAATGCGAAGGCAGCCAAGGTGACTGATGTGCCTTTTGCGTCTGCAATAATGGGTCAAAATGAGGGTAGAATTCAATACTTTATAGGACGTGATGCCACAGACATTGTGGAATTGTGTACATTGGCGATTAGGATACATGAGTCCCAACTAACGCCTGATAGACTAAGAGAAGTGGGTTGCAGTCTGGTTTATATGGAAACAGGCCTACGATACTTGGAGAAGAAGTCTCACCTGCAGTATGTAGAGTTGGGTGAAGAAAAGACCAAGGAAGCAGAGACCAGTACCTTGAGCACCCTTTGGCATTACAATGACCGGCATGATGAGAAGCTCATTTCGAACAGCTCACAACACCTTGAGGGGATGTTTCCAGGACATGTCCACCTTTTGAGGGGATGAGCAAGTCGACAAGGAGGCGAGCTAAGAGGAGGCATCAACGTACCAAGATGGATGAGACACCTTTGATGACAACAGAGGTGCATGAATCTTGTTCAGATGCAATAGCGGGAGATGCGAGCCACCGTGCAAACCATGCAACAAACTTATGTCAATTAGATTTTTGTATTTCAAAATTCAAGCTAATAGAAACCCGACTAGAAGAATTGGGTTGCAGCTCTTTAGGAGCAGAAGTGGCCTTGAAGTACTTGAGTATTAGGCACAAGATGGATGGGTGTACTACCGATAGATTTAGAGGTGGTGGCCTTGGGCACCACTTACCATTTTTCCCAGGATGAGAGTGAGTAGATTAGATCACTGCTTTTGGTGCCAGTAATGAGGTCGTAGGTGACTTGCGAAAGGTACCTTAGAAAATTCGTCAAAGGAGATAGAGAAGGCATGCGATGGGACCATGAAGTGGTTCCATAGATACAGGTTGAACCGCAAAAGGTAGTCCAACAATAATGAGGCAAAGGTGACGAATTTTCCATAGTTTGGTATAACCACACGAGATGGTTGAAGTGTGGAGGGAAAAGGCAGTTTTAGAATTAGGAAGTTCATTCTCATGGGGGTGAATGTGATCATTAGATTAGTTTCCCAACTAGTTCATCACATGGGGAAGCTTAGTGAATGGAGACATGACAGAATTGACTGAGTATCGAGGAAAAAGTAGGTTGAGGAGGGTGCGACATCTTGACACTTTGGGAGCCTTCGTTGGAACACTCGGTTGTAGTAATGGGTGGCAGTAGCAACATGGGAAGATAGTTTTTTAGAACAACAGGAAGATTGGATATGTTCTCGAGGATGGAAACAACTTAGAGTGTGGGAGGATGTCATGACCTTAGCGAGGAGAGCACCTTTCCCATCACCCCACTCATGGAAAAACTTCGACAGGCTTGAGAAAATATGGGAGCACGTGGCAAGTGACCCGATTCAGGAGCCCCAAGGTTTTCCCAATGGCACCTAGGATTTGGGCGTGTGGTGAGACACCCATGCTAAGTAACACCTTGGTGGACGGGAGGACCTGACGACATACGAAGGGATTTGGAAAGAAAAAGAACGAGGGAACGTGCTAGGAAAAGTGGGTTGGAAGCTCGTCGAGAGAAGCCCATAAGCAAGACGCACGAGTAAGGCAGGTGGCATGTCCCACCCGCAAGAGAGAATGACCAAAGCAAGCAAGTGTGCAAGCCCCACTTTCAGAACCCTTGCAGGCTAGTACTTCTTTCCTTCGGGATATTTTAGACCTCCCTTGACAGCAAGACTCTAAGCCTGAAAGACGTCTGCAAACCACCAACCCTGCCAGCATCCCTGCAGAAGAAGAGATCGCCTCAATAACAACCTTTAAAAGTCTCTGGAACGCTCTTAAGCCATGCACTCGGTGTGCTAGGCTAGGGAGGAGTCCCTACTAGCAAGAGTGAACACCAAGAAACACGCCATTGAAAATTCGGCTCTAGATGAGGGGATATGTGACCCAAGGGATGTGACCCTTGGTTGCACCCATTCACATGTGAGAACAACTATATATTGGAGCACGCGTTAAGGCAAGAAGGCATCAATCAAGAGCTCGGACTTGAGGTAGAAACTCTGCAAGCGGCAAGGCGCAATCAAAGGGAGTCGCCCCTTAGCACAAGAACGCATCTCAAGTAGACAACAATTTGAAGTGTTTTTGATACTTGTGTGGATGTTTGGGGAAGAGGGTGAATAGGTGTCCCAGGTTGTGAACCTACAAGTGTTAAATGGGGAAACCACATAGCAAGACAGAAGATGCCTTTGTGGGAAAAGGGTTTTGTTTCAACGGGGTTTCCTAAGAAGCTATCGGCTTGGCACTCTCATGGGAAGCAGCCTGTGGGAGATCTCGATTTTGTTGTACTTGTACTCTTTCACATTCTCGTGTATATTGGATACTCAACACACCCCATTGAGGCATTTCCCAACGCACTTGTATTGTTCTTGTCTCTTGTATTCTTGGTGCAAAGTGTAACTGTTATAATTGAACCTAAGAATGGCTAAGTTAAACATGACCAAGTGTTAAGTTTGTAAGTTCCCGTACCAAGCTCCTGAACCAAGATGATCTCACCATCGAGAAAGTACCTCGTGCAGTGTCATGATCTAAAAAAGGAATGAGGATTCGAGAAATTGGGATGGATATTTAGTCCCGTGACACCTTTAGTGAAAAGGGTAATCGATTGTAACCAATTCAATATTTCAGGTACCCATTTTGATTATTGGCTGCCATGATATCACTAGTACAAAATGAGAGATAAGTGACTAGGTGACTAACAAAGTTAGTCACCACTGTTTTTTCAAGGGATAAACGACTAAAATTGATCAATTTTAAATAAGCTAACAAAAAACGACTAAGATAAATGACTAATTTAGTCGAGAGATAAAATATATGACTAGATAATAAGTGAATAAAATAAAAATGACTAACATAAATGACTAATTTAGTCACGGGAATATAAATACGACTAGCTAGTCATGAGAAAATTACAATTAGTTACTAGCTACTAGTATAATATATATCATTTTTTATTTTTACTTTTACCATAAAAATATCAAACCACCTCTCAATTTTTTGTCCCATGTCCTCTCTCTTCATCGTGAAAATATTCTTCTTAATTAGTTATTCATATTTACTATGTATTTTATTTGCTAACACTTTCCTAGTATTTATATAAAAATAGGAAGCGTCCGCATGTGTTTTGAACTCCCTGAAGATATGCATGATAGAGACATCAGGAAAGGCCTTGAGCAGAAGATTAACACGAGCAATCCAATATGAGGGCTCCATCACCTTTAAAGAGAACAAACCTTTCTCCCAATCAACTATAAGTTTAGAGCCACCAACAATATGGTGTAAAGAAATATGTTGAGAATTGGAAAAAAAGAGGATAGGCCAGAGCGTCAATAGCTCTCCTCTTGTATTGGTCCTTGATCAACCACAATTTAACCATAAATTAAATTTCTCTACATAAACCACTTTCCAAAAAATCATTCGAACTCCCATGAAACCCTTTGACCTTACAATTGCACCACTACACGCGGCCAATACACACATTATCAAACATATAACAAAGTAACATACCCTTTCTCATCACATTCATGAGCACTGGTATTATTCTCTTCTCCACCATGTATGATAGCAAGTTCACCATGAATCGAAAAAAAAATCCACAAGTTAAAGTGAACGTCGATGATATTCCTTTGTACCCTCCACTGCTCGAAGTTTGAATTGAAGATTCCATTACCCAATAGATTGTGATACTTTGAGTCGAAATCATAGCCTTTGTGAAGTTGAAGAAGTTTGTTTCAACATGTATTTAATGTTTTTAGAATCGTAGGACATAATACATATGATGTCGCTTCATCTTGGACACATGGACATGAGCGTGCCCCATTTTCTCTTTAAAAATCTATTGCATAATCGTTTATGTGATATAAATGGAATATCCAAGATAACAACATATTCATTGAAATCCATGTCATAGACTATTTTGATTACAATTACAACAATTTATTAAAGCCACCATGCATGCAATATATTATCACCATATCTATCTTAACCCATATCAAATATTCCATAACAATAAATATTAACACCTACAACTTCAATTCCTTTTTTTTTTCTTTTTATGTTCATCACCATGCTACACAAACAAACAACCTAACCACCTCAAAAAATGAAGTATACCAAAAAAAAACAACCAAACCACCTCAAAAAATAAGTGTGCCAAAACATGGATGTGCCATGAATTTTATTTTCGTTAACACAACTAAATACCATTCATGTGTGCTTATTCACAATTAAAAAAAACACCTAAAAAACAATTTTAAATAAATGCACAATACACTTTAATTTATCATGTGTTAATAAGATCAATATACCTCTCTCTATCCTCTTCGCCGGTTTTGGATTATCCTACCTTAGCTTCGTATTGTAGGGCATGAAGCAGCAGGCATTACAAAAACCTATTTTTCCGAAAACCTCACATTTCCATGCCCACGGTCCAAGAATGATATGTCGAGTTCAATCCCTGACTAGGAGTGTTGAAGGATCGAACCCATCAAACAATGGCGGGCGCTTGAATTCCAGGTTCCAAGCATTTTATTCACATATTTACATCTTTGTAAGTTTTGTATTTTCTCTCGATTCAAACACGATATATGTTACTGAAAAGGAAAACCCCATGAAAACCATATTTTAAATGTTGAAAAACCCATTAAATACAATAATAATGACATACATGGATGTCATCCTTCAGAGCTGGAGGAAATCTGGGGGGGATGATCTGTCGCGGTTGCTTTTGTTCATATTTTTCATTTTGTAGCAGATCCCCCAGTATTTCATCTAATGTTCATGGGCAGGGTCATATTCCCATGCCCCTGCATCATTTGCATTTGCTGAATGTAGGTTCATCACTGCTTTTCCCTGAATGTAGGTTCATCACTGCTTTTCCCACGAGCCTTCCTAAAATCTCTGCGATGCAATATCTTATGCTTTCTAACTTAATCGGTGTTGAATAGCCATGAATGTTTGTACCAGAATCTCTACGAATCTTTAAGCCCAAGGCTCAGTAGTGGAGAACTCGACTGACCTTTACGAAAAATAAACAGAAGACCACCAAACGAAGGAAAACCCTGCAAATTATGAGGAATGCGGGGAAAACCCTTGGAAATACAAATGCCCGGGCTGTGTCCTATGGTCATGTGGACTTCCCTACATGAAGGCTCACAAAGAGTACACTCAATGCACAGGGAAGAGAAACTAATCTATGTTTGTGACCCTTCCCCAGTTTGATGAAAATTGGTTAGTATCAGGTCTCAACCTTTCACCCAATCCTCAATTATTGTTACATTGCATGTCAGTTCATACATATAGGTCTAATTGTTATCTAAATAGGATGCTTTTTTTTTCTTTAAAAAATAAATAAATCATATTACAACCTACTGGAGGAACCTTTGAGGATGCTCGAAGTTGTGAAGTGGATCCGAGCTCCTTTGGGTGACAACAGGAATTTCCTGAGCAAACCCATGAAAGCTCTTAAAACCCAGGCCAATAATCGCAAGACAAACATTTTATTTCTTCCAGATGGAATGTCCAAGAATCAAACCAATTGGTCTCATTATCATACAATTAACCAAGGCATCTTTTCCACTCCATCCCCTACCAAACAATAATATCTTTCCCACTACATCCTTTCATATACAATACTAATGTTGTCTACGATGAAGTGGCCACATATGTGTCTAGTTCATTCAAGCTAAATAAAAACCAAGGGAATTT
Source organism: Larix kaempferi (assembly GCA_027924585.1). Classification (NCBI taxonomy): domain Eukaryota; kingdom Viridiplantae; phylum Streptophyta; class Pinopsida; order Pinales; family Pinaceae; genus Larix; species Larix kaempferi. Next base: position 9,505,917 of record BSBM01000668.1, read on the forward strand.
TTTAATTGTAATGGCCATGTTCTTCATTAATATCTTGTATGATACATTGAGTTGAGTTTTAAGCCTCCAACTTGTTAAAGGATAGGATCTCTAGGATTATGAATGACACATAAACCCTATATTAACATGTTCCTTGTTGAATTTCAGTAAGGATTCCTTACAAACTTTGAAGTAAGTTAAAATCTATAAAGTCTCGTGTGGATTTATAGAACTCACTAGGGGATCTATTAATGCTTCGGGACTTATTGTCAACCATCTCCATTAAGTTCAAATTTATCTTGTTAAGAGCATTCTTGATCATGTACCTCTCATGATCTGTCAATAGTTTATGTGGGACCGTGTCTAAACACATTTGCATGGCTACCTTCCTCTTACAAATGAGGCACTGGGTTTCAAAGAAATCCATATATTGAGTTCTGAACTCCTTTTCAATCTCTTGTGACATTTTGATGCAACATCTTGTGCATTTTATGGTCACTATATTTCGACATGCTTTTTTAATAGCCAAAGTTCTAAAAACTTCCTTGGTTTCCCTATGTCCAAATTTTCACGAAAGAAAATGGGCACAGAGTTGAGCTCCTCTAGCACATCTAATTTCATCAATCTTAAGAAAGTGATTGAGTTTGGTAGTTTGAGCTCACAACTCATAACAAGGTGAAGAATATAGGTTTTAATTTAGTTCATATAACTTGTCTTTAATTGCCTTATGATGCATTTTCCTCACAACTACAATATGTTGTCCATAGCCCCTAAAGAAGGAAAGAACCTAATTGATGGCATCACCTCATTGGATAATCCAATCTTTAGTTACTTTGGGTCTATGGGGAAGACTCCATATTTGTTTGAATCATATTGATGTAATTATAGTTATAATTATAATATAGCATATATAATATTAATATAATATAATTAATATTAATATAATATAATTATTTTATTTTAATATAAACATTTAAAATATATATATATATATAATATAGCTATTCAACTTTATATTTGCATTTGTAAATACTAATATAGTTATATATATAAGACAAATCAACCATATATATATACACACACCAAACAATAAAAATCAATTAATTTCTTTTTAGAATCAATTAATCATACTATACGACTAATTACTTACAACTAATTACTTTGAACTCTAGGATAAGGGTTTTGGCACCACAAATTTTAGCATTGTGTGGAGAATGATTTTTTCGGAGTTTTGGCACCATGAATTGGTTTTTTATCCTGCCTTCCAACCTGTTCATATGGAACATAAACATCCATTCCATTGATCAAACTAGGGCATTCATTGAGGCAGCTAGGGTATTGAGCTCTACAACAACAAGAAGGTTTTGACAGTGGTTTAAGGAAACCTTTAGGCGGCTAGAGTTCCTACCCTAGCCGTCATAACCACCCACCTTCCTCCTTTCGTTTCGTCTGCAAGTTTTGCGGGCTCCTAAGGCGAGCATTCTTCTTCAACGTTGAGGTTTGGAGGCGGCGACGGGCCTTTCTTGGAAGCAATGGCGGTAGCCCTTTCTTGACAGCTCCGACAGATCATAAATTATGTAATTTTTCCCTAAGTTTGATTTCTATACATGTTTCTTTTTCTGTTGAAGTTTTGGGGAACCTGGGATCTTGCGCATAATAATAAAGGAAAAAATATACGGATCATATTTACTAATATTGGTGCACTTAACAAAGTACCTTCTATTTTGCAATTCTTTCCTGTATGTACCATATATGTTTATGGTAGAACTCTTAAGCATATTATTGCTTAGAAGATTTTAAAGAGCTTGATGACCTTATAATCCTCACATTAGTGAATTTCTCTATAAGGCAGAATGTTGCGCTATATTATAAAAACTATTAGATCTGCAAACTATGAGCGTGTGTCTTAAAATATTCAGTTGGAGGCATCTACAACATCTTTTGGTTTTCCAATTTCATGCACGATATTTGGTTTTGGATTTGCTGGCATATTCTCTGTAATTCTATCTACTTGCACACTGGCCGAGTTTTCATTTCCATGCACATGTGCCTGCAAATGCTAACGTTCAGCCATCAACTGTTGGAGCTGAATATCATTGGATTCAACATCCTTGACAGAGTCCAAAGGAAAGTCCAATTCCCTTATCCCGTATGAAATATGGTCAATTTGTTCTGAAACCATTGTAGATTTGTATTTGTTCAACTCAGTCTTTAGAGAGTTGTTTTTCCTGGGAAAGGCCTGAAAGTTGGTATTCTGAATTAGCTAACTTACATTCTTTTTCCACAGACACGGCCCTACACGATTCAAGATCTTTCGTGACGAAATCCAAAGCAGTTTCTTTGGTGAACAATAAATAGCTATGCTACAAATACAACTTTTAAATGCTGCAATGGAAAAAGATTGCCAAATCTTTGATTTACAATGTGAGTTGTCTTCCATTGTCATCTAGTTAGCTAATTTACAAGATGAACTTTCGTCCACTGCAGAGGATAAACAATTACTTGAAGAGTAAAACATTGAACTAGAGAGAAGAAAATTGGCTTCACAACAAGAGCATGTACATCTTAAGGGGAAAATAGGGGAGTTGGAAACTGCTTTGGATTTCGTCACGAAAGATCTTGAATCGTGCAGGGTCGTGTCGGTGGAAAAAGAATGTAAGTTAGATGATTCAGAATACCAACTTTCAGACCTTGCCCAGGAAAAACAACTCTCTAAAGACTGACTTGAATAAATACAAATCTACAATGGTTTCAGAACAAATTGACCATATTTCATACGGGATAAGGGAATTGGACATTCCTTTGGACTCAGTCAAGGATGTTGAATCCAATGATATTCAGCTCCAGTAGTTGATGGCTGAACGTCAGCATTTGTAGGCACATGTGCATGGAAATGAAAACTCGACCAGTGTGCAAGTAGATAGAATTACAGAGAATATGCCAGTAAATCCAAAACCAAATATGGCGCATGAAATTGGAAAACCAAAAGATGTTGCAGATGCTGCAGCCACTGGAAAACTATGAGATCTGCAAACTATGAGTGTGTGTCTTAAAATCTTCAGTAAGTGTAGCAAAGGTGAATGAACTTTGGAGGGTTTGCAGATGTTGCAGCCACTCATAAATATGATCCCATTTTCAACTCTTCACATTGCTCCACATCTAATATCTTCACAGTGATTACATCAGTGTGAGCAGAAGCAATGTTGGATGCTTCATTTGCAAGCGCACCTGTACAACAACAGTAGTCATATTAGACAGATAACATCTACATAATTCTAATGAGATATAACTTCTCCATATTTACCAATGGACATCAAATCTATAACTTTGTATTTGGTTTACCTTTTAATACATCCTCCTGCAACTAGCAATAATAAAATTTATTTTTCTTAAAGTTAATACTGGATGGACTCGAATGAATAATAAACTGTTGTCTTAGAGATGAAAACTTTATAGAAAATAGAATATATTCAAACTAAATTAAGATGCCTTGCTTGGATTTTGGATGTTTCTTAGGTTGTGTGCATAGGTTCACCACCGCCATTGGAAACGAGTGCGCGTCTGAGTTTCATTGTGGATGGGTGGGTTTCAACATGACCAACTCAAAGAAGTGAGGAGGACTCATCCTAGGATGGAAATTCAATCTTTAATTTGAACAACCGTCGAAGGAGACCACTGACCCTCCATTTAAAAAGTTTCTTACCCATCACACATCAGCCAATATTTTGTCCAAAAACAAGAAGATTTTTCCTAGAAGGCCAAAAGAACCATTTCCTGGTACAATAAAGTGGAGGTGCAGTAGTTTCTATGTGAAGAAACAAAATCTATCACAAATCTGAACGTCCTGGAAATGTTGAAGTAGGGAAGAGAGATTCCTTAGAGAAGGTGCTGATGTGCAGACTCCATAGATTTAGGGCATTGGTAGAGGAGCTAAAGAAATGATTATCCATACAGAATCAAGTTACCATAGGTAATTTTTCCTTGTATTTATTTTCTAGAGGATAATTTATTGTACTTTTCAATCAACTGAAAAATAGAAGAGCACTGAACAGTCATAAATGAAGGTCCATGGTTTTATGGTAATCTTGAATTGGCAATGAAGAAATGGTTTTTTGAATTCGGTCTGGAAAAGGGAGTTGTTCACGATCCCAATGCTTGTGCAACTTTCAAATTGCACTTTATATTTCTGAGATAAGGAAGTTCTGAATTAAATTGGAACCAAATTGGTATATTTTGATAGGTTCATCACCATAAGAAAAATTTGTAAGGATCCAGACATGGAAAACTGTGCCAATATGTGTCTTGAAATGGATCTTACCAAAGACTACGCAGTGGTAATTCAGTTAATACAAAAGGACTGTAATTCAGTGTAGATTTCAATATATAAGGAAGGGCAAACGACTATTATTGTGATGCTAATATTCTGCTTTTTAAAAGAATTTTTTTATTGTGATACTGAAGTTGTCAAAGTCCTAATTGATTTTTTAATATACTATAGCTTTCAATTTGCAGTGAAAAGTAAAATTGGAGTTACATTTGTTTTTGGATTAGTTTGGTCCGATTCTTAATAACTTTAATTGATTATTGGCTTTGTTTTAGGTTGCGTTAAAAACCTTAATTTTTATCCATCGAGCAAGCTTTGAAAGAGGTTGACCCCACGTTTCGGGAGGAACTCATCAATTATAGGAGATCTAGGGGACACATTCTTAATTTATCTTACTTCAAGGACGATTCTAGTCCAAATGGTATTGTTTTTTCCAATAGCTCCTACTCTCGTCGTTTTAAATCCTTTCTTAAGTGGTATCAACTTAGAAATGGTTGTGGATTAATTCTCGTCTTGGGACTATTCAGCATGGGTTCGTTCATATGCATTGTTCCTCGAAGAACGATTGGAATGCTACCGTGTACTGAAATATGACATTGAAACAGAGTGCTTGGTAAGCAATCCTTTACACCTCAGGTTATCCATGTATGCATTGCGTTATAGTAGTTAGATATTTCATTAATATTATTAATGTTGTTGTTGCTAGTTTTATTTACAATGAAATGATGAGCAGTTCCTAAAGTTTGTAAGTCGTTTGTTGGGTGTGTTGTATGGTGTTATTGCTACAGTTATGAGTGTTGTTGTGAGTATTGTTGTATGAGAGGAACTTTGTGTTCATGTATATAGGATAGACACAACCAGCTTCTAGGTTAAATCTTCTTGCAATATGTACAGACCTTAAATCATTTTAAAATGAATTTTGTGTAACAATTTGGCATATAGCATTTGGTCAAGCTTGCAAATACAATAATGTTGACGCGCTGTATAAGTTTTGAATGTTTAGTGAATAGTATTTTGATAAATGGATATTAGTTTAATATATTTGTAATAAAGTAACCCCACTTAGAATGTTAATAAAGTTTGGCCCTCAATATAAGTTATATTACAAATATATATATATATATATATATATATATATATATATATATATATATATATTCTTTAACTTGTATATGAATTCTATTTTTAAAAATTATACAAAATATATTTATATTGTTTGTACTTGCCATTTCCCCGCCGTATACCTATCCTAGCTATCCTGGGTTTAAAAAACATCTATGTCCGAATACCGGTAACTTACGTAAATCTCCATTAGATGTTTTCTTAAGTCTACTAGTTTACGTTCGGGTACATGCCCTTTATGCATTTTGTCTTTTTGGGTACCCATTAGCTGCAGTTATTTCCTTTGCTTATATTAAACCATATGCTCAACTTGTTATGGACCAAAAATAGAAAATTCTGATCAGTAGACTCTGGGTTATTTGTGATGCAGGGAACTAGGGAACTGGATACTGTTGAACTAATAGAACAATTGCCTGCTTTGCAGCAATATCTTTATCGCCTAATGGCATGCCAAGTATTTACATCCAAGTCATTATTGTGAAATATATAGTAACTCCGTAATTTTGGAGGCTGGCTACTTGTATTATGTGCTTTTGAGTTATATGTCCTTTCAGTGTGATTTTGGATTGAAAGCACTACATACTGTTGTGTATGGTTGCTAATTTAATAATCTAAATATGTGCAGCCGGAAGGGGCAGCTATATCCAATCATGTGATACAGTATGCACTCACAGCGGTTTGTGGCATCTTCACTCTTTTGTGGTTAAAATTTATTTGTTTTCTTGCATAAAGAAAGTAGTTTCACTTGCTAAAGTTGATGCCGTACTTTATGATGGGTATACTTATTTGCCTTTTGCACAATGTTGCAGGTTTCTAGAGAGCATTAAACTTTACACTGCAATTAATGATGCCACCATCAACCTTGTTGACAAGGTAGGAAATGTTATGGTTTAAATGTTTAATTAGCATCGCATCTTAATTATAATTGATCTATAGCTCTGATAACTGCAACTGTCTACCTGCAGTTCTTTGAAATGCAATGCCATGATGCTATTAAGGCACTTGATATCTATAGGCGAGCTGGTAAACAGGTATGGTTGGAAATTTCCTGTTCCAAAAGTGTTCTAATTGATGTCTTTAGTTTCAAACCATGTCAAAACAGTCCCATATACCTCCTAATATTTTGTTCTCTAGGATGATTGTGATCCAACATTACTTTTTTTAAAAGCATTTGCTTCAGTGGCATTCCCTCTGAACATATTTGAAGTGTTTAATTTTATCATCATTACCTTCTCTCGCTATACACCTACCATTCCTATTCTTTTCCAACATGTTTAATTTAAAGAAACAAATTTTCTAGCATCATTTCTGAAATGTGGAATGAATATCACTTTGTGTCACCTGTGATGAATAAAATAACTTTATTGCAATTATTTGTTCCACTCGCATGGTAGGCTGAAAAATTATCAGAGTTCTATGAAGTTTGCAAAGGTCTTGACCTTGGACGTGGATTTAAATTTCCTACACTTGAACATGCACAGATAATTTGTGAACTTTGTCATCATGTTCAATGCAACTTTTTAGTGTAATGGCATGTAGCTAGTCATTATAGATGTGCATGGTTCTGTGTGATACTTACTTTGGTTCTTGTGAATCAAATTACTGAATGAACAGCCACTAGCATCATTCATTTCTGCAATGGAAGAGTATGTTAAAGATGCCCCAAGATCATCATCCGTCCGTAGAGAGTTGGTATGAACATCTATCCTTAAGAGAGTATATAGTATTATAGTGTTTTGAAGATGCCCAAATTGCATTTTGTTTTTATTTACAAAGTTCTAGTAGGTACAAATGAATAGTAGCAGAATAGCAGTACACCTGTTGCTGTACAAATGAAAGGGCATCCTATTGTTCAAAAAAGTGTTTGTTGCTCATAAGACAATTCCTAGAATAATTTTCACTGCAACCGGTTTTGAAGAAGTGAAGTTGAAGATAATTGTGTGTATTATGGATCTCAGATAGGCAAATGTCTCTAGCTGTCGAGAGACCAAGAATTGATAGACAATTAAAACAAATTTATTGCAAGTTGGATCTTGTATTCCTTCATGTATGTGAAGGGCAACAGCTTGCTTTTGTTCCTGATAATTTGTACAGCCATGGGTTATTGTACTCATGCGTAGTTTGTAAGATCATTCTTCTTTGAATTTTCGTCATTGTCATAGTTGAACTGCTATATCTTATAATTCTTATAGTACTTGAAACATTTTTCTTGAATATGTTTGACATTCATTTTGTTCCCATGCAAAATTTGTTTGAATATCATCATTGTCAAGCAATAACAACTTCTTAAAGGGTGCTAGCTCAATGGTAGAGCACCTGCCTAATTATAGGCAAGAGATTGGTGGTTCAATTCCTCCATACCCTATCATAAATTAGTGACTAAGAAAACGACTAAATTCGCATATATACGACTATTAGTAGCTAATTTCCAGTATCTTATAGCGCGACTAACGTTTAGTCGTATTTAGCTTAGTCATAAATATGTTATCATCTAATAGTTTATTTAGTCGTATATTTGGTTATTAATTGTGACAATCAATGACTAAATCAGTGAGTATCAATGACTAAATCAATGACTAAATCAGTGAGTATCAATGACTAAATCAATGACTTAATCAGTGACTATCAATGACTAAATCATTGACTAATAAGTCAACCAATTAATGACTAGTGAAATACGACTAGAAATAAGATAGTGGAAATCGGATACTATTAGTCACCGACTAAAAAATAGTCGTTTATAGTCAAATTTTAGTCATTAATTTCTCATTTTGTCCTAGTGTATGTCAATTGTATGGTGAAGAAAATTGTAATCATTTCAAGCTGGAATGGGCACCGTTGGTGCATCATATAGCATAAAAGGGTCAAGTGTTCAATAACCTCATGAATGCAATTAAAACTACCAAAGAGGCACCAAGAAATAAGAACCTATGTTTTTTTATGTATGCTTATTTGGTTGATGTAATTTGTTCTTCAAATTCATTTCTATAGTTGGGATCCTAATATACTACCTATACACATTTATTGTTGCGAACTCTAGGCCTGTAATGTCAAAAAACACTTCTATGACATCTTTGACAATTGTATGGCACCCTTATACTCAATTATGTTTAATCAACATATCCCAAGATTGTCTATTGAAGCAAACGAAACCATTAAAAGTATAGGAGATTGGTATGTTGAGGAATATTACACTTATATTCAAATTTTTGAATGTGCCTCTTTGCCAGATTTACTTCTAAAATATGTTCCTAGTAGGTTGGTGCTCAAAGAGATTGTTTTCCAAACTATTATTAAGCGTATTACTTCTTTATTGTCTACACATTAAAAGAAAACATGGGCAAGATTCCCTATTAAGTTGGAATTTTTACTTTACTGAACGTTCCTCGTGCAAGAAAATAGGTTATTTCCCTAAAATAACTTAGTCTTTGTACATGAACTTTGTGGAAACATGACCCAAAAGGTGTCATCGAGTATCATATTAAAGTCATGGGATTAGTTCCTTGCTATAAGCATGATTCTAATCATGAAGATCTTATTTACCAGGGAACCACATCATATGATGAGTTATTGAATAAACTGAAGACAATTTGATCTGGATCTTGGGAGCTGAGAACCGAAAGGCTTGAATGCCAAGAGAGGGGGAGATTAAGCATGCAAATCTATCATAAAATTCACATGAAAAACACTAATCTTGCATGAGAATAAGCATGAACAAAAACATATGAAGTGAATGTGAGGTGAGGCTCAAAGAGAAGCCCCACCTATGAAACTAATTACCAATAAGTCACTCAGATCTAATTAATTTCACAATGAACAATAGAAAATAGGAAAGAAACCAAATGAGTAACTTGTTATTATGAGAAGGCTTGCTAGGCCTTTATATAACATTATTATAATGTGTCTTGAGGTCATACCATGGGCCAAAAATATGTGCTAACAAATACCATGGATATGAGAGGGTGGCCTCTCCATTTAATGCTTTTATGATAAATGGGAGAGGGTGGTCTTTCCATTTAATGTTTTTATGGCTTATACATCCGAATTTAGACCATATGCCCCCTAAAATTCTGATCATTCCTCCCCCCTTAGAAAATGATGGTCCCCATCATTTCATGCTAAAAAGAGACCCATGATTACAATGTGCTAGTTACCAATGAAGAGAAGGGTTTTGTGTGATTGACCCATAACCGTGGGTTTCGCGAGGTTGACCCATAACCATCGGTTTTGAAAGGGTGGCCCATAACCATGATGGCAATGGCAAGATTAATTCCAATGCAGATAAGAGTTTTGTGTGGTTGACTCAAAACCATGGGTTTTGCATGGTTGACCCATAACCGTGGGTTTTATGTGGTTGACCCATAACTATGGTGGCAATGACAAGCTTGTTTCCAATGAAGAGAAGAGTTTTGTGTGGTTAACCCATAACTGTGGGTTTTGTGTAGTTGACCCATAACCATGATTACAATATATAACTGTGGGTTTTGTGTGGTTCACCCATAACCGTGATTACAATACATAAATGTGGGCTTTGTGTGGTTGCCCCCATAGCCGTGGTTTTTGTGTGGTTGACTCATAACCATAGGTTTTGTGTGGTTAACCATAACCATGATTACAATAAGATTTAAAAAATTGAAAATTCATGATCCATGGTGTAGTTGATTTCTTGCTGCAAATTCATTCATAGCCTTTGATGCATGTAGTGAAATTGAATTCCGTTGAAGACCCATTTGAGATCTCGAAGAGACCTTTCCATCCATATAACATACTTGCTATGGGGTGGCCCAAAGATTTAGAATTTTTTTGTTGAAGCTTAAGAGACACGCGCACACTATTTTGTAGACATATGTTGCTTCAATCAATGATATCTCTCAAACTAGAAATCCAAATGAAAAACCGTGAAATAATCATTTTAGCTGACGTAAATATATTTTCAATGAGCTATGGTAGAGCCTCTGAGACATTCTGTGGAGTTTGTAGCACTTGTTTAAAGTTGTTGTACGTCCAGTCGCATTATGTACAAACATGTGCTACTTCAAACAAGCATATCTCACAAGCCAGGAAACGAGATGAAATTCCGTGAAATACCCATTTCATATATTGAAGAGATATTTCTAGCCATATGTGGAAATTTTTCTGAAGTGTCCTGAGAAGTGAGAAAATATTCGTGGAAGTATGGGTGCACGCGGCCTCCTTAGCACAACAATATGCTGAGATACAATCGATGATATCTCTCGAACCAGGAAGCCAAATGGGATTCCGTTATCATATATTGAAGAGATATTTATAGACATGTGTAAAAATCTTTTTGATGCTTCCTGAGCAATGAGAAAATCCAGGCCAAATTTGAAGGGTGCGCGGCCACGCTGGTTACAAATATGTGCTGCTTCAAATGAGGATATCTCATGAACCAGAATACGAAATGAAATTCTGTGAAATACCCATTTGAGCTGACAGAAATACTTTTCTTATGAGATATGGTAGAGAATTTGAAACATCCTTTGGAGTCCATGGAATCTGTTCGAATTTTGTTAATTGTGAGAGTGTTGAGTGTAGAGATGTCAAGGGTTTGTAGAGTAGCATGGGTTGTTGTAGAGGTTGTGGAACCTCCATTGAACCCGCATCATGCTTCAAACTCTTGTCCCGATGGAGAGCATACCCGCTCTGATACCACTGATCCGGATCTTGGTAGTTGAAAACCGGAAGGCTTGAATGCCGAGAGAGGAGGAGATTAAGCATGCAAATTTGTCATAAAATTCACATGAAAAACACTAATCTTGCATGAGAATAAGCATGAACAAAAACATATGAAGAGAATGGGAGGTGAGGCTCAAATAGGAGTCTCACCTTTGAAACTAATTACCAATAAGTCACTTATATCTAATTAATCTCACAATGAACAATAGAAAATAGGAGAGAGACCAAATGAGTAACTTGTTATTATGAGACGGTTTGTTGGGCCTTTATATAACATTATTGCAATGTGTCTTGAGGCCATACCATGGGCCAAAACTATGTGCTACCAAATACCATGGATATGAGAGGGTGGCCTCTCCATTTAATGCTTTTATGATAAATGGGAGAGGGTGGCCTCTCCATTTAATGCTTTTATGGCTTTTACATCCGAATTTAGACCATATGCCCCCTAAAATTCCGATCACAATTAGGAACAGGAAAAGATGCATGCAACTCAAGAAGCAAGAACAAAACATACTATTGCAGAGAGGTAGAGGTTATTCATAGAGGAGTAAGAACAAGATAAATTTAAGAGATAGGCAGAGGCCACTTAAAGAGAAGAAATGATGAAAAGAGCTACATAAGTGGAAGAGTAGTTTAAGTTCAAAATAACGCAAGATGAAGAAGAAACTATACAAGTTAAATTAGTAAGGAAGAAGAAAGAAGAATTGGACGAAGTTATAAAGGTTAAGCAAAAGGAACTAAAAGAGGCAAAAAAAGTTGTTTTAGAACCTAATAGGGAAGCTGACGGTAATCCAAATTTATAGGGTATTGTGTTGTTTTGTCCTCCTATTGTTGATGGCACACTCATGACTATTATCATAGGTGATCTTCCTTCTTCATCTTTAGAATTAGAAAAATCAGATAATATCGATGATGCAATGGTATCATTAGGAGATTAATTTTCAGAAAATCTCGTAGAGGAGTTGTGAAACAAACTAATAAAGGACAAAGCATAAAAGAAATTCAAATCAAAGAAGCTTATGATCATATGATAATTTGGAATATCACTAATCAAGAGCCTCGGAAAATTGCAGCAGATATAACTTTTGTGTTGAGTGCTTTTGCTAGTGCAAATTCAATAACAGTACATGAATTGGTTGCTAGAGTTGATAAGTATAAGGAGCGAGTATCTTCTTTGTAAAATCAACTAGAACAACAAAGAGTTCAAATGGAAGTTCTACATAGACAACAGGTTATTCAAACGACTAAGAAAAATGAAGTTCAGGTGGTATCCCTTAAAGAAAAATATTTACAAGAGATTGAAAAACTAAAAAAGAACATGAAGATAAAATCACTGCCTTTGGTTAGCAGGAGCATCAAGTTAAAACATTGGAGGAAAAGATATAATCACTGGAATTACAGTTAATAGAAAAAAAAATTAAGATCGATCTTGATGTTTTAAGGGAAGAAGCACTTATAACCAATGAAAATACGAGGAATGCTCAGAAGTGATTCTTTACAAAATTAGACAAGTTCCAACCACGTTCCAACAATGTCGTGATTATTTGACTAGAATATCGGATCAAGTGGAAATATAGGTAGAGGAAAGGAAAGTCACCCAAGACATTTTTTTATGAGATGATCGATTGGAAAAAACAGTACAGAGAGGCCCCTAAGTCAATCCCAAGGTTTGATCAAAAAGAGAAAGGGAAAACCCATGTATTATTGGATTTGTGGAAAACAACTTGTGATGAAATAAATGACAATGTTCGTATAGCCACCAAACTATGTTTCAAGTTGTGGAATTCAGTTGATGGTATATTGGAAAAAATGGGCATGCCTACAATGGAAGAATTAAGTTAGGCCACTTCTAGAGTCCTAGGAAGTTGTGTGTTATAAATGTTGAATAGGATCGAGATACTAGCAAAGAATAAATCAACCAACTTACCGAGGTTAATAAGGACATCTTGAGAAGTTTCTTAGTGATGTCGGTTAAGCTATCCTCCTTGTCTAACACATATGTACAAAGACTCCATAAAGATTTAAAACAATATATTATTGAGAAGATTTATGATGGAGAATTACATATAGAAGAAATGAAATTTGCTCATGTTTCCCAAATTCTCGAGGTTCATAAATTGTGGAGTTCATATAGAGAAGGATTAAGATAATTTTTTTGTAAATTTTTTATGTGAGAAAGAAAGAATTGTTGTATTGGTTGGTTGATTCGGATTAAAACTTCCCCCTAGTTTTTGTTTTAAAAAGAGGCATTCAAATTGTAAAGGGGGGGCTTTTGAGGACTAAGAAACTTTTTTATATACTACTATCAAAGTTTTATTGAGAATAAAAGCACATGTGGTTGTTGAAGACATTTTGTTGTTCAAAAAAGGAGATTCTTCTTCAATATTTCGGTGAATTAAAATTGGTTATGTTTTCATTGAATGCAGTAGAAAACATTTTTTGTTCAAGTCTATTATTCATAATCAAGTTCTTCAATTGTTACAGTTAGATCTTAGATGGTGTATGTAATTCTTTGAATAATTAGTTACTCAAAGTAATTACTACATTATTGAGTACATGTAATGATTTTGTAGAATTATTTCACAGTATTGTACAACGTGTGTTAATTTATGGAATATACTACCTCTTGTTAAAGATTTTCCCCTAACTAGGATTAGATTAGTGTTTGATTGGAATAGAATAAAATTGCAATTAAAAAATTGGTCTGAACACATATTAAATTATTTATTTGGTTAGATTTACAAAAAAGTTATCATTACTAAATTTTAGTGGCAATTGGGCCCGCATTTTGGTCAGAAATTGCGAGTGAGTCTAAATGGGACTTGTCATTGGGAAATTCTCCCTAATTATTGACATAGGTCATTTTAGCCCGTCAACAAAGGGTATTGTATAGATTTAAACATATCCCAAACAATATTAAAAAGTGTTGTGAAAGTGGTCCTATTCATTCTTCTTTAAGGATTCTAATAATCGTGTCCATTATGTCTTAAATATAAGAGAGGGTAATTTTTTGTCAATATCATGTATCATTCATTTTGATTATGTAATTATGGTTGCCTTTACTATTTTTTAAATTATCTCTTTATAACCATTTATTTGAAAACTTTTGAAAATGGTTTCTTTTTCTTTTTAAATATTTGTCATAAAAAATTCTAAAGAAATATGTTGCAAATGTGATTATAAATTCAAAACTTCTATTTTAAATAGCAATGAGAATCAACATTGAAATATTGATGTGTTTGAGCTTTATTTAAATGTACTTTGTAAGCAAGAGCCTTATTTAGTTTCTTCATCTTCAAAACATCTAAAAAAATGGAACTATCTTGTATGCAAAAGCCTTATTTAGTGTCTTCATCTTCAAAATATCTAGAAAATGGAAGTAGTTATTCTCCTCATTTCCATAATGGATTTGATATGTTCAAATTGATTCATGAAATGAAATTGTCAATAAATATGTTCAAGCTTTCTTTCCTATGATATTGATGCATATTTATATCATCACATATTTAAATCACCATTTAATTTAATTTTTTAAATTATAATTTAAATACAAATATATGATGTTACATACTAATCATAAACATGTAATAATATCATTTATTTGTATATTATTTGTTTATATCTATTTATATATAAGTAATGATATAACTTATTTGTTCACATATTTCTTTCCCCCGCATATATAAAGTTGATAATGTTTTGAATATATATATACAAAGTTGACAATGTCTTGAATATTTTAAAGGTAAGATGGCATAGACATCAAAGCCAACCATGACATCATGTCCTTGCATCTTCATATATTTATATTTTTGTGAACAAATAAAGTTGTGTCCTTTATGAAGAATTGCGTGTCCAACCAATGACTTGAGTTTCTTAGACAAGTTTTTCCCTAGATGATACATGGCAATCCTTTTTTTTTTAAAGTGTTGTCTTTGTGTAGTCCCAACATGGGAACATGGGACTAGTGACATGGGAATCCTATTTTTTATTTGATGGAGCCATAATAACAACATTTTTGGAATAAGAATATTTTAATGACTTCATCTAATGGAATATTTTTATGGCATTTGTTAAATCCTTTATTATATTGTTTATGTGACTTCTCTTACTTTCCAATTGTTTAGTCACTTGTACCGCCATTTTTCTAAAGTAATCTTCATATGTTCATAACGATAGCAATGTTGCCTTTATCCACTATTTGGACAATAATATGATTTATTTGATTGGTCTCTTTGGTACTTTGCTTATCCATGTCCATTTAGCAATTAATAAGTTTTGATTAGTTTTATATTCTCAAATATAAAATAGAATATTTATCATAAATATGTGTGTTAAGAATATTAATTATTTGATTGGAGTGTCATCATTAGAATTAGAGTGTACGATAAGGTAATTAAAATCATACATTGATGTTAATACTATTGGTCAATTAATATTGTATTTTCCACTATTTCTCTTATGTTATTATTATTGTTTTTTCACCATTTCTTTTATATTATTTTTATATTTAAGTTTAATTGTTAGTTTTATATTTGATCTCACTTCTTGATAGGTATCAAACAAGATGGCTGTGATTCATGGGAGGTTTAATCAATGATTGATGAAGTTGTGATGAGGATGATGGACATATTCGAGCATCAATGATCTTCAACACATAAATATAAAAGAAGGTTAAAAGCTATGGTATGACATTTTGAAGTTGTATTAACCATGTTAATTCTATGAGTTTGTTTAAAAAAGAGATGTTGTGGTTTGAAATATTAAAAATATTGAATTGAGATTAGATCTTTTGTTAAGAGATCAATGGTTGAGAATGATTCATTTGGCTAGGGATTTTGTATTGAGTTTCTCTATTTAAGAGAGAACTCACTCATTGTAGCTTCTTTTTGGCACTCTTGGCACTTGAACTTGAATAGAGAGAAAATTCACTTGAGAAATTCTTGGTAGTTTATGAGTTGGATGTTCTTGTGGTGATTAAAATATATTTTTCCAATGCATTGATAAACTTCTTACATGATTTTTGTATCAGTTGCTTGTTGGTTCGTTTTGCAGACTTAGAGACCATCCTGAGAGGGGCACACCACTTGGAGAAAAACTCCAGTTTTGCTTCCTTTCCGGAATTTAAACAACAGGGAGTGAATTTACATGATTGTTATTCATTTTCCTCATCATTTGTCTCTCGCTTTTAGTGGTTTATTTCTGTACTTGCTTCAATTTCTGATTTAACTCTTTTTGTGGCAGGTGGAGGAGGGTGCACTTGGGCATTCCGGCAACAAAAAACCAAAGAAGGAGCTCTTCCAAGTTTGGAATTTGATCTTTGTGAGATAGTCTTCACCCAAGATACATTCAGCCATCACTACCAGGTAAGTTATCTACTGCTCTTCTCTCTATTTAAATTTATGGGCACTTAGAGGTAAAATTTCATAGACATAAAACCCCCAAATTTTCACATCTCTTAATTTAACCATAGGATTTATTTTTTGTTTAATACCCACTTTAGTTTTTCTTTAAAAACCCCGAATAATAAATCCCATGCATTTTGGACTCCATTTACCCACTCTTTAGGCACTGATACCTTGCTAGTCCACGCCCTCGCTGGGCGTTTTTGGGAATTTTCTGAGTGTCTTTTGGTTTTGGGTTTGTGGGTATGCTTGGTCTTGTTTTGCCTTGCTTTAATATCATTAAAAACCAAGCTTCAACATACTAGAAGACTTGTTAAAGTGCAGATTTTATTTCTGTCATGTATGCTTGATCACTCTGGGCTAATTCTCCCCATGGGCATAAATTCAACTTTCACTTCTAGTATCATTTTGGTCCTAGGGTCAATTTCCAGCCATTTAATCTTTCAATTTCACTATATTCATCCACATATCAGATCTTAAATAAGTTATCCAAAGTACTTTTATCTCATACAAAATTTCAGTCTTTTGGTTGGAAACGGTCTTAGGACACTTAGGCACCTCTTCCTTGTCTTTTATTGCTTATTTTTGGGTTGTAGGTGTCTTATTTTGAGTCTCAACCATCGTTGGTTGAATAGGGTCTCCCCCTTGACTTGGCCTTGTGCCTCGTCTAAAGCGACAAGCGCCTTGTCCAGTGTGACAACTGCTCACTTGAGTGGTGGACTTGGTGTTTGCAGTGTCACCAACTTGGCTTCTCGCTCCTCTACCGTCACGGATGGGATACATCTAGTGGTAGCTAGAGCTTGAGTGATAACATTTGAGTATGCAAGCTTGGTAGATGAGAAAACCAGCATGTGCCAAGGAGAGTTGGGTCAAGTATTATATTATTTTCTTCCATCAAATGTAAGAGACAACTCGTGTCGTTTTCATGATCATTTTGGTTCATTGATGGATGAAATTTGCATAAATCGGCCTCAACCTTGGCATGATATTAGTTTACATTGTTATGATTTTTCTTCATTTTTCAAGCAACAAGTTAAGGTGGTTTTAACTTTCATTCACACTACTTCTAAACCATCTTTGACTTGCTTTGTCATCAATTACCAAGAAAGACAAATTGATCCTTTCAACGAGTGGTTACATTGGATTTATGATTTTACTTAGCACTTGTTTGACAGGTTAGAGTAGGGTAGGTAGGACGAATAAGCTCTTGTGAGCAGTAGTTAGTTGTCCTTTTGGCCTTGATTGTTTTCCACTGCTTGGCAATCCGTTGTCTCCTTTTTTTCTTATCTACCTTTTTGGCATTGTTTTTCTTTTGTTTGTTAGTGTAGTCTTCACTTTTTCACCCTTTAGCACTTTGTTTTATAGACATAATAAAATTTACAATGTTGTCATTTTTGAGTTGTTAGATTAGATGTTGATTCCATCATTTCAGCATTTCAGCATTGTCATTTTTGTTATTTTACTGCTCCATATATATATATATTTTATGTCTTGACGATCGGTCTGCAGAGGATGGTATAGTGTCTGCACATGTGCAAGAATAGGTACATGTGTGATGATGGTGCAGATAGTGAGTACGTGCATGAGCTTTGATGATGATGAGAGGGGTCTGTGGACTAGAGATTCTGAGGTTCTCAAGCACTCTCTCCCTTAGAGCACTTGTCCCAATTGGAGCCAGATGTTATCACATCCGTGTTAGCTAGGGCTACCATTATGTAGAGTTATTGTCAGAGACATTATTCATATTTTTTAGCCAGAGCATATATGAGCTGAGATGATCCATAGTTGTGATAAGAGGGGGCACTATCGTATTTTGTTTGTCCAGAGCATCACTGAGCAGCACTCCAGACCCCCTTTGTCTTACTTTCCCTTGCATGACCCCACTGTTTGGATTTTTTTTATCTTCTTTTTCTTGATCATTTTTACTCAAATTATTATTATTATTATTTTCAATGTGGTTCATGTCCCTAGAGCTCGCTACGTCCACAGATCCAAGCCAAGGGGGTCATCCGAAGGGGTCTCACCCATGTCGGCATTACTTCGATGCCTAACCCCGAAGGACCCAGAGAATTGAACCCCTGACCTCGACCTTGTGCCATCTTGGTCCCGAAAGATCAAACCAACTAAGCTACCCATCGGGGTTATTTTTACTCGAAATTTAAAAGAATTGTTGGAATTATGGATATAATTTGTTGAGATTGCACAATCCAGGTGCAACAAGGGTATTTGAGGGCGATGAATCCATTTATGAAGTAAAAAATGAAATTCCAACAATGAAAAATTATGATTTGACCACAAATTATATCACCTAATTTTGATGATGGTAACTCAAAAAAGTCCAAAATGTAGAATGTTTAGACTACTTTGATTGCGAAGAGCTTTTCTTGGTACAATAACAATGCACAATGATGTTTTGTTTGTTTGTTTTTGTTCAATGGAATGCACTTCACAGGAAGTCCTTAGAGCACTTCTCCTCATTTTGAGGATTTTTGAAGATTTTAACAACCTAACCCAACAAGAACATCGATCGGCTAACAATATTCACAGAAGCCAACCAAGAACTTGACCCCATAACCTCTCACTTATAATTCACATCACTCAATAATACAAAATAATATTCCAAGTCATAGTAAATTATTATTATTACATGTAACTATGCATATACATGGGCGAAACACCTAAACTCTTTCTCTATAATAAAATTATCGTTCATATAATATGGTATTGGCATCATAACTTTCATTGACAAACTATTTAGTACTTAAAATAATTTAGAGTCATATAAGAAAGCTTCTCTATACTTCTACCTCTTGGGCTCGACAGTGTCGATCGCTGGTTCGAAACCTAGCAAAAATGTGGAGATCATCTACTGATTTTCTGTACCATCAGAATGGTCGGTCCAATCACATTTACAGGCCAGTGACCAGTGATATTGTAGTGTTTGGAGCACTACTTCCATGAGGCGATATATTATTATTAAAATCAGAGACCTTCAATTTTCCTTCGATGTTGATCTTGTGCAATTCTACGAAAGCCTTTGGTTGGACATATGGAAAAGACCGAAGAAGATCGCTTCAAGGATGGTGATTGGAAGGAGTATGAGGGTTGATGTTTTTGCTTGACAAATTTATGAGACTTGCAGATCAATTCTTCCTATGCCGCGAATTTGAGGTACTAAAAATATGGCAAGCTCTTATACTTTGTATAATTTTTTGGCATATGGAGTATATAGAGCTCCAATACATAGATAAAAGCTTTATTGTGTTAAGAAATGCTAGGATTTTGTCAGATTATGAAATAGATTATGAAATATACCACACGGGTAAAGTTTGAGCTGCATTTTTTGATAATAATATCAATGCTGCATATGTTCCCATGGCATCCCTTCAATGCTCATTTTTGAGGCAGTGCATTACAAGTCTTCTCTACATTGTTTCAAAGCTTTTGGATTTTACTGTGTTATGATTTTGAAACCGACGTTTCGGGTGGATACTCCACCCATCTTCAGGGAATCATAATGAAGTTGTCTATTTGATTAGAAAAGGTTTAGGATGAATAAATCACTTTTATTGCACCCCTGGGTGCAATTGCTAGTTTAGGTTTAAAAGAGTATGGAATGACGAAGAACAATGACTCAATAGTTTTGGAATTTCAAAGCAATTTATTTGTTAATCTAATTATTATGTTTATTTGTTAGTGGTTTAGCACTAATACAAAGTATAAGTATTAAAATATGTTTAAAACAATAATAAAAAGTATATAGAAATATAATAATGTTTAAGATTTAAATATGGGTTAAACATTAAGGTTGAAATATTTAATAAACTAAAGTTAAAATATAAAGAAAAGAGTAGAAGATGAACAAATTATTTTGGAAATTATGAGATTATAGTAAGGATAAATGTTTTTTTTTTTAAATCAAGAGAAATCGGTAAGAAGATCCTGTATAAGGAGTAGTTTTCATTTAACATAGTAACACAATAAAACCACACCAATAAACCATTTTACCGGAATTGATCTGAGCTCTGCAGCTGTAACTGTGCATGCCGCCCCTAGGGTTTTGAGCCTCTCTCTGTAGCCCACCTCTCTGCCCCCTTTCCTTTTTCAGGCTCTGATACCTGGTACGACCGATGGATGAACCTCGGGGAGGGGCCGAGGGCCCCCCTTGCTCGACCCCCTCGTCCTCCCACCTTGTCGCCTTTGTGCAGATTGGTATTGCTGAGGTACCCTTGACGTACCTTGAAACCTCGAAGGTTCAAAAACCCAATCTGATTTCCACTCTGCCCAACAACACGAACACCTGCATTGCCAAAACCACTAAAAGACCCCAGCTCTCTCTCCCAGCAGAGTGCATCAATGCCTATGCGCAAAAACTCAAAGATCACACCCTGGTTGGAAAATTCATCGGCTTCTGGCCGACTGAGCAAGCCCTCCGGTGATGGATAATGTCCAAATGGAAACCGAAGGCACATTTTGATCTGCAGCTAGGATCAAAAGGTTTCTTCACCATCATTTTTCACGGGCTAGAGGACAAAGCCAGGGTAGAAGATGGAGGACCATACTTCTTCAACTCAGCAATCTTATACCTCAAACATTGGAAGGAAAGATTCAATCCAGACAAAGAAGACTTCACATGGGCCCCTGTATTGATACCGATGTACTCTTTACCTCAAGAATGCTGGGATGAAGACACGCTCATGGACATTGGTAACACGCTTGGAAGCTATGTCAAGGTTGCAGAACAAACCAAAAACAATAAGTACACATCCTACGTCCGTATTTGCGTTTACATGCACATTGCTAAATCTCTGTCAGACTCAATTTGCCTAAGCCAAAAAGACACAGAATGGATCCAACCTCTAGACTATGAGCATGTCCCTTTCCGTTGCAGAAAATGTCATGATCATGGCCACCTATACCGTGATTGTCCTCTCAACAATAGTAGCCCACCAAAAAATAACAAAGATGAAGAGGGCTTCCGAAAACTTGGCAAAAAAAGAAGACAGCATTGCAAACCAATTATTGAAGGTAAAAAGGCCAAAGATCCATCTACAAGCAACAGCTTCGCCAATCAGGAAGGACAACCAGAGGACCCCACGGCCAAAGAACCACAACAAGAAGAACCGGTCCTCACCCAAATGATAGAGACTCAGATCGAAACCGAAAATATGCAATCCATGGAAAGCCTCAAAGACAAACTCCTGCCTGAAGAAGGAGTGAACCCAGAAGAACACGTGACCCTCGAGACTGATCCAGGGCAAACAACTGGAACACAAGGACCAGAAGTTCAGATGGATGATGAAATGATGGATCTAGAGATTGGGGACTTAGATCTCCTAGGCCTGGAGGATGCATGCACTAAAAAATCTTATAACACCATCTCTCCCAAACAGATCCATCTCCTAAAAGAAGCCATGAGCAAAGTTAAGCACCTTAAACTTGGAGTGCAAAACCTCCCGCAAAATGAGAAACTCAAAATGCAAAGGGATGCAAAAAAAAGAGGAAGAAAGACGGATCTCCAGAGGATCAGCCTATTAGGCACCAAACTAGTAGAATCAGGGCAATATGCCCAGTTAACAAAAAAATTTCCCTACTGCTCACCAAGGTTCCCAATGCAGCTAATCTTCTGGAATGTCCTAGGGCTCAATGGACCTACCAAGCACTGCATGCTCAAGCGTAAAATCATGCAAGACACGCCCTCTGTCATCTTTCTTCAAGAAAACAAATGTACTCATGAGAAAGTCCATTCCCTTTTAACTAAGCTCTGGAAAGGCTTCCAAGTCATAGCAAATGACGCTCAAGGTGCTTCTGGTGGTATTGCAATAGCCTGGAATCCCTCCATTCTCACCCTAAATGACTTCACTGCAACTTCTCATACCCTCTCCACCTCCTTCCGCATCTTTGGTACCAATCTCTCGGGCCACCTCATTAACGTCTACGGACCTCAAGCCCCCCCTGCCAAGCTCATGTTCCTCCGTACCATCTCATGGCTCACCCACCACTACTCTGACTCTTTTCTCATCCTGGGAGGAGACTTTAACATGATAACCTCTCTTTAGGAAAAGAAAGGGGGACGTCGCTTTCTCACTCTGGAAGATAACATGTTCAAGTGCTACATCAATGATAGTGAGCTCATTGATCTGCAGCCCTCAGAAGGGCTCTTCACCTGGAACAATCGAAGACGAGGGGCCCATCAGATAGCCTCCCGTCTTTACCGATTCCTTGTCTCTGAATTTTTCATGACCACTGGAGGACTTCTCACAACTACAGTCCTGCCCTCTACAGGATCGGATCATTGACCGATCTCTCTCAAATGGCAACACTCAGGTTTGAAAAAATTCTGCCCCTTCCGTTTTGAAAATTTTTGGCTTAACCACCCCTCTTTTCTGGACACTATTCGGGACTGGTGGCACAACATGGAGGTGAACGGTCGCTCCAAAATGGCCATCCTACATAAGAAACTCAAAATGCTCCGATCCCAACTGAAAATTTGGAACAAAACGACTTTTGGCAATATCTTTACAGCCAAAAGCAACCTTGAAAAGGAGCTGGAACAAATACAAAACGACATCATGGAACAGGGCCACACTGAAGAACTCAAACAAAAGGAGAAAGATCACCTGCAACAGCTGGATATGAGATGTGAGCAGGAAGAAACCCTCTAGAGGCAGAAATCTAGAGTCAACTGGCTTAAGGAGGGGGAAAGAAACACAACCTTCTTCCACCACACCACTATCCAACACATAATGCATAACAGAATCAACTCTCTCATTTCGGCGGATGGCACAACTCTTCAGGATCAAGGGGAGATTGAAAATGAGCTCATCGACCACTTCATAAATATGCTTACTGAGGACAATACTGACAGATCTAAAGCCATCAACCAAGTCACCAGACACATTCCCCACATTCTCACCTCGAAGCACAATGCTAATCTCATGAAAGAAGTTACCATGGCAGAACTAGAAGCTGCAATTAATCAAATGGAAGAAGGAAAAGCCCCAGGCCCTGATGGCTTCACCATCAACTTCTTTCACCATTGCTGGGAAATGCTAAAATAGGAAGTCCTTGAGGTAGTAGAGGAATCCAGATCCAAGCAATGGGTCCTCCCAGTGCTTAACGCCACCCATCTCACCCTCATCCCCAAAGAAACCAACTCCAACACCCCTGGCAAGTTTAGACCCATCTCTCTCTGCAATGTGGTCTACAAAATCATTACAAAAGTTGTTGCCAATCGCCTCAAAGTGCTCCTCCCACTCCTGATCTCTCCTAAGCAAACAGGTTATGTGGAAGGACACCAAATCCTTGATGGCATCATTCTAGTGCATGAAGATATCCATTCCTTAAAAATGGAAAAATTCCCCGGGATGCTTATCAAGCTTGACCTTTCCAAGGCCTTTGATAAACTCAGCTAGACCTTCATTGAAAAAATGCTTTTGGATTTTCGGTTCTGTCAAGATTGGATCAAATGGATCATGTCCCTCACCTCCTCAGCTTTCTTCTCCATACTTGTCAACGGCTACCCCTCCTCCATGTTTTCCCCCACCAAAGGCATCCGACAGGGAGACCCCCTCTCCCCTTTTCTCTTCATCCTCATGGACGAAGGACTGGGACGTATGCTCAAAGCCCAGATCACTTCGAGAACCCTTCGCGGCCTCTCCCTACATGACAGCCCTCCCACTGTTTACGAGCAGTTCGTGGATGACAATCTTCTCTTCGCCCATCCGTCAATCCAGGAAGCCTCAACCCTGAAACGAGTTCTTTAGACCTACTCAGAAGCCTCTGGCACTACGGTTAACCTGGAAAAATCCCAGCTCTTCTTCTTCCACACTGACCACATTACCCAAAGGAACATCTCTCGAATTCTTGGTTACTCCATCTCCTCACTCCCCTCCAAATACTTGGGGGCCCCTCTCTTTGACTCTGCCATCAAACATTCCTCTTGGAGGGAGCTCTTGGACAAGATTGAAAGCAAAATTTCTTCTTGGAATTTCCGCACTCTCAACTTCCCCAGCAGACTGGTGCTCCTCAAGTCGGTCCTTCAGTCCATGCCCCTTTATCTATTCTCGGTCCTTGCAGCCCCCAAGTGGGTCCTAAAACTCATGAGAAAAATACAAAAATCCTTCCTTCGGGGAGGAACGCACAACAATCGCAAGTGGGACACCCTCTGCACCCCAAAAAGATATGGTGGCCTAGGGCTCAGGGATCCAGAAATCAACAATCAGGTTTTTTCTGCAAAAATCTGGTGGAAATGGGTAACTGACACGGTTTCTCCCTGGGGAAAACTGTGGCACAAAAAATACGCACACAATTGGCTGACTCTTCTTCGAATCCGCTTCGATCAGAACCCTCCGAGATCTCTTATCTGGCGAGCTGCCAATTTTCAAAAAGCCATCATTCAGTAGCACAGTTTCTGGGAGGTCCGCAACGATCAACATGCTCTATTCTGGTTTGATTCCTGGCAACAGCTCCCTCCCCTTCATTCTTTGGCCCTTACTCCTGACCTTTAGGCTCACTGTGAACAGGGTAATCAGTGCACAATACAGGACTATTGGACTCCTTCCAATGCCATGA
Source organism: Larix kaempferi (assembly GCA_027924585.1). Classification (NCBI taxonomy): domain Eukaryota; kingdom Viridiplantae; phylum Streptophyta; class Pinopsida; order Pinales; family Pinaceae; genus Larix; species Larix kaempferi. Next base: position 9,531,021 of record BSBM01000668.1, read on the forward strand.
ATTTACGGTTGTGGAAGCATTATGATGCTTGGATTCCCCCTATTCAGGCTGACAACGCTGAGTCCCTCTAGCATAATATCCAACTCAGACAAATCCGTGTTAGCAACGATCCTGATATTCTTTGATGGGGACACCTCACAACATGAAACTTATCCATCAAAGAAGCCTACTCTCTTCTCACTGCTACCCCTGAGGAACAACCCAATGCCATTTGGAATTTTTTTTGGGAATCTCACCTCTGGCCCAAAACTTCCTCCTTCCTCTGGCTCCTAGCTCACCAATGCATTCTGACCTGGGATAACATCCAAAAAAGAGGCATCCAGGGACCCTCTTGGTGTCCCATGTGTGAAGTTTATTCGAAAACAATTGATCATCTCCTCACTTGTTGTGATTATGCCAATGACCTCTAGGACAAAGTGGCTCTTCTCTGCAGAAGAACAAACAGGATCAGAGAGAACATTGTCCAGACCTTAGCTATCTGGGAATCCACTCCTTACCAAAGTGCTCTCCTAAACAGAATTTGGGAACTTATTCCGGGATTGTTGGTTTGGAACATCTGGAAAGAGCGTAATCGAAGAATTTTTGAGTCCAAAAAACTGCTGCCTCTTGACACTTGGGCCATCTTCACCACCAACTTGCAGGAAACCATCTCCCTCAAGCACTGGAGCACCTTTGATTTACCCACCCTCCCCTTTGAGTGATCTATCCTCTCCGAATGGAACCTTAATCTCCATCCCGCTCCCTGCTCTCCTCGCAGCTCCCCTGCTTCCACGCCAAGCCCTGAGCAATGGAGCGTCCCCCCCCCGGGATTCTACAAACTCAACTTTGATGGCGCGTACAAGGGAATCCAGGAGCAACCGGATTTGGAGGAGCCATTAGGGATAACACTAGAACCATCAAGATTATCTACAAGGGCAACATTGGCCACGACACCAACAATGCGGCTGAACTCTCTGGACTCTTGGAAGGACTCAACTGTGCTCACAGACATGGCTGGCTCCCTCTCATTATTGAGGGGAACTCCAAAATCATTCTCAGCCTTGACAGCAAACTCCATAATGGTGCTAAAGTAGACAAACTCTCGCCTAGTTGGAGACTGATGCAGAGACTTCAGAAACTTGCAAACTCCATCACCATTGCCAGCTCCCTTACTTTCCATCATGTTAAAATAAAAGCCAATGCACTTGCAGACTACATTTCCAGTGAAGGAGTCAACTGCAACAAGAACTATGTGGAGGAAATCTTAATGGATGCAACCACCAGAACAATCCATCTCCAGTATCACACTCTAGCCAACAGGGATCTCATTCTCCCGGATGTGGGTGCCAGCTCCATGGGGTTAATAGAGGGGTGCACTCACGTGACACCTGGCCAAACGTCCCCTACACACACCCACGTTGACGTCACCCAAATGACGTCAAACAGCTTGGCCATTTAATATGCTTGTCTTCGACGTCGCTTCGGCCTCCCTGGATACCACGAAGATGAGCCTCCTGCGTGCAAACCACAGGCTCTGGGATGAAGGCATTCATCGCCGATCTTCTTGGTTGATGACGCTTAGCTACCAAAACATTCTCCAGGTGCCTCATGCTCTCAGCTCTACGCTCCCTGTGCACTCCTGCGTCTCATGCATTCATATCGCCTCCCCTACAACCGTTATGGGAAGGACTAAGGGAGCCAAGACTAAAAACAAGCAGGATGATAATGCTCTGGAAGGAAACTCCCTTGAAGAAGGGTTATGGTCCGGAAATCTCCCTTCCAATTCAGCTGCTATTGGACAAATGGGAGGCTTGAATTATAGTAGAAACCATGGCGATTGGCAGCCACGAGCAGCAATGGGATCCTTACTGGCTTGTCAAAAATATGATGGGGCAACTTATGGAAGACATGCAGCAGAACTGGGCCTCTGCACACCATGCCACACAGTCCCTGCTTGCTACTTTTCCCAACTGGGCTTCCACACTTGGCACCCTGAACAAAATGCATTGCTGGGACTCCTATGCTCCTGTCAAACCCTTCATCTATGAGTTGCGCTATGATAGCACCACCCCCGGTGCCACCTCGTCGACTGTTGTCTTGAACTCCACACATGGCCTGGATAGGCTTAACCCCGGTGGAAACATTGTGGCCAAGACACGCGACAAAGTTTCTTTGAAAGGCAAGGAGAAGTCTCAAACCTCCTTCCCTGTTCCAAGCACCTTGGGTCCCATTTTGGCGAAATGTACTTGCAATGAACAGTCTGCCTTCGCCCCTGTTCTGCCCAGGAAGACTGCTCCATTTCCCATCAAGCATCCGGCTCCTATCAGGCCTGTGATTATCCCAGGGACTTCGGCTTCTATGATGGAGGATGCCACTCCGATTTCAGCCAAAGTGTGGAAGGACAATGCAGCATATGGTTGCACAATTCTGGAGGAGACTCCAACTGAATGAGCAGGTTTCTCTGATGTCATCTGTTTATCTCTGTTTATCTGTAGAACGCTGCTAAGACTATGAATGATCTGAATTTTTATCTGGTCCTCCCCCCGCAGACAGGGGTTTTTTGTATTGTAATATCTTGATTTTCATCAACTCTTTTGACAGACATGGATGGCACCTCTGGGCCAAACCACTATGGACTGTAACCTATTTTGTACTTTTACTAAACTAATATAATTTGCAGCTATTACAAAAAAAAAACATAGTAACACAATAAAAAATAAATTTTGAACAATATGTTAACTGAATTTTAAATTTTACACAGAAGGTTTAAAAAATTAAAATTAGTATAATTTTTTTTTCAAAGAAAAAAAAACTGTACTTTTGTTATTTCCAAGAAATCAAAAAGTACATTCACACACCAAGGCATTGGAACCTGGACTTTTCGAGTAGCATTGATACAAAAACATTATTGTTCAATATAAGAAACAATATTCAAAACATATACTAGTAGTCCTATACAACCCACATCCCTACAAAAAGTAACTTTCAGGCACATAGCACAAAAACATGGACTAGTAAGCATCATCAAGGAAGGAGTCTATAGAACCAGAAAGGACACAATTATCTTCTATCCATTCTTCCCAAAAAAGCACCCCAGGCATACCATCAAGAGATTCTTTTGACAACGAATCTGCTACATCATTGTTAACTCTATAAGTATGTTCAATAGTGAGATCAAGAATCCTGTCCATCAGCATAGAAGTTCTTTGACACTAGTTGTAAATTAGTGCATTTTCCAAATTGGCCTTCTTGTTTTCCCAATTAATGATTGACAATGAGTCTCCAAATAACTTTAATGAGTCAATGCCGCAGATAGATGCCACTTTTAATGCACCCCAATGGCCCAGAAGTCCGGCTTTCATGTTTGTGCCCACACCACCAGCAAGGCAAAATTTGGGTAAAAAATACTTTCCATAGCTAATCGTGAAACCTGCACCACATTTAAGTTATGAACATGGACCATCAAAGAACCCAACTTCTTTACCAAAATTCTGAGGATTAATAGTTCTAAATTTATGAACATTTTGTTTCTTAACTACCTCTTTTGAGTAAAGCTTAACCAAGTTCCAGAACATAAACAAAGTTTGATCTGCAAAAGGTTTTTCATCCTGAAATATGGCCGAATTTCTAGTTTTCCAAATAGACCATGCAAGTAGACCTGCCATATTTTTTAGGTTTTTATTCTTATTCATCCACCTCTGGTATGTAGAAGCAAAGTCCAAACCAGGCCACTCATCATCTATCCTGATATTTTTACAGATACACTTTCATGTAGACACAGAAAAATTGCATTGAAAAAACAAATGGAAAGCTGACTCCTCTTCATTCCCGCACAATAAAAATATACCTGGACCAATTTCGCCTCTGCGCTTCAAATTCTCCCAAGTGAGAATTTTATTGTTGAATAGTAGCCAGAGAAAACACTTGATATTCAGAGGCATTTTCCATTTCCATATCATCTGATGCCACCAATTCCTTTGAAATCCCACATAGAAATCAACTAAATCCTGATACGCCCATCTAGCCGAAACTTGTCCATTAACTGATTTTTTGCCCAAATTAAAGGTCCAGTTTACCAGTTAAGGGAATACGTGCCAAATTAAGATTCTGAACATACTGATTCCACTCAATTTTCCAAATACCCGCTAGTCCAAGATTTGAAGCCGTTGACTAGTAAGAACGGTCCGGAACAAGGTAGCGAGATCTCTTGAATTGGTTTAGAGTGTAGAGGCCGAAATTGGAGAAGTGATTACGCAGATCCTAGGATAAGCAATAATATCCATTGAATCCCGAGATGGGATCAACACCCACATAAAAATTCGAACCGCTGCCCACCCTCTAGGAAAGATGAGAGCTTATCCATGGGAAGATCTTCAAAAAACCCTTTTAGATAAATGAAGCATTTCGAGCCACCAATCTTGGCATCCCGATCCAGCTGAGAATATCCACTTTAATGTATTTTGCATGTAAAGTTTTAGACTAGAGGTTGTCCCCAAATAGTCCACGCCAAAGGATTTTTAACGAAAGGGCAATATTGAACCATAATATGTTTTTTATGTTCCATCCGCCATTCTTATATGGCATTGCTAAAGCATTCCATTTTGTCAAGTGATATTTACTTCCATCCTTATAGCTAGACCATATAAAAGAGAACATGAGGCTGTTTAATGTTTTCAGATTTGAATGAGGGATTTGAGCTAAGAGAGCCTAATACACCGGTAAGCTTCTCAGAACAGATTTGAGTAATAGGAGACGACCACCCAAGGAAAGGTGCTTTAACACCCACAAATTAATTCTTTTCTCAAAACGACCAATTAACCAATTCCAATACTATTTACCATAGCAATTTGGTTTGATGTAAAAGTCTAGATACTTTACTCCAGCATTCAGATCAGTAGTAATATAAGGCAGGTAGTGTAAAACCTCATTCAAGACAGGGTTTGTAACTGAGTTACAAATAAATGTCGATTTATTCTGGTTGATTTGCATCCCTATAGTAGAACAAAAAGGGACAATATGTCCACAATGAACTTCCATTCTTCTACCGAATTAGAACCAAACAAAATGACATTGTTGACAAACAGGATGTGAGTTATGGATAATTTTTTTGCAACTTTTATACCCTTGAAAACATTTTTGTCTCTTGCATTCCCAATCAGAAGGCTGAGACCTTCTATCACCAATAAGAATAAAAGGGGAGAGAGTGGGCAACCTTGGCGAAGGTCTCTGCAACTATTGAAAAAAGGGGTCGGGTTACCATTAACAAGGATTGAGTAGTTAGTCGACTTCACACATGCCATAATCCAATTTGCAGCCGTAATTGGAATCCCAATCTACAAGAGAACCAGCTTCAAAAAATCCCAGCTTATTTGATCATATGCTTTCACCATATTGATTTCAGGATTAAGGAATTCAGATTTTTTTATTTGACAGAGTGAAAAACTTCTTGTGTGATACCTACTGCATCCAAAATCTGTCTATCTTCTAGAAAGCCAAACTACTCTTTTGTCATCCACCTTGAGAGCTGAGATTTTGACCTATTGGAAATAACCTTAGAAATCAGTTTGTATACTAGGTTGCAAAGGGCTATAGGTCTAAAGTCATCAAATGAACTTGGCTTATTTTTTTTTGGAATAAGAGTCAGAAATGTAGAGTTCAAGCCACCCATAACCCAACCTTCCACTCTGGTAAACTCGACCATCTTCAATAGATCTGGACCCATGATATCAAAGAACATTAGAAACATGTCAACTATCCACCTATCAGGGCCAGGGCTCTTTTCCTTCTTAAAAGCTTTTAAAACATTTGCAAGCTCCTCTAGGGTAATTGGTCTGTCAATTTGAGCTCCTTCCTCCGGAGAGAAGAAGGATGGATAGAATTTAATCACCCTCAGTTGATCTTCAATGTTTGAGGAATTTGGGTCATCAAAATGTTGTTTGAAGTGTTGTAGAGTTGCATCCTCAATCATCTTTTGATCAATGACCTCATTACCGACATTATCCTTAATAGACCAAATTGAATTCACATTCCTCCTGTGTGAGGCATAATTATGGAAGAAACGAGTGTTGTTATCTCCCAACTTAACCCAAATGGAATGACTTTTAAGTCGCCAAGTGCCTTCCTGAACCTTCAAGATATCATCAAGTCTGTAATTCCACATTGTCTTCATCAGAAAAAATGCCATTCAGATTGAGAGTATGTAGAAGCTTAATTTTTTCTTTGATCAAAATAAGATCTTCATTATCCTTTGCTTTTTTTAATTTTCCCACACTTTTGTCTTCTTCTTTAAGCCTTTGAGCTTGTAAATCAACATATCAATTGGATTATGATTAGGGGGAGGAGCAATCATAATCCAATATTTTCTTACCATGTCACAAAAGTCACTATCACTTAACCAAGTATTGTTAAACCAAAACGGTTTATTCAACCTGCAATGGAAGTCACCAATCTGTAGAACAATATCATGATGATAAGAAATAGTGGAATGTTCAATCCAAGTCCTGTACTTGGAGAATTTAGCAGCCAGTGACTTTGCTAAAAGAAAAGGGTCAATCCTCTTGCTAATACACCCAACACCCCTTGCTAGTGTCGTTTGTTGCTTCAGGTCGCACCAAGCTTCCTAGGAATAACATCAACTAAATGAGCTCTGGAAAAGATCTTTAAAGAAGACAACCAATTCATCCACCTTCGCAGAGGGACCCCAGAATTCGATCGCAGAGAGAGTTAGGTTGAGGTCGCCTGCCATAATCAAATTCAGAGTATTTAGAATACCAGATGCTTCTAGAGCTCTCCAATATGTATCCCTATCCTTGAAAGGAGCATAAATGTTCAGAATAGCCAGTTCAATATCACTAGATAGAAACCTTTCTTTCATTAGGATCCCTCCCATGGTTTTGTAGGTTTTGAAACTCATAGTAGCAGGATTCCATCCAGTCAGTAAACCACCCGAGTGACCACATGAATCCATCGCACTGAAATACCACCTCGGCCAATGTTTTGAAAAAAACCCAATTGCCTGGGCCATAGAGCAACAAGTCTCCTGAATTAAAAACTAGTCTGGGCTAGTAGTTTTGAGAAAATTGGTAAGGGCTCTAGCCTCAGAAGCCCCACCAATACCACGAACGTTGAAAGACAGAACAAACATTAAGTCAAAGTAGGGTCAGACACATCTGCTCTAAGAGTCCCATGTGAGGAAGAGTTCACATCGACATAATCTAAACGTTTTGACAAAGGAATGAAAGTGTCACCCACCTCCTTCTCTTTTACTTTCTTTTTTCTTCGAATTGTAACATTCAAACATCTAATCGACAGGATCACCACATCATCAGTCGGGATAGGGTTTACTGCATAAATATCTAATGGGAAGCCATCGATACCTTTCATAGACAATAAGGAGTTTGTGAAAGAATTTAAGCCAGGCTTTTGCAAAGGAGAAGTATCACCAAGACGGGTACAGGAAGAATCCCTGGATTCAATAACAATCGTGCCCGATTCAACCAAAGGGGAAACATGAAAGGGGGCAACAATCGGGGAGGAAACCCTGGATACAATAGCATTCATGCCCAACTCTTCCACAGGAGAAACATGACAGGGAGCATCAATCGGTGCCAGGGAAATGGGATTTGAGACCACAGGAGAAGGACAAGCAGCAGGAGACGGGTCCAAATGATTATCCACACAATTTAGGTCATCCAAAAGATTCCTAGCCAAGGGTTTGGAGTTTGAAAGACGTAAATCCAATTTCCTCTCCATAGATAAATAGAATTCCAACTCTGCTTTGGCAACCCCTTCATAAATGACAGAGGATTCGTCAGAAGACTTACCGGGAAATGAAACGCCTTCCATGAGCGGTAAAGTTGGGCTTTCAGTAGCATCCACCACTACTGCAGCCTTGTTACCAAGTTGTGGACAATTTTCCCGAACATGACCCGTACATCGACAATAAAAACAACGGAATGGAATATTTTTATAATCCAGTTTTTGTTTGATAACCCTGTCTCTCCATCTTATATCCACATAAGCAAGCAACCCCTTTGAAACATTAAACTCCACCAACATAGAAGCATTCCGTTTATTTATCCCAAAGATAAAGTTTTTCACCAACCGGATGAAGCGACCCAACACATTCCCCAGTCCTTCAAACACATTCGACGTCCACTGTTCGAAAGGGAATCTAGGGAGTAAAACCCATAAATGCCTCACCATCATATGATCAGTTTTAGGGTTAAAATTGACATGCCACCTTTTGATTAACAAAGAACCCTCCTTAATCAACCAGGTCTGCGCAAGAACTCAGTTAATGAGCTCTTCGCTAGGGAAGATGAAGGCAACCCAAGCATTCAAAAGGAGACTGGTTCTAGGAGGCAAACCGAAAATAGGAGTCCAGTTTGCATTAACCCATTCTACCAGCTCAATCTGTGAAGCCCTTGTTCCTTCAATATGACCCATGACACCTCTTCGAGCTAGGAGTTCAACCCTATTCATGTTAGCTCCGTCATCTAGGGTATAAACAACAACCTCTGCTAGTGCCTTGTATGATTTCAATTTATGTTTATACCGAGCAACATCGCTGGTGAGATGATGAGGAACCTTGGAAGAAAAACCTTGCTTGGACGCAGAACCCGGAGCAAAAGACTCCACACCCCTATCTTCTAACGAAAAAGAAGAATCGGTCCCCATCACAATCGTTGGAATGTGTCACAAGTGTAGGAAGGTACAACCAGCTGTCAGTTGCTGAGAAGACAGACAAAACGCCAAAAAAGGGCCAAACTAGCACTACTGCCAAAAGTAGGGTAAGTGCCAAAAAACCTACCAACTACAAAAAAAACTACAACCTCCAACAGAGAGAGATAAACTCCCGTCAAAAGTGGCAAAACAAACCCAATTAGGGAAACTACCAAAGGAACAGGAGCAAGTAACACCCACCAACAAGAACCGACAAAAAAGCTAGTAGGGATAAATTATGCAGTGTTACGACAAAAAAAAACTGAAGCAAAAATAGAAATTCCCACTTTTTGATACCTTGGTTGGTACTAGAGCTAGCCAAAGCAGTGAGTTGGACTCAAGGAGCTTTAGGATGTTGCCATCACTCTGCAGAAATCCAACCCACACTAAGGAGCCCGTAGCCCAGAAACCCTAGAGTCTCCAAAACCCCCCTCTCCTCCATTATTCTTCTCTCCTCTAAAAAAACCTCAGTATAAATTTGTTCATTAGATAAGCTTGGGTGGTTGAGAAGAATGATTATTATCCTCCCCTTCAAAAAAAAATCAACATAAATTTATTTTAAGTCAAATTTATTGAAATACAATTTTTTATTTTAATTTTAAATATTTTACATATCAATAAATTTGATTTCTTAATACTTAATAAATATAAATTTAAAATAAATCTATCTTGATTATGTTATAACAATAGATCATGACAAGAATGATTATTATCTTCTCCATTAAAAAAAATCAACATAAATTTATTTTAAGTCAAATTTATTAAAATACAATTTTTTTATTTTAATTTTAAATATTTTACATATCAATAAATTTGATTTCTTAATACTTAATAAATATAAATTTAAAATAAATCTATCTTGATCATGTTATGACAATAGATCAAATATTTCACTTACATGCCCTTCAAAATAATATACCAAATTGCCCTCAAATATTATAAATGAAAAATAATAAGAAAATCAAGAAAAAAGTTATGGATGCAAAATAATAAGGTAGGAAGGCAAAAGACTCCGGATGGAAACGCTATTAACGAAAGTTGGGGGCTAATAAGGCGAAAGGCCATGGATGGAAAATAGAAGAGGAGGAAGGCGAAAGGCCATGGATGGAAAATAAAAGAGGAGGAAGGCAAAAGGCTTTCGATGGAAAATCTATTAGCAAAAATGCAGTAGTCCCTCGCAGTCGATTGAATATCTGGGAGAGCCTCTTTGTTAAACCTCATAAGAAATTGGGTTTCGCAGGTAGAAATGGCAGCTTCATATTTAAAAGCACCTGCATTCTTTTCATTACCTAGAGGTTTCACCTGAAAATGCTCATCAGCCATCTAATTCACAATTTCAATGACAATGCGGTATGCCTTCCTCTCCGCTTTCTTTGCTTTAAACTCCTGGCAAGTCCAAGGTTCTATTCTAAAAACCTGAAAACCCCCGTTTTTCCAAACAAAACTCTTAAACCCTACAAAACCCTAAAACCCTACGGTGTTCTGAATATGCTCAGATTTCAGAAAAATCCCGAAATCGCCCTCCAAATATTCATGTCCGCGGCCCAAAAACCCCAATTCAAACACCTTCGCTCAAGCTACGATGTTTTGGTTGACAAATTGGCGAAATCAAACAAATACGATGTTATTGAGAATTTTTTAGAGGGTTTGAAGAGAGGAAAGTCGAGCGGAGAAACTCTTGTGGCTGTCATCAGACTCTATGGAAGAGCGCGCATGCCTCAAAACGCTCTGGAAACCTTCTTTCAAATGCCGGATTTTAACTGTAAGCACACTGTAACCGCCTTCAATTCTCTTTTGAATGCACTTGTAAATTCCGAAAAGTATGAGATAGCCGACCAAATGTATAAAAAAAGACACCAATTTGGCATTTATCCAGATATTTATACTTATAACATTCTAATCAGGGCTAAATGTGAACTAAAGCTGATGGGTTCTGCTTCTGTATTATTTGGTTTGATGTGTAAACAAGGGTTGAGTCCTGAAACTGTAACGTATAATACATTGATGTCATCTTTCTGCAAGGCAGGGGAAATAAGCAAGGTTTACAAGATTCTGTCGGAGATGTCACGCAAGAGATGTGTTCCTGATGCTGGGACATACGGTATTATTATTGATTCATTTTGTAAGGAAGGCAAGTTGAATGAGGCTCTGGTAATTCTGAATGAGATGCTTCGTGAGGGCTATCGGCCGAATATATTTACTTTGAATACTATGCTAAGGAGATTTTGCGAGAATGATATGGTCCAAGTTGCAGAAATGATATTTTCTGAGATGCCCAGGAAGGGATGCAAACCTAATGTTGTTAGCCACTGTATTTTAATTGAAGGTATGTGCAAGGATGGCCAGGTTAGTTCAGCTTACGAGCTTTTTCGGTTAATTTTGGCAAAAAGGTGGGTTCCAAATGAAGACACTTGTAAGGCAATGGCTGAAGCACTTTATGAGACAGGGAGATTTAAGGAGGCTGTTCGAGTGGCGGATGAAATGGATAAGTGGAATTTTGTTCCAGACACCAGAACATGGGATGCATTGGTGAATTCTTGGTCGAATTCGTGAGTCTTAAGTTTGTCCCCAGTAGAAATATTGCATGTTCTTGCTTCTGATCCTGTAGAACTTTTTGATTTTGAGCTGAAAAAGATCAGGGCTCAAATGTAACTCTGCTTATTAGGCATCCATGTTCTCACCGTGGCTTAGGAGGTCTGTTCTGTTCTCACCGTGGCTTAGGATGTGTGTTCTGTTTGCTTATGAAATTTTGATGATCACAGTGTATGATTTCGGTGCCAGATGAAATGCACAAACAGGGGAACTATAAATTAGTGATGCCAGGTGTTATAGATCATGTACGGATCCCAGTAAGAAATTAAGGGTTTTCAACCTTGCCTAATTCTTTGAAGCATAAACCAAAGTTTAATGGGATTGTGACTACATTGTCACAATTAGACAATTCTTTACATGCATCGCAGATCATAATGGTCTCACAAGGCGAAACCTTCTGCCTGAGGGTTGGCTTTACCTGAGGAAGCTAGCTAAAAGGTAAGACCAGGCCTTAATTGCTAAGCAAATTATGAGCCAATGCTGATGTTGATACCTTCCAGTGTGCGCTTGGAAGTTGATGGTCACTTTTCAAGTAAACTCCCTCACTATCGTATGAATGGGGACAATTTGTGCCATTCCTGGAGCCTGTCTGTACTGAGGAGTTCAGATGCACTGCTATGAATGAAGGTATCGAAGGTGCCTTGATCCAGTTGACTGGAGTATTTCTAAATGCACTTTTTCATGCATACGGATGCTATTGCTTTGATTTTCGAAAAAAAATTGGACCACATTAATTTATATGGGTCAATTATACGCAATCTTACCAGTCCCATTGATCGGATATTTTTGAACAGTAATTTGTGTTGAGTTGCAACTTGAAAACATTCCAGAATATACATGAATTAATTTCTTTCTGCTGTTTCCATGATCACGTTACCAGTTGCCAGTCTCCCTAATTTTGACTCCACAGTTGTAGCCGGGACTGCATCAAACAGTTTCGAGGTTGGGTTGAAGAAGATTTTTTTCAATAACCACACATCAAGGAAAAACATTTGATTTTTGTGTTTGTGAATAGCAAGCACATTCCAAAGAATCTTAGAATTTTCTTGTAAGGGAAGACATTGAAAATGTAAACCCTTCGGTCTTTTTAAAGAATTTGGTGTTCAGTTTTTTTGGGTAGGGTAAATGCTTTCTTTGATCCATAGGGAGCTATGAACTCCATTTCCACATTATCACAGAGCCACTTCAATTATCATAGACCTACTTCAACATGGGGAGTTGTTAAACTGGACAAATGTGTGCCTTGAAATGGATGACTGGATGGTCACTTTTCCATGGTGTGTTACAAGATGAACTCCCTCGATATCGTATAAGTGGGGACAATGTGTACATTCACTTCCATGAATTAATGTATTGAAAATGCCTTCACTCAATTGACTGGAGTTTTTCTAATGGCCATACATGCACTATGTGTACAAGTACTTCCATGAATTGCAACATTGAAGATCCCTCGACTTGAGATTTTCTAATGGCAATACAAATTACGGTATTGAAGATGCCATGGCTGGAGTTTTTCTAATGGCAATACATGCACTTACTATGATTTGTACATTCACTTCCATGAATTACAGTATTGAAGATTCCCTTACTATGATATGTACACGCACTTCCATGAATTACGGTATTGAAGATTCCCTGACTCAATTGACTAGGGTTTTTCTAATGGATATACATGGATTAATTTCTTTCTATCGTTTCCCCAATCATGGTCCCAATGACCACACAGTTGTAGTTGGGAGTACTTGGGACTACATCAAAGACGTTTGAAGTTGGGTTGAAGAAGATTTTGTTTAGTAACCACACATCAAGGAAAAGCATTTGATTTTAGTGTTTGTGAATTGCAAGCATATTCGGAGTACTGTTGAAAAATTAGAGGTTCTAAGAAAACCGGATAGTCTTAGAATTTACTTGTAAGGAAAAAGTTAATGAAGATGTAAAGTTTAAACCCTTGCATCTTTGCAAAGATGTTGGCATTTAGTCCTTTTGGACTAGGATAAATGGTTTATTTGATGTGTGGAGAGTTATGAACCTGTAAGATTCCTGTTAGATGAGGTCTGATTTTTCGTATTATTTTTGTTGATTACTTCGATAGGTATCTTCGCTGCCTTGTTTCTCAGATTAATTTGTTATTTGTTTATGCATGTAGAAGTTACCCCTCAATGATCAATTTGCATGCATTATGGAGAGCTATTTAATAATGAAAGATCATCAACATAAATGCCAAAATCAGCGTGAATACCAGATCTGAATATTTATTAAATAAGGAGGACTGTCATACATGCCTGGTGTATTTCCTTGAGCAGATTCGAGCAAGTTTAGAAGGGCTCGTCCAGATCTGAGAATTATGATGTCCCCACGCTACAAACTGAAGTTACTCTGGCTACAGATATCAAGCAACTAGTCTGACCACTGCTATAACAGATGGTTATGACAGCTGCAAGTGAGAGCATCATCCATCTTATAGAATAACTGGGAATGAGTGAGTGATGCTAGCAGCAATTGGAGGTGATGTAATATGGTAATATCCCTGGATAACAGCTCTGCTATGTCTTCCTTCTGAAGAGAGTGACGCCCACAGGATGGATATATGACTTCGATAATCTAATCAATAGTTGTTGCCCGAAATGCTAATACGCTGCCAATAAAATATATCTGCTACCAGACTCAATGGATCATGATTTTCTTTACTGGAATAGATTGTTGAAGAAGCCCACGAAAGCAAATAACACTTGTGCCCTAACCACGTTTCATGCTGCCATAATGGATGAAGATTGTCATACAACTAGTTACTGTTGCCTCTCTTGAGAAACCACGACTTTAGAGTAATAGATACTGCCCTCCTGCTATGACATACTGATACAGCTGGTATGAAAACCACGATTCCCATAAACATCCACGCAGCAGTGAGAAGAATATCATTGCTGGGCCAAACACTGCCTAATTAAGGTATCAAGAATTGTTACCAAAACTACTTATGAATGTGCTCTTGGTCCCCCATGATGAGACCTCTGCTTGATACGTCATCACATAAACCCTGCTGTGTTGTTTTCACGTGTGGATTAGGGTCTGCCTTTAATGCTCACGACTTTCCCCAAGGTTCCACGCAGTGGAGAGAGGGAGGTTTGCTGATTCTTTTAATAAGCCATGCGCTCTCCTTTTCTTGGATAGTTCTACCTTATTAAATCTGCCCTTGTATTCAATCTTTCAAGGAGATGCGCCTCCTGTCACTAATTCTCCAATGGCCCACGATTGTGAGGCTAGGCTGCCTCTTATTCTAGCTTGGCTGGAAACTCTCACGAACTTGATTCTCTTTGAATGATGATGATAGATCTAAGTGATCTATCCTAAGAAGCAATTAGGGCAGATAGATTTTGCTGCCGAAATACACTTGATGGCTAGGGCAGTGTGCCCTAAACCCTGAATGGCAGAGCTCTCAAACCGGATCTCAATGATCAATAATAATAATAGATAATGAGTAACTCACTTTATCTTTCTTTTATAACCTTGACATTGCATGCCCTATACCTAAGTCACTTTTCTTTTCTATTTCTCCGTTGAGTTGCATGTCTCTCACATCTCACTTCTGCATGCATCTCACTTTTGCATGCGTGCATGCTTGCATGCATCTCACTTTTGCTTGCATGCATGCATGCATCTCCCTTTTTGCATGCATGCTTGCACGCTCTCGAGCTAGGGCTTGCATGCTCTGCATGTCCTTTGTTCCAGTTTTACCCAAAACAGAACATTACAGAACCCCATATCGACATTATTGTGGAACCACTTCAATGTGCAAAATAGTCAAACTTATAAAAAGCATCCATTGTTCTAGCGGTCTATGCCTGCTAGGGTTTAATTTGAGTCATCTTAGCCACTAAACCACATCCTAACGGAGAATGCTTTTGGCTTTCTTTTTTAATAAGTCAAATTATCTATTGATGTGCACATGTATGTTTACAAGCAAAATGAGACGTTAGTTAAGTAAACCCTAGTTGATTTCTAAGATAATATTCTTTCAAGCCTAAAAGGTTGAGTAGTGCCATATTCAAATTTTGAAAATGTCCGAAAATGACCCAACAAAAAAGAAAAGCCTAGATATTTTCACAATAGTGAAGCTAACTTGGCTTATGGCTCCCATATCCTATGCTATCATAATAGTAATTAAAGAACATAAAGACTAGCACCTCAAAGAGAGGTGAACCATACAAATTCTGTACTAATCTTCATCATCTGCAAGGGAGATGGGTTGTTGAGTATTGGCTTCAATGTGGTTCTCTTTAGTATCTCCCTTGCCTCCTGGGTCCTCTAGTCTTTCAACCCTTGTTCTAATCCCTAGACGATGTTTAGAAAATAGGTATACTTGTCATTGAGTTGGTGCAATTTTTCAGGATAGCGTTGTTTTTCTTTGAGACAAATTCCATATGGCAAGCTATCATTTCCTTTTTGTACTAGTATAAGTCGAGAATGAGCAAGTATTTGGTTCTATTCCTTGAGAACCCTATGTTTGGGACAATGGGCCCCAATTTCTTATCAATTTGCTTGTTGCTATTGGCATCCTTTCTAGGCCGAACCCTTTAACCTTTCCATGTTTTGGATTGTGGTGGGCTTGTGCCTACCAACAAATGCCTGGGCTATGTGAAAGGTTTCTGAGTGGTGGACCTTGGAGCGAGTCTTTTTGAGGGGTATTATCCCCACAAATCCTATATTGGAAGGCCTATCTCTGCATGTGTCTAGGTGGGTTTGGTCCTGTGGCATCTTCTCTTTCCTTCTTCAGAGTATCAACATTGAAGGTTAGAACAGTTACTCTGTAATCTGTCTTTGTTCTTGTTACCTCCCAAACCCTCACCTCTAGAGACAAAGTCCAACAAGCTCAAGTAAGGCCATGGAGGAACCAAGAGGCAGACGATTGTCACCTCATCAATCGTCTTCTATACTTTAGGATGGTTCTCCTTTGGCTGAAGGGGGGCTTCCCTAGAATGGATTGCTGGAATTTTAGGCAGTGAGTTACAAGGTGAAATGAAGAAATTCTAGCAAAACAGTTTATTAAGTTTGAGAAATAAAAAAGGATGAGTGGACTAGAGATTAGTGTCTTATCAGTTGGGTAATGGAGTCTATTAAAATATTTGGTGGGAGACTATCTTAATGAGTAAGAATGGTTATTGATGAAGAAGAGTACAAGCTACAACAAACCATCCCCTTGCTGTCCCAATTTGCAGAAATGTGTTTAAGGAAATTATTAGAGTAGATAAAGTCCAATACACATGAAGTTTATTATTACTCGGAATGAAATTAATGTGCATTTAATCAAACGTAGAGAAATAATGCATCAATAAACTACATTCCATGGATAACATAAGAAAAGAGGAACCCGATTACCACTTTTATACTCCATAATGTATTTGTCAAGATAGCTTAAGCAAATGGGAAAAACATAAAAATCTACAAGACATTCTCACCCATAAAGTAGTTCATCGATCCTCCAAACACATCCAAAGAATTTCCATTAAGCTCCAAGGAGTCTAGCCCCAAATCCAACCATGACAACCTATCGCTAAGGAGAAACAGATCTCCAATCCACTGTAAGTGCCATCCTCATCAAGTTACCAACCTACAAATCTTTGAATTGTGTGATAAGAATCACACTTAAATCTTCATGCAATATGAACGGTAATAATTGGCTCCAACATGGGGCCATGTACTCTTCATGAGAGTGCATGAGAACCTTATAATCTTTTGATGTACCTACTAGAACATGTCAGAACCTTCTAATCTTTGGATGTAAAAAAACTTGTGCTGGGTTTGGTTAAGACTCTCACCCCTAAGCACCACATTACAGTTCCATGATAATGTTTAAAAATAAACCTTTAACTAATGCTCACAAACATTGAGCTTATATCTCTTACTCCTAGGTGAAGTCATTGAGCCAGTGCAACCATTCTAGCTCTTCATTTACATTGTGATCTCTCTCTTTTTGTTTGGCAATGAACCAAAACAAGGATACATTAAAAACAAAATGATTATGAGCTGAAATACATATAAAAAGATGGCTGAATATGGAATTGAGCTCATGAAGATGAATACGAGCTTCAATATCATGCCAATGTTGGCATGTGCTTTCACAAGAGAAGAAAAAACTTTTGCTGGAGTAGGTTAAGACTCTCACCCCTAAACACCAAATTACAAGTGCATGATAATGTTAAAAAATAAACCTCTAACTAAAGCTCACAAATTGTAATCTTATTTCTCCTACTCTAATTCTCCTAAGAACTTATTCATCTTACCTCTAGTCTACAATAAAATAAGTACAAGAGCTAGGTTAAATCATTGAGCCAATGCAACCGTTCTAGCTCTTCATTTACATCTTGACTTCTCCCTTTGTTTGGCAATGAACCAAAACAAGAATACTTAAAAAAAAAATGATTATGAGCTGAAATACATATAAAAAAATGGCTGAATATGGAATTGAGCTCATGAAGATGAATAAGAGCTTCAGTATCATGCCAAGGTTGGCATGTGCTTTCGCAAGACTTTTCTATCCATTCTTCAACAGGGCTGATGTAAATCCTGCAATCTGAAAATGGAAATAGTTGTCCATCTTTGTTCCATAAAAATTCTTCATTTGATCCACATACTCTAACAACTAGCCTCCTCCTTGGCTTTCAAACACATCTTCATACAACCAAGTTCAAGGCGGCCTTACAAAAAATCTGCAAGACTATTCTTGGCTGCCCCCAAATAAATATATAGATGAACCATGAAACAAAATTTCAGATCTAAATTTTTTTTGCTCCAAATTCAGTGTCTGTTGCCCTTTATATGGTTGGAAATTTTTGCAACAAACCATAATTTGAAAATTCTTTTGTTCCGTACAGATTTCAATATCAAAAGCATGTCTCCTAGTTGATTTTTCGGACATAAATTGGGAGAAAAATGAAAAAAGAAGTGGTTGGAAATTTTCTGCAATAAAACCCATCAATTCCTATGCAATTTACAGCACCATAAAATCCACTAATACTGCTTCTTATTGCAGAGATTCATTAAAATCTAAAAGAGATGATGGCTGGAAAATACCCTTGAAATTTTCTACAGAAAAAATTGAGCTTGTGTGCCTACCCAAGAGGCCAAAAATCTGTAGTATCATCTTCATTTGCTTGGCTGCTTTTTCATAAATGTCTTCTTGGTGTGCATGGTCTTCAATATAACCATGAGGTGCTTCTTCATGTGGAGCTGCAACAGACTTTTCAACAATCTCATACGATACATTTACAAATTCCCCTTGACCTAGGACACCATATTTTTCTTTGGTACATTCAAGCAAAGACACCAATGCTTCTTTCTAATCCTCTATTTTATGAAAGGGAGGCCTTGAAGGATCCCTCTCATATACAATTGTCATATCAACTATTTTTTTTTTCTTGTCTTTACAAATTTCAACCCAAAGGAATGCACTGCTTCTTCCATTTGATCCTTTACATAAATTCAATTTTTTTGAAAAACTATGAGGAAATTACAAAACAAGAGTTTCTTCATTGGATTGAGATGACAATACCATTCTCTTGCACTCTTTTTAATGGAAAGTGCAAACATTTTCATGACAATACCATTCTCCTGCACTCTTTTTAATGGAAAGTGCAAACATTTTCATGGGAAAAAATGTATTTTTTTTCAATAAAATTCATAAATGATGCCACAAAAGGTAGATAATGATTATGTTTTTCCATAGAATCTTGCAGTATGCATCTTCCATATCTGATAATAGAACTTATGCAGATATACATGAATACATGAGAACCAAAAGGCCAATCAATTTGTCCATTCTTTGCATGATGGAGCCATGCCTTCTTCAATTCTGAAATCTTGATATGAAATATGAAATTTATATGATCACCATACCTCATACCAAGATGTGGAGTCACTAAGGTAAGCCTTCCAATGTCTTCAAAGTTGTTGAGTGTGCTCACCTCAACACACTACAATGTCTTCAAAGTTCTTCATGGAACAAGGGCTTTGTTCCTTCAATGGAGTTGTCACATGAGTTAAAAATCTTAAAAAATATGCATTGATAACATCAATGTAGAAGGACCAATGTTATCAGCACCGGACCAGAACCGGCAAAATCGGCCAGTTCGATCGGTCTACAGAGGTGACTAGTCCGGTTAGGGACCAAAATCGTTTGAGCCGGATATTTTGCCGAATCGGGTACAGAACCAACCGGTTCCGTACAGCATGCTTAAAACAATAACAGTCTAAGTGTTTGATGAAACTCACAATCATGATTGGTGCACAATAGGCTACAACAGACCAATGATTGAAGAACTTGTTAAAATCATTAGCGAAGGTATCCTTATATAGCACATAGTTACCGGAATCCGAAATCAAGGTAGTAGTGTCCACTAGTTTTGGAAAAAAGATTGAGTCCACATTGGTTAGGATATCACATACCTTCTCTTTATCTGACTTTAGCTTCTCATCCCGTTCAAGTAAATTTGTCCTACGGATAGTTAAATTTACTCACAGATCAGACAAGATTCAAGCAAGCCTAATCTAAGACAACTAAGTAACAAGTGGAACCTTAAACTCCTAGATCTAGTTCAATGTATGAAGATCAGAGCTTTGAGAGAGAGAGAAGAAGGTGTAACTTACTTCAGACCAATCGGTTGTCCAAGCTCCAGCTCCAAGCTTGATGTCCAAGATGTGAACCTGTTTGAGCAAGACAAGCACAATATCTCCAAATACCAAATACAAAGATCAAGATCTAACTTCTATTGAAAACATATCATGAATCTAAACTAACAAGAAACATCATATGGGAGAATAAGCCAAGTTGTATTAAGGTAGCTCAAAGAAGAATAGTACAATGTTACCCTTGATGACCAAGCGGTAGTGTCTCCTTCCAAGCCTTCCTCCTTGCTATCTCTGCAAAAGCTCCAAGACCATAGGTTTGATGCCTCAATGTTCTCCCCTTAGCTCATGGATGCCTCCTTCTTATAGGATTTGGGAGGCCAACCACTAAGAGATGAAGGTGCATCTAGATGAGTGAATGGTGGATCAA
Organism: Larix kaempferi; assembly: GCA_027924585.1. Classification (NCBI taxonomy): domain Eukaryota; kingdom Viridiplantae; phylum Streptophyta; class Pinopsida; order Pinales; family Pinaceae; genus Larix; species Larix kaempferi. The sequence goes on from BSBM01000668.1 coordinate 9,551,365, forward strand.
GAGGTTGAACTAGGCCAAAGAGGGAGGGTGAGTTAGGATCGGGAGGAGCTCCAATCCTAAGAAAATCTCTCCAAGATAAGATTCACTTTCCAAGCTAAGATATGGTTAAGGTAATTTTCACGCCCTAGACATTGAGCAAGGCACGAAAATGATGGCGCCTTGCACCACTAGCAAGGCGTGAAAATCCTAGTAAATGGTGCTCAAGGATGTGGCATTTGGACTTCATGAGTTGGCATTTAGCTGAGGTAAGTTGGATTTATGTCCAAGGACTCCAAGGAAGGCCTAGGAGGGGACCAACTAGGTAGGAGTAAGGTCCAACACTTGTTAGGAGGTAGCGCCATTAGGTTCTACATGGTGTTATGACATGAAGACGTGAAATGGCACTCAAAGTGGCACTTTGAGGTATAACAGATGCCCCCTAAAGTGTGAGGTCAGAAGAAACTAATGGCCGAAACACTTTACAAATAAATGAGTCTACAGAGATAGTAGGAAGATATATTTTATAATTAATCTAGAAATGAAAAAAATTAAAAAAAACTGAAAAAATACGAAAGTGACTCGGAGGGTAGGGGGGATGTGACACTGCCACCCCACCGGTCTAATTACAAACTGAAATAAAGGGTAAAAAGAAGTGCTTACTGTTGGTCCTTAGTGGCCAACAATCAAGCTTGCAATAGTGGAAGGAAGCAAGGAGAAAGGAGCAAGAAGATTTCCTTTTTTTCTGATGAGTTAAAGAGGGAGATCTGATGGATGATCGGGGCTGCCGCCTAGGACTGTCCAAAAGCTACTAAAAACCAGCAAACAAAACCTTTTCGGACAGCCGTAAAAGATGCTAGGACACTTGTCCTTTTTCTTCTTTAGAAAGAAGATGCGACTTGCACATTCAAAGCAACACTAAAAGTATAAACCAATGCATTAAGGGGTTATACTGACGAATGTATACAGACGTAAGTGTCTGTAACACGCCTTTTAAGCACTGTTATTGTTGTTGTTATAGCTATGTGAGGCATCCTCACTAGCCCAACTGACCTAAAGATGTAAAACAAACATTAAATATAATTTTATATTGCAAAAGGACAAGTCGGCCCAGTAAGGGAATTTTCCAAAAAGTGATGTATAAATAGAAGTGCTACCTGCCTCATTTTATCATTCATCTCAAGCAAGTTTGTACAAGAGGAGAAGTTCACATCTCTGGGTAGTAGAAGACTTTTCTAGCTGATTTCTTGGGCATATATTCTTATTGTACTTTTTATCTTCATTGTACTAAATCTCAGAGTAAGAAAGGGTTGCTGGGTTTTTCTCGAGTTTGGGTTTTCCCAGGGTAAATTGTTGTGTCTATTGTTTCTGTGCATAGTTGTTCTTTCAGTGATCCTTTTATTGCTTATATATTGAATTTATGCTGCTATAAGTAAAAACATTAACAATTATAACACTGGACAGGGAGCTAAAAATCCTCAAATGCAACAATAAACACACTGTCTTTATGAAAAAGGAAGTATTAGTCTAATTGTTTTATGATACAATTTGATTATGAACATGTAAAGACTTAATAATAGTTCAATCTACTTAAGATATTCAATTTTAATGATATATCTATATGCATGCAAGTACAATATCTAAAAAATATATGAATTTACAATGTAGAGATCAAATACAATCTTGCATGTAACTGAAAAAGGGTGAGTTTTACTTGAAGATGGCAGAGTGAAGAGGGAGAATGTCCTTTAGGTAGGCAATGGAGTTCCAAAGTGATGCATTGAGGGACTAGTCTGATTGAGCCACCAAGTTTGAGAGGGTTGCGCAAGGATAACCACTCACTTTTTGATGGATGAGGGTCTGCAATGTTAGAATAAAAGCCAAATGGGAGATTGGATCTCCCTTCCAACTCCTTTAAGTAATCCTACAAGACAGGGTTAGATAAAACATTGATGCAATTGAAAAAATGCTTAAAACTAATTTCTATCAAGTAGTCTATAGAAAACCTCAATAGAAAACTATCTAAAGAGATTAACCCTACTGAGTGATAACACCCTTTCCTAGGCCTATGAAAAAGTAAGGAAGCAAATGAATTATACCAACTATAGTTACCTTACATATGATAGCTTGAGACAATAACATCCACACATGAAAGCACACCACAAATTTGACCTCCAATGCCGTCTTTATTAACAATTCCAAGAGCAAAAGTACAAAGAGCTTGTGCAAAGCTTCACTTGATAACCAACAATGAAAGGAGAGGGGAAAGCTCGCTTAAATAACAAAAGGGACCAAGGGAGGTGCCCCTCCAAGTGTTACTAGACATGCATGAAGGGAGGTGCCACCTCTACTAGACTCTATGAGTTAACTCAAGACAAAAGTGCTACCTTTAGGAGCTAATTTGGGTGAAATCTACCACATGGGTGAATTAGGAGACAAAGAGAGGAGCATGAGTGAGCTAAATCACCATAAAGTCAATTTATCTCCAAGAGGTGCGCTCCCCTAGAGAAGGCATATTCTCCAACAAAAAATCCACCATAAACCAATTTTGAGCCTAGAATAAGGGGATCATGTCCCCAAAATCCAAAAATCAGGGAAACTTGTCTCCAACAACCATAAATCAGGGGATTTTGCTTCTAGGGGGCGAATTAGCTTGATTTTGTGTTTTTTGAGGGTCCAAAAGGGGGTGTATGAAGTGTATTAAGGTGTTTAACATTCCCCTTGACCATACACTACCACACTAGGACATATTTAACCCCCTAAGGGATCTAAAAGGTCATATTTTACAAGTATAAACATGGTGACATACTCAAATTTGACATCAGACTATAAGGACTTAGACACTAGCCTGAAGCATCTGTATTATGATATAGTTTTGCTTTGGAGGTGTGAGTGAAAAACCTAGAGGAACTCAAAAAGTTCCTTTAAATGAAAAAATACTCCAAAGTTGCCATAATACGAATGACTCACTCGAGCTATCCCTTTTACACATATAATTGATGTCAAATTTTTTACAATCATCTTCCTTTGACCATGGCAAAGGAAGTGTATAATACAACTGGGCAGGAGACTGCCTGATTCATATGAGGAAATGAATGTTCCCTGGCTGTGTTAACTTTTCATAAACAAGATCTGATTGATATTTATTCACTGATTTTATGCCCAGTCTTAATTTGCACAAAACTGAATCATAAATAGCAATACACCGATTTACTTAAATGATGCACAATGGAAATTCAATAGGAAATCATCAACACATTTGACACATTGATTTACCCTAGAAACCCCAATCCCTTGGGGAAACCAATAATAGATTTGTCTTTATTGCATATTTGTTAAATATAACTTATAGCACCAAGCTTTTAGATATGACACACTAGATCTCATACTCCTGACTCTCCCTTGCCGCAACTGAGCCCAAATCCTCCGCAATATCAATAACCTTGGCTTGAGTGAATCCCTCACTCCCAAGCCTCTAGAGACTCCCTCTCTCAGATATGATCACTCACTGATCTCAGCTTGAGAGAATCCCTCTCTCTAAAGCCTCTAAGAGAATCCCTCTTAGATCTGATCACTCACTGATCACTCACTATCAATGATCTCACATGCATTGACAATGACCAGATGATCTGATGTCTACAACTCTCTATAGAATCTTTTATAACATTCACTTTATGCAAATACCATCGGCCCTCCAATACCATGGCCCTCTAGTACCATGGGCTAATAAGTACCACCCAATACAATTGACCTTTTACATAAAGTATTATAAAGTACATTTTTCTAGAGAGTCTTTTTTGCATGACTTCTACATGATAGACCCCTTAGCCAATGTAGAAATATGTGTCTGAGCTACAAAATCTAACAGGTTGACTGGTGTCTTCTGCTTGCTGAGCATCTTGTGTAAACAGGGTGGTAACAAATGCAACACCACTTGGAGTCCATCGAAAGATTTGGAAATGAACCTTGCTTTGAACCACTAAACCACATTTATTTTCCAACTTGAATGCCTTGACATGTACATTAATTAACACGTGAGATTGTGTGGTGAATGGAGTCTCACGCCGTCCCTTCAATGACATTAGGAGGGGGGACTTTGTAATTAAACCACTTGTGTTTTCCATTCACAATAACCCTTAACTTCTATGGAGGGGTTTGAAACGATACCCCCCATTTATAACACATTGCACCTAATTCAACATTGCACCCATGTTTGCTTGATGGTCGGCTAAGTTATTTTGATGTCGGAGCACATGGAAAAAGGTTATTTGATCAAATTCCTTGATCTTTTGTCGAATTTTGTTAACCATCCAAGCTAAGGAAGGGTGATTCAACAATGTTTTTCCTTGAATGGCTTTGAGAATGATCATTAAATCTCCTACTAGGCTACCACAGTACATTCCTTCACCCTTTGAGCTTTCAAAGGGAGAATCCCTTTATAAAGAGCATGTTCCTTGACTTCATTACTTATAGCTGTCCTAATTCCCCAAGTAAACTTGATTTCTTGATTTCCTTTGGAGTCAAATATGACACCCCTGCCTCTACCACCCTATAAAGTGCATTCATTGCTAAGGTTGGACAAGAGGCTTTGATGAATCATTCTTTATAACACAATTCTTGTATCCATGCCATCAATTTCAGCCTCCTTTATGTTATTGCCACTGAGCCCACTTTACAAGGAGGCATGGAATAAGTAGTAAGAAATATATTAGGCTCTTAGTGTTCTCATAGAGCATGGTGGAAGAAATGTCATGTCAAGTCATGTACCAATAAACAAAATAGAAAGAAATTGATATCCAACATCTATTGTAATAAAAAAAGAGAAAAGAGGGGACCATTTATTTGTTACCATAATGTAAATAAATAAATAAAATAAACTACCGTAGATCCATCCTAACTTTGATTCTTTTAAGCAATGAGAGGTTTGCACAAGGTTTTTTTTTCAATCCTTCTCAACGTTTAAAATATTTGGGGCTAAGATGGATTCATGTTCATGATTATTACATGTGGGGATAAGATGGATCTATGCTAGTAACCACTACATGTGAGATATATCAAAAAGAGGTAGGTGGATTCATAACAAACTCCACATTAAAAATATTTCCCCCCAAAACTTTGCTTTCTTCTAGGTGGCTAGTTTCCTCTACTTGATGAAACATTCTTTGATGAAACATTCAATAATAGTGATGGCTTTGGAACGAGGATGTGCAGACATCAAGAATGGATTTTTGGTTCAAGTTGCAACTATTCTTCTTCATGACTAAATCTATGGTGTGATCCACTTCTCGAGTAGAAGGAATCCCCTTGGGTGTATCTTCAATTACCTTAATAGGTTGCTTGAGAACTTTCTACAGCCCTTGTGTTGCTATAGAGGCTTCTTCCACTACATTGAGGTAGTAGCATTTCACTATCCCACTAGATCATTTCTTAACCAACTTCTCCATTTCATGTGCAATTACTTGTGATGGTAGGGAAGCAATCCCATTCAATTGGAATCTTCTCCTTCCTGATTGGACTTGGAGGAAAGTATTTTCTAAATTCATGTCGAAGGTACTCAATGTTTTCAGCCATTGAAATCCTAGAACCACATAAACATCCCTTTGGGAATGATGTTTAATGGTGTAAATAGGTTATAATCTCTCGTTGCAGATTAAATTGCACAAGAGTAGCAAGGTGCATCTACAACCTAGTATGGAGGAGATGTGTAGCTTAATTCAAATTGTGATGCTAATAAATTAAATTGATAAAAACTTGAGATCTCTAAAAATGAAAAACTTTAAAAATTAGCTGACCATAATAGTAATTAAAAAAAGAATACTAATAATAATAATAAACAAACTAGCGTAGATCATTTAAGCATTGATATATATGTGCCTCTATTTTTATTTTATCCCTTTGCCTAATTAATAGATCCAGGTTTAACTAATAGATTCTCCAGGGCTAATTAATATATCCTCTTCTTCTTCATGTTCTTGTGCATAAAAAATGATTAGCCTCTGTTTTGGGCATCTATGGTCCTTGCTCTGCTTGTGCTTTTGAAACGCAAACCTTAGAATTTTTTCTTCATCCTTGAGCAAGGTCCTCTTAATGAATGTCCTCTTCTTCTTCATGTTATTGTGCATATAAAATGAATAGCCCCTTGGCACTACTCCCTTCTATGAGTTGATGATTTATTTCTTGTTAACCTTATCCTTGGCTTCACAGAGTTTGCCATGGCGATACAATCATTTATACATTGGAGATCATAGTAATTCAACTCCATGTCCAAAATGTCATCTCGTGATCTTTCAGTGTACAATTCTATTAATTTCATGTTTGCTAAATCCTCTTCTGCAACTAATTGTTGATGTTGTGTAGTGTAATCCATTACCGATTCATATGCCTTACCTTTGTGCTAAGTTACTAGGATATGGATATAGATCCAGATTTGCCAGATTTTTGAAAAGCTAGGATCCAAACACGTTAGGGAAACAAGTATATTTTTATAATAAATTAAAAATTAGAGCAAAGAATTAAAACTATTCAGGAAACATAAGAGTGGAACTATGAGTTATAGCAAAAAAGGAAAGTTTTCATGCGTATTACTATTAGCCATTAATGTAAGATAATTGATAATTTGATAAGTTATAACCATGATTGATAATTGATAATTGATAATTTTAAAGACCATTTTAGCATGAATAGGAAATAGGAAATAACATCTTTTTTTGGGCTACTTCCACATTCCCATATCAGTAGTGAATAAAGTGGTTTTCTTTTAGGTTATGGTAGGACTAAATAACAGTGTGGGTGAAGTGAGTAACAATGTAGCACATAAGGATAAACCAGACCTTGACAGCAGACCCTGACCATAAATATAGATCAAATGGAAACCTTGAGAACAGACCTTGATAGATCAGAGTTCAAGTTGACATCAGTATAGATCAGGTTTGACCTCCTGGGGTTTTGGTTTTAGCCTTCAAGTGTTTAGGGTTTTGGAATTTTTTCATTAAAAAATCAATTTTTGGGGGGATCTGTGGGTCACAAAAGTACTAGAAGTTTTAGGATCTGTTTCAAAATTTCAATATTTGTTGGATTTTCTACAGGATCCTTTCCCTTCTTAGGGGACCCGTTTCCATGATTGACCTAGGCGGATTGTGGCGTATCTGAATTGAATCCTAACGGATCTGGATTGGATCAACGGATCCTACACTTTGGGGTGGTGGATCCATGGATCCTACACTTTGGGTGGCAGATCCAGATCACTCACTTTGGGGTGGTGGATCCGAATTGGATCCACGGATCCTATACTTTGGGGTGGATGATCCAGAGGTGGCAGATCTAGATCAAATCCACAGATTTTACACTTTGGGGTGGCGGCTCCGGTAACACAGCCTTTGTGACTTGGCTGAAATAGTAGTTGTTCCAGAGTCCAAACACTGTGATATTAGTTGTTCAGGTTATTCTTGAAGAGTTCCCATTGGGATATGTATGTTTTCACTTTATATACCTTTGGAAAGGCTTTGTTTCCACGTGCAAGGTGGCTATGGTTACTTTCTTGTACCTGTGTCTATTGTGTATAAGAATGGCTTGTCCAAGCCTTCACATTGGTGACATTAAAATTCCTTAATACTAGGAAGATGGGTTGATCCAAAACTTGTTTCCTTCATTCTTAGTGGAGAATGTTTGTCTTGTTTCGTTTCTAGTTACTCATTTTGTAGAAGTCTCAACCTCTCGCTTAGTGTAGGGTCAATTTCTTGTTGTACTTGGTCCATAAGTTCAAACATTTCTTTGACCCCTTCATAATAAGGTCTGCCATCTTTCGGCAAACACTAGCCCAAATTTAAGCTTAGTTGTGTGTGAAACTTTTAAGTGCTTCAGAGAGATTTTGTGCCTGCAAATTACTTTCTTAAGCCTGCATCTATCTGTCATTAGTTCTCTTGATCATTACAAATTAATATTGAAAGCATTGTGATAGAACTAACCAATGTTTGAGATGATTAGATTTGGATAATAGATGAATCTTGAGAGAAGATATTTAGAATTTCGTTGAAGACATAAATTGGAGAGACATGATAATCACATAGTAGCAACACAACTTATTCCACTCTTTTGCAAGCATTTCCCAAATTGTGAGCAGAAACCAATGATTTTTAGGGAGAATAACAAAGAAATGATAAGAAATGGATAGGAGAAATAGGAAGATAGGGAAAAGTGGTTGGCTATCTAGCCTGCAATGTTTCTTTTTCTAAAGGAAGATTGCTGTGGAGAAAGGAGTAATAAACAACACAAAGCATACCTAAACTCAAAGTGTCAAAGGAAACTGAAGATGCTCTTTACTCGTAATTATGATTTGCATTGACTTTCAGCTTGGTGATTTGATCCTCTTATAGCATGGACTTCTTCTAGCGAACTGGATGCTCAATATTTATGGCCTCAAGAATGTTGGATGTGATGCAACCTACTAAGTTGTTGGAGATCGAGGACCATGCCACTTTGTTCTCAATATCAATTTCCCCTACAAGCTCTTAAGAATCAACTATGAGGGAATTATGAGGGGCCCTGGGCTTTCAAGATGATACTTAAAGGCGTTTGAAAGATTTGGCTAGGGTTCAGATCTTCTTTCCCAATGGGAACACAAAATCAATATTTTTATTTTCTGAAGTTATAATATACCTTTTTAGCTTTTGTGCACTGAGATTTTTCTGGTAAAGATGTACTTATTTGTTTCTCAAAATAATATATGAAAACATTTAAAAAAAGTTATAATAGGTCATTATAGTATTAATTTTTAAACATTACGCCTTCTTAATGTTTCTTTAGCCCTTATTTAATTACATAATATAGGCAAAAGGAATTAATGTTGTAAATTGGTCAAACCAATTCTATTTTCAACGAAATTTGAAATATATGCTCCTGAGTCCTGACAAACATGATTTCATTATAGAGATGTATTTGGTGATCTAAACCCAATAAGGATATCAATTAGGAGTTGGAAATTGAGTGACCTTTTGAATCATTCCAATGCAAAACAATCACCCCTACACTACATTGACCAATGCTTTATGAATACATTGATGGCATGTGAACCTCAACCTAACCAATGTTTGAGAGGGTGCAAAATGCTCTAAATTGGACTTCACATGAATAAGAAACATACGGTAGGTTCAAATAAGATTTGGGCTCAATGCAAAGGTTATAGATAATGAGTATATGGATTATACAGGTTATTAGCAATGTTTTAAAACTCAGATTCGGATTTGGAATTGGTTGAGGGTCAACTCGGACTTTGACTCGGATTCAGCTCTGATTTGGACCGACTTGGATTTTATGACTTGATTTACTAAAGAATACAAGATTCCAAACCATTATAGACAAAATATGTGAAGTTTGATCATGTACATACGATGTAAGGATGAATATATCAAAATGGAACCAAGTGCAATACATACCTGAAACACAATACATAATCAACAAGGTTCTAAATGGCCTCTAGAATCCAAACCACAACATGTTACAAGGTACTAGCCTACTACATATCACCGATCAACATTATCAAACTTATCAATCGTCATACCCATCACCACTATTGGAAATGGGATCCTAAGCATGAGCTATAGGACTATCCTTTGCTTTAGACTTGTTAGACTCCTCAAGGACATCTGCAACTACAATAGTAGTACTAACAGAAGAACGACTAGTGCCTGCCATACCTGGTGCTACTCCTACTAGTGGATGTGAATCCAAACCAATCCACCCTAAGTCATCAATATCAAGATCAAACTCTTTTGATCTGTGAGCCTTGAGGTTGGATCAATATCAACCAACATATTTGGATCTATATCAGGTCTTTTGTTCAATAACCGGAGTAGTGATTTTTGTTTCTAGAACTCCTATTTTTAGAAGTCAGAACTATTATTTTTTGCATGTTTATCTTTTAGCAGGTCTATATTTTGCAGGTGGTATGTAGCCAAAGATAGGGTGACATTTGCATCTTTTGATCGTTTAGTGGACTTGTCTTTGGTTTGGTCCAATTCAGCTAATTGGAATTCTGAAAACTGCTAACTTTGCTAAATTTTGGATGGGATGTGAAATTCTATTTTCATCATATGAGGATTGATGAGGTTGGAACCCCTCTCAAAATCTTGAAACAATTAATGACAAGTAAGATTTTTTCATTTTCTTTATATTTCCCTTGGCTTGAGTCATTGTGTGTCAAGCAAATTGTTTTTTCGCACAAATAGTGCTATACTATGTATGAAACCAAACAGGTATAGACTGGGCGAAGTAGGCATTGACTGGGCCGAGTTGGATCGGTTTGGTACTGAACCGGCTGGTCTGTACACCAAACTGGTCCCCCAAGCCGATTTGGTGGCTGAGTCAATATCCTTGAGGGTCAAATCAGTCGAGTTCGAGTCTGAGTTGGCCGAGTTTAAAACACTGCTTATTAGCATGGGACTAGAGTGTTGATAGGGATTATTAACACATGCCCTTTAGGCGGCTTTGGGGTTTATTAGCCTGAGGACCATAGGGTTTGTATCTGTTAAAGGTGTTATTAGCATAGGTACTATTACCCCTCAAAATGCATGAGCATTCTGATGCATTTTGTCCAGCAGTATGAAGGACATTACTATATTTCATGAGGTCATTTTCCAGCAGAGTTGAAGTGCAGTAGGATTGTATGTGAATGTCCCCTTGAAGAAGAAACTTGCTTTGTCTTTCAAACAGATCAGGTGTGGTTGATGCTAATCTTGATCCAGATTGTGACACTAATCCACAATATGCAGAAGAGGACTGTTTTGATTGTGCAGCAAGCACAAAACTCCCCATGTAAAATGTCTGTTGATTCTCGTCATCAAAAGTTTGGAGGCTTCTTCTTTCTGATTCTCGTCATCAAAAGTTTGGAGGCTTCTTCTTTCAAAAATTGTTACATATCAGCTATGAAGATGATCAATTCTTGAAAGGAAACCATAAAGTCTTAAAGAGGGTACTTTTGTTCCTAATTCAGAAGAGTCATCATCAGGAGATAGGTTAAACATGGATGGTGAATGCGATGAATAATTCAAGTTCCGGGCAAGTTCTAACTTCTCACTGCTGAAGGTCTGGTATATATTGACATTGGTAAGAATAAAGCTCTGCCCTCTCCTGGTTGTTATGATGTGTCATGTATGGAAGTTCCTATGCTCAGGGATGAGGCTAGTTTATAGGAAGACAGTCATGTAGCAAATGAGGAAAGCGATTGTAAGAAATACCATAAACCCATGAGCATTTAGATCTGCTTATGCAATTTGAAAAATGTTGATATGAAGTCAGTTCTGAAGCATTATCCTTCAGGTTAGATTGACAGTGATTCTGTGGTCCGGGATAATCAAAATCTGGATGTTTCAAACTTGAACAGTGTCAGAGAAATGACGAGGGGGTAAGCTGTAGATCCTCTAAATTCACCTATTTACTGTTTCATGAATCTGATGTTGAAGAAGGACAAGAAATGCAGCATGAGCTACTGGCATCTTTGGATGAGGACCATAGTATTGAGCATATTTGTGAAGAGCCAATAAAGAAGAAGAATGAGATGATAGTCAGGCTTGTAAGAGAACAACTTGGAGGTAAATATCTTTGTCAATGCATCAGCAGTGAAAAGTTCTGTGGTGAATTGTGATATCGGGCTCCAAAAATATGTAACAAGGCAGCTCTTTGTCACTGCTGCAAGAATATGGGACTAGATTCTAGAAGCTACTTTAGACGCGCTAACTCCATTGGTGCAACTCAATGATGATCATTTTTGGTTGGATCGCTCTCAGTTGGATCTGTTCCTATCTTTGTTCCAAAATGATCTTGAAGTTGCTTTATTTTTGTTCAAACGTAAAGGAAAAGCTATAGATCAAACTGTTGAAAGGTTTGACCGTGAACCAACTACTGCTAGTCTGGTCAGGTACATCGTGAAAGGTTGAGAGGTCAGGAAATGTTGATCTTCACACAACTATTTAGACTTGACTGGCCATAATATCATTGATTTCTACATGTTACAGTTAATAGTTGGACTAGTTTTTTAACAGGACAATGCTGAAGGTAATGAAATCTGTTTCAGGCCAGTTTTGAAGCATTCCAGCAACAGAAGGGTTCGGTTTTAGAGCCGTGAAATCACCACATTACAACCACCAGTTATATCAGCGATCATAAAAGTCATTGTAAACTCATGGTCAAAGGAATGAAGGTGCTCCACCTTGTTTGTTATGATATTCTTTGAAAGAAGGTTATAAAGTGGTCCCAAAACTTCTTCCACACATTCAATGAGCATCCCACCTTCCTTGGTATATGTATTGAGGAATTTTTGAGAGTGGTCCACTTGTTGAAGGACAGAAATGGTAGTTTATGGTTATGCTACTGGAGAGCAATGTAGATCTAAGGCTGTATTGCACATGCTCCCAGGATGCATCACCTAGGATATTATTATTTAAATGTTAACGGAGATTGGTGAGGACATGGTCAAAGGTTCACTATTAGGAGCGCGTTACATCTTTTGAAGACACCCAGTTTTAGGGGGTGGTTATAACTATCATCTCCGCTTGGTTTGCAATATCCACCTCTCAAAGTATTGGTTAGCCCTTTATTTTTAAGGCATCTAACATGTGCTGCAAGCCTTTTTGAAGATTCTAAGAAGAGGAACATCTTCTTTGAGGAAATTGATTGGCTCTACTTATTTGGAACGCCTTCTTTGAGGAAGTTGATTGACTCTATTTATTGTTATTTTTGAAGATCCACCTTTCAAGGGATTGGGTAGTCCTATATTTTAAAAGGCATCTAAGTAGGGTTACAAGTCATTTTGAATATTTTAAGAAGAGGAATGTCTTCTTTGAGAAAATTGATTGAATCTACTTATTGTTATTTTTAGAGGGTGGTTAAGAAGGTTGAGAATATAATTTTTAATTATTTTTCTTCAAAGAAATTAGTGGAACTAGGAATTACAAAATATTATTTTATTATAAAGCATTTGAAAAGAAGCTTTGTAAAAGGATAATCTCTCATTTGCTAAGCATAGTTGGATTTGGGGAGATCCCCTCTATTATCTATGGAAGGCTTGGATATTCAAAGGTTTTTTCTTGTAATGTGAGGTTTATGTTTTGATGTCAAATTGTTGAATATTGTTGCTGGAAAGTACTTGCAAAATCTGTTTTAAGGATTATTTGTGAAGGGTAATTCTACTCCATTAAAAGGACTTAAGTGTGGGCTTCCCCATCTTATGTTTATTTCCTATTTTATTTCCGAATATGTTAATTTTGCATCCATCATCTTAATAAGAGTTTGTTGCAAATTTTCCGTTTCATAACAAGGAACACCCTCATTGCATGTTTTATGAGGTGCACCTTTGGAAGGGCCCTCCAATTAATTTTTTTATATAGTATAAAACAACAGATTAGTGTTTTTTTTTGTAAGCTAGTACTCACAGAGTTTCGAACCAGTGACTTACACAAGGAGTGACTTAACAATACACCCATTCACCGTCTATTCTACACCCCATGGGAAAAACAACAAATTAGGCTTGTTTGTAGAATGCATATGCAATTTTGTTTATACACATTATAAGGGTTATGAGCAAGGGGACTATATAGGTTATAGGACTTTATGGTCATTAGTAGGGAAACCATAAAGGTTACTAGCTTGTGGACCATGGGGTTTATAAAGGCAATGGGATCATCCATGAAAATAACACAAGGACCATAAATGTTAATAGCAAAGATACCATTGTGGTTGCAAGGGTTAAATGGGCTATTCACCGGAGGAAAAAAACATAGGACTTATATGTTAGAATTTCAACTCACGACATTAGATCTACACTAAACTTCAACCTTATCATTGAATTTGAGACCCTTTGAAACACCTATAAAGACTTCAGATTTGCAAACATCGAAATGTTGTAGGCAATATTCAAGAGTGTAGACACATCTGATCAAAAGGTTAGATCATTCCAATAACAAGTGGGTACTAGATCTAATAAAATGCAGTTTGAAACTTAGATTTTGAAATTAAATTAGCTCAAGGCCAACACAACATTACCTATACGTTAGAGTTGAAAACAATATAACCATGCTATATCAACTCATCACTAGCCCAACTATTTATTGGACCAATGCAATAAAACAACTGCAACAAAAACTAAAATCAAACAAGCATGTCAAATCTGAAACAACAATCACATCTCTTTCTTTTACAATAAAATATTATTACACAATAATAAAACACTTTCTCCCAAGCTACCAATACAAAAACCAAATAATAACTATCACAATTACTTTACTCTTCATTCTACTCTTAGCAAACTAACAAAAACTAATGCAATGAAGTAATGTGCCCCTCCTTCCTTTTACAGAGTTACAAGTAAATAGTTAAAACCTAAACTAGGTCCACTTGTCCTAAGCAACTTATGTGCCCTCTACGATACTCTTCCTCCATCAATGCACCTCCCATGTACCGGGGATGCTTCCCATAAAATGCATCTCACATGTGCCAAGGATAGGTAAGCACATACCTACATGTGCCGACTTACCTACTCCACATATTTTTATGCAACAACTTAAGTAGTGCACCCAAGTTTAAGTAAAAGTAAAAAATAGATGAAAAGGGGCTACGAGTCACAATGCCCTCATTGAGACTCCCTTCCATGCAACTCCATGCTCTTAGCAAGAGTCGAACACTTTTTGAACAATAGAGATACCAACATTCCCTCTTTGTGAAGAATTTGTTATATATAACACCAAACTTTTCCTTGACATCTCAAATTTTGCTTTTGCAAGGGGCTTTGTAAAAGTATCGACAACCTGAAATACTTGTATCTTTCCTATGGATCTCAAAACCTTTTGCAATTGGAGCAAAAGTATAGTTAAGGTCAACTCCTTTTTTAGATAATACTTTGCCAACAAATATGGCCTTGGATTTTTCAATGGCCCCATCCATTGCATGCATGAAATTAATCACTGATTTCTTAGTAGGTTTTGGAGCTTTCTCCCATACGTCATTCTTGAGATTGGTGTTGTACTCCATTGTGATGGCCTCTTCAATGCTAAAGGATCTATTTCAAAAAAGGAAGACATAAGTGAACCATATGTGCTTCCACTTGTCCAGGTATATCCTGTAATCCCTAGGTAAGCCATGTCGACTTCCTCATCGAGCTAGATGGGAATGAGCCCTTTGTTGCTTGATTAGAAACTTGCTGATTTGAATATAATTTTCCTTTTAGCTTCATATTTGAATTTGGGACAACAAGCTTTTCACCTTCTATAATCTCTATAGGAGGTTCATGATACTCCGAAGACCATCCATCCTCATCAAACTGCACATCTCTTATTATCATTGTCTTTCGTTGCACATGAATGTAGATACGATAAGACTTGGATGTGTCGTAGTATTTTACAAAAATATCCTTGTTATTTGAGACTTCATGCTTAGTCCATTTCTCATCCAAAACATGAATGTAAACTAGACAATAAAAAATGCAGAAATGAGGTACCTAAGTCTTCTCACAAATAAATGTCTCATCTTGTGTTTTATCCTTCAAGATCTTCTGAGGATATCAAATCAAGATATAGGTTGTTGTATTACATGCCTTTTCCCAAAGGGATATGGGAAAATTCATGTCATGGATTTAAACAGCCTTAGCATTGTCACCCTCTCATTGCCTCATTGTCCCTATGGTGCTCTTAGGATGTTGTTGGCCCCAAGTGCACATTAAATTATAAGTAATATATTATAATTTCCAATTTAATTCAAATGTTGATATACTTACTGCACTCTTACCATTTTTATTTCACAACTTGAGCCATCTTGCATGCTCAAGGTATTTCCATCCCTAGGCCTTAGCTCTTTTCTTGTGCACTTGAAGTATTAACATTGACATCTTTTTCTAGGGGTCCATATTGGTGTTATTGCACTTGTACACTCCAATCTTCTCAACCTTGAACTCTGTTCATGCCTTCACCATATTTTTCAAGAGAGGAAGTGCTCCATAGTGTAGGTGACCAAAATTCTTGTGCCACGATTCACACAACTTGTCACTATCATGCGTTAGGCCATTATGCTTCAATGTATCAACAAGTAGCTTGTAAATGCCTCCTTGCACTTCTTTGGCCAAAAATCAATCACATTCTTAGTTGTAATCTTTGATAATGCAACATATATCATTAAAATTCACTACATAGGGCCCTTGGGCTTCCAATGACCTCAACCCCTTTATCAGAAGAATTCATCCTCATATCTTCTTGTGACCTCATCAACCTTTTAGTTGAATGCCCCTGACTTTTCATCTTCCCTTGCATAATCGATCTGTTATTTTCCCATGTAAATTCCCACATTTGTTGTTTCTACACACTAACATTCTCCTCAGGCCACCATTAATGTCACACATTATGGGCACTCAACTCATTATATATCCTTTGCATTGTCGCACATTAACATAGACATTGAGATGCTCACACATCAAAGTCTCCTTGCAAAAATATTTGTACCTTTGCATGTACACCATCATTCATTTACTTTATCACAACTGTCCCTTTATGAAGCTTTTGATATCCTTGCTCCAAAATCCACGTACTTTCAACACCTAGTTTATTCCTCGACTTATCCAAACATTGCTTATACGTGCCTCACATCTTGAATACTTTCTCTTCCAAAACCTTCTTTGTTTTTGGATGGTCCTTCGTTAGCATCTATTCCATCCCCAATTGGATCCAACATCTTCATCTCCCCAACTTCTCTTGACTCATAACCTCATAAATCATAAAAGGTTTTTCACATTACAAATTGGTGATATGTCCAACCCTTTACCAATTACACTTAATATGTATTATCCCCAAACTTTCTCTTTATGTTGCATTATCCAAACATGAATGGATGATTGAACTCCATTAACATTGGCCATCTTCAAAACACAAGCTTAGACATTAAAGTGATATGATGTTATTCTTGATTGTAAAGCCATGTTCTTTGTAACATTTGAGACATATTTGAAACCATAAAGATATGTAATGTTAGCATGGTTTATTCCTTTCGTAAGACATGATGCATTATGATAGGGGGTGGTGTGCATACTTCTTGACATAGTTCTCCTATTAAGTATATATGTACAATCATGCTAATAGCAGTATATGCCATGGTCATGGAGCAAATTACCATCTCGCAAGAAGTTCCAAACATGCATGAGGGTGAATCCATAAAGAAGGGTTAACACTTTTTGGCCAAAAGTGGCAGTGAAAATTCAATATTTTTCTCATTTATTAAATCGAAGCCCTCGAAACTCATCTATGCCTTGTGAATTTCGGCATGCAATAAAAACACAAATTGTAGGGAACTATGTTGGTTTTTCAATGATATTTAAAAAAAATACTACTATCATTTAACGTGTCAAAAATTACATTTAATAAAATGTTTGTCTTTGCAAATTGTAGGAAAAGTTAACAAGTGGCTTGTGTGCACGTAAAATAATTTAATAAATGTATAATTTTTGAAAAAAAATATATGAACATAATTTGCACATAATGCAATGTGGCA
Organism: Larix kaempferi; assembly: GCA_027924585.1. Taxonomy (NCBI): domain Eukaryota; kingdom Viridiplantae; phylum Streptophyta; class Pinopsida; order Pinales; family Pinaceae; genus Larix; species Larix kaempferi. Next base: position 9,568,861 of record BSBM01000668.1, read on the forward strand.
TACATATTTGTTTTTAATTTATTTTGGAAAATTATTATTTTTTATTAATTTTTGAAACTGTTTGAAGATGACCAGTTGATGTAGGGCATATATATTTTTAAATTTTTTGGTTGTGCACTTTTTATGCTGATTTTTCTTTGAGCTCCTTCGAAGTTGTGGACGGAGTTTTTAATTGTAAGTTTTAAAAGAAAATTAAAAAAAATCATACAAACTCAAAAACCTATAAATTATATGCCATTGGATAGATACTTCATTGATAAATCCACCGGCATCAAGTCTGCCACCTAAGGTACAATTAATGATAGGGTTTATGCATTTCAAATAGGCTAGTAAAATTAAAAGTGTAGTAAAAAGGGCTAGAGGCTTGTTTTAAAGCCCCCGTTTAAGCTATTAGCTTGATCGTGGTGTTTAAATACCTCGATCGAGAGTTTTAGTGCTTTTTAAAAATACCTCGATTGAGAGTTTAGTAAACTTGCAACATGGTTAAGAAAAAAGCTTGATAAAATAGAAGCATTTATAAAAGAAATCTAGGAGTGATAGTATAATTGATACTCAACACAAAATCATAGACTTGATGACAAAAATAGTGGCAAGCACGATCTCAAAGTTTAAGATATCATGACAATTTGTTGGTTTCTCATTAATTGAAGAGTAGCTTAGACAACTCTTAAGAAGAAAAACTGTTCAAATGCAGTGATGATATACATGTCAAGCTCTAAATCATCCGAAGGAAAACTGAATACAATGATTGTATGTGCCAAGCTGTAAATCACCCAAATAATCATAGGAATAATCGTTTGATTCAGTAAACTAATGAACTACCTTAGATGGCTTGGCTTAGAAAAATCTTCGTACGAAACCATAATCAAGAATGCATACATGTGAGGTGAAGCACATTGTTAACTAATAAAGAGAAGCTATTGTAGAGGTAATCCATGGAACACATGCTTATATGGCTACAAAGTATAGATTAAACAAAGGCATGCACTGACTGCTATGTCATGTGATTCTCATATTTGTTATTCTGATATCTATTTCATGTGACCAGTTTGGTAACTGGCCAAAAACAACGATCGACATTTAGGATTATATCTTCCCACTGTGACTGCAAAGTATTAAAGCATTTGTTTAACACTTACACAAATTAAGATTCAACTTTTAAGTTTGCTAAATCAATATCTGTTATTTTGATATCTATTTTGTGTGACTAATTTGGTAAGTGACTAGAAAGAATAGTGGAAATTTAGCATCATATCTTCCTGCTATGATCCCAATGAATTGTAGTATTTGTTTAGTGCTAAAACAAATTATAATTCGGCTAGATTGCAAAAGGTTTTGTCATGGATATTGTAAATATAGTGATATAATATTTTTTTGAAAGTGTCCTTATGATGAATTTTTAAATTGTAGAAAAAAAGCATATTGAATTTGCATTATGTAATTGTGTTGGGCAGTCTGGCATGCCACAAATGCAATCAACACATTTCCCATAACAATGGCATGGATATTTGCTTGTTGCTTTTGTTGTTGAGTTTTTAGCATATAGTGAAGGGCTCTGTCTCTTCGTCGCAAGGTATAGCATTTGCTTTTTGCGTTCAATTATTTTAGCATTATTGCACCAAATGTTTCCTTCCTCGTGCATATCACAAAATTAGAGATATTGTTCGTTTGATTCATTTTTTAGGTGGCATAGATACATAACCTCAGTCTATATCACGTTGTGTCATCAAGCTATGTCGCATTTCTGATTTGCATTGCATTTATATGATAATAGAACTTTGTGTCAACTAATTTCATTGGTTTATTGCATTTTGCATTCTTCCATAGATTTGTCTCATATGGCTTATGAATAGGAGTTCTATCTCATATTTGTCTGAGTGATTTCCATATTTATTTCCTCTCATTTGTTCATCTTATGCTCAAACTCTTCAATGGTTACAATTTGGTTTTATGATCTACTTCTCATTGAGTTGTTGAGGCTATATTTTATTTGATTGATGTCTCAAACCTCGATATGCATTAAGCCATTGATAGATCCCTTTGACGAAAAATTGCAATAGATACGTACCTTGCTTGCATCCATATACTATTATATCTCAGACATAGAATTCAATCTAAGTCGATCAGATTTAATATGATCTCACCATTTCAACGAAATTGATTCTTTCATTCTTCATAAAAGAAAAAGCCAAACAAAAATTTAACCAAAATGATAGATTTACATAAACATTGAAAAAAAAAACTGAATGGCAAAAAACAGTTTAGCTATTTTCAATACCATCATATTGTATCAACAATCTTTGTCTCATAAAACGTTGCAAAAATGATTACTGCCACTGTCTTTGTAACAGTTTGCACTTCTAAGTCAATGTTATATAGCCAATATACAAAATCCATTGATCATATGCATCCCACCCATGCCAATTTCTTTTGCATATTTTTAGATATTGCAGTTTAGATGTGTGATTGCAAAATCCATTGACCATGTGCATATGACCCATGTGGTTTGGTTTTGCACAATTTTTGATATCATACTTTAAGTTTTGGCACCCTAGTCATTGACTCATCCTCTTGTTAGGTTTGAATTTATTTCTTAGCACCAAATCCAATGTTGCTAACTCGTCATATTGATGCCTTGTCATCTACATTTCATCCAAAAATACTTAGTCATTAATAAATATTGTTGTTTAATGAAGCTATTGGGAATAAAAATATAATCTCTATGAACTCTACATTTACAGTGAGCCACATTGAATCTTTTTAAGAACCACTCCTTGTTGCAATTCATTGCCTTCCCATTTCAAGGCTATGTGCTCAATATGATACATAATATTAATGTGTAGCAATCCCTTTAAAATGAAGATTGGAAATAACAAACTTTACCTAAGATGCCCGGGAGGAAAGATTGTTCTAACAATTTATCCACCCGCCTTGTCCTCCAACATATTTCATGTCAAGTTCAGAGTACAACATCTATGCTGCCGCCAAGTGTAGAGAATTGCCTAAGCAATAAAGTTGTTGGAGTAACCTCTGTGAATTTCCAAAATTTTCAAAGGTTACTCCACAACTTTATTCTTTAGATGGATTCTAGAGATCGTTACAAATTCTAGGGTTCAACTCAATAATCCATCACCACTTTGCAAAGGTTTTGACAACTTCAAAATTTTCCATCGTTGACCATTGGCAAGCGAGCAATCTATTCCTCCTTTCGCGCTTGAAAACCAGAATAGTTGTATTCCTCTGTTCATTTTTTCTCTCCAGGATTTTCATCATGTTTCTAGGTTTGTTCATTTAGCCATGCAAAAAAACCTTTCAGGATAGTTTGTGTATTTCACATTCAAAACTGCAAATCTTTCTATTTCATGGCGCCGCAAAGGTGGAATAAACAATTGAATATTGATACCTTGTGTATGAGCATCTGCAGACTTGATTCTGGTAATGAATTTGATCAAATTTGAAAACCTAAGAACATTACCACCTCGTAGTTCTTGTTAGATGCATATTTTTATTTAAGGAAAAGTTTACAAACTACTAAATCTAAGTCTAAAGGTATTTTAAACTTAGATATATATTTTATTTTAATTCTTTGGTTGTGAAAATAAATTTATGTTTACAATCTATAATTTAGCAAATAGTTAACTAAAATATTACAATTTATGTTTACAAGGAAATGCTCTTATTAAGTATTCAATTCATCTAATTAAGAAAAATTACAATCCTTTCCATAACCATTCAAATTAAATTAAATTAATATGAATAAATTATTTTTTATATAAATTTCTTATCCATTTAATTTTTTTTTAATAATATAATTATATAATAAACTAAATTTTCAACCATATAAATTTTTAGAAATACACCGTTAAAACTTATTATTCAAATATCTCATTCATATATAATAATTACAATAAATTATTCCAATTGATTTAGTAAATATGGTAATGATTTAACATTATTTTAATATATAAATATAAATATTTAATAAATATTCCAATTAATTGATTATTTAGTAAATATTATAATGATTTAACACTATTTTAATATATGAGTATGAATATTTCCCTGATGTTAAATAATTGTATTAAAATTTCTCGAATTTCAAATCTTTCTAAACTCTACACAATAAAATTCAAAAAGTCTTAATACAACTATTTTGATATTTAATATTCACTATATTAACACAAGTACAACTATTTTGATATTTAAGATTCACTACATTACCTCACCATGGCTACACAATTCTACATTATATCACCATGGCTACACAATTCTTATAAATTTCGAAGTTAGTATGATACCTATAAAATATTAAATTCTATTGCTTATCTTCCCAATCATAGAATTGATAGTTTAACTATAATGTTTATTTTCAAATTTATAAAGTTTTAAATTTTAAGAAAGTGAGATCTAGATTATGCAATTTTCATAGTTAAAGTTTTTTACAAATTTCACCACATTAGTCCTTAGCGTGGCTGAAATTTTTGATGTCTCCTCCCAACTAACTCACCCTTAAGGGTATTGAACTCAAGTCACCTTACAAATGAAACCCACACCTTAACCGAGTGAGTTAGAGGAAATTGACTTAAAATTGAAGGACATGAGGTGCGCTTTGATCCACTTATTTGTGCAGGGGTCACGAGATCATTTAATACAATGTCTGTGTGCAACTACACGTTCGACCACTACCTCAAGGTGGCCCATGGCTTCAGACTCAACCCTCAATAACACGAACCTTGTCCACTAATAAAAAACTCCTCACTCTTCATCAATAAATCCCCTTTAGATTATAATAATAATTAAAATTAATTAATTTTTAATTTTATTGAAATTTTAAAAATCAATCATAAATTAAATTCCATTAATAGTTTTCAAAACATAATACCGTCTTAAATATAAATATAAAATGTACGCTATATTATCCTTGATACTTAAATATAGATATAAAATGTACGCTATATTATCCTTGATAGTGAATAGAATGTAAACTCCAAATTGTGGAAAGTTAAAAATTAAAAAGCATTATTCATTAGAGGTTTTTAATGATAACGATTTGGCATTATAATAATGATTGGCTTATTATGTAATGTAAGATTAAGTATAATTAATTCTATATATTATTATTTAGCATTAATTAATTTTTAATTTTTTGGTAATGTAAATTAGAAATAAATTTAATAAAATAAATATAAACATTAATTATATATAGAATCATAAAACTTTAAATATAATGTATAATTGTATTGAGCGAAAGGAGGTGCTCTACAACCTAGTATGGGGGAGATGTTGTAACGTGTGTGATGTAGCGTGTTTGTTACTAACAAAATAATTAAAAAAAATCCATAAAATAAAAACTTAAAACTTAAACCAGGATCTATCAATCAAGAGAGATAAAAAAAAAGAAATACACCTCAAGAAATTGAATCCCTCCGTGCTTGATAAATACGAGTTTAAAATGGATCTATACTGGTTTATAAATTGGATTGGAAACTTATAACTTAAATATATAACTTAACCACAATATATACTTTATAAATTGGTAAAGTAATTTAAATATGATTTCAAATAAAAATTACAAAGCTTTTATTAATAAACACAATGTATAATTTATAAATTGGATTGGAAACTTATAACTTAAATATATAACTTAATCATAATATATACTTTATAAATTGGCAAAGTAATTTAAATGTGATTTCAAATAAAAGTTACAAACTTTTGATTAGTAATCAATTAAGTTAAAATTTAATTGGTTAGATGAGTATAGATTAAGGTACTCTTTAGTTTACTATTAAGGCATTAAGGAGTGCACTATTAAGGCAATTTTTGTGATGTTATAAGTTCAAACTTCGATTAACTTATGGTTTATAATGGAGAATGTGTGGATGCATAAAACCAATTACGTACTTTTAAATTGATTTCGTATCATGCCAAAAAACCAATTACATTAATTAATTTAAACAAATGAACTAAAAAATATCTTATAATTATAAATATGATATACTTAATAGCAAATAAATCTAAATGTTAATGTTTGAATTGTTATTAATATTTTTTAGCAATAAGTTTGTAGACTTAAATATTTTAATCTTTCTAAATATGATTAAAATAAATAAAATGTCATAAATAATAATTAAATTTTATTAAACATTTTCACAATATAAATTAAAAAAATGAACTATTTAAAAAGATTGGGTTATTTAGAATTAGTTATTGAACTCATTACCCATATTTAAAAAAACAAAAAACTTATTAATGATTGTGAAACATGGTTGCCACTCTTTATGATGTAAATGGGTCATGCTCATTGTAGCATTGAGAAGTATTTGAAAACATTTAGGTATACAATTTTAGTATAGTTTATTCATTTTACAAGAAATGAAGGATTGAAACTATGTAGTATATAATTTTAGCATAGTTTATTTACTTGATAAGAAATTAAGGACTTTGATGAGGAATTATGCATGCTAAAAAAGTTTAATATTTTTTGAAACTATATATTATATGATTATATTAATGGAAATCTATGCCAAGGCTGTAAAGCAAATTATCATCTTACGAGAAGTTCTAAATATGCATAAACTAGTATCTCTTATTTCAAAGATTGTGTCAATCACCAAAGCCAACATAGTTTCATGTGCATTCAAATTCGACCATTAGAGACATGCCATGGTTTTTTTGAATGATCTAGCCATCTTATTCAAATCAGTTTAAAATGCCTTGGCACAGTTTCACCCATTCCTATATTGTTGCATCGTATCTACTAACACACACAAGCATGTGACAACACTAATGCTAACTGACACCCAAACACGTGACACATCACCAATTCTTATTGAGAGTGGAACATGTGACATACGATTAACATCCATGATTATATAGAGTGCACACTCACTATCAAAACATATGCGACAACATTGATGAGCTTGCTTACACCAAAACATTTGACACAACACTCATGTGTGCTGGCAACCAAATGTGTGACATGACATGGATTCCCACATCCATGCAGATCAACATGTGACACAATATTGATGTCCACACACATGCCTCTAAACAAACAAGTAATACTGAACATTGGTGACCTCTAACACCCAAATGCTTTAAAAAAAATTGACAGCCACACTCTTGCATCCCACTTGCATCCAAATGTGTGTAGACAATGCTACATTGATACTAACTATACTCAAACATGTGACACAACATTGATCCACCTACCCTCTTGTATCAATGTTGAAATTTGACTTCACCCTTGTTCTTCAAACAAAAATGTGACGTTCCAACAAATACTTTTATCGCTCTTCAATTTAAAAACACATTTCAATATAAATACAAATAAAAAGTAAATAGAATGCAATTAAAAGGACAATTATTATTAAATTTATGATATATCTAAATAAAAATAACCAAATAAAATTGAATGAATTGAAATTACTTGCATTCATAATCTAAATTAAAATTCAAAAAATTATATCTATTCATTTTTAGTAAGTAGATTTTTACAATTAACCATAATTGTATTAAAATTTTTAGATATAAAATATATTGGAGTATAAAAATGCCTTAAACTCCAACCTCCTTAGTGGATTCTTATTTAATATAAACCACCTTACAAGAAGAAAGTCATAAAATAAGAGAGAGTTAAACGCTTATATATATATATATATATATATATATACACGAAAGAGTTGGTTCATAGCCTTATATCTACAAGGAGAAAATGTGTAGTGAATTTTATTTCACTTTAATGTGGATGGTTTCCTCTCCACAACCACATGTAAAGAATATTTAAAATAACTAAACACATTAAAATTGAATATAAAATTTGAGCACTACTTTATATATAGACATGTGACATAACAATGAAGTACTTTCAATATTTTCCATCTACATTTTGAGGATTCTTTTTACGCAAATTCCATTAAAAATTTAGATGAATTGTGAGAATTGTAATTGCACAATTTTGATCCAATACGAGAATTTGAGTGTGGTGAATCTATTTATGTATTTAAAAATACATTTTTATCAATAAAAAATTGCAATTTGACAAAAAAAATCTATAATCCAATTTATTCATAATAAGTGAAAAAGTCCAAACCATTTAACATTTCCATAACACTAATGAGACACATATACTGTTTAAATGATAATATAATATCAATATTGATTAATACAACTTAAATATGAAAAATACTTCATAAACTATCTTTAAAATAATTAATATAATAAATGTAAAATTATTAAAAACCTAAAAATGAAAGAAGGTCGTCACCCTTCACATGTGAGTGTAGGTAGTAATATTCAATCATACTCAGCAATCAAAGGCTCTCATTTTGTCTCAGTATCCAAACTCACAGGGCATCATGTGAATGATAACAACTTAAACCAATGAACTACAAAAAACTATTAGTTAGTTAGGGCAACATGTGAGTGATAACAACTTAAACAAACGAAGATAGGAAATGTGAAAAGCAACACAAGTGTTCCATTGGGTGACCCATAAGTCACGCATGTAGATACCACTGTAATTGCAAAAAGAGTAGATAGCACTGTTATTGCATATTGAACACGAGACGATCAGGATGTTGCAAGGAAGTCTCCATTTAAGGTCGAATGTGGTCACGTGCAATTCAACAATAGAAAAGGCCAGGGTGCTGTGTATAGAAAAAACGGGCCAGCCACAGCAATGAGTTCAGACAGGTTGAAGTTTAGTGGACAGGCGGGTCTTCATCATACTATAAACAACACAGAGATACAGAAAGACACACAACCGGACACAGACATTCATTTCATTATGAGTATAAAAAACAATCAATTCCATCGATTCACTGAATCAGGCTCGGTGAAAACAAGTCGAAAGGTTCTGAGCGTTTGACACCGCACTACCATGATTTTTCTGAATGAAATTCATAGATGTAAACACTAAACAAACAATGGGATATGGTTTTAGAGTCCTTATTTGTGAGTGGTTGGAAGATGAAGAGAATGAGAAATAAAATAATAAGGGGAGTTATCATGAATGCATGTGCTTACATGTGCCCACTGATGATCCACCCTCCACTTCTTCATGCCAGCTACGTTTTTTTATTTATTTATTTTTTTCTCCAACTCTACATTCCAGAATCCTCACTCTGTTAGAATTTCCTCTCCTCTGTTAGATTTTCCTTTGCAATTTCTGTTAGAATTTCCTCTCCTCTGCCCGATTTTACTTTGCAATTCCCTTTATTGAGAATTTAACCTACAACAAAATATTAGTTTAAATTAATTTATATATTAATGTCACTGAAGGTAGGCCTAATCTAAGCAATTTAATTTATATATTAATATCATTGAAGGCCAAGGCTATGACATAGGCAAGTTAATTTAATTTATATATTAATGTGAGTGAAGACCAAAGGCCATGAGATAGGCAATTGAATTAACTTTATATATTAATTATATCACTCAAGTTCAAGGTTATGAGATAAGTAAATTAATTTAATTTAATTTATATATTAATGTAACTAAAAGCCTAGTCTATGAAATAGGTAAATTAAATCAATAAAGGCTAATACCATGAGATAGGCAAGCCAATTTAATTTAATTTATATATTGTTATTATTGAAGAGCAAAGTCATTAATTTAATTTAATTTATTTTATATATTAATTATATTTTTAGATATTATTTCAGATTTTGGATTTCCTTAAGTGGATCAAATTTGTGATCTATCACTGTTTACAACCACAAATTAAATAGTTATGCTAGTGTAAATGAAGTTTAAAGCCATGAGATAAGCAAATTTATGAGATTAGCTTAGTTTTCAATTTTTGCAATAAAAATTAACCAGTTTTAAATGCTCATCCATTTTCAATCATAAAATGTGATATCAATATTTATATATATTTTATAATAATACAATATAAAAAAATGAAAAAAAAACTTTCTATTTAATGCAAATTATAATAATACATTAAAAAAAACTTCCTATTTAACATGAGGCAAATTATAATAATATATTAAAACGTTTCTATCAATCTTATAGTACAATGAGCTGATGATACATTAAAAACATTTCTACGATTAATGCTTATCACTATTAAACAATCTTATAATACAATTGGCTAATGATACGACACTCTTTATAATTTAATATAAATGAGTGGAACATGCCATTAAACCTCAAATAATGAATGGCACATTTTTAAGAAAGGAATGTTTGTAACATTCATTGTAATCTAATACAAATGAGTGGATCATGCCATTAAACCTTTATAATGAATGTCATATTTTTAAGAAAGGGATGTTTGTAGGATTCTAAGTAAATTAGTTGTACTCTTCACATAGCCTATGTAGGCCATATGGCCATCGGATTCAATGAAGGGTTTGAATTTCGACCATTATTGATATTTATTATTGTTAAGAACTTTTAGGCAAGAAGGAAAGAGGTCTTTTATGTAACAAGCTCTCTTTACCATCCATAAAAAGAACTATCCTAATCTTAATATACAATTATACTTATCATTATTGATTCTTTATCATGGATACATAACATTTCGAAGGGAAGGAAATTATTATGTTAAGAAAGCTTTCATTTTTCATTTATGAAAAATTCATACAAACTGAGTGGATAATTGGAAAATGGAGAAAGAAATGATCCATGGTTTTTTTGAGAAGTAGTTTTTTATGTTAAAAATAGAACGATCGTAGAAAATACATTTTTGTCTTGTTTATATGTTTCTAGAATGCTTCTTCAGTAGAATAAGGATCATTGTTTGGTTTGGTCATTGAGAAAGATACCAAATACATATACATATACATATACAATGGTTATTAACGTCTATTAATATTAATTTTGGTCTATACGAACTTAAAAAAGTAAGGAGTCACTTGGTTTTCTTTAGAATTTTATTTTTGTGCTTAAAAAAATTTAAGAGAAGGAATCCTACATCACCACATTAATGACGAGTTAAAATTTTAGGGAGGTTAGTATAGTAGCAAATATTTTGAAATTGCGCTCTAATGTGGGTGTATGAAGGAAATTTTATGAGAAAGTGATTTTCATCTTCAACCCTCTTAGCATCAGAAATATGACAAATTCTTTCATCCCACATCGTTTTAGGAATTATCGCCCTGTTTCACTATGGAGCTTGCGAGCGTTTGTCCTTATTTTGGCAATGTTGATTTTCTTCTTTATGCAATTTAAGATAGAGAGATGCTTTGAATTTTCTAGATTGGGGTTGATCACCTCCTTATAATATCTTAATTTTCTCTTATCCACTAATTCTTTATGGCACCGCAATTTCTCTTTAAATTTATATGTAGTAATACTTTTGATATTATCACTATTATGCATAGTGACTTCATCCTCTACTCCCCAATGATTTAGCTAAGACATGGTGCCTTTATGTCGACCTCGTCTGTAGGTTGTTTTCACTAGAGTATGAAGCAATTTTAGGAAACCTCTGGTATCCCATGTTGTTTATCTTGTTCTTGTACATTAGGTACCTAGTCATAGTTATGCTCACAATAGGGAAGAGACTCTCTTCTATGATGAGGATAGGATATGGTGTATTCCTTTGATTTTGAGATTATATGTTATATAGCGCTCTTGAATTTGCTCTATCCTTCTCCACTATTCTCTACATATGCTGCAACCCCAAACTTCACATCCATATAAGATATCAGTCCAGTGATGAGAACCTCAAAGAGGAGTTTCTTACTATCCAAAAGCCAAAAGTTTTCGAGTCCATAATAAACCTTACACCCTCCATTAATCATTTTCTCAATTTATAATTCCAATTAAGCTTATCATCAAGATCAATTATGAGATATTACCGTATGAATAGGTTCATAGCCTTAAATACCTAGAAAGAGAAAATAACCATAATCAATTTTACTCCACTTCAATGTATACACATGTAAAAAGAAAACATTCAAAATAAAGCAATATGTTCAAATTAAATATAAAATTTGAGCAATTCTTATGCTCAAACATGTGATATAATAATAAATTAGTTTAAATGTTATATTTCATTTTTGAGCAAAATATATTAAAAATTTAGATGAATTGCTATAATTACAAGGGTTGTTGGGAAATCATGGTGCAATAACATAACAATGATGTTACATATATACTATTTAAATGATAATAAAACTTTTAATACCAATTTATATTTACAAAATTTAAATATAAAAAATACTTGATTTGATGATCGAAAACCTGAAAACCCTAAATATAAAGATGTGTCACCTTCAAATGTGAAAGAATAAGCAGAAATATTAAATCACACTGAGCAGCAAAAGGCTATCATTTTGTCTCACTATCCAAACCATAGTAATCCCCAATTAGTTAGGGGCATCATGTGACTGATAACAACTTTAGACCAATGAAAAAGGGAATGTAGAACAACATCACAAATGTTCCATTCGGTGACCCTTAAGTCGCGCATGTAGATGCAACTGTTATTACAAAGAGAGAGGCAAAGAAGTGTCCATTTTAGGTCGATTGTGGTTACGTACAATTCAAGAGCAGAAAAATCCAGGGCGCTGTGTATAGAAAAAACGGGTCAGCCATAGCAATGAGTTCAGACAGGTCGAAGCTTAGTGGGAAGGCGGGTCTTCATCATACTATAAACACAGACTCACAGAAAGACACACAACCGGACAAAGCCATTCATTTCATTTCATTATCAGTATACAAAACAATGAAGCCCATCGATTGATTGAATCAGGCTAGCTGAAAGCAAGTCGAAAGGTTCCGAGAGTTTGACACCGCACTGCCATGATCTTTGAATGAAATTAATAGATGAAAACGATCAAAACACTAATATTGATGTAGAATAATGGGATTTGGGAACTAATGAGGTGCTGATATGAAAAAAAAGTTATGAACAGCACTGTAAAAGATAAATATACATGGGTTGTAGAGTCGTTATCTATGAGTGGTTGGTTAATGAAAAGTGAATGGTTATTGAGAAGCATGAGAAATAAAAATAATAATGGGATTTGTCCTGAGTGCATATTCGCCCTTATGGTCCACCCTCCACTTCTTCATGCCTTTGAGTATCTGCTTACTTTGAATTGTTACCTTGTCTTCATGCTTCATTCATTCTCTGGGGTCTCTGTGCAGATTTTAGTTACTTTGCAATCTGTACAATGTATTTGTAGTTGACTTGGATATGCTCCCCCTGTACAGTTGTTATCTTCCTTCTATCTTGATCTTCTATTCCTCTCATGTCAATCATCAATCCTTGGGCAATCCTCCATGCTATCTTCCTGTCATGTATACTGCCCGGTGCCGAATCCCGTTCGATTTTATGCGCTCTTATCGAGGCTCTCATCATGTTGTGGATTGAGAAACATACCCAGTATTTCCCTGGGATATTCAACCGTGTTTAGTGGGAGCGGTTTTATAAATATATCCGCAATATGTTCTTTGGTGTCAACATATTTTAGTTTGACAATTTTTTCAGTTACTTGCTCTCTCACAAAGTTATACTTGATGGGAATATGCTTGGTTTTGCAGTGCATAACATGATCTTTGATATGCTAACTGTGCTTCTATTGTAACAAAGAATTTGTATAGGCTGATCAAGATTCACTTGCAGATCCTTCAGAGTTTGTTTCATCCATAATACCTTTGCACAACAGGAAGCCGCTGCAATATATTCTACTTCTGTTGTAGATAGTGCGACATATGGTTGTTTTTTACTAATACAGGATACAAGACAATTTCCTAGAAAAAATGCAGCTCCATCGGTACTTTTAATGTCATCAACACTACTTGCCGAGTCTACATCAGTATATGCCACTAAATTTATATCTTTACTTCATGGATACCACAAACCAAAGTTTATGGTCCCTTTCAAATATATGCCACTAAGTTTATATCTTTACTTCATGGATACCACAAACCAAAGTTCATGGTCCCTTTCAAATATATGAAAATTCTTTTTACTACTTGGACATGTGTTTCTTTGGGTGCTGCCCGAAACCTTGCAACAAGTCCTAGTGCTTGCATTATGTATGGTCTTGAGGCAGTTACATATAATAGGCTGCCAATCATTGATATGTATAGTCTTTTATCTACTTGCTCAACTTCATCTTCTTTACTTAACTTGCACCAATAACCTTTGGTGTACATACTGATTTGCAATCTTCCATGTTAAATTTATTCAACATTTCTTTCACATATTTGAATTGAGATATAAAGATGCCATTATCCAATTGAGATATATGGAGTCCAAGGAAAAAGGACAATTATCCAAACATATAGATTTCAAATTTCTTCTGCATATCCTTAGCAAATTGTTGGCTCATTTTGCCATCATTGCTTCCAAAAATAATGTCACCAACATATACTTCAACAACTATCATTTTTTCATGCTCAATTTTTATATATAGATTACTATCCGCACTACCCCTCTTGAAACCTTGTTGTTGCAGATATTTGTCCAATCTTGAATACCAGGTCTCGGGAGCCTGCTTGAGTCCATACATAGCTTTCTTTAATTTATAGACATAATCTTTGTTATCTGAAAGAGAGAAACCATCTCGTTGTTCAATGTATACTTCTTCTTCAAGATCTCCATTTAAGAATGCTGATTTTACTGCATCCATTTGATATACCTTGACATTTGCAGCACATGCATAAGCCATGAACATTCTGATTGCTTCCATTCGTGCTATAGGAGAAAACGTTTCTTTGAATTCTATTCCCTCAATCTGCGCATAACCTTTGCACACCAGTCTTTCCTTGTTCCTAACAACTTGTCCTTCTTCGTTCAGTTTGTTTCTGAATACCCATTTTGTGCCGATAACATTCTTATTTTTGGGTCTTGGAACAAGTTCCCAGGTCTCATTCTTTTCAATTTGATCTAATTCTTCTTCCATGGCTTTAAACCAGTGCTCGTATGTTTTGGCATCTTCAAAATTTCCCGGTTCTATTTGAGATAGAAAGAGAAATGAACTTCTTCGGTTGAATCACTTAAACATCTTCTCTTGGTTCTTACACCAACATTTTTATCTCCAATAATTAAATCTTTTGAATGATTCTTCTGAACATATATGGAAGGAGTTTTTGTGTCTGGTCTTCCATTTTCTAATTCACGTTGATATATCGTTTCCTATGATTCTCCTTCTTCTTTGTTTTCTGGCAGTTCCTCATATGAATGCTCGATCATTGGATGATGATCATCATCTTCTACTTTCGAGTGCGTGAATACCTCATCCACCTTTACGTCTGTGATTTCTACCATCTTTCCGAGTCGCAAATTGTAGCACTTGTATGCTTTAATTTTTGATTCCTTCATTTTATATGGAATCAAACTTTCTAAGATTTTCATCGTTTCTTTTGATGTAGCACTTGCTTTTGAATACCTTGAAGTGTTTGACTGTGGCTGGCCTTCCTTTCCAGAGTTCATAAGGTGTTGAGCAACTGTTTGTACTTATCTGACATCTGTTAAGGTGTTAAGGATATGTACGGCTGTATGATTGGCCCGAGTCTCGAAGATATCAGATATATTTGAGTATTTCAACATTGTTCTGGTAATTTCCTGTATAGTTCCATTTCTCCTTTCTACTACTCCATTTTGCTGCAGAGTTCCGGTAGCTGAGAATTGTCTCCCGATCCCATGTTTTTTACAGTAGTTCTCAAATTTGGTTTCAACATATACTCTCCTCCATTGTCAGAACTTAAACACTTAATCCTTAACTCGGTTTCATTTTGAACCACTTCCTTAAAGAATTTGAAGCAGTCAAATGTTTCTGACTTTTTTTAAAGGAAAAACACCGAAGTCATACTAGTGTTTCTGACTTTTTTTAAAGGAAAAACACCTAAGTCATACTAGTGTAATCATTGATTAAAAGAAGAAAGTAAGACTCACCATTTAACCCTTTGGTTCTCATTGGACCGTAGAGATCCCAGTGCACCATTTCCAAAGGTTTTGATGTAGTGTACTCTTTTTTCTTGAAAACAACTCTTATTTGATTTCCGTGCAAACAGTGTTTGTAGACTGAATTCAATGGTTTCGTGATTCTTGGGATATCTCTTACAACCCGTTTCTTGCTGATTCCAACCAAAGTGTCAAATTTGACGTGTCATAATATTTTGTGCTGGAGCCAACTTTCATCTATTTGTCCCATGTAGCATTTTTCTTCCTTTCCTTCATCCAGGATGTATACATTATTGGGGGTTCTGGTGGCTGTTGCTACTATACTTCCTGTATTCCTGTTTCTAATTCTGCACTTTTCTGAGTCAAAGGTGAGTGTGTGTCCTTGGTCACACATCTAGCTGACATTGAGAATATTGTGTTTCATGTTTTCGACTAGTAAAACATTTTCTGTTTTGGACCTTTTATCCCCCAAGCTCACTAATCCTTTACCTAGGATTTTGGCATAACCATAACCATTAAAAATTTAGATGAATTGTAATTGCACAATCTTGGCCTAATAAAAGAATTTAAGGAGAGTGAATCTATTTATATATTAACAAATATATTTTTATTAATGAAAAAGTGCAATTTAACAAAAATTGTGTAGTCAAATTTATTTATACTAACTGAAAAAGTCCAAACCATTTAACATTTCCATAACAATGATGAGACATATATATTATTTAAATGATAATATAACTTATAATACCAATATTGACTAATAAAACTGAAATATGAAAAATAATTCATAAATTATCTTTAAAATTATTTTTTAAAATTAATATAGGAAATGTAAAATTATTGAAAACCCTAAAGGAAGGTCGTCACCCTTCACATGTAAGGAAGGTAGTAATATTCAATCATACTCCTTTGATAGACTTATTTCTCAGCTCAGGGGGAGGGGATAATGGGACATCATTTTTTTCCCTTTGTTGCTCAGCTTTCGTTTCTTCCTCTGCTTTGATTTCCCCTTCCTCCATAGGAAGATCTTGGAATTTGTTGTTTGTAGGAACCTCTCTCTCCTTGACTAGAGTGGGTTGAGACTGAGCCTCTTTAGCAGGGTGTGAGCCTGATGCATATTTTTTCCCTTTTTTCACTTGCTGCCATTCCTCGTTTTGCCCTTTCAGGTGCTTCAGATACTGACTTGGGACAGTTTTTGACAAAATGCCCATATTCATGGCATTTTTTACATTTGAAAGGAAGTTGCTCATAATCCACTTTTTGCAGGTGCTCCCAACCATCCATAGCAAGATTTACCTCTTTCGGCAGACCTTTCTCTAGATCGACTTCCACACAGATGCGGGCGCAAGAAAAGAGGGGAGCTTTCGGCTCAGCTTTATCGATATATTTCCCTAACGAGTTTTCGATAGCCTACAGGGTCTCATCATTCCGGCAGTGGAGCGGGAGAGGGGGTAGACGAACCCATACAGGAACTGCAGAAGGTACATCCTTCTCCAGATCGAAGGAGAGACTCCAATGACTCAAGTAAAGGCCGCTAGGACCCATGAAATAGGGGCCACTTCTAAAAATTAGATCCCGATCGACTTTATTGTAAAAAAGAAAGGTAAAAAAACCCTTATAGCAGAAGTAATGTTGCAGGCCACTCGAAATCAAGGGCATCCAATTCTTGTTGATCCAAGATTCCATAGATTTTGGGGATGGCCAAATTCCTGTAAATTTTCCAATCAACCCTCGTTCACTTAGGGCTAGGGATTTAAGTTTAGAAGCTGCCGACATGATTTGAATACGAGGGGCGGCAGCCCTCTTGACGAAGCTAGCATCAGATGCATCCGCGGAAGAGGAAATAGGAGGGGTAACTTCTACCAGGGCCCGAAATGCAACGTCCAGTAGTTGGCGGCGGTCCTTCGTGGAGGGGGGCTGATCCAAATCAGCCATCGCAGGAGGAGCCCGCGAAGGCCAGACCCACAAGAGGACGCAGAGCCCGCAGAATGCA
Source organism: Larix kaempferi (assembly GCA_027924585.1). NCBI lineage: Eukaryota > Viridiplantae > Streptophyta > Pinopsida > Pinales > Pinaceae > Larix > Larix kaempferi. The sequence continues at coordinate 9,586,725 of BSBM01000668.1, forward strand.
AGAGAACGCCGCATCTATGGTTTTAACTCCGTTTGCAGCCGAGTTTTAAACTCGTTACCTAGTTGTCAAAATCTAAATTGAAAAAATATCATTAAAATATTAATTTTTAAAAATATTTTATTATTATTTGATTGTTATATATATATATATATATATCTATATATTTAAAAAAAAATTCGAATCCTATGAATTATTCGAAATTGAAAATCAAAACTCCTCAAATATTTCTACCCTCTATTTAAGATGGATTAGATTATTGCATAATTTTTTTTTCACAAACTATATACATCTAACAAAATTATAGTGCTTTTATCTCTTTCTAAGTAATTTTTTATTTATTAAAATAAGTACAAAATCTTAAAATGTAAAATTAATCAAATATAAATATTTAAAACTTACAACATAAATATATATTTATTTTTAAATATTTAAAATTTTATAAATATTTAAAACTCACATGTATACATTTATTTCTAAATATATAACATTTTATATTTTTAAGAGTTGGTTATATACGTAAATATATATAAAATTTTATATTTTTAAGAGTTTGTTATATATATATATATATATATATATATAAAATTGATATTAATTAATAATAATAAATTAGATTAACTAACATATTAAAAAAATGATAATTTATGTAAATATAATTTTATTAAATTAAAATATTTATTTCATATTAAAATTTAGTTAAATATTAAATTGATGTATAAAATCTTTTTATTTATAAATAAAAGATTTTTTATTTTAATGATTTGAAAATTTACTATATACAAGTTTACCTACCCTACCTAAACTATTCCATATTGAAAACACATGTTTTTAATTGTTGGGATCACTTAGTAGTAACAAGGGACATGAATTCATAGAAAACCACTCAACAAAGAATAATCTATAAATCAACAAGTTCCATGAAAAGATAAATATTGCATAATAATGTATAAATTAGTAGAGCATAATAACTATGACATCAAATAATATTCATGGAGCATTTATTAGCAAAAATTTAACCTAATTTCCTCTAAAGAAGCTAGGTGTTCTTACACCTTAAAGTTGACGAGATATATTAAGTGTGTGATATACCTAATGGCTAATAAATCAAAATGTTAGTTTTTCAATTATAACTTAAAAAATACTGAATCCATATGAACTTTTATCATTCAAATGATAATAAGTTTGTATTTATATTTTTTCCCCAAAGTTGAAAACATATATTAAATGTGTGATATACCTAATGACTAATAAATCAAAATGTTAGTTTTTGAATTTTAACTTAAAACCTTGAATCCATATTAACTTTGATGAGATAATAAGTTTGTATTTATATTTTTTCCTTCTTTTCAAATGGTTAATAAATCTAACAAGGTTCACATGAATCTATGTTACTAATAGTAATGAACTCTATCTAACATTTTCACAACACAAACCCAAACATGAATGAGTTATTTAACTCCATTAACCAACTTCAAACACAAGCTCAGGCATGGAAGTCAAACATGGTTTCCACCCTTTATGATGTAAAAGTGTTATGTACCAAACATTTCAGATAATATAATAAACCACGATATGTACACAATTTACACATAATAAACTAGGATACACACAATGTACACAAGTTGGGAACATGGATCACTACTCCAAAAAATATAATAAGATTAGTCACACAGTAACTCCTTAAATAGTAAAACTATGTATCATTAACATTGACTGTAAATTCATGTTTATTCTAAAGAGGCATTTAAAACTATGGAGGTATACAATCTTAACACAATTTATTCATTTCCTAAGACTTGAGGGATCACAACAAGGAATTGTGTGAATAAACGGTTTAAATACTTCTTAAAACTATGCATCGATTAAGTATATATGTACAATCATGATACTAGTAGCTTGTGACATGGTTGTGGAGAAAGTCACCATCTTACAATAAGATCCAAACATGCACAAAACTAGCATTTCCGATGTCAAAGATTGTCTCAATAGCCAAGGCCAACATAATTTCATATGCATTCGTGTTCGAGAATAAGAGACATGGTAGGAATACTTGAATATATAGTAATATTATTCGAACAATGTTAAAAAGGCCTTCCTTGGTACCAATCCACCCCATGCCTCGATTGTCGCACACTGTGTTGACACCCCAACGTGTAACCCAACACCAACTGGAATGTTGATAGTAAAACATGCGATATAACATTGAGACCTAAGCATGTGACACAACACTGACAACCATGATCATAAAGAGTGCATATTCTGTAGTGTACCAGTCGGATTTGATTGTACATTAACTAACTCTCCTACTAGACTTAAGGAAAAACAATGAAACAAATGACTTGACTGGCTGTAGGAAGGATTAAAAATATTAAATGAATGTCAAATATTAGTTCAGGTTCACTCTAGCAACTTTGAAGAATTCCTGAGGAGGTTTCAAAAGCAAACAAACAAAATTGTCTCCCAGGATAACATAACTAGTTCAACCTTAAGATTCTCCAAACAGGGGGAGAAGGCTTCGAATTCTTGGTTTCAGACATGGAATGAGTGGATTGACATGTTAAGTGACAACAAAAACTGAAAGAAACCAATTTGGAGTTGTAGAGGCTCATTTATTAATCAAACACTGAAAACTAGCTAATTTTCATGGCAATCTAGACTAGGTGCAAGAAATTGGTTTGAAAATCAGACTTATATTTATTAAGTATGCAGAATGGAATTCATAGCTTCAACATTACATTAATGAGATCTATCAGAAGCTGAAATACATCTCATAGAAGTATCAGGAAATAAATACATAAGAGAAAGAATTATCCATCATAGAAAGACTAGAAATCATCAGGATTTCGAGTGGGAGGCTTCTCAATCTTTGAAAACAAGCTAGAACTACACTGTATCAGAATTCAAGACCTGGAATAAACTCAATGATGAAGACTAGATGTCATCATCATCTTAGAAGAAGCAGGGGCACATCTCCCAGCTTGGACTAGGGCACATCTCCCAAGTCACAAAGGCAAAATTGCTCTCAATTCAATTCTCAAACTCTCAAAAGAAGGAAAAGTGGTGTACACTCATTTTATAGATTTAAGGTGACTTGTGGATCAAGTCAACTAGGATAAATCTCCCTCATGGAGTGGATAAGGATAACTTGCTTTCAAGCTTTTCTTTTTTGCTTTGCTTTCTGCCTTTGCTTTATCCTGCTTTTGCTTTTCTATCCTTCTTTTTCTTTTGCTTTTGCTTTTCTATCATGGCTTTTTCTTTTGACTGCATTTTCCTATTTTTCTACCTTATCTTGCTTTCTATTTTTATATGCTTTTCTACTTTATTCCGCTTTTCTTGAGCTTTACTACTTTCTGCCTTGTGCCAACTTTTCCTTTTCTTTTTCTTGCTTTCCTAGCTTTGACTGCTTTCATCTTTTCTTCTTTTTCAAGCTATCTATTGGTCAAACCTTATCCTCTAATGCACCCTTGTGGATCATTAGCCACTTTATTCCATTGAAATAAATATTTATTAATGAAAATTAACTTCTATTAAGTGCATGTCAAACTTAAGGAAATAAAATTAAATACTTTGGCAATTAATGCCTCAAAACTTAACTCCTCATTAATTAATTAATTCCAAACTATCACTAGGACCCATGGGGTTGAATGGATAATGGTGGACCATGGTGGTATCAAAAAATGGGGACATTAAAGTCCTCCCCTCCCAAGATTGCTTGTACTGAAGCAATTTAAGATCTGTAGTTGAACTTGATAAGCACTGGAATTCCAAATTCTAACTGAACTTAATGGAGGTGCCACCATGCTACTGCTGTGCTACTCTCGTTATAATTGGATCTCCAAAAATGATCCCAGGGTCCCACTGCTTATGTTTCATTCCTCCATACATCAATGCAAACTGAAATGATCCATCAATTCCTGGATCCCACTGCCACTTATGCATGTTATACAATGGCACTGTCTTGGGTGGCAACCTAATACTCCAAGGAATGTCGGGATCCCACCGTCTCAACTACATGATCCCAAATATCAGTATCATCTGGGAGGATCTATCATCATGTGGGATATCAGGATCCCACCACCACACTAGAAGTTTATAACTCCCAATGCAAAACTGAACCTCTGCGAGTTTCTCCAACCAAGTATGAAACTTCGTATGTGCCATGTACAAACTAGCACTGCAACTGCAATCCATAATACATAGGTGACAATTTCATGTCCATCTAGGTATACTTAAGTCATCACATAGCAACCAAAAATTCCTATACAACTGATCACAAAAGATGAATGATATGTCCATAAAAATTCCATTGATGCAAGCAACAAACTTACCTCTTGGAGTACTCAACTCCCTCATGTATCTATCCACCCAATCAATGGATGAATGCATACTCCACCTTAGTGATTTGAATGGAAATCTTGTAGCTTCCCCATGTACCATCTTCGCTCTAGTGCAACAACTTTTTTACTCTGCTACTTGTTCCACCTAAGTGGCTCAAGTGGAAATCCCTTGCACTGCTATGCATGATGGAAAAATTAGATAGATTCCTCTTCTACTTCTCATCAAACTGGTAAGGGACAGGTGCGCTTGTAAAACCGCAAGGTCTAACCATCAAACCATCAATAAAGTGTGTGGGAGCCTCCTTCTCCTCATGTGGCACCAGAAAAAAAAAATCCCTTTACCCAATCTTCATCCCCATGTGTGCTGGATGCCATATGTGTGCGGGATGCATAATGGTGAACCAACTCTCTGTAACAGTCATTAATCATGGTTGGCTCAACCGAAGTGAGATCATGTGCCTTCTCTAAAACTGTGTAACTACCACTTAGAGACAACTCATAATCTCTCTGGCAATGAACATGTGCTTGGTATTCATTTTTCTTGATCTCAAACTCCCCAATCACATGCAAATCCGATTGTACTTCATGTGCCCAATGCCCACAAGTACCAACTATATCAAAAAACTGTTGCTCCCATGACAAGGGTGAAAGTCCCATGTCCAATCACAAATAAAGTAGGCATCATCAAAATTCCATGGATGCCCATGCTACTCAAAAGAAGTGTAAAATGTATCCAAGAAGTATCCATAGATGCACGTAGGAATATCATGCATGTGTCTTTTCTCCCAAATAGGAAAGAAGAGACATTCCAACCCAATGATCCAACTGGAAAGCAAGGTGATTCCCTATGTGAGTACTCCCAATGGTTCAACTCTCTACCATTGGTCAAAAGGTGCATGCAATCAGAATGTGCCCTGCTACATGAAGTGAACCATATGCAACCTTACGTGTGAAGGAATCAAAGGTAGGCATGGGATGCCTCTACAACTGCTAAGAGAGGGGTGGTGCTATCATTGAGTCAGCTGGGGCGAATGTGGAAACCTTTTGCTCCTCTTCAGGAACCATTAAGAAAAAACCTTTGACCCAAAATTCCTCCTCAAATGACATGGAATAAGTAGTAGGAAGTAATGTAGGGTCATGGACCAAAATCTCATAACTGCAAACCTCATCGATCAAGCTAATGGATGCATCGACTCCATCAAAGGTTGGTCCATCACACATGAGTTTTTCTGACTCCTCAATGGAGGAATGACTGACTCTAGGAAGAGGCTCAGTTTCGCTTTGGGAAACAATATGTGCTTGGGACTCATCATCTGCATCCCAAAACTCCTCAAGCACATGCATGTCATCATGCACCACATGAACCACCATCTCATGAGGTTCCTCCATAAAACTATGAATGTCATCAACCGAAAGAGAATGGCTGACTGGAATGCAAGAGGGAATGTGTGATCTCTGCAACTCTTGGTGAAGTTTCTCTTTCTCCATCTTGGATTCCAAGAGGGAACTTTCAGTGCTTCTCAAAGAATATTGGGTGTCCATCAACTCATCAGCGAGCTTGCAAATATCCTCATCATCTTTCAAGGATGCTCCGTGCAACATATGAGCAAGCTCATACAAGTAATCTCTATCAGAAAGCATATGTGGAAAATTACCTTGGAGTGTAGTCATTGCTTTTTGGATCTTCTCCATGGCTTCAAGGAAAGATGAATATTCCAAGGAAGCACCTCTCCAACAAGATTGTGACACTGAAACGTGTGTGTCATGGAGAATGTGTAAGGCCTCCTTGATCTCCCTGTTAAGGACTTTGCTCCTTATGCACACGTACTCTATTCTAATATTCATCTTCACTAGGCCCATAAGAAATGCAAGAGGACTTGATTTGATGTGTCCCCAGTCAAAGGAACTCTTGATGTTCCTTTCCTTTCCCTCCTTTAACCTTTTCAAATGCTTGTAATGAAATATATTGATGGATTGCACATCCATCCTCAATTTAGCCTTATGCTTCCTCACCTTGTCAGGTGGTCTACCCGATGGGAGACCTTCCAATCCCTTCTCATGCATTCGTAGAAAACTTTCAATGTATTCAAAATGATAAGACATGTTCATGTATGTGCCTTGAATGATCACGAGGCACTTTGAAGCCCTCTCAATGTACTCAGACGTCATAAAACATCTCAAGTTAAAAACTTGGAAGTGAAAAATAGGCTCCCCAATGGATAGCATCCATTGAACTCCAAACTTTGTACAAGATACACCCACCAAAATGGTGATAGGAAATACTTCATTGTTGGTTGATCCAATAATCATGCATGCACCCTCTTCATTTGCAAATCTGAATGTTCTTCATGCATATTCCAAGCATGTGGATTTTCTTGTTCACTAGGGGGCTCTTTGAGAGTCATGCCACTTTTCCTTCTTCCAAAGTATGCAAGTCTCGTGCACCCTTGGATATCCATCTCCTCTATGTACTTATATATCCAATCCTTGTACAAACAAGTGCCTTTGCTTGTAGATATGAATGGTATGTATTCCTTTGACATCAAGACAAGTGCTTGGTCCACACCCTCCATATCATCCCTCTTCTCATACATAAGCAACTCTGAATCTCCTTCATGCACATGCATATTTTCATGCTCCATCAACTCAAGAAGCTCCTTCTTCTCCTTAGGAATGCATTTAGACATGTGTTCATGCTCATGCTCCATGCAATATAGGAAATGTGACATACTCAAATCCTCATGAAGTTGACCTTCCTCCTCCAAATCTAATGATACCATGAATTGATTAGAAGAACAACAATGCTCTTTTTCTTTTGAGTCCATCGTAAGATTCAAAGTAGTTTCATAAGGTTCTGCCTACTCTGGTTGGCCATCAAATATGAGTGAATCTAGTGGTATGGCTTCTTCTTGAGCAAAAGATGACTAATTAGAACCTTCTTCATGCTCAAGTGAATCTGCTTCCTCTCTATCCTCCATCATGCAACTTGAAACCTCTCCATCTTGTGTAGTATAAGGATTTGCATTATGAGTGGACTGATTTGAAGGTTGTTCTGTGATTGTAGTTGTCCTTTTCCTTGAAACATATTATTCACAAGAGTTTTTGGTACCCTTGGTTGTAAATTGTCTCATGAAATTCCCATAGATGGATGGTTTGTTCTTCTTGAGAGAATTTGAATTTTGAGCATAACTTCTTGATTCAAGCTCGTCTTGCAAAACACAGTACTCTATGAAGGAAAATTCTTTTCTGCAATCAAAAATCAAATCCATGTAGTCATTAAACCTTTTCATAGATCCGATCATCTAATCTCTATTCCTCCCATCAGAAAAACCAAGGAAAGACATGATATTGATTTCTACAATAAATCAAAGAAACTTGGCCTTGCTGCAAAGATTAACCCAAGCAAGTGCTAGTATCATGGCTGCAAATTATTCAAATTGAGAGCTTACTTTCCACAGGACTAGAGGAAAGTGTTGTGATACCACTGTAATGTACCAATCATATTTGAATGTACACTAACTGACTCTCCTACCAAACTTAAAGGAAAAACAATGAAAAAAATGACTTGACTGGTTGTAGGAAGGCTTAAAAATATTAAATGACTATCAAATCTCAGTTCAGGTTCACTCCAGCAAGTTTGAAGAAGTTTTTTGAAGGTTTCAAAAGAAAAAAAAATTTGTCTCCCAGGATTGCATAACTAATTCAACTTCAGGATTTTCCAAATAGGGGGAGAATGATTCAAATTCTTGGTTTCAGACATGGAATGAGTGGATTGACATGTTAAGTGACATCAACAACTAAAAGAAACCAATTTGGAGTTGTAGAGGTTCATTTATTAATCAAACACTGAAAACTAGCTAATTCTCATGGCAATCTAGACTAGGTGCAAGAAATTGGTATGAAAATCAGAATTTTCTTTATTAAATCTATAGAATGAACTTCATAGGTTCAACATTACATTAATGATATCCATGAGAAGCTGAAATACATCTCATAGAATTCTTGGGAAATAAATACATAAGAGAAAGAATTCTCCATCATAGAAAGACTAGAAATCATGAGGATTTTGAATGGGAGGCTTCTCAATCTCTGCAAAAAAGATCGAACTACGTTGGATCAGAATTTAGGACATTCAATAAACTCAATGATGAAGACTGGATGTCATCATCCTCCCATAAGAAGCATGGGCACATCTCCTAGCTTGGACTAGGGGAATATCTCCCGAGTCATAGAGGAAAAAATGCTCTCAATTCAATTATCAAACTGTCAAAATATGAGGAAGTGGTGCGCACTCCTTCTTTTATAGATTTAAGGTGACTTGTGGAGCAAGTCAACTAGGCTAAAGCGCCCTCATGGAGTGGATAATGATAGCTTGCTTTCAAGCTTTTCTTTTTTGCTTTGCTTTCTCCCTTTGCTTTATCTTGCTTTTGCTTTCTGCTTTTGTTTTTTCTTTTGCTCCGCTTTTGCTTTTGTTTTTCTATCATGCTTTTTGCTTTTGAGTGCATTTTCTTGCTTTTCTACCTTATCCTGTTTTTTCGTGCTTTTCTGCCTTATCTTGCTTTTTGCTTTTATCTGCTTTTCTACTTTATTCTTCTTTTCCGCTTTATTCTTCTTTTCCTGAGCTTTACTACTTTTCTGCCTTGTGCCAGCTTTGCCTCTTCTTTCCTAGCTTTGATTGCTTTCATCTTTTCTTCTTTTTCAAGCTATCTCTTGGTCAAAACTTATCCTCTAATAAGCCCTTGTGGATCATTATGCACTTTATTCCATTGAAATAAATATTTATTAATAAAAATTAACTTCTATACACGTATACCCACATCCATGCATCTCAACTTGTGACATAACATTGATGCCCCTAAACATACTACACAACACTAATACCGGCCAACACAAAAGTCGAGTTCATGCTTTTGCATCCAAACTTGTGAAACAACATTACACTAATACTAACTATACTAAAACATGTAACAACATTGATCCACCCGAACATGTGAGATAACTATATAATGCAGATATATATTATAATATAAAATTAATAAAAATAATCATTCTTATTCTTATCCTACCCTTCCATCGTGAGAAAGAGTAAATGGTAATATTTTTTCATGCTCATCAACCAAAGGCTATCATTTTGTCTCGATATCCAAATCCATAGTATTCCCCAGCTACAACAACCATTAGGTAGGGCATCATGTGGGCGTTAACAACTTTGTTCAACGAAGAAAGAGAATGTAGAAAAGCAACACAAATTTACCATTCAGTGACTCAAAAGTCATGCATGTAGATACCTCTAAGTTATTGCAAGAGGATGAGGATATCGCAAGGAAGTCTCCATTTTAGGTCGATTGTGGTCATGTGCTATTCAAGAACATAAAGTCAGAGCGTTGTGTATAGAAAAAAATGGGCCAGCCATAGCAATGAGAGCAGACATGTTGAATCTTAGTGGGCAGGTGGGTCTTTATCATACTATAAACACACACCCACAGAAAGACACACAACCAGACACAGACATTCATTCAGTATTAAAAGACAATCAAGCCCATCGATTGATTGAATCATGCAGGGTGGAAACAAGTCGAAAGGCGATTTCTGCGAGTGAAATGGGTTTTCATCATACTATAAACACACACACAAAAAGCCACATAACCGAACGTAGACATTCATTTCGTTCTCAGTATGAAAAAACAAACAATCAAACCCATGATCGATTGATTGAATCAGGCTGTGTGAAAACAAGTCGAAAGTTTCTGACAGTTTAACGCTGCACTACCATGATTTCTCCCAATGAAAATAATAGATGTAAACGCTCAAGAGTCAAAACTCTAAGATTCATGTAGAATAATGGGATTTGGTAAGTAAATTGCATTGTAAGAGTTGCTGGTATGGAAAATAAAATGCTACGAACAACACAGTAAAATATATATATATATATATATAGAAGTTGTAGAGTCGTTATCTATGAAAGTAGGATATGAAAAGTATGAGAAATAAAAATAATAAGGGAAGTTGTCATCAGCGCATGTGCGCCCCTATGGTCCGATCTTTTACAATAATACTCCTAAATTATTTTTCCACCCACATGATCTTGATGTGTATGTGCTAATACGTAATATAAAAGCCGTTTAAATATTAGACTATTTGGCCGGAACTGGGTTTTATCGTGGAACTTTTAGACTAAGCTTATAATAGTTGAAAAAAGCCCTAAAAATGAGTGAAGATCGTCACCCTTGAAATGTGAGGGCGGGCAGTGATATTCAATCATACTTGGCAACCAAAGGCTATCAATTTGTCTCACTACCAAACCCACAGGGCATCATGTGAATGATAACAACTTAAACCAACGAACTGCAAAAACCATTAGTTAGTTAGGGCAACATGTGAGTGATAGCAACTTAAACCAACGAAGAGAGGAAATGTGAAAAAGCAACACAAGTGTTCCATTCGTTTACCCAATAAGTCACGCATGTAATATGGTACCAAGTTATTGCAAAAAGAGTTGTGGAAGTCTCCATTTTAGGTCGATTCTGGTCATCTGCAATTCAACAACAGAAAAGGCCAGGCTGCTGTGTATAGAAAAACGGGCCAGCCACAACAATGAGTTCAGACAGGTTGAAGCTAGTTTAGTGGACAAGCGGGTCTTCATCATACTATAAACAACACAGAGTCACAGAAAGACACACAACCGGACACAGACAGCAATCCAGCCCATCGATTGATTGAATAGCGAATCAGGTTAGGTGAAAACAAGTCGAAATGTTCTGAGAATTTGACACCGCACTACCCTGATTTCTCTGAATAAAATTAATAGATGTAAACACTCAAAAAATAATGGGATTTGGTAAGTAAATTGCATTGTATGAGGTACTGGTATGAAAAAAACCTATGAGCAATACAGTTAAAAAAAAAGTATATATGGGTTGTCATTGTAGTGTGAGTGGTTGGAAGATGCATAGTGAGAAAACAAAATAATAAGGGGAGTTGTCGTGAGCTTATGTGGTTACATGTGTGTCAAGGGGAGTTGTCATGAGCTTACATGTTTACATGTGGGTTATGTGTGTTTTACTGGAGATTGTGTTAATTGATCTACAAACATATGAATATAAAATAAACCTTAAATGTTGCATAATTAAAATTCATTTAAAGATTTCAAAATAATATATATGAAATTGTAGTAAAACTGCAACAATTATTTATCTGAGTTTGAATTTATGGGTGTTATAATTAGCACATCATAAACATAATGATTAAACCAATCACATATATCATGACAAAGAAGGTTTATGACAAAGAAGGTTTAACTATTACCATGGACCACAAATACCATGAACCAGAAAACCATGAACTATACATATTAAAATAATAATATACTTCAAAATAATAGGTAAAATTAAAATTCTATGAAATAGCAGTATTTTAACTTGTACACACTCACTTGCTTAGCTCTCATTTAAGGGTTGAAATTTTTTGAATATTCATCCATTTAATTGTTGACCAATCATCAAATATGACATCAACATTGATATGTCCTTGAAATATAAGACATAAGACAATGGAAAAACAAAAGCTTCATATTTAACCTGATAATATTTAACTTGATATAAGTTGTAATGATACATTAATATCTTTTTTATAATTAATGCAAATACATTATCACTATTAAACCATCCTATAGTAAAATTTGTTAATGATATGAGTAGCTTTATAATTTAATACAAATGAGTGAATCATGCCATTAAACCTCAACAGTGAATGACACATTTTTAATACGTAATTCAAAATGTCACATAATTATTGTGATAAGGTAATTTCCTTCTAACAAGGGCTTGATTACTTCCTCTAAATTCCATGAAAGGGGATGTTTGCAGGCCTCTAGGTAAATTAGTTGCACTCTTCAAAGAGCCCCATGTATGCCATATAACCATGGGGTTCAACATAAGGTTTGAATTCAAACAATTATTGCCATTTATTATTGTTAGGGTTCTTAGAGGCCTGAAGGAAAGAGGCATTTCGTATACCAAACTATATGCACCACTCACCAAACATAACCATCCCAAATCTTATAAAATGTATATCCAAAGGAGCATATACATTTATACTCATATGTTGGTTCTTTATCATTGATACAAAAGGTTTTGAAGAGGAGATTGTTATGTTAAGAAAGCTCTCATCCTTGGTTTAGAAAATTTATACAAATTGAGTAGATAATTGGAAAATCCAGAAAGAAACAAGTCATATTTTTCATAGTTTGAGTTTCATGGAAAATTTTAAGGATCCATATTTATTTGAAAGTGTATAAATTTTGTCCAATCTTACCAATTCTTAAAATGTCAACTCTAAAATATTTGGTGATATTTTTCTAAGATATTTTAAATTCTAAGGATTTTATATAGTTTATATAATAATGTGACGATTTTTAGAGTGAAAAATTTTTACTCCATCGAAATTGGGTGAAAAGTGCTTCAAAAAATGCAAATTGGCTAATCTTTTTTTTTTGAAAAAAACATGGAAAAAGAACCCATGGACTAAATTTTGCCCCTAAAATTTTCCTTGGTTTCTTGTTTTTCCATTCCCATAAGTGACAATGGTAGTAGAAAATGACATTTTTCGTCTAGTGTATGTTTGTTAAATGTTTTTTCAACATAATGAGGATCTGTATTCCATTTCTAGTTTGGTTATGGAAAAATGATACACATATATATATATTATATAATTTTTTTAGTGCTTGAATTTTTTTAAGATAAGTAGTTTTATATCACCATAGTTATGATGACTTAAAATACTAAGAAAATCAATATTTAGCAAATATTTTTAAATTGTTTTTTAATGTAGGTGTATGAAGGACATTCTATGAGAAAGTGATTTTCATCTGCAACCTCCTTAGTATCACAAAGATGACAAATTCTTTCATCACACGGTGTTTTAGGAATTGTTTAGCCCATTGTTTCAATATGGAGTTTGTGAGAGTTTGTTCTTATATTTTAGCAATGTTGATTTTCTTCTTTATGCTAGTTAAGGCATAAAGATGCTTTTGATCTTCTAGGTTATGGTTGATCACCTCCTTATAATATCTTAATTTTATCTTATTCACTAATTCTTTATGGCAACACAATTTTTCTTTAAATATAGATGTAATAATACTTTTAATATTATCATTATTGTGCATAGTGACCTCTTTCTCAAATCCTCAATTATTTAACCAAGACATGGTGTCCTTATGGCATTCTCGCTTAAGCTATAGGTTGTTTTTTCTAGCGTATTCAAATAAATCTTCTAAAGCCTATAGTCTCCCATGTTATTTCTCTTGTTCTTGTTGATTAGGTACCTAGTCATAGCCATGCTCTAATATGACTTATTACCTTTAATTTTGAGATTATATGTTATGAAGTGTTTTTGCATTTGCTCTATCCTTCAGGATTCTATAGAGAAGATACAATCCCAAAATTCACATCCATATGACTTAAGAGGAGTGATGAGAGTCTCAAAGAGGAGTTTCTTATTATCCCAAAGCCAAAGGTCTAATAATTTATAATTTTTTTCGAGTCCATAATAAGCTTTCCACTCTCCATTAATCCTTTTCTCAATTCTATAGTTCCACTTAAACTTGTGATGAAAATCGATTTTGAGATATTTGTATGAGTTGGTTCATAGCCTTAAATACTTATAAAGAAAAAATAACAGTAGTCAATTTTACTCCACTTTAATGTGGACACATAAAAATAATTCAAAATAAGTAAATATATTCAAACTGAAATATAACATTTGAATAATCCTTGACCCAAACATGTTATATATAACAATGTAATAATTTAAATGTTTGGACTAATTCTTTGACCACAATTTTCTCATTTTAAGAAAAATCTTATTGGAGAGAAGTGAATCCATTTATACCTTGAAAAAATACATTTTTAACAATTAAAAATTGCAATTTAACCAAAAAATAATATGATTTGATGATAATGAAAAAATTCAAATTATTTAACATTTCTATAACCATGATGCCTACATATATATATTATTTAAATAATAATATAACGGTTAGTACTGATATTAATTTACAAAATTTGAATATGAAAAATGCTTGATGTGAAATTATTAAAAACCTGAAAACCCTAAATATAAAGATTTGTCACCTTCAGATGTGAAAGAGTAGGCAGTAATATTCAATCCCCAAATTAGTTAGGGCATGCAGCATCATGTTACTGATAACAACTTAGCCCAATGAAGAAGAAAGGGAACGTAGAAAAACATCACAAATGTTCCATTCGGTGACCCATAAGTCACGCATGTAGATACAGCTGTTATTGCAAAGGATTCGTGCATGAGCACGAGACGATCATGATGTGTCCATTTTAGGTCGATCATGATGTGTCCATAGCAATGAGAGAAGACAGGTTGAAGCTCACTGGACAGTTGGGTCTTCATCATACTATAAAAACAGACTTTCATTTCATAATTAATATGGAAAAACAATCAAGCCCATCGATTGATTGAATGGTTCTGATAGTTTGACACCGCAGTACCATGATTTCTCTGAATAAAATTAATAGATGAAAACGCTCAAAACACTAAGCTTCATGGAGAATAATGGCATTTGGGAAGTAATGAGGTGCTGATATGAAAAAAAAAACCATGAACAGCACGGTAAAAATTAAAAATAAGTATACATCGGCTGTAGAGTCGTTATCTGTGAGTGGTTGGTTGATGAAAAGTATGAAAAATAAAAATAATAATCGGAGTTGTCATGAGCGAATGTGCGCCCCTATGGTCCACCCTCCACTTCTTCAAGCCTGCGTTTCTTTAATGAATATCTCAACTCTAAATTTCAGAATCCTCACTCTCTGTCAGAATTTCCTCTCCTCTGCCAGCTTTTTCTTTACAACTCCCAAATGGAATTTGATTTGAGTTATATATTAATGTCACTGAATGCCAAGGTCATTGGATAGGTATGTTTATGGTTATTGTTCATGGAAAAAGGATACCAAACTCGATTTTATGGATGGGAAAATATCTCGGATTGACAATACAGCTTGAGTCCCAATGCGTTCTTACCCTCATAACAGCTAATTTGGAAAATAATTATGTTCCTTATTCTTAGTAATTTAAAATCTCTTGATTTTTGTATGGACACATAAAGACATGAAAGGTTTAACAAGGAGTTTTGGGAGGTGGTTGATTTTCACATTGATATGATGGTTTTATATCACTGATTAAAATTATTAAAAAATTAAATTAAGAAGAGTGATAGCTAATAGCTGCAAAGTAGTTAGTCCATGCCATAAAATTATGGTATGGTTTGCATAAATAAGATTATGTTATATTTTGTAGAAATAAGATTACTATGATGATGATGATTAACTTCCATTCATACTTTTGGTCTGTAGGACCTTAAGAGAAGATAAATGAATTACTTGGATTTTTGTAAAATTTGATTCCTATGAAGGAAAAGCTGAGTTCCTAGATTCCCATAATCATGAAAATTAGATTAGATTAGATTAGACCATAATTATGTTATATTTTATAAAATTGAACTTGTTTTCTTTGTATAATTGATGTGTAATATTATATAAATGATTTTGTATAATTTATGATGATATTATATTAAAAAAAAAAATAGTTTAGTTTTAAAAGTTTTTATTTTTATTTTTAATAATTAATAATTAAATTTTTATTAATAATTAATAATTAATAATTAAGGTTTTTAATTAATTAATTAATAATTGCTTATTATTTTTTAAAGTTTTAAAAATAAGTTTTTAATTTTTTAATATTTTTAATAGTTAATAATGGCTTGCTATAGTTGTTTTAAATTTTAAAATTAGTTTTTAACTTTTTAATAATAGCTTGTTTTAATCATACATTGATATATTTTTAGATATTAATATAAACAAGGGAAATAGCTGCAAAGCAGCTAGTCCCTGCTAATTGAGATAAACTATATGTTTATTGAAAAGAAAATATTTATAACATTAGTTTTATTGTTTATTTATTATTGTAAATATTTGCAAGAAAAATAAATACATAAACATCAATGAGACTTTCATATATATATATATACAATTTATTAATATATTTAATAAATTGTTTCTTTCATAATTAAGAGAAATTGAAAATAAATACATAAGCTTTTTTCTTAATATATTAATTGTGTTTAATCTAAAAACTAGAATAATTATTTTCATGGGCTTCATTATTTCTCCGTGTTGTTGATAATAAAATTCTATAAGGTGGCATTGTAATTTTTTTATGAAATTGTGAGAGAATGCAAGTCGTGAATTAAAAATACTTCATAACTGAATTTTAAAGTCTCTTAGCAACCAATTTTTTTAATTATTAATGTATTTTTATAATGAATTATTATTACAAAATTGCAAAAGAGAATTTTGTGTCATTACTCATGGTTATATTTGTAAGAGTAAAGTTGTAATTAGAATAACAATTATTCGTTTTTGAGTAATTTTCAATGCTATTTATAGAAATTGTTTGTAGTATTCACATTTTGGCTCGAGTTAGTGTAAGTAATAGATAATAAGTTGAAATAAAACTTTTTTAGTTATATTTGTAAAGAGTGAATATAGAATTAGAATAATAATATTTAAAATATTATTTATTATATTTGTTTGAACAAACTAATCATATATTTTTAGAAATATGAAACTTAATAACATCATACTAATTTTTATTTAAAAATGAAAAGTCATTCTTCATTTTTAGTATATTGAAAATGAAAAATAAGCTTTGCTAATTAAATGCCAAATCAAATATTTAGAAATTTTAGTTACTTAAATAATATTGGAAATTTCCAAAAGATGTTTGAATTTTAATTATTAATAATTAGAAATATTATAATAATTTAATTACTTGAATAATATTTGAAATTTAGAAACTAATAATAATTATTTTATGATGAAGTTTTTATGTCTAAAATTTAGTTACTTAAATCCTATTTTAAATTTAGAAACGGTGTTTGAATTTTAATGAATAACAATTATGAAGAAATTCTTATTATGTATATCTAAGTTGTCTAGACAGGTATAGAAAAGTTCTATTTTTAACTATATACAATCATTAATTAAATTATTTATAATCTATTTTGAAAAGGCAAGTATAAACAGTTTTGCTGCTATTTTTACTTGTTATCTTAATTTTTTTACTAAATTATAGGATAGATATTGGAATTTGGTTTTTGTGAAGTCTTATTTATTTAAATTCTAATTTTAATAAAAACTCAATAAACCTTTAATTCAATGGATTGAATATATATATTCAAATAACTATTAAATTAAATTAAATTAATTATTTGAAAAGGACGAATTCACTCAAATTCTAAGAAAGAGCATCCTAAATTTTAGGAGTTACATTGATTTAAATACATATTAATACAAAATACTAATTATCACATAGAAAATTTTAAATATATATCTTTAGAGCTTTTAAAAAAATTACGGATAATTATTTAAATTAAATATAATACATCTCAAATGTAATGTATTGCATTAATAAACTTTAATATCAAAGTAGATAGGAAAATGTTGATATAAACATAAGGTATAATTGAAGAGTTTGTAAGGTTTGACACGTCTTGTGTAGGTCAGCGTAGAAGGTACACAGAATGGTAAACTTGACACGTCTCCCATTATTATCTTTTAGTGGAAAATGTGTGGGACCACCGTACCTTACCTTAGAACGTACAGCTGAATGATTATACATACCGTTGGGCACTAATCTTCTCCCACAATATCTCTGCGCTTCTTAATCAACTACAGCTGAATATATATATATAACTATATATATATATACACCACTATATATATATAGAAGCCTAAATGCTCGGCAGTAGTTGACGTACTGATTTGGAGTTTAGTTCACGTGAGAGAGCATGCGTCCAAGCCTGTACAGATTGCGATATAAATAATTTAAGATAAAGTTTTTAATTAAATAGATTAATATCCATAATTATTATGTGTAGTACTAAATGTTGGTTTGGTATTTGTTAAATAATTAGTATATGTACTATCTATGAATATGTGTCAATTTGAGAATTATTTTTTTAAATAAAATATTTTTTAAATATATATTTTTAAATAATTGTCACCTTCAACCTGATTTTTTAAATATATATTTTTAAATAATTGTCACCTCAAACCTTTCAACCAATAACAAAATAATTTTTTATAATTTTAAAAATTAAAAATACATTTTATTATTTAAAAAAATTAAAATTAATAAGTATGTTTTGCATAACATTATAAAACTACTACTAAATTGATAAAATTTTAAAAAAAGTCAACTTAATTTTAATAATTAACCCATTGCTATCAAGGCAGGGACTAATAATTAGTTTTAGTTTTTAAATTTTAAAAATTAGTAATTAGTAGATGTATTTAAGGTATATAGAAGTCAAAATACATTGCATTTAAAAAATGAGAGGACATATAATAAGGAGGGACACTTGTGTACTTATTATCAATAACACAATGTAAAAAAAATGATAATATCCATTATCATTAATGAAAACTTTAGTACATAGACCACATGCCAAGCTAGAAACAGATTTTGAATTTGTAAAATTAAAAATAAAATTTTGTTTAAATAATTTCATATCTCATGAGGGCAATTTGTCACTTCATAGCTTTTAGCCAATCATAAAATAAAAATGACAAATTTTAAAAATTCTACAAAATAATTTATATTTTTAAATATTAAGTTTAATATATAAATATTACAAAATTTTGAAAAATATTATAATATTTTTTGATATTAATATAAAAATCAAACTTCACTATAATGTTTGGTTTGAAAGAAACTAATAAAATATAAAAGTTTTTTTTTTTTTGAAAATTGAGTTAAAAGAGAGATAATGGGTGAAAAAGAACGTAGACTAGTGAATGGATTATGTAGTTAATACTTTTATGAAGTGCTGACTTTGACTTGTATGTAGAGATGGGCAAAGATGGCATAGACCTAATATGTTTTCCTAAAGTTTATAAACAATTGACATCTCAGTTTTATTTTAACTTATGTTTTTATAAATAAAAATATATTTATATTTATATTTAAAAATAAATTTGAATATCGTGTAACAAACTTTTATTACAAATGTGTTGAAAAATATAAGGATAAAAAGTAAGAAATCCGAAATCCACATAGTCCATCAGCCATTTTGTTTAAAACTTATAGCATTTTAATAAGTTTTTATTTACAAAGTTTATTATTTATATATTTTAATCTAAACCAAAATTAAAATTAAAAGTATGATATAAAAATAAAATTATTATTATTTTTTAATATAATTAAATAATAATAAAAACAAAATTTGTATCATTAAAATAATATATATATATAGCAGATATATTGTAATGGCGGGGTTGGTCAATTTGCCTTGACCTACTATTAGTGTATTTCTAAAGTTAAACTTTATAATTTTAAAAATAATATATTTTTTTAATACTATAAAATTCTTTATTTATCATATTATTGGCCAAATGTGTGATATGATTGTGATTTGAGCATTTTTATGTTATAGGTTGTTCTCTTCTTAACATGACGAGGTGGCATATATGGTGGAAATTCAGAGCAAGTGGATGTAAAATCACGGGTATAAAACAAAAACATTAATTTCGCACCCCTTCAGTAGGGATCATTGATCAAATTTGAAGGGCTCGTATTAATTTCTGTTAGAAGTGTATACATTTGGCTTCATAAAAAAATTATATTAAATATTATATTACAGTTTGAATCATATTTATGCCTAAGAAAGACATCAACTGCATCATAAAATACAAAAATGCCAAAAGGAAAACAAAGAGGTGGTGGAGCTACAGTAGATACCACTTCCCTACCAAGGATTTATGGAATAGAAATCTACATACAAACACTCAAACCTTGATTTTAACACTTGAAAAGAAATTAAAAATTGTAGGGGAGATATGCATCTACCTTGAATCCCTACATATAAATCGCTATCATGTCCCCAATTAAATGATTTCCAGAGAAACAATTAAGTTGGCCTACCCAATTCCTAAGGGTTATGTGGAAGAATTAAAATATTGACATTTAACCCCAAGGTCTATAGTTTCTCATGAAAATTCAATATTCTAAATTGATGGTGAGAAAATAGGACAATAAATTATGGAATAAATGTTAAATGCTTCAAAATGAAGTGGCATTAGGTCCTATTTGGACTTGGGGGTGCATAAGTGGACATGTGGGGTCCACATGAGAGAATATTCATTCTTTAAACATGGAGCCATCCCCAAATTTGAGTTGGAGGGAAGAGGTAACATTCATGAAGGAAGAGGAAGAGTCATGGGGCTAAAAATAGACAATGACATATTCGATGAAAACTATGACAAGCATTATGACACTTATGCCAGATTCTATGACACCTATGACACATATGATAGATTCTATGACACCTATGACACTTATGACAGATTCTATGACATCCATGACAATGTAAGATATAAAAATAGACCAAGAGGGCGCATGAGAGGAGTTACACATCTCCAAAGCGTCCAAAAGATTCCCAATTCGAATTCATGGAGGAGTTGGAGACAAAAGATGAGCCAAGTGTCATGTGGGGCCAATGAAGGGTCATAACCCACACTAATTTGAATTTCATGAGTAATTAGGAGATAATTTGAGTTCTAAGGAGATAAATGAGTCCACTAAAGTTATTAAAAGGAAGCCAAGTCGAAATAGAGCAGCTTTTGGTCATTTTTTATTTTTGCATATTTGCAATTTGGGAGAGTTTTAGCTTGTCCTTGCACGATGGATGTTCATCCTCCCTGCCATTTAACCAATTTCGTGGGTGCAAGATTCGTATAAAAGTTGGTTGAAGGAGAGGCCATTCAAACCTCTAAACAGAGCTTCATGGAGACATTTTGATGCAGGTTCCATCCCCTTTGAGTTCGATTCATGTTCTCTCTTCTTTCTCTACTATCTTTCTCTCAACACTTTCTCAATGTTCATGTACAAGTGTGATAGCACACTCCTTCTTGCATATAGTTTATGGAAGACTGATATTTAGACCATATGCACATGTTATATGATTATTAAATTTGTAATGAATTTATCATGATAGCCACAAATCGAAACACCAAGCATTTCATGTAATAATTCCAAGTAATATTGAGATTCGAGCTATTTCCCTCATTGTATTCTCATGGTGATTTTGGGACGATATTGTACCTGTTTGATATCATATATTTTATGAGTTTTTGTATATTATTCAAGTTGCATATGGATTTAAATTGATGGCCCAAATAATTTATACATACCCATAAATTCTTACTATAGTTTGTGACATAAGTTCAAGGCCCCTTGTCTACCATTTTCACCCAAATTATATACTCTAGAAGCTGCTTCCCTTTGGGATACCTATTCAACCCTAAAAACTGATATTATGTTGCACACATGTTGTCCTTGATGTCCTATAATAGAGAAAAGTCTCATATTAAAAATTAGGTAAGTCCGTACAATGTTTGGGAGGGAAAACAATGGCTGACCTAGGGGGGATTTCCACCAATCCAATTGACTAGTTTTGTCCCAAATATTCTCTCCTTGTAAATTGTAGACCATGGATGTTTATACAAGGTGTATAGGTGTCTAATTATTCTATTAAAGTGTCCTATATCCTCCCAAGTACCTCCTTGCACCATTCGAAAACATTTGGAATCATTTGGAACATATTATGCACATCATCCCTAGATTCAAAATTGGGTGTATTTGAGAACTTTGCACAATAGGGATACTATAGTGGTATCAGAACATGGTCCTTGAACCTGTGCATTAATATCATCCATTGAATAGGAATTTGTGGCCATGTCAAGTACTATTATGATTACTCTTATGAGTACTATTATGATTACTCCTATGAGTACAATTCTTATGAGCAATATGAAGATGATTGTGAGCAATATGAAGAAGAATGTGAATGGTATGAGGAATAGGTCCCATCATGCAGCACTTCTTACAATTTCATAAGGAATGAAGGTTATTCATATGACCCTATGTATGATGAAGATGAATGTGTTGAACCACCAAAGTATAATTTTATGAATGAATTAGAAATATTGAGAGCAACATGTAAAACCTTGCCTCAACAATATCAAGCATATATTTATTTGAAGGGAGATACACAAAAGGCCATTCCTTTTGAATACTTTGTCAATTGGGTGTTTGTATATAGGCCCAAGAATGAAGATGTGGAGTTAGTGAAGAAAGGTCTATTCCCTTCTTGAAAAATAACTTGGAGAGAAAATCATATATGTTTGAGTGAAAAGGAGGAGACCCATGAGCCACCTAGTTCTGAAATAGGTAAAACAGAAGGAGCATTACATGAAGAGGGTCGAAATTCACTCCCAAGTGACTCTGAAAAAGATGTAGAAACATCACATGAGCATGGATAATATTCCATTGAAAATACTGAAGATCATTCTGAGACACACTCTACTTTGGACATGAATCAAAGAGAATCTACTGATGGATGCTTGAACTGTGAAGGAGTACCTACTGATGGGTGCTCACAACTCTATGTTGGTGACATAGAGATCAATTTTGAAAGTCTTTCTGCAAGCCAAAGTTCCATTAAGCATGAAAATTAAGGCCTTATAGCAGTTGAAGAAGAACCAAGATCAACTTCCCCATCACCAGTTGAACTTAATGAAGTTGGTCCAAGTAGAAAGTATAAAGAAGAGGAGGTACCTCTACAAGAGCCTCTTTTTCTTGAAGGGTCATCAAATATGAATGAAAAGAAGATACAAGAGACCCTTAGCATACTCCATGACACTCAAGCATTGGTGTCAAACTCTTGTTGGAGAGTTTCTTCAGTGAAGGATCCATCCTTCCTTGAAGACATGGACAAGATTCAAAGAGCAATGTGCAACATCAAAGGTAATTTCATGTCTTTGCTTTTTGATAGAAACAATTTGGTTGAGCTTAATGAATGGTTAAATGGATCATACTTGAAGAATAATGAGGATATTCATAAGCTCAAAATGAAAAATGAGAAACTTCTTGATAGGTTGCAAAATACATTTTCTTCCTCCTATGTTTCAGATTGTCAAATGGTAGATTTCTTGGAGGATTCTCATGACATGATGGATCATGAGAAACATGGAAACTTGCATGTGCTTGATGTGTTTGAAGATGAGATTGATGATATCCAAGCACTTGTTGTGGTGGAAGAGGAGCTTGAGCTACCTCTTGGAAATGGTTACACACTTTTTGAAGAAGTGTATGATTCCACTACCTTGGAACCAACCTATGAGGAAAGTTTTGCACTTTTGAGGGAGGTGCATGATCCTACCCTTATGGAGCCTTCACATGATGACACTTTTTCCTTTTCTGATCATTTGGGCGAGTTGGTTCAATCTCCTATATCCTAGACTTCTATATTTTGCAACATTCATCCTAATGAAGTATGGGTGAAAGGTTTCTTTTTGAAGGTGCCACATGAGGAGTATAAAAATCCTATCTCCCCTTTTGAGGATGACATGACTAGAGCACTTTATTCTTTACATTTGCAATAGCATCCTTTGTTAATTTATGATGGTACACATCTACATGGATGCACCTATGATGTTCACTTGAGTCACTTGAAGACTCATGATTTTCCTGGCTCCTTGTTTAGTTCATTTGATGTTGGAGGAACTTCATCCAATACTTGGGTGAAGAAATATATGATTGAATCAAATTATTGTTGGCAAAAACATCCCTTGTTACTTATTGATGATATGCATATTCATGGGTGTCTTGATGAGACTTTTTGAGCCAGTTGAAGTCTCCCTGTTTTCCTTGCTCCTTACTTGGTTCAGATGTTGGTGGAGGTTCTTCATTCACTTCTTGGATGAAAGAACACATGGCTGATTATTTTGTTGCATCTTACATTCTTTTGTAGCAACATGGACATATTTTCTTGTTGGATGATTCCTACTCTTTTGGTGATGAGACATGGGACTTTCACCCTTTTTTTTGAGCTTCAATGGTCTCACTCTTGATTCTTTGTGCATTTGGCACATGAGGACTATTTGGTTGATTGGGGGAGACTTGTTTGCATTCAGCCTCACTTTGAGGATATGTATTTCATGATGGAGAGTCTCTCTTGGTCTTGTCCCAACCTTGAATAAGTTCATATTTTGATGCAGGGGCCCTCAAAGTTTCAATTGTGCACTGGAAATGTTGAAATTCTAGTGTGGTGGTATAATCTTTACATACTTCCTTGCATTTTTCATAGTGATGAATTTTTATTGTTGCTATTGATGTTTGGAAAGATGCAAATGAGACAATGGGATCTTGGCATTCTTTGGAGTGTTAGTTTTCCACATGTGACACTGCCACTCAAAGATTTGCAACTAAGGTAGTGGGATGTGGGAAATCATTTGCCTAAAAGTTTTTGTGGTAGAGCATGGCTATCTTTTGGAATGCAACACAAGCAATGGGATCCCGGCATTGCTTGTTTTCAGTTCATTTGGAACAGTACTTTGGTTGTTGGCTTGATGGAGAAAGCTAAATTTCATTTCATTGAGTTCATTTATGTAGAGTATTGCTTCTGTTTCTTTATTTGTACTCAGTTTTCATATGCTTGGTGTGTATGGAGTTAATTAGCTGCAGATATTTCTCACCATGCATACTACAGGATCATTTGGGACCATGGGATCAATTTTTGTCTCATTGGTTTCAAATTTGGGGTATAGCAGGCAGCTGGAAGTTCAAGTCACCACTTACAAAAGTGATTGTATTAGAGTGGATCAGTGGAAGCATGGCCTTTCCTCTCATAAATTTTCTTGGAACATGAAATTTTGAAATTTTTGGCAAATCAGTGGCAACTTCAAGAGGTTGTTCAGTGCAAGTATGAAGGTTCAAATGATTTTTTAAACAAGTTGGAAGCAATGTTTGGAAGGAAAGCAGGTTCTTCACATCCATGTTTGAAATTGATTGAGGACAAGCAATATTGGGTGGGGAGGACTGCCATGTCCCTAATTAAATGATTTTCAGATAAATAATTAAGCTGGCCTACCCAATTCCTAAGGGTTATGTGGAAGAATTAAAATATTGACATTTAACCACAAGGTCTATAGTTTCTCATGAAAATTCAATATTATAAATTGATGGTGGGAAAACAGGACAATAAATTATGGAATAAATGTTAAATGCTCCAAAATGAAGTGTCATTAGGTCCTAGTTGCACTTGGGGGTGCATAAGTGGACATGTGGGGTCCACATGAGAGAATATACCTCCTTTAAACATGTCCAACCATTCCCAAATTTGAGTTGGAGGGAATATGTAACATTCATGAAGGAAGAGGAAGAGTCATAGGGATAAAAATAGGCAATGAAAGATTCTATGACAACTATGACAAGCATTATGAGACTTATGAAAAAATCTATGACACCTATGACACTTATGACAGATTCTATGACACCTGTGACACTTATGACTGATTCTATGACATCTATGACAATGTAAGAGCTAAAAATAGACCAAGAGGGCACATGAGAGGAGTTACACATCTCCAAAGCATCCAAAATAATCCCCAATTCGAATTCATGAAGGAGTTGGAGACAAAATATGAGTCAAGTGTCATGTAGGGCCAATGAAGGGTCATAACCCCCACTAATTCGAATTTCACGAGTAATTAGGAGATAATTTGAGTTCTAAGGGGGTAAATGAGGCCACTAAAGTTATTAAAAGGAAGCCAATTCGAAATAGAGCATATTTTGGTCATTTTTTTTTTGCATCTTTGCAATTTGGGAGAGCTTTAGCTTGTCGTTGCACGATGGATGTTCATCCTTCCTTCCATTGAACCAATTTTGTGGGTGCGAGATTCCTATCCAAGTTGGTTGAAGGAGAGGCCATTTAGAACTCTCAACAAAACTTCATGGAGACATTTGGATGCAGGTTCGATCCCCTTTGAGTTCGATTCACATTCTCTCTTCTTTCTCTACTATCTTTCTCTCAACACTTTCTCAATGTTCATGTACAAGTGTGATAGCGCACTCCTTCTTGCATATAGTTTATGGAAGACTGATATTTCGACCATATGGATATGTTTTCTGATTAATAACTATGTAATGAAATTATCATGAGAGACACAAATTGAAACACCAATCCTTTCATGTAATAATTCCAAGTAATATTGGCTCATTCGAGCGATTTCCCTCATTGTATTCTCATGGTGATTTTGGGATGATATTGTACCTGTTTGATATCAGATCTTTTCTGAGTTTTTTTCTATTATTCGATATGCATATAGAGTTAAATTGATGTCCCAAATAATGTATGAATAACCCTAAAGTCTTACTTAGTATGTGAGATAAGTTCAAGGCCCCTTGTCTACCATTTTCACCCAAATTATATACTCTAGAAGCTGCTGCCCTTTGGGATACCTATTCGACCCTAAAACCTGATATTATGCGGCACACATGTTTTCCTTGATGTCCTATAACATATCAAAGTCTCAGATTAAAAATTATGGAAGGCCATACAATGTTTGGGAGGGAAAACAATGGCTGACCTAGGGGGGGTTTCCACCAATCCAATTGACTAGTTTTGTCCCAAATATTCTCTCGTGGTAAATTGCAAGCCATGGATGTTTATAACAGGTGTTTAGGTGTCTAATCATTGTATTAAAGTGTCCTATACCCTACCAAGTCTCTCCTTTCACCATTAGAAAACATTTGGAAGCATTTGGAACAGATTGTGCACATCATCCCTAGATTCGAAATTGGGTGTATTTGAGAACTTTGCGCAATAGAGATACTACAATCGCTAATGCCCAACTCAGGCATCTTTGTTTCTTTCAACCCAAAGACACCAAAATCATGTTTTCTACTGATGAAATTCTATAATTTTGTAGCTTAATTATCAATCTTGTTAGCATCTACATCATGTGCCTAACTTTATCTCTACCAATCTAACACCCATTTTCCCATTCGTTGCAATTTATTCTTATGGTTGCTTGTTGTGTCTGTTTTCGGGGAAGGAGTTCAAAGAAGGTGAAGGGATGAAATGTGAGGAATGGATGAATCAATGAAATAATTTTTTCGGTGGCATTTCAGAAGACAATTGCATAGGTATTAAATTTACTTAATTATGAGTGGAGGATCCAAGAAATTGACTTGAGTGGGGGAAGAGGAGCCAATAAATGCATATGGAGATCAACGTTGATGTTGAAGGAGGTGATCTAGATGCTATTCAACGAGCATTTGGGGATTCTCAGCTAGAATACCAAATACAAAATGCCACATGTGCAAATTATCGCGATGATGACTACAAGTGCGAATATAAAGCAAATCATGTAGCACAGGCAACAACAACAAGAGTTTCGACACTTGGGAAGCGGTCAATAGTATCTGGAAATCTATCATCTTGGCATGACTTAGTGTCTTGGAAATTGAACTCTCACCTATTCTCCCAATGGAGTAGAAACATATTTCTCATATGCAAGACCGGAATTGGGCTCCAATGCAGAGCTCGACTTCTCGATTTCATATTCACCTGCATTTTTCTCTACATCTTTTATCTTTGGGTCCATTCACTAGTTATCTTCCATTGTTCCAAGGCCCTTAGAGTCAAAATAGAAACGTGCATAACCAAAAGAGGCTGATGAGACTTGATCCTAGGGTTTCCAATCTCTTCTACCCCACCGGGACGATAAAATTAAAGTACCTTCTCAACAGACTCTTGCCAAAGATGATACTGAATTCTGAAGGTGCAAAGCTTTTGCAAAATAGGCATTGATAAACCACATCTTTGAAGAGAGTAATAAAATCTGTTAGTAGCATTCAATGTCATTGAATAGTGCGTGCTCTATTGATGAGTTAATCGAAAACATTGGAGTATATACATAAAGCCAAGCAATTGAACTAACTTGCCAATTTCCAGCTACCAAGATTAATCTTAGAAAGGCAATTTGTAATGTAACCCTTCATTTTTTTTAAATGTCAAAAATAAAATTAGAATTTTTATGACTACCAAAATTAATTTTAGAAAAGCAATTTGTAATGTAACCCTTCATCTTTTTTAAATGTCAAAACTAAAAATTAGAATTTTTATGACGACCAATTTTTTAATAACACTTCTAAGACGTGGTAGGAGCCCTTTGACCTGCTATGAAGTGCTCAATTTTGATCCCCGAAAGGAATGTCAATGAGAGCATTGAGTAGTGTGCTCATTCAATGCTGATTCAATTACGACTTCTACTATTGTTGCTCTATAAACTTTTTATTTTATATTATTTCACACAATCATATTTAATTAAAAAACCTATATTGTTTTTGTTACTTTGGTTTGGTCTTATTTTTGTTTTCTTTAATAGTATATTCAAGTAACGTTTTAACTTGGTCATATTTTTTTATTTTTTATCATTTTTAATTTTTCTTTTTAATTTTTAAACATGAAAATTTTCTCTTTGATTTTAATATTGAAATTAAAAATATGAAAATTTTCTCTTTGAGTTTAATATTAAATTAGTATACGAGTGTACTAATAGATGATTAATTTCACAATTTGATATCATAACATTGTTATTTTTAAAGAGATTTACATCACATAATTATACATATATGAGGTTTATGACAACATTTAATATGAGGGTACGAATAAATGGTTAATTTCATAATTTAATATTATAATATAGTTTTGTTTAAAGAGATTTAAATCAAATAATTATATATATAAATATATGATATTTTATGAGAAAATTTGTAATTTAAATTATTATATATATATAATTTACGATTATATGTGTATTTGCATTCACTTCTATTATAATAAAAAATAATAGAAAAATTGAGTTAATTTTACTTATTATAAATATTAAAATATGTTTATATTTATTATTTAATTTTTTATTTCATTTAATATATGTTTTATTTTTGAGTTCATATTGCCTTGCTATTTTTTGGTTTAGGAGTTAGTAATTATTATTAATAAAGTGTTAAATTTATCAAAATTATTAATTTGTTGATTAACTTTTCCTAAAATACGAAGTATTCATCTAACCAAATCAAATCAAATCAATTATTTTTTATAAATTTTAAATTAAATCAAATCAATTATTTTTTATAAATTTTAAATTAGATAACTCAATTCAATGTTTTTAATTTCATTTATTTTAAGAGATAGATACTAAGTAGCATTTGTTGCTGGATCCACTTGTAATGAGATGTGATTATGTGTTAAAAACTAATTTAATAAAATATATAATTGAAATAAATTATTAATTTATTTTAAATTATAAAACAATTATTGGAAACATATCATTGCATTATTGTTAATATTTTTAATTTATCAATTATATAATACTAAATATTAATTGTTTCCCGTAATAAGTATTATAAATATATTTTTAGTGATTTTATATATTTCTTTGTGTGCTTTTTTATTTAGTAAAATATTTTCAAACTTTTTTGTACAAAGATTATTTTATTTTTTTGTACTATATACACCATGTCATATGCATCCAATTTACAATTTAGACAAAAAATAATTATTTTTAAAACCAAGAAAGTAAATAAATAAAAAACGTGAACATCCTCTATCCCCTTTCACTTTGAAGTTCATTTCTAACATGAAATTATGTGAAACAAATCGGTAAAAAAAAGTCAATATATATATTATTTTTCAATTGAAAACAAGGTTTCAACTAAAAAACTATTTTTTTTTATCAAACCTTTATATTAAGCAACTTAGTTGCTAATTTCATTTATTTATATATTCACTTATTTTAAATTATATATATATATATATATATATATATATATATATATATATATATATATATAATTTATTACATAAATTTTTCATCCATTATAATTATGAATTTTTGAATATTTTTTAAGATTATGATTTATTGGAGAATTGACCATCAAAATTCACTCATAAAATATTTCATTCCTCTTACTTACTTGGATATTGCCATAATTAATCAAAATTTTAATGTTTAAGAGAACATTGTAATGATTGAGTACTATTTTAATACTTAAAATTAATTTTGGAAATAATGTTTTTCATATATTATATAATTTTCATAAATTATATAATTTTCATAAATTTATATTGTTATTATTTATTTTAAAGTTAAATGTTATTAAAATAAATAAAAAACATTAAAATGTAAAATTAGTCAAATATAAATATATAAAATTCACAACATAAATATATAAAATTTTATATTTTTAAAAATATTTTAAATTCTCCTTAAAAATAAAAATATAATTATATATATATATATATATATATATATATATATATATATATATATATTAAAAATATAAAACATTTTAAATATTTATATATTCTTTTAAACATATAAATTTGTAAATGTGTAAAGTTTTATATTTTTAAAAGATTATATATATATATATATTCTTTTAAAACCAGAAAATTTTAAATATATATAATTGCTATTAATTTTTAATAATAAATTAGATTAATTAATGTATTAAAAAATTAATAATTTATATAAATATAATATTTATAAATTAAAATTTTTATTTTATATTAAAATTTAGTTACATATTAAGATTTATTTTTTTATAAGATAACAAGTCGTTTTTGTTTAATGATTTCAAAGTTTACTATATACAAGTTTACATATCCTACTTAAACTACTCTATATTGAAAACACATATTCTTAATTACTTTGTTAACTTAAGTAGTTTTTTTTAATAATTTCAAACTTTACTATATACAAGTTTACATATCCTACTTAAACTACTCTATATTGAAAACACATATTCTTAATTGCTTTGTTAACTTAATAGTAACAAGGAACATGAATTTATAAAAAAACATACAATAAAGAATAATCTATAAATCAATAAGTTTCATAAAAATATCAAATAATGTAAAGCATAATAACTCTCACATCATATAAACAATAATTTAAATTAATTTCCTTCAAAAAGATGTTCCTATACCTAAAGTTGAAGAGATATATTATATGTGTGATATACCTAATAGCTAATAAATCAAAATGCTGGTTTTTGAATTATAACTAAATATATCAACAACTTGAATCCATATTCTTTGGATCATGCACATGACAATAGGTTTGTATTTATATTTTTTTCCTTTTTCATAATTAATAAATCTAACAAGATTCACATAAATCAATGCTAAGGGTGATAATTAAATCCTATCTAACATTTTCACAACACAAACCCAAACATGAATGAGTTATTTAACTCTATTAACCAACTTTAACTTCAAATACAAACTTAGACATGAAAGCCAAACATGGTTTTCAACCCAAACATATGAAATAACAATTATATATACCATATTTATTTGACATAATAATTTTTGGTATCAATATTGATATACAAAATTTAAAATATAAATAATACATATATTTAATCATTAATATTAATATTATAAAAATATAAAATTACTAAAAATAATCATTCTTATACTCACCCACCCTCCCATTACTCTAGAGTAAGTATTACTATTTAATAATCATGCTCATTCACCAATGGCTATCATTTTGTCTCACTACCCAAAGCCATGGTGGTCACAGCCACAACCACCATTAGTTAGGGCATCATATGTCCGAGAACAACTTAGATCAACGAAGAAAGGGAATGTAGAAAATTGGGTAACTCAAAAGTCATGCACGTAGATACCACTAAGTTATGGCAAGGAAGTCTCCATTTTAGGTCGATTGTGGTCATGTGCTATTCAAGAACATAAAAAGTCAGGGCGCTGTGTATAGAAAAAACGGGCCAGCCATAGCAATGAGAGCAGACCGGTTGAATCTTAGTGGGCAGGTGGGTCTTCATCATACTATAAACACATACCCACTGAAAGACACACAACCAGACACAGACATTCATTCAGTATGAAAAAACAATCAAACCCATCGATTGATTGAATCAGGCTGGGTGAAAACAAGTCTAAAGAGAATACTGCATTAACATGATTTCAAACAATGGGTTTTCATGTAAATTGTTAGGGTTAATTTTGACTCAATTGCTAGTTGTATTTGTATGTAAAGAACCCTATTTATATATAGGATTAGAATCCTTCATTATAATATGCTAATGTAAACAAAAAAAAATGCTCTTAACAACTTGACCTAGTATATTCAAGAAGAACCAATATAGATCAAAGACATTCATTTAGTTCTCATTATGAAAAAACAATCAAACCCATGATCCATTGATTGAATCAGGCTGTGTGAAAACAAGTCGAAAGTTTCTGTGAGTTTGACGCTGCACTACCATGATTTCTCCTAATGTAAACGACTCAAGAGTCAAAACACTAAGATTCATGTAGAATAATGGGATTTGGGAAATAAATTGCAATTGCATTGTATGAAGTGCTGGTATGAAAAAAATAAAATGCTACTAACAGCACAGTAAAAAATAAGTATTTAGGAGTTGTAGAGTCGTTATCTGTGAGTAGTTGGAGGATGAAAAGTATCAGAAATAAAAATAATAATGGGAGTTGTCGTGAGCGCATGTGCTTACATGTGCGCCCCTATGGTCCACCCTCAACTTTTTCTTGATGCCTACGCTTCCTTAATTTCTTTTTTCGTGGAGAGCTCAACTCTGATTCCAGAATCCTCACTCTCTGTCAGAATTCCCTCTCCTTTTAAAGAGTTTCCTCTGCAATTCCCCTCTTTGGAATTTCACTTGGCAGGAACTTCCAACAACATAATTTAATTTATATATTGATGTCCAAGGCCACGAGATAGGCAAGTTCAATATGGTTATGGTTGAATGAAGGAAAAGGGGTTACAACGGCCTTGTCGTGTTGTTGGGTTTTCTGACGATAAAATATTTCGGGATGGCAATACAGGCTGAGCTCTGAGCTGAGATGCTTGTGTGTACTTGCATTGCACTTTAGCCTTTTGGCATTGGCAGCAAGCCCACGGCCAGTGGGCTGATGAACAAAATTTCCGGCGATGAGAAGAATCAAACTTTTCTAAGAAAGATGGTCGGACGGAAGAGGTTCTGAGGAACAATGGCCGAGAGGACCAGGATTCACTATGTTTACTGTAATTGACTTTTTTATGAGAAATCTGTGTTGAATCTGTTGAACAGTTGTTAGGAAGGGAATCAAGTTTGCTCACAATGTCAATGTTGACAAAGGTTCGATGGTAATTATGTTGGTAGCAATTGACTTGAATATTAATATGGTCGGTTATGGCTATGTTTATAACAATTAAATATATTTGTTAACCCTGCATGATGATTGGTTCGTATTGAATATTGATAAAGGGTTATTGAAATCGTTTCAGTTTTTTTGGGAAGGGCAATGCATTTTTGGTAAGTCATGTCCTTTTCACTTATTTTCTTTTAAATTACACAATAATATCAATCCTTTTAAAACATAATTAAATTTTAATCAGAGTTGGGGTTGATCAAATTATTGGCTTTGATCATGATCATACGCTCCCTCCAAATATTATTCAGTATCTGAAGATTATTGGCTTCTCTACGCTCAACAGCATTAATCATCACAGAAGGGGGAATGAGATCTCTGAGAATTGGTATTCGGCTCATGAGATTGGTCTTTCTGGTTACTTAGCTCGAGTTTGGGACGCATATATCAGTAAATTAAAGTCTGCTGGTGTATCTTTGAGCAATACTGCCGATAGATTGGTTTGGGGTGGGAACCCATCTGCTGGTACTGTGACTGCTCGGGCAGCATACTCTAGAATAATCCAGGAAAAATTTATTTTTCCACCGGATTGGTGGTACAAAAGATTATGGTCCTGTAATGTGCCTCTAAAATTGAAATGTTTCATATGGCTATTGATACAGAACAAACTAAAGACTTGGGAGAACTTATGCAAAAAAGGCTAGTTTATGTGCTCTTTGTAAATCTGATGCAGAAACGAAACAACACTTGTTTGTTCAGTGCTCTTTTACTCAAAAAGTCTGGGAGGATCTGTGTAAAATTCTTAATATCACTCAATGTTGGAATATTGGTGACTTTAATATGTGTCTTTTAAATTGGCACAGAGATTGTAAGGATCATTTTAACATTGCTATCTGCATCCCGTGGGCCATTTGGTTTTCACGAAATAGTGCTATATTCAGGAATTCTTCTCCTGATGTCAGACTTTGCAGTTTAATTGCACTTAAGATGTACTCCTCTTTCCCGATGGATAAAGCTAAATTGAAGACAGGCAGAATTTCATTGTTCAAGCTCATTGTAGACCAGCCAGTTATTTTCTTTGATGGCGCATCACAATTTGGTCTCTGTGCAGCAGGTGGAGTCATTTTTCTTAATGAGCTGCATTATTACACTTTTAAACTCAACTGTGGATCTAGTTCAAATATGAAAGCAGAGCTCTTGGCTCTCTGGTGCGTTTTAAAGGTGGCTAATATCTTCGGTTTGGCTAATATAAAAGTATATGGTGATTCTCGGGTTACCATAAAATGGGCAGAAGGTGCCTTCAAATTCAAAATTTTGCATCTTAGACATTGGGCTATCAGAACACTTCATGAAATGTCAAAGTTTCCAGATATTAAATTTGAGCATATTTATCGAGAACACAATTCTCAAGCTGACAAGCTTTCAAAGCAAGCTCTAAGTGGCAGGGAAGGGTTTCTAATCTGGGAAGAATGGTGTGATGATCAATTACAGGATGGTGGATCTCTCTTCTTTCTTGACTGAGTCTCAGCGGGGACAGTTTCTGGAACCTAGCATTCTAGCTTGCTATCAATAGGTCTTTTGGATTCTAGTGAAGCTTTTCAGCTATTTTACAGTGATGTTGGATCTGTAGATAGTCGTGATGTTTTTTTTGTATGTTCTGATACTTTCTGATACTTATTACAATCAAGTTCTAGGCTGAACAGTTAAATGATTCATTCCTTTATGAATCATGCTCATTTTTGTACTATTTGATTCGTTATGAATATCAATAGTAGTTTTTTTCGCTGGAAAAAAATAATTAAATTTTAACTTTCCAAAAAAATTATTTGGGATTAAGAGAGATTTTATGAAATTGTATTATGTTCATCATCTTGATTATATAGTAGTTTAAGTTGATTAGATATTAATTAAAATATTTAATGGCACTCTTATGTGAGTCACTTTTAAAGTAGAAAACTTTTTTGGACTTTCCTTACTTGTTTAGTGTTTTGTTTGGAGTTTCATTGTTTTAAATTAGAGGTAATAACATGGTTTCAATTTAGTTTTAACCTTTAACAGTGAAATTATTAAGAAAAAAAAAAGAGTGAATTTATGGAAGAATTATTTATGAAAAATTCATAAATAAATTTTAGAAAATGAGAAAATTTTGATTAAATTTATTAATATTAAAAAATATATTAAAAAATATATTAAAAAATAATATTATGATGATGATGATGGTCTTTAACATTGACTGAGACCAAATTTGGTGTATCATACTTTTTAAAAATATTATTCCTATGCTCAAAATGCTTAAAGAGAAGTGTCCCTCACTATAGTTTTGAGAAGTTAAAATGTTGGTCATTGTTGGAGCAAAGATTACTGAACTAAGATTTAATGTGGGTGTAGGCAAGGCATTCTAAGAGAAAGTGGTTTTCATCTTCAATGCTCATAAAGTGGCAAAGATGACAAATCCTTTTGGCCTCGACGGGGTTTTAGGGGTTGTCCAATTCTCAGTTTCACTATGAAGCTCATGAGAGTTAGTTCTAATCTTGGCAATACTATTAATTTTTTTCTTTGAGGTCATTAAGATAGAAAGATAATTTTGATACTCAAGATTACAATTAATGATTTCTTTATAATATTATAATTTTCTTTTAATCTCTAAATCTTCCTTGCACCAATTTTCTCTCTGAGTGTAGAAGTAATAATATTTGTAATGTTATTTATATTTTGCAAAGTGCCACTTTTGTCAATCCCCCAATAATTTAACCAAGTTGTGGCATCTTTAAGCCACCTGACTTAGGTGGTTTTGGTTGGATTTAAGAGCAATTTTTGGAAGCCAATGATCTCCTATATTGTTTAATTTGTGCTTGCACATTAGATATATAAAAATAGCCATGATTTCAATGGGAGAGAACCCCGATTCTAAGAGGAGAATAGGGTAGGGCATATTTTCCTTAATTTTGAGATTATAAGTAATAAACCGTTTCTAGATTTGCTCAATTCTTCTCCATGATTCTATGGAAACACTGCCATCCTCAAGCTTCATGGCCATATTGTGACACCCCCTCACAAAACAATTTCTATTTTACTTGATGTAAAAGATTTATTATTTTATTATTATTATTTGAGTTATTAAAACTCACAAAATTGTAACTCACATTTATGTGAGAGTTATGTGCACTAAAATGATTTTTATTATTATTTCAAATAAAAGGAAAACATTGGAGAGGATCAATTGAAAGAGGGGAACACCACCTACAACTATGGACAAGAGATAGCACAACCATTATGAAAAATCAATCAATCCAAGTAAGAGACCTCAATACTCCAACAAGATCCACAAAAATAGGGATCCAGGATTAACTTGAGATTGGGTTGGTGATGGCATAAGACCTAGGAAAATACTATAAAGATGAGGACAAGGAAGAAATCAAAGGCACACTAATAAAGCAGGAGGAAGGGACTACGCAGGACAAACCCAAAGGACAGGTGGGAGATAAGAGAAAAGAAATTGCGAGCCCTTCATCGACAAAAGGCCAACATAAGAAGCAGAAGGCTGTTAAGCCCAAATTACAGCCGATACTGCACGTAGACGACTGTGAGACCATCATGACAAAGGTACAGGAAATATGGGAAGAAATGCGCTCTGCGAAAGAGGCAAAACATGAAGAGATGCAGGTAAGCCTCCTTCAGACTGTTGAAACAATAAACACGATGGTCGCGTAGCTCGGACAAGCTCAGCAGGACTTGGTTCGTGAATCAGACTCAGAAGGGAAGTCAGGAGGGACAAGCAGGTGAAAGAGGCAATCCCCTGCTTTGAGCGCGCACCCTCGGGTAGCGCATATTGAACCTGCGCACCTGACTTTTCCAAATGATAAGGTAGATGAAGCAACAAAGAACTTAGAACATTTTGACCTCAACATTGGGACATTACCAATTGAGGACTTGAACAATTTGCACATGTAGATTGTAGAAGAAATTCACGAAAGAGGCATCGCCTCATATGATCAGGATGTCCAGTTGTGGGAAAGCCTCGATGAGATGAAACAGGAATCAGCTCGAAACACCAAGGAATTGTCAGAGATTCAAGAAACAAATCACAGACTGAAAGAAACAGTGTAGACGGCATGCACCAAGATCTACAAGTGTGAAGAAGAACCAAATGTCGAAGACACAATCATCAAGATTGGGGCCAAAGTGGAATCCCTTACGAAGGAAATGGAGATTTCCTACAAAGGAAAGATCGCAGACATGGAGGCTCGGCTACCCAGTACCCCACCGGATAAACGCACAACTGCAATTGAAGAAGTGAAGACCACTATAGACAACATCTCGGCCAAAGTGGCGAGGTGTGAAGATTTGCTCGAAGAAGAAAACATAGTTTTGGCCGAATTAAACGAGGATCCAACCCTTCAGAAGATAAAAGGTGATCTATAGCAAAGAAAACAAGCACTTGATGCCGCAAATGCAGAGCTGAAAATTTTGCCGGCAAGGCAAAAGATGCAAAAATTTGCAGAGGTAAAAGAGTTGCAGAAAGAGATGATGGTGCTAAGGGAAAGAGAGGCCGTCGCTTCTGCGAAGTTGTAGCCCATAGAGGAGGAAGGTCTCGCACTAATGTAGCAGATTGATGAGAAGTTTGTAGAACTTCAGACGACAGAGGGCACAGTGAAAGAACAAGCCCAGGAGCAGGTCTCGTAGGCGATGCTGGAGACCATTAAAGAATTTGAGAATAAGGGAAAGGAAACGGTTGTGGAGCTCACCGTTACTTTGAATAACTTCACTGCAAAGTTAAGTACCACCGAAGATGCGCAGCCGAAGTCGGCCAGTGGAAGTGGATCGAGGACGATCCACAAGTAAGTGTTAGGGGCCTGTTGGGCATGGCCCAAGTTGGCACAATTTGATGAAGAACAGTTTTGGCAACTACGCAGTTCGTACTGCGAAGCTCAGATAGCACAGTTTTGTCGATGGCGCAGCCTGAAGTGCGAAGTCAGATATGCGCAGCAAGCAGTGCTAAGTCGAAGCACTGTGCAGTTATGATGATTCGCAGTGCCAGTGCAACAACTATTTTGGGCAAAAAAGATAAGGAAAGGTCGAGTAGACGAAAGCGACATGTTTTGGGTAAGCGACTCCGGGATTCCCAGGAGTGGATAAGGAGCGGCGTGAAGGCAGATGAAAGTGACCTGTTAGCAGAGTGGTGGAAAAACGTTAGATGTTAAGCCACGAAGACGACGATGACAGGAAGGCCAAAGGGGCAGAAAGTGACAGACCATGATGTGGTTGTAACCGTTTTTATGATGACTGCGGCTGTCAGAGGAGCGTGTGAGCCACGAGTGGCCCAACAAGGTGGATTGAAGCGAGTGGAGCAAGCTGTTGATGGCGATAGGCAGGATGGTGGGTAACCGTACCATTTTGAGTAACCTTGGGGTTTTGGCCTATGCATTGTAACATATGTGACCTATGGGCATGATCTATATAAAGAGAATTTTTGTAAGGGAAAGGGTTATATTTAGATCGAGATTATTGTTGAATATTGATCTCTGTTGAGAGACTATTGTAAAAATGCTCTGCAAGATGCGTGCGCAGAGACCTACTGAAGAGAGAAGAGAGTTTGCAGTTGAGTGTGCAGACTGGAACTGTTGTACCCTTCCCATTGATAATATAACAACAGTTCCTGTGGACGTATCTCCCATCCTGGGGGTGAACCACGTTAAATCCTTGTGTTATGTGATTGAATGTGCATTTACTTCTGTTGAATGGTTAAGTTTCTGTTTATAAGTAAATGTATCTTTGCTTGCATATGTATTATCCAGAAGAATGAATGATAGGAATAATATGCTAAGTGTTGAGTGCATATGAATGAATGTTGAATGTGGAAGAACTTCTGAACATGGTGAATGCATGAGTATTGGGTAAACACTTAAGTCAGCGAAGTCTGTATCGTGCAATTCCCTCAAGCGCAACACCGGAAGTGCGCAGCGCATTGTAGTTCACATATTGCATAAGTTCATGAAATAAGCATCCTAAGGAATTTGTTGAATGAGTAATTTATACTAAGTAAAATCCTGTCAAAGTTGGTTAACTTTTGAAGAGGAAGCGCAGTCTTCAGTTGCGTTGTCCTATTGTCGAAGATCCATTCCGAGCCGCATAGTCCTTAGGATGCGCTAATGTATAAGGGTTAACTGTGAAGTAGGTGAACTTAGTGCAGTCCCCAGTTCATAGCTCGAGTCCTATAGAGCGCTACTCGCCATTCTATTGAAGTGCGCATCACCCAGTTGTGGAAACTTGATTCCGCAACCTCCCCATAACTTCTCCTTGGGTGAGACCTCAGTCTGCTCGCAGATTGTTGCCGAAAGGGCCGGTGAAAAGGGGTTTTGTTGGTTCCTTGAACCGCGTAGAACCTGGTCTATCTTGAAAAACTAAAGAACAGTTTACACAGCCAACAAAGCTTAATATTAAATTAACCAAATGTTAAAATTTAACTGAGAGTAAATAATAACCAGCAATTAAAATTTTATATTATGAATCTTAATGGAGTTGATGCTTTTAAAAGATTGAGAGATTATATTTTAAGGGAAATCATGTTTTATGGGTTGGCAATTTCACGTTTACTGTTTTACGTATTTCCTTGGGTACATTTAGAAAAATATGAAGGAAATATCTTGTTTACATTTTCTGTATATTTGAATTTGGAAGCTTAACCCATGGCTGAAAATGTCCTATTTTCAGTGATTGGTAAAATTTTATAGATTAGTGTTATGGTGAAAAATTTGTGAAAAATGAAAAATGAATGTTCAAATGTAAAATTAGTTGCATGGTTTACAAATACCATGAACTGAGGTATAATTACCATGATTGTTTTGATTGGATTGTTATTTGTATTTTAAAGAGATGTTTTAGTTCATTAGAGAAAAACCATGAATTGGGTATACGGTTTACAAAAACCATGGATTGGTTTATTTAAGAAAATAAAACTACTGTTATAATTTGTTTATTTAAGAATGTACTTTGGTAGTTAAAATAATGAAAGAATATGATAACGTGGAAGGATTTTTTTCTTTCCATTTTTCAGAATGAATTTATTTTAAAGAGAAAATTTATGAAGTTTAAGTCTTCATGATTAATGAAAATTTATAGAAACGACTGAAAGTGTTATTCTCTGAACTTCGTTATTTAATGATACAATTTCATATTGTTAATATCTAAGTTTAAGCCAAAATTGAAACTATTTTGGTTTATCAAATTTAAAGTTTGTTAAGCAAGTTAGCAAGCTTGTTTAAAATTGAGTTTTAGATTAAGTAAATGTTTTGAACTAAATAAACTCGCCAGTAGCTACTGAAACTCGCCAGTAGTTGCTGTTACATAGCTGTAGCATGTTGCTGAAACTCGCAATAGCTGTTGGAACTCACCCATAGCTGCTGGAACTTGCCCGTAGCTGCTGAAACTCACTAGTAGCTAAACTCACCACTAGCTACTGAAACTCAGCAGCTGAAACTCGCAAGTAGCTGAAACTCAATGCAAGAGGGAGTTACAACCGCAAATATTAACTTTCACTGAAGAGCTTCACATAGAGTTTTTACTGAAGAGCTTCACCACAATTTCACCTAAGGTTTAATGCAAATATTAACTTTCACTAAAGAGCAAGGGTTTTTCAAAAACTATATAATTCTAACAAAATTATATTGCTTTTATATTTTCCTAAGTGAAAAAAAGGTTTATTAAAATAAATAAAAAGCATTAAAATGTAAATTAATCAAATATAAATATTGAAAACTTACAATGTAAATATATATTTATTTTTAAATATTGAAAATATTATAAATATTGAAAATTCACAAGTATATATTTATTTCTAAATATATAAAATTTTATATTTTTAAGAGTTTGTTATATATGCTTTTTCACTGGTTGTGGAAACCCTAGCGCTCTGCCCTTGTCCTCGGTGCTGTCGTGCTAGCCTGCGGGCTCTCCCTGAGCCGCAGCCATGGACTTGCCCCCTGATGACCGGAAGTGCCTATTGGAGGCAGCCTTTCGATCATTGGTCGCCTCCACCCCCCTCCTCCTAACCCTCCTGCTCATGCGGATCCAACCTTTGTTAAACGCTCAGCCGCCCCCTGCATCCAAATCACGTCGTCAGCTTTGAAGCTAAAAGCTTTAGCTTTAAACGAAATGGGTTTAATTGGGCAGTTTATGGGGATTTGGCCCTCACCCAAATCTATGGAAGCTTGGATCAACAAAAAATGGATTCCTCTGATCTCAGGGGGTCTTCAGCACTTCTTCTGTGGTAAGGGCTATTTTATTTTTCTCTTTGAAAACAAAGCTGATAAGGATCTTATCTTTCATAGTGGGCCTTATTTCATGGGTCCCTAAGGCCTTTATCTTAATTGCCGGAACCTCTCCTTCGATACGGAGAAAGATGTTCCCTCGACGGTCCCTGTATGGGTTCGGTTACCCCATCTGCCCCTTCATTATTGGGACGATGACACTCTGATGGCTATTGGTAACGCTCTTGGTAAATACATTGACAAAGCTGAACCAAAAGGGCCTCTTTTTGCTTGCGCAAGGATTTGTGTTGAGGTATATTTGGAAAAAGGGCTTCCTGAAGAAGTTAACCTGCAAATGGATGGCTAGGAACACCTGCAGAAGGTTGACTATAAACAACTCCCTTTCAAATGCAAAAAATGTCACGAATATGGACACTTTGTGAAAAACTGCCCTAAAGTGACTCAGGAAACCATGGCGCAACCCCAAGAAGAAGGCTAGCAATAGGTCAAGAAAGGAAAGAAGATCTCGGCTGCCCCTCATCCAGCGAAAAACTCACCTCCCATTCCTGTCTTGGAGCCAGTTCAAAAGCCTACAAAGGTAATAAATGCCAACCGTTTTCAAGGTTTACAGATGGAAGAAGGAGAGATCCTGCCTGTGGAGGTTAACTCAGAAGAAACAATCAAGGACAATACTGAGACAACCACCTCTGAAAAGGAGCCAATCGCAGAAAACCCAGGGGATTCTACCTCTCCAGGAGGCACATGGGAAGATAAGTTGAAAAATAAATTTGTCTCATCCATCTCTACTCTGGAAGTATCCTCAGAATCCCAAGATGAGGGAGAAACAGTGCAACTACCCAATACCAGAGGCAGGAAAACACAAAGGTATCACAGAGAATTGGAAGCAGAAAGAGAAATAGAACTCGGAAGGCAGAAAAGCCTCAAAGATATGAAGATTCTGTAGAAACACAAAGCACAAGCAGGAGCTAAGGAAGGCAAGTCCCGAGCAGGATTTAACTCAGCTAGGAAGTAATGTTAGTAGTCTTTTGGAATTGTAGATGGCTGGGCGGATTGAATAAAGTTGAAGCAGTCAAAAATATGTTAAAAACCGAGAAGCCTGACCTTATCCTTCTCCAAGAGACTAAAATGCAAAGTGCTGAGATCCTTTCCATCTCAGCCTCTATCTGGAAAGAAAGTCAAGGAAATGCTAGCAATTCCCGTGGAGCTTCAGGGGGCATTTCTACTCTTGTTTCTCCCAAATTTTCGATCATCTCTTTAGTTGAAAACAACCACTGGATTCTATCGGAACTAAAAGAGAAGGATAGCAACAAATCCTTTTTTGTTTTCAATGTGTATGGGCCCATACACCATCGAGATAAATCCATCTTCTGGGATGAGCTTAAGAATCTCAAGGATAGAATGCGGGATGAAAAACTCATAGTTGCTAGCGATTTCAATGTCACAATGTCCCAGAAGGAGAAGCGTGGATGAAGTATGGTTCATGACCCCTTTGGGGAACATCTTGAAGATCTCATGGCCTAGCTTGACCTCACTGACGTACCCCTCAAGAACGCAAAGTACACTTGGAGCAATAGAAGGCGTGGTGCTGGCTTCATTGCGGCCCGTCTGGGTCGTTTCTTGGTAAGTTCCCCTTTCTTTAATCTTGATTTCATTTTCAGCTCCTTCACTCTCCCCTGTGCCTCCTCATATCATAAACCCATTTCCCTCTCCCTCTCCCCCCCCGGAAAACCTCGGGCCTGTCCCCTTCCGTTTTAATCCCCTCTGGATTAATAACCCTGGATTTTTGGATATTGTCAAGAATGCTTGGAACACTAACATTATTGGTTCACCAAGCTTCATCTGGGAATCCAAGCTCAAAATTTTTAAGAAAGAGTGAAATAATTGGGCCAAGACCTCTTTCAAGAACCCTCACAGTTCAAAGATTGCCCTCCAAAACGACCTTAGAAACCTTCAGGAGAAAATGGAAAACTAAGATATCATGCCTGCTCTCATCAACAAAGAGAAAATTCTCGAGTTGGAAATACTTAGGGCAACAAGGCAGGAAGAGGAAACCTGGAGAATTAAGTCAAGGCAGCTATGGCTCAGAGGAGGAGACAACAATACCAAGTACTTTCACAACCAGTCCAAAGCCAGACGAAGCAAGAATGCAATTAGGGAATTAAAAAACTGCAATGGAGAATGGATCAGAGGGCAAGAAAACCTCAGTATCCTTGCTCACAATCATTTTTATGATCTTTTCTCGGATGGGGGAGAGGAAGACCTGACAACACAAGCGGATCTTCTTGCTGGTATCCCAGATATGGTCCCTGAATCCATCAATCGGGATCTTATCAAACCTATTCATGAGCAGGAAATTAAAGAAGTAGTCTGGAATCTCCAAATTGACAAGGCACCTAGGCCTGATGGTTTTACCTCAAATTTCTACAGGGCCGCGTGGAGCATTATCAAAGAAGATCTCAAGCGCATGCTAAATTGGACCAGGAAAAAAG
This sequence comes from Larix kaempferi, assembly GCA_027924585.1. Lineage (NCBI taxonomy): Eukaryota > Viridiplantae > Streptophyta > Pinopsida > Pinales > Pinaceae > Larix > Larix kaempferi. The sequence continues at coordinate 9,630,934 of BSBM01000668.1, forward strand.
ATAAAATAGGTGGAGCCACCAATTCCTCTTTCCTTGCCCTCATTCCCAAAGACAATGCTCCCACCTCCCTTAGCCGTTTTAGACCCATATCCCTCTGCAACACCTCTTACAAAATCCTTTCCAAAATCTTGGCCACAAGAATGAAAAAAATAATGGGGAAAATCATCTCTGAGTCGCAGGGGGGTTTCCTAGCTGGACGACAAATCCTAGATAACATCATCATGGTTCAAGAAGCCATCCACTCTAGCATGACCAAAAACCACCAAGGCATGGCCATCAAACTTGATATGGAAAATGCGTTTGACAGAGTTAACCATGACTTCCTCTATGCAATTATGACCAAGTTCGGATTCTCCACAAGGTTTGTGAGATGGATCAAAGCTTGCACAAACACACCTTGGATTGCCCCTCTTGTCAATGGTAGACCTTCTAATTTCTTCCTAGCCACTCGTGGTTTGAGACAAGGATGTCCTCTTTCTCCGTTTCTCTACCTTCTTGTCGCAGACTCTCTAAGCAGAAAGCTTCACTATTTACAAACCTCTGGGGACCTCAAAGGAATCAAAATAGTCAGAGGAGTTAGGCCTATCAATCACTCCCAGTTTGTTGATGACACCATCCTGCTTGGCGGGGCTTCCACCCTCATTGCTACCCACTTCAAAAGGGCCCTTGGCACCTTCCTCAAAGCCTCTGATGGAAAAGTTAACATGGGAAAATCCAGGATCTATAGCTGGAATTGCCCCACTAGAACTCTGCTGAGAATTGCTAGAATTTTTGGTTTTGAAGGGGTTAAAGAGTGGAACTCCTTTTCCTATCTTGGAGTTCCTATTCTAAAAGGAAGGAAGAAAGTGGCCGATTGGCACAATCTTATAGACAAAATAAAAAACAAAATCGAGGCTTGGGGATCCCAATGGCTAAATCCCGCTGGAAAGTTGGTTCTTTTAAACTCCATCCTGGCAGCCTACCCTATGTACTCCTGCTCTATCTCTCTTGCCCCTCATTCGGTAATCACTAGAGTCTCCAAACTCTTCAGATCTTTTCTATGGTAGGGGGGAAAAACCAATGGCACCAAAAAGTTTCACCTTATTAATTGGGAGATAGTATGCAGGCTAAAGTCCCATGGGGGAGCAGGAGTCAAGAATCTCTCCTACATGAATCTTTCCCTTGGAGCAAAAATCCTGTGGAAGATCATTTTTGGGAAGAGCTCCCCGTGGAAAGAAATTATTTGCAAAAAATACATGCATGGGAGCCGAAGCAGGTGCGTGGACAAAATTGATAATGACAAAAAAGGCACTGTGATCTGGAATCTCTGCAAGAAATCTGCCTACGTTATCCAAAACAACCTTTCCTGGGCCCCTGGCAATGGTAAGAAAATTCATATCTGGGAAGATAAGTTTGGATACTACCCCCCAATCAACGCTCTTACGGCCTTTCATGAGCTAAGGAGCCGGATGGAACAGAATAGCATCCGCACTCTCTTTGATTTATCTACATGGTCTTCACAAGGGAATTGGGTGGGATGGAAGAATCTGGATCTCCCTCCCCATATTCATCGCGACTATATTAATCTCCTCTCTCGTTTCCATGGAGCTATCCCAATCCACTCCGGAATGCGGGATAAAAGATGCTGGGGTAAAGATGGTCACTACACTGTTAAAAAAGGGTATGTATACCTAGATGCCCTGAATAATAATAGCACTCAAGATAGAAAATGGAGCAGGGTGTGGAATAGGGACGGACTTCCAAAAATAAATACTTTTAATTGGATTCTAGCCCATTAGAAAATTCTTACAGCTGACAATCTAAAAAAAGAGGAATTGCAGGACCAGCCAGATGTGTCTTGTGCAAAAATGCAGAGGAGACAGTCAGTCACCTTTTTCTGGATTGTAATTTCACTCAGGAAGTTTGGCGTAGAGCGCTTCATCCTACCCAACCAAATTTGACGCTCCCCACCAATTGGTTAGACCTCTTTGGGAAATGGCATCTTTATTACCCAACCTCCCTCTCTGGGAAACTTATTTTTAAAAGAGCTTGGCTTGCTTTCCCCAAATTCATTTGTTGGAAAATATGGATTGCTAGAAATCAGGAGATTTTTTAAGGGATCAAGGCTAGGCCCAGGAAAATCATTTCAGCAGCTAAAGCTCTTTGGATTGATACCCTAACAACTAAGAATCTCCAAAATATCCACAAGGAACCCTTAACTATGGAAGAAAAAATTTGGGTAGCTAATCTGCTCAGCATGTCTCCATCTCATCTTGCTTAGAAGAGCAATCCCCCAAGTTGTCATATTATAATGGATCAAATTGATTTGCAAAACTGGATCAAGACACAGGGAAGCCACGTCCTCTCAATGTTCGATGGTGCCTCCAAAGGAAATCCTGGGTTGGCAGGTGCGGGGGGGGGGGGGGTTCTCATTAACCCCGACGGAAGCAATATGAAAAGCTATGCTTGGGGAATTGGATCAAGGACTAACAATGCAGCGGAATGGTTAGCCTTGATAAAAGGAATGGAAATAGCAATAAACAACGACATTAATGATCTTGTGGTTCTTGGAGATTCTATGATGGTGATTAGAGAAGCCAGAGCCCTTATAAACCATCGCCAAAAGCCAACCTCCATGATGCATCACCACTTTGTCCTACTGGCTAAAGCCTTTGGCTCCCTCTCCTACCTTCACATCCTTAGGGAAAACAACCAGAGGGCTGACACCATGGCCAATTTGGGTGCTAGTCTAAATTGTGGACACATCTTTGAGGATGGTTGTATGAAGTTGGATGCTTGGGTTCCCTAAAAACCCACCCCCCTCCCTTCCACCCATGACCATCCCATCGTTGTATTTATTTCTCCGATCCGTGGTTGGATCTGCTCGCATTTCCCAAGCTGACTCTACCTTGAAACGACGGCCTGCCCTGACAGAGGCCGTGTGGCTTGCATGCGGGAATTTATGGAGGACAAGGACCCTGGGTTATTTCATGCAGGTTGGCGGAGGTGTTAGCATTCTGCCTCCCACCGCGACTGTGCTTCTCCTGCCATGGACTGCAACCACGGTCCACCTGCCCATCATTGCCGTAAATGTGTGAAGAACTTCCAGGGGCAGCTCGAAGGGGTCTGCAATGGAGGGCCGAAACATTGTCTCATTGATCTTTTTCATGGCATAGAAGGTTCTGAACATTCCAGGGGAGGGGCGATTAAAAAGAAATGCACCTCTCAGTCTCAGAATGATGATTCGGGTAATGGAAACTAGTGGGTTCCCCTCGAGTTTAGTCATGGTCATGGTAATATGGTGCAACTCTCGGGTGGTGGTCTCGCTGCTGGGAATAGAGGCCGACACTCAACTCTGGGCGACCCCAATCTGGGCTTTGCTTAGCACATTCTTCATAGCAACTCGGTTGAGGTAGGTGGAAAAAATTGGCAGCTCGAGGCTGGAGGAATGATGGGAATGGGTTCTCCGAGTGAGCAAGGCAATCCCTCCCCGGAACTCCGGACTCATCTGCAAGACTTGGATGATCAAGTGCGCCGACTCAGAGGCGACATCATGGATATGAAGAAAACGATTTTCCAATTAGGTACCTTCGTCCAAATCTCCAACACTGAAGTCCACTCCTGCCCTGGTAAGACCAAAGACTGTTTTGAGACATTGGTAAATAAACTGTATACTTTTTACAGCTGTCTGAGAATTGTCGAGGCAACGGTTGATTGTGTTAGGGTCAGGAATGGGAATAGTCCCTCAGTTATTCTGAACATAGATGATGACAACACTAGCACAACCACTGGTAGCAAGGGAAATTTGACTCGAAGCAAACATGAAACTTAAGGAAGCTGGCCTCTTTCAAGTTTGTTCTGACAAGCTATATATTTACATATGTATTGTTTCTGTTGTTTACTTTTAGGACAGTTCGTCTCTATTTTCAGTTGTGTTGCCTCGGCAAGTATGTTTGATTGTAATAGACAAAAAGATTATTTTGAATTACAGAGGCTGATACTCATTGAGTCTGCTTTAGCAGCTCTGAGTTTTTGGGAATAGCCTCCCCATACCGATGTAATATGTTCCTTCCTTTTTAATATAAAGCTCTTACCCATTTTTGTAAAAAAAAAAAGAGTTTGTTATATATGTAAATATATATAAAATTTTATATTTTTAAGAGTTTGTTATATATATAAATATATATACAATTTTATATTTTTAAGAATTTGTTGTATATATATATAATTAATTGATATTAATTATTAATAATAAATTAGATTAATTAACATATTAAAGAATTGATAATTTATGTAAATATAATATTATTAAATTAAATATTTATTTTATATTAAAATTTAGTTAGATATTAAATCAATGTATAAAATCTTCTTATTTATAAGACAAGGGATTTTTTTGTTTAATAATTTGAAAATTTACTATATACAAGTTTACCTATCCTACCTAAACTATTCCATATTGAAAACACATGTTTTTAATGGTTGAGATCACTTAACAAGGGACATGAATTCATAAAAAGACATACAACAAAGAATAATTTATAAATCAACAAGTTCCACTAAAAGATAAATATTGCATAATAATGTATAAATTAGTAGAGCATGATAACTATGGTATCAAATAATAAGTTTACCTACCCTACCTAAACTATTCCATATTGAAAACACATGTTTTAATTGTTGGGATCACTTAACAAGGGACATGAATTCATAAACATACATACAACAAAGAATAATTTATAAATCAACAAGTTCCACTAAAAGATAAATATTGCATAGAGCATGATAACTATGGCATCAAATAATATTTATGACACTAAAAGATAAATATTGCATAATAATGTATAAATTAGTAGAGCATGATAACTATGGCATCAAATAATATTTATGAAGCGTTTATTAGCAACAATTTAACCTAATTTTCTCCATAGAAGCTAGGTGTTTTTACACCTTAAAGTTAAGAGATATATTAAGTGTGTGATATTCTTAAAGTTAAGAGATATATTAAGTGTGTGATATATCTAAGGGCTAATAAATCAAAATGATAGTTTTTGAATTATAAATTAAAAAATAAATAACTTGAATTCATATTAACTTTGATGATTCAAAAGATTATAAGTTTGTATTTATATTTTTTTCCCAAAGTTGAAGAGATATATTACATGTGTTATATACCTAATGGTTAATAAATCAAAATGTTAATTTTTGAATTATAACTTAAAAAATAAATAGCTTGAATCCATATTAACTTTGATCATTCAAATGATAACTGGTGGTAATTGAACTCTATCTAACATTTTCACAACACAAACCCAAACATGAATGAGTTATTTAACTCCATTAACCAACTTCAAACACAAGCTTAGGCATGGAAGTCAAACATGGTTTCCACCCTTTATGATGTAAAAGTGTTTGTACCAAACGTTTAAGATAATATAATAAACCAAGATACACACAATTTACACATAATAAACCAGGATACACACAGTACACAAGTTGGGAACATGGATCACTACTCCATAAAAGATAATAAGATTAGTCAGACAGTAACTCCTTAAATAGTAGAACTATGTATCATTAACATTGACTATAAATTCATGTTGATTCTAAAGAGGCATTTAAAACTATGGAGGTATACAATCTTAACATAGTTGATTCATTTCCTAAGACTTGAGGGATCGCAACAAAGAGTTGTGTGAATCAGTGGTTTAAATACTTCTTAACACTATGCATCGATTAAGTATATATGCACAATCATGATACTAATAGCTTGTGAAATGGCTGTGGAGCAAGTCACCATCTTACAAGAAGATCCAAACATGCACACAGCTAGCATTTTCAATGTCAAAGATTGTCTCTGTAACATCCCAAAATTTACAAAAATTTAAAATTTTTCAACGTAGTATTAATTGCTATACTTACTGTGCGGAAATGTAATAAATGCATAATTATTCTTTTAAATATCGTACTAAAATATAATATCATAAGGATCATGGACGTCTATTGTTTTATGACAATATGCGGAAACTGTTTATATGATCCAAAGATGTTTTTGGATGTTTTCTTGCTTCAAACCTGCATACAAGAATTCTCATGAGTATTTATGGTTACTTTGAAGTGATGTCGATGCTTTAAAGTTTTCCGTTGCTATTGTTATTATTTATATGTGCTAACTATGTTCCTTTGTTTGTTGATGATGAAGGGGTCCTATGGACACCTCGAAGCTTACTTAGCTATTTGGCTAAAGCATTGAACTTCTATTTGCAGGTTACATGTAAGAGAAATGTTGTCTTAAACGTATAACGAGGTCCTAAATAGTTTATGTTAGCCTTCAATATTTAGAGAAGGAATTATACTATATATTAAATGGTTCTGGTGAGATCTCTCCTAGTTCAACTTTCAGTTTATCTCAAGTGGTCTAAGTAAAAGCAAAGATTCATCTTTCAAAGTATGTGACTGTCTTCTACACCTTTGCTTGTACTCTATATCGTGGGTTATAATGGAACCTTTTTCTTTGTAGCTAACTTGTTGGAAAAAACATGCATTGGTTAATGCCTAAATCTATGCTTGGATATTAATATCATGATCCTAGAGCTAACCTTATATTCTATGCACTATACACATAACCTTGAAAGTAATATTAATGCAATACTTTATTAATAGTCTATAGTTGTACCTATATATTACAAGCGCTTTGCTCTAGTCATTCATATTTTAGAAATAGATCAATGTGGTGATAACCTGTACTAAGGTCTCGATAAAGTGCTTCATGGTCATTGTTTCTATTCAAAGATTGGCACTAGCAAAAGATACTTTGGTTATAAAAATAATGTCGCTTTGCTATAATATAATAGTCCTAATAAAAGCTTGGACCTAAGCTTGGGACATGATACGGGTTTTGACCTTAGGTTAATGTTTCTAATACTATACTATAGTCGTGGCTTATAACAACTCAAACCTTGACTTGATAACACTTGATGCCAAGTGTAATGTACTTTGGTAGATATGATAAAAAAGGGCAATAAAGGAGTTTGGAGTGGATAATCTAGTGGCGTCCTACGTGGCCTAGAATTCACGTGGTTTTTCATTGGAAAAGACGTTAGCCCTAACTGCTCGGGCTTACCTCGACGAGAGCATAACAATGCGTTCATTTTGATAGGAGAGGGTTTTGGAGAGGCCGACAGGCTGCGAAAATGTAGGGTTTGCAGAGTTGTTTTTAGGAGGGCCTTTACAAGGTTCGATACTGTGACCTTTAGCTTGCAAGTTTCCCATAGTGAGTTCTCAAAGTTGTAATTCTTCTTCGCTGAGTTGCTAAGGTGGTTTTGGCTCTGGTTTTCATCGAGCGTGTCTATGCTGAGTTTTAGGTGCCCGATTCCTTTGCAAGGAAATGTACAGGTCTCAAAACCTGCTACCTCTGTTGGTTTAAGTAATTTTAGTTGTTGTTATTTCGTTTATTGAACTTCCTTTTTATGATACCCTTTTAACTAGACTTTGCTTGTGTGGCAGGTGTACTTCGTCTCTTGGTTTCCATGCTTGAGTTTGAGTGATGGAAACTGCGTTGGAACTTGTAAGGTGGTTTCCTTGATGGCTTCGGCTTGGTGACTGTTGGTCCCTCTTTGGTTTCTTTGCCAAGACTTCAATGTTGATGTTTGGTTCTGGAATGTCACCACCGTTGTGATTGTTTAAGAGTCGAATGACAGAGTGGGGAGGATGGACTCCTCGACCCTTTCGGTGTTTAAGCCTACAATGTCTTCCTTACGTAAACACTTGTAAAGGATTGTAATTCTGTGGAGAGGGTTTAACCCTCGGCTACTGTGGTTAATGAAATATTTTGGCTCCTTAAAACTTAAAAACTGTTTGTGTGCGTTGCAACTGTGAGCGATGCTCCAACCGGTGTTAAAATAGTTTAATGTTTTGTTTATAAAATGTTTTGTAACATTTTAAGGCTGAGAGCCCAAATATCTCATTTTGCAAAATCAAACCCTAATGTCTAGCTTCGTTTCACTTGAAGGATTTGTTTAACTGTGCACGGCCTTGAGTCCTTGGTTTTGTGCGTGATTAAAATGCTGAGAGAGGTTTTTAGTGATGAGAGCCGAATGGCTTAGTTCTTTGAACTGTAATTTCAAAACTCACCTTGTTTGTACATAAGGAACTTATTGTTAAGTAGTTTATTTTTGCCTTTGCGACATGTCTAAAAAGGTTTGGTTTAGAGCTAGGTTTAATAACCTAGACTCGTCCTACAAAGAAAGGTTATTTTTAAACGGCTTCGATGAATAATGTTAATACATTGTAATGTTAGAGATGAGAAGGGTTTTGAACCCATAATTTTGTTATGGATGCAATCTCTTCTAAGTGGTCGAACTTCTGACTAGGATAATCTATTTGATTCATAAGGTGTTGATTGTCTTTGAATATTATGATAAAGAAAAACTAGGGTTCTTCCCTAAAAGATCATTCGTCCCAACAGACTTATGTTGATCAGTTCTGGTTACTCCATTTGTATTGATAGTTGTTCTCATACATGAATGTTAGTAAATGTTTGATACTGAAAAATATAATACAGAATGAATAAATGTCTTATGCAAAAGGTTTTAGAGAAACACGGGGAAAAGTAAAACCCTAGATTATGCTATCTCTACTAAAGTAGAGATATGACAGATTTGTCTGAATGATGTTATTACTACTATGTTTATTTTGGCAGCATTTGAATTTCAAACATAAAGAGCAATGAAAGGAAATGTAATATAAGAAAAGATGATAAGATCAGAATGAAATTAGCATTAGTGGTAAGGAAATAGTTAACCTGTATATAAACCTAGTTTTATGCAGAAATCTAGAACTGTTGTATTTTTGTCATTTCTTCTATGGTAAAAGAAAAAATTATTTTTACTCTCTGCATATCGAATATGTAACTACAATATTTAAGACTGAGAAAATAAGATATTGTTAAATTTGCAAATGTAATAGAGAAAGGGAACATATTAGAGTTATTCTATTCATTCATCATACCCTCTACATTATCATTCATCTATTCTAATCTCCCCTCCCTGTACTAGAGTACTATACAGAAAACAGTATGGGGAAAAATACAGTGGAGTCATTTTATCAATTCATATATTTATTCAATAGTTTACAAAATCATAAGTAGCTCAGAAATCACATTTTTACTTCTGCATAATGTAAACTATCAGTTTTAAACTAATGAGATTCTAAATCAGTAATTACAGAAAATAATCTAGCTACTTAGAATTGAAATAACAAGTAGAACCTATAACTGAAGATAGGGTGGACAAACACCCAAGGAGGCTTGTTCCTCCCAACCTTTTCCAGAAGAAGCAGCCAATCTACTTGACTCCTTTGGACCCCCGAGCCTGTTTACTGAACCACTAGGTAGAAGACTCTGTGTAGAAGCAAGGCACTCAATTTGTATAACCAACAATCAATAGAGACTTGCCAAAAAAACTCAATCTCTGCACTGAGCAGTAAAACAAGGCATACTTACACCATGATAAAAAGCATAGCATTTCCCCTCATCAAATCTCTTCTGTGCATACAGCAGAACCACAAGGTAAGTTTCCTCGTCATGAAAAGTGATGAATCTCAGTCCAAAATTCGATGGCTCTTAAAAAGATTTCCTTAGAGCTCTTTAGTGGTCAGTTTTCAATAAATGAGCCTCAAGCTCCAGTCCCATCTTTCAGGGCACTATGACCACAATTCAAGGGAGTTGTCCCATACCAACAGCTAGTTACTTGCCTCATGATGCTACCACTTGTCCATTGCCTTCTACCCCAGATTCCATTCCACCTAGTGGGTCAGTAAACACTCTTTTAACAGTTCTCCTTGGGTGAGTGTATCCAATTTTATTTATTTAAATAATAATATTGTGCAATTACAGTCATCCTTGGACACTTGTCCAAATATAAAAATTTACAATAAAAGTTAAGATAATGTCTTCAAACATAAAATGTTTTCAGTAAAGGGGCATGTTACAGTCTCAATAGCCAAGGACAACATAATTTCATATGCATTCGTGTTCGAGAATAATTTACATGGTAGGACTACTTGAGTATATAGTAATATTATTCAAACATTTTTAAAAAGGCCTTCCTTGGCACCAATCCATCCCATGCCTCGATTGTCACACACTGTGCTAACACCCCAACGTGTAACCCAACACAAACTGGAATGATGATAGTAGAACATGCGATATAACATTGAAAACCAATAATGTGACACAAAATTGACAATTGCGATCATAAAGAGTGCACATTCTGTAGTGTACCAATCAGATTTGATTGTACACTAACTAACTCTCCTACCATACATAAGGAAAAACAGTGAAACAAATGACTTGAATGGACGTAGGAAGGATTAAAAATATTAAATTAATGTAAAATATCAGTTTAGGTTCTCTCTAGCAAGTTTTAAGAAATTTTGAGTAGGTTTCAAAAGCATGCAAACAAAATTGTCTCCGAGGATTGCATAACTAGTTCAACTTCAAGGTTTTCCAAACATGGGGACAAGGTTTCGAATTATTGGTTTTAGACATGGAATTAGTGTATTGACATGTTAAGTGACATAAAAAACTGAAAGAAACCAATTTGGAGTTATAGAGGTTCATTTATTAATCATACACTAAAAACTAGCTAATTCTCATGGCAATCTAGACTAGGTGAAAGAAATTGGTATGAAAATAAAAATTCTTTTATTAAATATAAAAAATGGAATTCATAGGTTAAACATTACATTAATGAAAACCATAATAAGCTTAAATAAATCTCATAGAAGTCTCAGGAAATAAAAGCATAAGAGAAAGAAGTCTCCATCATAGAAAGACTAGAAATCGTCAGGATTTCAAATGGGAGGCTTCTCAATATCTGCAAACAAGCTCGAACTACACTGGATCAGACTTCAGGACCTACAATAAACTCAATGATGAAGACTGGATTTCATCATACTCTCAGAAGAAGCAGGGGCACATCTCCTAGCTTGGACTAGGGGCACATCTCACAAGTAATAGAGGAAAAATTACTCTCAATTCAATTCTCAAACTGTCAAAAGATGGGCAAGTGGTCCGCAATACTTCTTTTATAGATTTAAGGTGACTTGTGGATAAATTCAAATAGGCTAAAGCGCCCTCATGGAGTGGATAAGGATAGCTTGCTTTCAAGCTTTATTTTTTGCTTTGCATTATCTTGCTTTTGCTTTTCTATCCTGCTTTTGCTTTCCGCTTTTGCTTTTCTATCATGCTTTTTTATTTTGAATGCATTTTCCTACGTTTCTGCCTTATCCTACTTTTTCTTGCTTTTCTACCTTATCCTGCTTTTTGTTTTTATCTGCTTTTCTGCTTTATTATGCTTTTCTTGATCTTTACTACTTTTCTGCCTTGTGCCAGCTTTTCCTTTTCTTTTTCTTGCTTTCCTAGCTTTGACTGCATTCATATTTTCTTCTTTTGTAAGCTATCTCTTGGTCAAACCTTATCCTCTAATGCACCCTTGTGGATCATTATCCACTTTATTCCATTGAAATAAATATTTATTAATGAAAATTAACTTCTATTATGTGCAACTCAAACTTAAGGAAATAAAATTAAATACTTTCACAATTAATGCCTCAAAACTTAACCCCTCATTAATTAATTAATTCCAAACTTTCACTAGGACCCGTGGGGTTGAATGGGTAATGGTGGACCATGGTGGTATCAAAAAATAGAGACATTACAGCCCTCCCCTCCCAATATTGCTTGTCCTCAAGCAATTTAAGATCTGTAGTTGAACTTGACAAGCATTGGAATTCCAAATTCTAACTGAACTCAATGGAGGTTCCACTATGCTAGTGGTGTGCTACTTTGGTTATAACTGGATCTCCAAAAATGATCCTAGGGTCCCACTGCTTATGTTGAATTCCTCCATACATCAATGCAAACTGGAATGATCCATCAATTCCTGGATCCTACTGCCACTTATGCATGTTATACAATGGCACTGTCTCGGGTGGCAACCTAATATTCCAAGGAATGCCAGGATCCCACTATCTCAACTGCATGGTCCCAAATATCAACATCATCAGGGAAGATATATCATCATGTAGGATACCAGGATCCCACCACCACACTGGAAGTTTATAACTCCCAATGCAAAACTGAACCTGTGTGAGTCTCTCCAACCAAGTACAAAACTTCTTATGTGCCATGTGCAAACTAGCACTGCAATTTCCATCCATAATACATAGGTGAAAAGTCCATGTCCATCCAGATATACTAAAGTCATCACATAGAAACCACAAATTCCTATACAACTGATGAAAAAAGATGAATGATATGTCCATAAACTTTCCACTGATGCAAGCAACAAACTTACCTCTTGGAGTACTCAACTCTCTCATGTATCTATCCACCCAATCAATGGATGAATGCATACTCCACCTTAGTGATCCGAATGGAAATCTTGTGGCTTCCCCATGTACCATCTTCTCTCTGGTGCAACAAATCTTTACTCTGCTACTTGTTCCACCTATCTGGATCAAGTGGAACTCCCCTGCAATGATATGCATGATGGAGACATCAGATAGATTCCTCTTTTGCTTCTCATCAAACTGGTGAGGGACATGTGCGCTTGTCAAACCCCAAGGTCTAACCATCAAACCATTAATAAAGTGTGTGGGAGCCTCCTTCTCCTCATGTGGCACCAGAATTTTTTTTTTTTTTACCCAATCTTCATCCCTATGTGTGCTGGCTGCCATATGTGTGTGGGATCGGTAATGGTGAACCAACTCTTCGTAACAGTCATCAATCATGGTTGGCTCAACCGAAGTGAGATCATGTCCCTCCTCTAAAACTATGCAACTACCACTTAGAGAGAAATCATAATCTCTCTGGAAATGAACATGTGCTTGGTCTTCATTTTGATTGACCTCAAACTACCCAAGCACATGCAAATCAGATTGTACTTCATGTGCCCAATTCCGACAAGTACCAACTATCAAAACACTGTTGCTCCCATGACAAGGATGAAAGTCCCATGTCCAATCACAAAGAAAGTATGCATCATCAAAATTCCATGGATGCCCATGCTGCTCACAAGAAGTGTAAAATGTATCCAAGAAGTCTCCATAGATGCAAGTAGGAATATCACTCATGTGTCTTTTCTCCAAAATAGGAAAATAAGAGACATTCCAACCCAATGATCCAACTCGAAAGCAAGGTGCTTCCCTATGTGAGTACTCCCAATGGCTCAACTTTCTGCCATTGGTCAAAAGGTGCATGCAATTAGAATGTGCCCTGCTGCATGAATTCAAGCTGGAACCATATGCACCCTTATGTGTGAAGGCATCAAAGGTAGGCATGGGATGTCTCTGCAAGCTGGGAGAGGGTTGGTTCTATCATTGAGTCAACTGGGGCGAATGTTGGAACCTTCTTCTCCTCTTCAGGCACCATCAAGAAAAAACCTTTGAGCCAAAATTCCTCCTCAAATGACATGGAATAAGTAGTAGGAAGTAATGTAGGATCATGGACCAAAATATCATCATTGCAAACCTCATCCATCAAGCTAATGGACGCATTGAATCCATCAAATTAATGCTGGTCCATCACACATGAGCTCTTCTGAGTCCTCAATGGAGGAATGACTCACTCATAGGAAGAGGCTCAGTTTCACTCGAGGAAATAGTATGTGCTTGGGACTCATCATCTGCATCCCAAAACTCCTCAAGCACATGCATTTCATCATGCCCCTCATGAACCACCATCTCATGAGGTTCCTCCATAGAACTCTGAATGTCATCAACTGAAAGAGAATGGTTGAATGGAATGCAAGAGGGAATGTGTGATCTCTGCAAATCTTGGTGAAGTTTTTCTATCTCCATCTTGCATTCGAAGAGGGAACTTTGAGTGATTCTCAAAGAATCTTGGGTGGCCATCAAATCATCATCGATCTTGCAAATCTCCTCATCATGTTTCAAGGATTCTCCCCACAACATATGACCAAGCTCATACAAGTAATCTCTGCCAGAAATCATATGTGGACAATTACCTTGGAGTGTAGTCATTGCTTTCTAGATCTTCTCCATGGCTTCAAGGAAAGACACATATTTCAATGAAGCAACTCTCCAACAATATTGTGACACTGAAACATGTGGTTCATGGAGAATGTGTAAGGCCTCCTTGATCTCCCTATTAAGGAATTTGTTCCTTATTCACATGTACTCTATTCTGATCTTCATCTTCACTAGGCCCATAAGAAATGAAAGAAGACTTGATTTGATGTGTCCCTAGTCAAAGGAACTCTTGATGTTCCTTTCCTTTCCCTCCTTGAACCTTTTCAAATGCTTGTAATGAAATGTATTTATGGATTGCACATCAACCAAAGGCTATCATTTTGTCTCGATATCCAAATCCATAGTATTCCCCAGCTACAACAACCATTAGGTAGGGCATCATGTGGGCGTTAACAACTTTGTTCAACGAAGAAAGAGAATGTAGAAAAGCAACACAAATTTACCATTCACTGACTCAAAAGTCATGCATGTAGATACCTCTAAGTTATTGCAAGAGGATCAGGATATCGCAAGGAAGTCTCCATTTTAGGTCGATTGTGGTCATGTGCAATTCAACAACATAAAGTCAGTGCGCTGTGTATAGAAAAAACGGGCCAGCCATAGCAATGAGAGCAGACATGTTGAATCTTAGTGCGCAGGTGGGTCTTTATCATACTATAAACACACACCCACAGAAAGACACAAACATTCATTCAGTATTAAAAAAAAATCAGGCCCATCGATTGATTGAATCAGGCACGGTGGAAACAAGTGGAAAGGCGATATCTGCGAGTGAAATGGGTTTTCATCATACTATAAACACACACAGAAAGCTACACAACCGAACGTAGACATTCATTTCGTTCTCAGTATGAAAAAACAAACAATCAAACCCATGATCGATTGATTGAATCAGGGTGTGTGAAAACAAGTCGAAAGTTTCTGAGAGTTTAACGCTGCACTACCATGATTTCTCCCAATGAAAATAATAGATGTAAACGCTCAAGAGTCAAAACTCTAAGATTCATGTAGAATAATGGGATTTGGTAAGTAAATTGCATTGTATAAGTTGCTGTTATGGAAAAAAAAATGCTACGAACAACACAGTAAAAAAATAAGTATTTAGGAGTTGTAGAGTCGTTATCTATGAGAAGTTGGATATGAAAAGTATGAGAAATAAAAATAATAAGGGGAGTTGCCATGTGCTTGCATGTGCGCCCCTATGGTCCACCTTCCGCTTTTTCTTGATGCCCACGTTTTCTTAATTTCTTCATTTGTGGAGAGCTCAACTCTAGATTCCAGAATCCTCACTGTCTGTCAGAATTTCTTGTACATTTCAATTTTCCACTAGATTGTTCCACCAGGAATGGCGTTCCATTACAAGAAACCCTAACGTCTATGACGTGCTTTCATTTCTTAGCTGGCAAATGATGTTTCCATTCAACCATCTCTACATGGTTTCCATTTCTCTTTATATAAACACAACCTAAGCGTTTTGAAATTCTCTACGGATTGCAATTCTCTACAAACTGGTTAGGATAGTGTATCCAGGAGGATGAAGATGCGAGGTGATTATAAGCAAAATGTTCCAGATATTGGAAGGCATTCTACTCCTCATGGCTTCCCCTCTATCTACTTACCTTCCTTACTTATGGGATAAGATCAGGGCTCAGCAGTGATAAATATCATTCTCAGATAAAGATCCTTCTGGGTATGCATTATTAATTTACTGGTTTTATTATTTTGTATAAAGTTTGCTAATTTATAGGTTTTCGAAATTTGTTTTTAAATTATATGTATTTGTGTTTAAATTCTTTAAATATAAGAATTATATTTTAAGAATTTTGGTTTTACATTATAAAAATTATGATTATGGTTAAAATTTTATGATATGTTTTAAAATTTTTTACAATAATACTCCTAAATTATTTTTAACGTTGATTATGTGTGATTATGCGTATGGGCTTTATCGTGGAACTTTTAGATTAAGCTTATAATAGTTGAAAAAACCCTAAAAATGAGTGAAGATCGTCACCCTTGAAATGTGAGGGCAGGCAGTGATATTCAATCATATTCGGCAACCAAAGGCTATCAATTTGTCTCACTACCAAACCCACAGGGCATCATGTGAATGATAACAACTTAAACCAACGAACTACAAAAACCATTAATTAGTTAGGGCAACATGTGAGTGATAACAACTTAAACCAACGAAGAGAGGAAATGTGAAAAAACAACACAAGTGTTCCATTCGTTTACCCAATAAGTCACGCATGTAGATATGGTACCAAGTTATTGCAAAAATAGTTGTGGAAGTCTCCATTTTAGGTCGATTCTGGTCATCTGCAATTCAACAACAGAAAAGGCCAGGGTGCTGTGTATAGAAAAAACGGGCCAACCACAGCAATGAGTTCAGAGAGGTTGAAGTTTAGTGGACAAGCGGGTCTTCATCATACTATAAACAGCACAGAGTCACAGAAAGACACACAACCGGACACAGACAGCAATCAAGCCCATCGATTGATTGAATCAGGCTAGGTGAAAACAAGTCGAAAGGTTCTGAGAATTTCACACCGCGCTACCCTGATTTCTCTGAATGAAATTAATAGATGTAAACACTCATAAAATAATGGGATTTGGGATTTGGTAAGTTGCATTGTATGAGGTGCTGGTATGAAAAAAAATCTATGAGCAGCACAGTAAAAAAAAAGTATACATGGGTTGTCATTGTAGTGTGAGTGGTTCGAAGATGCATAGTGAGAAAACAAAATAATAAGGGGAGTTGTCGTGAGTTTAACAATTAAAATTTATCTAAAGATTTCAAAATAATATATATGAAATTATAGCAAAATTGTAATAATTATTTACTGAGTTTGCTAGAGTTTGAGTTTATGGGTGTTATAATTAACACAACATAAACATAATGATTAAGCCAAGCACATATATAATTATAAAGAAGGTTTAACCATTACCATGGGTCATGAAATACTATTGGCCCAAAAATCCATGAACTATAAGTGTAAAAATAATAATGCACTTCAAAATGATGGGTAAAATTAAAATTCTATGAAGTGACAGTATTTTGATATGCAAACCAACAAATGATGCTATTTAACTATCAAATTTCAACCCAAAGTCTAAGTTTAAATTAATTTATATGTTAATGTCATTGGTATTAATGTATGAAGGCAAGGCCATAAGATAGGCAAGTTGATTTAATTTATACATTAATGTTAGTTAAGGTCAAGGTCATTTTTTAAATTTATATATTAATATCTTTGAAGACAATGGGATAGATAATTTAATTTATATGTTAATATCATTGAAGAGTAAGGTCATAGGCGAGATAATTTAATTTATTAATTAATGTTATTTAAGGTCAAGACCATAAGATGTATAAGTTAATTTAATTTTCACATTTATATATTAATGTTATGAACTATTTTCGTATCTTGAGAAACCAGTCTAGTATGGGGGAGATGTTGTAATCTTTGTTACTAATAAAATAATTAAAAAAATTCATGTCGATTCATAAAATAAAAAATTATGGAAAGTATAAAAAAAATCCATGTTGGTTCATAAAATAAAATATTATGAAAAGTAATTAAAAAATAGAATTAAAAAATAGATGTTCTTTTATAAAATAAAAACTTAAAACTTAAACATTGATCAAATTTCTTGAGTTTAAATTTTTAAAAGAAATATACTTCAAGAAATTGGATCCATCTCCATGCTTGATAGATACGGATTTAAGATGAATCTATATTAATGTAGTACACATTCACTTGCTTAACTCTCATTTAAGAACTGAAAAGTTTTGAATGTTCATCCATCTAATTGTTGACCAATCATCAAATATGACATCAACATTGATATGTCTTTATAATATAAGACATAAAGACCATGGAAAACCAAAAGCTTTGTATTTAACATGATGTAAGTTGTAATGATACATTAACACATTTTTATAATTAATGCAAATACATTATCATTATTAAACCATCGTATAGTAAAATTTGTTAATGATATGAGTAGCATTATAATTTAATACAAATGAGTGAACCATGCCATTAAACCTCAACACTGAATGCCACATTTTTAACACGTAATTCAAAATGTCACATAATTAATGTGATAAGGTAATTTCCTTCGAACAACGGCTTGATTACCTCCTCTAAATTCCATGAAAGGGGATGTTTGTAGGCCTCTAGGTAAATTAGTTGCACTCGTCAAAGAGCCCCATGTATGCCATATGACCATGGGGTTCAACGTAGGGTTTGAATTCAAACAAGTATTGCCATTTATTTTTGTTAGAGTTTTTAAAGGCACGAAGGAAAGAGGTATTTCCTGTACCAAGCTATCTGCAACCATTCCCAATCTTAAAAAATGTATATCCAAAGGAGCATATACATTTATACTTATATGTTGGTTCCTTATCATCGATACAAAAGGTTTTGAAGAGGAGATTGTTATGTTAAGAAAGCCTTCATCCTTTGTTTAAAGAAATTTATACAAAGTGAGTGGATAATTAGAAAATGAGAAAGAAACACTTCATGTTTTTCATGGTTTGAGTTTTATAAATTTTTTTAAGGATCCATATTTATTTGAAAGTGTATAAACTTTGGCTAATCTTATCGATTCTTAAAATGTCAATTATAAAATATTTTAAATTCGAAGGATTTTATATTTTAAATAAGAATGTGACGATTTTTAGAGTGAAAAATTTTTACCCCATCAAAATTGGGTGAAACAGAGCTTCAAAAAATGCAAATTGGCCAATCTTTTTTTTTTGGAAAAAACATGTAAAAATAGCCCATGGGCTAAATTTTGCCCCTAAAATTTTCATGCTAGTAGAAAATGACATTTTTTTCGTCTGGTGTATGTTTATGAAATGTTTTTCAATATAGTGAGGATCTCTATTCCACTTCTAGTTTGGTTATGGAAAAATGATACACATATATATTATATAATTTTTTTTGTGCTTGAATATTTTTAAGATAAGTAGTTTTATATCACCATAGTTATGATGACTTAAAATGCTAAGAAGGTCAGTATTTAGCAAATATTTTTAAATTGTGCTTTAATGTGAGTGTATGAAGGACATTCTATGAGAAAGTGATTTTTATCCATAACCTTCCTAGTATCACAAAGATGACAAATTCTTTCATCCCACGGTGTTTTAGAATTGTTTAGCGCCTTGTTTCACTATGGAGTTTGTGAGAGTTTGTTCTTATATTTTAGCAATGTTGATTTTCTTCTTTATGCTTGTTAAAACATAAAGATGCTTTTGATCTTCTAAGTTGGGGTTGATCACCTCCTTATAATATCTTAATTTTATTTTATCCACTAATTATTTATCACAACACAACTTCTCTTTAAATAGAGATGTAATAATAATTTTAATATTATCATTATTGTGCATAGTGACCTCTTTCTCAACTCCTCAATTATTTAACCAAGACATGGTGTCGTTATGGCATTCTCACTTAAGCTATATGTTGTTTTTTCTAGCGTATTCAAATAAATCTTATGAATCCTATAATCTCCCATGTTATTTCTCTTGTTCTTGTTGATTAGGTACCTAGTCATAGCCCTGCTCTTTTGCTTTATCATTCACTATTCTCTAGATAATATGCAACTCCAGACTTCACATCCATATAAGTTACCAGAAGTGATGAGAGTCTCAAAGATGAGTTTCTTATTATCCCAAAGCCAAAGGTCTACTAATTTATAATTGTTTTCGAGTCTATAATAAGCTTTCCACCCTCTATTAATCATTTTCTCAATTTTATAGTTCCAATTAAACTTGTGATGAAGATCAATTCTGAGATATTTGTATGAGTTGGTTCATAGCCTTAAATACTTATTTAAAAAAAAAACATAGTCAATTTTAATCCACTTCAATGTGGACACATATAAAAGTCATTCAAAATAAGTAAATATATTTCAAATTGAATATAAAATTTGAGTAATCCTTGAACCCAAACATGTTATATATAACAATGTAATAGTTTAAAGGTTGGAGGAACTCTCTGGCCACAATTTTCTCATTTTTGATCAAAATCTTATTGGAGAAAGATAAACTCTTTATACATTTAAAAAAATACATTTTTAACAATTAAAAATTACAACTTAACCAAAAAAAATTAATATGATTTGATGATAATAAAAGAATTCAAATTATTTAACATTTTTACGATAATAATGATGCTACATATATACTATTTAAATGATAATATAACTTTTAATACTAGTATTAATTTACAAAATTTGAATATGAAAAATGCTTGATGTGAAATTATTGAAAACGTGAAAACCCTAAATAAAAGATTTGTCACCTTCGAATGTGAAAGAGTCGGCAGTAATATTCAATCCCCAAATTAGTTAGGGCATGCAGCATCATGTGACTGATAACAACTTAGCCCAATGAAGAAGAAAGGGAACGTAGAAAAACATCACAAATGTTCCATTCGGTGGCCCATAAGTCACGCATGTAGATACAACTGTTAGTGCACGAGACGATCATGATGTGTCCATTTTAGGTCGATCATGATGTGTCCATAGCAATGAGAGAAGACAGGTTGAAGCTCACTGGACAGTTGTGTCTTCATCATACTATAAAAACAGACTTTCATTTCATAATTAATATGGAAAAACAATCCAGCCCATCGATTGAGGCTAGTTGAAAGGTTCTGGTAGTTTGACACCGCAGTACCATGATTTCTCTGAATAAAACTAATAGATGAAAACGCTCAAAACACTAAGCTTCATGGAGAATAATGGGATTTGGGAAGTAATGAGGTGCTGATATGAAAAAAAAGCTATGATAAAAATAAGTATACATCCGCTGTAGAGTCGTTATCTGTGAGTGGTTGGTTGATGCAAAGTATGAGAAATAAAAATAATAAGCGAATGTGCGCCCCTATGGTCCACCTTCCACTTCTTCAAGCCTGCGTTTCTTTAATGAATATCTCAACTCTAAATTTCAGAATCCTCACTCTCTGTCAGAATTTCCTCTCCTCTGCCAGCTTTTTCTTTACAACTCCCTAATGGAATTTGATTTGAGTTATATATTAATGTCACTGAATGCCAAGGTCATTGGATAGGTATGTTTATGGTTACTGTTCATGGAAAAAGGATACCACACTCGATTTTATGGACGGGGAAATATTTCGGATTGACAATACAGCCTGAGTCCCAATGCGTTCTTAGCCTCCTAACAACTAATTTGGAAAATAATTATATGTTCCATATTCTTAGTAATTTAAAATCTCTTGATTTTTGTATGGACACATAAAGACATGAACGGGTTTAACAAGGAGTTTTGGGAGGTGGTTGCTTTGCACATCGATATGATGTTTTTACATTATTGATTGGATTAAAATTATAAAAATTAAATTAATAAGCGTAATAGTTAATAGGTGCAAAGCATTTAGTTTATGTTATAAAATTATGGTATGTTTTGTATAAATAAAATTATGTTATATTCTGTATAAATAAGATTATGATGATGATGATGATTAATGTACAGTTATATCCTTTGGTTTATAGGACCTTAAGAGAAGATAAATGAATTACTTGGATTTTTGTAAACTTTGATTAAGGAAAAGCTCCTTAAGAGAAGATAAATGAATTACTTGGATTTTTGTAAACTTTGATTAAGGAAAAGCTCCTTAAGAGAAGATAAATGAATTACTTGGATTTTTGTAAACTTTGATTAAGGAAAAGCTGAATGAAGAGTTGGTTCCCATAATTTTAACGAGTTAGAAGATCATAAAGATTAGATTAAATAGAGCATATTTGTGTTATATTTCGTAAAATTGATCTTGTTTTTTTTGTATAATTGATGTATAATATTTTATAAGTTATTGTGTATAATTTATAATGATATTATATTAAAAAAATAAATTGTAGTTTAGTTTTAAAAGTTTTTTATTTTTATTTTTAATAATTAATAATTAAATTTTTCTTAATAATTAAGGTTTTTTAATTAATTAATTAATTAATAATTGCTTACTATTTTTTAGTTTTTTTAATTTTTAAAAATAAGTTTTTAGTTTTTTTAATATTTTTAATAGTTAATAATTGTTTGCTTTTTTTGTTTAGTTATTTTAAATTTTAAAATTAGTTTTTACATTGTATTTAAAAAATGAGAGGACATAAGAGGTACACTTGTGCACTTATTATAAATTATGCAATGTACAAAAATGATAATATTCATTATCATTAATGAAAAATTTAGTACACAGACTGAATTTTTAAAATTAAAATTAATATTTTGTTTAAACAATTTCACATGTAAGGGGGTAATTTATCACTTCATAGCTTTTATCCAATCACAAAATAAAAATAACAAATTTTAAAAATTCTACAAAATAATTTATATTTTCAAAATATTAAGTTTAATACATAAATATTACAATCATTATAGTCCGTGCTAATCACAGACTTAATCACAGACTCATAGGTGAAAAATAATATATAGTGAATGGATTATGTTGTTAATACTTTTATGAATTGTTAACTTTATCTTGTATGTAGAGATGGGGCAAAGATGGTATAAACCTGAAAATGTTTTCCTAAAATTTACAAACATTTGACATCTCAATTATATTTTAATTTTTTTTTTATAAAAATAAATTTATATTTATATTTAAAAATAAATTTGAATATCTTTGAACTAACTTTTATGACAAATGTGTTGAAAAATATAAGGATAAAAGTAAGAAATATGAAATCCACATAATCCACATCTTATGTCAATCATTTTATTTAAAACCTATAAGTAATAAGTTTTTATTTGCAAAGTTTATTATTTATATATTTTAATCTAAATCGAAATTAAAATTAAAAGTAAAAGTATGATATAAAAGAAAATTATTATTACTTTTTAATATAATTAAATAATAATAAAATTAAGCCTAGTTGGTCTATTGCCTTGACCTGCTATTAGTGTATTTCTAAAGTTAAACTTTATAATTTTTTTTTTTGGATAATACTATAATTTTTTTTATTTATCATATTATTGGTTAAATGTGTGATATGATTAGGATTTGAACATTTTTATGTTATATGTTTTTATTTCTTAATATGATGAGGAATCAAATTTAAAGGGTTGGTCTTAATTTCTGTTGAAGGGTCTATATTCATGCAACCTTTCTATGATAAAATTTTTTGAAAAAAACTACTTTTCAATTGACAGTAATCAATTAACAACAAGCTTCATAAAAAAATTATGTTAAATATTATATTACATTTTGAATCAAATTTATGTCTAAGAAATAGATCAACTGCATCATAAAATCCAAAAATGCCAAAAGGAAAACAAAGAGGTGGTGGAGTTGTAACATACCACTACAAACATAGATATCACTTCCCTACCAAGGATTTAGGGAATAGAAATCCACATACAAACACTCAAACCCTAAGTTTAACACCTAAAAAGAAATAAATAAAGAAAAAATGTAGGGGAGATAAGCATCTACCTTGAATCCCTACATATCAATCGGTAATGCCCAACTCAGGTATCTCTATTTCTTTCAACCCCAAAACACCAAAATCATGTTTTTTGCTGATGAAATTCTATAATTTTGTAGCTTAATTATCAATCTTGTTAGCATCTACATCATGTGCCTAACTTTATGATCTCTACCAATCTAACACCCATTTTCCCATTCATTACAATTTCTTCTTTTTTTTTTTTAACAGTAACAGGGAAAAGATAATATTTATAAAGTTGTGCACAGCTATTCATTACAGGCTTGCAAACAGAGTTTTTAACAGAGCTGAGATGATAGGCCCAGCTAACACTACCAAAACTATCTGCATTACATTGTAGTCTCTAAGTTTAGTCTTCCTGAAAATGTCCAGCATAGAGCTGGGATACACCTTAACAAACTGGTTGCAGAGAAGTTTACAAAAATACATTAACCAAAACAAAAATTTTATGAAACCTGGGCTAGGCTAGCCTTTCTTCCTGAGCTTGACAGACGAATCGTCCGCCCTCAACTGATTTATTTCCTGGTTCACCGTTGTATTCTCATGTATCCAGCTACCCTGCGTCGCTTTGAAGTAAACAGCCAAATCTTCCTGAATTCTATCAACTTTTCCCATTAATTCTATGATATTTCGTTCCAGGTCATCAATCCTGGAATCCTGGCAGGACAACTGGTTGCAGACGTGCTTAATGACCGACGCCATATCAGAGTTCTGGTTCACGTTGGAGCAGACCGTCTCGTAAGTTCTTCGGACTGCAAATTTGATGTCTATCAGGGTTCTGCTTAAAGCAGCAATGGCCACCCTGATAGACGGCATTGTTTCCCAATTAACCGCCTGCGAAAGACGAGGAGCAGAAGGGGCAAGCTCCCTATCCCAGATTTCCACCTGTGAAAGACGAGGAGCAGAAGGGGCAAACTCCTCGAGAGACAGACGGCTCAGAGAGTCGGGGAGATGGGGAGGAAGAACCATCGCGAAAGGAGGAGTAGGGAGGGCGGATGGGGGAGTTAAGGAAGCCCCGTGGGAGCTGACACCGGGGGGAAGATCAAGGGGACAGGTGGAGGGAAGGACGGGAGGGCAGATGGAGGAGCGAGTGAAAAGGTACTTGGAGGACGAGCTCGGGTATGAAAACGAGGAGAGGGGAAGGCCAAAGTTTGGCAAAGGGTGTGGATGGACCCTTGTGGCCAAATCCCTAACCAAAAACCACAACACAACTTCAAGGGACCAAGACATTGATAAGTTAGGGGATATAATGAAATCCTAAATCTCCTTTGTGGTCCTTAGTTTGCCCAATTGTGAGCGCGATTCCTTGATTTGCAGCTAAGTCCGCCACCCTGTTGTTCTCGCGGAGGATATGGAAGAAGGAGGCCTTTGTTGATAAAGAAATGGTCTTAATTCTTTGCAAATATCTATCTGCTTTTGAGCCTGGCGAGGCATAACCTCTTCGCATGATTTGGATGACGTGCCTTGAATCTCCATAGATTTTGAGATTGGCTATGCTGTAGTTGGAGGCCATTTCTAAGGAGAAGATAAGAGATAACCATTCAGCCTCATTATTAGTTTTCCTGCCTAGTCCCCAAGCAAAGTCTGCGATTTTATTTCCGCCGGGATTAAAAAGAATCCCACCCGCACCTGCCACCCCATACAATTTCTTCTTATGGTTGCTTGTTGTGTCTATTTTTAGGGAAGGAGTACAAAGAAGGTTAAGGGATGAAATGTGAGGAATGGATGAATCAATGAAATAATGTTTTTGGTGGCATTTCAGAAGAAAATTACGTAGGTATTACCTTTACTTAATTATGAGTAGAGGAGCCAAGAAATTGACTTGAGTGGGGGAAGAGGAGCCAAGAAATGCATATGGAGATTAACATTGATGTTGAAGGAAACGATCTAGATGTTGTCCATAGAGTATTTGGGGATTCTCGGCTATAAGACCAAATACAAAATGTCACACGTGCAAATTATCGCGATGATGACTACAAGTGCGAATATAAAGCAAATCATGTAGCACAAGCAACAACAATAGGAGTTTTGACACTTGGGAAGCGGTCAATAGTATTTGGAAATCTGTCATATTGGCATGACTTAGTGTCTTGGAAATTGAGCTCTCACCTGGTCGCCCAAAGGAGTAGAAACGTATTTATCAGATGCAAGACCGGACTTGGGCACCAATGGAAAGCTCGACTTCTCGATTTCATATTCACTTGCATTTTTCTCTTTATCTTTTATCTTTGGGTGCACTCACTAGTTATCTGCCATTATCCCAAGGCGCTTAGAGTCAAAATAGAAACGCGCATAACCAAAAGCGGCGATGAGACTTGATCCTAGGGATGCCAATCTCTTCTACCCCACCGGGATGATAAAATTAAAGTACCTTCTCAGCAAACTCTTGCCAAATATGATAATGAATTCTGAAGGTGCAAAGCTTTTGCAAAATAGGCGTCGATAAACCACTTCTTTGAAGAGAATAATAAAATCTTTTAGTAACATTCAATGTCTTTGAATAACGTGCTCTATTGACGAGTTAATGAAAAACATTGGAGTATGTACCTAAAGCCAAGAAATTGAACTAACTTGCCAATTGCTAGCTACCAAGATTAATCTTTGAAGAGCAATTTCTAATATAACCTTCATTTTATTTAAATGTCAAAAATAAATTAGAATTTTTTTATGACAACCAATTTTTTAATAGCACTTATGGAACGTGCTAGGAACCCTTTGCCATGCTATAAAGTGCTCAATTTTGATCCCCGGAAGGGATGTCAATGAGAGCATTGGATATTGTGCTCATTCAATGTTGATTCAATTACGACTTCTACTATTGTTTCTTTATTAAATTTTTATTTTATATTTTTTTTTGTAAGTTGCAGACATAAATTTAATTAACAGAACCAAGAAATACATCGAGAGCCGAATAGTTTGTTGTAGATTGGGGAGACCTCAAGTGATGAAGCCACCATCCCAATTGCTCAAAAATACTGAATTGACTGACATAATACAAAATATAGACCCCCTGGGTATGGTCTGCCCATAAAAGAACTGGGACATGTTTCAAAATTAAAAACTCATACTGTCTGACTGAGCTGTAAACTAAACCATACAAGAAATAAAAATAGAAAAGCTGAAAATCATAGAGATGACCCAGAGCTATGACAACCCATTTAGCTAATTGCAGGTGGCTCTTTTGGTTCTTCCTCAAGGATGGGGAAGGCAGCATAGAAATCTTCAAAGGTCCCCAGAGGGGGTAGAGTTAGAGAGGGAGAACTTGGAGAGTGCAAACCATCTGGAGCGGCGTCACGAGCTAGGGTTGCAGGAATCGAGCCTTTGTCCTTCCTGACCTTGGAATTTTTCTTTGCAGACCTAGTGGTCAGGGATTTAGGAGCCACCGTGTCTTCATTGTTTTCCTACACAGTCAGTTTAGAGTTTCTACCCAGGGATAAAATATCCCATGTCATATTGGCATCCAGGGTATTAGAGTGGTCCTTGGCCTCTTTCAGACTGGTGTTGATATTTCTTACAATGTTGGAGTTGGCTTGCCAGCTTGCTTCCATATCTTCAATAAGGGTGCTCATCATATTTTTAAGTAGCCAGTAGTGGTTTATGGCACCACCATTGCCGCCCGAGGCAAGGAGGGCTGCCACTATACGAGCTTCCCCCCCATCGATAAGGCTATGATTCCGCGCAGAGATGCGCTTTGCGTAACCGTCCATCACTGTCCAGTCCATGGCGACCTTGGGCCTGCGATTGGAGCTCTTTCGGCCACTGCCACGATGAGAAATGCCTTTGTTGTGAATCATCATGGTTATGTGAACAACAAGGGACACCACCCAGAGAATCCCAAACTTAGCAGAATTGGCCACAGAGAATAACCAGAACTCGATAATGGGAATAGAATTCATGTCGACTGAATGCTTTAAAGAGCCAAGGCAGGTCACACTAGCTGAGGGAGAATGATATTGCAGACGTGCGTGAAGGAGATCGTTATTATCACCCTCGTCCTCTAGTCTTAAATAATCACCGATGCCCAGGGTGACATGATGTTCGTCGTTGCCGATAGACAGGTGTGTGGTTGATCTCATCTCTTAATCAAGTTCGTGCATGCAAAGGACGTCGTCATGTGCAGTGAGTCGAGGTGGCAATTTATCCAGGTGTGCAGTGGTCGAGGTGGTGGGTCTGGGATCACCCACATCCGGGATGGAGAGATCTTTCTCTACGAGGATTCGACAATTTTGATGAAGCTGTCTATTATCCATCGTGGCCGCAGTGTCGATGGTGAGAAGAGAGACATATTCAGCTCCCTTGTTGGCGAGGATATCAGCAACAGATTTGGCTTTACGTTGGACGTGCTGGAAGGAGAGTGTTCTGAAGTCCTTGAGCAACTCAGTGAGATCATGGAGGCATTGTTCAAGCCACCAGCTAGGGGAGACTTTCTTAACAGTGGTTCCATGAAAGAGTCTTTTTCTTGCCAAAGATAAAATGATTTGAGAGTCTCCCTCAATGATCAGGGGGATGTAGTTGTTGGCTTTGGCAATTTTGATTCCTTTGAGCAGCCGTGAAAGTTCAGCAATATTGTTTGTGTCGTAGCCAAGAGAACCATGGAAAATACATATAATGGTTCCTGAAGAGTCACGGAAAACTCCTCCAAAACCAGCCGCCCCCGAATTTCCTTTTGAAGCACCATCAAAATTAAGCTTGAAGAAGTTAGGCGGAGGTTTGCTCCAAGAATTGGGGCTGGTGGTTTTGGCTGTGGACAGACAACAAGCGAGAGTAGGTGGTGAGAAAGAGAGTTCCCACCTGTCAAGGACATTATTTTTAAAGGGGGTGGAGGGGATATCTGCGGTACTCCAATTTGAAGTAGCAAGAGTTTCCTGTAGGTTGGTTTTGAAGCAGTGCCATATTTCAGAGAAGCTTTTTGTGAAGCACCTGCAACAATTAATTAATAAGAATATGCGAAATAGTAGAAATGACAGAACTCAAAATCACTTTTATATTGATCATAGGCCACTTCGAGGGGGCAACCTCCTTTGATCAAGCTCAATACAAATAACTTCACCGTGCCTTCATAGGCATCAACACACACTTATATACTAAGTCTAGGCGCCAATACTATGGGTCAAAACCATGGGCCACTACAAACTATGGATCAACAATACTACGGGTGACTTACAAAGCATATGCGCCAACAACAATAACACAAACTATTGATCAACAAATACTATGGGATGAATTACAAAGCATATGCGTCCAACAACAATATACTAACAAAGTAAAGACATGGGTTCCTAACATCCCCTCCCCCTTAAAAAAAGCTTTGTCCTCAAAGCTTTAGATGTGGAAATTGTTGTTGAATCTGAAGGAGTGGTTCCCATGTAGCATCCTCTGGTTGCATGCCATGCCACTGAATTAAGAGCAAGAGCGAAGCTGACAAGTGCACCGATTGAGGATGGCCTCTGGCTCGAAAAGGATGGATCCTTCATTATCCAGTTCGGGTAAAATAGTTTGTCCACTAATGTTGGTGCCAAGAACTTTCTTCAGACAAGAGACATGAAATACTGGATGAATGCGGGATGAAAGAGGAATTTCCAATTTATAAGCAATGGACCCAATCTTTTGAAGAAGTCGATATGGCCCATAGAACTTTGGAGCGAGATTATGACGTCGTTTGAGTTTCAGGGAGGATTGCTTGTACGGCTGGAGACGAAGAAAAACCATATCGCTTACTTGAAAAGTGCGCTCAGAACGGTGTTGATCAGCTTGTTGCTTGATGCGATTTCTTGCCATGTGAAGATTGTCCCGCAAAATGTGAAGAATCTGATCGTGGTTTCGAAGGACCATTTCAACTTCCTGAACTGGTGAACTGTTGGGGGTTTATGGAAGAAGAACTACAGGTGCCTGACCATAGAATGCTTCATATGGGGTCATTTTAGAGGCAGTGTGGTAAGAGGTATTGTACCACCATTCAGCGAGAGGCGGCCACTTTTCCCACTGATGTTGTTGTTCAGAGGTGAAGCAATGAAGATAAGTTTCCAAGCATTTATTGATAATTTCAGTCTGACCATCTGTTTTTGGGTGATACCCTGAACTCATCTTCAGTTTGGTGCCAGTGTGGCGAAACAGTTCTGTCCAAAAATGACTGGTGAAAGTCGCATCACGATCCGAGACAATGGAAGAAGGGATGCCATGAAGATGAAAGATCTGGTCCAGGGAAATTTGAATGACTGAGGAGGCTGTATAGGGATGGCTGAGAGCACAAAAATGACTAGATTTGGAGAGGCGATCAACCACAATGAGAATCACTGTCTTCCCGCCAGATTTAGGGATCCCTTCAATGAAATCCATAGAAATATCTGTCCAAATCCGTGTAGGTATGGGAAAGGGTTCAAGCAATCCTGGAAGGAGTGTTGTTTCACCCTTATTACGCTGGCAGGTATCACATTCAGCCACCATATGTTGAATTGTCCTTTTCATGCCCTGCCAAAAGAAGTTACGCCGTGCCCGTTCATACGTTTTGAGGAACCTAGAGTGCCCTGCCGATGGATAAGCATGGAGTTCATAGGAGACAGCCTGTTGAAGATCTATGCTCTGGGGAAGCACCAGACAACCCTTGTATCTCAGAGAAGCACCATCCCAAGAGTAATGTGGTACAGCAAAAGGGTTGTTGGTCAAGTGTTGGATGATTTGAGATAAGGAAGAGTCATTGACATAACCCTGTTGAACAGATTGCAACCAATTTGGAACAGGCATAGAAATAGCTGAAAGAGGACCTTGGGCATCAAATGTGCGAGAAAGAGCATCTACCACAATATTGTCTTTACCCTTCTTGTAAGTGATCTCATAGTCATAACCCATGAGTTTGCTAACCCATTTCTGTTGTGTTGGGGTGGAGACACGCTATTCCAAGAAATATTTCAGACTTTGGTGATCAGTCTTGATGCAGAAATGATTCCCTAATAGGTATGGTCGTCACTTCTGTACTGCATGCAAAATAGCCATCATTTCCTTCTCATATGTAGAGGCAGCTAAATTATTACCTGAAAGGGCTTTGTTGGTGAACGCAATGGGGTGTTCATCTTGAAGGAGAACAACACCAAGTCGATTGCCGCAAGCATCACTCTCAATAGTGAAGGGCTTGGAAAAATCGGGCATATCTAGAACAGGTGTAGTACACATAGCTTGTTTTAGTTTGTTAAATGCACACTGAGCAGCATGTGTCCATGTAAAAGCATCCTTTTTCAATAGAGCAGTTAATGGAGCAGCAATCTTCCCATAATCCTTGACAAACTTGCGGTAGTAGCCAGTCAACCCCAAAAAACCACGAAGGCTCTTGAGTGTCTAAGGATGCGGCCAATTGTTCATGGCATCGATTTTGGCAGGATCCACGTGAACCCCTTGTGTTGAGATAATGTGCCCGAGACTCAACTTCCTTCTGTCCAAAAACACATTTAGACTGCTTGGCATGGAGATGATGGTCAAAGAAAAGTTGCATGACAAGATCTAGATGCTGGAGATGTTCATCCCATGTTTTACTATAGATGAGGATATCATCAAAGAATACCAGAATGAATTTCCGCAAGTAGGACCGAAATATTTTATTCATTAAGGCCTGGAATGTGGAAGGAGCATTAGTGAGGCCAAAGGGAATGACCAAAAACTCATAATGGCCATCATGTGTGCGAAAAGTTGTTTTAGGGATATCATCCTCATGAACCTGAATTTGATGATACCCAGAACGAAGATCCAACTTGGAGAAAAATTGAGCCCCATGAAGCTCATCAACAACAGGAATTGGAAACTTATCCTTGATCGTGAGGTGATTAAGTGCTTGGAAGTCAATGCAAAGGTGCCATGACCCATCTTTTTTGTGGATAAGAAGAACTGGAGAAGAAAAGGAACTAGTGCTTGGGCGAATAATACCTTGCTTCAATAAGTCCCGAACGAGCATTTCAATCTCCGTTTTTTGGTGAAATGGGTAGCGATAGGGCCTGATGTTGGGAGGAACGCTGCCAGGAAGGAACTGAATATGATGGTCTGCTGGCCTTGAAGGTGGCAATCCCACTGGTTCAGCAAAGACACCTGTATATCGATCCAGAATGTGTTGTAGATCCAACGGAGTAGTGGAGACCGTTGATGGTTGCATCTGAATGGAATGGATCTGAGCGATGACACCATGTGAATTCTTCTTGAGGAGTTTTTCCATGCGATGTGAACTGATGATGCTGAGAGACCCTGGTTGTAATCCTGTCAATGTGTGTTTTTGTCCATTGAGGGAAAAATGCATCCAAAGTTCAACAAAATCCCATAAGATAGGGCCAAGTGTGCGTAGCCATTGAGCACCCAAAACCACATCACATCCGCCTAAGGTCAAGGAAAACATGTCAGAGCGCAAGGTATAATCTCCCATAGAGATACGCACATTTCGACACTTCCCTTTGCAAGGTAAGGTGCCCCCATTAGAAACCATGACTTCAAAGTTGGAGCAAGGATGGATAAAACGGCGATCCGAGGGTCAATGAAATTATGAGTGCTACTAGAATCAATGAGTATTGTAAGAGGAAGCTTCTTGAAGTAACCCCTGACCCGCATTGTTTGGGGGGTGGTGATTCCAGCTAAATCATGGAGAGATATCTCTGGCTGGTCATCCTGAGACGGAGGGTCAATAGGCGGTTCCTGAATGTCAACCTGAGCATCTATTATTTCTGGATCTTCGTCACCAATTTCAGAGGCAAGCAGAGAATCCACATCCAAGAGATAGAGCTTTTGCTAAACACATCTATGTCCCCGAGTGAATTTCTCATCACAATTATAGAAAAGCCCCTTTTCTCTGCGTTCTTGCATCTTTGTTTCAGAAAAATGCTTGATAGTAGTTGGTCGAGGAGCTTGCGGTATGGGTGGTTGTTGAGAACCCATATTTTAGAAGGGAACAAAAGTGGGCTTGAAGCGCTGTTGGGCTGCAATCTTGTCTTTTGCCAACTTAGCCAACCCTAGGGCTTCCATCATTGTGTTGGGACAAAATATTTTGACCTCAGAGTAGATGGCATCCTTTAGACCACTGATAAAAGAACTCCAGTAAAATTCATCAGACAATCCTTCAGTGTGGTTGGCTAGTTTCTCAAATTCGGTTTGATACTCTCTCACAGTGCCAATTTGGCGAAGTTTAGTGAGGGCTCCTGCGAAATCATCAAAAGCACTAGGACCAAAGCGTTGCAAAAGGAGCTAGAAAAAGTCTGGCCATTTTGGATCTTCATGAGCCTTGATGTACCAACGGTACCATTGAAGAGCTTCCTGTTCCAAATGAAAGGATGCAAGCGAAACTTTGTTGACATCAAAAGTATTATGCAGACTGAAATACTATTCTGCACAATAGATCCATCCAGTTGGATCAGTACCATTGAAGCGAGGAAAATCAAGCTTCAGACCACGAAAATTGCTGGAAGAAGAGAACCCATTGTTTGATGAAGACTCGGACTGTTGTTTGTTGTTCATAGCTGAATGTTCAAGATGGAGGTCGAGAAATTTTTCATCCAGATCCTGGAGTTTGGCTTGGATGGCTGCAAGTGCCTCTTTCATGGTTTTTTCTCCTGCGCGGGTGACAACCTTAACCAGGAGTTTTTTTTTTTTTTTGGTTGATTGGGTAGAAAAACAAAAACAGGAACTGCTTTAGTAAAGGAAAATCTGGATTTGGGAAAAAATCTAAAGGGTAATTGGGGTTTGACTAGGTTTTGGACACTGTCGAATAGACAGGGAAGCAAAAATGAGGATTTCAGAAGTGGGGTGAAAGAATGGGAAAATTTGGCAGAGGGGGACAAAGAAACAAAATTCGAAAAGGAACTCTATGGTAAAATTTGAAGGTGATTGGGTGAAATCTGAGGAAGTTATGGCAAACCCTAAAAATAGACAATTGTGGGATTTCGGGCTTTGGGAAGTGGAATTGGGGATAGGGTCCTTAGGAATGAAATATGTAGAATGGGATGATAGGGGTTCCCCGAAAATTTCAAGGGAAACAGAGTGAAAACAAGGGAGATATGGAAGCGGCTACGGCTCAGAAGGGATCAGAAACAGATAGATCTGCAACAGCCCAGAAGTGAGCGGAAACAGAGGGATCTGAAACGGCGCCGAATGGATTGAAAACGGCTAGATCTGGAATGGCTTTCAGGATGGATCTGAACGGTTGGATCTGAAACAGTGCAACAGTGATCGAAAACAGTTCAGCTGAAAATAGATATGGACCCCAGGTATGTGCGGCTTCCTAACAGTTCAGGGGTTTCACTCGGCCACCAATGCTGTCTGATGGCTTGCGTATTGGGGCAGTACCCCTTAGTCCACAGCTCAGGTAAAACTGATAACCGCTTTGCCACAAACGACAGCTCTTGGTTTACCTCACGGGTGGGAACTAGTCAATCAGGTAGGGGTCGTTGCCCTTTTCACTGGTAGGTCCTCTCAATGGGCCAGCTACTTCGGGGTTCCTGTGGTACTCCTCACAGTGAGTTTTAGGGCTTATGCCCAAGCACTTCCCACAGTTAAGCGGATAGGGATTATTCCCAAATCCGAACCTGCAACAGATGCGAAAAAAATTTGGCAGAAATTTCACCCAGCGAGCCCAAGAAAGTGCTTTGATACCAGATGTGAAGCACCTGCAACAATTAATTAATAAGAATATGCGAAATAGAAAAAATGACAGAACTCAGAATCACTTTTATATTGATCATAGGCCACTTCGAGGGGGCAACCTCCTTTGAGCAAGCTCAATACAAATAACTTCACCATGCCTTCATAGGTCTCAACACACACTTATATACTAAGTCTAGGTGCCAATACTATGGGTCAAAACCATGGACCACTACAAACTATGGATCAACAATACTACAGGCGACTTACAAAGCATATGCGCCAACAACAATAACACAAACTATTGATGAACAAATACTACGGGACAACTTATAAAGCATATGCGTCCAACAACAATATACTAACAAAGTAAAGACATGGGTTCCTAACACTTTTGAGTTTTCCTTCAAAGATTCTTCGATTTCTTTCCTTCCAAATGTTCCAAGTGACTAATCCTGGAGTGAGATCCCAAATACGGTTGAGTAGGTGTATTTGGAAGGGGTGGTGATCCCAGATGGAAATGGTTTGACAGTGTCTCCAGGTGTTCTATTGGAGTGTTGGAAATTTTCGGCAATGAGATTCCAGAAATTATCTGCCATGTCACAGGAATACAGAAGGTGATCAGTGTCTTCAGCATGGGAGTTACACATGATTCACCATGAAGGTCCCTGGAAACCTCTTTTGAGGAGATTGTCCCAGGTGAGGATTTTACGATGAGCAAGAAGCCAAAGAAAGGTGGCAACTTTGGGCCAGAAATTTGAACTCCATATTCTTTTCCAGATAGGATCAACCGGGTCATTATTGTCCTGAGTTTTGACCTGGTATGCTTCCTTTACTATGAAGGTGCATTTGGTAGAGTATCCCCATCTAAGAATGTCATGAATTTCATTGACCTTCTGGTGCTAGGTCTGCAGCTCAACCCAAATTGTCTCCGCATTGATTAGGGGTGTTTGTGGGTCCCAAGTTTTGGGATCTTTCCAGATTCTGTTTCTAAGATATCCATCCTGTTGCCAGTATTTGTTGGTAGTGTCTTTATCTTTTTCTTGTAGATGTTGAGCAAGGTCCAGGTGTGCAGTAATTGAGTGAAGGCTGGGCCTTTGTTGCTAGGAATCATACCAAAAGAGTGTCTGGTCACCAGCATGAACTTCCCAAAAATCGTGCTGCTGGATCAACGCACACTGACTGTTGGCTGCCCGCCAAATGAGAGAGCCTGGGGGGTCCATATTGTAGCAGATTATCTACTGAGGGGCTCAGGTATTTGCATATTTACTGTTCCATAGTTGGGTCCAGGTGGCATTTTCAGCAGTGACTGAGTTCTACCAGATCTTGGCTGAGAGAATTTGATTATTGGTTTCACGGTCTCTAAGACCAAGACTGCCAGAATTTTTTGGCTTGCAAATGGTTTTCTATTTGACAAGGGCTCATTTGTGGTTTCATGATTACCTCCCCAAAGAAAAGAGCATTGAATCTTCTTCATAGATTTGAGGACCCACTTGGGTGCAGCCAACACATAGAAAAGGTAAAGGGGCATGGATTGCAAAACAACTTTGAGCAGAATAAGATAGATGGGTAGGTTTAGGGTTTTGAAAGTCCAAGAGGAGATTCTGGATTCAATTTTATGAAGGAGTTCTCTCAAGGAGGAGTGCTTAATAGCAGTTTCAAAGAGAGGAGCACCAGGTATTTTGAAGGTAGAAGGGAGACTTGGAAGCCGAGAATGCGCACAATATTTCTTTGGGTGATGGCGTTGGTGTTGAAGAAGAAGATCT
Organism: Larix kaempferi; assembly: GCA_027924585.1. Taxonomy (NCBI): domain Eukaryota; kingdom Viridiplantae; phylum Streptophyta; class Pinopsida; order Pinales; family Pinaceae; genus Larix; species Larix kaempferi. The sequence continues at coordinate 9,666,813 of BSBM01000668.1, forward strand.
AAGATTTTTCAAGGTTGATAGTGGTGCCAGAGGCTGCTGAGAAAGTATTGAGGGCTTTTTTCAGGGTGTGGGCTTCCTGCACAGAGGGATGTCCAAAGAGGAGATTGTCATCTACAAATTGTTGATGAGCGATGGGGGGGCTGCCATGAGGAGTGAGGCCTTTAAGGGAGTTAGTAGAGACCAGGTTTTTGAGCATGCGGCTTAGGCCTTCCATCATAAGGATAAAGAGGAAGGGAGAAAGGGGGATCGCCTTGGCTTATGCCTATGGAGGGAGAGAAGGTGGAGGCCGGATAGCCATTAACCAAAACAAAGAAAAAAGATGAAGAAGTGAGGGCGAGTATCCATTGAATCCACTCATCGCAGAAGTCGTAAGCTTGGAGCATTTTCCAGATAAAATCCCAGTTGAGCTTATCAAAAGCTTTGGAAAGGTCAAGTTTGACAAGCATGCCATGGGTTTTCGTAGTTTTTAGCGAGTGAATCACCTCATGGGAAAGAATGATTCCATCCAGGATCTATCTGCCTTCAACATAACCACTCTTCTTAAGAGAGATGAGGATAGGTAGCAGAGCCTTCATCTTGTTGGCAACACTTTAGTTATGATTTTATAAATGGCATTATAGAGAGAGATAGGTCGGAACTTACCCAGGAAGGTGGTTCCCACTTCTTTGGGTATCAGAGTGAGGAAGGTAACGTTCAAGGTCAGGAGGACCCAACATTTTCTTCTGGATTCATCCACGAGTTCAAGAATATATTTCTTGAGAAAGATCCAACAGTGCTTGAAGAAGTTGATCGTAAACCCATCTGGACCTAGAGATTTTCCTTCCGCCTATTGATTGACAACAAGTTCTACTTCCTACAAAGTGATTACTTTCATGAGCGAGGCATTGTGCTTGACAGTTAATAGTTTTGGAATGTGTCTAGTGACTTTATTGATGGCCTCGACCCTGTTGGGTGTATCCTCAATGAGAAGGTTGTGGAAATGATTGGTGAGCTCTTGCTCGATATCATCCTCGGTCCTTAGCAGACTGCCTCTCTCATCCTTGATGGTAGAAATATGGTTGGACATCCTGTGCTGAATCGTTGGACATCCCGTGCTGAATCGTGGCCCTGTGAAAGAAGGCAGTTTTTCCTTCTCCCTCCTTCAACTAATTGTTGTGGGATTTTTGCTTCCAGATAATTTCCTCCTGGTTGCATCTTTCATCAAGTTGTTTTTTAAGGTTCTGTTCTTTTTCTTTGAGTGAAGCAGAGTACCCTGCCTCCATTATATTTTTTTGGGTTTGCTCAAGCTCTTTTTCCAGGGATATTTTTTCTTTGAAGATGTTGCCAAAGGAGGTATGATTCCAGATCTTTAACTTAGCCCTCGGGAGATTGAGTTTTTGGTGCATGATTTCCATTTTTGAGTGCCCTTCAACATTTGTATTAGCCCACCAAGAGCTCACCATATCCATAAAAGTAGGATGAGTTAGCTGAAAAATTTCAAATCTAAAGAGACGAAATTTGAGATTAGCTGAGTTTTTCCATGCTAGGGAAATAGGCCAGTGATCGGATCGAGCAGAAGTGAGAACAGTAGCAGTGATGTGCCCAGAGCTTCACTGATTTCCTGGGAGATGAGGAAGCAATCCATCCTGGAAGATATTTGATTGTTTCCCCCTCTTTTGTTGTTCCAGGTCATGAATCCTTCTGAGGGAAGAATATCAATGAGAGTACAGTCTTCGATGCAGGCTTTGAAGCTTGTGTCCTCATTGGAGAGGAAACGTCTTCCACCTTTTTTTCTTTTAGAGAGGTTATCATATTGAAGTCACCTCCGATGATCATCATTTCTCCTAAGTGGAGTTGAGAGAACCAAGTTATATGACTAAGAAGATGAGCTTTTAAGGCGGGGATTTGAGGTCCATAGACATTCATGAGGAATCTCGAGATATCCGTACCTTCCAGGTGAAACGAGGCGGAAAGGGAGTGAGCACTTGAGGCAAAGTCATTAAGCTGGATTAGAGAGGGGTTCTAGGAAATTTCCAGACCACCAGAGGCACCTTTGGCATCTATTTCCATTGTTTGGAAACCTCTCCAGATATTCTTTTGGAAGAGGTTTTCGAGAGTGATGTCAGAACATTTGGTCTCCTGAAGGAAAATGATTGTGGGCTTGTCTTGCATTATTTTCCTTTTCAGCATACGGTGTTTGGAGGCACCGTTTAGTCCTCTTATGTTCCAAGAGATTAGGTGCATTGAGAACCGGAATTAAAAGTAGGGAAAAATTCCATGAGCTGGGTATATTACCCTGATTCGATAATTCTTGTACCCATCTGACTGATTCTCTGTAGATCCATTTTTCTACCCCTTTTTTTGATGTCCCTTTGGAACTTTTGCTTGCATTTTTGGGGAATATTTAGGACTCCCAGCTTATTGTTCTTAACTTTTTTAAGACTTCTGACAAGAGGTGGATTTGCTTGGGTGAGATGGAGTTGAAAGCTTTCCTTGAGCATGCATTTTCCAGACCCAGAATGTCTACATCCCCTATTTCCAGATCCGTCATGGAATCATCCATAAGTGTTCCAGGGTTGGTAAAGTCACTCATTTCCTGTGTCATGGCCACCTCTTGATCTGAGGATTTCAAAACATTGTCCTGGGGCAGAGAGGTTTCTCCCAGGAGGGTTTTAGAATGAACTTGCATCTCATTCATAGTGTCTGGATTGCTGGGGTTTTTAGTGGACGTCTCCATTTTTTTGGGTTCAGTAGAAGGGTTCTCCAGCTGTTTGTTGAGTACATCAAAACTGTTGGTGGTGTTGGGGATGTACAGAGTATTCCCTTCTTGCTAAGGTTTACGATTATGCCTTCTTCTACAGACTATTTTCTAGAAGCCATCCTCATCTCCGGTCATCTCTGTAGCCGTTTGACCTAAAGGGCAATCTCTATACAGATGCCCATGTTCATGACATCTTCTGCAGCGAAAGGGAATATGCTCATAATCTAATGGTTGTATCCATTCAAAGTCGTCATGATTGAGACTAATGGAGTTTGGTAGCGGTTTGGATATATGCATATAAACACATATTCTAGCATAAGAGGTGTACCTGTTGTATTTTGTTTGTTCTGCAACTTTGACAAAGCTTCCCAAGGAGTTACCAATATCCCAAAGGGTATCTTCATCCCAGTACTCCTGTGGGAGTGAGTACATATGGATCCAAACTGGAGCCCATGTGAAATCTTCCTTCTCGGGACTAAATCTCTCCATCCAGTTTTTCAAATATAAACCAGCTGATTTGAAGAAGTAAGGCTCTCCTTCCTCAACCTTTGCTTTGTTGTCCAACCTTTCGAAAATGATTGTGAAAAATCCTTTGGATCCAAGCTGCAGATCGAGGTGCGCTTTGGGCTTCCATTTGGCTATGATCCATCCTTTGAGAGCTTGTTCAGTGGGCCAGAATCCCATGAAATTTCTGATGAGGGCATGATCTTTCATATGTTGTGCTCTGGCATTTATTCGTTCTGCCGAGAGACAGAGAGTCGGTCGTTCTGCGGTTCTGGCAATGCAGGTCGTGGTACTTTTTGCTGTTGCTGGAATGTTTGTTGTAGTTTCTTGATCTTTCGGAGGATCACCGATGTTACCTAGACGTACATCCGAGGACCCAATCTATACGATTGCATCATTGGGTGAGATACTTTATTTTTGATTCATTTGGGTTGACTGGTGGGAAGGGTCGGTTTCCCCACTCGGGGGGGCCTCCATGGGAGCAGCCAAGGATGGCAGTCCAATGGGCGCCGCACTCAGCAGTGGGAGCCGAAGGGTAACCAAAGAAAACCTAGCGTGCTCATCAACCAAACCCTAATAAAGCCTTTATTTTATATTATTTTACATATTCATATTGAATTAAAAAAACTATATTATTTTTGTTACTTTGGTTTGGTCTTATTTTTATTTTGGTTAATTTTTTTTCTTTAATTTTAATATTAAATTTAAAAACATAAAATTTTCTCATTGAGTTTAATATTAAATATCATAACATTGTTATTTTTAAAGAGATTTACATCACATAGTTATACATAAATATATAATGTTTATGACAACATTTAAATACGAGTGTACGAATAAATGTTTAATTTCACAATTTCATATTATAATATAGTTTTATTTAAAGAGATTTAAATCAAATAATTATATATATAAATATATGATGTTTATGACCAAATTATATAATTTAAATTATTATATATATTTATATAATTTACAATTATATTGCATTCACTTTTATTATAATAAAAAAAATGAGTTAATTATACTTATTATAAATATTAAAATATGTTTTATATTTATTATTTAATTTTTTCTTTCATTTAAATATATGTTTTATTTTTGAGTTCATTTTATTTATTAAGAAAATCAAATTGATTTAGAGTGACATTTAATTTTTATTAATTTTAAATTTAAAAACAAATAAGTAAAATATTATATTAAATTTGTGCATAATTTAAAATAAGAAGAATTTATCTTTAGTTGTTTTTTTGTTACTCTTTGGCTTAGTAGTTAACCATTATTATTAATAAAGTGTTGAACTTATCAATACTACTAACTAGGTCACCACATTTCAAACAAATTATTGATTTGTTGATAAACTTCTCTTAAAATACTAAATATTCATATAACCAATAGAATAAATAATTTATTACATAAACTTCTCATCCATTATAATTATAAAATTTTGAATTTTGAATTTTTCTTTTAAAGATTATGAATTATTGGAGAATTTACAATCAAATTTCACTCATCAAATATTTCATTCCTCTTAATTGGACATTGCCATAATTAATCAAAATTTTAACATTTAAGAGAACATTTTAATGATTGAGCATTATTTTAACATTTAAGATTAATTTTGGACATAATTTTTTTCATATATTATATATTATATAATTTTCACAAATTTATATTGTTATTTTTTCTTTTTTAAGTTAAATGCTATTAAAATAAATAAAAAACATTAAAATGTGAAATTAGTGAAATATATTATATAAAATTCACAACATTAGTATATTTATTTTTAAATATATAAGATTTATATTTTTAAATTCTCCTTAAAAATGAAAATACAATTGAAGAAATATATATATATATTCTTTTAAAACTATAAAATTTTAAATATATATAATTGGTATTAATTTTTAATAATAAATTAGATTAATTAATGTATTAAAAAATTAATAATTTATATAAATATAATATTTATAAATTAAAATATTTATTTGATATTAAAATATAGTTAGATACTAAGATTTATTTATTTATAAGATAATAAGTTGTTTTTATTTAATGATTTCAAAGTTCACTATATACAAGTTTACATATTCTATTTAAACTACTCTATATTGTAAATACATATTCTTAATTGATTTGTTATTTGTATACAAGTTTATATATTCTATTTAAACTACTCTATATTGAAAACACATATTCTTAGTTGCTTTGTTAAATTAATAGTAACAAGGAATATGAATTCATAAAAAAAACATATAATAAAAAATAATTTATAAATCAATAAGTTTCATGAAAATATCCAATAATGTAGAGCATGATAACTCTGACATTATATAAATAATAATTTAAATTAATTTCCTCCAAAGAAGAGGTGTTCCTAAAAGAATAATCTATAAATCAACAAGTTCCATGAAAATATCAAATAATGTAAAGCATGATAACTCTTACATCATATAAACAATAATTTAAATTAATTTCCTCCAAAGAAGAGGTGTTCCTACACCCTAAAGTTGAAGAGATATACTATATGTGTGATATACCTAATAGCTAATAAATCAAAATGCTGGTTTTTGAATTATAACTAAATAAATCAACAACTTGAATCCATATTATTTGGATCATGCACATGATTATTTATAATTTTTTCCCTTCTTCATAGTTAATAAATCCAACAAGAGATATAATAATATATTATATGTCTGATATAAGTAATAGTTAATAAATCAAAATGCTGGTTTTTGAATTATAACTAAATAAATCAACTATCTAACATTTTCACAACACAAAAATCCAAACATGAATAAGTTATTTAACTTTATTAACCAACTTTAACTTCAAATACAAACTTAGAAATGAAAACCAAACATGATTTCCAACCCAAACATGTGAGATAACAATTAATTATATATATATATATATATACTCTATTTTATTTGATATAATAATTTTTTATATCAATATTGATATACAAAATTTAAAATATAAATAATACATATATTTAACCATTAATATTATAAATAAATTAATTATTCTTATACTCACTCACCCTCCCCACTCACCCTCCCACTGTGAAAGAATAAGTAGTACTATTTAATAAACATGCTCATTAACCAGTGGCTATCATTTTGTCTCACTCCCCAAAGCCATAGTAGTCACAGCCACAAACCACCATTAGTTAGGGCATCATATGTCCAATAACAACTTAGATCAACGAAGAAAGGGAATGTAGAAAATTCGGTGACTAAAAAGTCATGCACTTAGATACCACTAAGTTATTACAAGGAAGTCTCCATTTTAGGTCGATTGTGGTCATGTGCTATTCAAGAACATAAAAAGTCAGGGCGCTGTGTATAGAAAAAACGGGCCAGCCATAGCAATGAGAGCAGACAGGTTGAATCTTAGTGGGCAGGTGGGTCTTCATCATACTATAAACACATACCCACAGAAAGACACACAATCAGGCACAGACATTCATTCATTCAGTATGAAAAAACAATCGAACCCATCGATTGATTGAATCAGCCTGGGTGAAAACAAGTTGAAAGAGAATACTGCATTAACATGATTTTAAATCATGGGTTTTCATATCATTTTACAGAGAAAGAGAAAGTTGTTAGGGTTAACATTGATTCAATTGCCAGTTGTATTTGTATGTAAAGAATTTTAAGATTGGAATCCTTCATTATAATCTAATTATAATATAATAATGCGAGTAAGAAAAATATTTTTGACTACTTGACCTAGTTTAACCAAGAACCAATATAGATCAGATAGATCAGAAACATTCATTTCGTTCTCATTAAGAAAAAACAATCAAACCCATGATCCATTGATTGAAGCAGGCCCATGATCCATTGATTGAATCAGGCTGTGTGAAAACAAGTCGAAAGTTTCTGTGAGTTTGACGCTGCACTACCATGATTTCTCCTGATGAAAATAACTTGATGTAAACGACTCAAAAGTCAAAAACACTAAGATTCATGTAGAATAATGGGATTTGGGAAATAAATTGCAATTGCATTGTGTGAGGTGCTGGTATGAAAAAAAATAAAATGCTACTAACAGCACAGTAAAAAATAAGTATTTAGGAGTTGTAGAGTCGTTATCTGCGAGTAGTTGAATGATGAAAAGTATGAGAAATAAAAATAATAATGGGAGTTGTCGTGAGCGCATGTGCTTGCATGTGCGCCCCTATGGTCCACCCTCAACTTTTTCTTGATGCCTACGTTTCCTTAATTTCTTGTTTCGTGGAGAGCTCAACTCTGATTCCAGAATCCTCACTCTCTGTCAGAATTTCCTCTCCTTTTAAAGAGTTTCCTCTGCAATTCCCCTCTTTGGAATTTCACTTGGCAGGAACTTCCAACAACATAATTTAATTTATATATTGATGTCCAAGTATAGGCAAGTTATGGTTGATGAAAAAGGGTTACAACGGCCTTGTCGTGTTCTGACGATAAAACATTTTGGGATGGCAATACAGGCTGAGCTCTGAGCTGAGATGCCTGTGTGTACTTGCATTGCACTTTAGCCTTTTGGCATTGGCAGCAAGCCCACGGCCAGTGGGCTGATGAACAAAATTTCCGGCGATGAGAAGAATCAAACTTTTCTCAGAATGATGGTCGGACGGAAGAGGCTCTGAGGAACAATGGCCGAGAGGACCAGGATTCACTATGTTTACTGTAATTGACTTTTTTTATGAGAATTCTGTGTTGAATCTGTTGAACACTTGTTAGGACGGGAATCAAGTTTGCTCATAATGTCAATGTTGACAAAGGTTCGATGGTAATTATGTTGGTAGCAATTGACCTGAATATTAATATGGTCGGTTATGGCTATGATTATAGCAATTAAATATATTGGTTAACCCTGCATGATGATTGGTTCGTATTGAATATTGATAAAGGGTTATTCAAATCGTTTCAGTTTTTTGGGGAAGGGCAATGTTTTTTTTGTTAAGTCATGTCCTTTTCACTTATTTTCTTTTAAATTACATAATATCAATCCTTTTAAAATATAATCAAATTATAACTTTGCCAAAAAATTATTTGGAATTAAGAGAGATTTTATGAAATTGTATTATGTTCATCATCTTGATTATATAGTAGTTTAAGTTGATTAGATATTAATTAAAATAATTAATGGCACTCTTATGTGAGCCACTTTCAAAGTACAAACCGTTTTTTGGACTTTCCTTTCATGTTTAGTGTTTTGTTTGGAGTTTCATTGTTTTAAACTAGAGGTAATAACATGATTTCAATTTATTTTTAACCTGTAAGATTGAAATTATTAAGAAAAAAAGAGTGAAATGATAGAAAGAATTATTTATTAAAAAAAATAGAAATTTTTTTAAAAATAGAAAAATTTGATCAAATTTATTAATATTAAAAATTATATATATAAAAATAAATATTATGATGATGATGATGGTCTTTAACATGGAGTGAGATCGATTTTGATGTATCGTACCATTTTAAAATATAATTATTCCTATATTCAAAATGCTTAAAGAGAAGTGTCCCTAGCTCATTATAGTTTTGAGGAGTTAGAATGTTATAGAGGTCACTGTTGAGCAAAGATTATGGAACTAAGATTTAATGTGGGTGTAGGAAAGGCATTCTAAGAAAAAGTGGTTTTCGTCTTCAATGCTCATACATTGGAAAAGATGGCAAATCCTTTTGGCCCACCCCTTTTTAGGCGTTGTCCACTTCTTAGTTTCACTATGAAGCTCATGAGAGTTCATTCTAATCTTGGCAATATTATCAACTTTTTTCTTTGAGCTCATTAAGATAGAAAGATAATTTTGATACTCAAGATTACGATTAATGATCTCTAAATCTTCCTTGCACCAAATTTTCTCTTTGAGTGTAGAAGTAATAATATTTGTAACGTTATCTATATTTTGCAAAGTACCAGTTTTGTCAATCCCCCAATAATTTAACCAAGTCATGCCATCTTTTTAAGCCACCCCCGCGTGAGGCTTAGGTGGTTTTTGGTTGGATTTAAGAGAAATTTTAGGAAGCCATTGATCTCCTATATTGTTTAATTTGTGCTTGTACATTATATATATAATCATAGTTATGCTTTCAATGGGAGAGAGCATCGCTTCTAAGAGGAGAATAGGTTAGGGCGTATTTCTCTTAATTTTGAGATTATAAGTAATAAACCGCTTCTGGATTTGCTCAATTCTTCTCCATGATTGTATGGAAATATTGCCATCCTCAAGATTCACATCCATATAAGATAATGCCAGAGTGATGAGTGTTTTAAAGAGGAATTTATTTTTGTCCCATATCACAAGGTTTATCGATTTACAATTGTTTTCAAGATCAAAGTAGGCTTTCCACCCTCCATTAATCATCTTCTTGATGCTATAGTTCCAATTGCGCTTGTGATGAATGTCAATTCTCATATATTTATAAGATATTACTTCCTCCAAGTTTTAATTGACATATACAAAATTGTCATAAGTATCCTCATTGGATTTGATAATCATTATTTTTGTTTTGTCGATGTTATAGTCATGTGCATATTAAAGCAGAAATCCTTGAAATTTTTTTATTACTTATCAAAATCTATAAAATAATAAATAGATAATTATATAATTACACAAAAAAAAAATATAGAATAAAATGAGATTATATAAGCTAACTACATATTTAAAAAAATCATCAAATAAAAAAAGTAGACAGAAAACGAAGTGAGATTATTTATATACATATGTTTGAAGGCAAGAGAGGTATGATAAAAAATAAAATTAAATAAAAAAATTTATATATTTTAAATTTTATAAAATAAAATTAAAACCAATACCACTTAAATTAGAGAATTTTTTTTAAAGTTTAATTTTTAAAATTTAATTTAAAATTGAAAAATATTATTTGATAAGATATTTTTAAATTTATTTTTGTTTTAAATTTATCTTAAAATTAAAAAATATTATTGATAATTTTTTTTATCCCAAATAAAAATCTCCAAACTAAAACATCCAAGAGCATTTGACTACTCAACTTTATCTTAATTTAACTTTCCATTCATGAAAATAAATTTATTTTTATATTTTCTAAATTTGAAATAATTAGCTAAAATTTTTATAAATATGATTTTACTTTATTTATTTAATAGGATTCTCTTGAGTATAAAAAGTATCTTATTTATCTTATCTTTTATTTTTACAAATTTGTATCTAAACTAGTACACAATTATCTTAAACTCGGATTTATCAAGCTCCAATTTTTTGAGGTGTATTTTTTTTAATCTTTAACTCAAGAAATTCGATCCCTCTCTTGTTTGATAGATCAAACTTAAAGTTTTATTTTTATTTTAAAGACCGACATGGATTTTTTAAATTACTTTTCATATATTTTTTTATTTTATGGACTAACATTATATCTTTTAAATTTACTTTTTACTTTTGATAATGTAACATTATGCTACGTTACTTTAGGTTACCTTACTTGACATCTCCCCCATAATGAGTTGTAAAGCACCCTCGATACAAACAGCTTACTTTTTATTATTATTAATAATTTAATCTTTATACATTCAAAAATAAATATTACTTAAAAGAATTAATGATACCAATAGATACCATTACAGACGCTTTGTTTTCAATTTGCAAAACTCAAATGCCTTTGAAAATATATAAATATAAAATAAAGATTATAAAGAGTAGGAAATGTGAAATCCATAACTATAAATTTTTTTTTATAAAGAATAGGAAATATGAAATCGATGGGCATGTGCAAGCTAATGAGGGTCATTTTTGCCTGTTAGATGCAATAAAAAAATTAAAAATTGGGCATCCCTCAACTTACTTGGTTTTTTTGACATTCTTACACAAGATATCTTGCATCAAGTAAAAAAGATGAAACGTAGGGAATTGAGTCATGTTTCTGAATATATAAGTTTTAAGTATTGAAAATTTACATAACTATGTCAAATTTCATGTTTTCTAACAGCCACTTTTTATTTTTTTGGCAAATGATAAGGTATATGTTTTTGTGGGTGCAGCCTTTCAATGCCTGAATGACGGTTTCAGGCTACAAAAATTGGTAGACTTGTATAGAACCCATAGCACTAGTGCAACGCTATTTTTCCAAAATTAAATGTTTAATTTTTATTTTTATTTTTAATTATGTAAGTGATCAAACCTCGAGAACGATACGTCAAATGTGGGTGCATCCTTTCAAGGTCTTAATGCAGTTATTTCGACTTGGATTTTTTAAAGCATATAGAGATCAATGTCTTCTAGTGCAACATACAATTTTTTTTTAATGGTTGTGAAATGAAAAAGTTACAGAATAAACACTAACAATATGTTTTTTGACCAACGGAGTGATGAAACAAGAAAATTAGAAAATAAATAGAAAATCTCAATATTTTTTTGTTTTAAATTACATATTTGGAATCAATTCTATCTATGCCTAAAATTTCATCAATAATGGTCTTTTATGTCATGCTGTAGAGAGCGGTGAAAAACATGCATATTTAGGTGCAGAATTGCACCTAAAGGGCCCCTCAACTTCGTGCACAAACCCCTATATATTATCAATTTTTTATATTATAATTCATTATTTAAAAATATAATAAAAAATTAAATAAAGAATAAAATGGGCCCTCCCATAATGTGGAGGGACATTTTAGATGCAATCATCTCGCTAAAGTTTTTGAAAACCAAAATGTGTACTCATTTATGGGTTGGTGCAAGCTAATGACGCCCACTCATAAAGCGTTAGTTACAATAGACTTGTGGAAAAACAAAAATATGAACGTCAAAAAACAATATTAGAGATACCTACACAACTTTTTGGAATATGGCATAAGAAGATGAAACGTAGACAATCGGATTACCTTCTGGAATATATAACTATTATTTATGGAAATTAAGTATAACTCCCAAAAACTGGGGTTCTCCTAAGGTTGGTATGTTATTTTTTTAAGAAAACATAATGAATAGGTTTGCGTTGGGCCCCGGGTTTTGTATGCGAAATTTTGTGAAAAAAATTATATAGAGTCATAGATAACAGGCCGTTCTAATGCAACGCTATTTTTCCATATTTATTTATGTTAATTTTTTTTTTTTTAAATTAAGGAAGTCATCCAAGCCCTAAAATGACTAGGTCGAGCATTGGGCCTCGACATCATGGGCTTAACATAATCAATGAACATTTTTTTTTAGGATGTAGGTCTTTGTGTGTACTTGTGTGGGTTCTTTTCCATTTTAAAAATTGGTGACTCAATAAAAAGTTATAGGCGGAAGAAATAACCTACTTTTTGTGTAAGATTGACGTTATTCCAATTAAAATTAAATAAAAAATAGAAGAAAAAAAGTAGATTTAATAAAAATTTACATATTTGGAATCTGCACACATGTCACCTACCCAAATTTTTGAAAATTATTATTTTATTTGCAAAATAATTTATGTTAAATTTAATTACAAAGTTTTGTAATTATGATCAGTCTTGATCAAGGATGAATGTAATTATTGATTATTATTATTTAAATAAATTAATTAGGAGACAAACACCCAAGGGGACTGTTAAACGAGTGTTCACTGACCCACTAGGAGGAATGGAAGCTGTTGGAAGGTATGGGACAGATGGCAGCAATTGCATCACACCACTAGCTGTTGGTTATGGGACAACTACCCCTAAAAATGTGGCATTGTCCCCCAAGTGGAGGGAGTGAGCACGCAGCTCATTTAATGACCCAATAACAACTGAAAAGGCCTAAGAAACCTACATAAGGAAAATTTGAATTGAGCAGGCAGCTCTTACACAATATTTTCTGCAGAAATATTTCCTCATGTGCATCAGGTGATCACTGAGAGATTCGAATAGGAAGGCTAGTTGTGAGTGCAATCATAAGTCTGCGTATTGCTAAGAAGAACCAAAGATGCTGGTGCAGGTCTATCGGACTGCTAGTTCTTGAAGATTCAATAGTTAGTGCTAATGTCAGTGGAGATCCTAAATTCCTAAGTTTCTTCCTCCTAGTGGTGAACAGGCTCGGGGGTCCTAAGGCTAGTACTTGACTGTCTTCAGGAATTGGTTGGGTGGAACAGTCTTCTTGGGCTGTTTGTTTCCCTACAGAACTATTCCAGGTTTCACTATCTCCTATTCAATTCATTTATTAACCTCTGTTTTGAAGAAGAAATGTATTCTGATTTTGTTTTGAAAGTCTGCATGTTTAAGTTTCAATGATGATTTGAATTGATAAACCAGTATCTACATTTTTTCACATGTTGTTTTATGCATCGTACTCTAGTGTAGATACGCAAACTAAGAATAGATGAGAAGATATGCAATTTTCCATTGATTCGATAGATAAATAGTAATTTATATGTTTATCAGTTTTTGTCCTATAGTTAATAACAGTAGAAATTACAGTATAGTATTTAAAATGTTTTAGAGTACTTCATGGTTTCTAGAAAAACAAATATTGATTATTTCATATACAGACACTTTGTATTTGTTTTTCTTATCTCTATTGTGTGTATCGGGATTAGATGAAATTCATTTCCATACATCATATCATGTATGTATTTTAAATAAGTATTGCTACAGATAAATAGATGTGTGGACTAGGAATGTAAGTTACATTACAGTCAAATATACATGTTCACACACACACTGGAGTATTCATCATAAATTTACTGATAGAATAATTTCCTATAATCATATCAGTATTATCAAGACTGCAAACAAGAGGAATGTAAAAATTATATTGTTTACACTTATCATTTTACTTTACAAATCGCATGTATTACTCAATTTGAGTGTTGTATTTTCTATTATATTATGAATCTGCATAAAGCACTAAAACATAGCATCGTATCAACTGTAAAACTCTAGATAGCATTTGTTTTAGGTTTTCATTATCAGTATCCACGGTATCATAAAAATACATATTATATCCACATTCAAATTACAGTATAAAACCCTAGCTACAAATAAGGGCTATACTGAAGTTACACATATCTATCATTTCCAAAGACAGAACTAGAACCTAGGCATGGCCTTGTCTTTTCCTTTTTAAAACAAAAACCATTTCTTCATTCGCAAAAACATAGAGTTTAAATCATTTACAACAGAGTTCTTAAACCCTAGCATAACTCAATATCAACCTACAGTACTAAATCGTATAACATAGACGATTGATACAGAATCAAATAGCATACATTTTCATTGCCGAAAGAAAACATTGAAACCACAGTTGACGAGCCTCGGCTCCACTTATCACATTTCTCATAAAATGACCAACAGGTCGTGGCCAAAGTTTAAAACAATACAAACTCCCATTTCAGAAAGGAAAAACCAGTGTTCTCATAAACAAAACGATTACAACTTGCTTCCAAACATAAATTGCACAGAGTTTATTCCCGGGTTCAACATTTGAAAACGAGTCCTTAAACCCTCTGCATTGACGAGTTATAACTCCCAGTTCAACAAATATAGGTATCAATTTACAAAACTAAGTATCACACAAACAAACGAGAGTCACATCACTAAACAGACATCATTTGAATAACAAAAGGTGCTTTGAAGTTCTTCAACTAAAAAACAACGACGAGTCATGGCAAAGACCTGTTACTCATCCCTTGAAACCACATCAACCATAGACGAAGGGCACCTACGAGGGTTTGAGACCCGGGGCTTACCAGGAATGGAGGCATGCCCCTTTCCAAACCTTGATCGAATCGTTCTTCACAACCTACAACTGACAAAACAATAGCTTGGTTTTAGACAACTGTTACATTTTAAACTGAAAGACGAAATGCAACAAAAGAATTACTATTTCTTGGACAAACGTTTACCTTTGCAGCAAGCAGCCAAGCTTTTCTCATTCACCAGTAAATCGATGACTTCCTTGCTGTAGACGAGACTAGGATACCCTCTGTCATATTGCAGCATGGTGTATTTTTCACTCAAACTATAAAACAAAAAGCTTAAAACTATAAAACCATTGACACTTCAAACCAGAGACCCAATCTGTTAGCACGACGCCATTACAGTGAAGGAAAAACCTGCAACTTCAACTTAATTTATAGGTCTCGAGATCGAAACCTCCCCCAAACTTTCTAACCCTATGTTTCGGAATCCTGTCGGCCACATAGGCCAAAACAATAGCAAACAATAACTTCATTCACTCCTCAATAACTCAACACAACGACGCAACACTAGGGTTGCATCCAACGATCAAAATTCAAGACGATCAACGATCACAAACGAGCCAACGCAATCATCTTGGGCATCGTATATCTTTTACATTTATTGCTATATCATTTCAATGCACGGTCTTGCCACCTTGGCTCTCGTTGGAACGTTCTGCATCCAGTTCAGAGGTATTACAAACTCACAAACAATATATAGTGGTTGATGCGGTTGATATTACACTGATTTCACACTACGTGGTTTGGTAACAAATCCCTGTCAGCTAGAGTTGTGAGCCGAGTTTTAATGCAGGATCAAGACTCGATCTCCACGACAGCTCGCATCATACGCCATTTAATGAACCATCAACTCGCCACCCTGTTGACATTAATTTATGTCAGTGCATAAAATCCAATGATTTAACTTCAAATTGATATCCACAAATTTAATAACATTATCGTTATGTTTGCATATTAGATTTTAGTTCTAAGTCATGAATGAAATTCAAGATATTATTTGGATATGAATACTTTATATAGTCACATATTAAAGCTCCATTCTTATGTGAGTTTAAATATTGTGAACACTTGTATATATTGTCAATAGTTTAAGCTCTAACCTTATGATTACTATTAGGGTATTAAGGCTTAAGTTTAGCCACATATATATATGGTTTCGTTTTCATATCATTTAATAAGGTGAATTTTCATTTATTTAATGAATGATTTTGCCATTATAAAACCATTATATAGGAGTTTACACTTTGAATTTTCAACAAGACCATTGTTTTTTAACTAGCATAAAAACCATGCTATTGTCATGAACTGCATACCCTAACTCTTAATGCAATGCTTGTGACGATTGGCGACACATTTATGACTTTCGTAGTACACAAGTATTTATTATCTTAAAGACGACGGTAGAGCCAACTACTACAACAACGATGATTCAGCGACTAATCTACCAGCCTGGTGATCTTATTAGACGACGCATTGAAATCATAGTAGAGTTGTAAGACAACCTTGAAAAACAGTAATTATAACCATGTAAATCATACATGTATGCTTTTGTGATCCATAACAGATTTCTAACATTCTATTTATTCATGACATTGAATTTTAACTTTACACGTACTTTGAAACTCACGCAGTCGTGAAACTTCTTACCTGTCATCTGCACATAGAACATTCAATTTTGCTTTAGCGTTTCAGGTAAGTAAGCTCCAAGGTGCCTCGTAGGACACCCTTTTCATCAAAAGCCAAACTGTCAGTATCTTTGTAAAACAAAAAATGTCACATCATATTTCCGACCTGTTAGCTCATTTGTCATCATAATCATGTTTGCTAAATCTGTCACTGTCACTTTGCTGCTAAACATAAATTAAATTATGTTTAGGACTAACAACTTTTCATTTAATGCTGTCGTAATCAACAAGTATTATTTCCGCAATTATAATTATCATATTTAATGTTATTTTCAAAAGTTTTAAATTTTTATGAAAATTCAGGATGTTACATGTGGTGTCAGAGCTCATGTTCGAACTCTAGGCCTGAAAGAGATCCAAGAACACGCAACAGAAAATTTTATACAACATAAGACTTTACTAATTTGAATTTTAATTATGATTTTATCCATAAATTATTTTTAAGCTACAGGTATGGAGAATTCAGCTGATCATATAGACGACAGATTTCAACCAAACAGCCACAGTTCGGGACAACACTATGTAGAAGAAGGTCACGGTGAACTAAATAACAATTCATCATAATTGTTACGTGCTTTTCATGAATTAAAGGCAAAAATTAGATCTGTGAAACAAGACAATGAAAGAATTCTTCAGGCACAAGAACAATTAAATCAAGTGCTATTTGAACAGTGCCCAACTGAGTAGCAAGAGAGAGATAATGAAGATATCTCTAAAGTTGAGGATCTACCTCATGCTAATAAAAATCAGAACATGAAAATCCATGAGGTGAAAGACAGCTCAACCTCAACAGGAGATGCTATTGAAGTCGCAAAAGGAAACTTAACTACACCAGTGATAGCAGTGAAGGAGATTCCAAACCCAGAAGGAAAAATCATAAGGAATATGAGCAGATTTTTGGAGAGTTCAAAAAAATTAGACCTCCAACTTTCAATGGAGAAACTGAGAAGGGCGAGACAGCTGAAGCTTGGCTGTCCGGTATGAAGAAATACTTCCATATCTATAACTATTCAGAGTTTTTGAAGGCAAAAATGGCTATATATAACTTGACTAGAAAAGCGGATATTTGGTGGCAGGACATCAAAAGAGTAAAGGGCATCAAAGATAAAGATGTAAGCTGGAGTGCTTTTAAACTATATTTTAAAAAGAAGTATTTATCTGAACAGTACTATGAAGAAAAATCCAAAGAGTTCTACGATTTGAAGTTGGGAGGTATGAACATGAAGGAAATGAGCAGTAAATTTATGAACTTATTGAGATATGTGCCATACCTCATAGAAGAAAAACCAAAAATCCAAAGATACTTGAGTTGCCTACCTTTCAATATTAAGGACAGAATCGAGTACGACAGTCCAAAAACCTTGGAAGAGGCTATGAGAAAGGCAGTTTTCTGTTATGACACAAATCGGAAAAGAGAAGGAATATCAAACTGGAGAAATCATAACCACAACAACTTTGAGCAGAAAAAGAAAAATTTCATATTCAGTGGAAATTCCGGGTTCCAAAGGAATAATTTTCAGAATTAGAATTTCCAAGGGAATAATTCCAGAAACAATTCACAGCAGAATTCTACAACACCCAGAAATGCACCTAATAATACTAGGACTAATGAGCAAAAGGCACCTATTAAATGTTTTGAATGTCAAGGGCCCCATTATGCATCATAATGTCCATTGAGGAAGCGAAAGGCTAATAACATCAATTCTATTCAAACTAAACGTACTGTTGGAGACGTGGCGAGGGAGATGCCCAGAATAAATGCAGCACTTGACAACAAGCAAGCAGATCATCAGATCTCCATGGTAGAGATTGAAGGTATGATACAAAATCATCATGTTATTGTTTTAATTGACCCAGGTGCTAGCTTAAGTTATACATCACCAGATATTGTGGAAAGTCTTAATTTGAAAATAGAAAAGTTTAGTAAATTTTGTCTAGTTAGACTAGCAACTGGAACAAAGAGGAAAGTATCAGATTTTATAGCAAGTTGTGCTTTATCCATGAATCATTTACAAACACAAATCAAGTTGAATATTCTACCTTTGAGATCTTATGATATTATAGTTGGGATGGACTGGTTAGAAGCCCATCATGTCATTATGGATTGTTACGGAAAAAGTTTTACATGTTTAAATGACGAAGGAAAAACTGTAGAAATAAAAGGTATTCCAAGGAAGGTGACCCTTAGACAAATTTCAGCCATGCAAGTTAAGAGGGCAGTTAGGAAAGGATGCTAGTTGTTTGCTGTAAACGTAGTAAATGATGAGTTTATGGATAAAGAGGACAAACTGAAATTAGAGGACATACCTGTCCTAAAGGATTTTAAGGACGTATTTCCTGAGGAGATTTCAGGATTACCTCCTAATAGATATTTAGATTTTACCATAGAGTTAATACTAGGAGAAGTAACAAATTCTAAAGCTCCATACACAATGAATACACTGAAGTTAAACGAATTAAAATCACAGTTAAAGGAACTTATTTATAAGAATTATATAAGACCCAGCATGTCTCCTTGGGGAGCACCTGTCATCTTTGTTAAGAAGAAGGATGGAACCTTAAGACTGTGCATAGATTATCGTCAGCTTAATAAGATGACAATCAAGAATAGGTATCAGTTGCTCCGCATTGACGATCTATTTGATCAGCTGCGTGGAGCAACGATATTTTCAAAAATCGATCTTAGATTAGGATATCATCAAGTACGGGTTAAGGATGAAGATATTTTCAAGACAGCTTTTAGAACTCGGTATGGACATTACAAGTTCGTAGTCATGCCATTTGGCTTGACTAATGCCCCGGTAGTATTTGTGTGTTTGATGAATAATATTCTGCACAAATACCTAGACAAGTTTGCTGTTGTATTTATAGATGACATTTTAGTGTATTCTAAAAGTAAAGAAGAGCATGATGAATATTTATGGATTATCTTACAAGTTCTGAGATATCATCAACTATACGCTAAGTTTAGTAAGTGCGACGTTCACAAAGACAAAATTCAGTATCTAGGACACATAATTTCAAAAGAAGGAATCTCGGTTGATCCCGACAAGATAAGGGCCATTAATGACTGGCCGGTTCCTAAGGATGTGTCGGATGTAAGATCATTTATGGGAATTACTGGGTATTACATAAAGTTTATAGAAATTTTTTCAAAGATTGCCAACCCCATAACTTCCTTGCAGAAGAAAGGGAAGAAATTTGTGTGGGATCAGAAATGTTCTGACAGTTTTAAGAAATTAAAGGAATTATTGATGACAGCACCTATCTTGAGGATAACAGACCCCAAGAAGGATGTTGTAGTTTGTACAGATGCATGCAATGACGGACTCAGTGGACTCCTGACACAGGAAGGGCATGCGGTGGCATATGAATCTAGAAAGCTGAAAGTACATGAAAGGAACTACTCTACCTATGATTTAGAGTTATTGGCAGTAATTCATGCCCTAAAAATGTGGCGTCATCACCTTATTGGCAGAAAATTTACGTTATTAACAGGTAACATGGGTTTGAAATATTTATTAGATTAGACAAACCTGAATGCTAGACAAGCTAGATGGTTGACTTTCTTAAGTGAGTATGATTTCGAGATTCAGCATATTAAAGGAAAGGAGAACAAGGTTGCAGATGCCTTGAGTTGTAAGGCAAAACTAAATTTTATTTCAGCCATCGGTACTTATTCAACTAATTTGGAAAATCAGATTCTTGAAAAGAGTGAAACAGATGAAGAATACAGAAAAATGAAGGAAAAGACAACAAACAACAGTTCTGAAAACTTTATGGCAGATTACGGCATGAAAGATAATGGATTATTACTGTATAAATAAAGATTGTATGTACCAGACATACCAGAAATAAAATTTCTGATATTAAATGAGATGCATAAAATTCATTATTCTGGTCATCCAGGTTATCAAAAGACCATTACTATGTTAAGAAAAGAATAATATTGGCCTAGAATGAAGGATGAAGTAGTAGAGTACATAGCTAAATGTTTGGATTGTCAAAAAGTGAAGGTTGAACACCAACATCCTGCGGGATTGTTGCAACCGTTACCAATACCAAGTTAGAAATGGGAAGTGATCAGCATAGACTTTATTACTGGATTACCTAAAAATCAGAAACAATATGATTCTATCATGGTGGTTGTGGACAAACTCAGTAAAGCAACACATTTTATACCTGTGAAGACTACTCATAAAGCTCCAGACATTGCAGAAATTTTTATGAAGCAGGTTTTTTGACTACATGGAATACCGAAAGTAATAATTTCAGCTCGTGACTCTAAGTTTACAAGAAAATTTTGGAGGTCACTGTTTAAAGGGTTGAATACAACCTTAAATTTCAATACAGCATTTCATCCACAAACGGATGGACAGACAGAAAGGGTAAATCATGTTTTAGAAGATTTATTAAGAATGTATGTTAAGGATCAGCCTAGTAAGTGGGAAGACTACTTGCAATTAGCAGAATTTGCTTATAATAATCATTATCATGCATCGGCCAGACTTAGTCCTTTTGAAATTCTTTATGGTAGGAAATGTGATACACCTATTTCGTGGAATGATCCAGTAAATAGAGTTGTTTTAGGACTTGAATTATTGCAGGAGTTAGAACTAATTGTGAAACAGGTACAAGGACATCTAAAAGCTACCCAAGATAGGCAAAAGAGTCAAGTAGATTTAAAAAGAACTCATAAAGAGTTCTAGGTTGGTGAACATGTATTCCTCAAGGTAAGACCGAAAAAGAGTTCATTGAAATTGGGAAGTTGTGCCAAGTTGGCACCCAGGTATTGCGGTCCTTTTGAAATATTGTTTAAGGTTGGAGTAGTGGCATACCAACTGGATTTACCACCAAACTTAAAAATACATAATGTTTTTCATATATCGTTTTTAAATAAATATGTACATGATGCTACTCATGTTGTAAACTGGAATGATGTACAGGTGGGACAAGACGGAGATTTTCCGGTGGAACCGGACTGTATTCTCGGAAGGAGGGAAACTATTCTTTGGAATCACACCATTGGGAAAGTGAAGGTGCAGTGGAAGCACCTTAGCCCAGAAGAGGAAACCTGGGAGTTGGAGAGTAGTATGCAAGCAGCATACCCAACTCTATTTCAGGAACACTCAAGGAGTGATTAGCGAACATTGAGGATGATGTTGAGACTTAAGGGGGGGTGTATGTCACCTACCCAAATTTATGAAAATTATTATTTTATTTGCAAAATACTTTATGTTAAATTTAATTACAATTTTTTGTAATTATGATCAGTCTTGATCAAGGATGAATGTAATTACTGATTATTATTATTTAAATAAATTAATTAGGAGACAAACACCCAAGGGGACTGTTAAATGAGTGTTCACTGACCCACTAGGAGGAATGGAAGCTGTTGGAAGGTATGGGACAGATGGCAGCAATTGCATCACACCACTAACTTTTGGTTATGAGACAACTACCCCTAAAAATGTGGCATTATCCCCCAGGTGGAGGGAGTGAGCAGGAAGCTCATTTAATGACCCAGTAACAACTGAAAAGGCCTAGGAAGCCTACATAAGGCAAATTCGAATTGAGCGGGAACCTCTTACACAATATTTTCTGCAAAAATATTTCCTCATGTGCATCAGGTGATCACTGAGAGATTCGAATAGGGAGGCTAGTTGTGAGTGCAATCATAAGTCTGCATATTGCTAAGAAGAACCATAGATGCTGGTGCAGGTCTATTAGACTGCTAGTTCTTGAAGATTCAACAGTTAGTGCTAATGCAAGTGCAGATCCTAAATTCCTAAGTTTCTTCCTCCTGGTGGTTCAGTGAATAGGCTCGGGGGTCCTAAGGCTAGTACTTGACTGTCTTTAGGAATTGGTTGGGTGGTACAGTCTTCTTGGGCTATTTGTTTCCCTACAGAACTATTCCAGGTTTCACTATCTCCTATTTAATTCATTTATTAACCTATGTTTTGAAGAAGAAATGTATTCTGATTCTGGTTTGAAAGTCTGCATGTTTAAGTTTCAATGATGATTTGAATTGATAAACCAGTATCTACATTTTTCTACATACTATTTTATGCATCGTACTCTAGTGTAGATACGCAAATTAAGAATAGATGAGAAAATAGGAAATTTTCCATTGATTCGATAGATAAATAGTAATTTATATGTTTATCAGTTTTTGTCCTGTAGTTAATAATAGTAGAAATTACAGTATAGTATTTAAAATGTTTTAGAGTACTTCATGGTTTCTAGAAAAACAAATATTGATTATTTCATATACAAACAGTTTGTATTTATTTTTCTTATCTCTATTGTGTGTATTGGGAGTAGATGAAATTCATTTCCATACATCATATCATGTCTGCAATTTAAATAAGTAAATGTTACAGATAAATAGATGTGTGGACTAGGAATGTAAGTTACAAATTACAGTCAAATATACATGTTCACACACACACTGGAGTATTCATCATAAATTTACTGATAGAATAATTTCCTATAATCATATCAGTATTATCAAGACCGCAAACAAGAGGAATGTAAAAATTATATTGTTTACACTTATCATTTTACTTTACAAATCGCATGTATTATTCAATCTGAGTGTTGTATTTTCTACTATATTACGAATCTACATAAAGCACTAAAATATAGCATCATATCAACTATAAAACCCTACATAGCATTTGTTTTAGGTTTTCATTATCAGTATCCACGGTATCATAAAAATACATATTATATACACATTCAAATTACAGTATAAAACACTAGCTACAAATAAGGGCTATACTGAAGTTACACATATCTATCATTTCCAAAGACGGAACTAGAACCTGGGCATGGCCCTGTCTTTTCCTTTTTAAAACAAAAACAATTTCTTCATTCGCAAAAACATAGAGTTTAAATCATTTACGACAGAGTTCTTAAACCCTAGCATAACTCAATATCAACCTACTGTACAAAATCGTATAACATAGATGATTGATACAGAATCAAATGCATACATTTTCATTGCTGAAAGAAAACATTGAAACCACAGTTGACGAGCCTCAGCTCCACTTATCACATTTCTCATAAAATGACCAACAGGTCGTGGCCAAAGTTTAAAACAATACAAATTCCCATTTCAGAAAGGAAAATCCAGTGTTCTCATAAACAAAACGATTACAACTTGCTTCCAAACATAAATTGCACAGAGTTTATTCCCAGGTTCAACATTTGAAAACGAGTCCTTAAACCCTCTGCATTGACGAGTTATAACTCCCAGTTCAACAAAGATAGGTATCAATGTACAAAACTAAGTATCACACAAACAAACGAGAGTCACATCACTCAATAGACATCATTTGAATAACAAAAGGTGCTTTGAAGTTCTTCAACTAAAAAACAACGATGAGTCATGGAAAAGACCTATTACTCATCCCTTGAAACCATATCAACCACAGACGAAGGGCACCTACGAGGGTTTGAGACCTGGGGCTTACCAGGAATGGAGGCACACCCCTTTCCAAATCTTGATCGAATTGTTCTTCACAACCTGCAACTGAAAAAACAATAGCTTGGTTTTAGACAACTGTTACATTTTAAACTAAAAGACAAAATGCAACAAAAGAATTACTATTTCTTGGACAAACGTTTACCTTCGCAGCAAGCGGCCAAGCTTTTCTCATTCACCAGTAAATCGATGACTTCCTTGTTGTAGACGAGACTAGGATACCCTCTGTCATATTGCAGCATGGTGTATTTTTCACTCAAACTATAAAACGAAAAGCTTAAAACTATCAAACCATTGACACTTCAAACCAGAGACCCAATCTGTTAGCACGATGCCATTACAATGAAGGAAAAACCTGCAACTTCAACTTAATTTACAGGTCTCGAGGTCGAAACCTCCCCCAAACTTTCTAACCCTAGGTTTCGGCAGCCTGTCGGCCACACAGGCCGAAACAATAGCAAAAAATAAATTCATTCACTCCTCAATAACCCAACACAATGACGCAACACTAGGGTTGCATCCAACGATCAAAATTCAAGACGATCAACGATCACAAACGAGCCAACACAATCGTCTTGAGAGCCAACGCAATTGTCTTTGGAATCGTATATCTTTTACATTTATTGTTGTATCATTTCAATGCACGGTCTTTCCACCTTGGCTCCTGTTGGAACGTTCTGCATCTAGTTAGGAGGTATTACAAACACACAAACAATATACAGTTGTTGATGCGGTTGATATTACATCGAGTTCCCACTACGTGGTTTGGTAACAAATCCCTGTCAGCTGGAGTTGTGAGCCGAGTTTTAATGCAGGATCGAGACTCGATCTCCACGACAGCTCGAGGCATATGCCATTTAATGAACCATCAACTCGCCACCCTGTTGACATTAATTCATGTCGGTGCATAAAATCCAACGATTTAACTTCAAATTGATATCCACAAATTTAATAACATTATCGTTATGTTTGCATAGTAGATTTTAGTTCTAAGTCATGAATGAAATTCGAGATATTATTTGGATATGAATAATTTATATAGTCACATATTAAAGCTCCATTCTTATGTGAGTTTAAATATTGTGAACACTTGTATATATTGTCAATAGTTTAAGCTCTAACCTTATGGTTACTATTAGGGTATTAAGGCTTAAGTTTAGCCACATATATATATGGTTTCGTTTTCATATCATTTAATAAGGTGAATTTTCATTTATTTAATGAATAATTTTTCCATTATAAAACCATTATATAGGAGTTTACACTTTGAATTTTCAACAAGACCATTGTTTTGTAACTAGCATAAAAACCATGCTATTGCCATGAACTGCATACCCTAACTCTTAATGCAATGTTTGTGACGATTGGCGACACATTTACGACTTTAGTAGTACACAAGTATTTATTATCTTAAAGATGACGGTAGAGCCAACTACTACAATGATGATGATTCAGTGACTAATCTACCAGCCTAGTGATGTTATTAGACGACGTATTGAAATCATAGTAGAGTTGTAAGACAGCCTTGAAAAACAGTAATTATAACCATGTAAATCATACATGTATGCTTTTGTGAGCCATAACAGATTTCTAACATTATATTTATTCACGACGTTGAATTTTAACTTTACACGTACTTTGAAACTCACGCAGTCGTGAAACTTCTTACCTATCGTCTGCACATAGAACATTCAATTTTGCTTTAAGTGTTGCAGCTAAGTAAGCTCCAGGGTGCCTCGTAGGACACCCTTTTTATCAAAATTCAAACTGTCGGTATCTTTGTAAAACAAAAAAATGTCACATCATATTTCCGACCTGTTAGCTCATTTGTCATCATAATGATGTTTGCTAAATCTATCACTGTCACTTTGCTGCTAAACAGAAATTAAATTATGTTTAGTACTAACAACTTTTCATTTAATGCTATCGTAATCAACAAGTATTATTTTCGCAATTATAATTATCATATTTAATGTTATTTTCAAAATTTTTAAATTTTTATGAAAATTCGGAATGTTACAACACAGATTTCTACAAGTGTGTGCAATTTCATTAGCAGTGGACAACTGTAGCATACACAGAATCATGCTCGAAATAGAAGAAGTTATAGAATAAGATATATTTTGTTATAACACATTCCAAGCCACTTGGTTTGGAAACCCGAACCTAAAACCAAAGCGTCCAAGTCATCCACCATGTCAGTGGGAAAGGAATTGCCCGCCAAAATTTAGAAATTTAAACAGCGCGTATGCGTTATTTTAAATACATGCGTATGCACTAAAAGCGCGTAAACACAAAAAGCACGTACAAAACAAAAATTCAGTATGCACTAATAGCGTGTACGCGCTATTTAGTGCATATGTGCCAATAACGCATGTGCGCATTTGTTTACTAATCTGAAACATAGTTGTGATTTCATCTTCATCTATCTCAACCCCCCCCCGTGCCACCCTTTTCCCTAACTCTAATCATCCTCCTCCTCTCCTTTGTCTGTTCTTGTCCCTCCCTAACCCTCCTCCCCTCCACCCCATTTCAACCTCTCTCTCTCCCTCTCTCTCTCTCTCTCTCTCTCTCTCTCTCTCTCTTCAATCCTTCTCTATCTCCCTCTCTACCTAAACCTCCTCTTCTTCTCCCTCTCCCTCCTCTCTACCTAAACTTCCTCTCCTTCTCACTCTCCCTCCTATCTCCATCTTCCTAACCATAACCATCGTCCTCTCTCTGTCACTCATCCCATCTCTTCCTAAGCCCCCTCCCACCCCTCCCCCCTCTCTCACTATCTCCTTAACCATGCTCCCCTCTCCCCCTAACCCTCATATTCTCACTCTCTCTCTATAAAAGTGATCTCTCTCTCTCTCTCTCTCTTTACTTAACCCTCCTCCCCTTTTTTCTCCCCCCTATGTCCCTATCTCTCTCTTATTAATATTCCTCTGTCTCTATCTCACTACAAGGGAAAGACCTTGTAGCGGAGGTTTCCCACATATTGGCCTTTTATACTACCCCCAAACCAATGCTCAAGGATTTACTGAGAAGCGTAGGGAGGAGGAGGATGACTTGGCCTTCAAGAAACCTTAGGGGATTATCCATAGAGAAGAAAAATACAAGAAAATGAGGCTTAATAGAGCTAATTTCACTGACATAATGATGCCTTCGCCATGGGTGACAAGACCCCCGATGCCATTATCTGGACTTATGTTGATATGATGCAGTAGAGGCCTTCAAGAGGGAAAAGGAGGAAACCCTAAGGCTAGTTGCGAAGAAGCACAAGGAAGAGGATGAACATAAGGTGAAGGATAAAGATGGGGTTACTCACGCCTCGGTGGCGAAACTTGCGTCGAAGATAAGGAATCGATGGGACCAAGATCAGGATTAGGACAGTGCTGCAAAGAAGGAAAAGGCTTCATTGGACTGGGATGCCCCCAATGCCACTCATTGGATTAGCAGGTGGGATGGTACACCTACTGTATGAAGGATGAACAATGATGCGACTTTGGGCATTGATTTGTGTAACATATCAGCAGGTGGGATACTATACCTATCCCAGGAAGGGTTAATAGTGACACTTCTCCTAATTATATACCAGTATGCATTTAATGCGATTGGGAATACGTCTCGTACAAAATATCTCTGTGCGGCTTGTCATGTGTTAGCGGAATCAATTGTAAGCAAGTCCACAAGGCAACGTTGCCTGCTATCACACACTTCTCACATACTTCAATTAAATAGAAAAACTATTAAAAAGTACTCTGTTATAAGAGAAAATATTGACACTCTGGGTGGAAACTATTGTTGGGATTTTGTTGGTAGGTTTCCTCGTGGAGATAGAAAGCTAATTGATGCTGTTAAGGAGTTAGTACAAAATTTTTGGCATGATCATACCATACCTTCATCAAACCAAAGAGACGTGCTAAAGATGAGAAAAGGTTCTACTGAATGTGAACCCCGCATTAAACACTTCCTTGACACCACACAGACTAAACTCTATGAGAGATTTAGGAATGAGCACACATAATTGAACTTGGGGCAAAGGTCCTTTGATAAATGCAAACCATAGTACGTTCGTATATGCATTGATCAGTACACATGTTGTTGTAGATACCATGTAGAATATTAATGTTTTTATGACACATATACACATATATTTTGTGATTTGCATAATAACATTGTGCTGGGTTGTAATGAATGCATACTACCACTGAATGCATTGAGAGACTTTATCCACAACATCCTGTGTCCAAGACCTGAAGGACAAAAATATTATGCAAAATCGTGTCTATATGGGACATGTTCTAGGTGCAGTGGGTTTTCTCTTTTGAATCGTTGCATTCATGAAAGCAAGGAGCATAAATTTGACAGGATGCTCATGGAGATGCAGAGCTTCCAGTACGTAACCTTTCAATTAGACAGTGCCAAGGAAAGTGAAAAGATTGCATTGGTGAAGTCACAGGTACAAATGAATATTGCATATTTTTCATATTACACATTCAATTTATGACATATACATTTTTCAAAAGGCCACATTGTAATATGGCCCTTGTTTTCATGGAAACATGAACAGGTATGTGATTTCTTAACGGAGTTCTACAAGAAAACCGAGCAGTATGTTCAACTTGTGCATGTAGCGCGATGGAAAGATGAGAAGTACAGAAAATGCAGGGACAAATTTCCCATTGGAACCATAGTGTCAATTGTGTATTTTGCATAAAACTACACCCTTCAGCCACAAAATGAAATTCAAAGTCAATACTACCATTTAGACCAAGTCAGCATCATGGTACATATTACGTATAGGCATGGGCTAGAGAGAAACAATGACATGAGGATAATACTGAAGGAGACAAAATTTTACATAAGTGATGATAGAACCCATGATCTGCATTATGTGCAAAATTGTTTTTGAATTTTCTATGATCATTTAAAGGAGAGATATATACAGATGGATCAACATTGGATATGGTCAGATGGTTGTGCGGGCCAATTCAGAATGCCCGAGTATTCCAATGGATGAGTATTTTGTGTAAGACTTGCAATGTGCTGCATATCTGTAACTACTTTGAGACCGAGCATGAAAAAGGAGAGCATGATGGGGCTGATGCATGCATCAAGACCATACTACAAAGGGAAGAGATGAGGTTTACCACAAAACCTCATATCCGAGATGCAGAATCCATACTTCAATAGTGCTCTACATCAATGTTAGACCGAGCAAGAGAGTAGAAAACATCAACAGTGACAAGACATGTGGTAGGAAATTTTTGGCAAGTGGTTGACATAGATCGATCACGTTCCTATAGTTACGGCACAATACAAGGAACACGTGGATTTCATTTAGTTCGAAGCTCAAACAACCCCTTATTTGAAATATGGATTCGAAAACTTGCTTTCTTTTGCAACCCTTGTAGCAGTGGCCAATGGAATGAATGTGAATGCATGGAATGGGTTGGTGAATGGGACTGTGTGTCAGTTTCAGTAGACCCATGTGCATTTGTTGAAACAAACCAATTAGAGGAGGGCCAGTCAGTGATTTCGACAGACTACGACCATATCTCAGATCTTGTACAACCAGGACACATGTACACAGTTGTTGCCCCGAAAGGAAATGAATGGGGCACATATTATTGGTTGGCGCGATGCATCCAAGGTAAGAAAACCCTCAATGGATCATTAATTGATGATGAAGGAAATGAATTTCCTATTGGCTCGATGGTGGTTAAGGGTGAATATATTACACTAGATGGGAAGTCAAGAAAGACTAGTGGGTATGTATTCATGGATTACAGATTGGGTTCAGTGGTATATCACTTCACAAACTTGATCGTTGGCACAGACATCCATCTACAGACAATGTCAAGCAAGAGCTCAAACAAATTACGCTACTTCCTTCCTCATTCAAATCATGAGAGATTCATGGAGACAATTATCAACATAGAGGATCCAGACGGATTTATTGAATGAGATCAGTCAAATTTACATAAGAGATAGAATTGCATCAAAGAATATTATGTTCTACATCGAGGTATGTGTAGTTTTATGTTATTTTGTTGGTACATGCATTTTTTGTTGATACATACATACATACATGTGTTATTTTTCATGTTTTAATGTAATACAAAAACAAAGCTTGTTGTTCATTTCCTTGTTTCTCATATTTAAACCATGACTTATCAAAGGGTGTAATTTCCCAAAAAAAATATTGCCTCATATCTAAGATTGAACATCAGTTATATAATGAAACCAAATCTGAATTACCAAATCCCTCATGTCTCTATTGAAAAGATATATGATATGTAGTTGGTTAAGTTGTGGTTAAGTTCAATGCCTCTACTAGAGTTAGATATACCTATGCTAATATTTCAATCCATCTAGATAAACCAGTTTACCAAGTCTCATTACTTAAGCATGAGGACATCAAACGGGAGTTGTCCCAAGGTTATAAATATGTGCATCTTAGCCTCAACTAATTTGGAATAAATCCCTTAGTAAGGCCTAGACTAAATGTTTCTAGTTTATTTTGCGTAATTGACTCCATACATAACCAATTTTCTAATCAGGGATAATTTTAAGGACCCATACTTATTTAAAAGTGTATAAACCTTGGCGAATCTTACCAATTCTTAAAATGTCAACTATATTTGGCGATATTTTTCTAAAATTATTTCAATTTCTAAGTATTTAAATAGTTTATATAATAATTTGGTGAATTTTAGAGTGAAAAAAGTTCACCCCATCAAAATTGGGCGAAATGGGCCTTAAAAAAATGCAAATTGGCGAATCGTTTTTTGGAAAAAAACATGGAAAAATATCCCACGGGCTAAAGTTCGCCCCTAAAATTATCCTTGTTTCTAATGCTATTATTAGTGGATTTACTTCTCTTCTTCACAATAACCCTATTTGGTCATCACTTGTGCCCAAATTTCAAGTCTCCCTTACTCATCCACACATATATGAATTGTTGCAAGCTTATATCCAGTTGGAAGGGTTTGATATGTCTAACATTTATGAACATTCACAATTGCATGTAACTACTGCTATCCTCTATTTTGTCAATACCACCTTACCAACATTACACCCCTCTCTTATCAAGTGCATTCACCATGAAGGAATGGTGGTAGGACATAGAAATGAAACTCCAATAGTCCTTGGCTTTTCACAACTCACCTTACCAAAAGAATGAAAGAAATAAATTTAACCCTTGTTTACAAAATGCCTACCTAAACCAGAACCACACAAACTTGTTCTTGCTAATACAAGTTTTAGTCATGTCATTAGACTTGGCAAATCTCAATCCTCGAGATCTAATCCTACTTTCATTCCACCAACATTGAGAAATGTCCCCCAAAAAATACAAAGACATGTTTCCAATCATTTTTTATTTAGTTCCCCTCACACTGGTCTAAAGGGGTTCACTTTGTGAACCAATGACATAACACTTATGTTCATAGGATATTAAAGAATACCTCCAATTTCAATAGTTATTAAAAATTGTCTCCAAAAACCCTTTTATTCAACCCCCTTCCAATACACCTTCCAATTAAAAAAAAACCTATATTCACTAGATAGTATAGGCATCCATTTTTTCCATGACATTTTTAACACCCCATTTTATTTTGACCCTTAGTATAGTGACATGGCACAACTCTTACAACCAGAAACCTTGTAGGGTGAAATATGAAATATTTGTGAGAACAAATGTTTCAAGATGGGGAACAACCCCTTGAACATAGGTCAACTTCATACATAGTCATTCCAATCGACTTCACACCACAATCATTCACAAATCACACCTATTCAAGCACTAGCTTGAATCCAAACAAAATTGGATTCACACCACTACCACACACAAATCATACTTATTTAAACACTAATCTAACTTCACACACATTCATATTCACACCAACTTCAAACATAGAGTACCTATTAAAACCTCCCAATACCCTATTCAAGACCTTAGGTACATAATTATAAACCCCACTAACGTCTATATGTTTTTAATATTTTAAAAATACCCCTTGACCCTTATATATCGGGAAATATATTTCTACTATTTTTTAGAGTATTAAACCCCCAAATATGAACTCATGTGTTATAATATTGACTACTTAGTGAACCCCCTATGACATTGGTAGGCAACCAGATTATAAATATTGTGATGCTATTGGCACATCTGTTGCCCCAAGATTCAATAATGCTCGGATAAAATATTTAGCATCATCTTCAACATGTATTCCCGTTGAACACAAGGTACAACATGTATCTTATAAATAATGTACATAATTCCTCAATTCTTCCCCCGATCCAACCATGTTGATGCTTATACATACTTTTTCATGAGAAAAACATACACCTCCTTCTAGACAACTATGAGAAAGAAGTTAATTCCCTGGAAACTTCACCCCTTGTTGTAAATATGGTCAATTGGTTGTTGTTTTTTATTTGTGCACTATAGAAATCCTATTGTTGACAATCCTATAGAAATAATCATATTGCAAAAGTATAACTACTATTAGACTACCTTATGATCTCAAAATATTGATGATGTGGAGCTAATGATGTCATACAAATCGAGGCTTGAATTTCTCACATTGACCATGAGTTGTCAAAAATTGGACATTTGATTTCAAAACAATATCAAGACCTAGGGTAAATCAACCAGAAACTTGATGTCATAATGGAAGTAGTATCAGACCTAAAAGCTTAGCTTTCCCCAAAACCCAATAGTCCTATAAAATTAGAAGACTACAAAAAACAAACCCGTTTATTGTTTCAAAAAAGAAAAAAGACACGAGAATCATCACAAACACTATTAGAATTCAAAGTTTTAGAAATAGATTTTTTGGCTGAAAAGAGGATTGCAAATACCCTTTCCCCTGCCAAAGAAAAAAATAAAATTGCTTAAATCTAAGGTTCATGAGATGAAAATGGTAAAGCTTGAATAGCCTAAAAGTTCGAGTGACTCCTCAAAAGGTGTACCTAGAGGTAGAGAACAACAAGGGACAAATCCCAATCTAAGTGCATGGGGAAAATGCGTAAATGCTAAATTTGGGTTGAACCAAATAGGCCCTCGAATGGACGCTATAAACTCTAAGGATTTTCCTAGTTGGAATGTAGGAAATATAGACCTTGTCTCAATTACCAAACTAAATTATAGATCTCAAGGCATAGATCAATATGGTGGTATTACATTCATGGGGTGCTTGGTCCACAACCTAGAAATCCCTCCAGAAAGTTAAAGTCAGTAAATGGTTGATTTAGCCCCAAGTAACATGGGGATTGACAACAATATTAGAATTTTGGTGGAGAGGAATACAAATGAAGAGAAAATGACCATTATAAATTCTAACAAACTTGTAGAAGAACTTGGCAAGGTAGTAGTCCATGAATTTTTTCAAACAATTCTACAAGATGATAAGCTTAATGCAACATCTTTATGGCTCAAACACTGTGATTTAAAACTATTTCTTGATTTTAAATGCACCATGCAATATATTTTGCATAAGACCCCAAACCCATTTGCAATGTAGCCTATTTATGCCATTATATAGTGGAAATTCCTAGTAGGGTCCTTGATCTTGTTAGAGAAAGATTCCAACAAGAAGATATTGATGTTGAGGATCTCTCTATTAGGATTGCATGAAGGAATAGTAAAAACTTAGCAAATATGGTACATGAGGACTAATAGCAAATATGGTACATGAGGACCAATACAACCACCTTTATCAAGCATTTGCTGAATATGTTTGCAATGTTTATACTGATACATATGACTTTGGGTGAAGAGAGAAGAATTTAAATTATTTAGAAAGAAATGTGGAAGTACTTGCCTAAAAGGTTTTCGAAACTTTAAAAAAGTATATTTTAAGAAAATATCCTCGTTATTCATGATCGATACTTTATTTTATTGTGTTCTAACTATCTTACTAAGTTTATTTAAACATAGGTAGCACTAAGCAATAAAAAAATTTAACTAATAAAAACATTATATTAAATATACCTAACCCTAAATAATAACATAAATATACTTAATCCTAAATAATAACATGGTGCTTTAGTGATAAATCAATATTATTATCCGTGCCACTGGCAGGGTTATATTGTAATTAGTTATGCATTGACAATGTATTAGTTAGCTTTGACTTAAAATAATTTTTACATTTTTTAAAGTTTAACTTTATGTTTTATTTATTATATTTTTTAATATTTATTAAAATTAATTTATTAATGTTTTATTTATTGTATTTTTTAATATTTATTAAAATTAATTTATCTAAAATTCTATCAATAAAATTCTTATTTTGAAATCATTACATTATCCTAACATATCTCAATAAAATCAAGTCATTAATTCATTTTGGTTACTAACTAGAGTTCCAAGACACATGGCATACAATGACACCAAATCTTCATAAGTTGCTTTCCAACTCATAATAGCCCGTAGACTTAGTACGAATTATATTATATGTTTGTCACACTACCATTCACAAAAGTCTTTTCAAATGTATGAGCCTTGAGAATCGTGTCATATCATAGTACTTCTAACAAAACTATGCATTATGTGTTTAAATATGTTCAAATTTAAAATATATCAAATTCAATAATCTCATTTTATATATTATTTTATCATTTTATTATAATTTAATAGTAAAGAGATTATAATATCTATATTATTTATTTATTTCTAATTTAAAAAGTTTATTTTATAATATTTAGAGATGATTTCAAAAATATATAATTTTAAAAACAATTTTGATTCCTCCACTTCATTCACATTCTTGCAAAAACACCTATTTTGTCTATATTATAATATTTTAACTTTTTTGAAATGCAATTTAACTATTTCTTGTATATTATATTTCTTGTATACTATAGTGTTTTAATTCTTTTGAATTCTTATACAAAATATCCACTTCATTCATATTCATAAGAGCACTTCATATTATAGTAATTTAACTTTTTTGAAATGTAATTTAACTATTGCTTCTATATTATAGTATTTTAATTCTTTTGAATTCCTATACAAAATAACAGGGACTACTAACTAGTACGTAGGGTTTGTTAAAAACATCCAATAAATAATGCTTTTTAATTTTCAACTTTCCATTATCTTAATAAATATATATTTAGTAGAGATAACTCACTAAAGAATAAACTAATCTAACTAATGATAACATACTGCTAAATCATTATTATTAGAAAAGTCAAATGAATAATTTTTTTAATTTTCAACTCCCCACAATTATCATATTGCTACTTCATTATCACTAAAAACATACATAGTAAAACCATTAAAATAAATAAATTTATATAAAAAAAACTCTTAATATTATTTTTTAATTTTCAACTCCCCAAGGCATCCATACTCAAATAATTTAAACATGGTTTTTTGAACTTTTAAGAAATCTTTCAAAGTTCTCGTCGAATTCCGTCAAAAAAGTGTCGCGAAAAGCCGTTGGGAATCCTTCAAATGGTTGCGTGTTAAGCAAAATCCTTGCACAAATGAAGAAGCCTCAAAATGAAACCTTTTTTACTTCCTGGTAAGTTTTGGTCGAAATCAGGTGATATTTTTTTTAATGAATTTGAATTTTGTGTTGTTTAAATGCGTAGGATAAACAACTACCAAAACACCCCACTTTCCAGGCATTTTTTATATCAAATCCAATGAAAATCATCCGTGGGAATTGCGATTTCTGCAATTATTGCAATTTAAACAATCGCATTGATCTGTTCTAGACTAAATCCAGGATTTTAAAGCTACCCAAATCGTCGAAATCTCGATTTGAGCAATAGAAACTATAATTTCAGCCATTTTTACTTTGCCAGATTCCAACGGATATGGGGCGTTTTGGTTTTCTCGTATATTGCTCCTTGTTTAAATCGTGATTATGAATTCATCAATGGATTCAATGCCATCGAAAACCCTAGGGAATCCATACTCGGAGAGTTTAAACACTGCTATTTGAACTTTCAAGAAACCTTTCAAAGTTCCTACCGAATTCTGTCGAATATGTGTTGAGAAAAGTCATCAAAAATCCTTCAAATCATCGTGCATTTAGGCAAATCCTTGCACAATTGAAGATGTCTAAAAACATGATCTTTTTTACTTCATGGTGGGTTTTGGTCGGAATGTGGCGATATTTTTTTAACAAATCTGAATTTTGTGTTGGTTAAATCATGATTTTGAATTCATAAATGGATTCAAAACTGTAAAAAAACTAGGGCATCCATACTCACAGAATTTAAACATTGTTATTTGAACTTTTAAGAAATCTCTCAAAGTTCCTTCTGAATTTTGTTGAAAAATTGTCGGGAAAAGCCACTGGGAATCCTTCAAATCATCACGCATTTAGGAAAATCCTTGCACAAACAAAGAAATCTAAAAACACGACCTTTTTACTTCTCGGTGAGTTTTGGTCAGAATCCAACGATATTTTTTTTAATAAATTTGAATTTTGTGCTGGTTAAACCATGATTTTGAATTCGT
Organism: Larix kaempferi; assembly: GCA_027924585.1. Taxonomy (NCBI): domain Eukaryota; kingdom Viridiplantae; phylum Streptophyta; class Pinopsida; order Pinales; family Pinaceae; genus Larix; species Larix kaempferi. The sequence goes on from BSBM01000668.1 coordinate 9,703,375, forward strand.
AAAAGGATTCAACACCGTCCAAAACGTTAGAGCATCCATACTCAGAGAATTTAAACACTGTTATTTAAACTTTTAAGAAATCTTTCAAATTTCCCGCTAAATTCCGTTGAAAACATACTGGGAAAAGCCATCAAGAATCCTTCAAATCATCGCGCATTTAGGAAAATCCTTACACAAACGAAGAAGTCTAAAAATACGACCTTTTTTTACTTCCCAATGAGTTTTGGTCAGAATCTGACTATTCTTTTTAACAAATCCAATTTTGTTGCTATTAAATCGTGACTCTGAATTCATAAATGGATTCAGTGCCATCGAAAACCCAAGGGAATCCATACTAAGAGAATTTAAACACCGTGATTTGAACTTTTAAGAAATCCTTCAAAGTTCCTATCAAATTCCATCGAAATGTGCCGAGAAACGCTATTAGGAATCCTTCAAATCGTAATGCATTTAGGCAAATCCTTGCACAAACAAAGAAGTCTAGAAACACGACCTTTTTTACTTGTCAATGAGTTTTGGTTAGAATCTAGCGATATTTTTTTTTAGCAAATCCGAATTTTGTGCTATTTAAACTTTGATTTTGAATTCATAAATGGATTCATCACCGTCGAAAACCTGAGGGAATCAATACTTAGAGAATTTAAACACTATTAGTTGAACTTTTAAGAAACTTTCCAAGTTCTAGCTAGATTACGTCGAAAACATGTTGGGAAAAGCTGTTGGGAATCCTTCAAATTATTGCATGTTTAGGAAAATCCTTGCACAAAAGAAGAATTTTAAAATCATGACCTTTCTTACTTCCTAGTGAGTTTTGGTTGGAATTTGGGGATATTTTTTTTAACAAATCCAAATTTTGTGCTATTTAAATCATGATTATGAATTCATAAATGGATTCAGTGCCATCGAAAACCCTAGGACATTGTAATATCCCCTCTAATAACTCGATTTTTCTGTAACATAAATACCAATGTAACTATACAATGTACAAGTTTCTGGAGAGGAGCTCAAGGTTAAGGACCCGCTAGTAAAACACTATAAGTATTGTCGCGTATTTCCTAAGTTGTATTTTGAATTTGTAGACTTAGGAGTCTGAAAGGATTGACTTAACTAAACAATAGGGGCATGAATCCACTAGGGGGGAGAGGAGAATGGCTGGGAAGCCATGAGAATTCAATTATTGATGACGATTGTCACCTTAGTGCCTGGGGAACTTGAAGAAGAGTGAACTAATGAATGTTCCCTTATTGATATAAAACTCTTAGGTGTCGTCCTAAGACGAGGTAAGTTTTGCGTAGACTAAGTTACTATTTGTCGGCTGGCAAATAACAGATTTCTGTAATGAATGAAAAGTTATTTATTATTACTAGATAATTCTAAGGCTTAAAATATTATCTTAATGATTATAATCATCCTAATCATGGCATTCAAGTGCCAAAGAGCTATCCTCATAACTTCTAATAAGAAGCTAAATTTTCCTACCTTAAGTGACTATGTTATAGTCACCTTAATTAAGAGATGAAAATAAATTATTCGTGTGTTGTGAAAGAAGTTACATATATATATAAATATACTTACCACTTTATTCGTGATTAACGTAGAAGAAGGGTGCACTCATTCTTCAGAGCATGGGAAATAAATATATTTTAAAAGAAACATTAAATGCAAAACAAATAATGGTTAAGTAGAGTAGTTAGGGTTTGTGAGAGCAAGAAGGGAATTCCTCAATTTGGAGAGAGGTTTCAGGGGGAAGAGGGAAGGTTTTTTTTTGCAGTGCCTTTAAAAAAAAGGGAGAATGTAGAGAACCTGGGAGGTGGATCCTTGGGGAAGGAGGACTGTATGGGCTAGAAAGCGAGTATATTCAATACTTCTCTTGAATTGAAGAGCCAAGCCCATATATATATTAATTGAATGTCATTTCAATGCTAAGCGAAGTTAGGGACGATATCTCTCTCTCTTAGAAAGGTGATCCCGCATATATTCAATTTGGATGTAATCTCAGTGAAAAGAGGAACCAACTCCATTCATGAAGTAATATTCAACATTTACCACATGCACAGAAGAGGGATGGAAATCCTTTTCTTTTTACAGTTATGTTAGTTAGAATTAAAGGAAAAATTCTATACCCCATTTCCCAAAATAGAAATGAGGAATTTGGGTATATCAAAGACATCCATACTCAAAGAATTTAAACATTGTTATTTGAACTTTTAAGAAATATTTAAAAGTACCTGCTGAATTCCATCTAAAACATGCTAGGAAAAGCCATCAGGAATACTTCAAATTTTCACGCGTTTAAGAAAATCCTTGCTCAAACGAAGAAGTCTAAAAGCATGACCTTTTTTACTTTCTGGTGAGTTTTTATCGGTATCTGACGATATTTTTTTTCAAATCCAAATTTTGTGTTGGTTAAATCGTGATTCTAAATTCATAAATGGATTAAGCGTCGTCGAAACCATAGGGCATCCATACTCAAAGAATTTAAACATTGAACTATTTGAACTTTTAAGAAATATTTCAAAGTTCCTGCCGAATTTCATAAAAAATATGTTGGGAAAAGCCATCGGAAATCCTTCAAATCGTCGTGTGTTTAGACCAATCCTTTCACAAATGAATAAGTCTAAAAACACAACCTTTTTTACTTCCCAATGACTTTTGGTCGAAATCCGGTGATTTTTTTTTAACAAATCCAAATTTTGTGCTTTTTAAATAGTGATTATGAATTCATAAATGGATTCAGTGTTGTCGAAAACCCTAGGGAATCCATACTTAGAGAAATTAAACACTGTTATTTGAAATTTTAAGAAAGCTTTCAAAGTTCCCGCCAAATTCCGTCGAAAATGTACCAGGAAAAGCCATCAAGAATCAAATCATCACACGTTTAGGCAAATCCTTGCACAAACGAAGAAGTCTAAAAACGTGACCTTTTTGAATTCCCAGTGAGTTTTGGTCGAAATCCGACGATATTTTTTTAACAAATCCAAATTTTGTGCTAGTTAAATAATGATTTTGAATTCATAAATGGATTCAATGTCGTTGAAAACCCCATGGCATCCATACTCAGAGAATTTAAACACTATTATTTGAACTTTTAAGAAATCTTTCAAAGTTCCTGTTGAATTCCGTCAAAGACATGATGGGAAAATTCGTTAGGAATACTTGATATCATCGCACATTTAGGAAAATACTTGCATAATTGAAGATGTCTAAAAAAGCAACCTTTTTTACTTCCCGATGAGTTTTGATCAAAATATGGCAATATTTTTTTAACAAATCCGAATTTTTTGTTAGTTAAATTGTGATTTTGAATTCATAAATGGATTCAACACCATCAAAAACCCCAGGGACTTCATACAGAATTTAAACACTTTTATTTGAACTTTTAAGAAATCTTTCAAAGTTCCTATCGAATTCTGTCAAAAACTTGTCGAGAAAAGCCTCGGGAATCATTCAAATCATCGCGTGTTTAGGAAAATCCTTGCACAAATGAAGAAGTCTAAAAATACATCCTTTTTTAATTCCTAGTGAGATTTGGTTAGAATCTGGCGATATTTTTTTAACAAATCCGAATTTTGTGTTGGTTAAACCGTGATTTTGAATTCATAAATGGATTCAACACCATCAAAAACCCTAGGGCATGAATACTAAGAGAATTTAAACACTGTTATTTGAACTTTTGAGAAATATTTCAAAGTTTTTGTTGAATTCTGTCGAAAACATGCCAAGAAAAGTCGTCAGGAATCCTTCAAATCGTCGTGCTTTCAGGAAAATCCTTGCACAAATGAAGAAGTCTAAAAACGCGACCTTTTTTACTCCCCGGTGAGTTTTGGTCAGAATCTAGCGATATTTTTTTAACAAATATGAATTTTGTGTTGGTTAAATCACGAATCTAAATTCATATATGGATTCAGTACCATCGAAAACCCAATGACATCCATACTTAGACAATTTAAACACTATTATTTGAACTTTTAAGAAATCTTTCAAAGTTCCTGTCGAATTCCGTCGAAAACTTGTCGAGAAAAGTCATCATGAATCCTTCAAATTGTCACATGTTTAGGAAAATTCTTGCATAAACGAATAAGTCTAAAAATGTGACCTTTTTTACTTCCTTGTGAGTTTTGGTCAGAATCCAACGATTTTTTTTAACAAATTTCCAAATTCTATGTTGGTTAAATCGTGATTTTGAATTCATAAGTGGATTCAACGCCATCAAAAACCTTAAGGAATCCATACTTAGAGAATTTAAAGACTGTTATTTGAACTTTTAAGAAATCTTTCAAAGTTCGTGCTGAATTCTGTCAAAACGTGTCAAGAAAAACCTTTGGGAATCCTTCAAATCGTCGTGTTTAGGAAAATCCTCACACAAACGAAAACATTTTTTCAATGGTAAAGTCCAACACATAGTTTCATGTGAATTTGAGTTTGACCATTAAAAACATGTTTGATCTTGGACATCTTATTCAAATCTAGTTAAAAAAGGTCTTACTTAGCACCATTTTACCCCATGCCTTGATTGTTGCAATTTACATATTGACACCCAAACATGTGACAACACTATTTCCAATAGAGACCAAAATATATTAAAACACTAATGCCAATTAACAACCAAACATGTGACACAACACTAATAACTACTAACATTAACATTGAAATGTATGACACAACATTGACATTCAAACATCCGACATAACATTATATTCATGATCTTATGAAGTGTACATTATTATCAAAACATGTACAACAACATTAATTTTTGTTAACACATAAACATGTAACATAACATTTATAAATGCTAACACCCAAATACATAACACATAAACTTAATATTATACACCTTGTCCTATAAAACAACATTAATGTCCATACCCATCCCCTAAACATGTGACACAACATTGATCCATCTACACCCAAACATGTAAAAAAGTAATATAACATATATCTACTATATATATATATATATATATATTAATTAGGGGAATTGGCAAGTGGAGTTGGGCCTGAACCATGGGGCACAGATAAGATTAGAGGAATTCAAACACATAACATTTCATTTACAACTTCTCATATTTACCACTTGAGCTGCCCCCCATGAACCACTATATTTATATAATTAAAAAAAAATTTAGTACCTATATTAATTTAGATGAGTTTAAAGATGAATAATATATCATAAACTACATTTCACAATTCATATTATAAATGGAATTTGATTGAAATCACACAATGCCTAATAGAAAAATGATGGTGGTCACCGACTCACCTTTTAAGTGTGAAAGGGTAGACATAGTGATTTCAATAAGTGTGAAAGGGTAGACATAGTGATATTCAATCATGCTCAACAATCAAAGGCTATCATTTTGTTTTACTATAGTTTCGAATTACAACAACCATTAGGGTATCATGATAACAACTTAGAACAACGAAAGAAGGAAATGCACAAAAGTAAAAGTTGCATTCCATGATTCATAATTTTCTTGTCAAAATTTTAAAAACATTTTGGGTTTCTCTATTACTCATCACAAGATGTATAGTAAGATGTATAGTTTGAAATTTTATATTTTTAATAATAAAGATTGGTTAAAAAATACAATTCCATACACATAAATCATATGTTAGATAATTTTGAAAAATAATCAATAAGTTAGGGTTTAAAAAAAATATTACATATAAAGTATACAAACTGATAATTAAAAATAATATTTTAAATAAATTGAATGAAATGATTATGGTTTTTAAAAAACTATTATATACAAGTTCTCACATTTAAGTAATTAATTATGTCTTAATCTCTAAATATATTTATTAAATGCTACATTAAATGAAAGAACAGTAGTCAAAAGGTAATTTAAATGTTCTACTTTTTGGATCACTTTTCTAATGAAAGGAGATTGTTAAAACAGTCAAAACTTAGAATGTTTATGCAACTTCATAGTCAAATCTTACCTATTAATTATAGTGGAGACTTTATATGGACTAGCATTCCGTTCCTCCTATACAAATTCAATTATGTATATTCCACTATGAACATCACCAATATAGAGAGTTGATATGGATCAAATCTATAAACCTTTCACTATTAAACTACAAGACAAATCCCTCTCGCCACATGCTATCCTACAACACAATGATGCATGCATTCTTACACATCCCTCTCACCACTATGCTACAACACAATGATGCATGCATTCTTACACATCCTTCTCACCACTATGCTACAACACAATGATGCATGCATTCTTTTTTTTTTTTTTTATTAATGGGACAAACATACACTTCCTCCCACTGAGGCTACACTATGCTACAACACTTTTTTCCAGCGAAACATTATGCTACAACACTTATGCATGCATTCTTATTATATTTTTTTATTTTTTATTTATTTATTTTTATAAGATAGATGGACACTTCCCCACTTAAAGTATAAACATTATGACTTCTCGATCGAAAAAATTAGACCTTCATTCTGTCATTCAATTGGCACAGCTAGCTATTAATGAACAATGAATAATCACCTTTAACAAATTGACATTTAAAAGTTATATGCAAAAACATTATATAATGAATATGAAATGAAAAGTCATTAAAAAAAAATCAACCATGGACATAAAAATTAAACCTTCTCTATCTCGTCGTTAAATTGGTGCAATTTTCAATGAATAATGAACAAAATCCCCTTTGACCAACAATGCAAAAACATTATAATGAGTATGAAAAGCAAACCATCGATTGATTGAATCAGGCCGGGCTGAAACAATCCCAAAGGTTCTGTGAGCTTGACAGCGCAATATTATGATTTCTTCGATTGAGATTAAAAGTTCTCAAAACACTCATATTCATTTAGAATAATCAGATTTGTAAAATCAATTGCATTCATTTTTGTTGAAAAAAAAATTGCATTCATTATGTGAGTTGCTAGAATGAAAAAAAAAAGCTATCAACAGAACAGTTAAAAGTAGGTATGTATGGGTGGTTGAGTCGTTGGAGAATGAAACGTATGCAAAATAAAATAATAAGGGGCGCATGTGCTTGCATGTGAACCCTTATGGTCCATCCTCCACTGCTTCTTCAGGCATACGTTTTTTTAATTTCTTCTTTCATAGAGGTCACAAGTTTAGATTCTAGATTCTTGATTCTCTCATAATTTCATTTGCAATTTTCTGCTTTGCTTTGGGAGTTCAAGTAGGTAGGTGCTTGCAAAAACAGAGGTAGAGGCAGGTTATTTCTTACTTGTTCTTTATACTTAGTTGTAATTACATATTCTTTTTCGGCTACTTGTTACCTTCTTTAGTTAAATGAGTTGTCTATCTATTATAAAAATTGAACCTCCGTAGGAAAGGTAAGAATCATTCCTTCCAACCACCCAAACTACATCCAATAGACAACTTACCTTGTTTTAATATATCTAAACTACTTGGTTTTTTTGATATAAATTTTTTATTAAAAATATATATATAAATCTATCATCTTATTTATTTATTATTTCATTCATTTATTATTTATTAATAATTTTTTTTTTAAATACAAATTAATAGTTATAAAAAAATTAATAAAATAATAATTAAAATTTGTTTCAACTTAAATATATATTTACTTAAAAAAATACATGATATCAACCATTTTTAAACCTGGTATGTGCATGTACACAATATCATTATTAATGAATCTAGCATGTACATGTATCCATTTGGATATAAAATGGAGGTTACAACCTAATCTTTAAGGAGGAAAGGTTGGAAAACATAAAAAGAATTTAGTAATTGTCTCTTTCATATTTTATTAAATGAAAAATTAAAACTGGTTAAGTCAACACATATATTAATTAACACATATGCCATATAAAAGAATCCATTTGACATTAAGTTTCACTAATGAATGTAAAGTTGCAACAATGTTATATACAAAAACATCCCAATTTCGTACGGTTTCTTGGGTTAAAAGGGTTTGAAATAATAATTAATTTGAAAACATATTTGAAAGAATTGAACAAAATATTAATTTTTTCAAATATGTTTAAATTGAAAATGTGGAAAAAAAAAGTCTTTTATATAATCTTTAAAGTTTAAATTCTTATACATTCCAAAACATTTTAGTGATAAACATATGAATTATACTTCTTAACATCAAAGGTTTGTATTGCCTAATTAAATTAAGCAATATAAAATTTCTTATGATTTCACTCTTTTAAAACTCAAATCTACAATTTTCTAATAATTCATTAAACAATTTATCGTTAAAAATTTGTTTACTATAGTTGTATCTCAAACAATCACATATTACATAGTGTGAAAAATGACTTCTTACATGAATAAAAATGTTTAACGCCGCACAACCCACATTTGGCTTTTGACATACACATAGTTTTGATCAAATTTATCATGCTTCCATTGTGACAAGAAAATGTTTAGAGCCACACTTGAATATTGATATATACATAGTTTTGATAAAATTTGACATGCATTTAGTGTGAAAATTTTGATGCATTTGGAACTTGTCGCATATGCTAATTATCTTGCGTTGAGTATAACATGACGATTTTTAGTGTTCAATAACATGGGATGAAGGAAAGTAGATTGTTAGTGAGCATATTCCTATGTGGTGAGGGGACCTTTTAAACCATAAATGTTATCATGTTTATGTAATATAATATAGCCTAAAGTGAATAAAGGCATAAATATATGTATAAAACCTTAAATGGATTATGTGATTAGTTGAAGCAGGTGTAATCACTATAACAATTTTTATTATTTATAAAAATATATATTCAAGTTGAATAATAAGATGGTTGGATGACCTTTTCTTGATTGTTACTGAACCGTGTGTAGGTTTCACGATGTAGTCTCATCTTGAATGTTGGTGGAACCTATCCTTCCAACATCTTGGCATGGTTGCCTATAATACCCTAGTTTTGACTCCATGATGTAAATTTTGTAAATATTGATGTAAAAAGCTAGAAGCTAGAAAAAAATGGTCAGGATAACCAAGACTATGTAAATATGTACATTTTGATATCAATATAAATGTCTAATGGCTATAGAAGAAGAAGGGAGAAGAAGAGGCGGGGCACTATGAATCCACAAGTGGGGAAGTGATAGTGGACTTCATCGTATATCCTTAGCCTTATCTATTTAAACCAATTTATTAAACCATGAATAAGAGTTGTGTTTTGATTAAGCCTTATTTAATTATCTTAATATGAGATTAAGAGGTGAAAAGTGGGCCCATGTGGAGTGGCCACATGGAAACCCTAACTATGCCCTAACTATGTTTATAAAAGTGAGAAATTAAGCTTGGGAGGGGTTCCTCGCTCATGCATTCTTCCACCATTCAAATTGCTTTCACCACCTCACCCTTGCCATCATATTGGAGAGCCATAGCTTAGTACCATAACAGAGAACGAGGATGTCATTTTTTTTTTTGTAAGCAAGAAGGTTTTATATTATATAAAAGGATAAATTACATCTGAACCAAAATGGCCCAAAACAATATGGCCATATTAACCCATAACCCCACTATCCTCAGACCTTTAGAACAACCAAAATGCATCCCATACCAGACTTGAAGTCTCACTATTGTTGGAATCGATTTAATACTGAGAGGGGGGTGAATCAGTTTTAGCGCAATTATTAGCAATTTTTACCTTCTTTAACAGATTAGCCTTTACTTAATATTTATCTTCAATTATGCATCAGAAAATAAACATCCACATATATGCACCACATAAACAACACATAACACACATGATTTTTACGTGGAAACTCAAACGGGAGAAAACCACGTAATGCTTCTTTATAATGAGAAGGAATACATTCAAGGAAGCACCAACTTCCTATGTTTACCAACACCCACTGGAAGGAGTCACCAACCCCCTGTTTTTACAGTCACTGACCTAAAGGAAGCTTCTACTCCCTGTGTTTTCTTTGGCACCAACTAGAAGGAGGCACCGACCCCCTATCTTCTTTGTTTTACAAACACCAACCTGAAGGAAGCTTCAACTCCCTATCTCCTTGCCCCGTCCGACCGCCCTGATGTCCAATATGTGTTGCTATCGTACTGAACTTCAACTCTGCGCACTCTTCTGATCTTCTGCTGATGATTCCACTGTGCGTTGTCTTCGTATGCAGTCTATACTCTATCACTGCGCTACATACATCACTTGACTTCTCATTCCTCTCAAATCACACTTCTGTTGATGACTTACTTCATGTATTGTGTGCTTCCTGATACTATAGTACGTGTCTCTGTTATCTCAATGTTTTTCTCTGTGTGACTATTGTGATCAACTAATACCGTGATTTCAATTGATAGTTTGTTGTTCTGATATGAAGCACTAGTAACAGATGGAACTGTGCACTTTCTTATGTGTCTATTTTGATTAGGTACTACAGTTTCTCAGATAATCTGCGACGTCCTATGCATCAAATGATTCGTCCATTCTCTTTAACGCACTTGTCTCAAGTCATTTGCATCATGATGCGCTTATCGTATTTTGTTGTTGTTATGTTTTTGCACATCAGATGGAGTTCTCAACTTCGCACACTTTCACTTCTGCTCATATGCATCAGCTAGACATTTGTGCATTGTTTGATAAACATCGGTTCTATCTCTATGCTTCTATCTCTATAATATCTGTGACTATCGGCGTGTTGATCGTATTATTTTCCTTCGAAACATCAAGCACTTGCGCATACTTCAGTATTTCTTCCTTTCAGTACTTGCACATCCTTCACAAATCTATAGCATCATTTTGCGCACCATCAAATCTTCATTATGCTGCATGTGCGCATTCGGCTCTTCTCTAGATCATCTATTATGTCCATGATCCCCTTGATGCCCTGAAAATAAAATTGAAACTTTCACACGAAGCTCTTATGCTCTCGCCATCAAGCTTACTTCAAATCTCCAACTTGCATCTTTATTTATACATGTCCTGCACGGATTGTATTTTCACAAGTTGGTCATGGCATCCTTTCTTCCATACTTCACGGATTGTGCATATGCCACACATCATCTTATGTGTTATTGATGTGTTATCTGATATGTGTCTTGCGCCCTCATGGTCCACAACGTAGTGGGACTTTACACCTTGGTGGTGTACCATTGTGCTATTGATGTACCATTTCCTTAAGGTATGTGCGCAAAGTTATACTTCATCTTGATGTGTCTATGAATTGTGTTGTACCATCCCTTATGCGTAATGTGCCCTTCGCGTATTGATACTTTGCGAAAATTGTGCATTCTCCAACTTCTTCTCAGTGAAACTTTGACCTTTATTTCTTCATCACTTGTGGATAATGCACACTTGATGTATTGATACTTTGCGGAACCTACGCATACTTCAACTTCTACCAAGTGGGTCTTTTATATTTCCCTTGTCATCCTTTGTGGGACTTACGCACCTGTTGTACCGTCGGATATGGAATTCGCTCATAGATGGTCTTCAATTGATGTACCCTTCTAGGAACTTGAGTGCGTTCCAATTACTGAAAGCATCTTCTGATTGGCTATGCTTGCATGCTTTCATGATTGTCCAACCATTAACTACTTGCACACTTCCAAACATTAGCTAAGCAACGCTCAGGATTTCTTGCGCATTCCAGAGACTTCCTTCAACAAACCTACGCACTCGTACCATTTTCTCAACCAATTCCTTGGCTTCTTGTGCACATGTACCATTTTCCAACCAACTCCTTTGATTTCTATCATGAGAGAGTATGACTTGGTGGACTTGATTTTTGTGCAAGGACCACATGCTGTAGGATACATGACTTGTGTTCCTTTCTTGAACTGGATTTGCATGATGTATCTTTGGCGACACAACTTCATACTGAATGCAGGTCTAGATGTACTCCAAATTTTCATTCATATCTATCACCTTCACCATTTGTGCATATACTTCTGGTATTCATGTTCTTCTACATTTTGCGCATATACTACTTCAAAGTGGTTTCCATATACTTCTTCATACTTCTACAGGAATACTATATCCACTTTCACACCAGTTGATATCAATGACTCAAACTGAATCAGATGACATCCTCTTTCATATTAGTTGACAGACAAACACTTTACGTCATCTTTAGTTGACATCAATGACAACCAATGCTCAACAACTATTTCCTTTGCTTTTTCCACAAAATTGAGACCCCTTACATACCATCCAAGCCAACTTTCGCTACAGACATTAACAATAAATCTAACAAAGTAACAAAAATTTAAAAACATCACTTCTATTCTATACCCCCGAAACCCATTACATAAACTAGAAAAAATAAAACTAGACCCAACCCTCTGCATCCTTCAGAGCATAATATAAGGTATGTCAAGAAAACATCCCTGGAGACCACTGAGAGGATTACCCGTCATAGCCGAGGGAGCCCCCATTGAAGCCGAAGGAGCCACTGGACGTTGGATACCCCATTGAAGACATAATTGCATGAATTTTCTGGTGCAGCTCGCTTGTTTCCGTGTGATGGTATTTCCAACACGAAACCAAAACTTCATCACCTTCCTCTTTTTTCATGCATTCCCACAAAACATGCCTCATTAGGTTCTTCATCACCAATAAAAGAGAAACTGTTCGCTCATAGAGGCTCAAGCGAGACACATTGTTTCCCAAGTCAATGACCCAATCTTCAATATTCTGGCTCTTTGTCTTCATGGTTTCCTCGTCAAGCTCTTACCAGATCCTCTATTTGACATCATTAAACTCCCAGTGGACTACCGATGGCAGTCTCATCTCAAAAGAGTGAGCCTCCCACATTGGTTTTTTCTACCCACGGGTAACCCTTTGAATTTCTCCCATGGGTTTCTCCTTCCCACTCTTCCCGATTCTCCAGCATTTCGCCATGCCCTCTCCTTCCCCAACTCTCTAGCTATCCATATATCTCCCCCAGCAAAAGTCTCTCTCTTATGATAGCAGGATAACGATCACTAGTTGCATGCAAGATTGGTATCTGCTCCCACGATGCTTGTGGCCACCTTTCCATTGAATATATAGGTTACCATATTTGGCCATGATTACCTTGGTATAGATACTTAAGAATCACCTATGTTCCATATTCCTTCGCATATTTTCCCCTAGCTAGATAAAAGATCCACCACCCTTGAAAATCATTACATCACCTGCTGCCAAGCTCTTTGAAATGAATGCGGGAAGCCTAAATTTATTGAAAGTAAATGCTCTCAATCCTTTGTTCATACTTCCCCACCTGGCGTCTTTGCAAAGTGGTTGCAGGTTCTTTGCATCGTGTGGCCTAAGGCTGGCCCGCTTGGTGTGCTTGCTCGCCATCTGCATCATTTCGTGACATGTCAAGGGTGATTAAGGACTCACCTGTCCTGGGATGTCTTATCACTTAAATCCTCCCATGCGCTACCTATGACAGATCGGCGGGCATTAGTCCCGATGTTGGCCAACAGGTCCACCAATTTATTGCCATTCTGTCTAACATGGCTAAAGGTGATAGCCAACATGGGTCGAAGGATTTCCACTAACCTCTCTATTTGACTTTCTAGTCTCCATGATGATGGCATGCTTATTCTTAGGGTCCCATTGTGTATCTGCGTGGCCATGTCTATAACCACCTTCGAGTCTACTTCGATTATGAGGGGCACCCAACTGTGTTGAAGGGCCGTTTGTATACCATGTATCAATCCTTCAACTTCAGTAGAATTGCTCGTTTCAAATCCAATGAAACCCATACTATACCCCAGCATGTTGTCATTATGACCTCTAATGATACTCCCAAACCCAGCTATCCCTAGATTTGTTGGTTGTGGAGCTTGATCTCCAGATTCAGAGATATTAGTATTTAGTCATGTTCGTACCCCAGGTTTGGTTATGATCCTGACACTACCCTAAGGGGGTTCGGGGGAGTGTCCACACCCCCGGCTGGGGGGTGCGGGGGCCAGTGGACCCACGCGGAGGGTTCTGGGGCAGCGCCCCTGAAAAAGGGCGTTTGGGGGAAACACCCCTGAGAAAATGGGGGTTCGAGGGCGTAGCCCCCGAGAAAAAATTTTGGGGCTGTTTTCGCGAGCTGTTTTGCGGGCCCATGGTTTTGGGTATCCCGTGGTATTTTCCCATTGTATTTCCCCTATAAAAGAAAGACATTGTAATATGGCTAGGGAAATGATGTATTAGGTTCTATGCATTGTAAATATCTCTGAGATCAAAGAAGAGAGACTGTGAGACAGTGAAGAGGAAGTGCAGCGATTGTGCTGCAAGTTGTATCCCTTCATTTTGCTGGACGGAATAATAATAAGGACTGGCAACTTCAGTGTGGATGTAGCCCAAGTTGGGTGAACCACGATATATCTGTGTCTCTCTTGTGATGTGTGTGTGATTATATTTGCATTTTTGTTTATTGTTATTGCTCTACGATCTTGTTTTTCTAACAGGATTTTCTTCAAAGGCACCATCGAAATTGAGTTTGAAAATACCTTCATGGGGGGGAGAACACTGGTCTGTGATTGAAGAAACCAAGATGGCCCGATTGGGACGACCAAAACATGGCAATGGACCAAAAATTCCCCAGGCATTCAAGATGGAAGATTCAACCTCATTTTCCTTCCACTATGCCCTATCTGATGCCTACATTTTGATAGTTTCCAGCATCATGATCTTAATTGTTCTCCAAAATGCATCTTCTGTTCCATATTTTTCTTGAAACATTCTGGAGTTGCGTTCTCACCAAATTTCGTAGACCAATAAAATTAGGAATATTTTCCAGAGACGATTAACTATGGGGTTCTAGGAGGGGTCTTTTGGACATGAGCTAATTGTTAGGTCCGGGCGTCCTTTATGCCTATCGGTTCTTCTGAAAGCAGCTGCTCCACAGTCCCATAGATTCACAGCAAAAGGGAAAGCATCCAGGAGGTCATTTAGTGTTTCTTCGTCGTTGGCACACAAACAACATCAATAAGGACCCAACATTACTCTTTTCATAAGATTGTCTCCAATTAAAATTCGTCTTCTCATCATGTACCAAACAAAGATGGTGATTTTAGGCCATAATTTGGACTCCCATAGATTTTTCCATATTTGATCTGGTTGTCGGTTAATGAAGCCCGAACATATATTGTAGACTTATTTAATTGTGAAGTCACCACTGGGTTTGAAGCCCCAGCGTGGTTTGTCCTCCCCCTCATGGCAGTGAATGTTTCTATCTTGGAGAGCTTCCACCATCGAGTCTCTTTACTCCCTTGGTCCATGTTGATCCCACCAGACCCTTGGAATCCATGACCGGTATTCTAACTGGGTATCTGAATTCTCCCAAAAGTATTTAACCCTCAATTTACCATGGTCTATGCAAGCCCGCCTAAGTCAAGGAACCTCCAAAGACTGAGCCAAAGGAGGTAGTTGCTGCCAGGAATCTTCCCAGAAAAGGGCACGCTCTCCATTCTAAACTTCCCAAAATTTGTTTCCTTGTACAAGGTTTATCCCTTGATTTTTCGTTTTCTAGATGTGGGAACCTTGCTTTTCTTTTGAAAATCATATGAGGCTACCCATTTCCCAATTTGGGGAAATTTTCATATGCCATAGTATCTCCCAAGGCTCACGGTTGTGAGTAGCCCATCTCCACCAAGTTTTTTCCCCACTCATGGGATTAAAATTCTATGGATCACGAATCCCAAGGCCTCCATGAATTTTATGGGAGCATATGGTTTCCTAGATAACTAAGGCCCATTTTCTTTGTTCGTTGACACCGCTCCATAAGAATTTTTGTTGTAAGTTCTTGATCTCTCTCAGGATGACCTTGGGGGCAGCTAAAGCAGAAAATAAGTAAACTGGCATGGCTTGTAGAACATACTTCACCAAAATGATCCTACTGGAAAAATTGAGGGTTCAATAAGTCCAATTAGACAGTTTCTTCCTCATCCTATCCATTAATTCAGACCATGAGCCTTTCTAAATAATTGAGTCAGCCAGAGGGGCCCCGAGGTATTTGGATGGAAGGGATATCTCTTGGAATCCCAAAATACAGCATATGTTGCATCTGGTCACCCTAGAGGTGTTAAAGAAGAAGACCTGGGATTTATGTTCATTAACCTCTAGACCCAAAGCCTTTCCAAATTCTTTAAGACAACACTTGATAGCTTGTGCCACTTGAACTGAGGGATGTCCAATAAACATCGTATCATTCACAAATTGTTGATGGGATTGTCTTTCTGCCATTGGGTGGACTAAAATCCCTCTTAGCTATTTATTTCTCTGCATAGCCTTAA
Organism: Larix kaempferi; assembly: GCA_027924585.1. Lineage (NCBI taxonomy): Eukaryota > Viridiplantae > Streptophyta > Pinopsida > Pinales > Pinaceae > Larix > Larix kaempferi. The sequence continues at coordinate 9,719,596 of BSBM01000668.1, forward strand.
TGGTCCTTCCCAGTCCTGCATAGCCTTAATGGTCCTTCCCAGTCCTTCAGTCATGATGACGAAAAGAAAAGGGGATAAAGGATCCCCTTGTATGATACCTCTGGAAGGCCTGATGAGTCCATAAAAATCCCCTTTGACAAGAATGGAAAAGAAGGTTGTTGAAATGAGATTCATTATCCATCTAATCGTTTTTCTCTGAATCTGAAATCTATTAAAACCTCATGGATGTATTGCGAGTTGATCTTGTCATAAGCTTTTTCTATGTCAATTTTCAACATCATTCTTGGGATATTTTCTATTTTGAGTGAGTGGATAAATTCATGAACAAGGATGGTTTCATCCATTATCTGGAGACCTTACAGAAAGCCATATTGCTCGGGTGATATCAGGCTAGGAAGAATAGGTTTTAGGAGACTAGCCCTAAGTTTGGTAATTTTTATATAGATAAAATTGAAAAGGGAAATGGGTCTGAATTTACCTGGAGAATCCACCCCATCATTATTTGGCAATATCTAGAGATAGGTTGCATTGAAGGCCGAAAGTATTTTTTGTGTACATCTCGTGTCTTCAACATTTTTCCAAACTTCATATTTGATGAGAACCTATAAATGATGGAAGAAGTTGACTATGAATCCATCCAAGCCCGGAGCTTTCCCTTCAACCATCTAGTCCATCGCTTCTTCAACTTCCAGAAGAGACACTGGCTTGGAAGAAGTTGACTATGAATCCATCCAAGCCCAGAGCTTTCCCTTCAACCATCTGGTCCACCACTTCTTCAACTTCCAGAAGAGACACTGGCTTCATTAAGAGGTCATTTTGATCATGAGATACTAGAGAAGGGATATGTTGGGTAATTCACTCAATGTCTCTGCTTTTGTCAAGGTTGGTCTCTCTCATTATGTCCTGAAAATAATGACATAATTCCCCTCAATTTCCTCTCTAGTTTCTAGCCTCCCCCCATTGGTATTCTTAAGCATTAAAATTATGTTCTGCGATCAATTTTGGATGGCCGGCCAGTGAAATAATTTAGTGTTTCTTTCCCCTTCTTTTAACCATTTGACCCTGGATTTCTAACGCCATAGGGTCTCTTCCTGTCGTTCCCTCTCCTGTAGCTGAGTTTTTGTATGAAGTTCCTCTTCCCGTAGTTCTGCAGAATATCCTCCGATATATGTTCCAAGGATTTTTGCCGGAGAAGATATTCCCAAATTCCTCTTTGTTCCACTTCTTGATATTCTCCTTTAATGGTTTGAGCTTTTGCTGAAACTTGTACATTCTTTTTCCCTCCCCTCTGTCTAGCTCTGTCCACCACTAACTGAATTTTTCTTTGAATTCAGGGTGACTTAACCAAAACTGCTCAAATCAAAACAATTTTTTAAATGGAAGCCCAGTCCACTCCACCATAAGTCCACTGGCTAGTGATACGACCCTGCAGAGGGAAGTACCTTGGCTGATATATCACTCCCCAGATGCATTATTGATTCAGATACTATGAATCCGTCTAATCGTGAGGTTATATGATTGTCACCACCCCTTTTGTTATTACAGGCATAATTACCATTTTAGGAAACAACGTCCACCAACCTCAACTCTTCAATGGTATCTGTAAATATTGCATTTTCCTCCTCCAATCTTCGTCTTCCTCCTTTCTTCTCCTCTAGGGATGTTATAATATTGAAATCCCCCCTAGGATCTATTGATTCCCTTCAACCCATCTATGGATTTTATTTAAGGATTCTATGAAACTCTACTTCTCCTTAGTTAAGTGAGGTCCGTAAACATTTGTTAGGATCCCTCTTACTAGAAAACCTATCACACCAAATTTAGTGGAGACATCCCAGAGTTTTCCCGCAAATCCTTATAGGGTGACTTTGATGGGATACCAAAGAATGCTAAGTTCCCCCGCTGGTCCTTGGGAATCAATTCCCATTCCTTCACTCCCCTTCAAATATTTCCTTGCAACCACCCTTAGGTGGTCAGTCGAGCACTTGGTTTCTTGTAGAAAAACAACTACTGAGGATTCTTTATTAATTTTCCTCCTCAAGATATTTATTTTTTTAGGGCTATTCGTTCCTCTAATATTCCAAGCAACAATTTTAATTGGAAAACTGATTAGTGATTAAAGACCTAGAGAAGCCCTAATTGTAGGGCACTGACTTGATTCCATTAATTTCAATCAACTACCACTATGCACTGCATGTTAGATTTCCTGCCTGGTTTTTTAAGCTATCTCCTCATGCTTTTGTTTATAGTCCTTATGGGATCCTGGGTTGATCCCTAGATGGTTTGAATACCTCAATTTGATGATTTCCTCTTTCAGAAGGATAAATTTTTCCTATATGACATTTTTTTTCAGTATCTTCACAGGCTTGTTCAATGCCTTCCAGATCTAGGTCTCCAATGTCCATATCTTCTCCTTACTCTTCAAATTCCAGTTCCTCTTGTGGGTTGATTTTCTCCTCTTTCTCTTTGTTGGATATCCTTTCACTCTCCTTATCCTTATCTGTTTGGATCTGATCTTGTTGAATTTCAATCCGGGGATCCTTCCCCAAGTCATCCTCAGGTTGATTGATTAGGGATTCAAATTGTTTAGATACTAAATTTTGTTTATGGACATCCATATTTTCTTGCTTTCTTCCTCCCCTTGTGCGGGAATCGACCTTTGAAAACCATTGGTATCCTTTTTCCTCTTATTGATTAGATTGGGGTTTTAGAGCATTCTTAGGGAAATCTCTAAATGAATGTTCGTACTCATGGTAGCGATGACATCTAAATGGGATCTACTCATAGGCTAGGGTTTGGATCCAATATTTGTCTTCCCATGACAGTTTAGTGGCCTATGGTAGCTCCTTTGATAGATCCATATACACACAGATCATAGCATAGGTCATATATCTCTAAGCTTTCGTTTGCTATGAGACCTTGATGAAGGAACCCAAATTGTTACTGATATATTCCAAAATTTATGGATCCCAGTATTCACCTAGTAGAGAATAGAGTCCGATCCAAACAAGAGAGACCCTCATATCCTATTTGTTTGGGAAAAACCACTCTCTCCATGCCCTTAGGAACAAACCTGCGGAGTAGAATAAATAGGGTCCCCCGTCAAGAACATGGTTTCTATCTTCCAAACCCAGAAAACTAATACTGAAGAAACCCTTAAATCCCAACTGAAGATTGAAATGGCCTCTTGACTTCTAGGTGGAATTGATCCCCCAGATTAGGGATTTTTTAGATGGAAGAATTCCCACAAATTTCCCTATTAGGGCATGATCGTTCATATATTGAATTCTATCCCTGAGCATTCTTGACCTGATCTGCATTGAAGGTATTTGGGCCATTTTGGGCATGCATTGTCCTGACCTTCTTTCGTTATTCAGATGATTCATACCAGAGCTCTGATTTTCGGTTCCCTCTCCTCCCATTGCATCCATGGGTATCATAATTCCTCTGACCTAAAGCCCCCCATTTAGATTTGTGGGTGAGGCCTGGGTCCCCCCCCACTTTCCCTGCGTCCATGATCACCACCAGACCTTCTGCCTCTTACAAACGCCTAAATCCATAGAGCCACTTCTTTCGTGTTCCAAGTCAAATATTCATATACACACTCACTCTATGGTTCCCCAACAAGGATGCCATTGTTGAACATGATTTATGCATGCCAGAGTATACTGGTGTATGAGTGAAACTTGTCCTGCAACTAGTGCCCTGGAGTCCCAATTTGGAGACTTCATGTCCAACCTATGTTGGACCACTAGAAGGGAACTTGATGATTCCTGAGGTACTGTTAGCTCAGAGAAAGGAGCTTGTTCCTACCATTGAGTAGGTTGATGGGGAAGGAGAATTGAGGATTGGGATAGTTGTAGAGGGGGTTTATGCACTAGTGGGTCGATTGAGTAGAGTGGCGGTGGGAGAGATTTTCCCTTGTGGACTGATAGACCCAAGTTAGGGGTGGTCTATCAAAGTAAGAAATTGCTCGAAAATTCCTAAGGCTAGGAGGAACATCCTTCACATGCATCCAATTGGAGAACATTAAGATAAGTACCTTACTATGTATGAAAATGTTATGGTTTCAATATGTTTGATTTACTATTTCAATTTACTGGTTGTAATTATATGAATACACGTAATTGCTTGGCATGGAATGTGTATTGTATGTTTAAATTTCCTGTAAATTATAATGTATGCATAAAATGATTTTGGTGGTCATGTATAATTATTTTCGTTGTGTAATTAAATGTGTTTATGAAAAACGAAATTGAGTATGAATGTTAAATTTGGATATGGAATATGAGTACCCCGTGACCTCATTGCTCAAATGAGGTGACCGAGTATCTTACAGAGTGGTATCAGAGCCATGGTTTTCAGCTTTGAAACTGAGTGGGCCAAAATTGATTTTACAAGAAGTTTCAGAGGTTGTAGATAAAGTGTTTGAATAAATGCTTGAATGGAAATTTTTGCGAAAAATGGTATGAATTTTCCCCAATGGTTTAATTCATAGTAGTGATCCACATATAGATGATTGAATTATGGATGGGAATGAATGTGGATATAAACCATACTTGAATTTGTAATGTTTGATATTGTTCTGTGTCAATTGGGAAGAAATTACAGTGTGTGTGTGTGTGTGTGTTAAATGTTTTATGGAAGGTGTCTATGAAATTTATGGTTTAAATTGCTTAGATGTTATTTGCTGATTCATTATAGGAGATGGTAATATACATAAATATGTAATGGAATAGTGAAAATATGATAGAAGTTTGGAATCGAACCATGGCCCAAGGAATTATTATAGTTATGTTAGTAATAATAAATTACCAATTCTGTTATGGGATGTAAATTGCTAGATCCATCAGTCGACAAAAGATTCCAGTCAAAGGAAAAAGCCAAGTGTAATTTGCCATTGTCCAAGTGTGAGTTTTAATGAACATATGTTGACGGAATGATGCCAAGCATAATTTTGTTTTAACTATATACTGACATATATACATGTGAAGGAATTTTAAAATTTAAGTCTTATATAAATTTAAAAAAAAATTGATGTGGGCCCCACATTTTCCACATTGGCTAGAAGTTATGATATCGATGGTCCATATTACGCCATTCAAGTTCAATTGGATGACCATGACCATCTCCACATAATGGAGGTGATCACAATTTATGATAAGGGGTATGCTTCGGACGGCTCAAATCAGATTGTGCATCTTACAAATTTTAATATGAGCCATTCACGCAAAAGAAATGTGCCCAAGGTTTAAATTGAGGGTCATTCTACTAATGGTACAGATTGATTGAGCAAGTTGGATCGAGAAATATTTGATCATCGGTGCAAGACAAGATAAATAGGAAGTGATAAAGATGACCATGCCACCAATGATGGAGATTTGATTGCAATGACCCCATCATGCAACCCTAACCGTTAGTGAAAAGGTTAGTTGATGGAGTGATAATAAAGGTACTCCACCACCAATGGCTAAGATTTAATTTGGGCCGCAGTGATATGATATTGTGACCATTTGTGCAAGGTCCATCAACACACTTTTAAAAGGCTAAAAAAGGGGAAATCAGTAATTGAAAACTACAGTTAATTTGTGATGGGAAACCACTTACTTTCTACCATATAACCATTCACAGATGATCGAAAATCCATTGGTGGGAAAAGGGTAAAAATAACACTGTGAATATACAAGAATGATCGAAAAATAGTAGCGGTCCCAATAGTTATTTTCAGGTGCCCGAAATTAAAAAATACAGTGGAACTTATATGCCATATTGAGCGAAATCAGAAGATTAAAAAAAATGAGGGTGCTACCCTCAACCCACCCTGCAACAAGAAAGGAAGACACAAGGGGAAAGCCCCTTGAACCCAATTTTTCCTTTTTTATAAATAAAAAAACTTAATTTCTGAGTTTAAGGGCGGTGACAGGAACAATATAAATTTAGAAGAAGTTTGGATTGTAAATACCGGTAATTCACGGCTTGAATATCATAACAGAACATGGATACAATCATTCGAAAGCTTATCGTAAGGAGAATAAAAATAAGCAGGCCTTCATAATAAATCATTACAAATCTTTTCAGGAAATGAGCAGAAAGGGACCTGGATGTCCTATTTGGCAAAAGCCAATTGTTGTTTTTCAGAATTTAGAAATATATGGATATGGATATATATGTTTATGCAGATGGAATTTTTATTGAACTTTAGAACTAAATTTTGTTTAACAAATGTAATACCATGAACACATTGTAGATATAGTTTGAAATTAAACAGTCATAGGACAAGATTTCAAAATAATACAAAACAATAAAATGGAAGAAGGGGAGCTTCCATAGAGCCATGAAGATGATGCCAGAGTTCAAGATATCAGTGTGGGAAATGCAGAAACATAAACAAATGGGCATAGAGAAGATATAAATCCACAAGAATTTGTAGAAACCATGAGAAGTATGAGGATAGAGGTAAAGAGTTATAGGGAAGAAAATGAAAGGATGTTGAGATCCCAAGAACAACAAAATGAACTGAATACCCAATTGGTGCAGAGTCTAAATATGATACAGAGGCAAATGAAAATGGCCTCGGACTCAATTGACGAGAAAGAAGGAAGAGAAGGCTCAAGGAAAAGATCACATGAGAAATATGAACACTCTAAAAGTGATTCCAAGAGCCATAAGAAGCACTACTCACCTCCCTATGCAGTTAGGAATCCATATATATCTAATATTTCTAGCAGTGGCCCATAAATGTCTCCAATTAGATATCATAAAAGAAGGCATGTGAAAGATGACCTACAAGGGGAACTTAAAAAAATTAAACCTCCCACATTTGATGGTGAGAATAAGTAGGGGAGAGATGTTGAATCTTGGTTGCTAGGAATGAGGAAATATCTCTAGCTACATAATTACTCCTCTAACATGGAAGTTAGGATTTCCGTTTACAACTTCCAGGTGGTTCAAGTTAAGTATATCAGTGAAAAGAGGATTTCATGGAGGCAATTCAAGAAGCACTTCTAGAAAAAGTATTTATCAAAAAATTAGTATGATGAGAAGGTGGAAGAGTTATTTGAACTCAAGTTGGGAAACATGAGCATGGATGAATATGAAAAGAAGTTTCTAGAACTACTAAGATATGTTAGGTTTATCATGGAGGAGAATGTAAAGATACAAAGGTTTCTAAGTTCTTTTTATTCATTCTACATGGATAAAATTCAATATGATGAACCCAAGAATCTTGAAGAAATAATTCGAAAGGCCAAGCACATATGTGATTAGAACAAAGGAAGATAAAATATTCAGAAGTCTTGGAGAGACAAGAGGAAGGATACGCATGATGAAAGGAAGAAAGGATTTAAACCATCTTTATTCAAGAACCAACATAATTCATATTAGTAAAGTAATCCAACTCAGAATGGACCCAGGATGACATAATCTGTTGGGAAAGGAACCAGGTAGCAAGTAAAATGTTGGGGACATCAAGGAAACCATATGTATAAAGATTGTGCACAAAGGGGATACAAAATGATAAATGTGCATAATATACAGGAAGCAAGTACTATGGAGGATGTAGGCAGGAACACTCCCAAAATATATGTAGCATTGGACAACAAACATGCATATCTAGTCCAACATGATTGAGGTTGAAGGCAATATTTCCAATTAACCTATTGCAACTGCAGTACTTTCAACTTTCCTACTATTATTTTTACTTTGATTTCCCGGCCAAGTCCTTCTTCCATCAAGATGAAAAGAAAAGGAGAAAGTGGGTCACCCTGTCGAATCCCTCTAAAAGACACGAAGGTGTACGATGGAGAAAAATTAATTAGGATAAATAAAAAGGAGAAGGATGTGAGGGCCATTATCCATTACACCCAAAGATGATAAAATATAAATGCCAACAAAACTTGATGGATATAATCCCACTTTAGTCAATCAAAATCCTTTGACATATCAAGTTTGATGAGCATTCATGATTTCTTGAGGAGTTTCAATGAATGAACCATCTCTTGAGCAAGAATAATGCCATATTCAAGGATCTATATGCCTTCCATATATCTAGTCTTCTCCTTTGAGATCAAAGTTGGAAAGATCTATTTGAGGAGATTGACAATGACTTTTGTGGTTATCATGTAAATTATGTTGTACAGAGAAATTGGCCTAAATTTGCTTGGTTCATTGGCTTTTTCTTCCTTTAGAATTAACGCTATAAAAGTGAAACTTAAGGTGGGGAGGACATTTTCTTGGCATCTAGACTCATTAACTACCGCCCAAACATATTCCTTAATAATTGGACAACACGAGTGGAAGAAGTCGGTAGTGAAACCATCTGGTCCTAAAGACTTACCTACCTCTATGTCCATTATACTGCCTCCACCTCATTGAGTTATATTTCTCGGAATAGTCGATCATTTTTCTCCTTTGTCACTAATATTGGGATATTTATGGTAATCTTCCAAATGGATTCTCCTATGTTCCTCTATGGATTTGATTATAGGTCCTTGAATAATGCATCGCGTTCTGATTCCATATCATGATGCTTCATGATGATATTCCCTGAGGATATTTTAGCAATGTAATCACTTTTTGATGCCAATATTGAACCATAGAATGATGAAATTTTTTTGAATTATTTCTCCTTCCTTAAGCCAATGCACATATAACTTCTGTCTCCAAAAAATTTCCTCTTTCTTGTAACGTCGATCCAATTGGTTTTGAAGTTGCTCCTCTTCTTCGTGGGTCTAAGTTGTATGCTCTCTAGGATTTTTTTTGGAGTTGTGCTCCAAGAGGTTCTTTTCCATTAAGATATTGCCAAAGAACTATTTGTTCCATATTTTCAGTCTAGCCTTTAGATTTTTTAGTATTTGCTGGAATTGAAACATTTTCAATCCCTTGTTAATTGTTTCCTCTTGTCACCACATTGTTATGTTCTCTTGAAAGTAAGGATAATCCAACCATAATTCTTAAAACTGGAAGGGTTTTTTCCTTGGAAAGTTATCCATTTTCAAAGAAAGATAGACCGACAAGTTATTGGATCCCACATAGGAAAATATAGAGGCTTTCATTACTAACTCATGAATGAGGATGTCTTCTATGATCAATAAGTGAACTAGTTGAGATTCTATCTGAGTACTTCCTCCTCGTTTGTTTTTCCAAGTATAAATGTCGTTCATTGTTTCCACATAGGTCAAGTTAAGGTTAGAGATTAGTTCCTTAAGTTTTTCTTTCAAGGCTTTCAATTTATGTATTCCTCCTTTTTATTCCAATAGGGATGTCATGATGTTAAAATACCATCCTATGATCCAATGTTTTCCTTCTGTGATGCAATGGAGCTCTCTTAAAGTTTGGATAAAAGAGATATTTTCTTCTACCACTAGTGGTCCATATACATTTGTAATTGTCCCCATAATGTATGTGTTACGAACCCATGTCTTTACTTTGTTAGTATATTGTTGTTGGACGCATATGCTTTGTAATTCGTCCCGTAATATTTGTTGATCCATAGTTTATATTAGCCCATAGTATTGGATGCATATGCTTTGTAAGTCATCCCATAGTATTATATGTCCCATGGTTTTGACTCATAGTATTGGCGCCTAGAATTAGCCCATGGTTTGTATTGACACATAGTATTGACCCATGGTATTGGTGCCTAGACTTAGTATATAAGTGTGTGTTGAGGCCTATGAAGGCACCGTGAAGTTAATTGTATTGAGCTTGCTCAAAGGAGGTTGCCCCCTCGAAGTGGCCCGTGATCAATATAAAAGTGATTCTAAGTTATATTAATTCTGATATCTTGTGTATTTGCATTAATTAATTATTGCAGGTTCATCACATCTGGTATCAGAGCACTTTCTTGGGCTCATTGGGTGGAATTTCTGCCAAAAAAAATTTCGCATCTATTGCAGCTTCGGATTTGGGAATAATCCCTATCCGCTTAACTGTGGGAAGTACTTGGGCATAAGCCCTAAAAATCATTGTGAGGAGTACCACAGGAACCCCAAAGTAGCTGGCTCATTGAGAGGACCTGCCAGTGAAAAGGGAAACGACCCCTACCAGATTGACTAGTTCCCACCCGTAAGGTAAACCAAGAGTTGTCGTTTGTGGCAAAGCGGTTATCAATTTTACCTGAGCCGTGGAGTGAGGGGTACTCCCCCAATACGCAAGTCGTCAGACAACATTGGTGGCCGAGTGAAACACCTAAATGGTTAGGAAGTCATACATACCTGGGGTCCATATCTATTTAACTGTTGCCGATCACTTCCGCTCCAGATCCAACCGTTTCAGATCTATTCTAAAATTCGTTCCAGATCCAGTCGCCGTTTCAGATCCAGCCGTTCCGCGTCGTTGCAGATCCATCTGTTGCTGATCCCTTCCACGCCGCTGTTGCAGATCCCTTCAGTTTTTTCTCCATATCTCCCTTGTTTTCACTCTGTTTCCCTTGAAATTTTCGGGGAACCTGTTAGGAACCCATGTCTTTACTTTGTTAGTATATTGTTGTTGGACACATATGCTTTGTAAGTCGTCCCATAGTATTTGTTGATCCATATTTTATATTAGCCCATAGTATTGACCCATAGTATTGGACGCATATGCTTTGTAAGTCGTCCCATAGTATTATATGTCCCATGGTTTTGACTCATAGTATTGGCACCTAGACTTAGCCCATGCTTTGTATTGACACATAGTATTGACCCATGGTATTGGTGCCTAGACTTAGTATATAAGTGTGTGTTGAGGCCTATGAAAGCACCGTGAAGTTAATTGTATTGAGCTTGCTCAAAGGAGGTTGCCCCCTCGAAGTGGCCCGTGATCAATATAAAAGTGATTCTAAGTTCTATTATTTCTGATATCTAGTGGATTTGCATTAATTAATTATTGGAGGTTCATCACATCTAGTATCAGAGCACTTTCTTGGGCTCGTTGGGTGGAATTTCTGTCGAATTCTTTTTTGCATCTGTTGCAGCTTCGGATTTAGGAATAATCCCTATCTGCTTAACTGTGGGAAGTATTTGGGCATAAGCCCTAAAAATCATTGTGAGGAGTACCACAGGAACCCCAAAGTAGTTGGCCCATTGAGAGGACCTTCCAGCGAAAAGGGAAACGACCCCTACCTGATTGACTAGTTCCCACCCATGAGGTAAACCAAGAGCTGTCATTTGTGGCAAAGCGGTTATCAGTTTTACCTGAGCCGTGGAGTGAGGGGTACTGCTCCAATACGCAAGCCGTCAGACAGCATTGGTGGCCGAGTGAAACACCTGAACTGTTAGGAAGCCGTACATACCTGGGGTCCATATCTATTTTCAGTTGAACTATTGCCAATCACTTCTGCTCCATATCCAGCTATTTCAGATCTATTCTGAAAGTTGTTCCAGATCCAGTCGCCATTTCAGATCCAGCCGTTTTCGATCCCTTCCGCGCCGTTGCAGATCCATCTGTTGCGGATCCCTTCCGCACCGCTGTTGCCGATCCATTTCTGATAAAAAAAAGGGGTCCATATCTATTTTTAGTTGAACTGTTGTCGATCACTTCCGCTCCAGATCCAACTGTTTCAGATCTATTCTGAAAGTCGTTCCAGATCCAGTCGCTGTTTCAGATCCAGCCGTTTTCGATCCCTTCCGCGCCATTGCAGATCCATCTGTTGCAGATGCCTTCCGCGCCGCTGTTGTCGATCCATTTCTGAAAGAACAAAAATAAAAAAATTCGGCCATATCTCCCTTATTTCAACTCTATTTTCCCTGAAACTTCACTGACTCCCTGCAATCCCATTCTGCATATTTCATTCCTGAAGACCCTATCCCAAATTGTACTTCCCAAAACCAGAAATCCCACATTTGTCTATTTTTAGGGTTTGCCATAACTTCTTCACTTTTCACCCGATTGCCTTCAAATTTTACCATAGAGTTCCCGCTTCTGAAATCCCCATTTTTTGCTTCCCTGTTCCTCAGAAAGTGTCGAAAACCTAGTCAAACCCCAATTACCCCTCCGAGTTTTTCCCAAATCCAAATTTCCCCTTACTAAATAGGCTTGTGTTTGTGTTTTTCTATCCATTCCCCCCCCCAAAAAAAAAATAAAAAATAAAATAAAAAATTATTGGTTATGGTTGTCACTCGCACAGGAGCAAACACCATGGAGGAAGCACTTACAACCATCCAAACCAAACTCCAAGATCTGGATGAAAAATTTCTCAGCCTCCATCTTCAGCATTCAGCCATGAACAATAACCGACAACCAGAATCTTTTGCAGCCACTGGGTTCTCTTCTTCCAGCATTTTTCGTGGGCCGAAGCTTGATTTTCCTCGCTTCAATGGTACTAATCCAACTGGATGGATATACCGAGTAGAACAATATTTCAGTCTGCATAATACTTTTGATGTTCAGAAAGTTCCACTTGCATCATTTCATTTGGAACAGGAAGCCCTTCAATGGTACCGTTGGTACATCAAAGCTCATCTCGAGCCAAACTGGACAGATTTTTGCCAACTCCCTTTGTCACGATTTGGTCCTAGTTCTTTTGATGACTTCACAGGAGCACTCACTAAACTTCACCAAACTGGCACAGTGAGAGAGTATCAGACAGAATTTGAGAAACTAGCCAATCACACAGAAGGATTGTCCGATGAATTCTACAGGAGTTGTTTTATCAGTGGTCTCAAGGATGAAATCCACTCAGAGTTCAAAATGTTTTGTCCCAACACAATGATGGAAGTCCTAGGGTTGGCTAAGCTGGCTGAGGACAAGATCGCAGCTCAACAACGCTCCAAAACCACCTTTGTTCCCTTCAGAAATATGGGTTCCCAACGACCTCCCATCATGCCTGCTCCTCAACCAACTCCTATCAAGCAATTGTTTGAAACAGAGATGCAGGCACGCCGAGAAAAAGGGATTTGTTATAATTGTGATGAGAAATTCACTCGGGGACATAGCTGTGTTCAACAAAAGCTCTATCTCTTGGATGTGGATTCTTCGCCTGCCTCAAAACTTGATGAAGAAGCTTCAGATACAGTAGATGATTAGGTCGACATTCAACACCCTCCTGTTGACACCCCATCTCAGGATGACCCACCCGAGATCTCTCTCCATGCTGTAACCGGCGTCACCACCCCACAAACAATGCAAGTCAGGGGATACTTCAAGAAGCTCCCTCTTACCATACTCATTGATTCTAGTAGCACTCATAACTTCATTGATCCTCGAATTGCCAAACAAGCTGATTGTTTTGTCCATCCTTGCTCCAACTTTGAAGTCATGGTTTCCAATGGGGGCACCTTACCTTGCAAGGGGAAGTGTCACAATGTGCGTATCTCTATGGAATATTATAACCTGTGCTCTCACATGTTTTCCTTGTCCTTAGGCAGATGTGATGTGGTTTTGGGCGTTCAATGGTTACGCACACTTGGCCCCATCTTATGGGATTTTGCTGAACTTTGGATGCAGTTTTCAGTCAATGGGGCACAACACAAATTTATGGGCTTACAACTAGGGTATCTCTGCATCATCAGTTCACATCGCCTGGAAAAAATACTTAAGAAGAATTCACATGGTGTCATCTCTCAGCTCCATTCCATTCGGATGCACCCATCAACAGTCTCCACTACTTCCTTGGATAGATATGCAGGTGTCTTTGCTGAACCAATGAGCTTGTTGCCTTCAAGAGACCTTTCCAGTAAGAATTTAGCTGCATCTACCTCTCAGTAGGAAATGATGACTATTTTGCATACAGTCCAAAAGTGGCAGCCATCCCTATTGGGGAATTATTTCTGCATCAAGACTGATCTCCAGAGTCTGGAAACTTTCCTGGAACAACGGGTCTCCTCCCCGACACAGCTGAAATGGGTTATCCAACTCATGGGTTATGACTATGCAACCACTTACCAGAAGGGTAAGGACAATATGGTGGAAGATGCTCCTCCTCGCACATTTGATGACCCAGTTTCTCTTACAGCTATTTCTCTGCTTGTTCCAAATTGGTTTCAATCTGTTCAATGGGGCTATCTCTTCTATGAACTCCATGCTTCTTCATCAGTAGGGCACTCTGGGTTCCTCAAAACATATGACCAGGAACAATGTAACTTCTTTTGACAGGGACTCAAAAGGACAATTCAACGGATGGTGGTTGACTGCGATACTTTCCAGGTCAACAAGGGTGAAACGACCCTCCTTTCAGGACTGCTCGAACCCTTACCCATCCCTCCACAGATTTGGACAACTATTTCTATGGATTTCCTAGAAGCACTCCAGTGGTATAATACCACATCTCAAAGGACACCATATGAAGCAGTATTTGTACATGCACCACCAGTTCTTCTTCCATATACCTTCAGCAGCTCCCCAATTCAAGCAATTGACTCAATTCTTCAAAACCGTGATCAACTTCTTCTCATTCTGCAGGACAATTTTCACATGGCAAGAATTCGACTAAAACAACAAGCTGATCAGCACCGTTTTGAGCGCACTTTTCACATCGTTGATATGGTTCTTCTTCGTCAACAGCCTTCCATGCAATCTCCCTGAAACTCCAAACGCGCGAGTGGCTCAGAATGCAACCTGCGGATGCTACAGGGGACCCACTCCTTCAAATTCTGCATCAATTTCCACATCTAAAGCTTTGAGGACAAAGCTTTTTCTAAGGGAGAGGGGATGTTAGGAACCCATGTCTTTACTTTGTTAGTATATTGTTGTTGGACGCATATGCTTTGTAAGTCATCCCGTAGTATTTGTTGATCCATAGTTTATATTAGCCCATAGTATTGACCCATAGTATTGGACGCATATGCTTTGTAAGTCGTCCCATAGTATTATATGTCCCATGGTTTTGACTCATAGTATTGGCGCCTAGACTTAGCCCATGGTTTGCATTGACACATAGTATTGACCCATGGTATTGGTGCCTAGACTTAGTATATAAGTGTGTGTTGAGGCCCATGAAGGCACCATGAAGTTAATTGTATTGAGCTTGCTCAAAAGAGGTTGCCCCCTCGAAGTGGCCCGTGATCAATATAAAAGTGATTCTAAGTTCTATTATTTCTGATATCTCATGTAGTTGCATTAATTAATTATTGCAGGTTCATCACAAAACCCCTGTCATTCCATTCTGCATCTTTCATTCCTGAGGACCTTATCCCCAATTCCCCTTCCCAAAGCCCGAAATCTCACATTTGTCTATTTTTAGGGTTTGCCATTTCACCCAATCACCTTCAAATTTTACCACAGAGTTCCTTTCTAAATTCCGCTTCTTTGTCCCTCTCTTCCAAATTTTCTCATTCTATCACCCCGCTTCTGAAATCCCCCTTTTTGCTTTCTTGTCCTTTTGACAGTGTCCAAAATCTAGTCAAACCCCAATTACCCATCATATTGTTTCCCCAATCCAAATTTCCCTTTACTAAATCTGCTTCTGTTTGTGTTTTTCTACCCATTCCACCCAAAAAAAAAAAAAACTGGTTATGGTTGTAACTCGTGCAGGAGCACACACCATGGAGGAAGCACTTGCAGCCATCCAAACCAAACTCCAAGATCTGGATGAAAAATTTCTCAGCCTCCATCTTCAGCATTCAGCCATGAACAATACCAGATAGCCAGAATCTTTTGCAGCCAGCGGGTTCTCTTCTTCCAGCAATTTTCGTGGGCCGAAGCTTGATTTTCCTCGCTTCAATGGTACTGATCTGACTGGATGGATATACTGAGCAGAATAATATTTCAGTCTGCATAATACTTTTGATGTTCAGAAAGTTCCACTTTGATCCTTTCATTTGGAATAGAAAGCCCTTCAATGGTACCGTTGGTACATCAAAGCTCATCCCGAGCCAAACTGGACAGATTTTTGCCAACTCCTTTTGTCACGATTTGGTCCTAGTTCTTTTGACGACTTCACAGGAGCACTCACTAAACTTCACCAAACTGGCACAGTGAGAGAGTATCAGACGGAATTTGAGAAACTAGCCAATCACACAGAAGGATTGTCCGATGAATTCTACAGGAGTTGTTTTATCAGTGGTCTCAAGGATGAAATCCGCTCAGAGGTCAAAATGTTTTGTCCCAACAGAATGATGGAAGTCCTAGGGTTGGCTAAGCTAGCTGAGGACAAGATCGCAGCTCAACAACGCTCCAAACCCACCTTTGTTCCCTTCAGAAATATGGGTTCCCAACGACCTCCCATCACGCCTTCTCCTCAACCAACTCCTATCAAGCATTTGTCTGAAATAGAAATGTAGGCATGCCGAGAAAAAGGGCTTTGTTATAATTGTGATGAGAAATTCACTCAGGGACATAGATGTGTTCAACAAAAGCTCTATCTCTTGGATGTGGATTCTCCACCTGCCTCAAAACTTGATGAAGAAGCTCCAGATACAGTAGATGATCAGATCAACATTCAACACCTACCTGTTGACACCCCATCTCAGGACGACCCACCCGATATCTCTCTCCATGCTGTAACCGGTGTCACCACCCCACAAACAATGCGAGTCAAGGGATACTTCAAGAAGCTCCCTCTTACCATACTCATTGATTCTGGTAGCACTCATAACTTCATTGATCCTCAGATTGCCAAACAGGTTGATTGTTTTGTCCATCCTTGCTCCAACTTTGAAGTCATGGTTGCCAATGGGGGCACCTTACCTTGCAAGGGGAAGTGTCACAATGTGTGTATCTCTATGGAAGATTATAACCTGCGCTCTCACATGTTTTCCTTGTCCTTAGGCGGATGTGATGTGGTTTTGGGCGATCAATGGTTACGCACACTTGGCCCCATCTTATGGGATTTTGCTGAACTTTGGATACAGTTTTCAGTCAATGGGGCACAACACAAATTTATGGGCTTACAACCAGGGTATCTCTGCATCATCAGTTCACATCGCCTAGAAAAAATACTTAAGAAGAATTCACATGGTGTCATCGCTTAGCTCCATTCCATTCAGATGCACCCATCAACAGTCTCCACTACTTCCTTGGATAGATATGCAGGTGTCTTTGCTGAACCAATGAGCTTGTTGCCTTCAAGAGACCTTTCCGGTAAGAATTTAGCCGCATCTACCTCTCAGCAGGAAATGATGACTATTTTGCATACAGTCCAGAAGTGGCAGCCATCCTTATTGGGGAATTATTTCTGCATCAAGACTGATCTCCAAAGTCTGGAAACTTGCCTGGAACAACGGGTCTCCTCCCCAACACACCTGAAATGGGTTATCCAACTCATGGGTTATGACTATGCGACCACTTACCAGAAGGGTAAGGACAATATGGTGGAAGATGCTCCTCCTCGCACATTTGATGACCCAGTTTCTCTTACAGCTATTTCTCTGCTTGTTCCAAATTGGTTGCAATCTGTTCAACGATGCTATCTCTTCTATGAACTCCATGCTTCTTCATCAGTAGGGCACTCTGGGTTCCTCAAAATGTATGACCAGGAACAATGTAAATTCTTTTGGTAGGGACTCAAAAGGACAATTCAACGGATGGTGGTTGACTATGATACTTTCCAGGTCAACAAGGGTGAAACGCCCCTCCTTTCAAGACTGCTCGAACCCTTACCCATCCCTCCACAAATTTGGACAACTATTTCTATGGATTTCCTAGAAGTGCTCCAGTGGTATAGTACCACATCTCAAAGGACACCATATGAAGCAGTATTTGTACATGCACCACCAGTTCTTCTTCCATACACCTTCAGCAGCTCCCCAGTTCAGGCAATTGACTCAATTCTTCGAAACCGTGATCAACTTCTTCTCATTCTACAGGACAATTTTCACATGGCAAGAATTCGACTGAAACAACAATCCGATCAGCACTGTTCTGAGCGCACTTTTCACATTGCTGATATGGTTCTTCTTCGTCTACAACCTTCCATGCAATCCTCCTTGAAACTCCAAAGGCGCTAGTGGCTCGGAATGCAACCCAAGGACTCTATAGGGGACCCACTCCTTCAGATTCTGCATCAATTTCCACATCTAAAGCTTTGAGGACAAAGCTTTTTCTAAGGGAGAGGGGATGTTAGGAACCCATGTCTTTACTTTGTTAGTATATTGATGTTGGACGCATATGCTTTGTAAGTCGTCCCGTAGTATTTGTTGATCCATAGTTTATATTAGCCCATAGTATTGACCCATAGTATTTGACGCATATGCTTTGTAAGTCGTCCCATAGTATTATATGTCCCATGGTTTTGACTCATAGTATTGGTGCCTAGACTTAGCCCATGCTTTGTATTGACACATAGTATTGACCCATGGTATTGGTGCCTAGACTTAGTATATAAGTGTGTGTTGAGGCCTATGAAGGCACCGTGAAGTTAATTGTATTGAGATTGCTCAAAGGAGGTTGCCCCCTCGAAGTGGCCCGTGATCAATATAAAAGTGATTCCGAGTTCTATTAATTCTGATATCTCGTGTATTTGCATTAATTAATTATTGCAGGTTCATCACAGTATAATCCCAACAATTGGAACTATGTTGATAATGTTCGTGTTAATATTTGGTTGAGATTTGATCTTTAAAAGT
The DNA here is from genome assembly GCA_027924585.1 of Larix kaempferi. Taxonomy (NCBI): domain Eukaryota; kingdom Viridiplantae; phylum Streptophyta; class Pinopsida; order Pinales; family Pinaceae; genus Larix; species Larix kaempferi. The sequence goes on from BSBM01000668.1 coordinate 9,738,078, forward strand.
TTAATTCTTTTAGATGCAGAAACTTGAAACAATGAGACAATTCAATCACATGAAATTCATACAACCATAACACAAGATATACCTTGGGGAAAATCCTCAAAACAATGAGAACAAAAACCCCAACAACTATTCTCAGTATAATATAATGAATATAAGAGAATGTATTTCTTTTACAACATAGCAAATTGATTTTGGAAGATAAGAGATCACCAAACACTGTTGGTAAAGATACAAAATCAATAGAGAAGAGAAATCACTGCCATGCAAGGAATAGAGAATCAATGCATGAAGGATAGGCCTCTCATGCAAACCATAACGAGTTCATATTCTTGGATAGTTGCAATGCACTTCTAGTTTCTTCAATCATGCACCATCAATGCACCATGCCTTTCATCCTTAACTTGAAATCATGATTAACTGACATTGGAGTGAAATCTCCTCATAACTGATGTAGGAGCACTTAGTTAATAAGTTAACATAAGTGTCATCATGCAATGGGAGCAAATATAGTGTTGTAACTTAAGTGTCATCTTTTAACTTTAATAGTTTCACTAAAGTGTTGTCATGCAAAACACTTTAGTTAATTAATTTCTTTTTAACACTTTAGTTAACTTTTCTTAACTGAAAATCATGTTGATTGATTTTATTGAAGTGATCACTAAGTTCTCCTTTAGTTAACTAATTGCATATCTTTAACTGATTCTTTAACTGAAGCACTGATTGAGGCATACATTGTTACTTAACTGGAGCTTTAACAATTCGAGTTCTCTTTAATTAGTTGAAGTGTCTGTATGGGCAATTTCAAATTCTCTTGATATATATGCTTGATCTTTTATTTATTTATCTTTTACTACATGGTAAATATGTGCTAACTTTAATTATTTCTCACATTACATTATACTAAGAAGAATTATTGGATGTTGTGAATATATTATATTATTCCGAACCAAATGATCACATGCTATCGTAATTCACTTTAGAGGTGACCAATATCTGAAGGAGAATTAATAGCAACTGGTGATGATGGTTAATAATACATCATACAACATTAAATGGTTTTAACAAGTAAAGAATGACCTTTATACGGAAGGTCCACCTCTATACGGGAGGTCCATCCCATGGATACCTTTAAACAGAAGGTTTACATGAGAATCATGACTTGCCACACAAGTTCAGAGCCTTGTCCAACAGGACTTTACAACATCATTCCTTTGATCAATTACCACTATACGGGAGGAATAACCTTTACATGGAAGGCAATCAAAGTTCTCACCTATATACGGGAAGATCAATCTTGGGTGCACAAGATTGGTTTGGAGAATGTCTCATGATGTTGTACATTTAACACTCCATCGTAGTGAGGGAGGCATTCTTTTCCATACCAACATTGTCTTGGAAGTACCTGAACTTCGTCACTGATAGAGGATTTCTTAACACATCTACAATCTGCTCATCAGTATCAATGTATTGAAGTTTCACTATACCTTTCTGGACCATGTCTCGGATGAAGTGATACTTCATTTCAATGTGCTTTGACTTGTCATGAAACACTGGGTTTTCAGAAAGCTTGATGCAACTCTGATTGTCACACCTAATAAATGTAGGCTCAATATTTTCACCGAACGACCCTATAAGTAGTTTTCTTAACCACACTATTTCTCGACAGGAAACACTAGTAGCTATGTATTCTGCTTCTGTAGTGCTCTAGGATATGGAGCCCTGCTTCCTGTTGAACCAAGAATCATAATTGATCCTAGGCTATAACAGTTGTCGGATGTACCCTTACGGTCCACAATGCTTCCACCCCAGTCCGAGTCTGTATAAATAAATAACATGATTCCTCCACTGGAGGCATATCTGAGTCCATATGAAATTGTACCTTGAAGGTACCTAAGCACATGCTTAGTATCTGTCTAGTGCCTGTGTCTCGGATCAGACATAAATTGGCTCAGAATGTTCATGGCATAACATATATCAGGCCTGGAATGTATCAAGTACATTAGAGAGCCTATATGTTATCTATACAAAGTGGGATCTATTAGATCTAATCTAGATCCTCACTCACGAAGTTTCCTCAAATTGGAAACCATCGTTGTATTCATAGATTTGCAATCTATCATGCCAAACCTGCATAATATATCCACAATGTACTTCCCTTGAGATAGAAAAAATTCATATTTTTTTTTGTGAGATCTCAAGGCCAAGAAAGTAGTGCATCAGACCTAAGTCTTTCATCTCAAACTCTGAGATGATATCCCTCTTGAACCAAGCAATCATATGTTCATATCCAATGAGAAACAAATCATCAACATATAGAACCAATATCAACACTTGGTTCTTCACTACTTTGAAGTACAAATTTGGATCAATTTCACTCTTACAGAAACCCAATTTCTGAAAGTAGCTATCAATTCTAGAGTACCAAGCCCTGGGGGCTTGCTTAAGCCCATATAGAGATTTCTTTAGCTTGAAAAAATGGGAATCCTTCCCATGCACCACAAATCCTTCAGGACGCTGAATATAAACCTCTTCCTCAACCTCACCATTGAGGAAGGTTGTCTTCACATTCATCTGGTGAAGTTTCCATCCTAAAATAGATGCAAGTGCAATCATTTCTCGTATTGTGGTGTACCTTGCCACAGGGGAAAAGGTCTCATCATAATCGATGCCTTCTTTTTGAGATAAAAATTTGTCAACGAATTTGTCTTATACTTCTCAATGCTACCATTCGCAGCACACTTTATCTTATAAAGCCGTATGGAAGCCATAATGGACTTCCCATCAAGTTTGGGAACAACCTCCCAAACATCATTCTTCATTATATAGTTGTATTCTTTTGTCATTGCATCTCTCCAAACTTGATACTTTGCAGCTTCTTCATATGAGGATGGTTCTGAATCACTGATGTGACTGATCAGTGCAACATACCATGAATATCTATCAGGTTTCTTGCACTCTCTGGATGATCCTGTTGGTGCTCTGTGTTTCTATGCATCTTGTAAGATATATCAGCACCAAGCCTATCTTCTCTTAGTGGGACATTCATCGGGTGACCTCTCAATCTATTCTATTGGTTCTTCAGGAGCTAGCGAATCTAAGGCATCTTCTAGTTTCTCCCTCTCAAACTCTAAAGGGGGAGAATCATATTCGGCATTTTCCATATCTAAATCACATTGAATCTCTTTCTATCTTTTGAAATTATTTTTCTCGTGGAATTTAATATCTTGGCTGACTTCAATGTGTTTCTCACCAGGTACATATATTCAGCATGCTTTCGATGACTCGCTATAACCCACAAAGGTGCCTTTCTTTCCAGAAGGATCCACCTTTGTTCTCTTTTATTTTAGTACATGAATGTATACTAGGATCCTGAAGATCCTCAAGTGTGAGATGTCTATCTTCTCACTGGTAAACACTTCTTCTGGTGTCTTCTCATCTAGAATGGGATGCGAGATTCTATTCTGGATGTAAGCAGTTGCATTGGTGGCTTCTTCCCATAATGAGGTAGACATATCTTAATCATGCATCATGGATTTTGAAGCCTCACATATGGTTCTATTCTTCAAGTTTAGGAAACCCCATTTTGCTAATGGTTTTATGGTAATGTTAAATGTATACATATTCCTGCCTCACTACATCTCTCATTAAATGCATGTGAATCAAATTCACCTCCAATATCAGACCTTAATACATGCATTTGATTTGCTTTCTAATTTTCAACTAGGGCTTTAAACTCTTTAAATTTTCTAGGAGTTTTACTTTTAGCCTTCATGAAATAAACCCATGAATTCCTAGAAAAATCTTCTATGGACAGTACATAATATAAGAAGTCACTCAGGGAAGGGGATGCCATGGGACCACATACATCAGAATGTATTAAATCTAAAATCCCTTTAGATCTAGTAGTACTGCTGGAAATTTTTTTCTTAACATTCTTCTCAAGTGCACAACCCCCACATACATTATCATGCTCAAAATAAAATACGAGCATGTACCTTTTATCATGTTTTGAAGTCCTGGTAGCACTTTGTAGTGTAGGTGTCCAAGCCTTCGGTTCCATAGATCACATGGATTGATAGTTTGGTGAATCATAGATTGAATGTACTTTCCGGGTACATTGTAGAGTCCTCACTCTCAAACTCCAATCACAACAACAAATTCTAGGCTCTTGTTCTTCGGCCATAAAAGTGCTTTGTTATCCATGAAGATAAATCGGAAGCATTTGTCTTCAAGAACAAAAATTGAAAGGAGGTTCTTCTTCAATCCTAGAACATATAGAATGTCCTCCAAGTCATGTTCCTCTAGGATGTTGAGAATCCTAGCCATCCAAGTGTTGAAGTTTGAGGTGCCCTCAAGACGGTCTTCCGACCGTACAAAGATTGATACCATAGTCTTGAAATCTTGTGCTCAACTTCTCAGGATCTATGTAGGATTTATATGGCATGCAAAACTAAGCTCCTTAATGCCATGAGCTCTAATACCATGTTAATATTTGGTCGAGCTTTGATCTTTAATTATCTTAGATGCAAAAACTTGAAACAATGAGACAATTCAATCACATGAAATTCATACAACCATAACACAAGATATACCTTGGGGAAAATCCTCAAAACAATGAGAACAAAAACGCAACAACTCTTCTCAGTATAATATAATGGATAGCAGAGAATGTATTTGTTTTACAACATAGCAAATTGCTTTCAGAAGATAAGAGATCACCAAATACTCTTAGTCGTGAAGATACAAAATCAATAGAGAAGAGAGATCAATCGGATGTGTTTTCCAATGTGCCCAACACATCAATATATAGATAAAATCACTGCCATGCAAGGAATAACGAATCAATGTATCAAGAATAAGCCTCCCATGCAAACCATAGAGAGTTATCTTCTTGGATAGTTGCAGTGCACTTCTAGTTTCTTCAATCATGCACCATCAATGTGCCATGCCTTTCTTCCTTAACTTGAAATCATGCTTAACTAACTTTGGAGTGAACTCGCCTCATAACTGATGTAGAAGCACTTAGTTAACAAGCTAACATAAGTTTAATCATGCAATGGGAGCAACTTTAGTGTTGTAACTTAAGTTCCATCTTTTAACTTTTAGTTTAACTAAAGTGTCATCATGCAAAACACTTTAGTTAACTAATTCCTTTTTAACACTTCAGTTAACTTTTCTTAACTGAAAATTCATGTTGATTAATTTTACTGAAGTGATTACTAAGTTCTCATTTAGTTAACTGATTACATATCTTTAACTGATGCTTTAACTAAAGTACTGATTGAGGCATACACTGTTACTTAACTGAAGCTTTAACAATTCCAGTTCTCTTCAATTAGCTAAAGTGTCTGCATGGGAAATTTTGAGTTCTCTTGATCTCTATGTTTTATCTTTTAGTTATTTATCTTTTAATTCATGGTCAATATGTTCTAACTTTATTTATTTATCACATTACTTTATACTAAGAAGAATTATCAGATGCTATGATCATATTATATTATTCTAGACCAAATGATCATATGCTAAAGTAATTAACTTTAGAGGTGATCAACCTCTGAAGGAGACTTAATAACAACTGGTGATCATGGTTAATAATGCATCACACAACATTAAATGATTTTAACAAGTAAAGAATGACCTTTATATGGAAGTTCCACCTCTATATGGGAGGTCCATCCCATGGATACCTTTATACGGAAAGTTTACATGAGAATCATGAATTGACACACAAGTCCAGAGCCTTGTCCAACAAGACTTTACAACATCGTTACTTTGATCAATTACCTCTATATGGGAGGAATAAACTTTACACAGAAGGAAATCAAAGTGCTCACCTGTATATGGGAGGATCAATCTTGGATGCACAAGAATGGTTGGGAGAATGTCTCCTGATGTTGTACATTTAGCAGTTCGTGCTATTTAAAAATGGTCTCTTAGTTCTATGACTCCTGGCTCCCATAAAAGTGCTAATCCCCCTACCCCTCCATTGGAGTCAATAGATATAGATTGGATACACTTCTAGCAATACTTCCCTATTTTTTCAAGAGCGTTTCCATTACATATGGTTTCCTGAATCATTACAATAGTAGGTTTCTCTATAGCAATTTTGTTTTTCAATAACCTTGTTTACTCTTCCCCTTAATACCTCTAATATTCTAAGTGATGAGCTTCACTTTTTACTAAGAGTGGGTTGGGAAAGAAATTTATCTATCACTAGAACATACATACCTAAGTTTATGAGGCATTCTCCTAGTGCCTAGAGGAATAGTTTGCTTCTTTTCCTTTTGCGTTTACCCTTATGAAATTTGATTAGATATTTAGGGGCATTGAGCATTATTCCAATCATACTATGAACTTGCTACTTCTTTTCTTCCTATTTGGCCATGTCCATGTTGTATTTTTGAAGTGATTCTTTAAGGATTTGAAACTTCCTCTTCAGGATGGATTGTGGATCTTTCCTTTCACATGCCTCCATCAGACCTTGAATATCTAGTCCTTCAAGTACCATGTCCTTCCCTTCTTCCTATTCCATGGGATCATCCTCATTAATATCCATTGATCTCCATTGAAGGGTTATCTTGTTTGTTACCCTCATTAGTACTATGATGCTTTTTAGGCTCATTAGGCTCCTCTTTGTGGGTTTGCACTGCCAGATTTAGTTATGGGTGGGCTTGGATTTCAACTATGGATTAGTTAGGTGTTATTCTAGATCTACTAATGCCTCAAAGTCATTTATTGTCATTGCACCTATTCCCATTTTTATTGGAGTTGGTTGGAATCCTTGTCTACACTGGAAAATATTTCTATGAAGAATCCTTTGAATCAAGTTTTAAATCTTCCTTCCCTTTTGGCCTCCATTTGTGATTGATCCACCCTTATAGGGATTTCTCCATCGAATATATAGAAATAAAATTTCCGATGAGGGCATGATATTGCATATATTATCTATAAGAACCAATATTCCTTTATGAAACTTCATATCTGGGAATGGATGTGGCCTTCGGGATGCATACAAACCTATTTCGCTCCATTTCATTGTTATTTGGTCCTAATCCATTTTCGATCTAATTACCTTGCTCAAAAGAAGAAATTCTTGCTCCTCCCACTCTTGGCATGATCCTCTCTACGCCCTTTTTCAATTCTCTGTGCTTCTCAAACCACCATTCGAGTCTGATTCTATAACCGCTTATGGTTGGGACAGATTGGGGATTTATTTTCTACCTCCTGTGGGTAGCTCTAGTTTCCTCAACTTCTCCTTTCTTTTCCCCATACCATAAAGAACTTCCTTATAGGAGGTAGGCCCACTCCCTCCTAGCGTTAAGGACATAGGAAACCCTTGCTGCTAGAAACCCTAATTTGGAACCTTATCAAACCAATGCTTAGATCTATCCCCCCCAATTAGTTGTCGGTTATATCTATTTACCATGTATGCTGATTGTAATGTATATCATGCAACAATCTTGTATTAATATTTGTTTTAATATATAATCTAGAAGGAAATGGTGGATACTATGCAAGGGACCACTATTATTGTTACTAATATCAAATGCCAAGTCTTGGAGCTTCTATTTTTTATTATAAAAAACATATTAAAATACCTAAATTAATTGACTATTAAATTAAGATACCCCTACAAAAAGTACTTTTGAATAACAAACTTTCCATAAGATATTTCAACATAATCCCTAACTTTAAAAAGATCAGAAGTGTGAAAACTACAGTAACATCTCATGGAAACACAATATGCTAGATAATTTCTTCCTCCATTAGCTCAACTCTATATCTAATCCTGACACAGGTGACATGGCCACAAAACTGATAAAGTTGGAGCTTCTGTATGGATTCATGGGCAATAAATTGTGGTCAGGGCGAATTTCTTCATAATAGACTTGGTCATAATGTCAATTCTTTACGTTGTATAGGATCCCTCTCCATGTGACCTCTCAAACTATCCAGATGACTACATGGTTAATTTTAGGACTAACGCAAAATTATCATTCAAGATGGCATCATTGCTCTCCCTCTTCAATAATCAGAACTAGCTAAAGGTTTCCAAGGATGAATCCAGTTACAAAACTAGACCCTCTAGAGGTCTATGAATCAAATCCCATTCCCAATAGAAAATATTGGAGAGAAGAACTTGGAGGAAAAATCTTTCAGAAGCTAATCAAGTGGGGCCTCTTTCATCCTATGTTCAAAGCACTCTGTGTGGGGCTAGATCGGGGCATATCATCTTAGTGCTTTAGCTACAAAACTCAATAGGAATTGAGGGTAATTTCAAATAGGGATTCCAAGGATTTAGTATTTGGATGGAAGATAGATACAAAATATGGGTCGACAATCATCCTAAATTGAGACATCAAGTCCAAAAGGATCCTTAATTTGTTGTTGTTGCATGGATGTGTGGCGACACACGTTTATTGATCGACGCATGTTTATTGACCGTGGAGATGGGTTTACAGATGAACATGAGAGTGTTAAACTAACTAATCCTCCTATAGAATGTATTGAGGAGTCTAATGGGACCAACCACACTCAAATACACTTATTGAGTCAACCATGAGTCAAAACCCTAATTTTGTGGATGCATTCCTTGAATTGAGGAGGCAGTTAAGTGAAGGCTATGTGTGCCCCATTGATTGAGGTACTAACTAAACCTAACTATTCCTAAATGGTCCTCTAGTGACATTAGCACCCCATTTTAGTTCAGTTTAGTGCATGCCAATTCAATTCAATACATGTTAGTTCAGTTCATTTCAAGATAGTTCAACTCAGTGTAGGAGAGCGTGCATGACTAATTGAGGTTATTTGCTCTAAGTTAAGCTCAACTAGTCCTTTAGCATGGCATGGGAAATTTGAATTTCCTTCTAACCTAACTCAAATTAAACCTCTATATATTGTAAGCTTCTCCATTTAGCTATTCAATGAACTTTACCATTCTTTTCTCTTCCATTCTGAGTTTCTTCTGTAATAATCAATGTTATCCATTTATTACATTATGATTTGATGGCTGATTTGTTTCGCATTGCATATATAGTTAGTTTATGTACCTATCTCTATACATGCACACATCTTATATGGTATCATAGCATAGGGGGTACTAAACTAATTAGTCTTCAATGATTTCTTGTCAGTTATCTAGCTTGCAGGATGAGAAGGGCTTCCACAGCCAGTATTTTGCAGCCATCAAGAATGATTTCGAAGCCACCCAAGAATGATTTTGTAACTACTCAAGAAGGATTTCACAACCACCAAAGAAGGCTTTTGCAACCACTACTCTTGCATATTGGAGAAAGCTTTTTGCAATCCACCAAAGAAGGTTTTTTGCAGCCATCAAAGAAGAATTTTTATAGCCACCAGAGAAGGTGTTTTGCAGACACCAAATAAGGCTTTTGAAGCCACCGAAGATCCCATTTATAGTAATCATTTGAAGCCATCAAAAAGTTGAATTGCATCCATTGAAGGAGTGCTCATTTACAACCATCAAAGAAGTGTACTTGCAACCATCAAAGAGATTATTTCCATCCATAAACGAGTGATTTTGAATCCATCAAAGAGCTCATTTGTGGCCATTAGAGAGCTCATTTGCGGCCATTAGAGATCTCATTTGCATCCATGAATATCATATCTCCCAAACTCAATTTCTACACAGTTGGTATACTGGATCCAGTCTTGTTGAAGGAGGCTCTAGATGCTTCACAACTCATGTCCTATGAGTACTTATTCACAAACATTCATAAGATGAAAGAGGCTATTGGAGAACTTGCCCCACATTAGGTTCTTATTAACGAAGACCTCCAAAATTTATTCTCATTCTCCAAATATACAACCTTTACTCCTACAGTTCACCAGGTTCCACACAAAAGTTTCAGGGGATTTTCTCCATTTGAAGCAAGGAATGGTCAAGAGCCACCATTCAAGCACTTCAAAATGTTTGGATCTTGTAAATGGGATCACATGCACTTCAAAATAAGGAGGAGTTCACAAAGGTTTGCATGGATCTTCACAAATCCCTGTACCAAGCAATGGTTCACCCAGTTGAGAGCTTCTTTGGGAGTAACGACATTTTCTGAGAAGGATCCTTAAAGTCTTCTTTTCACTTTCTCTTCTATGGGTTTTTTTTTCCACTAGGTTTTTTCATCCCTCTTTCCCAACTTTCTAAGAATTTATTTGCTTTTATGTACTACTTATGTAGATGGGTACCTATTATGGCTGAAAATTGTTAGTACCTTTTTTTTTACTTAGTTGTTTTTACCTAGTTAGGCTTATGGGGGGGGGTGTTAGAGTAAATAACCCTCCTAGAGCATGTCCTGAGGAGTCTAATGGGACCAACCACACACAAATTCACTTCCTAATTCAACCATGAGTCAAAGCCTTAATTTTGGGGGCGCCTTCCTTAATTTGAGGAGGTAGTTAATTGAAGACTGTGTGTGCATCATTGATTGAGGTCCTAACTAAACTTAAATGTTCCTAATTGTTCCTCTAGTACATTAGCACCCCAGTGGTTTGTTGTTACACCAAAACCTGCAGATTTTGGTAAACATTTGAAACCAAGCACAAGGTACGATTATCCAAGGTGGTAGTTAGTCCACATTATATTCCCATAGGTGTGGTGGTTATCAACCGATAATCCAACACCCCTCATCCGGCGTAGCTCAAGGGAATTGAACCTGGGACTTTGGCTTTGATACCATGTTAGGTTTTTGTTACACCAAAATCTGTAGGTTTTGGTGTAACGAAAAACCTAATAGGGAGATGGGAGATGATGGACGATCCGCATGAATTTAACCATCGTCTCCTCAAGCACTTGTAAGAAAAAATTTCAATTGGTTTAAGTATATAACAATTTATCATATATAAGCATTATATATAAGTAGATGATCAAAAAGCTTATTGTAGATCTATCATCTCATTCATTCAATATAAACTATATAATTATTTATTTTATATACATTTCAACTTGTGTTATTCTCAAGTTTGTTATTTAGTATATAAACTATTGTTTCATAAAAAAATAAACTTGAGAAATCATGTTCAATAGTTAGGGGGAAAATATAGATAATTCTATTATTTTATCATTAATGGTTGGGTCTTAGCTGAAGTATTGCTATAACGATTTATGAAAAATATAATTGTATTACATATTTTATGATTTTTATAGTTTGTTTAATTAGTCAAAATCATACTTAATCATTTTTTTTCAAATTAATAATCCTTAAATGGTAGGACTAAAAATATCATTTGATCATTACTTAACCACCGAGTCTCTAAGTGGACAATACAAACCATTTATGCTTTGATAAAAGCTTCTCCTACATTATTGATGACTTTAACAAGTTTAGTGCATGCAAATAAGGCATATAAATACAATAACTTGAAGGGTCTAGCCATTTATGATCAAACATGTAGTATGGATGTTTTCCATTGAAATGGAAATCAAGAATATAATGTATTGTATGATCATTGTATTGAGAAGGGGATTTTAGTATGATAAAAAAATATATAAACTAAAGCCATATCCAAGGATAATAACACAAAGTTGGTGATTGATAACAGTATTTAGTGCAGGGACTTGTCTACACTAGTTCTACTATTTTGCTAAGAGATGGTGAGTCTCTATGTCAGAGATCAACATATTATCACAAGTTAATTTAAATCTAAATTCATTCATCCATTAAGACAAGCAAATTTAAGATCTACAACCATTTAAAATTTTAAGTCACACAATACAAACAACATTTAAACATTATAATGGCAGAAACTTGAATCAATTCATGCTAAAAAAATGGAGAAGATACATGATTACCAGGAATCCTGGTGTGAGTGCCTTCTCCCTTGCCATAAATTCTCCTTCCTTCATCCTTGCTTTTGAAGACTTGGAGATCTTCTCCTTCCTTCAGAATCTCCTCAGCATGCCTTTGCTCCTTTTTGTCTCCTTTTACCATGCCTCCCATGCCTTTCTTATATAGCATTGGGAAATGGGCCTTAGGCTTTTCTTTTAAATGTGGGATTAGTCATTTTTCTCATTTTGATTATTTTCAAGTGAAAACCCACTTTTGAATATTTTTTAGGCTTTTAGCTCCACTTAGGATGTTTTAAGCACAATTAATGCATTTCTCAGAGAGGATTCGTCTCTGATTGAACTTGTGTCATGACTTCCTGTCGCGGGTGCATGGTAAACATATGTTGCTCCTTCACTTAGTTAAGGGTGTCAATTTGATTGTTAACAGATTCCCCCTAATGTGTGAGGTCCGAAGCAGAGCTAAGGGATGAAATATACTACTGAAATTTATACTCGGTATACTGATACTCTTTATCGTTCAAAGCAAGGACGAGGGAAGGAAAACTCATAGGCACAGGATTGAGGATCACACCTGCAGAACATAGAAATTTCTCGAATATATAATATCCTCCTAAGGCGGGCATACCCATGCTCAGCAATAAACAAGCATGGCCATGAACAATACACAATGGATCCATGTCAAAAGCAATTTTTTTTTTTTCCTGAAATGTAAACATGCACTTTGAAGAGTGCGAGAACAATGTCTTTATTGAACTTTTGACATGGCAGTCTAATATTGCGCAGCTCGGGAAGTGCATCGATGAGTGATACAACTATTTTTCCCAAGGTCTTCAATACAAATCGACGATAGTACGAGTTTATATCATGTGAATAAGTGATTTGATGTCGAGCATAATAAAACACCATCTGATTACTGGTCATTGATGTATACCGTTAACGGATGCGAAGAGACCCACCGATAATGATGATGGACTCTATGGTGCTGAGTACAAACTAGCGAGTGTGAATAGATGTTCTAAAGTCGAACACTTGTAGAATCAAACAATCAGGGGTCATTGATATATACCCACTGTCATTTGCGAGGAAACTTGCCACTAATGACTGCAAGATCCAAGGTAATATCGGGTTTTTAGATCCATGTCCTAGATGATGAGTTGATGTCAATAGGAATAGATCCATCAGAAGGAGGGCATTGATGCATCCCACATCAACCGATACGAAACAAAGATCAATAGTATGATATAATTTGGTAGAACTGCAAGATCCAACACTGTATACTGACACAAGGAAGGCCGACATGATTGGTCAGGAATATTTGAGGAATGGCTGACTCGGTTTGGACTTCCCTTGAACACATAACACGACGCAGAATGGATATTTGGAAACATAGGACTTTGAGTAACCAACCTTAATGAAATCCGCTAATGCCAAATGCATTAACGAAAGCTCCATTGGTGACGGGAAGGATAACCCATCGGTGGAGATCTGTTCAAAATACTGGTATAGTTTCCTAAGGAAAATGCAGATGGTGTACTGACCGCGGATACATTATTATGTGCCGTGTTCAAGGGAAACAAGGACTGACTGTTGCCGTTTTCTTCATAGTTTATAATATGAAGTGATTCAAGTCTCTCCCTTTTCGGATTTTTGTGTTTTCCAAATATTTTTAACCTTTTTCATTTATTATCTTGAAAAAAGAATAAAGCATGCTAAGGTACATTAGAGGAAACGAGTGTCTCAAGGGCATGCGCCTAAATGGCAAGGGCATGGGTCAGGCCAAGGCAAAGATCCATATTGCAAACAAGGGCTGAGCTAGTTATGTATACTCTTACAGATGTTTCCTCCATGGGTATGGGTCAAATATACATAAGCAATGGTTTATAGGAATCTTGTAACAGAAAGTGACTATACAGGAAAATAAGCAATGAAGCAGTTTGCATGGATGTTCAAGTGGATATTTTAATGCAAGCTTATGTAAAATGAAAAAAAATTGGGATCCCATCAGGATATGGTCAGAAATGTATGAAAGAGAAATATGTGGTCTCAAACTCCAAGTCACGATGGGACTAATAGGGATCCCGGGCCTATGAGAATAACGCGGCATGGTTACTGAAATGGCAATGGGGTGCTGATTAGGGTGTCCCATGTTCGGTAGGCTCTGCTATCAGAATGGTGGAAAATACAAATATGAAGGGCTGACCCACCAATTTCAAACAGGTTTGACCCTATGGTAAGTTTGGGTTGCAAAAGGTTCAAATGCATCTTCACAAAGAGATGGCCTAAACCTATATGCAAGTTTCCAAATATACCAGATAAGATCGATGAACATGCAGATCATGCTCATATACTTGGGTAGATTTATATCAAGTATGCTCCCAGTGGCCCCACAAAAGATGATCTTAGGTGGGTACAACCAAATGTTTACAACTTCAAGGATATCTTCATTTGATGATAAAATGTAATCCAAGAAGTCATGTGAGCTGGGATATCTCATAGCCCAAATGGGCAAGGTAACCGAATCATATTCCTCCATCAAGGGAAGATTTTGATCCAAATCGGTCGAAGCTATTTGAGTAGCTCGGTTTGAAACGTCTACGACAGTTAGAGGTGATTCAAATGTTGCCAACATGGAAATGACATTACACAAGCTGAGTTCCCTTCATCTACTATGGTTAGACAGATGTTCTTATCATGAGTCATTTCTTTAATCTGAAAAGCAACTTCGGGAAGGATCCTACATATTGAATGGTCTATGTCTGATGTGATCAAAGTCTCATCGGATGGATCAACAACACAAATGGTAAACAATAGTTCCTTTCTTGGCGCAGAACGACATTGCAATACCTCCAAGGCCGACATGGTACATGGTACTTGAGCTAGGTCCTCAAGATTATTATTGTTCTGAGCAGCTCACTTGTTGGGATTATGCATTGTTCTACATAGAACACCTTTGGGGGGGTATGGTACTAAGTCTATGGTTGGTCTCTCAATGTAGAGATAACCATTTGGTTGTGATTCTAACTGATCTGGTGTACTAGGAGAGACATCATAAGAATCAATTCTTGTTTGAATGTTCATCTCAGGATCACACATGAAGACATTGGCATTAGGATCATTGCCCCCTTGCGGGGCATTTGGCTGGTTTCCCCCTGGCGGAGGTATCGGTGTCAAAATAGTGGGTTGTTGTTGCCCACGGCATTGAAGCACAGTTGGTGCATCTCCCTTCCCAGAGTTATCATTTTGCTTACTCTTGTATTTCTTCTTCTTTCCTCTAAGGTCTATGGATGAGACTGTGAGGATGTCAGAATTGTTAGAAGGATTAGCAAGTTCCTGCATTGCCTGGCCAGCTGTGGGTTGCGAATTCTGAATAGAAACTTGTCCCATATGTGGGGTAATCTATTCAAAATGGTTGACAGAATCCATCATACCATTGACATGAGGTTCATGTGGAAGCCTAGCTAGATCAAACGCAGGTCTTGCACGTTGGTTCCTAAAAGATTGGTTACTTTCTAGAACCTGACCACTCCATGGCGGAATGGGGTTAATGGTTGGATTGCCCCCTTGCGAGGTTAGGCCCCGAAAAATATTGGTTACTTTCGAGAACCTGACCACTCCACTGATGTGATCCTTGGGTGTGATAAGAATTCCAAGGTAGTTTCCCTTTTGTGGAGGTTGACCCCAAGAAGTTTGGCTACTTCCTGAAACATGACCATTGTGTGGATTGCCTCCTTGCAAAGGTGGGGTCCAAGAAGATTGGTTATTTCCTAGATCCCAACCATACCATGGTGGTTGAACTTGGTATTGAAAATCATTCCAAGGTTGACTTCCTCCTTGTGGAAAGGGCATCCAAAAAGATTGGATACTTCCTGAAACCTCCCTACTCCATGGCGGAATGGGGTTGATAGGTGGATTGCCACTAGGCATTATGCTAGGATAATTCAGAGGATAACCCCTCGGGGCATTTCCACTAATCTGAGGAGCATAGCCCCAATTGGCATAAATGTTCCATGGTTCATTGCTTCCGCTAGGAATATTACCATTCCATGGTGAAGGGTTGCCCCCGAAAGTAGAATTTGGACAAGTGTTTTGTATACCATGAGGACTCTGATTTACTCCTTGTGTGTGTTGACCCTGGTTAGCCAAACCATATGGAAAACCAATGTTTGAGAAATCCATGGGATCCTGTGTTGATTTGTTCATGTCATTCAAACTTTCAGAAAGAGGTTTGATATCACCTAGTGACTCACGAATAGTAAGTGCAACATATCACCCAGTGACTCATGGATAGTAAGTGCAACTGGTTCTGAAAGACTCATCAAAGGAGGAATTTCATGAGCATGTGTGTGATGTTTCAATTTCAACTAGAGTAAGATTATCAACTATGTCTATATTCAGTTCGTGATGTGACGATGAATTCTCAGTGTTGATTTGATGTTGTTCTTCTCGAGTAATGTTAATTGAGTTGAAAATCAGTTCTGTTTCCAAGTCATTAGAATGTGGTTTTTGTGTCTGTTTCTGTAATGTAGCAGGGCCTTCAATTTATGGTGACTCACCTTGCTGCCGCCGTGACTGGCGGATCGAGAGAGTAGCCAGTAGCCACTTCTAATAAGTTGATAAAAAGATGTGTTTAAAATGATAGTTTGAATCAAACAATCCTAAGGTAGTCTAGACTCAAAAAATGAAAAGTATCCACACAATAAAAATTCCCTAGAGAATTCAAGCAAGCAAACTTACTCTTCCAAAGAACCAAAGCTCAGTGAAAAGCTGGATTAGAGGGCCTTCTGAAACTAGTAGTTGCTGAGGGATTTCATGTCCTCATACAATTGCTAGGAGCGGAGGTGTTACAATAAACTTTAATCGCCAGGGGTACAAGTGTTGGTTCTTGACCACTCACCCTCCCAAGGAGTAAAAGTTTCATAGTCTGTCTCAGATATTGCAAGTGTGTCCCACTCACAACAACCCGTGTGATATCCTAAGAATAGCCACTAAAGTTACCACTTCACAATCAATGGTCGGGTGGACAGTTGTAAGTTGAAGACAACTCTTATTACCAGAAACTCTAGAAACAATGATGTCACCTCGAGGACTTGTCACTGAACATAGAATCCCTTTGATAAGCTCATGTCCCACTAAATAAGCAAGAAGGGGGAACCACCCTTACTTATCCAGATTGACCTCGTGCTTGATGCATGTTTTAGAAGTGCTTTCCTGACAAGCGTTTTTTGCGACTAGTGGATTTACTTTCTTTAATCAATGCTAGTTTCAAAGTTTTGCAGCCCAAGAGTGTTAACTCTCCAAACCTAATCCAGGGCACTAACCTAAACTTGTTGATGATATGAAAATCAAAAGTTTGTCAATTTTAGATTAAGCCCAATTTTTAGTGGAAGTTTGCTTAGTTTCAGGAGTGGAAGTGAAACTGATGGTGTTTCGACTCGAAAACAAAATGAACTTTACAATGCAAGATGCTCACTATGCTATCTTTCAGTTTGATGAATATCCTAACTGAAGGAAGGGTTAGAGGTTCATGAGCTTCTTTCGGACATGCAAAGTTACTGGTAGATTTAATCCAACATTAAAGATTTAAATCAAAACTTTAATGTATGCAAAAATAATTTACACATTTTTTTCCTTTTTTTTTTTAACTTTAAAAATGTTGCAAATTTGTTCATTTTAATCTAAAATTAAAGACTTAAAAAACTTCCAAAATTTTGACAAGTTTTCTGTAATCCAAAAATAAAGATTGGACAAAGCTTCTAAATATTGAAATTTTTTGTGTAATCTAAAATTAAAGATTTAAAACAAAGACTTCCAAAAAAAATTTAATGGAAAAGATTTTAAGTTGACTCTACAAAACTTTTCACACACCCTTTTAATTATTTTTCATCCAAATTGAACATGCTAAATGTCCTACCATTTCCCAAGGCACACTTTAAAAAGACAACTCTTAAACTATTACAATTTTAGTATTGTGAGAAGTGGAGACAGATTGGTCACTTCTTTAAACGGAGTTTCCATATGGCAAAAGTCCCAAAACTGAATATCGTTGTATCGATCTGAGGTATACGCCTACGTTGGACTAGCTGGGCATATCCCATAAACATCTCACCTTCGACTACAGTCACGTCATTCTCGCAGAGGTGTCACGCTGGGCGCAGAGAGCTGGGCAAACATCTTCACCATACAGGCCCAACCAATCAGCAGTTAGTTCTGGAAATGAAAAACGTGCTCACCAGCTACCACGATTAAAAGGCTGAGATTTGCAGGGTTGGAAACGCAGATGTAGGATCTTTCAACAACCAGACCATACGCAGAGGTTAATTCAGGCTGAATTTGTTTTTAAAGATTAAGGATGAGATCGATAAATCTTCCACGCATAGATTCAGATCTTAAAGATCTTAAACGCAGAGGTCTTAAAGCTTTCTTTCACGCAAAGATTTTAGTTAATGACAGATTTTAAAGAAACCAGCAAATATTGCACCTCAAATCCTGGCAGAGTGTACATCCACGCAGGGGATTCACGCTGAGCTGGAGGATTTTCAGAGTTCTTCATTGTATTCATAACAAAAACTCAGAAGTTTTCAGCATCCACGCGGAGTTTAGTGTTTAAAGATCTCAGAGATCCAGAAACTTCAACACAGGGATTGAGAGCTGTAAGGTTCCACACACAGAGGTTTGATGTTTCAAAAATGCCAAGAAACAAAAACAACAACAGTGTTCAGCGTCCACGCAGAGGGTTAACATTCCAATGCAGATTTTTTAAAGATTTAGCATTCACGATGGGTTTGAAATGTAGAGTTAAAAGAAGTTTGAACAGCGTTAAAACTAAGAAGTCTACCTCATGCAACGAGTGCAGAGTACATAAACACGCCTAGTGTCAACGTTTCCCACTACAAATCGTGCAAAGTTTTAAAGGCAGAGTTGAAGAGCGATTCAGGCAGAGCTTGAAGCTTCCACGTTGAGATTTACGATGAGCTTCAGGATCTGCAAACCTTCAACGTTTTACACTCCAGCTCGGGGCAGATTTTAACGAAAGGGAAGAGGTTTAGAAATCTTCAAATCTACACGCATGCACTAGCAGAGATCGAAACAGAGCTTAAATTCCAAAAACCAGGTAGAGCTTAAAGAATATGCAGTAAACTTTAACAGGCAGAGTTTGCATTCACATAGGGATAGAAGCTTGAAGAAACTCAAAATTCCTAACCCTCCACATTCAAGAAAATCAGATCTGATCGAATTTGACGGTGGTTTGATGTAATGTCCCCATTCAAATAAGTGCATAGTAAGACAATCCCATCAATCCTACTAGTTTCCTAGGTTGGATGGGCACATGTGGGATGGTAATAAGGAAGCTAATAAATGATATTTAAACATTATAAGGATTCAAGCATTTAATAAATATGGTGAATAAATAAATTCAAGAGAAATTCTAAGTGGCAAGTGGTTTTGGAGACATATGGAGGTGGTGGGACCCACACTAGCTTGATTTTTCAATGACACATGGCAGCTCTCTCTTGCCAATTCGAATTCATGGGAAGGTGAACACTCTTGGGTGAGTTGGTAAGTCATAATACATGGAATTGAGCATCTTAGGTCGAAATGGGATGGAATAGTAGCCTCCATGGGAGAGGAAGAGTCAAATTGGAGACTAGTGGACACTGGGGCTAGATTCCCTAGTTTTATGACAACAATAATGAAGTATCTATGACATTTATGAAAAAATTCAGACCTGACTTCTCACACCTGACCATTATGAAATGTCAGCCCCAAAAATAGGCTCAAGGAAGGCGCTCATGGAGTTGGGGGAAGCTAAAGAGACTCAAATTCGAATTTGGGAGAAGATGGAAGGTTGGAACTAGGAGACAAGTGGCAAATGAGGAATATTTTATAAATGAAAATTTATTGAATCTATTGAGAGGATTTCAACCCCTTGAAGGATAATGTTGGTTATAAAATGTAGAAATAAAGTATGAGAATGGCTTTTGATTATTTAAGAAAAATTGCATTTGTGAAGAGAGAACTAGTGGATGACTAGTTTCTTGCCTTAGCCAATTTCGAGGGTAAAAGATTCCCATCCAAGTTGGTGTTTGGAGAGGCCACTCAAGTCTTTCATGGTGCTTTAATGGAGTTTTATTTGCAGGTAGCAGCTACAGGAAGTTTCATGGTTTGGTTTAGTGCAGCACTTTCTCTCCACCATTTCCAATTTTGAAGGCATATTCGGGCTCCTTGAGGGATTGCGCTTTGGGTGAGATATTGCACTCATTGAGAGAGCTTCATATGATATTTTTCTGATTGTAATAGCTTCATATCCTCTGTTATTCATATTCAGAAACTCTCAGGTCAAAATACCCATTGAATGTATGCAAAATTATTGATTAATGAGCAAACAATGTCCATTTCCCCAATGCTTTGATGTATGACACTATAAGGTTGATTATTTCGAATGGATGGATGATTCTTTGACATATTTGTGATTCATATACTGCCATGGATATATTCTACAAGTTTCATGTACTGTTCTTGAGCATTTGAAGCATTTTTACTCAGTTTGTTTGTATTGAGAGGTGAAATAGCGCCATTTCCCCAAGGGTCGAATTGGGGGTTTTTGCTGTTGAATGTGAGAGAGTTAGAACAATAGTAAAAATCAATTAACGGTGCATATGAAACCTTAATCACATACTTAAAACATTACATACCTATGTTCATAAATTTGTGGGAGTTTGGAGGCATTTGGAAGGCCATTTGCAGTGTTACCCCAGGGGGATTTGATGCACAAATTACTAGTCAAAATTACATATATCGATCAGAATACAAATAAAGTTTGCAGCAGTATTTGGAGGGACATAAAACATCCCTAAACCTAATATTCAAGTCTAAATACCATTCATACACTCCTATAGAAGATTTGGGAGCATTTGGGTTGATTTGGAGGTCAAAACAGTAAAACTAGTCAAAGGTCGAAATTGGGGAAAAAGTGGAAAAATTGGCATTTTAATAAATTTTTGAAAAAGGGACATTACATTTGATGGATTAAAGGCATAGTTAGGCTGATCTTGAGTTGTTTAATCTAGATCTAAGGCTCTTTGAATGATCTTTAAGCTATAAAGGAGCAGATCTAAAGGATGAACACCTCAAAAATTGAAGAAAAATCAAGAAACTTCAATAAATTTCAACAAACAGTATGGTCACCATTTTGATAATAGTATTTAGTGCAGGGACTTGTCTACACTAGTTCTACTATTTTGCTAAGAGATGGTGAGTCTCTACGTCATAGATGAACAGATTATCACAAGTTATTTTAAATCTAGATTCATTCATCCATTAAGACAAGCAAATTTAAGATCTACAGCCATTTAAAAGTTTAAGTCACACAATACAAACAACATTTAAACACTATAATGGCGGAAACTTGAATCAATTCATGCTAAAACAATGGAGAAGATACATGATTACCAGGAATCTTGGTGTGAGTGCCTCCTCCCTTGCCATAAATTCTCGTTCCTTTATCCCTGATTTTGAAGACTTGGAGCTCTTCTCCTTCCTTCAGAATCTTTTCAGCATGCCTTTGCTCCTTTTTGTCTCCTTTTACCATGCCTCCCATGCCTTTCTTATATAGCATTGGGAAATGGGCCTTAGGCTTTTCTTCTAAATGTGGGATTAGTCATTTTTCTCATTTTAATTATTTTCAAGTGAAAACCCACTTTTGAATAGTTTTTAGGCTTTTAGCTCCACTTAGGATGTTTTAAGCACAATTAATGCATTTTAATGCATTTCTCAGAGAGGATTCATCTCTGATTGAACTTGTGTCATGACTTCTTGTCACGGGTGCATGGTAAACATATGTTGCTCCTTCACTTAGTTAAGGGTGTCAATTTTATTGTTAACAGTGATATACAATATTTAGGGAATATTATTGACCAAGATGGTATTCAGATCCTTCAAAAACCAATGGACTACTCCAACTTGCATTATGGAACTTTGCAAGTTTTTAAGATTAGTAAAATTGCTTATGATAATTGAATTTTTTGTGTTGACCACTTTTTTACCATGGTATGCATCCAATTTAGAAGTCTCATGTCTTCTCTATGATAAGATCTTCCCAATGGAGTCACCAAATTACAAGAAGAAAGGCACATACTCTACAAACTAGAAGGGAAGTGGAGTTTCCATGTGATGTTATGGATAACTTGAACAATTAGGGCAATGAGTCAAGGTGAAAGGGAGAGGTATATAGGCCAATAATTTGATTGATATCAAGGGTTTATCACGTGAACTCTAGGGTTGTATGTTATTTTTTGGGTATAGAGTTCTCTAAACCATTGCAACAATAAGTAAATCTGGTAAAAAAATTAACAAAGAAAATCACAACTAAGTAAGGTTGAGTAACCTACTTCACTTTGGTGAGCTAAATATTACTACTTTCTTGAAGAATGGAAATAGAACTAAAATGCATGCATTAAAGTGGGATTCGACCTAGGTATCTCAATTTTCAACACAACCAATAAACAACAAGAATTAGATTAGTCATTTTTTCACAATAGTAAGCAAGAAAAGGGAAAGAGGATCCTAGGTTTTATTGAATACCCTAAGTGAATTGGTGCTCTTAAATAATTAAAGAATGTAAATTTACAAGAGAAAGAGGAAGGACAAAAGCTACTTAGACTAAGGTCAAAAAGAAAATAGTATACAACCGTGAAAAGGTAAACACTCACTTTAATGTGTTCCCATCAACTTTCCCAAGTTACGAAACTCGGGGATCCCTCCTCAAATTTTTAATGCTCAACTTTTGAACTTTTTTGATAAAGATGCATCCTTTATTTTCGTAGCTAAGAAGGATTTGTGATTATCTTGACTCACATGACTTAATAGTTGTTTGTGCTTTATGGAAATATATTGTAGCATGATTTCATTGAAAACTTTGATGTTGGCAGGCCTTTACCTAAGTTGCTATTCTCCTATAGAGGTACCTACGTACCTAATTGGTTAAGTTTTCATGTAATATAATCATGGTTTCACATCACTCTTCAATGGTTTATAATTTGTAATTGCTATGCCATTGCACATAGCTAGTAGAGTTCAAAGTGTTGAAGAAATGCACCCACATGGAATTTGATGACAAAATTGAAGTTTATAACAATTGCGACTACATGGTGCAATGCCGCTATTGAAAACCTAAAGTCTTCGATGAATGTGACCTCATCGCAAAGGTCGAAAAGGTTAAAGTTTATGGTACATGTGACCATTAAAAAAGTGGAAGTCCATGGTATATGCGACCATGACACAATGACAAAAAAGTTGAAACTTTTAAGAACATGTGTGTGAGTTTCCTCCTCACACTCGGTGAAAAGATCTACTTTGAAACTACAATGCACTTTGGGAAAAAGTTAAATTATATGAAGTGAGAAGTTGACCACATCACATGGGTTGGAAAGTTGAGACCTTGCAAACAATGAGACCAAATTCAAAGTTCAAAGAAGTTCAAAGTTTGTGGAGCATGCGACCAAGTAGCATCCCTGACAAGGTTTAATTTATCATAATACGCATAAAGACTCATAAGTCCATACCTCAATGCATGGTTGGAAAAGTTACAAGAATTGTGACTTGTGATCGATATTAGATTTTCTATGCTAATTATCTCCAATAAATACAATGTCATACATGCTCATTTAAAATTATGGAAGTTGATATCATAAATGAATATATGAGAAGGAAATTATATTTGTTGTATCATAAATGAATATATGAGAAGAAAATTATATTTGTTGTGTATTCGAGTTGTTGGGCTTTCATATTAGATATCCGATACATCCTTTGGAGCTATATATTTTGAACAAGGATGAGCTTTCCTGAAAATCTTACAATGATCAACATAATTAATAAATTACGAGGAAATAATCATGGATTTACTTTAGTTATATGTGCTAACATTGTTAATAGTTGAAATAGTTAATTTATTGAAGATAAAATATTCAATATGTCTCCCAATAAATGTAATCCAAGGATAAATAACAACTTTCCAAGTTGTGTTTAAAGAAGAAACTTCCACAAAACCAATAACTAAAGAAGTCGCTAGACCATTTTATGAGGACACAAAATTGAAGATGGTCTCAAGCCATAAATCAAAGTGGGAAGAGATTCATCAAATATTCAAGAACAAGAATTATCTAAAGACAACCTCATAGACATGAAAATAAGACCATGATCTCAGAGTATATCAACATATTAGGAGATATCACTTTCACAAAGTAGTTTCTAGACTAGCTTTGTGCCAATTTTAGAGGTAATTTCATGACTAATAAGTCACATAGATATCGACAATAGGCCAATTAAAAATGATAACATAAACATATAGATTCACTTTTTCCTTCAATTTTGGACATATATAATCTTCCCGAAGTAGAGATTAACATGACTAATGAGTGGGTGACCTAGTTCACTACATACAAGGATTATCATGAGATATTGAAAAGGTGAAGGCCTTTAGATCATGAAAAGAGGGTGTTTTCCCCACCTCCTACCTCAAATTTCCTTACAAATATGCAGTGGCACTAGTGAGAAGACTATATGATGAGAAAGATGACACAAAATTCAAAGAGTCCTGGATTTAATTGATCTATTAGGTAGTAGAAATTGGTTAGTTTTATATTGGTAAAAAATCTTATCTGTCACCATGAATGATGCCATATCCAAATAAAAGGACTCTACTCAGGAAATTCTCCCAAAAATTTTCATGTCAACTTTCTTGATGGATGTCAACTATGTAGCAAATCATTTTGCAAGACTAGATTCGCAATGGAAACCAAGAAACAAACCAATCCATGTCTATTGTCATATAATGTGGGAGCACAAATATAGGAGGAAATACATGAGAATCCGTGACAATTTCATTGCTCCTCTCTATATTTTAATTTTATGTAGTCCAAACCTTTGTATGACTAAATAATCTATGTAAGTGGTAAGCATTGGGGGTGAATAGTATGTGATGAGGAAATATACATATCTTAGAGTATATGGAGCCTCAAAATATCCTCATATATTGAACATATTCATTCCATATAAATTTGTGATTCAGGAGATTGATTATCAAACTTTTTGGCACAAACTTACAACATCACTCATAAGGGATAATAAGTCTCCCTAGATGACATTGCCATTGTCTATATAATTGTACAATGTGGGCACTTCCAAAGCAACTGCAAAATAAATAGTCTCTTGCACCCTATCACTTTGGTGAAAAAAGTTTCAAAATATATGATCCTCTTAGCGTAGATGCAAGCCATTGTTCAACATTGAGGTATACTTGGTCTTTTCAACATGCGACATAGGCATATGACAAGGTGTATAGAAGAGTTAGGTCATTCAAGTAATTTTTGTTAAAGGTAAATATGGTGTAGAAATAAAAACAACAGAGAGAAGAACAAAGACAAAAGAAGTTTGATTAGAAAGCCATAGATTAAGCAACAAAACAAGAACTCCTTAGGAAAGAAGAAGAAGACGTTACAACTAATACGAATGCATAAAATGATAGGAACGAAATAGAATATCAAATCATGGAAGTAGAGGCCAAATCCACATAGGATGTTGAAATAAAAAGAGAATAAGAGTAGAAAACTATTACACAACAAATAGAGGAAGAGGTGACAAAGCGATAGGAATCAAATGCTCTCGAAATAAAAATATTCCAAATATTTAGTCATTAATAGGAAACCATATTCCTTTTTTAGGACTGAGCTTAGGACAACCTTCATAAGAAATATGGAACAACTGGTTATCTTAGATTCATTTATTTTTGGCAAGAAAAGAAGACATGTAGTGAGGAAAACTCATAAAAATTAAAGATCTCACAAAATGAACAAGTAACTATAACCATAGAAATCCCTACTATTTAAGGAACATTTTCAAATTTGATAGCCATACTATTAGTAGGATTTTCCACATACATTAATTGACTAACTCCTAAGTATCCTAAAGTAGGGAGGCTAGGGTAGGTCCGACCATAAAATGCCCTCTCCCTTCAAGAGAAATGTTGTCCTAAAGGCTAAATGCAAGGGAATTGTTGTTGGTTCCCATGTGGCATATCCTAGCTACATTTATTTCCATTGGATTAGGACTTCTTTGACTGTGTGCTCGTGCAAATGACTCTCTCTGCTATCCTATACTACTTCAAGATGGAGCCAAACGGAGCCCTCTTCATCAAATTTTGGTAAGTTGGTTTTAATTTGCAATTTTATCCTACAACATTCTTGAGACAAGACACATGAAATATTAGATGAGTCTTGGAGTGGTTGAGAAGATCTATCTTGTTGACCACTTGTATAATTTATTGGATAATCTGGTATGGTCCACAAAACTTCATTGCCAATTTCTAGGGGAGTTTATCTTTGAGTGATGTTTTTTAATAGGTTGAAGGTAAAGAAACACTTGATCCCCTTCTTCAAAAGAATAGTCTAATCAATGTTGGTCAACTTGTTGTTTCATTCTATTTTGAGCCATAACCAAATTGTCCCTAGGTGTGTGGAGAATGGCATCCATAGTACTAAGTATGCTATAGTCCACTGTAGGAACTTTGAAGGTTCTTGGTATATATGAGGCCATTGACAAGGGTTTTTTGTTATAAACCAATTCATATATTGTCATGTCGGTAGCTTCATGCCAAGTGGTATTATACCACCATTTTTTAATAGGAATTATTATTCCCATTGGTGTAATTTCTTTGAAGTGAAGCACTACAAATAAGTTTCTAGAACTTATTGACCACTTATATTTGACCATATGTTTTGGGATGATATGCTCTGGTAAGGTTATGTTGAGTACTTTGAATTCTAAATATCTCCTGCCAAAAATTGCTTGCAAATGTGGGGTCCCAATTTGAGATAATGGAAGTGGGTATGCATGTAACTTAAAAATATGCTCCATGAAGACTTGGGAAATTGATGTTGAGGTAAAAGGATGCGACAAGGAACAAAAATGAACATACTTGGAAAGATGATTGAATACCAACATGATGACTAATTTGTTACCAACTTTTGGGAGTCCCACTATGAAATCCATTGAGATGTTAGTCCATATATGTGTTGGGATTGATAGTGGGTTGAATGCTCCAAGTGACTTCACCAATACCATCTCACTCTTGTGTCTTTGGCAGGTGTCATGTGTTGTCATAAAATTTTGGATGTATGTTTTCATGTCTTCCCCAAATAATGAGTGCTTACCTCTTACATAGGTTTATGAAATCCCAATTGGTTCATTATAGGTGATAAATGAAACTCCACTAAGATCCTTTATTTTAAGGTTGATTACTGCATTGGAAAAATGTGCTCTTTATAACTCAATGTATCTTGGTACCATGTATACCCTTTAGGGTCTGTGAGTCTTCTTAAAGCCTTTGGATGAGTTTCTATATAGTATCATTTGCTAGCCATTATGATAGGATTCCTCTAGCCAACCTAGGATAAGTAAGGATAATGCAAAGAAGGATCCATCATTCTCAAACTACTTGGAAAAATATTCAATCACCACATTGTCTTACCCTAGTGTCTTAGTGACCCCCTTATGGCACTTTGGTGATGGAAATATTTTCTCTTGGAAATACTTTAGACTATTATGGCTAGTCTTGTTCTGAAAACCCATCCCTATGAGATATGGGTACCATGTTATTACATGAAGTATGGCCATTATTTCTTTTTCATATGTGGATTTTCCCAAATTATAATCACACAATTGGTTATTGGTGAAATCCAAAGGGAACCCTTCTTGCATTAATACCATGCCAATACCTCTTGCTAATGCATCACATTACATGAAAAAAATCTTTAAAAAATCAAGCTTGTTGATACTAGAGTAGTGCACAAGCAATTCTTTAAATTCATGAAGGTGTATCAACTAGTTTGCTCCATATAAAGGAATTCCATTTTAGCAGTGAGGTTAAGGGATACACAATTTTCCATGGATCTTCACCAACTTTCTATAGTAGCTAGTTTGTCCTAAGAACCCATGCAAGATAATTACGGTCTTGTGGTGGGGCCAATATTGCACAACTGTAACTTTCTTGGGGTCTACTTGTATTTCTTCCCAACTCAAAATGTGACCCAACTATTCAACCTCTGAGACTCCAAAAACAATTTGGAACATTTCACAAATAATTGGTGGTCTGTCAAGAGTTGCAAAGCATGATCTATGTGTTGTAGGTGGGAGTCCCATGTTGTGTTGTATATCAAATATTGTCAAAGAATACCAACACAATATTTTGCATATGAAAGGCCAAAAAATTTCGTTCATGAGGCCTTAAAATCTATATGGTTCATTGCTAAGGCCAAAGGGCATCACTAAAAACTCATAATAACCTTCATGTGTGTAGGAATATATATTCTTAAGGATGTTTTCCTCTTTCATCCTTATTTCATAATATCTAGAATGAAGGTCAATTTTAGTGAAAAACATGTCTCCATGAATTTCATCCAAGGCATCATCAATGATTGGAATGGGAAATTTGTCCTTCATGGTCAACTTATTAAGAGCCTGGAAATCAAGACACATGCACCAAGTGTATTCCTTTTTAATACAATGACCACTAGGGATGAATAAGGGTTGGTACCTATATGAATAAGTCCCACCTCTAACAATTCTTAGATGATCTTTTCTATTTCATTCTTTTTGTGCAAAAGGGTGATTATAAGGACAGGTTGGAAATGTGTTGTACTATTTGCAGGTGCCCATAGAAAAGGGAGTCCTGGGGGGTGTAGGGGGCTAGTGGGATCCTTGTCAGGGGTTCAAGGCCGAAGCCCTCTAAAGAAAATTTTGGTATGTTTTGAGATTTTTTCCCCAATGGATTTTCAACCCATTGTAAACTAATTCCTGGTAAGTAATTAGGGTTGTAATATAATCCGGGTTAATGGATTAGAGTTTCAGATTCTATAATATTGTATTCTAAAAGTAAAAGATGATATAATGTGATAGAGAGGGGCGAAACTATCAAGTGGGCTATTTTTCTTTGTTTTAGGTTTCTAGGTTAAATCTTTGTGTACTGTGTGTATGACCCATTGCTAGCTCTTGTGTCTAGATTGAAATTCTATGTCACAACAGATCTAAAGAGCCAAGGATACCTCACAAAGAAAGAATGAGCAAAAAATTTGAAGAAGAGTGAAAACTGCAGTAAAAAGGAGAAGGAGATTAATAATGCAGCAGAACTCAGATAGGAGTAGAATAATATCACATATTCCAATAATCAATATAATAAACAACGATGTTACGATGGAGAGAATTCGATTCATGCAGGAGAATTCAAACCTCAGTTGGTTTAGCATAGGGCACCACTAGAGTGCTCTGGAAGACTCAAAGTCAACTGAACTGAACCTAAACTCAGCTAATTGAAGTCACAATCAGTTAAATGACTAAGGGGGGGAAATAGTGAGTCTGTCATGCATGCCAGTCAGAAAAGGGTGCACAAGGCCACAATTAGTGGAATCCAAAGCTCTAATCCCCCACAAGAGTCAAATAACTTAGGTGGACTACACTGAAACACTCAGTAGGTTCCTATAAAATAAGGACCTGACTGAAGTGGTCCTAAAATGATGCATGCAGGGCTCAGAAGGTGGTAGATGGATCTTGGATGACATTTGCACACCATTAGGGGGAAAATGACATCATCAACAACTATGAAAAATAAATAGTGCTAGGTAGGACAAGGATGGAGTATTGAAATATCCTAACACCCCCCCTTAATCCATACTTTGCATCCTGGGCCTTGGTTACTAATACCAAAGGTCACCCATACAATCAAATAAATGATAAAAAAATAAAGAAATGTCCATGAACCAAGGAAATGGGGAAAAACCTCATGGGAAAAATACCCCCCCTCAAAAAGAACAGCAATAGGGAACTCAGTGAAAACAAAAAAGGAAAACAAATTCCTCAGTGAAATCCTTTGCAAAAATATTGGCAAGCCGCTCCTCTGTAGGATAGCAATGCAGGTGCTAGATATGGATCTGATCCTTTGATGTGCCTCCCACTGTGTAGAAGTTGTATTTTCCAAAACAAGTCTTTCAGGAACCTTTCTTGCTACTGGAGCGAATGGCTCATTGTAGTCCAAATCATGAACCTTTGAGTACCTTTTGTCAGTCAACCGAGATTGTTTCCTGGTTGTAGATCCCCCATGGAAATTCTCTCCAAGATATTGTGGATCAAACCCCACCATCATGCATCACCTCTCTGAGAGAAGTGGATCTGGATGACATAGTGCAATTTTTGCATGATACCGAGATCTAGTGGTTCTATGGTCAGATGGATCCCCAATTGTGTTCCCAACAACTACAAGGACTTTGTGAGCCCATATTGGCCTTGGACATGGATTGGGAGCATGTGTTGGATCTAGATCTGAATCTGAATCTCCTTGAACTTTATTCTCAACATCAAGATCTTGATCCTCATCTTCATTAGAAGAGGTATCACTATGATCTTCATTAGATTCCGATGGGGTAGGAAGAGAGTATGGAAAAAAATGTGAGAATTCATATGCCTTGGAGGCATGGTTTGCAAACCCTTTCGCTATAATCTTCCCAGTGGATATATCTGCAACCTCAACTGTGTAAGGACCAAAGACCACTTTCTTTGGTGAACCTGTGTGAGTCATCTGATATACATACAACAATTTTTCAGACAAAGAAGGAACAAATAGAACATTCTTGAACTTTCCATGCTCCATATGTATTGTACCCTTCCCTTTAGCAGAGATCTGAGAGTTGTCTTCCATGCGAATAATCAGACCATCTTTGACATCTAGAGAAGAAAATGATTATCTCAAGGCAACCATGTGGTTGGAGGCCCCTGAATCTATGAGGAGGGATTTTGATTTTGAAAATCCAGCCTTCATTGCATGGAAACTCTCATGACCATCAGAATCACTTCCAGAATCAGTCTCTCTTGCACCTTTTGGGAGGGAAATGTTGTGTTGTTCAAGAAACTTGGTCATCTGATCTATCTTCTTTTGCATGCAAGATCTCTCTAGGTGGTTTCCTTTCTTGCAATAGGAACACTTGGATTTCTCAAATCTCTTATGTTTGTCCTTCTTAGAGTTGGAGGATCCTTTTGATGGACTTGACTTGGCATTATGCTTGGGTTCAGATTTCCTCTTATCCTTTCCTTTGTGCTTCCCCTTCCCATTCGCACTTTTTGCTTCTCCAGCCATAAGAGCTTAATCTTTGGAGGCTTGCAAGGTGCCCATCTGTATCAACTTATCCTTTTCTTGGATGAGATATTCAGTGAAAACATCTAAGGAGGGAATATTCCAACCAGGGATTGACATTCGCCCACAATGGAAGGTAGAGTCAAAGATAGAGAACTCAGGACCTAGCTTACTCAGAATGGATAGCACTAGCTGCTCATATTTATTCTCAATGCCACACTACTTGCATTGCATAACCAGAGATTTGAATTTTGAAAAGAAGTGCGGAATGGTATCAAAACTGCTCGGTTGTAGAGCAATCAACTCAATTTCCAGAATATGGCCTCTTACCTCATCTTGTTTTCCAAAGAGGGTCTCTAACTTCAACCATAACTCTCTTGGATTCTTCAATCCTTCAATGTGGAATATTAGATATCCGGAATGTGAATAAACATGAAACCAAATGCTTCATCCAATCTATTCAGATACTTGGTTTTCTCCACAACTGATGTTGGTTCGGGATCCTTCCCCATTGTCACCTTGTATAGTGATTTGTTTCGCGATACCATTTGCATCTCATCCCTCCAACCAATATAATTGAAGGGTGTCAAGATCCTGGGAGAGAGAGGAGAGATTGAATTGTCCATTACAACTGCTGGATCAAATACAAGGTGAAATGGCTGCTACTGCAGAAAAACTGCTGCAGTTGCGGAAAACTGTTGTAACTGCTGCAACTGTTGCTGCACTAAAAAAAATTGAATAACTTGCAAAAAACTCTCAATAAGGAGGTAGACTACTACTGAGCACTGATTTAGGATAGTAGGCACTTTTATCTGGATCCTTCACACCTGGCTATACCTCAATGGATTTCTCTAATGAATTCAATGCAATGGCACCAGGATTTGCTGTGGAAATCCAGAGGCTTCTAGTGCACTACCGAAAGCAGCTACTCAACCTATTCGCTCAAATGGATTTGATACCATGTTAAATTCTATGTCACAACAAATCTAAATAACTGAGGATACCTCACAAAGAAAGGATGAGCATAAAATTTGAATAAGAGTAAAAACTGCAGTAAAAAAGAGCAGAAGAATAATAATGCAACAGAACTCAGATAAGAGTAGAATAATGTCAAATATTCCAATTATCAGTATAATAAACAATCATGTTACAATGGAGAGAATTCGAACCATGCAAGATAATACGAACCTCAATTCGTATAGCATTGGAATTATCATTACCGGAGTGCTCCGAAAGACTCAAAGTCAATTGAACTGAACCTAAACTCAACTAACTAAAGTCACAATCAGTTAACTGACTAAGGAGAGTGCAATAGTGGGTATTTCATGCATGCCAGTCAGAAAAGGGTGCATGAGGCCACAATCAGTGGCATCATGAACTCTAACCCCCCACAAGAGTCAAATAACTTAGGTGGACTGCACTGGAACACTTAGTAGGTTCCTATAAAATAGGGAACTGACTGAAGTGGTCCTAAAATGATGCATGCAGGGCTCAGAAGGTGGTAGATGGATCCTGGATGACATATGCACACGACTAGGTGGAAAATGACATCATCAACAACTAGGAAAAATAAATAATGCTATGTAGGACAAGGATGGAGTATTGAAATATCCTAACATAGATTTGGTTCATTATTTATTTTTTTACACAAGTTTATCAAATTCTTTAGGATGCACATTGGGTGTTTGAATTCCCGATATTAGAGGAAGTCCAAGGTCATGTCCCACTTATGAGGATTGTAAACCCTTGGGTGTTTCAAATACCTATTGGTGTTTAGAGAGAATCAATTTCAAGTTAGGGTGAACCCATGCAAGAGTGTCCACTAGGGTGAATTGTGCAGTAAAGCCTAAGTGATATTTTTTTAATAGCTTCTCCATAAAATGTGAGGTGATGATTTTAGGGAACCTATAGTGAGCCCTTTGAGGGTATTTTTGTGCCCTTGGTGAAACTTATCGATATCTCTATAAAATCCATGGTGACTAGACTCAAAGTATGTAGCCATTATACCCACAGGACTATATCACAACCACCCATTTATATATCAAACATATGATTTTTGAGATGGTACTCACCCATTTGGGGTTTTACATTTTTCCATCTCCCCCCACATTTCATAAAAACACCATTTTCTATTATAATTTGGTAATTTTGTATAAGATGGACATAGCAATGTTTTATTTTGTGATTCTTCTATGGATAAAATTGTGGGTACTGCCACTACCACTACCAATCATTACAATCACTTTGTTGTGTTTGATGTAGCCAATCAACTTTAATGTTTGGTTTGATGAAAATCTTGATAAGGCATGGAGAGAAATTTTTTATTCCTCACCCTAAGCTTGCAAGGTGGTGTCTTCTTCCATGGGCAGAGCGGAATCCTCTGCTTTTGGTTCCCAAGTGTCTTTAACTATTATGTATTTTGGGTGACCTTGTGGGGAAACATATATTTGGAATAATTTTTTCTCTTTATGTTTATTCCCTCTGAAATACTATTAATCATAATTATAGAAAAAACATGAGGTGTTGGCATTCTCCCCTCTCTCTCATACATAAATTTTGGATTCTTAATGATTAAGGGTTGGAGGTATTAGGATTGGTTTCCATGGGGGGAATAGTGCAAGTAGTGAATGAAGGTATTTTAGTTTGGACATTGATCACCATTTCAAATTCTCTACATTTGTCACAATCTTCCAACCATGTTTTGCGGTGTTGCAATAGGACATGTTCTGTGATTTCCTCTTTGAAACCATTGAAGAAAAAAACTTGAAAGAAATAATTAGAGAGGACATTTGTGTGGATTGATAATTTATCAACGGCCATAATATAGTCCATAACTGTGTCTCTCTAGCATAATCTTGTCAGTCTTCCTAGGTAGTAAGTGTCTCATTCAAAATGATCATGAATGATATTCACAAACTAGGTCCAAGGAATGTATCCATTATAATATTTCTTGTATCATTGTCACCATTTCCAAAGTTGAACATTTGGATATAAGTGTTGGAATATTCTAACCATCTCATCTTGGTTTTGCATGCATTCCGTGCAATGTTAGGTGAGTCTCTTGGCACCTAGTCCTTATTTTTGCCATCCTAGAGCTTAACTTTGGTCATCATTATCCCTCTTATCCACTTAGAGCACCTTGGTTACATCATTGAAGTCCAAAGGTGCCATCATGCATGATTTTAGGAGCATCTAAGTCAGTTACCTTGATTTAAGGCGCTTGTCTTCAATCACCACTAGTTAACTGACCACCAGTCCTTGATTTCATGAATCTGAGTACTTATTGAGCCCCTATGACCACAACAAATCACTAATGCGCCATTCCACTATTAGTTAGACTTATTTAACTCCCTAATGTACCCTTAGGCCTACCTACCATCAGTTAGACTTAGTTAGATTCAATTGACTAGCCAACTGATACTACCATCAGGAGTTACAACTAGTTCTCTAGTCTAGTGATAGGAATATTTCCTATCTAATTTTGCCACATGTCTGTATTCATTATGCCTCTTTGGGCTCACGCATTTATCCTTTGGATATGTATTATTTATGTACACATTTACTAAATAATAGAGGTAATGGAATTTTTTCCAATTGCTCTTCGTTCTCTTGTGTTGTAACACAGTTTTTTCTTCTCTATTTTTTCTGCTCAATTCTTTTGATCTCTGTTAGACTTAGTGTGAATTTTATCTTTGTCTCTAGATATCTATGAGAATCTCAAAAAATCTCACAATAAGAACCCCACTTTGAGTTTCTAGTGGTCATTAATAATTCCAATGGAGAGAAAAATAATGTTCCATTTGGGTAACCCAACCTAAGGTATTTGAGCCGTTAAAATTTTGTATGTCTAACATTGGAAAGAGGTGACATGAATTGTCATCATGAAAGGGTGGAATATTTGGAAACAAAGTGTGAATGTCTTATTCTTCATTTGCTAAAAAAGTTCTTTGGTTGGATTGATTTTGATACTTATGCGTTGATATATCACTTCCAACACCTTGCCTTGGATATTTACTACTATAGTGAACTTTCTTTGACTGCAAAATGAAGTTGAGAAACTAGCTATAAAGATTATCTTATGGGTTCTTGTTTTGGTTTTCCAAGGGTTCCATACTTTGAGTATGGACCATGGGACCACTAAATCTCTTGCAAAGTGTTAATACCAACTTATATCAATACAATAGGTGGTTCTAGATGATTATTTGAGATATACCTCTAAATATTTTATATTTGGGTCCACACAAAAAAGAGTTGTAGATATATACTAATGCAATTAGAATGAAACAAATATTATTTTGATATAGGTCTCCACAATGGTGTCAGTGCGACCCATGTGGGAATACTACTCCTTGTTGAATATTATTATGCTACCAAAAGTGACAAATTCCTTCTAGATGCAAAGATGTAGGAATTTTGCTAGCTAACTGCAGAGACTAGGGTTTGTAAGGTCCTACAAACAAAGGAATGTCAAATGCTATAGCTCTTTGATAAATTGATGGGTTTCCAACAATAGTACTATATCAAATCTTTCATAGCACCAACTAAAGACAATAGACCATACCATTAGACACATTACTTGATACCCTTTTATGTGAGAATGATCTCCCCAAGTGTTATTCTTAGAGTACATACTATAGCAACATAAACACCATTAGTTTATGTAAGGATGGTTGTAGGTGTGCCTAAAGGGATTCCAATATAACCAAGGGTATGTGGAAAAAAAAATTGTATATAGGTGTTGTTTGATCTAGTACTACTCGAAGGAGTACTGACAAAGATTACAAGGGTGCCCAACTAGGTGACACAACCTGTATTTTATGTGTATATTCTTCCCCGAACCTAGTTTTACTTGATAATTGATAGATATTTATGTTACTTGAAGATGTCGAAAGACATCTCTAGCCATTTTTTTTGCAAAAAATAGGACTTGTAGTGTTCCTTAACCCTTAAACTTAGAACACCTCCAAGTAAGACATTATAAATGCAAAAAAAACAGATACAAGAGACAATTGAAATGAAATAATGTGAAATAAACCCTTATATTAAAATAATTAAAGAGAGAAAGAAATGTTCACTTGCCTCTTAAGGTGGGGCAACCTTTCATTTAATTAGAGCTCACAATACAACAATATTCAACAAAATCTTTCTTAGCCTCCTAGCTATTTAAATATATCTCAACAACACATCTGTAAGTACTTGTGGTCCTATAATTAATGAGTACCATCTATCTAGAGGTCTTTATTAAATAACAAGACCCTTTTATATTGAATAACTATCCACTACTATCTAATGGGCCTTTATTCAAGGAATAAGGTTGCATACGTTAATTGGATAACTCCTAAGTAGCCCAAAGTAGGGAGGTTAGGGTGGGGCCCTAAATAATAAAGGTAAAAACGGAATAACAAGGAAGAGTCCATATTGGCTTTGACAAGAGGAGAAAATGACAAGAATAGGAAAAGGACACTTGCAGATATTTTCCTAGGATGAACAAGAAAGATATTAATTGCACTCTTGTAGCACTAGCCAACTAGAAATCGATTTGCATTAAATTAGATAATAATATTGAAGGATCTTGAAACAAATTCCTTCAATTGTTTCAAGTAGCTGAGAGATTGATCCAGGTATGTCATCTTCCTTCTCTTGGTGAGACAAATGCACCTAGACTAGTGCAACAATGCATGCAAGATCCAGAAGGTAATATCAATCTAGAGAGGGTAGTCATAGAAACAACTCCAAATGTGACTAAGGCAAGGATGAAGGAGTATATATCAATTCCTTCAAAATAAATAAATTTGATTAATTCAATTATTAATATCTTGCAAAAAGGAATGGAGCCATATTCTAAAGAATTAATTATGTATGAGGTGGCCATTGAACAATTGGTTTTTCCATGCTCCATAGGATTATTGGCAACACACAAAATTTTGGCTTAGTATTTAAGAATAAGGCGAGGGAAGAATTTAGTTTTTACAAAAGAACATAGGAATTTTGCATTTTGGCAATCAAAAGGCCAAGTGAAACATGAGAGGAGCAATTAATTTGAGAGAATTTATAAATGCAACTTTGAATAAGGAGAATAGGCCTTTTATTGTACAATTTTGTAAACTTCTTTATAGAATTAATGAGGAGAAGCCATTCTTTATAGATAAAATTCTTTTGTTTTCTTATTGTTAGGATAATGCTTCTTAATGTGCATAATTTTCTCTAATTTTAATGATGCAGTCTCGTTTTTGTTTATCTATATCCTATTTGATTATTTCCTATGGATATGGAATTGTATCCATTTGTTCAGTAATAATGATGATGATGTTGATGATGTCAATTGGGTCCCTTGTTTTTGGGACAAGGGACCCCCTCTTCGCAACAATTTGACTGCTAATTATAGAGGTGTACATACTTGTTACTTGTATTTTTGCATTATTAGCCCAATTATTGTTTGTTGAAAGTAATTGTAGAATTTTAGTTGGTTGTGTGTCCAATTTTCTCATTTGTTAGTTGTAGAAAGAATCTAGAATAAAATTGCATACTACATTTAGAATAAGGCTACATTTGCATTCCACATTTTCAAAGCTTTATTTGAAAATATGTAATTAAGTTGCTGGGATAGAAACTAAATGGGTCCCATATTCCAAATATGTTAGGTATAATTGGGATTTCACATTAGGGAGAACCCCTATTTATTACATAGGGAAATTCCACCATATCAACATAATGATACTAAAAAAAAATTATGACCTCCTACAAGTTAGCATGGAACAACTTATATCTCCAAATATAAGTAATAAATAAAAAACATACAAGTAATAATACATAGAACTCATATCTATGAAATTTAAGTATGAGGCCCTTGTTTCCCTTGGATAGAAGATACTTTCCTCACTCAACATTGTATTGGTCAAACCTCTCTTGAGGTGGTCATCTTAGAATAACAATATGAAAAGATTGAACAAATCCAAAGAAATCCATTGATCAAACAAGACAAATATCAAGCTAAAGAAGTGGAAATACATGTTGAGGAAGACTCTCGGTGGATATAGAGTTGAGAAGAAAATAGATCCAAGTTGTCCATGTATGCAAGAGGTGAGAGCAATAGAGTTAGGTCACAATTTGGTGTTAATATGATATAATAACAATGTGTAATAGAGAATGATGTGGAACCCTTAAAAAGACCTAAAGAACACTTAAATAGATTTGGGAATGACCTAAAGGCATATGAGAATGTTGAGCTAGTCATGATAAGTAGGTTTTTCCCTATGAATCATGCCATGGGTTTCAATTAAGGAACCACTAGTTTCTCAAACATACTAAAAATAATTCTAACAAACTACCTTCTTTTGTTTGTGGGTCATAAGAAATAGTTGTAGTAAGGTTTGTAAAATTTGTGGTATAAATCATGCACTAAGGACAATGTGGGAAAATGATAATCTAACAAAGTAGACCTCATGAAAAGTGTGCCCAAATGGATTTGGATCAATTGATGATAAAAAATTTCTAACCAACTAAGACAAAGTCAAAGATGTGAAGACAACAAATTGCTCATGTTATTTGGAAGGTGTCCCAAAAGATTGAAAACCTATAAGATTTAGCAAGGAAAAACACGTGACTAAGGGTCAAAGGACCAGGGAACCATATCAAAGCATTATAGTCTTGAGGATAAACCATAATCATGTGTCTAAGCTAAAATAAGGTGACTCAAAGGAAAGTAAACCAAAATAAGTGAGTTGTACCGATGATAAGTGAGATGCCATCATTGCCCTTGATTGTGACCACATAATTGAAATATATTCCATCAATTATAAAACATACATGCTACATTTTAATTAATTCATATATGGAAAGAAGGTGTCAATTATATGTATTAGCCAAAGCATATATAATATTGAATATTTTTTCTTAATTTTTTTTAATACATGACACTGTTTTTAAGAACTTATTTCTTATAATATTGAATATTTTTTCTTAATTTTTTTAATACATAACACTGTTTTTAGGAACTTATTTCTTGTAAACCCACTGCCAAAATCTATTCATAACTACACTCTTAAAAATGTCACTGTGAGAATTTCCCAATGTGAACTAATAAAACACTCTCACAAGTCAACCTGTGTTTAAAAACTAAGATGAGGTTGAAATTTTTATTAAATAATAGTATTCATTTAAATTCAATTTTTCAATAAAGTTGATGTAATGGTGCAACCATAAGTACATATTCTTAGTACTATGTAATCTTTTAAGGAATGAAATTGTGAGTTTCGAGAACTTCAATCCCTATGTATATATGTTTTCCAAAGTAAGAAAACAAAAAACACCAATTGAAACTTGAATCAATACAATAGAGTTAATTAAGTATAAACCTCTCATCAACTATCTAGCAGCAAAATTCCAACACATTATTCAATGGAGGTCTTTAATGATTTTACATTATGTTATCATCTCATATTGACTAGATTCTCGCATAATGGCTATAAATATATAATTCTCACCAACTATATTCTAGTAGTGTTCCCCACGTCCAAAAAGCCATAATAAGATATTAGAAAACACTAAAATATGGAATCAGTTAGGTATTGGCAAAGTGATAACTTGATCATGATGTACACGTCATATTCTTTTACAAAATTGTCAACCTCGAAACTTTGTTTAGGTTTCTAGATGGAGAGTAATATTAACTTCCAACCAAGGCATTCAAAATATAATTAAAAAGAAAAATTAGATTTATAGATGGAGAGTAGTATAACTTCCCACCAAGACATTCAAAATATATTTTAAAAAGTAAATGAGTTCTATCAAAGTTTTTATTATTTTTAATTTATAAATACAAAACAAAGATAAATTTATATTTATATTAATAATGGATTTTAAATTTTTTTATCACATAAATCTTAATACATGAACTAATAGTTAAATTTCATTAATTAATATTTTTAAACACAAAGCATTGTTTTAGATTTAGATGTAAATGTGTAGTACTATTAACCTTCATTGTGAATCCACATTAAAAGATATTTATGAAGGTATACAATCTTATCATTATTCATTCATTTCATAACAAAATAGGGATTGTGAAGAGGGTTGTGTATCTCAAGGATATATGATTGGAGATGATAGGAGGAAAATACTATTTTTTTTGCTTATTAGTTTTTGGATCATAAAAGTTATTATGTTTTATATATGTTGATGTATTGTTATAGGTTGTTGGATTTAGGGTTGGAAGTACCTTTTGAGAGTTTTTGTTAAATATAATAGGGGTTTTTTAGAAGAAAAAAAAAAGTTTTTAGATGAATATATAACTAAACCACTTATGTTTTCTTTGATTCTCTTTAAAAATAAGAAGAAAATGGTTTTTCTTTGATGAAAAAAAATGATATATGATCAAACTAATAATATTGTGTGCCATGATTATGGATAAAATTGTGTCCTTGCAAGAAATTGCATATGCCTTGTTGTCTTAAAAGTAGTTACATACATGCACAACCAAACATCTCCAGTGTCGAAGAGTGTTTCAATGCCCAACTTTAAGCCAAAAAAGTTTCTTTAATCATAATTGGCATGTGCATTAAGTTCCATTGTCAAATACTAATGTGTCTTCAAAGAAAGTTGGGCTTGCATGTCACCATTCTACTACATACCTCAATTCTCACACCCCTAACCCCCTCAATGCGCACTCTACTACCTTAATTTCCCATGATGTGATTTGACCCTGACCCCCAACTATAACAAGCCATTTGTTTCCACCTTTACAATTGTCCATCTTCATATGTACACCTCTACTTATATTCCACCTTTACAATTGTCCATCTTCATATGTACACCTCTACTTATATTTTCAAAAATAGCATAATCCCAATAAATATCAACCCTTTAAATTCCCCCCCTCCCTCTCATTTGATTCAAAGCCCATTCGCCTAAATTGAACATTTAAGGTCTAGTCTACCTTCATCATGCATCATGACACTCCCACCTCCACATATGAATTGTTGAATTTGGCACAACATTGACACACAAACATGCGACACAACACCTTGCATGGATTCTCATTGACACCTAGAAACGTCAAAATGTTCTCGTTGACACACTATACCTTGCACTTAATGATGCTTACTAACACCCAAAAGTTAATTTAACACACCCAAAATGTGTAGCACAAAATTGACACCATGCACACAATGACATTCAAATTACATGCCATGTTTTTTATTCCCAAGAAACAACTTCACAAAAAACCCTTTGAGTACTTCCCCATGATTAATGGATGGTAAATAGAGTAAACGATAAGCCGATGACCTTGATTATGAAGAGGGAATCAAGAAAGTAGAACCCATGACCTTGATTATGAAGAGGGAATCAAGAAAGTAGAACCCATGACCTTGATTATGAAGAGGGAATCAAGAAAGTAGAGCCCATGACCTCCTTAACTTTGTGGGGAGAGATCTCATGTCTAACTCATAACTATTTGAGCTAACTCTCAAAACTTATGAAATACCATATC
The DNA here is from genome assembly GCA_027924585.1 of Larix kaempferi. NCBI lineage: Eukaryota > Viridiplantae > Streptophyta > Pinopsida > Pinales > Pinaceae > Larix > Larix kaempferi. Next base: position 9,779,547 of record BSBM01000668.1, read on the forward strand.
TATGTTAAGATGATACAACATTGATACTTTACACATACCAACACTCAAACATTATGTCATGTGTATGTCAATCTTATATCATATTTATGTTAATAAAACCTTTTATAATAAAATTTTCAATACTATTTTAATTTTAATATCTTATAAACCACATTTTTCAATATCTTAAAGACCACATTTAATTCACAATTATTACCATACAAGGAAAATGATCATTGTAGAACCCATGACCTTGATTATGAAGAGGGAATCAAGAAAGTAGAGCCCATGACCTTGATTATGAAGAGGGAATCAAGAAAGTAGAGCCCATGACCTTGATGATGAAGAGGGAATCAAGAAAGTAGAGCCCATGACCTCCTTAACTTTGTGGGGAGAGATTTCATGTCTAACTCATAACTATTTGAGCTAACTCTCAAAACTTATGAAATACCATATCTATGTTAAGATGATACAACATTGATACTTTACACATACCAACACTCAAACATTATGTCATGTTTATGTCAATCTTATATCATATTTATGTTAATAAAACCTTTTATAATAAAATTTTCAATACTAATTTAATTTTAATATCTTATAAACCACATTTTTCAATATCTTAAAGGCCACATTTAATTCACAATTATTACCATATAAGGAAAATGATCATTGTCACCCTTTAGACTGCTAAAGGTAAGGGTAGATACTAAAATCCAATCATGCCTTGCAACCAAAGGCTATCATTTTGTCTCGCTATCCAAAGCCCCATCCATAACCACCATTAGTTAAGGCATCATGTGGGTGATAACTACTTGGGGCAGCCAAGAAAAGGAATGAATGAAAACCAACACGAAAAAGTCATGCATCATACCACCAAGTAATTGCAAAATATAATATATTCTCGATTTGACGACTGATGCATGAGCACGAGAGGATGAGGATGAGGATGACGGGAGGAAGTGTACATTTTAGGTCAATTGTGGCCATGTGCAATTCCAAAACATAAAATGCCATGCTGCTGTGTATAGAAAAAACGGGCCAGCTAGCAAACCACAGCTATGAAAGCCGACAAGTTGAAGCTTAGTGGGCAGGTGGGTCTTCATTATACTATAAACACACACTCACAGAGAGACACACAACCAGACACAGACATGCATTTTGTTATCAGTATGAAAAAACAATCAAAACCATCCATTTATTGAATCAGCAGGCTCCGTAAAAACAAACCGAAAGGTTCTGTGAGTTTGACAGCGCACTATCATCATTTTCCCCATTGAAATTAACAGATCTCAAAACACTGAGATCCATGTAGAATAATCGGTTTTGGGTTCAGTAAATTGCATTGTAAACGATGGTGGTAGGGAAAAAAAAAAAAAGCTATGGACAGAACAGTAAAAAGTTAAGTATATATGGGTGGTAGAGTCGTTTTCTGTGAGTGGTTGGAGGATGGAAAGTATGAGAAATAATAATAAGAGGGTTGTCATGAGCGCATGTGCTTGCATGTGCGCCCCTATGGTCCACCAGGTGCTCCACTTCTTCTTCATGCCTACGTTTCCTTAATTTCTTCTTTTATGGAGATTTCAGGTCCAGTTTCCAGATTTCTCCCTGTCAGAATTTTCTCCCCTCTGCCAGAATTTCCTCTGCAATTCCCCGCTTTGGGAATTTAACAAAGCAGGTGCCTGTAACAACATAGGCAAGTTCATGGTTCTCGATCATGGAAAAAGGAGACCCACGGACTTGTCGTGTTGTTGGGTTTTCTGAGGAGAAAAAGGGCAAAAAAGATCCCGGGACAGCAATACAGACAGAGGTCTGAGCTTAGCAGAGCTGCCCTTGCGTACTTGAACTGCACTTTTACCTTTTGTCTTCCCATACCACGCGGGCAGGACTCAGGACCCGTTGCAAAATATATATTCTCGATTCCCTCACCAAATCTGCTCGTCCGGTTGCCTCACAGTGCTTCAGAGCCGGTTGGATCGATCATTTTCTCCTTAAAAGACTAAATCGCTTCTGTTCAATCCCTCCCTTCTGCAACAATATCAATACCCATGCAGTTCATAATTAGGAATTTGATTTCCTTGGCAAAATAATAAATTGGGATTAATATGTGATTGGTGAGTGCTTAATTTTCTGTGTCGAATTACAACAATGGAATTGATGATAGATTCCAGATTATGGAGTTGTTTATGGATCCTTTCATTTTCGACTGCGGGCGGGAGTAAGAAATAAAAATCCTTCAATTCTTTGATCAGTTAAATCAAAATTCTATTTTTGATCAATCTGGTGGAATATATTTATGAAATATAGTTGAGTTTTAAGTTGATGAAGTTGCAGTCTTGTAATAATTTGAACTGTCAGACTTGTAAATTTGACAGTCTAGCTCAATTATGCTTAGCTTGCAATTTCAGTCGATAAAGTTGCAATTTTGCTATTATCATTTATCACCCTTTCAACTATCAGATTTAGACTAAAACGTCTCAAATCTTGCCTGAAAAGACGCCCGCAGGAACATTTTAGTGAATGATTAGCCACGCCGTCTTATCTAATCACAAAATTTTCATTAAAATTCGCGCATTCCTCCGGCCAGGTCAAATCAATTCAGGAATGTGCAGTCGGCTTCCAGATATTGTATAGCTTTTGCTGCTATACTGATCATTGAGAGATTCTTTATACCTCTCCTCGGTGCAGTACTGGACAGGGATTGGGATTGAATCTGGTGCTAATCACCGAAATTCACATCTGGGCCATCGTCAGATTCCGCTTTAATCCTTTCCTCCTCTTATTTGAGTCGATTTCAGAGATTTTTGGATTGTTCTGGGGGAATTTAGGATTCTTGGTTGGAATAAGAGATGAGCACTTCAGAGTCGAGCTTCAGGTGTCTCTACCTGAAGCGGCTTCTCCGAGTCATCCGTCGGCTCAAGAGGCCGAGCAGCGGTTTAAAAGGTTCAAGCAATACACGGCTAGCAGCGGATGTTTCTCTGGCATTGGCAGCAAGCCCGCGAGCAGCGTGGCGTCATGGATTGATGCATAAAATTTCCTGCGATGAGAAGAATCGAAGCATTCTGAGAAGGATCCTTGGACGAAAGAGGTTCCGAGGATTAATGGCGGAGAGGGCCAGAAATCGGTCGCTTTCTCTGTTGCAGTCCAGGTTGAAGGATGCCATGCAGAATAAGAGTTCCTGTTCAGATGGGTGGAAGAGATTATATGTGATGAGGAGACGATTATTATTATGTCGGCCGCCAGCTAAAAGATTCGAACCTCTGCCTGCCTCTTTGATTGCTAGGAATCTGGTAAACAGGCGCACGAAGCAGCTGCAAAGGCTCATTCCTGGAGGAAAATCTATGGAGACTTCCTGCTTATTGAAAGAAACGGCGGATTATATCTTTGCCCTGAAAACACAAGTAGAGGTACTGCAATCTTTAGTGGATGATTCTCAGGTGCATAGCCAACACCCAGTTTGAATTTTTATTGTCTGTGTTTATAAAATCTGATTTCCTTCAAATTATGCCCCTTGGAGCTCTCAGGGGATGTATATTGAATTTTATTTGAGAAGAATGCATTCAAACTGCCATTCTTTACTGCCCACGTCTGCAGCAGCTTGCTGGTCATCCATTCAAAAAAACATGTCTGTGGGGATTTGATTAACCAAGACCTGGCGACAATTAGGTTCTACCTGTGCTGCAGTGTAAGCAGTAAAACATGGCTTAATTTGTATGTGATGTTTCACCATTTACAACAGGTATACAGGCCTGGACACGATACCATTTCTTTTTCTTTTTCCTTGCCACCCTTACCATTTATCTTTTGACTTCCATAGTGTTCAATTTATCTTTCATTTTCTTTCTGTAATAGTAGATCGCTACACAACAAAACATTTATTAAATAACCACATTTGATCTTCTACATGGATGCCTGTCACTGGTTGTGCAGTCCCATTTCTCTTTAGATAAAAACAACTGCACTAATCTGCAATGACTTTCTCTTCAGCAGTTAGTTTTTTTTTGCAGAATTTCATGATACATGCCTGATAAAATGCATTTTGTTTCATTATTCTCGATTTGCTGTTCTCCATTATGCTTGAGCTGATTTATTATGCCTTAATAAAAACATAATTTCAATGACTTTGCACTCAAAAAAAGACTATAGAGGCTAAATTTTACAAGTGGGATTTACACACAACAACAGTGTTTGGAATAGAAAATCTCTATACACATCAAAACATATAATTTGCAATATAGCTGGAATAAGGAAATGCAAATTAATCTCTTTACTTTGCAAACAAAAAATAAGGATAAAGTTTATGTGATAATACATTGAATGATCTCACAAATCCTACAAAACCTCCAATTAATATAAATAACTCTAGTTTATTCTATAGAACAAAGATTTGATATTGCCACTGGTCAGCTCTACTAAGTGGCAGCTGCAATCCACCATGTTCATTCTTATACATTCAATAAACATCGAAAATTACACCTGATATTTTAATTTTTCATGACCTTGAAAGATCCAGGTTTACCGTAAATAAGTCCCAATCTATTTAACATGAATCAATCTTAATTTTTATAATTGTTATACAAGAAATGAATGGTTTTTTTCAAACACAAACAAAGTAGCAACATTAGATCGCCTGCTTCTCAGCACAATCATGTTCATATTTTGTTTTTGCATCTTCATGTTAGCAACTGTTATCCCAAAATTGTGCTTCCTCATATGATTCTTTATTATTCACAATGGCAGATCTGAAAACTGTAGAAACACGTATTTATGTTCATTACTGTTACTGCATCGGTGGTTTTTGTTTTCTGTTAGCTAATGTTTTTTCTAATGGCCTGTTATGCAAGCGCAGACATTCTAGAGTTCACTTGAACTGCATGCATGCAGGAAGTTGAGAATTTACAGTCTTTCTAATCATCAAAGGAAAAGATAAAATTTCCTTTCATGATACCTAGAGTCATTCTGGGAAAACATAGCGCCCTACTCACACTGAAAACTAACGTAGTGGTTATAATTGTACTCCTTGTTTTATTATACTGAAAACAATACAGTGTATATCGCTTAATGCTAGCTGGAGTGTAAAACACATTGCATAAACTTAGATTTTCATCTAAGTCCATTGACTTTAATATGGAATACTTATCAAAGATCCTAATCACCTTCTAAACGGTTGGACATTTTATGCTGTTGAAGTATTCATGGGATTAAAATTTAGAAGAATATTTTATTTTTAAAGGATGAAAAACTGTCCACTATACCTTTTGATCTGACTGAAAATAGTTTATTTAGACAAAGGCATTAACTAATGAGATAATGGTCGGCACGAGCTATGCCTACTGGGATATCTTTGAGTCGAATACAGCTATACAGTTAATAGGTAAGGGGTAGATTTTTGTAACCCTATTTATTAAAATATCCAAATGATGAATTACAGCCGATATTAACCTGCTTCCATGGAAAAAAATGATAGTGTCTTAACGGAAGGGTAACTGATGAAGAATTAAATATTTAAAGTACAAATATAATATAAATATAGGTCATTCGCTGGAGTCTAGTCCAAAATGATCTTGCATAGCATTTCACATCATTGTAACAGTGTGAATTTTTCCTCTTCGCCCATCTTATCAAGTCATTCTTTCGTTATGCGTTGTTGGCTCACCTAGGAATAATCCTGTGATTTCTTAAAGAAAAAGTATAACGCATTTATGGGTGGCCGTAGTCATGATTCGGTGGTCTAAGAAAGTCCGAGGCACAGCTGCGCTGAAAATCAGACCCCGCGCTAATTGTGGTAGACTCCCATTCTTCAACCCCTGGAACGTGCAGGGTGTTAATCTGGTCATCCGTCACCATATTCACCAACCATCCGGCCACTACAGTACATGATACACGATATAGGGCATTAAAGCTATTGTAATATTGAAATCTGTCCGACTCCGAAATCGGGCAGTACATTAGGGCAGCTGATCAATAGATTAGTGCAGGTGCAGATCAGAATAAAATGGAGGGTAACTGATAACAAAGACATTATTTACATTGTATATATTTAAAAAAAATTGTTCTTTATGTTTAGTTGTAATAACTGGTTTTCTATGCTTCAGCTATTTGTTATCATGTTGTTTATGACTCAGCTATCTATCTGTTATCACATTGTGTATGGTTAGCTACCTATTATCACCCACTTTATTTTAATTAAACAATTATCCATGCATTATTTGTTCCATTATCCATGCAATGCATTATTTGTTCTGCCGGTTATCCAAAACAAACTCAAAAACCTAACAAACATGGATAACAACCGATAAACAAACCTGACAAAGATGGATAACAACCTATAAACTGTAAAGATAAGCAAAATTATACTAGCACAGACCCTTACCTTGTGGCCAGTGAGGCCACAAGTTAAATGTCTATCACTAATTGCACTTTATCCATGCATTTGCTACTAATTTTGATTTTGATTTTTTATATTTGTTTATTTGAAATTTGGAACTTCATCGTTTTAATTCAATCTAAAATATGAATGCTAACCCACTCCAAATTCTAAAATATAAACACCTATCCATTTAATTAAACTTGCTAAGTACATTGACTATTAATAAAATGTAAATGTAGAATTCATTAAAGGTAAAGTTCATTACAGAACACACAGACTAAGTTAAAGGAACCTAACTGTTACTGAAAAGAAGAGCAAGGAAAGCATGAAAGGAATAGAAAAGCTCACCATAAATCAAAGATTAAGCTTAAAGAAAGACAATTACCATTCTGTTCCCTTTACCATGCTAATTACGACGATGAAAATATATTGTGTAAGAAGTAATCACAAACATTTCTCCGAGAATGGTTTAAAATTTTCAGATCACAGATGTAAGAAAATGCTCACACATTAAATTTGATTACTATTTGAGATTAAATAACAGAATCATACACGAAAATGCTGACACCTTAAATCTGATTGCTATTTTAGATGAAAAGAGAATTGGTATTTTAGATGAAAAGAGAAGAGAATCATAGAAGAAATGATAGAGATCAATATTTGAGATATACCAGAATTACTAATGTAATGTTTATATGTACATGTATCCGAAGTAATTAAAACGCAAGTAATAACAGTGTGAGCTTGCTGTAAGATTGCATGCAGTAACGCTTAGTATATTAACACGAGCATGCACTTGAAATTTTGAAGGAAGAAAATCTAACTCTTAGTAAGGAGTATTTCCATTATTAATCCATAATGTTATTTAACATGTAACCTGCACTAACAGCGCTTAGCACATTAACAGTAGCATGCACGTGCAATTTTTAAATAAGAAAATATAACTCCCAGTATCTGTGTCATTTCTCCGACCTAAATTGTTATTTTCGAGTAAAAGATACACAAATGGAAGTACAAAATTATTAGTAATGAAAGATTCTCAGAGTTCCTTTGGTTAGGATAGTAGTAAAACTGTCCACATTTTGATTCTTCTATTTGCAGTAATCTGTGCATATAATTGATAGTACGTATTACAGTTTCTCTGCAAAAAATACTTCAACTCACTTTTATATATTCTCTCTTGCTAAAAAGGAAAAAGTTAGTTTTAGGCAAATTTACTTCAATGCAGCACATGCATTAATTACACTCTACTCTCATTTTAAGGAGAAAGCCCATCTGGAAAAGGAATACTACATATATGGAAACCTCACGCCTGAGCGACAGTAAAGAAACCCAACAAACTGCAAAGTTAAGTCATACTTGAATAAGGGGTACTGGCAAAACTACACCTTTAAGCTGGTAATGAAAACCACAATACAACATGATGATAGAGCTGTAAAGTGGGAATTACAAGACTCAAATACATATATTGTTCAACAATGGGATATATTAATAGACCACATCCTTTCCATACTTAAAACAATGTCAAAGAGGACAACTTCCTCAATGAGATATGGTATAAAAGATGTAAAGATTCTTTAGCAGAGAAAGGAAAGGAGAAGAGGTTAAAGTGCAAGTGTGCAGACAAGTACTAAAGGAGGACCGTCTGCATTAAAAAGATAGTAATATTCAAGGTTACGATGATAATCAAGATTTTACACTATGTTATGACACTCAGCAAAGGCAACTCAAGAAAAGTGTACCTATGTAACGATTACCTCAAAAGTATGGCAAGTCAATGTGATGAAGTGATTTAGGACTTTCAAAGATCACTCTCACGTTGTACCGTGCAAAGAAGGTAGAGAATAAGGAAAAATGAGAAAGAATACATTCCCATATATAGACAATGGAGGCTCACTCAGGGAGATTTTTTTAATTACAAACAATTAAACAGATAAGTAGATACTTTTCTTAAACAAAGGACTAATGATGCATGGATTACTAAGTAGACCCCAAATTCCCAAAACAGATAAGTAGAAACTTTTCTTAAACAAAGGAAGAATGATGCATGGATTAGTAAGTAGGCCCCAAATTCCCAAATCTAGAAGCAGTTCACAGTTAAGTTATGTTTTGATAAAACTTTCTTACAGTTAAGTTATGTTTTGATAAAACTTTCTTAGTTTGTAAAAAGAAATATGTATTATATTTTATTATTTAATAAATAATTAGATAGATTTACAAAGTATGGTTTTCCAAACTTTTGGAACAAAGTTTTGTGACATTGAAGTTCTTAATTAATTGGTTTGCTTTTAATGGAGTTTAGTAGCTTAGTTGAGTTAGGAAAATTGTAACATTTTTTTTTCTATTTTGTAGTTGGTTTATTTTTAATTTCATTTTTAAAAATTTATTTTTCTAGATGTAATTAAGATAACATTTTATTTTTATTATCATTATTTTATTATTTGTAGTTTGTTTAATTTGAATTAAAATTTCTCATTTCTCATTTTAAAATATTTTATTTGGTGAAAATTAATAATGTCTAGATGCTAAAAAAAATGGATGTAATTAAGACTAAATAATATATTTCCAAATAGACAACAAAATCACATGTAATGTGACCTAAGTATGCACATAAAGACAATAACATGAAAAGTAATTGTATTTAAGATCAAACATATATGGATTGTTTTTCTCTTTTATGATAATAATGTCTAGATGCTAAAAAAAGATGTAATTAAGATTAAACACTCTATTTCTAAATAGACAATAAAAACCCGGTATAATGTGATCTAAATGTGCACATAAAGACAATAACATGAAAAGTAATTCTACTTAAGATCAAACATATATGGATTACTTTTCTCTTTTATGGTAATAGTGAATACTATTTGCATGGTATTATTTTAAGCTTGTAAGAGAAATTAGTTGTGATAGTGAATACTATTTGCATGGTATTATTTTAAGCGTGTAAGATAGTTGTGATAATATATTTTAAAGTACATGGACTAGTTAGCTTTGGATCATAAAATAATAAGCATATCTCATCATAAAGCAAGTGAAAGTTAGCCACAAACACTATTTACAGTACATTATTAAGCAAGATAGTTAATAGGAAATTAATGTACTATCCAAATAGTATGCATCCAATTTAGAAATCACACATATTCCATACTATTCATTTACGTAAAAGGAATTTAAAGAAACATTTATAAGGCTAAAACGATTTATAAGTGGGTTATCATTTTACTTAGAATGTTTCACAAGATGTGATTGATAAATGTCTTTCATCTTCATTTTATAAAACTTTTTTTTTACTCCGTGGATAGAAACCTTCAAATTAAAGCAAACAATTATTTATAAGTTAAGAAACATACAAATCTAAAATAGTGACCACTATGTCCTCTTCGCCTAGTTCTTTGGTATTTGGTAGAGTTGATATTCGATGACCTTATGATGAAATACCATGCATGGTGTCTTGCACATTCAAAATATTTTCATTTTGTTTTGGTTTTTATTCCATGTTTATGGAGATTTCAAAATGATAGGGGTCTTTGATCAGTGATCTCTCATACCTTGGAGTTAGAGTGTGGAATTTAGCTATGTTACATAGGACATATTTCTATACATTCCCAACAAATTTCATTCAAAAATATTGAGTTTAAGTACCATGCAAATGGTCAAAGCCATTGGGAAGAAATTAATCCAATTCAACGATAACAATGGTCAAGGTTTGAAATTTAAATATGTTATATAGGATACTTTATCTACATTCCCACAAAAATTTATCAAAGATATTGAGTTTTTAAAGTAATATGTATCTATATTTGAGTGCAAAAATTATTTACTTTTTCGAGTAACATGGTTTAGTACTTGGACTAGCATGCAATTAATAATGGGAGTTAGATTCTAAATTTTTATATGTTGTGGAGGACGTCTTCATCTACCTACACAATATATTTCATTAAAATATATGGAGATTAAGGGTTTTGGTAATTCCTGCACATAGTGCAATAAAATACCTAGATTGCACTCCATGCATTTATGTTTCAAACCACGAAACCTAAGTTGTATTTAGCAATTACATAGATTATTATTTGTGAATATATGGCATCAATTAAATAAATGTTTGAGTTCCCCCACGAAATGAAACTAATTGGGAACCTAACAATGATCCCCATAGTTTAAATATTTGGGAGTTTGTTGTAATGGGGTCTTTTGGCTCTCCATTGTTTGGGATTTTATATAATTGTCACTTTTGTGTGATCTATAGACCCTATGAATTTCTCCAAGAATGTAATAGGGCACAATACCATTGGTCATTGATTCCATAAGTTTTACAGACATTGTTGGTGAATTCCTATTACATTTTTTATTGGGTAACACATTGTGTACGGAATGTCTATATGAATTTAATGCATTTATATATTTGGTGTATGATGTGAGTGACTCTATTCTTTGAATTTCATTGCATACCCTTGGGTATTGCATCAAGTAATATCATAAAAAGAGAATCCTGAGATTGTGGAAGACTCTTGAGTGTTGTAGACAATTCCAACAAAGACTAAAGTGTTGGATAACATTTTCTAAGAAAATGAGTGAAAGGAGTTAATTAAGCCCGAGTTACAGATATGTAGGAAAAGACAACAAGAGAATTGCATGGAAGGATAGAACATAGAGTGAGGTAGTCTACATGAGAATAAAGAGTTGACAGGAAGAATAAAATATGATAGGAAAAAGAGAATTTCCTACAATGACAAACATAACCATGTACGAGAAAATGTTGGTTCAAAAGTGGTAGAAAATGTTGCTATATTTTTGCAACAAATGGTGAAAAGGATTAATGCCATTCAATTGGCTCAACATAGAATAATTCCAAAAAGTGAAGAAAATAAAGGTGAAAGTGATGAAGAAAAATAAAAACCTTATGTTTTTATAAAAGAATGATAAATAATGAAGAGAATAAAGCAACTCTAGGAGAAGTTGCATGTGTATTTTAAAAGCGCATGCCTTGATTCCTAGAACTTTGATAGCTTTATATTAATGCTAATCTAGTATATATGTTCATAACAAACATAATGATATTATGGGATCGTTGTATTGTTGTAAATATGAATTGATCTAAAGTATAGATAGTTGGATCATTACAACAAGTGATATAAAGTATAGATAGTTGGATCATTAACAGTCTGTTGTGCTAGTCGGATCGTTGGATCATTGTAAACATGTTGCACTAGATGGATCACTATAATTCTATTGCATTTGTTGGATAATTGGATTGCTAGATTGTCATTACAATTTGCTAGATCGATTGCATGAACATATTCTTGGGTCAATTGCATGAGTAGGTTGTTGGATCTATTCGATTGCATGAAAAGCTCGTTGTATATGATCGAGGGGACACTAGATCCAATCGAAATTCTAGGTAGTCATTTATGGTCTTTCTCACCTATGCACTCTTTAGTTTTATAATTTTCTGTAGGTTTTAGTAGGGGCCTACAAGTGTATGACCTGCATGGAGATGGCTTCTAGTTCGCTTCATTCATCAAGGGAAAGCTCACTGTGATCTCTTGGTGGGGTCATTTCAATTGAAGATAGATGTCATTCACCCACATGAGCAACTAAGGATGAAGGTTAGGTTTTCTTCATAAGGACTTTATTTTGGCATTGTTTTGTCACTAGATTGCAAAGATATAAACATATTGGGAGGAATTTGGAATATTCTTTAAATGCAAAGTTTGATGGAGTTGCAAACTTGACACCCAAACAACAAGAAGAGTAACATTTTTCCCTCTGGTAATTTATATGATTTCGGAGCTACGACGAAAGAATAGGTGCTCTATTTGGGGGTAGATATATTGTCCCAAATGACTGAAGCAACCTAGGAAATTCATATTGATGGAGCTTCTAAAGAGATAGTGGTTGTATGTAGTGAACCCATGTTAGTTTTTGAGAATGTGGGTGGAGTTGAGTACATCAAAACATTGTTTGCAAGCATTTGTATTGACTTGAAGATTTTAATTGAGAGTAATGGAATTGTTGTTCAGAAGCTTGCCTCTATTTACAACATACCCTCGATTCCAAAGAATAATGATTCTAAACCTGAGGCTATCCTTGGCTTTGGGGAAGGAGTGATTCTACACTTTATTCAACAACTGTTGAATGAAGCTACATTTGATAAATGATGCCTCTTGAACTGGGTAAAAAAGGGGTGTTGTTGAACTCTTATTGGGGATTGGAGTTCATATATGTTTGCTTGTTTTTCAATTACAAGGTAGTAATGAGGCATGTATTGTATAATGGTACATTAAACATTGTCGGTTCTTTGGCTCATGTATAGTCATGGAAGGAAAATTTTAATTTGGGGGATTGAGGACATGCTAACTTTTGTGGTTACAGTTATATTCGCTCTCAACTAACTATGACTTTTTTTAGACTTGTTTGCTAATAGGTTTGGAAAAGTGTTAATAAAAATGGACGACACAATTCATTTTGCGGCAACCCTAAGGTTTGTGTTTATGTTGATCTGGATAAGTTGTCTCCTTTTATTTCAGTCATGATGTTGGACATGGTAATTTTTTAGTATAAGGTGCGTTAATTAAATATATTCAATGATTTTCTTTCTTGTCAACCTGTATACCACCTCGTTCATGACTATCCGCATTGAAAACCATCTTTGTTGAATTTTCAAGGTACAAGTGTTGTAAAATATATCACCCCAACTAAGAAGGGTGGGTCATCAATTGGTTCTAACCAAGTGGCCAAGAAGGTTGACACACATGCATAGGTTAGTGAGACTATGTCTTTTCCATCATAGGGATCAGGAGGCATTTTGGTCTAATATGGCTTAGGATTCTCCGTGGACTATTGGGGTTGTTGGCTCACAATCAATGTAGGATTCTAATTATACACCTATTGATAGCTCATAGGGACATGGCATCATGATGAACTTTTCTACATGTGTCACTAATTAAGATCACAGTATGGATATTAATGAAGGTTCACGGATTAATTCCAACAAGAGGAGGGAAAATTTGACTCCTACTTCTTTGGATAAGTTTGGTAGAACAATGTGCTTTCTCTTAAAGTAAATTCATTAAAGGAATTTGTGGTTTGTTCCCGAGACAAGGGTGTATCTTCCTTGGGTAATGTAGCATTGAGAAATAGATTCAATAATATGGGGAACCCTCTATTCCTTGAATGGAACCCTCTTATTTTTCGGAATGCGAGAGGGATTACAATCCTAAGACACAAGCAATTTGTTTGGAGAGTTTTGCAAAAGGCTAAGCCACATGTGGTATTTCTATATGAAGTGAATTATGATGGTTTGAGCTTCACATTTGCACTATCTATGTGTGGAATGGTCCCTATTGGACCACAAACCACATTTGTAGTGAGGGGTAGTGCTTGCTCAATCCCCTTACTTTCAAAATTGTGTTACATCACCTAGTTGTAACCTTGAAAAACAATTTAGGTGAGTTACTCTTTTAATATAGGAGAGATTTCTTGGATTTTGTTCACATTTTGTTTAATGTGTGCACATAACATCAATTCAGCACAAACCCATATTTGGGAGTGGATGACTTCTTGTCTGCTAGATGATGGTTGGTGGGTGGTGACTTCAACATGGTGGAATGGGAGCATGATTGGGGTGGTGGTGCATGTTTGGTGGTGCATGTTTGGTGGTGTATGTTGTAGAGATGCAAGCATGGTTAATGTGTAAAGATACCCTTTGTCTCTTTGATCTTAATTAATGGAAAAAGGGTTGGACTATGGAGGGTAGTTAACTTCGTCCAATTTTTGTTAGGAGAAGGATAGGGTACAAGTGAGACTAGATAGGGTGTATGGCCCTTGAGATGATATTTCCTTTTCTGGAAGGATTTGTTTGGTTAATGTATTGATTGAGACCACTGGATCATATCATCTACCCAATTATACTTCCAATTTGGCGGGTGATGTGATCGATTCAAAATGATTCAACTTTTACAAGTTACGTGTTTCTCAATATGATTCCTCTTATTTTTGTGTTCTAGTTCATCAGGTTTGGAACCTTATCTCATGTCTTATTGGGTATAAGGGTTATATGTTAAGGCTAGAGGTGGAAATTTAAAGGATTGTCAAATTCATGCATGGCTGCAAGCATATGATTTCTCACAAGAACAAATGGGAGGTTTGGGAAACTAGGCAAAAGTTGGAGGTATGTATATTCCTTGAGGAAGACCTTAATAATAATATATTTCAATATGGTGCAATGCACTTGGAGTTAGTTATGTGCAGGAGTATATTTCTAGAGGAGATAGGGTCCATGCCAAATTATAGTGGATTTAGGAGGAGGATGAGGACTCCATGTCCTTTTTTACTACTTAAAGAAGAAAGAAATAGCTAGCATAGTACTTGGTCTTCACAAAGCTGATAGTTCACTTGTGGAATATCCCTTTGAGATCCAAGGGTATGTTTGGAAATCATTTTTAGAGTATTTTTTCTACAACTTATCCCTTGAGGGAGGTGGTTGTTACTACTAGGAATGATTTCTACAAGGTAACTTGTAACACAAGGTCTTTGTTACATACTGTGATAGGTTGGACATTGATTTCATGAAGGATAAACATTTTGCAACACTTAGACCTTCATCCATTTAGATGTAATAGGGAATCCCCTTTGGTGTGGGGATTTCTCATGTGGATATGTGGGATTGGTATTTAGACCATCTGTGATGTAAATATGTTTCTAGTAGTACAAAGACCTTCCATTTTCTAGAAAATTGATTGTTGTGAACATGATTTTTCAAGCATTGCATATTTTTTATGTTTCTTGTTGGTTTCCCAGATGGCTCGGTTTCACAAATTGGAGTAGCTTCTTCGTTATCACTTGTGCACCAAGTATGGTTGGGCTTGATGACTCCCTATGGTACCTTAGGATGTTTTCAATACGTTCAAGGATGAGGGAGGTCAAAGGTTGGTTGATATTATGATTTAGGTAGCATCTTGGCTACCAAATGGGTGGTTCGATGTTTGAAGGGTTGTTCTGCTCGACATGCATGGTTGAGGAAATGTATTCTTACAACACAACATATTGGTAGAATTAGGAAATATTTGGGATTGTTTGACATAATTTTAGATTCTCAAAGCTTCAGGGAATTTGGCTCTTTTATTATCAAAAGTATATCGAAAACATGGAGGAAGATAGCTAACTTGGTGTGATGGTAAATGTTAGGTAGTTAGCTGAGATGAGATTTGGATAGAAGACTAATTCTGAGTTAGAAGTTGTAGGGTGCATGTGTTGTAGGCATTCCATGATTTCAAGATTAGTGGCCACCGAGTAAGAAGAAGTTTTTTTATTAGAGATATTTGTGGGATGCTAGTACGTTCTCTTGGAAGGACTGGCGATCAATTTCTCATTATTTTGCAATATCTTCTATGGAACAGCATACTATGATGGATATTAATGGTCATGTTTTGCAGGACCTATTGAGAATGAAAATTGACATGCATGCCCCCCTTTTTGTGTGACCGAGAATGGATCTTTGAGCACGTCCAATGTGATTCTTAGAGGTTGTAATCTCTTTTTGATTAGTGACATGAGTTGATCTCTATTATTAATTCACAATGGTTATCTATTGACATGGAGAGATGGCGGATCAGAAGACTACATAACTTGTGGTTGGTTCAGGTTAGCTACAAACTCAGGGTATTCTCATGGCTAGTTATTTATCAAGCCTTCTCACCAAGGCATAATTGGTCAAAATAAGTCCCTAAAAAGGCCTTTTATCTTCATTTATCATGTTGGAAATAATGAAATAAATTCTTTAGGATTGTTCTCTTGCCATTCCTTGGTGGGAACTTGTTCAATTTGAGCATGCAGCCATTTTATAGGGGAGATTGAATTAGAGAGTGGTGTTATTAAGTGATTCTAGATCTTTGGTCCGCTCCTCACTCAATCGTGTTTGACACTACTGGAATATTTTGTTTTTTTTTTCTTTCAAATTTTAATGCAAATATGTTTTTGAAAATAAGGTTATCTCTTTGTCTACATTATGTCAATTATGGAAGGAAGAGGTACAAATGTAGTTGTTGGCTAACTCCTTTCTATTAATCAATGATTCCAAGGAAATGGATGCATACACATATTTGGATCTTATTGTTTTTCTATGAAGACCATCTATAAAATACTATAAAAGAATTCTCTCAATGGTTGAGAAGAATAATGAGAGTGGTAGAGGGGTGCATATAATTGAAAGCATTGTAATGGAAAAACTGTCAAAGAAGAAAAAACATCTAGGATTTAAGAAGATGAGTGTAACAACCAAGTAAATGATCTCCAATTTTCTATGGAGAATAATAAAAGTGTAGGTCTAGTGCATGTTGTGATAGAACTCCAAAAGAGAGTGAAGAAGGATTTGAAGCATAACATTGCATTGTAAAACCTAAGTGAAAGAATCTGTGTAGCAAACTCAAGAAGCAACAATGAGTAACACTTCACCCAAAAGTGTATGCACACGCCAAAATTCTTCTTGCAATAGTGAGAAACGTTGTAGAAGATGGTGTTATAGTAAAGAGTGGTGTGGTAAGATAAATGCCATTGAAGGAAGTGAAAATAGGAATATTTTATTCCTATAATGTTTTGTGTGTTGATTTTATTGCAAGCAAAGTGGAACTTGTAGTGAGAGAAAAAAATAGTGGAGCAAACCGAAGAAAATATGTGAAAAAGATGTTTCCAAAGTGGAGGAGATGATGAGGTGAATGTGTAGTACAACAAAGCAACAAAATAATGAGATGCTTGAGTAGAATGCGTTAGTGGATTCAATTGAAGTAGTGGTGATGGTGTAGAAGAGGGATGATGGGGTGGATGTTTCCACCATGGAGATAAAGAGTAGTGTGAGGTAGTGAGAACCACTGGGTTTGAGTTTAAAGAAGTTGCAGTGATGTTGATGAAGGTGAACTAAGAGAATTTGTGATATGTAATCAAGGGACCTATAGCCCACCCAACTCACCAACATGAAGCCTATGTAGAATAAACTATTCTTAGTCTTTGTTCTCTATGTTATATATATTTCTCTATTCTTCTCAAGGATGCAAGGCCTTCATTCTTACTATGGATTGCACACATCAACCAACTACAATGTAAATCATCATCGATACTCTAAGTTGGATTCTTGATTTTTTATTATCAAGTAAAAAAAAAATGTTGGCTATGATCTATAAGTTTGGCTGCAATTGCCAATTTTCCAAATCCCTTCAAAGGCCACTTCCAACTAGCATCTATATGGTTTAACCCTTTTGATTTGAAGCAATGCTAATATATGCAATGCATTATCATGATAAATGGGAATTGTATGCAATGTATCCGCAAGCACTTAAATATCCATATATGTGAAAATTTTACATCAAAATATATTGGAAACAAAGAAAAGAAACCAAATTCCATATCATCCAGTTGAGACAACTTTGAAGGTGCAAAACGTTGATATGTAAGAGTAACCTTAACATAGAAGGACTCTATTTCCCATATCATATAATTCACCAATCCAATGTTGTCTATAGTCCACGAATTCAATGTTCAGGACAAGGGAGGAGGTGAACCATTCCAAAGTTGATTTGTATATGCCAGAATATCCAAAATATACTCAATGAGTACCCACAGTGTCTTTTGGTGGCTTGTACAACCAAACAAAGGAGAAACTTAGCAATTTGAATTCCCAAGCAAGACAATGCCCATGAGGAAGAGCGTACAACCCATATGGTCTCTTGGAGGAGTGATGGGAGTGCAACTCAGATGAGTGGCGTGTATGACCTATTAGACAACTTGATTTTATCTCATAATATCCTAGTAGGTAAGGATATGCTTAGAGGATGTGATGAACCTACAATAATTAATTAATGCAATACACGAGATATCATAAATAACAGAACTCAAAATCACTTTTATATTGATCGCGGGCCACTTCGAGGGGGCAACCTCCTTTGAGCAAGCTCAATACAATTAACTTCACGGTGCCTTCATAGGCCTCAACACACACTTATATACTAAGTCTAGGCGCCAATACTATGAGTCAAAACCATGGGCCAATACAAACTATGGATCAAAAAACTATGGGCGACTTACAAAGCATATGCGCCGACAAAAATAACACAAACTATGGATCAACAAATACTACGGGATGACTTACGAAGCATATGCGTCCAACAACAATATACTAACAAAGTAAAGACATGGGTTCCTAACATCCCCTCTCCCTTAGAAAAAGCTTTGTCCTCAAAGCTTTAGATGTGGAAATTGATGCTGAATTTGAAGGAGTGGGTCCCCTGTAGCATCCTCGGGTTGCATTCTGGGCCACTGGCGCCTTTGGAGTTTCAGGGAGGATTGTGTGGAAGGATGTAGATGAAGAAGAACCATATCAGCGACGTGAAAAGTGCATGCAGAATGGTGCTGATCGGCTTGTTGTTTCAATCGAATTCTTGCCATGTGAAGATTGTCCTAAAGAATGAGAAGAAGCTGATCGCGGTTTCGAAGAATTGAGTCAATTGCCTGAACTGGGGAGCTGCTGAAGGTGTATGGAAGAAGAACTGGTTGTGTCTGTCCAAAGAATGCTTCATATGGTGTCCTTTTAGATGTGGTACTATACCGCTGGAGCGCTTCTAGGAAATCCATAGAAATAGTTATCCAAATCTATGGAGGGATGGGCAAGGGTTCGAGCATTCCTGAAAGGAGTGTCGTTTCACCCTTGTTGACTTAGAAAGTATCACAGTCAACCACTATCCGTTGAATTGTCATTTTGAGTCCCTGCCAAAAGAAGTTACATTGTTCCTAGTCATATGTTTTGAGGAACCCAGAGTGCCCTACTGATGAAGAAGCATGGAGTTCATAGAAGAGACAGTCCCGTTGAACAGATTGCAACCAATTTGGAACAAGCAGAGAAATAGCTGTAAGAGAATCTGGGTCATCAAATGTGCGAGGAGGAGCATCTGCCACCATATTGTCCTTACCCTTTTGGTAATTGGTCACATAGTCATAACCCATTAGTTGGATAACCCATTTCAGGTGTGCTGGGGAGGAGACCCGTTGTTCCAGGAAAGTTTCCAGACTTTGGAGATCAGTCTTGATGCAAAAACAATTCCCTAATGGGGATGGCTGCCACTTCTGTACTGCATGCAAAATAGCCATCATGTCCTGCTGAGATGTAGATGCGGCTAAATGCTTACTGGAAAGGTCTCGTGAAGGCGAAAATCCCACTGGTGCAACAAAGACACCTACATATCTATCCAAGGAATTAGTGGAGAAAGTTGGTGGGTGCATCTGAAGGGAATGGAGATGAGCAATGACACCATGTGAATTCTTCTTAAGGATATTTTCCAGGTGATGTGAACTGATAATGCGGAGAGACCCTGGTTGTAAGCCCATAAATTTGTGTTGTGTCCCATTGACTAAAAACTGCATCCAAAGTTCAGCAAAATCCCATAAGATGGGGCCAAGTGTGCGTAACCATTGAATGCCCAAAACCACATCACATCCGCCTAAGGACAAGGCAAACATGTCAGAGCGCGGGTTATAATTTTCCATAGAGATATGCACATTGTGACACTTCCCCTTGCAAGGTAAGGTGCCCCCATTGGAAACCATGACTTCAAAGTTGGAGTAAGGATGGACAAAACAATCATCCTGTTTGGCAATCCGAGGGTCAATGAAGTTATGAGTGCTACCAAAATCAATGAGTATGGTAAGAGGGAGCTTCTTGAAGTATCCCCTGACCCACATTGTTTGTGGGGTGGTGATGTCGATTACAACATGGAGAGAGATCTCAAGCGGGTCGTCCTGAGATGGGGTGTCAACAGGCGGGTGTTGAATGTCGACCTGATCATCTACTGTATCTGGAGCTTCTTCACCAAGTTCTGAGGCAAGTGGAGAATCCATATCCAAGAGATAGAGATTTTGTTGAACACATCTATGTCCCCGAGTGAATTTCTCATCACAATTATAACAAATCCCTTTTTCTCGGTGTGCTTGCATCTCTGTTTCAGACAAATTCTTGATAGGAGTTGGTTGAGGAGCAGGCGTGATGGGAGGTCATTGGGAACCCATATTTTTGAAGGGAACAAAGGTGGGTTTGGTGCGTTGTTGAGCTGCGATCTTGTCCTCTTCCAACTTAGCCAACCCTTGGACTTCCATCATTGTGTTGGGACAGAACATTTTGACCTCTGAGCGGATTTCATCCTTGAGACCACTGATAAAACAACTCCTGTAGAATTCATCAGACAATTCTTCTGTGTGATTGGCCAGTTTCTCAAATTCTTTCTGATACTCTCTCACTATGCCAATTTGGTGAAGTTTAGTGAGTGCTCCTATGAAGTCATCAAAAGCACTAAGACCAAATCATGGCAAAAGGAGTTGGCAAAAATCTGTCCAATTTGGCTCGGGATGAGCTTTGATGTACCAACGGTACCATTGAAGGGCTTCCTGTTCCAAATGAAAGGATGCAAGTGGAACTTTCTGGACATCAAAAGTATTATGCAGACTGAAATATTGTTCTGCTCGATATATCCATCTAGTCGGATCAGTACCATTGAAGCGAGGAAAATCAAGCTTCGGCCCATGAAAATTGCTAGAAGAAGAGAACCCGGTGGCTGCAAAAGATTTTGGTTGTCGGTTATTGTTCATAGTTGAATGCTGAAGATGGAGGCTGAGAAATTTTTCATCCAGATCTTGGAGTTTGGTTTGGATGGTTGCAAGTGCTTCCTCCATGGTGTGTGCTCCTGCACGGGTGACAACCATAACTAGGGTTTTTTTTTTTTTTGGAATGGGTAGAAAAACACAAATAGAAGTTGATTTAGTAAAGGGAAATTTGGATTGGGGAAAAAATCTGATGGGTAATTGGGTTTGACTAGATTTTGGACACTGTCAAAAGGATAGGAAAGCAAAAAAGGGGGATTTCAGAAGTGGGGTGAAAGAACGAGAAAAGTTGGCAGACAGGGACAAAGAAGCAGAATTAGAAAAGGAAATCTGTGGTAAAATTTGAAGGCAATCAGGTGAAAATTGAAGAAGTTATGGCAAACCCTAAAAATAGACAAAATGTGAGATTTCAGGTGTTGGGAAGTGGAATGTGGGATAGGGTCCTTAGGAATGAAATATGCAGAATGGGATTGCAGGGGTGTAAGAGAATTTTCAAGGGAAACAGAGTTAAAACAAGGGAGATATGGTGGAAATTTTTTTCTTTTTTCTTTTCAGAAATGGATCTGGAACAGCGTGAAAGGGATCGGCAACAGATGGATCTGAAACGGCACCGAATGGATCGAAAACGACTGGATCTGGAATGGCTTTCAGAATAGATCTGGAACAGCTTTCAGAATGGATTTGAAATGGCTGGATATGAAACGGCTCGGAATGGATCTGAAACAACACGGAATTGATCGGCAACAGTTCAGCTAAAAATAGATATGGACCCCAGGTATGTTCGGCTTCCTAACAGTTCAGGTGTTTCACTTGGCCACCAATGTTGTCTGACGGCTTGCGTATTGGGGCAGTACCCCTCACTCCATGGCTCAGGTAAGACTAATAACCATTTTGCCACAAACAACAGCTCCTGGTTTACCTCGCGAGTGGGAACTAGTCAATCAGGTAGGGATCGTTGCCCTTTTTGCTGGCAGGTCCTCTCAATGGGCCAGCTACTTTGAGGTTCCTGTGGTACTCCTCACAATGAGTTTTAGGGATTATGCTCAAGTACTTCCCACAGTTAAGCAGATAGGGATTATTCCCAAATCCGAACTTGCAACAGATGCGAAAAAAAAAATTGGTAGAAATTCCACCCAACGAGCCCAAGAAAGTGCTCTGATACCAGATTTAATGAACCTGCAATAATTAATTAATGCAAATACATGAGATATCAGAAATAACAGAACTCAAAATCACTTTTATATTGATCGCAGGCCACTTCGAGGGGGTAACCTCCTTTGAGAAAGCTCAATACAATTAACTTCACGGTGCCTTCATAGGCCTCAACACACACTTATATACTAAGTCTAGGCACCAATACTATGAGTCAAAACCATGGGCCAATACAAACTATGGATAAAAAAAACTATGGGCGACTTACAAAGCATATGCGCCGACAACAATAACACAAACTATGGATCGAAAAATACTACGGGACGACTTACAAAGCATATGCGTCCAACAACAATATACTAACAAAGTAAATACATGGGTTCCTAACAGAGGAGAGAAAATATGACCCATGCATTGATAAAAATGCCCTGGGAACTGATAAAATGGACAAGTAGAGGAGTAACTTTCCCAGTCAAATGGAAAGTCACCAAGACACTAATAAATTCACACCAGGTAAATCACATTCACCCAACAATGAAAGAAATGGACCCAACTATGAAAAAAATCCTAGGCATTGATAGATTCACCCCAGGTAAAGATAACTTCACCTTGGCACTAATGAACTCCAACATCAGAGATTAGGAATATTTCTGGGTAGTGAGTATCTTCAAGGGATTTCCAGTGTGCACATATGCTCTCTAAAATGCAACAATAAATTGGGGGAGAGCTTCAATCAATGATCCACTAGCTTAAGCGAGTAACCAAATTAGAAATAGTTGAAAGATTGCAACAACTCATTAGTGGTAACCATCGATCTCTGGGCTCTTGAAAATCCAACAGTGGACACAACAAAGCTATTAGGATTAATAAATTTGCTACTAAGGATGAAAATATGAAAGAGAGCATCATATTAAATCCGAGAATGATTGTCCATGCCATTAAATCAACCAAGCAACAATTGAAATATAGAGTAGCTCATAAAATCCCCATTAGAAATCAACATCTCAAATTTTATACAACAAAAAGAACATTTAAAACATTTAAGGAAAAATAGACGATGTGTTTACCCTGGAAACGTAAATGGGAAAACCAACATTTGAATGGTTGCTCAATATTTCATTTCGACAATATTTGGCACTCTCCTCTATGGATCAACAACATGCATACAAATCCATTTGACAATCTAAGTGAAATGATATATAGGAGAGTTGGGAGAGTAGTGGGAAGGCCAAGGGACTGACCTTTCAGTTCCTATTCCTCCCTCTTTTTTCATCTCCTATTTCATTTTTAAAATTTAATTAACCTTTTAGTTCCCACTCCTCCCTCCATTTTCCTCTCCCATTTCATTTTTTAATATTAATTAAGGTATCATATTTTTCTTTTTGTCTTATCCACATTACATTGCATTTCCTTGACATAGTGTCTAACCTTCAATAACTACTGAAATACGTTGCAGGTACTCAGTCTTACATCCATTACTTTGTTTGGATCCACTTTTAGATCACAACTCCCAATTGAAAAGTTTTTTGGTCTCCAAAATCTTATAGAGCTAGTTGGATCAATGAACCTTCTATCCACTTCTCTAGAACATGGCATTGGCTCTCACTTGTGGCTCTGGATGGTTCTAGCTATGGATTTAGCTCTGGTTCTTAGCTCTCTTGTTCCTGCATTGTAGAAGTATTTTCATTGACTCTCAACTTTTACCAATCTCACATCCTGACAAAACTCATTCCCATATTCAATGTGCTAGTTTGTTGCATTCCTAGTCTTGAATACGACCCCATCTCACGAACCAATTAAGCAAAGTCGAATTTAGTTTCTTTGTGTAGTGTGAACCCAATGAGCAATGTCATCATGTATTTGTTCCTCATGACGATGTGTGGACAGTTATTTTCTACGAGAATCATTTTCTTATAATCATGGAAGAAACTCTATGATTCTACATGTGCTTGCATAATGCTTCATCTTCTATAGCAATGTCATTTGGATGGCATCCTTGATGTGCAACCACAAACTCCATGAATTTTCTAACATCTTATTTTCTTTAATGGATTTCATGGAGTTTCATGGAGCCCCCAAGTTCATTGATCTTTGAGCACCAATCATCATCACATATCCAAGACTGGATTTGTTGTTCCAATACTGAAAAAAAACAATTGGATTGTGGTTTTCCTTGATCTTGACATCAACTCATTGTTCACATCATTGGTGTCACTAACCTCCTATGCAGTTGTAACTTATTGAACGACCTATGCTCCTTGGGTTGGATATGTAGGTAGTTCTTCATCATTTCTCATCTTCACAATCCACACTCTTCTCTTGGTTGCACGTTTGTTGGGGTGAAGCCATGGATGAAGTATCTAACACTTGTCAACACATTGTCCACTCAACTTGTAGTGGTGGAAAAAATGATTGAACCTTGTTGGGTTTTTGGGCTTGCTTGCCTATGCCACATTCCCATGAGTTTTTCATTGGTTCAGATAATCCTTCTTATCATTTTTCCTCTGAAAGCAATCTGTCCTGTGGCATGTAGTTTGCTTCTTCCAACAAGGTGCCATATAAAGGCAATTCTTCCCACAAAAATAACATGTCTCTAAGTACCAATTCCTATCAATTATGTGAATTCATATCAATAATGTGGCCTTTGTTCTTGCAAGAATGACAAACACTGGAGGTCTTACCTGAAGCATACCTTCTGTTTTTCTTCTTTTTATTCTAATTTATTTGCATGCTACTTATCCTAAGTGCTCGTGTAGATTGAGTCTAATTAGAACTCTTCTCATCACTACCCTTAAACAATTTTCCATAAGAAATATGGAGTTGCAATTCATTTCCATCTTCTTTCAATGTTATTCTTTCCTTTGATAAGCAGGACAATTCTGATGTGTATTTTTCCTTCAGAAAAGTGGTCTTCAGGTTCATGGCCTTTTCCTCTCCACCATCATAATCGATTCCTTCATGCTTGGCCTTTAGTTCAATGAAAATAGGGATAAGGATAACTTGCCTTCAATTTCCTATCCCTTTTCCATCATAGCTCATTTGTCTTAATAGTTTCAAAACAATGCCTCTTGTATGCTTTTCAAATTCACCAACATGTTCTTGAGGAATGTATAAAGAAGGTTAGCTTACCTCATTGATCTCAGTGATGGTGCTAGCTTTGATACTGGAAATATAAGGTGGCCTTGATTCATGGTTACCTTTGACAATTTCTTGTAGCTTTGTTAATTCTTCTTCATTTTCCGTCATCTCTTTCTTCAATTGTGTCTCTGTCTGAATGAGCCTATCCTCCTTCTAGTTATCCATTTGGATGACCTTCTCTTCCAATTGCACCAACTGAACTCTACACTTGTCTCACTATGCCATGACAATATTGATGGAAACTATACGTTCATAAAACATGTTCTTTAACAATGGAAAAAATTTAGCATAGGTCTCATGGTTCTTACATCTCTATCATCCTTCGGTCACACATTTGAACCTTCTCTTTCAATTGGTTGTTGTTTTCTTGAACCTAGGAATTGCTAGCTTGCAAGTATTCCAACCTTCATTTGTTTACTTTACCATGTTACTTATGTAAATTATTCTTCAAGTTACGGTAGTTGCATCATGGTCAAGGATTCATGGTAGTTGTGTCATGATAAGGATTCAATTGCTCTAATACCATGTGACCTATAATCGATGGACCCATATCCCACTCAACTCACCAACATATATCCTAAGTAGAAATAAAACTATTCTTAGTCTTTGTTCCATGTGTTATATAAATCTCTCTATTCTTCTCAAAGATGAAAGGTCTTCATACTTACTATAGCTTGCACACATCAACCAACTACAATGTAAATCATCATAGCAACTTTGAGTTGGCTTCTCGATTATTAATTAACAATAAAAAAAATGATTGTCTATAACATTGGTTGTAACTTCCAATTTTCAACTCCCTTTAAAGGCCACTTTCAACTATCATTTGTATGGTCTCAACCCTTCTGATATGAAGCAATGTTGATATATGCAATGTATTCTCATGATGGCTGGGAATCGTATGCAATGTCATTATATGCTATGTTTCCACAAGCATTGAAATATCCATATATGTGAAAAGGTTACATCAAAATATGGAAATAGAGAGAAGCAACCAAATTCCATACCTTTCAGTTGAGACAACTCTCAAGGTGCCAAACATTGATATGTGAGAGTAACCTTAATAGAGAAGTATTGTATTGCAAATATCATATAATTCACCAATCCAATGTTGTCTATAGTACATGAATTCAACACTCAAGACAAGGGAGGAGGTGAACCATTCCAAATTTGATTTGCATATGACATCATATACAAAATAAAGTCAATGAAGTACCCACAATGTCTTTCAGTGACTTGTACATCCAAACAAAGGAGAAACTTAGTAATTCAAATTCCAAGGCAAGAGGACACCCATGAGGAATTTGTTGGAGATCATTATTTCTTCAAACCCCTATACAATCAAATTGTCATTCCAAGTTGACGCAATTAATGTTTTGTAGTAGCATGGCTCGAGGTTTATTCAACTAAGATAAAGCAATGAGGAAGTGACGCGGTCCATACCCACATTGAAGAAGTGTTGCAGTTGAGATTAGTAGTGTTGTGTTTTAGTCTTGTTAAGTAGTTAAAGTTTCAACTATTGTATTTAATGACACAGCATGGATTTGTTTTGAAATTTTTTCATTGAAAGTTCATCCAATGAGAAATTGTTCATGATTCAATCTTTTTAGATTATCTGAAATCTTGTGAGTCTGGGATCCAAAGATATGACAAGATGACAAGTGGCAACAATTGAGTGGGTATCAGAGTGTTATATTAGAGGTATCAACAAGTGTGTTTTGGAAAAATCCCAATTGAGTAAGTTCGATAGTGTATCAAACCTTATGTTTTGGAATTGCACGATGTATTTGTCAGAAGGATGCTCAAGATCATAGTAGAGGAAACCCCAAAGAGGCAAGGAAATACATTGGAGATAATATATCAGGATTCTGTAGAGAGGTCATCAGGAGGAGTGTTAATAGGAAGGAGTCGATAGTGCATCGTAATGTTGACATTGGAAGAGACATTTTGGCAAGTGAAGTGAAATAACATATAAGGAAGTTCTAACAATTGTAGGTTCCAACAGTGTTTTGGAGGGTTTGTTTCTACGATGAATTAATTGTCGATTTTATATCTTTTTGCAGCCCGATGGAAATTGTGGTTGCTGAGCAAATAAGGTTGGTGTATATGCATGTAATTTCACATGTTAATGGAGAGAGAGGAAAGAAAAAGGAATTGCTTCTATTTTATTTTCTCTATTTCTTTGTATTGTGTGAGTTTATAAAGTGACCCCTATAATTTTTAGTTTGGTATCAAAGAAAAAAGTGATATTTCCCTCTTGTTTGTGGTAGAATTTTCGTATGAGTAAGTTTATTTACCTGAAACAGAATTTGGAGGTGCCTTTGAGCAGTAGTTTGACTCAACCATTGGTTCCCATATTGAATGGGAAGAATTATGATACTTGGTCAGTAAGAATGAGAACATTGTTGCATTCTCGGGATTTATAGGGATATGTAACAGTTGGATATTTAGATCCTATAGACCTTGTAGTGAAGTTGGATTTAATGAATGATAAGTGTGACCAATTAAGGGAGAACATAAAGAAAAATAATAGAGCTCTCGGCCATATTCAACAAGGCATGTACGATACACTACTTTTCCAAAAGTGTAATGCAAAATCTTCAAAGTTGGCTTGGGACATTCTTGAAACTAGTTACCAAGGTGTACCCAAGGTGAAGACTATCATGTTGCAGAATTTGAGGGGTGATTTTGAAAGTTTGAGGATGATGGAATTGTATTCTGTAGATAATTTTATGGATTATGTCATGAACATTGTTAACCAATTGAGATAGTGTGGATAAAACATCATAGATTAGAGAGTAACTGAGAAGATGCTCATAATTTTTCCAAAGAAGTTTGAATCTTTGGTTGTAACCATAGAAGAGTCTAAAGACATTGGTCAAATGCATATTGATGAGTTGATCGGTTCCTTGGTCGTACCTGAATCCAAGTTGAGTATATATGAAGATAGTTCTTTAGAGAATGTGTTTAAGTCTCAGTTGCAAGTCTCAAGTAAAAGAGGAAAAGGAAGGTGCGGTAACAAAGGTAGAGCAAGAAGAATCTATGAACAAAGGGACAACCAGGACCATTCAAAATCTGAGAATAAATATTAGTATAATCCTCATAGTTTAAGGGGGACCATTAGAATAACCTGGAAGCAAGGAAGTCAAAGCTATGACAAGTCAAAATTGTAGTGTTACTATTGTAAAAGTTTGGTCATTTTTCCAACCAATGCAAGAAGGAGATTGTGGATGTTGGTAAACAGTCTACAAACGTTACAGAGGATACTGATAGTAATCAAAAGCCAATGTTTCTAACATGTAATGTGAACCAAGAAAGTTCAAAAGACATATGGTTTTTGGATAGTGGTTACAATAATCACATGATGGGAAACAAGGGTCTATTTTCCAGTCTGGACACCAGCGTTGAGTCTAAAGTGAATCTAGGTAATGATAATAAGGTTAGTCTTAATGGTAAAGGTGTCATTTGTTGTTTTTGCTAAAAATGGTGAAAGAAGAAAAGTAGAAGATGTGTATTATGTACCTAGTTTGAAGTGTAATTTGTTGAGTGTTTGACAACTCATGGATAATAATTATAGAGTGTCCTTCAAGAAAAAAATGTGTACAATCATTGATAAGTACCCAAGTAATCAATTGATAGCTAGGATGGATATGACTATAAATCATATGTTTCCACTCACTATGAGAAGTGATCTGACATACTATGTCAATTCTTACAAAGATAAGATTTTGTATCATTCTTGGTTATGGCATTTGAGTTATGGACACCAACACTTTGGTGGTTTTCATTTGTTACAAATAAACATATGGTGAAAGGATTTCAATGTATTCAACAACCAACAAGCTCATGTGAGATTTGTATAATAACAAAGCATCACAAGGAGAAGTTTGTTTCAGAAGTTTCATAAATAGCCAAAGTGCCTTTGGAACTAATGCACATAGACATTTTGGGGCCAATGCAAACATCAACATTAGATGGAAATATTTATAAACTTACTTGTATAGATGATTATAATTGGAAGCCATGGGTTATTTTCTGAAACAAAATATTAATCTTTTGGTCTATTCAAGTGATTTGAAGCAATTGTTGAAAAGGAAAGTGACAAATATATTAGGGTGTTGAGATAGATTAAAAAAAAAAAAAAAAAAGTGGAGAATTCAAATCAAATGATTTCATGGAGTTTTTCATATATCATGGAATCAAGAGGCACTATACCACAAGATATACACCACAGCAGAATGGAGTGGTTGAAAGGAAGAATCAAACCATTATGAATATGGATCAAAGTATGTTTAAGGAAAAGCATCTATCGAATGAATATTGGGGAGAAGAAATGGCTTGTTTAGTATATATATTTGAGTAGGATTCCAACGAAAAGTGTGAAGTACTGAAGTTCTTCAAGAAGCTTGGAGTTATAGGGGTTGTAGCATTTCTCATTTGAGGATTTTCGAGTGTGTGGCTTATGCACATGTACTTAAAGAGATAAGGAGGAATTTATATGACATAAGTGAGAAGTGTACCTTTATTGGATACAATCATGAGTCTAAGGCATATATACTCTATAATACCATCACCAAGAACTGCATTATCAATAGAGATGTTGAGTTCAAGGAAGAATAAGCTTGGGATGGAAGCATAGATAAATCAGTTTTAGGGGGGTTACATTAACTAAAGAAGATGGCAAAGGATTTGGATAGGATATATAGGGTGGAAATCAAAATCCACATTTAAATACACTACCACAAATGCACCTAGAAGGCAGTCACATGGAGAAAACCCATCATAGTTTAGAACGCATGGAACTCATGAGTGAGACAAACCATCAAGTTATGGTAGACATCAAGCAACATGATTATAGGTAAGTTGTGATTCAAATACCACATTAGCTACAATGAGAAACATAATTAGGGGTCAGAAGACAAGGAGTTTAAGGGATTTATATGAAATGGATGAAGAGGTTGACCAGTTTCAAATTTTTCTTTAATTGCATATGATCCTTGTATATTTTGATGGAACTATTAGGGAAGAATTTGGGAGAAGTCTATGGATGAAGAGATTGCATCCATAGAAATAAAAAATACATGGGAACTTGTAGATTTACCTGAAGAGAAGGATTATATTGTTGGAATATTCACCAATACTGAGAGGTGGTTGAATCCGTATTGAGCACTTTTTACCATTTCAAACTTCAAAATGGAACATGTGACATTAACCAGTAACAATGTAATTCACCATTACATAAAATCATATACAGTGGAAAAGCAATTTTTACACGGAAACCCAAATGGGAGAAAACCACAGAATGATTTTCTTATATAATAACGAGATTACATTCATAGGAAGCACCAACTTCCAAGATTCTCTAGAACCAACTAGAAGGAGGAACCAACCCCCTGATTTACAGGAACCAACCTAAACGAAGCTCAAACTCCCTGATTTACTAGGACCAACTAGAAGGAGGCTCCAACCCCCTAATTTACCAGCATCGAATGGAAGGAGGATCCAACCTGAAGGAGAATTCAATATCTTGTCCTTTCCTCGTCATGCCACCCTAATATGAATAAGAATGTCATCCTATATATATCACTATATATGTGTCCATGTTCCTATCACTATATTTTTCAACCTATACCTGTATCAATGTCTCTGACAACCAGTACCCGTATCATTGTCTATGTCATCATGTACCTATATAAATGTCTATGTACATGTCACTATCACAATCATTGTCACTATTACTATCACTATCACTGTCACGATCTCAACCTATACATGCTCCAAATATGCAAGCAATTTCTTCCAAGATAGTCTTCAAATCTGCAACAAAGTCTTCTTGAATAGAACTAGAATGATGCCTCCAAAGAGTGTATTCAAATAACAAAAACAATCACCCATATAATTTATTTGTTTGATTCTTCAAAAAAATTAACATCATTATCACCTTCAAATGTTAGGTCATTCCAAGAGAGGAACCCTATATCATGCCAATAACATCACACTAATCCATGCCAATATCACCATAAACTATGCCAAGATAATCACTATGATGTATGCCAAGATCATCACCATAAACACCATAACATATCAAGTTCACTATAATATATGTAAGATCACCACAATCTACGCAAGATCATTGCCATAATATATTCCAATAACATCATCATGATATGTTCCATCACCATGATCTATAACAAGATCATCACCATAATATATACCAATAACATCATCATGATCTATGCCATCACCATGATCTATACCAAGATCATCACCATAATATATGCAAGTATCATCATAATCTATGCAATATCTTCAATAATATTCACTAAGAGAGAATATCTAGTACATGTACAAGATCCATACCATTGTTAAGCTAATAAGATTGACCCTAGTCCATGAGAGGCATGTATCATCACAAGAGAAGCCCATAAGGAAGAACCATACCTTTTCCATGATGAATAAAAAAGAAAGGAAACCTTCACCAAAATAAACCCTAGATCATGTACTCACATATCACTTACAACGAGCTTTCAAATGAGCCAATAAGTTTGTAATTTCAATACCGTATGAGAAAGTTATGCAAATTTTATCAATCTTCACCAAAGAACAAAAGATGATGCCCAAGACTTTCACACTAGCTCTTCCACAAAAGTTTGTACTTTATCCTTGTATTTCGCAATAGATAGCCAGAGATGAATTAATGAGAAAATGAGAACTCTATCCTCCTATTCATACCCTCCAAGATGCCTTTATCTTGCTTTAGGAATAACGTTTCACTTATCCTTAAATTTAGGATCTCCATATTTTAAGGGGAACGTGAATGGGTCATGGACCACTTCAAGATTTCATTATGGGTCTTTAACTTGTCTTCTTGATCACTTCATATCTTCATCAAAGGGAACTTTGGTAATTCTCCTCATCATCATACTTAATTGCACACATCATTATTCCTTTTGGGGTTTCTTTCCTCTTTATGTGGACCCATCATCATTACTTTGTGGGATTTTTCACACTTCACACCAATATTTATTTAGAACATATCTAGGGGATTCTTTATAGGCTTCTTCAACATGGGTCAAGTGACCCATCATTATGGTCATGTGGACCCAACACCACTATTTTAGGGTTTCTTCACATTTTACACCAGTATTGCTTAAGAACACCTTTAGGGGCTTCTTTAAAGGCTTATTCATCATGGGTCAAGGGTCCCATCATCATGGTCATGTGGGACCAAAACCACTATTTTAGGGATGGTATTCTTCACACTTCTCACCAACATTGTTTTGGGACAACTTTAGGGACTTCTTTACACTTCATATCATCATGGTCATGTGAACCCACCATCATTCTTTTAGGGGTTTCTTCAACATTGCTTCGAGTAAAATTTAGGGACATCTTTACACTTCACTTAATCAAGGTAATTAGGGGATTATTTAATGGATTTAGGGGATTGCACCATTTGTGTACAACTCAAAGTGTCTTCCCGTGAGCACCATGCTTAACAACTGTGCCAGAAGGGGAGTGATTTAGATTTATATGCATTTGTGTCAAGTATTATTCTCCATGGGATTCTTTAGGGACTCCAGGGCTTCTTCAACATTACTTAATCAATTTTCCTTTAATATTTCCACATCATCATCAGCATTTATGCATCCTCATCGCTGCTGTCACATCATCATTATCACCTTCATTGACATCAATGACCACATTACTCAATATCAATGACATAGATCACTTGAACCTATTGACATAAATGACAACCAAATTTCCAAAAAGATTCCCCTTTTTCATTGATTGCAACAAATACAACTCTCTCTCCCCCTTTAACATTAATGATAAAGAAGTGAAGCAACTTTGTTCACCTGTTCCCCCTAGGATTATGTTGGATACTCCTCTCAATATGCTTCTTTTTTGTGACTTTGTTTTGTTGATCATTCTCTTCCCCTTGCAAAGAGTTACTTTACTTAACTGTGAATGCCTTTTGAGAATATATTTCCTTGCTAGCAATGATCCCTCTTTGATTGTGCTGACTCCCCCTATGTTCCTGTATGATTTACCAAGCCACTGTCTTTTGCTTTGTACAATCCTTAACTTGCTACCTTTTCTTTGGTATTCCTTTCCTGTTACTTAGATTCCCCCTCAATATTATCCATGATATTGGGAGTCTCTATGCAAAATTGTTTAGAACAATATAAATGTTATTCTACTACAAGATCACCATCTACAATCCCGACACCTTCCTTTTTACTTGTTAATTTATCTTTATTATTTGACTCAACAACTGTTGTAGGTATGTCCTTTGAGAATTCTCTATCGACCTGTTCTTCTTGTTTTTATTTCACATTTTCATTATGTAACATCAATTCATTTTTTACTTCAGTCATATGCTTTGAGAATCCACTGTCAATATACCAATGGATTATTTTATATTTGGCTTGTAAGGCAAACCCACATTCCTCAACTTGCAAGTCTTCTTGATTATTTTTCCAAATTCTTTGTTTTTCCAAAATTTGTCTAGTTTCCCTTGAAAACACGCTCAAGCCACTTCTGCAATTTCTAGATGTGTGTCAAAAATTATTATATTTGTAACATTTAGTTTCGTATTTTAGAGCTCCAAATCTATTATAAATTCTTTCAAAATCCTCGTGAGGCTTTATGAAATAATTTCCTTCATAATGATTCCTAGAGTTTTCATAGCCATTTCCATTCCATGTGGTTCTACCTCATGGCTAGGCTCTACAA
The DNA here is from genome assembly GCA_027924585.1 of Larix kaempferi. Taxonomy (NCBI): domain Eukaryota; kingdom Viridiplantae; phylum Streptophyta; class Pinopsida; order Pinales; family Pinaceae; genus Larix; species Larix kaempferi. The sequence continues at coordinate 9,813,565 of BSBM01000668.1, forward strand.
TTTATAGCCTTGTGCCCAAAATTATTACAAGACTAACACAAGACAAGAAAAATATTTTGGTATCTGGATGTGGGTGGTCTTCTAGTTGGTGCACATCGTCTGAAAGTATGATCTTCATTTTGAGTCTTCTTCATTGTTGGTGGTTGCTTCCATGTTCCTATGTGACACATGATCTTCTTCTAGATTCGTATTCATTGTTGGTTGTTGTATATCTTCCTTTAGAGGCTTGGAACCCTTGATAACATCTACATAACTTCTTTGTTCTTCTTTACTCTCAGTCATCATAGAGATTGAACCCTCATCATTTTGTTTGTATCCAAAACCAAACTTATCATAGAATGATATTTGGCCACTAATGATTTCATCCCACATTTTGGTTCTATTGTCAAAGTTATGCTAGATATCCTTCTTCTGTAATTATTTTCTAAGTGAGACTACTTCAGCTTCCTGCTCTTCCTATATCTTCTCCTTTTCTTCCATTTGTCTTTTGATTATTTCTTGAATCACCTTGGCCTCTTCCAACTGAACCCTTACATCTATGAAAATCTATTCGGTTTCTTCAGTCTTTATGTTATAGATCTGAGCCTTAATTTTCCTTTAGTTTGCTTATCTCTTCCTTGAGTGACTTGTTTTTCTTCCATTCTTTTATCAAATCACTTAAGGCACTGAGCAATTCTTCCTCAATATTCACTTCTTATTCTTCTTCATAGTATTTCTCATTATATTTAGTAGTTTCTTATAATACCATGAAGAGCACCTTTCGTGAGTCATTGTCAATATCATCATCTTCATCGAATCAGGAACTATCTTCTCTTGAATAGAGACCTTTCTTTTTTTAAAAATATTCTCTTTTCTCTCTTCTGATATTTCTTTTATTTCGTGGGAATTTCTTCTTCATCACTATCTGAGCCCTTTGCATAAGACAGAAATTTGGAAGCAAAATGACCAATTTCAACACAATTAAAACATTTAAAAGGAAGCTTACCTTTGTACTTGTCAGTTCCCCTTTTTAAATTTCTCACAAAGATGCTTTCATCTTCTTCATTGTCTGAATTATCATTGCAACTGGAGCATGAGCATGATTTTGAATTTTGCTTGTTCTTACTTGTCTTCTTGGAGGCCTTGAAAGTTGCTTCCCTTCTGGATGGATTTTCATGTTTTGTTCTCATTTTGTATGCAGTAAGAATTCCATGTAATTCATCCATGCTAAATTTATCTAGATATTGTATTTCCTATAGAGATGATATTTTAGGATCAAACCCCATTGGGAGAGATCTGAGTATCTTTTGAACAATTACTGAACTTTCAATATTTTCTCCCAGTCCTCTCATGGTATTCACAGTTTCCTCAACTTGGATAAAATAAGACACAATATCTTCATCCTCCTTAATTTTCAAGTGTTCAAACTATTTTTTGTATGTTTGAAGCTTGGCCCCTTTGACTTTAACATCTACTTCATACACATTCTTGAGTTAGTCCCAGACTTCTTTTGCTGAGGTACAATGCATAACCTTGAAAAATTTTGATCATATTACACCTCCCGAAATAGAATACATGGCCTTTGAATTACATTCAAAGAGTCTTCTATCATTTGTACCTGCTACTAGAGAAGTATCTAGTATAGCGTATCCATTTACTACGACCTGCCAAATATCAATTCCCTATGACAGCAAAAATAGTTTCATCCTTATGCTCCAAAAAATATAGTTCATCCCATCAAACAATGTTAATCCAAGTTTGGTAAAGTCATCATGCTTATCCATTATCTCTGATACCAATTGTTGGAATATTCACCAATACTGAGAGGGGGGTGATCAAGTATTGAGCACTTTTTACCATTTCATACTTCAAAATGGAACATGAAACATTAAACATTAACAATGTGATTCATCATCATATAAAACCATCACATAAAATCATACACAATGGATAAGTTATTTTTACGTGGAAACCCAAATAGGTGAAAACCACATAATGCTTTTCTTATATAATAACAAGATTGCATTCATAGGAAGCACCAACTTCCAAGATTATCCAGCACCAACTAGAAAGAGGCACCAACCTGAAGGAAGCTCCAACTCCCTGATTTAACAACATTGAATCAAAGAAGGCTCCAACCCCCTGATTTATCGGCATCGATTGGAAGGAGGCTCCAACCCCCTAATATCACATGCACCAACCTGAAGGAGACTTAAATATCTCGTCCTCTCCTCATCATGACACCTTGATATGAATAAGAATGTCAATCTGTCTCTATCATTGTCTCTATGTCCCTATTCCTATCACTGTCTCTATCAATCTGTACCTGTATCACTTTCTCTATTAACCTATACATGTATCATTGTCTATGTCAACTTGTACCTGTGTCACTATATTTTTCAACCTATACATGTATCATTGTTTCTATCAACCTGTACCTATATCAATGTCTATATAACTATCACTATCACTGCCATTATTACAGTCACAATCTCAACTTGTACATGCTCCAAATATGCAAGCAAATTCTTCTAAGATAGTCTTCAAATCTGCAACAAAGCCTTCTTGAATAGTATCAAAAAGATGCCTCCAAAGGTATAATTAAATACCAGAAACAATCACACATAGACTTCATTTGTTTGCTTCTTCAAACATTTAGCATCATTATCACCTTCAAACCCTAGGTCATTGCAAGAGTGGAACCCTAGATCATGCCAATAATATCACACTAATCCATGCCAATATCACCATAAACAATGGCAAGATAATCACCATGATTTATTCCAATATCATCACCATAATCACCATAACATATCAAGTTCACTATATTATATGCAAAATCACCACAATCTATTCAAGATCATCGCCATAATATATGCCAATAACATCATCATGATCTATGACATCACCATGATCTGTACCAAGATCATCACCATAATCTATGCCAATAATATCATCATAATCTATGCCATCATCATGATCTATACCAAGATCATCACCATAATATATGAAAGTATCATCATAATATATTCAATGTCTTCAACAAGATTCACCAAGAGCGAAGCTCTAGTACATGTACAAGATCCATACCATTGTCAAGCTAATAAGATGGACCCTAGTCCATGAGAGACATGTATCATCACAAGAGAATCCCATAAGCAAGAACCATACATTTTCCAAAATGAAGAAATAATAAAGGAACCCTTCACCAAAATAAACCCTATATCATGGCATCACATAGCCCTTACAACAAGCTCTCCAGTGAGCCAAGAAGTTTGTAATTCTGATACTATATGAGAAAGTTATGTAAATTTTCTCAATCTTAACCAAAGAACAAAAGATGATACTCAAGAATTTCAAACTAGATCCTCCACAAAAGTTCGCACTTTCTCCTTAGGGTTGCACAATAGAGAGTGAGAGATGAATTGATGAGAAAATGAGAAGTCTCTCCTCTTATTTATACCCTCCAAGATTCCTTTAACTTGCTTTAGGGCCAACGATTCACTTATCCTTAAATTAGGGATCTCCATATTTTAAGGGGTACTTGAATGGGTCATGGACCACTTCAAGATTTCATTAGTGGGTATTTATATTTCCTTCTTGATCACTTCATATATTCATCAAAGGGCACTTTGGTACTTCTCCTCATCATCATACATAAGTGGACACATCAGTATTCCTTTTGAGGTTTCTTTCCTCTTTATGTGGACCCTTCATTACTTTTGCGGTCATGTGGACCCATCATCATTACTTTGTGGTATTTTTCACACTTCACACAAAAATTACTTTAGAAAACCTTTAGGGGCTTCCTTAGATGTTTCTTCAAAATGGGTAAAGAGACCCATCGTTATGGTCAGGTGGACCCAACACCACTATTTTAGAGGTTTTTTCACATTTTACACCAACATTGCTTAAGAAAACCTTTAGGGGCTTCTTTAGAGGTTTCTTAATCATGGATCAAGGGATCCATTATCATGATCATGTGGGCCCAACACCACTATTTTAGGGAGAGTATTCTTAACACTTCTCACCAACATTGTTTTGGGACAACTTTAGGGACTTCTTTACACTTCATATAATCATAGTCATGTGAACCCAACATCATTCCTTTAGGGGTTTATTCAACATTGCTTCAGGGTAACTTTAGGGACATATTTACACTTCACTCCATCAGGGTAATTAGGGCCTTCTTCAATTTTTTTAGGGTCTTGTACCATTTTTGTACAACTCAAAGTGTCTTCCCGTGAGGACCATGCTTAACAGCTACACCATAAGGGGACAACTTTAGAGTTATGTACATTTGTGTCAAGGCTTCTTCTCCATGTGATTCTTTAGGGGCTCTAAAGATCCTTCAACATTACTTAATCAATATTCCTCTACCATTTCCACATCATCATCATCACTGATGCATCCTCATCATTGCTACCACATCATCATTATCACTTTCACACCAATGACCACATGACTCAATATCAATGACACAGATCCCTTGACCCTATTGACATCAATGACAACCAACTTTCCAAGATATATAGGTGTGAAATGGATCTACAAGACAAATTTGAATGCTGAAAGAGAAGTTAAGAATCACAAGGTTAGACGTGTGGCACAGGGGTTTAGTCCACAACCCATTATTGATTATAATGGAAAGTTTGCACCTATGGATAAATTAGACACTCTGAGGATGGTGTTAGCCATTGCAACACATAACAAATGGAGTGTATATCAGATGGATGTTAAGTATGCATTTTTAAATGGATTTTTGAAGGAAGAAGTATTTGTAAATTTTCCTCAAGGATATGATATTAATGGACAAGAAGACAAAGTATATAGGTTGAAGAAAGCATTGTATGGATTGAAACAAACACCTAGGTTTTGGTACAGTAGAATTGGTGATTATTTGAACACCAATGGATTCAACATGAGTCCAAGTGAGACAACCTTGTATACAAAGGCAAATTAGGAAGGTATAATCATGATAGTTTGTTTATATGTTGATGATTTAGTTTTCTCAGGAGACCTCTCAATAGATGATTTTAAAACATCCATGAAAATAGAGTTTGTGATGACTAAATTGGGGTTGATCAAGTATTTCCTTGGAATTGAAGTAAATCAATATGAAAATGGTATTTTGTATTTGTCAATCTAAGTATGCTAAGGACATATATTTGAGAAGGTTTAGAATGGTGAGTCATAAACCAGCTGTAACACCAATTGCAACTGGTACAAATATAAGCAAGAAGGACCATGGGTTAAGTGTTGATCCAACATTTGATAAGAGACTTGGTAGTCTCATATATTTGACAGTAACAAGGACTAACATAATGTATGTTGTAAGCTTGATCTATAGATTTATGGAGTATCCAAAGAGTACTCACTGGCATGATAGTAAAATGATTTTGAGATATATTGTTGGAACAATTGGACATAGAATACTATATACATCAAATTCAGATTTTAAATTGACTAGTTTTACAGACAGTGATTTTGCAGGTAGCAGTGATGATAGGAAGAGCACATTTGGTTATGCGTTAATATTTGGATCAGGTACAATACCATGGGCATGTAAAAATCAACTCATTATAGCATTGTCATCTATAGAAGAAAAATATGTAGCTGTGACAGGAGCAACATGTCAAACAATTTTGATAAGGAGGATTTTGATTGAGTTGTTGCATGAATAGGAAGGACCAACTCATATTTATTATGATAACAAATCTGCCATTTAATTTTCAAAGAACTATTTTTTTCATAAGAAGAGTAATAATAATAAAAATTGTTAATAGATAGCTTGTGAATAGTAATAAAAAAATTGTTGAGTTTTATAGATTTGAAGATTAGCTGAAAGATATATTTATGTGACCCTTGTATAGATAAATTTTTTAATTTCATAGAGATAAATTAGGAGTTTGTATGTTGTAAGATGTAGTAGCACTTAGTGTTTGCGGATCTTTCAGTTAATGTGGACAAAAATGAAAATCCCTAGTCTAAATGGTTTAGATCTAGAACAAAACACGACAAAATATAAATGTCTTTCCTAGATTAATCCAATCACAAAGAATGCAAAGGATTGCTTACCTTGTATCTATAGTTGTTTCTCTTTATTTGATGTAGACCTTGATCTCTCAGCTACAAAACAACACAAGACAAACTAATGGAGACAAGAGTGAAAGCAATATGTGATATAAACTAATCTAAACAAGTGGTCAAGGAAACAAGTTCTAAAGATCTAACATGATCAAATGTTTATGGAAAAAACATCTATATTACTGTATAATATGAAAATACAAAGGGGGAGATTACAACTTAATCCTTGACATTGCAAATTCTTCCAAATAACCTTTTTCCTCAAAGATCCAAGCTTGTCTCTAATGAATGAAGGGATTTAAACTCTAGTAGAATTTCTCCGGCATTTGGGTGCTCCAATTCATCCTATAGATGGTAATCATGAAGAGGAAGATCGTATATATAGGCCAAAGAGGATAGAAGGAGTTGAGGATTTTATGGAGAAGACTAAGGGATCATCCCAATGAGTTAGGGGATTGACTGCCACCTTCACTGATTTGTTGGGATAGGCCTCCATGAAGGGATTTGTTCTATAAGTCGCTCGAAGCTTCCCTTTTTATTCTCTAACTGACAGTGATGCACCTTGCTAACTAGAAACCTGCTTCAGAGAGGGGGTGACACATGTTGAATGAAGGAAAGCAGGGTCAACGATGCACTTTTCCAATGGGAAGAGTGCCTCACCATAGGTCTGATGCTACTTGTAAATGTGCAGAGTGCATCGATGTCACAACATGAGGAAAAAGGCATGGAAATACTTCTTTTCAGGAAATTTGGCATTTATGCTTCAGGAATTAGGACAAACCAAGGGTACACATCTCATGATGACAATATTTTGGTGTAACACTTAGTCTGAAAATTTTGTAGCAATAATTAAGGGGATGAATGTTGGAGATAATTATTTCTTTAGAACCCTATTCAATCAAATTGTCATTTCATTTCGATGCAGTTAATGTTTTGTAGTAGTAGGGATTGAGGTTTATTCAGCTTAGCTCAAACGGTGAGGGGGTGATGCAGCCCATACCCACATTGAAAAATTGTTGGAGTCAATATTAATGGCATTGTACTTTAGTATTGATAAGTATTTAAAGTTTCAACTACTGTATTAAATGCCACCGCGTGGAGTCATTTCATAATTTTATCATCATAAGTTTCGTTCGATGAGAAATTTTTCTTGATTGAAGTTTTTTCCAATATCAAAAATCCCATGAGTGTGAGATCCAAAGATACAATAGGATGACACGTGGAAACAATTTGGTGGGTATCAGAGTGTTATATTAGAGGTATCAACAAGTGTGTTTGGGAGAAGTCTCGACAGAGCAAGTTCGAAATGGTATCGGACCTGGTGTTTTGGAGTTTCGCAATGCAGTCATTGGGAGGAATCCCAATAGCATAGAAAAGGAAGCCCCAAAGAGGCAAGGAAGATACATCGAAACTGATATATAGAAATTCTGTAGAGAGGCCATCAAAAGGAATACTAATAGGAAAAATATGATAGTGCATTGGAGTTTTGACGCCGAAAACTTGCCATCTCAGCGAGTGAAGTGAAATAACATATAAGGAAGTTCCAATGGTAGTAGGTTCCAACAGTGTTTCAAAGGGTTTGTTTCTACAGTGAATTATTTATTCGTTTTGTATCTTTTTGTGGCCCGATGGAAATTTCGGTTGCCGAAAAAAATATTGTTTGTGTATATGGGCCCTCATATGAAGTTTAGGGACCTTTCAGATGCAATTGATGTTTTGCAAAACATGCTTTCGTTGTAGAAAAGAAAAATGCATGCACACTCCTAAACACCAGGAATGGACAAGCCCGAGCCTAACAACTCTAATGACATGAAGGATAGGAAAACAAAACTCATGCATGTTTTTGTTCACAAAATTTCATGCACATTTTTTATAACAAAAACATGCACATGTTTCTTAATGCCTAATATATTTGACCAAATTGGCCCATAGCCTCCATTTCTGACATCCTATTCAATTTCGTTCACTGCACAACGACAAAGTTAAAATGTAGACGTGATTTTAGCTTGTAGATGTGTCTTCATCGAATTTATCCCGCATCATATTTAAATCATTCTCCCCTCTTTCTACTTTTGTTCAATTTATATGCCCAAAAAACATAAAAATAAACCCTAAAAAGAACACTAAAAGATCACAAAAGAACTAAACAAAATCACAAACCAAGTATTTGAACCAACAAAACAATTCCACAATCAAAGATATTTTTTTCCAACTAAATAGACTTGAATTATGTGCCATTTTTTGTGGTATTTGTTGCTAAAATACTAAATTTAGTGAGGATCCTTTCCTCCTAAATTCAATGACCAATTTTGGGTTTCCCTCTTCATAGATATTTCCTCTGCCCTCTTTGTGTTGTAATCTGACATGGTGATGATCCATCTAAAACTATTTCTATAGCTTCCATGAAATTATCTAACAAAAATAATCCCTCACTATATAAAATATGATTCTAGCACCACAGGTTAAAATGTGATCAATGTTTACTTTCCTTCAAAAAGATGACAACATTGTCATGACCTAACAAATGCATGAACATACAAAAATATCATTTCCAATAATATCCATACAATTCAATCTTATTGGTGCTTGTCATGGCTATATAATATAATTTTCTTAACCTACTATGTAACTCAATCATAAGAATTTCTCCTCCACGAGATCCACACATCTAACGACCAATCCCTCCTAACCCATACAACACAATCCTCCTTGACTCAATCAACTCGCTGTTGCATTTGAGATAATAATATGGAAGATGTTATCCCACCCTTGGTCTAAAATGGAAAAATATCTCTATTTGGAGAAGTTACCTTCGAGGCCTTCGATCCTTCTACTATCGCACTAGAAAATTTGTAAATGCACTGACCTATAAGAAACTATTTATTCAAAATAGGGAGGATGACTGTAATGGGAAGGAATTGAATATTATTGTTTTCGAAGAGGGTTGCAATGGGAAAGGAAGATAAATGCTATTCTTGTGTGAATGTGCTACTAGCTGGAGTAATCAAGCAAAGAACACAATATTCCCACTTTATCTCCATCCTTGGTTTGAAGACTCTCTATGACATGAAAATTTTGAACTAAATATAGTATGCTTCCATCTCATATTCTATTCCATATTGAAAATTTTCCTTGAATACTATTTTTGGAAAATCTAGTAACTCACTCATAAGACTTTTCTTATCCACGAGATCCACACATCTAACCACCAATCCTTCCTAACTCCTCCAACACAATCCTCCTTGGCTCAATCAGCAAATAGTTGCATTTGAGGTAATAAAATGGAAGATGTTATCTCACCCTTGGTCTAAAATGGAAAAACATTAATACACGTATGACATGAATTTAACATGTGGCAAAATGTTATGAAGTTCTCTAGTGTAATTGTTCAATTTAAATTTTAAATACTCATGTCATTATTTGTTACACTAGTTTTACATTTTTTATCTGTAAGAGATGTCAATATACCATGTATATGTTTCTAATGTTTTTTTTGTATTTATGATTACAGTGGCTAGTATGGATCCCAATGTCGAGATACTCAGAGAGATTACAGAACTTAGATATTTTGGTGCCACATGGAGGGGTGCAGACCAGCTCCACCACTCACTTGCACAAATCTTTGGACGCTATTATAGACACCATTACCCAATTCAATGGTGCTCTATATGACATTGCTTCGTATAGAGAAAGGAAAATGAAACAGTATGATGATGGATTGTATTACTGTTGGGCATGGCCCAAGTTGACACATTTTTTGCGAAGTACAATTTTGGCAAGTTGCACAGTTCAGACTACGAAGTCAGATGACACAGTTTTGGCAAGGTGCGCAGTTTGGATTGCATAGTCAGATATGTGCAGTGCCAGCGGAGTAGTAGTTTTTGGTAAGTGACTCCAGGATTCCCGACATTTGGGTAAGGAGCAGTGTGGAAGCAAATGAAAGCGACCTGTCAAAGAGAGTGGCAGAAAACCAATAGAAGCTAAGCCACGGGTCGACAACGACAGGAAAGCCAAAGGGGCAGAAATCAATGTGCCATGATGCAGTTGGAACCGGTTATGCGGCTGTTAGAATGTCATTAGAGCACGGAGTGGTCCAACAAGAAAACCAAAGGCGCATGGAGCAGATGTCGACTACGATAGGTCGGGGTGGCAAGTAACCACACTAGTTTTGGGTAACCTTAGGGATTTTATCCCACTGCGTTGTAACAGACGTGACCTAAGGGCACAATCTATATAAAAAGGAAATTTTGTAAGGGAAAGGGTTGTTGATTTTGTATGGGATTATTGTTGAATATTGATCTCGGTTAAGAGACTATTGTAAAGAGGCTCTGCAGCTGCGTGCACAGAGACCCATCGAAGAAGAGAAGAGAGTCTGCAGCTAAGTGCGAAGACTGGAACTATTGAACCCTTCCCATTTATAATAAAACAACAGTTCTTGTGGATGTAGCTCCCATCCTGGGGGTGAAGCACGTTAATTCGTTGTGTTGTGTCATTGAATGTGTATTTGCTTCTGTTGAATGGTTAAGTTCTTGTTTATAAGTAAATGTATCTTTGCTTTCATGTGTACTGTTGGCCCGGTTTTGCAACCAGGCTTAGTGCTATGGGCACCTGCTAACTAGTAGCAGCAGTTTCAATGTAAAGCAAATAACAATAAATTAAATCTAAACTAAACTAATCATGGATCTATGCAAGAATATAAGCAAATAATGGAAATATTTTAAAAACAAGAACAAGAAAATATTAAAGAATTTTTGTATTGATAATGGGGCAAGCAAATGCTTGCAAGTACAATACCTCCAAGTGATGAAGGTTTGTTGAATGGCTCCAATGGTGAGCAGCTCCAATCTCCAATGGGTCCTTTCTCCAAGGCTTGCTACAATGGCCAAATACTCAAGGGAGATTTTGGCAGCATGAGGATAGGAATATGAGTGGATGTGAAATGAGGAGCCCCTACCACCTTTTTATAGGTTTTGGTGGTGGGGAATACCATTTGTGGTTTTGTGGAAACCAAATGGTATTGACCAACATGGTTTAGGTACTTTTCCCTCCTTTTTTCCATTTTTGAATAAAATTAATATTTTAATTTCCTTTTTAATATTTTTGGGAATTTGGACCCTTTTTGAGGGTTTTTTATGCTTTTCAGGAAAAATAATCTTTTTGAGTGGGAAAAAGGGGTGTACTAAGGTCTTTTGGTGACCTTTTGCTGGTTTCAGAGGCTCAGATGGTGGAAAAGTGGACAAATGGGTCATGTGAATAAGGGAATGAGCTAGTGAGCACTTTTTGGGTGTTAACATGTACTTTCAAGATGAATTCCAGATAGAAATAATATGCTAAGTGTTGAACGCAAATGAGTGAATGTTGAATGCGGAAGTATTTGTGAACATGATGAATGCATAAGTTAGATGGGTAACACTTAAGTCATCGAAGTCTGTGTAGTGCAATTCCCTGAAATCGCAGCACCAGAAGTGCGTAGTTGCATCGTAGTTCATCCTATTGTATAAGTTGCAAGGGTTACGGTCTAAGATGCTTGTTGAATGTGTAAGTTTACACTAGGTGAATTATGTCGAAGTTAGTTAATTTTCGAAGAGGTGTGATTGTTAAAGCGGTAGCGTAGTCCTCAGTTGCGTTGTCATGTTGTCGAGTATCCATTCCATAGCGCGCAATCCTTGGATGCATGATAGCATAAGCATTGGCCGTGAAGAGGTGGAACTTCGTGCATTCCCCCATTCTGTCGAATCATGCATCACCCGATTATGGAAACTTGATTCCGCAACCTCCCCATAACTTCACCTCGGGTGAGACCTCAGTCGGCTCGCAGACTGTTGCCGAAAGGGCCGATGAAAAGAGGTTTTGTTGGTTCCCTGAACCGCGCAGAACTTGGGTCTATCTTTAAAATCTAAAGAACAATATATTGAGCCAATAATTAAAATGCCACAAAAAGATAAATATCACAAAGGAGAATTTATTTTCCTTGTTTAGAGATCTTCGAATAGGGGAAATTCCAGACATAAACAAATCCCACATCTCTGTTGAGTGGCACATATATCAACCATTCCAAGATAATTGGATGGACCGATGGTACATGGAATTTGATTTCCCACCCCACAACAACAGGAAAATTCCTTTATATTTCCTTAGAAAGATGTATGTTGAGTTCATGTTGGGAAAACACATCACTCTTTCAATTTCTTGGAGTTCCAAGGCATTGGTTATGGGATGCCTCAAAACTATCCCAATGTTAAGCATCAAGACAACAATCATCAAATACCTCCACCTCGTAGGCAGCTTCCTAGGCTAGATCTCCTTCATGAACACAATATGATACCATAGACATAGGATGCATTTTTTTGTCTAGCACAGGCGGTTTTCCATCATAGCACCATCCTTGATCGTATGGGACAAGTTGGGCCATCTCTCCTTGTTGGTGTACAACCATCATCTCCCCATGGTGTAGGACCATCTAGTTTTGGGGGTGGATCAACACATCACAGGACCACCACTGAGGCTCACAAGTGCACGACATGTGGCCATGCCTGCTATGGTCGCACACCATCAGATGTTTCCTTTGCCAATATATTTAGGCAAGTAAGTACATGGTTAGTAATAATATTTTCCAAACTATTTTTTCCTTACTGTACACATATATAGATTGTTAATATTTAAAATTTTAAACTTGCATATGCTAGATTCCATTGCATAGGGACAAGGCACTGGCACTAGTGGTGGAGAGACCAATGTTCCACAATCTACAGGTGGTTTTGGTGTGCCAAGTGTTGTCGTATCTTTAGTGACAACAACTCACAAAGAGGTAACTATTTCAACATGTTAGCTAGTTAATACATGTTAGATCATTAATGCTAGATGGTCTAATATTTACACTTTTTAAATTTGCAGTCACTAGATCTTCAATAGCTTGGGAAACACATTGATTCTAGTGATATCCCAAATGTTAACATTTATGGGTTTTTGAGTGAGGTAAGTATATGCTTAAAAGAAATCATGTTCAAACCTATTTTTCCGTACTGTACACATGTGTATATTCCTAGTTCACTTATAATTTTTAAATTTGCAGGTGTTAGATGCCTCTGTAGAGGTGCAAGGATTTGACACCATTGAATCTCCCCTTGGTGGAGAGAGAGTTCACACAGAGGTAATAATTTCAAATGTACGTTATTTTGTTAATACATGTTAGTTCATTGGTTCATGCATGTCTAACTATGTCAACGCTTGGTGACTTTTTAAACTTGTAGATGCTATATGCCTCTGCAAAGGAGCGAGGCTTTAGCACCAGTGAACCCCCCCTTTGTGGAGAGACAGTTCACATTGAGGTAACAATTTCAACATGTTCATTTGTTAATACATGTTATTTCATTGATTTATGTGCATGTAATATGACTACGACAACACTTTGTGACTGTAGGAATCAATCTATATCCGAGTACCACTACTTTTATTTGCCTCTCCCCATAGTACAAATGCAAACAAGGGTTTTGTTTATATCAGACAACCCTCTTCTGGAAAGAGGGAAAGTTTCCATGGTCATGGACCTACTGATTCCACGGTAATGTATAGCCTTTGATGATAGTTTTTGATAGCTTTCAATTCACTACACTTGTTTTTATTAATGTTATTTCGCATGTGTACAACAGCATACTAGAGAGTCCTCCATGCCAGACCCCGGCGAGGTCATTGGTGCAACGGTTAATGTTTCATCAACAATGGGAATAATTCATGCAAAGGTATCTATTTCAATATTTTTACATATTTTATTAATGTTAGATTGTTTATTCATGCATGTCTAACTATTTCAGCATTTGGTGACTGTAGCCATTAGCAAAAGCAGTGCATGGCCCCTCCATTCTAGTTGTGGATGCGATCAAATGTGATGTTCAACCTACTGCTTCGCTTGATAAACAAGAAACCTAGTTTCTTGTCTCAAAGTCTATTTTTTCGGTGAGATGTCCATTGATTACAAAGTATTTTAATACTTTTACATGAACATGTTCATAATTGTTGAATTAATTGAGATATGAGATTTTATTTGTATAGCACAAATGCAGAGAGGCTTTCAGTGAGGTGGACACCAAAAGCATCAGTACCTCGGATGTATTCAGTGAGTGTTTGTTATAAGTAATTGAGCCGTAATTTAATTTTTGTTTGTTAGTGCTAATGTATTAGTGGAGTTAGCTGATCAAGAAATTTGATCTTTGATTTGCAGACTCTAGAGATGCACAACGGTCCTAGACATAGGCATGATGCATCAAAGTTAGGTAAAAAACAAGAGGAAGATCGAGTTTTGATATATAGTATAGGACATATGTACCTTGGGATACATGTACATTGACATGCCATTTAAGGGTCGTCTACTTTGTCATAAGTTGTATTATACACTTGTATTATTGTGTTATAACTTGCATGATATAATTTATTTCATATGTTTTCCTGACATCTTCACAAATGTCTTCAGTGTGATCATACATGTGTGGCCAATAAATTTTCTATATGATTAGTTTCCATTGTTTTATAGCTTGGACGATTGTATGGAGGTCTCATTTATAATGTTGAGTAATTATTAACGGCATATGAAGGACTAAAAATACTAATATGCAATAGGATTTTGTGTTATAGAATACAAATATGAGTTTATATATGAGCAATTGGTCTATATTTGTTGTTGCACTAAATATTATTGAAATATTATCTTCTTAACAACTTGGTGAAAGAGAGCATGAAGTGGGTATGCAACATGAGCTAATTCCAAGATAAATTATTTGTATAATTTGTTCTTGAGACAATAAATATTCATAACTATGTGAGGTTTGCCCATAAATCTTCATAAATCTACTTTAATAAAAGTTGGCCAACCCTAATAAATCTTAATAAATCTAATTTAAGAAGTTGACCCACCCTAATGTTCTACCTCTATACTATCATAACTTGTAAAGAAGAAATGTTGTTAAAAAGGTAAGTAGGGGATATCATAGCATTGGAAGTTATAAAACAAATGACATAGTTATGGCAATCTTGATCCATATAGATATTTTGTAATTTTTTGAGATAATAAAAATATATTAATCAAATTTTCTATTGTGCATTACTTGAGCTAAGGTACATGGTATTTCAAAATTTATGAAACCTTGATTCAATGCGTATATCACAAATTCTATTTTGGATCTAAATATTTTGGACATGTTCTTTCATCTCAATGATGCATGTGTGTCATGAAAACCTAGTGCGTGTATTTTATGAAAAAATTGGCACCTTCACAGAAATCACCATAAATGTGAAGGTTCTTGATGACATGACTAGTTGTCCCATGGGGTTTACTCATAATCCCAAATACAATCCCTAACCTGTCACTATGATAGTAGATATACTTTTCTTTCTACACCTTATTAACATCATGAAACATAAAGTTTGTGTTGGGTGCATACCTTACCTCTTTCTTCTGTAAATTTTTCTTGACAACAATGCACATTGACAATGTTCTTGACCACAATCCAATTGAATATAGGATATTTTTTCACCCCCTATATCTCATCATGGTGACCACCTATGTTGGATCCCCCCACTTACTAGATGTAGCATTATTAGATATTTGATCAAAGTGCATAAGTTGTAAAGTCACATTGCTCCAATTTAGGTATGTGCTTTGATGCACACTTACCTATGTCCATATTTCCATATATTTTGCATGATCCTACAACCCCATGCATTACCCATGTGCCCTAGATCTCTCATTTAGGGCCCAATTTCTAGTTTTTACAATTTAGGGTATTTAAAAGGCTGTAATTTCTTCATAAACCATATTTTTAAACCCTAAGCATGGCTTGGTTGAAGTGAACCACCCTGACTTTGTCAAACCCTTAGGACCGATGACTTATACTTGTCCCGAAGACCATGTGGTGTCCTATCATTTTATGTATTTCATGCACTCAAAGGGATAACTTGATCATTCTTAGCCACATATGTGTTCATATCAATACACTTATTTTCTATTTTCAGTTTTCATTTTGTACCCCCTATTGTGTTTAATCAAACAACCGTAAAGACACATGGTAAAATTATGTTGAGTTTTGTTGCAACAAATCCACAAATAATTCACAAAAAAAATGAAGGAAAGAGATGGAATGACGAATGAAAATAAAACAAATATAAATTATATCAAAACAAAAGATAAGCAAAGTCCAAATCCTATCATCACAACATCATATTTCTCAAAATAAGAAATTGAAAGAGACAAGGTTATTATAAGTCCATCATTTAAAGTTTTAAATCATTTACCAAATCATAATATGAGTTAATTTTATAAAGTTAAATGTATATTGTACGTTTAATCTTTCTATATATTAACTTGACCAAAGATACCCATGAGTGCACAACAACTATTCATATCCTTTTCTATGCTTTCATGATAGCCATAGTGTCCATATGATGAGTATCTCTAACACCCAAGTTGACCCCTTGGTGCAAAAATTGTAATGTCTCTTATTGAGGGAAACCCTAGTTTCTGAAATTGTTAAACAAGGAGAGCTTGAGGGCATAGAGCCATGGGAGAGAGGCACCCCTATCATTATTATGATTTTGGGATTCCAACAAAGTCAATGGTTCGTCGATCCAAGCCACAGTAATCATTTTATGGCCAGTTGCAACTCGTCTCCTAGAGGCTTTCAGGGACACATGGTGAATCCTCGTTGGGGGCAAGGGTTCGAACTGAGTAGCAGATTTGAATTTTGTGAGATCCTACACATTTTTTTTGGTAGGTTTGATGTGGGAATGCTATCCACAAGTTCATGGTTGAGTTATTTCCCAAGTTGAAACCTTAGTGCAAAAATTGCAATGTCTATTACTAAGGGAAACCCTAGTTTCAGAAATTGTCAAACAAAATGATATTTGGGCCATGGAACCATAGGAGAGAAGCACCCTAGAATTATTTTGATCTCCTGATTCCAACATAATCGATGTTTTGTTGATACGAAATAGTCATCATTTATGGCGAGTTGCAGTTTACCTCCTAGAGGCCTTCAGGGACACAAGATGATTCCCTGACGGGGGCATGGAATTCAAACCGGGAAATACAACTAAGTTCTATGAGATCTTGAAATTGTGTTTGGGTAGGGTCTATGTGGTCACACTAGCCACAAGTTCACGATCAATGTATTTCCCAATTTGACCCCTTATTGCAAAAATTGCAATGTCTCTTACTGTGGGAAACCCTAGTTTCAGAAATTGTCAAACAAGGTGATATTTTGGCCATGGACCCAAAGGAGAGAGGAACCCCTAGCATTATTCCAATGCCCTGATTCCAACGGAGTTGACAGTTCATTGATCCAAGACATAGTCATAGTTTTATAGCCAGCTGCAACTCACCTCCTAGAGGATTTCAAGGACACATGATGAATCACTATCAGGGGCATAGAATTCAAACCGTGCAGTAGAAGTGAGAACCATGACATCCTGAAAGTGTGTTTGGGCAGGGTGATGTGGGAACATGAGCCACAATTTCACAGTCAATTTATTTCCCAAGTTGACCCCTTAGTGCAAAAGTTTCAACCTCTCTTACTGAGGAAAACCCTAATGGAAAAAAACACACACACACATTTTTACTCAAAAAAATGCATACCTAATATTTTTAAGTACAATTCAACCCCATAACACCTCGAAACCCTCTCTCACTCCCTCAACTCCTTAAAAACATCCCCCCCTCTCTCTTCCCCAACCCACTTACACCCTCCTCTCTCTCTCTCTACCCCTAACCCCCCTCTCTCCCCTACTCCCCTACCCCTAATTCCCCCCTCTATATTTTTCTAGATCCTAATACCCCTCCCCCATACCACTATCCACCCTCCATCTCTCTCTCTCTCTCTCTCTAACCCCAAACTGCCCACTACTAACATATACCTCCCCTTCTGTCTAACTTCCCTACTCATCCCCAGACCATTAACCTGCTCGATCTCTATCTCTTTCTCTACCCCAAACCCCCTCCTCCCCCATACCCCGCAATGGAACCTCATCCCCCTAACCCTCCCCCCCCCCCCTCTCTCTCTCTCTCTTGTACTACTACACCAACCCCTCTATCCCTCTCCCACAATACCCTAATAGCCCCTCCCTACTCTTTCTCTCCCCCTCACCCCCACTCCTCCCCATTACCTTTCACCCCCTCCTCCTCTCACGCTCATCTCTTTCTTTCCACCGAACCCCTCCTCCCCCTAACCCTAATCACCCACACCCTCCCCCCTTTCTCCACCCGTCTCTCTCTCTCTCTCTCTCTCTCTCTCTCTCTCTACCATACTACTCCCAAAACCCCTAATCCCCTCGATCTCTATTTATTTCTCTACCCCAAACCCCCTCCTCCCCCCTACCTACAATCACACCCATGACTCTCTCTCTCTCTCTCTCTCTCTCTCTCTCTCTCTCTCTCTCTCTACCATACTACTACCCAAACCCCTAATCCCTTGACCTCTATCTCTTTATCTACCACAAACCCCCTACTCGCAATCACACCCATGACTCTCTCTCTCTCTCTCTCTCTCTCTCTCTCTCTACCATACTACTCCCCAAACGCCTAATCCCCTCGATCTCTATCTCCTTATCTACTCCAAACCCCCTCCTCCCCCCTACCCGTAATCACACCCATGACTCTCTCTCTCTCTCTCCTTACCGTAACCATTTCTAACCCCCCCCCCCCCTCTCTCTCCCATACTCCTCCACCTACCCCTATCTCTCTCCCCCAAGCCCCTAACACCCCCCCTCCCCACTCTCTCTCTCACCCCTTACTCCCCCTACCTCTAACCTCGATCCTCTCTCTCTCTCTCTCTCTCTCTCTCTCTCTCTCTCACACACACACACACACATCTTCCCCCCCAACCCTTACTAACCCCCTCTTTCACTCTCTCTCCCTTCCCTACTCTTCCACCTACACCTAACCCCCACCCCTCTCTCTCTCTCTCTCTCTCTCTCTCTCTCTCTCTAACACATACTTACACCTCCCCCTCCACTTAACCCCCACCTCAATCACTCAACCCATTAACCCCTTGATCATTATATCTTTCTCTACCCCAAACTCCCCCCTCCCCCCTACCCCACAATGACACCTTGCAATGGCACCTCCTCCCCTTAACTCTTACTAACCCCTTGTCTCTCTTTCTCCCTCTCTCATGCTCCTCCACTAACCCCTCCTCCTCCTCTATCTCTCTTTCTCTATCCCCTCTTCCCACTAAACCTTACTAACCCCTTCTCTCACTCTCTCTCAATCTCCTACTTTTCCACCTACACATAACCCCCATCTCTCTCTCTCTCTCTCTCACACACACACACACTCTATCCGTCTCTCTCTCTATCTCTTAAACTAAATCTCTCTCTCACACACACACTCTCTCTCTCTCTCTCTCTCTCTCTCTCTCTCTCTCTAACCCCAACCCCCACTCCTCACATATACCCCCCTTCTCTCTAACCTCCCTACTCCTCCCCAAACCCATGACCCCTTTGATCTCTATATCTTGCTCTCTCTTTCTCTCACCCACCTACTCCTCTCTTTCTCTATCTTCCCCCTAGCCCTTACGTATCCTTAGTTTCATATACAATATAGTTGTAGTGGTACATATCGCGCATGCGTTTTAGTGATCAAAATCGCATGCACATTTTTAACTATATATCGCGCTCACATTTTATTTGCCACCAAATTTTTCAAGTGCTAAAACCAAAAAGGACGAAGGAAAAATAAATTATGGATACATTGTCAATACAGAATATCAGTGTAGGGTAATAATAATAGTAGGAATATATATATATATATTGTAATGTTTGATCAACAAATAAAAATTGTGAAATAAAAAACCATGAACTTGATAGCACAATTCACATATGGAATCTCCTTTTTTGTGGGACTAATGCTCTAAGCATATATATATATATATATATATATATATATATTGTAACGTTTGATCAACAAATAAAAATTGTGAAATAAAAAACCATGAACTTGATAGCACAATTCACATATGGAATCTCCTTTTTTGTGGGACTAATGCTCTAAGCATCTCTTATCAGTATACTGTGGAGAAAAAAACACATATTTTGGATCAATAATTCAATAATAAATACTCAATAATGATAAACCCTTGACAACACCATAAAAAACACTCTTATCTATCCCCCTAAACCCTAAACTTCATACCTTCAAGGTGCCAGAGAGAGAACGAGGATTCTCCATACTTCCTTTGTTGTCTTCTTCCTGACAAATAATACATTCATCCAATGTAGCATCTTCACTTTCCATGAGTGGTTTCTGTTTTAAAAAATGCCAGACGTTACTAGGAACTCAATATTCTCTTCAAAACTTCTAAAAATAAAACAATTACGAATATCAAAGTAAGAATGCATAGCTATGCAAATACTTCTCAAACCGAGGAAAAAATACCTTCCTATATTCACTTAACCCCCACCCCTCTCTCTCTCCCCCAACCCCTTAACAAAACCCCCATGCTCTCTCTCTCTCTCTCTCTCTCTCTCTCTCTCTCTCTCTCAACCCCCCAATGATCTCTCTCTCTAATTCCCATGTTCCTTCCCCTCCTCTCTCTCTCTTTAACCCTTGGTAACACCCCTCGCTCACTCTCTCTCTCCCACACTCCTCCACCTACCCTAACTTACCTACCTCTCTCTCTCTCTCTCTCTCTCTCTCTCTCTCTCTAAAATTTCGTAATTCTCCCAAAACCCCTATACCCCGACACCTCAATCTCTATCTCTTTCTCTCCCCCAACGACCCTTCTCCCCCTACCCCCTAATCACCCACACCCTCCCCCCCCACCTTTCCCCGTATCTCTCTCTCCCAATCTCTCTAACTACCCTACTACTTCACAAACGCCTAACCCCCTCTATCTCTATCTCTTTCTATGCCATAAACACCCTCCTCCCCCCTACCCCTAATCACACCCCCACCTCTCTCTGATTCCCCCAACCCCCTAAAAAGACTCCCCTCTCTCTCTACCCCTAACCCCCCCTCTCCCTGCTACTAACCCCACCCCTACCCCCCCCCCCCTATCTTTGTCTCTCTTACAACCCCTCCCCACTACCACTAAGAACCCCCCATCTCTCTCTCTCTCTAACCAAGCCCCACCACTCCTCACATATATGTCACATATACTACCCCTTCTCTCTAACCACCCCACTCTTCCCCAAACCCCTAACCCCCTCAATCTCTATCTCTTTTTATGGCCCAAACCCCCTCCTCGGCCTACCACAAAATCACACCTTCTCTCTCTCACACACTCCTACACCCCCCCTCACCACTAACCCCTACCTCCTTTCCCTCTCTCTCCCCTCTTCCCCCTAACCCTTGCTAACCCTCTCTCTCACACACTCTCTCTCTATCTTGTACTCCTCCACCTACCCCTAACTCCTAACCCTCTCTCCCTCCCCAAATCCCCTAACACCCCCCCCCACCCCCACTCTCTCTTTCTCTCAACCCCCTACTCCTATCCCTACCTCTAACCCCCCTCCCCTCTTTCTATATCTCTCCCATCTTCCCCATAACCCTTACTAACCTCCTCTCTCACTCTCTCTCACTCCACCTACACCTAACCCCCACCCCACCCCTCTCACTTTGCCCCAATCCTCTAACACCCCACCACCCCACTAGTTCTCTCTCACACACACACACACACACACACACAGGTACACATCCCTGTTCCTCCCGCTACCACTAACCCCCTCCCTCTCTCTCTCTCCATAACCCTTACTAAACCTCTCTCTCACTCTCTCTCTCCCCTGCTCCACCTACCCCCAATCTCCTAACACCTCCTCTCTTTCTACCTCTAACCCCCTGAGACCTTCCTTTCTCTCTACCTTTCAACCCTCCCACCTCTATCTATCTCTCTCATACTCCACCTACCCCTAACCCCCCTCTCTCTATCTCTCTCGTATTACCGCTACCCTTAACCCCCCCTTTATCTTTGTCTCTCCTAATCCCCCTCCTCCTGCCACTAACCACCCCCCATCTCTCTGTCTTTGTCTAACCCCAAATCCCCTCCCACCATCACTCCTCACCTATACCCCCCCCCTTCTCTCTAACCTCCCTAGTCTTCCCCTAACCCCCTCAATCTCTATCTATTTCTCTCTCTTTCTCTCTTCCCCCTAGGTTGATGCACAATCATGAGCTCCTTTAAAGACACTTCAGTTGCCACATAAAACAGGAAAAAAATGAAGAAGAAGAAGAAGAAAGGAACCTATGACTTCAAGAAGCAATTAGAGGTACTTACATGACAAATTTTAAGACGATGTAAAAAGGCAAATTATAGAAAATAAAATAAGCTTTCAAAATATATAAATGTTAATTTTAGAAATTTTGTGTAGTTGTTTCTAAAATTGACATTTTAAATTTTCAGCACAATATAACATATATGTATGTGCATGTGCAAAACTATATGAACTAATTCATAGTATTTTTGAATAAAATTATGTACTTATGTGGAGGACATCTTGTACCAATGCAACACTATTTTCCCAAAATTATTCATGATGTTTTCATTTCTTATGATTTATTGAAGTTAGAAAACCCTAAAAAAGGACACGGTGCGGGTGCAACACTTTACGGGCATAACCTAATGGAATTTTGAATTTTTTGTATATGAGTGTATATATCTCTCTTTCTTCTAGTGTACCATATAATTTTTTGGAGAAATGGTGAAGGCAATCAAAAGTTATAGAAGAAACAACCAAGCTTTGTATTTTGGAATCAAGACATCTAGTGGCAAGAAAAAGTTGACCCAACTTCATTTCTTTCTCTATATCCCCCCTTCCCCCTAACCCTTACTAATCCTTATTGTCATATACCATATATTTGCAGTAGTACATATTGCACACGCATTTTAGTGATTAAAATCATGTGCACGATTTGTAATTATATATCATGCATGCATTTTTTAACTGTATATTACGTGCGCATTTTTTCCCACCGATTTTTTTGGGTGGGAGGGAGAAACTTGAATATAAAATAAACATGCTCATGTTTCTTAACGCCAAGACTATGCCTCGTCACATGTTCGGGTGTCGTCCCTCTTCCTATGTGTCTACTTCGGACTCTCTTCGGGTTAACCAAACCTATGCTATCGAATATGTAAACCATAGTTAATTGGGCATCTCACCCATTTTCTCAATATGCCTGTGTTTTACCACTCATTGCAGTGTGCTACACACAATCAATTTTTATGAAGTTTTAGACCCAGATAGCACTTTTTTGTAGATTCCAAATATGTAATTTCTTTTTTAAAATATTGTTTTTTCTATTTTTCTTGTGTCATTACTCCTTAACTCAAAAAACACATTATTAGTGTTTCTTCTATAACTTTTTTGTTTCTCAAGCGTACTAGACACCGACCTTTACATGCTACAAAAAAAATCATTTCATGATCATTGCATTAAGACCTTCAAAAGCTGCAACCACACTTGGCGTGTTGTTTTTGAGGTTTGATCACTTAGATCATTAAAAAAATTATAAATTATTAAATTTATTTTGGAAAAATAGTGCCCTACTAGTACTATTTGTTCTCTATATGTCTACCAGTTTGCACTCAAAGGTTGCACCCACAAAGACATATACCTTATCATTTGCCAAAAAAACAAAGTGCATGTTAGAAAATATCAAACTTGAGATAATTATGAACATTTTCAATAGATAAAATTTATGTATTCATAAATGTCATTCAATTTCCTACATTTCATTGATTTTACTTAAAGCAAGATTTATTGTGTAAGTATCTCAAAATATCCATGTAAGTTGAGAGATGCATATTTTTTCATTTTTTATTGCATCTAACACATCAAAAGAGACCCTAGTTAGCTTTCACCAACCCATATATGTAATTTCACTTGTTAATGGAGAGACATAGAAAGAAAGAGCATAGATGAAAGAAAAGGAATTGATTTGTTGTATTTTCTTTGTATTTGTTTTTTTAATTCATGTGAGTTTGTAAACTCCCGTGTAACCTTCCTAAGAGCATATTTCCCATACAGTGTCTTTGAAGGGTGTTGGGAGTGTAGATCAATTGAAGGAGAGATGCACCGGACTTCTTAGAAATCTAGAGTTTAGCTCGAATTCACCTAGTAGGTAACGATGCTTAGAGGAGAGCAGGTAAGAACCATGCATTAATAAAATTCACCTAGTAGGTAACGATGCTGAGAGGAGAGCAGATACGAACCATGCATTAATCAAAACGCCCCACTTAGTGATAAATTTGGCAGGCTGAGTAACTTGACCAGTCAAATGGAAAATCACGTAGACACTAATAAATTGGCCCCAGGTAAAGAAAATTCTCCCAACAATGAAGGAATTGACCCGGCTGTGGAAAAAACGGCCAGGGATTGAAAGAGTCACCCCAAGTAAATATGACTTTGGCATGGAAATTATGAATTCCAACTTCAGCAACGGGGAATATTTAAGGCAAGTGAGTATCTTCAAGGGATTTCCAATGTTAATGTATGGTCTCTAAAATGCAACAATAGATCGGAGGACAACTTTAATCAACGGTCCACTAGTTTAAGCAATTAACCAAATTTGAAACCGATCAAAGATTGCAACAACTCAATTATTAATGGTAACCATCGATCGAGCCATGCTCTTGAAAATCCAACTGTGGACACAACAAGCTCTTGGGATTATTCAATTTGCTACCAAAGATGAAAATATGAAAAAGAGCTTCATATTACAACAGAGAATCACTATTCTTAGCATTAAATTAACCAAGCAACCATTAAAATATAGAATAGTTCATAAAACTCCCATACAAAAATCAACACTTCATTTATACAACAGAGGAAACATTTAAACCATTCACAACACAATGGAAAATATGTTTATCTTGGAAACCCAAATGGGAATACCAACATTTGAATGGTTGCTCTAGAGATTGCAATGAAGCTCTGGCTCTTTGGCACTCTACTCTCTGGGTCAACACTAAGTGAAAGGAGATATAGGAGAGTTGGGGGAGTAGTGGCTCCCTCTCTTTTCCTCTCCTATTTCATTTTTAAATTGAATTAATTTCTCTCTCTTTTTCTCTTTTTGTCTTATTCCACATTATCTTTACATAATGTCTAATCTTCATCAGCTATTGAAATAAGTTGTGAGACTTACATCCATTATTTTGTTCAGATCCATTTCGAGATCAATTTGACAAACATAAAGGTAGGCATTAGATGTTTGTTGCAATTGGCGATTGCATAAGTGAGAATTTCAAAAACAAACAAGAAGATGATGAATGGAAAATGCAAAATGAAGAGTAGATCAAAGTGTACTGAAGGAATAAGAAGATGCTAAAAAGATTTCAACTATGAAATTTTCATGCATGAAGCTTTCACAATCCTATATACTCAATTTTTTTTAATTATATTCTATATTTTTTTATATTTATAAAAGTTACTCAGATTTAGTAACTTTGATTAGCCCTTTCCCATATCTTAGAATCATATATAAAAGAGACCTGACTTTACCTTCCAACTATATTTCTTTTGACAACATTTCCCACCATTTCATGAGACAGTACTGAATTTAAGCTCTGAGCAGAAGTTCCATGAGTTATAGCCACCATTTCATGAAACAATATTGAATTTAAGCTCCGAGCAGAAGTTCCATTAGTTATAGAGGACATATTCAAAGTATAAAATTCTCGTGTGTTATAGAGAACATATGTGCTCACCAAATTTCCTCGAGTTTAAATATTGAGTTTAAATATTATGCATATGTGTCCCAAAAATATTCATTTATGTAGTAATTCAGGTTTTAATATTTTAACGAGTGTGCAACAATCAATACTTGGAAATAGATCCTGCAATTTTTGTACGTTGTTGAGAACATCTTCTTCCACTTGGATGAGAAGAATAGAAGGATTCTGAACGAAAGAGGTTCCAAGGAATAATGGTGGAGAGGGGCAGAACTCAATCGTACTCACTGTTGCAGTTCAAGCTTAACGATGCCCCGCAGAATAATAGACCAAGTTCAGAAGGGTGGAAGAGGTTATATGTGATGAGTAGAAGATTATTATTACGTCGGTTGTCGGCTAAGAGCTTCGAACCTCTGCTCACATTGCTAGGAGTCTGATTATAGACAGGCGCACGCAGCAGTTGCGAAGCCTCACTTCTCCGGAAAATCGATGGACAAAAATCGATGGACAACTCGTGCTTATTGAGAGAAACAGTTGATTGTAGTGTTTCTTTCAAATTATAAAAAATATATATATCAAAAAATAACTCATAGTTATGTATTTTTATATATATCAAAAAATAACTCATAGTTATGTATGGATAACAGTAGTTGATGTATGAATTATAGTTATGTATGGATAATGGTAGTTGATGTATGAATAACTGATAGTCCATAAGTCACTTAACTTGTGACCTATGGTTTACAGGCCACAAGTTAAGTGGCTGTGCTAGTTTAGTATAGAATTTGGGTGGACTAGAGCCTATCATTTTCCTAAATTGCAAGGAGATGAGACAAGTGTACCATCCAGTCATTCCAAATTCCAAATAAACAAATTATAAAAGAAAAGAATATAAAAAATAATTGGTAGCTTATGCATGAATAACTAGACAGTTTGTTAGTAACGCTTTGTAACTTATAGATATTCATGGACCACAAATTAAAGTTAAATGGTTGTACTAGTTAGTAAATAATTCTTATATAGATAGCCAAACAGTCAGTTTGAAGTTTTGCTATCTGTGTTTATAAAATCTGGTTTGCTTCCAATTCCAATTATGCACCTCGGAGTAGTACTGAGGGATATATATTGAATATTATTTGAGTAGACTGCATTCAAACTGCCATTTTTTAATGCCCACGTTTGCTGCAGCTTATTGGACATCCATTCAAGAAAACATGTCTCTAGGGATTTGATTAACCAAGACACCTCGACAATTAGTGTCTACCCGTGTTGCAGTGTAGGCAGTAAAACATGGTATCAGTACACAACAAGGTATCTATTAAATAATCACATCTAATCAGCTTTGACATGGATGCCTGTCACTGATTGTGCAGTCTCCATTTCTATTTAAATGACTTTCTCTTGAGCAGTTAGCTCTTTTGCAATTCATGATACGTGCCTTATAAAATGCATTCTGTGGCATATTCTGCCCTTGTTGAATATGAATAAACCTAATAAACATATTTTGCTTACTGGGTGAGTTGATTTACTATGTTTTAATGTTTTTGCATTCTCAAATACTATTTAATAAGCAAAATACTATTTAATAAGGAAGAGGATAGTCCGCAGGGGTGTAGCTCAATCAATAATTCATTTTGATACAAAGGAAATATTGTAAATAAAGATTACAAATTCAAATCATCCTGACTTACCCGTACCTCACCTAGTCCAGCCCTTTCCCAGCTAAGCTATCAACAACAGTGTCTCATACATTAAAAACACAACTTCAATATTTATACTCTTAACACTATTTAATATCAAATACATATAACTCTTAAATACTATTTCATAAGGAAGCTGAAATATTTCAACGTAGATACTCTACCACTAAGTTTGTGTATAAATATATATATTTCTGAATAATGAAAACAATGAAATTTGTGTCTAATCTCTAGTGGGACCGTGCTTAGCTCCCTCACTGGAATGCCAGGGAAATGAGAACAACCTGTGAGATGTAATACTCAAGAGGTATGATTAAGCGTTTTTAAAGACGGTTCAAATTGTTTAAATCTGGGTGTTCACATCCCTCCATTTCCTGATTAATTCTCCTTGCATATCAGATCGGATTTGTGTTACCATATTATATAACCTTATCGCTATTATGGAGGAAAAAACTGGAACAGCAGACAGACTGCATAGATATAAACGTACATAAATATATACATTATTTATTAAAATAAAAAAATTGTGTTAAATTTCCACTCTTTAATTTACTACATTTTCTCAAAAAACGATAGTATTGTTATATTCCTATTAAAATTCAATGTTCTCCATTAACATGCTGTGATTATTGACTGTGTCCTGTAATTATTGACTGTGTGCTAACTGAGTAGTACTTACAAAGAATTCTATGGAATTGAAATTAACATGCTGTGATTATTGACTGTGTCCTGTAATTATTGACTGTGTGCTAACTGAGTAGTACTTCCAAAGAATTCTATGGAATTGAAATTTAAAAAAAAAAATCCAAAAAAACTTGAATCCTTCTCACTGTCAGTTCTGTAAGGAAATTTATAATGCATTTTGGGTTGCTACAGTCATGAATCCGTAGTCTAAGAAAGTATGACGTACAAATGCACTGAAATTCAGACCAGCGATAATACAAATGCATTGAAATTCAGACAAGCGATAATTGCGGTAGACTTTTACTGTTCGTCCCCTGAAACGTCGGTGTTACTTGATTCACCAACCATCCCACTCCACACGAGACATGATATTATTACGTTAAAATCTGTGTGCCTCAGCACTTGTCAATCAAAGTGGAAGGTAATTTTATAAGAAAGATATCATCTACATTTTTTAAAATATATTATGAAAATTATAAAGAAATAAAAAATATTTATGCTTAAAAACAATTTTAAAATCG
Source organism: Larix kaempferi (assembly GCA_027924585.1). Taxonomy (NCBI): domain Eukaryota; kingdom Viridiplantae; phylum Streptophyta; class Pinopsida; order Pinales; family Pinaceae; genus Larix; species Larix kaempferi. The sequence goes on from BSBM01000668.1 coordinate 9,842,188, forward strand.
TACATAGATACAATTGCCACATGTATGTGTATATTAATGTACAACTAACTTAAGTGATTTAAATATTACAAGATTTGATCCTACATATAGGTCTAGTTTAATCTGCTCACTTAATAATAACAAGCTAAACTTATTCTCGATATATAAAATAAAAATATATATATTAGACATCATATAAACATAAACCAAAAGATCTGAAAATACACATAATGTATGTTGTCTCTATTTTATTGTAATATTATCATGATGAAAGTATGTTTCCTAAGAAGGAATCACATTCTTTTCTTTATTAATATGATTAAAAGCTCCTATAGATTCCACTTAAATCGATATCTATTAAGTTAACAACTATTTTGAGGATGCATCTTTTAGGACTTTAAAAGTTATTAATTAATTTTTTGTGTGAGTTGTTTAGTTAGGATATGGTTTTATATTGTTGTTAAATAAGTGCATCTTTAGATTAGGGTTTTGATTTGGAGATATATTTAAGACTATAAGAAGGGTATTTGCCACATCAATAATGTGAGCTATTTGTTGTGATTTACTTTAATATTTGGGTATTATCATAGTTATATATTTTCTTTAGATCAATGATAACAATTTTGTCTTGGCTATATGTTTTTTTAGGTATGTTGTTTTTTATCATTTGGTATGAGAGCAACAAGATCTTGGTCGACTTATTTTCACTCAAATGTTTTGGTTTTTTGGTAACTTACCTTAGAGTTCACCTTCTCACCCTACATTCCCTCATTCTCTTCCTTATCTAATACATTTCAAATTTTGGGGTTATTTGAGGTTCATCCTCCACCCCATTTGCCTTCTTCAGTTGGTTCTTTAGCCATTGGCTCCACCCAACAAACTATTATTTAGCACACTTCTTCTTCTACTTCTTTAGACTCAATGTCTACCCAGAGTTGATGCCTTTTTCTTGTGTTGCATCACCATTATTGGGGTTTTTGGAAGTTTCCCTCCACCCTAGACCATATCTATTGTGCTATGTCACCATTTTTGGGGGTTTCTAGAGGTCTCCCTCTCAACCAAGTCTTTTTTAGCACTACATCAACCTCCTTAGCTCTTAGAATTCCCTTCTTTCCAATTAGAACCCTAAACAAATCCATAACTAAGGGTTTCACTTGCATCTCTCTTTAGCTTGAACACATCATCTCTCTCTCTCTCTCTTGCAACACTCGGTCATCTAAGGACACAAAGACGGTTTTGTAACATGTGGTACAGGAATTTGTTAGTTCTCTCAATGAATCCCTTAAGTTGCAATCTAGGGCTTCCACCTCCACATTCCAACTAGACACCATAATCTCATTACTTGGATATGTTGGCCAAATGCATTGAGATGTTTTGGATTCGTAGATACACAACCTCATTACCTACTTCCAAACCTTCCCATATATGACCAAAGAGAAACACCTCCTTATTGGATGTAACCATTTAAAGGTATAGGCTCAATCTTGGGAACTATCTCACCAAAATTATGCTAAGGTATATGTGGATCTAAACAAAGAATATGCTACAAACAACACTCTTACATATATCATTACATGAGATGCCTTGTTTCATGCGTTGATAATATTTTTTTTTCCTCTTGGTTATTTAACTAACTTGGTGTGCAAGTGATAGTAGTTTCTCTAAGATCTAAGGCAAATTGTCCAACAATTTATTGAAGTCTTCACCAAACTCCATTTCCAATATCATATCAGATATCTGGAACAAGCACTTGTGCTTATATTCAATTCGTGTTTGCTTAATTATTTTCGTAACAAAGTAACTCTTTTTTAGAGCACCACTCTAGACCAAGCCTTCCTTTGTGCCCTAGCCATCAAATGAAAATTGAAGAAACCTAGATTCACACCCTTTCGTAACCCTAACACTACCTCCAACCCTATTACATTCCCTTTCCCAAACCCTCACCTATCTCCAACATGCAATTCACCTAGCCTTGGCCCTCACCCTAATTCTTCTTGTCTGTAATACACAATTCCTATTTATTATGGATGACAAAATATTTCTGCAAAACATATAAGAATATACATTGAAAATAAATTATTGATATAATTGATAAGATTATTATGTAACAAGCCTCATGATAGTTGTCACGTCCCCTCCCAGGGATCCATTGCAAGGAAAGGAACATGACTAACAGTTTGGGATTTTCAAAAACTCAACCCCAATCATCATTGACAATTCATAAAACAAGTAAAACGCATATGTTTGCAGATTCATAATCAAATAAACACAGCGGAAGTAAAATCTATAGCCACACACATCTATCATGCATTTGTGAGCATAATCAGAACAATCAATAATTAAAAACAATGCAGAAGTAAAACACATAGAGAATACTTATCTTGATTGCAAAGTTGTTCGAGCAACTAGCTATGCTACTGCAACGTTCCACCCAGCCATAAGTCAGTTGTGTTCATCAATCTCTCAACACAACTTCCATCCTCGAGCTCGGCATGATTTCCACAAGGAATGGGAACCTACAAACTTATGCACAACAAAATGAACACCTCATCTAAGCCAAGCCAGTCTATAGTTGGGTCTATCAAGCCAATTCTGAACCCTCTTCTATTATTGGATACTTGCACTCAAACTCAAGCCAAAACAAGGGACACCCATAACTCATGACTAGCATACTCTTTCCACACACAACAAGCATAATTGTTGGCATGGATAAATTTTTTCACTATGGGATTTACAAACAAGATGTCCATGGGTTTTCCTAAAATTGTGGCTAGTCAAAAACGGATTGTGGGAAGGGAATAAGACCACAAGGAGAAAAAATGAGTTCTCAACAGGTATGTGGGCATTCAGAGGGAAAAAACAACCTCTATAGGATGTCAAATCGTGACTCCCTTCCTCCCATACATTCTACAGCACAAAAACGATCTCCTAGCTGGAGAAAATGAGGGTAAACTCGAGAAAAAGGTGAGGTAAAACGCCCAGCTAGCCCAAAACTCTTGGGAGAGAAAAAATCATCCATGAAGAATGGCTTGGGGAGAAATTTCGTGGCTCTTTTCTTGCCCAAGAAGCCAAACATGTTTTTCCAAAAATGGTCACTTGCCCATACCCGAATTTTGGATAGCCATACCTCCCCATTTCCCCAAATAATAACTATTTCAACCAACTCTTGGGAGAAAAAAAATGATTGGATACAAAAGTGAACATGGGTAGTTGAAGGTTCATGGGTTCTCTCATTGACACTTGGCTTGACTCTATTGGCTCCAAGGATTTGAATATTTCCCTCATAATTCCTTGTAAAAATCATGCCTCCATACTCTTGTTCATTGCATATCTAGTTGTGGGTATTTTATTAAAATGCATATTTACATTATATTTATGATTTATATTGTGCCTGGCTAGCACACAAACCATATGCATCAATTTTAACGCTAAATCAATGGTGGGACCTTGGCCTTGATCTCCTCACCATGATTTCATAACGATATTACATCATTTACATTTTAATGAAATGGGGTCAATGTCGGGATATTACAATAGTATACTTATACACATTGACCGGTCATGACGTGAACAGGCATGTGCCCTTTGAATTTTCCTTGGCCTAATTATATTATTATTTTTGTTTATGTTATATTTATTATGTTTATAACATTGCCACCCTCTTAAGCAATGCTTTATCCTCAAAGCAAAATAAATAAGATTCTCTCAAGCCGGGCATATTGTCTTGGTGCCATCATCTTTGTCTTTCCCTTATTGTAGAGACTTGACTTGGTTCCCATTTTGAACTCCCTAGTGAGGTTCTATTGTAGTGTATGCAACATATTTTTAAGTTTTTAAACTTGTTTGTTGAACATGAACCCTTGATGCTTTTTGGTAACATAATTCCCTTGCTCTCTTTGTTCTATGTTTGACTGTGTCTCTTGCCCTTTTTTTCAATATATCTTGGGTCTTATTACCCTTCCTTAGATGGGGTGGAATATATTTTGTAGATTGCACCCTTCAAGAAGTAGCTTCTTTTTATGGGCGACATATATTCATTCATTATTTTGCCACATGAATGACATTGATGCTAATGACACTTTTGATGGTGTTTCATCATTATAAAATTTTAAAGTGCATCTTATAGTAATTTCATTCTCTGGTTTTGAGACTTCTAATTTCTTTCCATTCACTACCTTAAAGTAATGTAATGACAGGTCTTCGCATCTATTCCTTCGAATCCAATTCTTACCACAATGGAAACAATTGTTTTCTTTCATTTTGTCCCTTTATGAATCATGGTGATATTTATTGTCATTGTAACTAGTTGTCTTCTCTAGGGAACCAAAAACTACCTCTTGTTGACAAATCAACTTCCTTTCCATAATTTTTCCATACTTCTATCTTCAACCAATTTCCTAGGTCTCGGTAGCCTCAACTCACTTTAGATAATGGGTTTCAACCCTTAATTATACATTTTTCGTAGTTGCTCATATGTAATATTGGGAAATCTGCTTGCTAGAACTTCACATTTATGAATATTATATTCATTAATTGTCCCCATTTGATGTACATGGGAAAACTTGGTGGGTGAATCCATGAAGGTATTGTTTAACTTTGGTTGTCATCGATGTCAAAGAGGACTTAGTATCCATGTTCTAGTTTGAAGAAGTACATAAAACTATGTGTGCAAGTCCCTAATCCCATCTAGCGAGTTGTGGTACTTCAAAGTTGATGTCAAAGAGGTGGTTGGATATGATAGTCTCTTGCCAATTTGAAGAAGTATATCAAAATATGTATGCAAGTCTCGGAAGTGCGCAAGACCCAACACATAGTGGTTCCCAAGTGTGCAATTCCCACTACGCTAAGAAACTAGTGTGCGCAATACCCACAAGTCAGCATACCTCAGATGTGTAGATCAAGACAAGTGGCAGATGTTGAGTAAGCTTGACTATGAAGAAAGGAAGAAGGGATGTTATCATCCAACTTGTGGAAACATTATATGAACAAGTTGAGTATAAATAAGAAGCAAAGTTGTTGAGTGAAAAGTAAGCTTGAAGATGAACAAGAGATAGTATTCTAAATTTGAAAGATTCGAATTATTGGGGTATCAATGGCTTGTTGATATGGAACGACATGATCTAGTAGAGAGCCAAGTGTGCAAGAACTGAAAAGCAGTATAGCAGATGATGCACAGGATGATATAGTATATGAGACAAGTGTGCAAGAACAAAAGAGCAGCACAACAAATGATGCATAGGATGATATATTATATGAGTAAAATGTACAAGAACATAAGAGTAGTACAATAGACTATGCACAAAATTGGATGAATATGCAAATGCGCAGAAATAGAACAGTATGTTAAACAGCGCGCAGATTGCATAAGTATATGAAATATGAGAACCGTGTGCAATACTGAAGAAGAGAAGTGAAGTAAGAGAAGAATTGATGATAAAATATAGTATTTGTGTAGACGAGAGCATATAGAAGGTGCATGCAAAGGAAAGTAATGCAGAAAGTATGAGGTGTACGCAGATCAACCAACAACAAGAAGAACTTCTATAGTTATATCAGTGTGGCAGGAAAGGGTAAGGACAGGGATTTGGAGCTTCCTTCAAGTTGGAGCCTGTAAATCAAGGGGTCGGTGCCTCCTTTTAGTTGGTTCTAGTAAATGAGGGAGTTGGTGCTTCCTTCAGGTTGAAGCTTGTAAATCAAGGGGTTAGATCCTCCTTCCAGTCGGTGCTGGATAATATTGGAATTCAATGCTTCTTATGAATGTAATATTTACTATATAAGAAAGCATTATGTGGTTTTCTCCATTTGGTTTTCCACGTTAAATATTTGTGTTATGTGTCTTATGCATGTGTTGATGAATGAAATTGTTTATGGTGAATACACAATATAAGTACTGTTTGAATTTGGTAGAAGTGAAAATTGTTTAAACTGCACTTAATATTGATTCACTCCCCCTCTCAGTATTAATAATATTTACATCAATTGGTATAAGAGAGGGTGTCTTCAGTAACAGTTTAACAACTGGAAGATAGATCTTTGCGTGGATATGAATATGTAGAAAAATCTCTTCATGGCTAACGAAGAAGACCTAAAAAATGTGTACTCGGAAGATGAAGGAATGGATGAGGTAGTTTTTGAAGGAGAACTAATCAGTGCCTTAGAAGCACTAAAGAAATCAAGAAAGAAGAACAAATATATACAAGAAATATAATTCAAATTAAAAGCGGACATAACAAGGCAGTTGAAACAAAAGGAATAAAAATGTGAAACGCTAGAGGCTGAGGTCACTTCTCTAAAAAGAGAATTACAAAAGGCCAGCATCCAGTTAGAGTTTAGACAAAAATTTAGACATAAAACTTAAAATCTCTATTAGAACTAGGCTATGAAGGTTCAAACTCAACATGTGAAATAGAAGCAAGAAGTTTTGTTGATGTACTCAATATTTCTATTCCAAAGAAAGATCAAAAGTTTGAAGAAAAGGACAAGGAGTCAATCCACAAGGAAACTGGAATCGCGCAATTTAGAAGAACTCATCCAACAAGGTATCAAACTCTATTTTTAGGAAACTTCTACTTTTGTAATAATTTTGGTCATTAGCCAGTAAACTACAAAGCACATGTGAATGTGAATACTAGAAGAGATAACATTTGTAATAAGTCAAGTCCCAAATAAAACAATATCAGAAGATCGGCTAAAACCTTAAAAGAAAATTTCAATTTATTTGTCCCTCTGAATTTATATGGTGAATGCTATAAATGTAATAACCATGGTCATAATAGTAAGGAGTACAAAGATCAGTCATTATCTGCGCAATTGGTGAAAACCAAGAACATCCCCAGTAAAAGAAATTCTGCAAAACTCCAAGAAGACCAAATCCATCAAGAAGGATGCATCCTAGATTTCCATACAAAAAAGAAAAGGGGGAAATGGTACATTGGAAGCAATTGTTCTAAACACATGACAGGGAACAAATATAGTTTCTTTGAATATAGGGAAGAAAAGGGAGGCAATGTCTACTTTGGAGATAAAGGCTCTGCCAAAATTCTAGGAAAAGGCTTAGTAAGTCTGGGGAATAAGTGAACCAAAGCTAAGAATGTCTTACTGGTTGAAAAAATGAGGCACAATATTATCATCCTTGTGATATTTTCAATAGCTTAGATCTAGATTCATAAGACAATTTCACATGGAATATTTCAGACAATGAGAGAAGAAGAATAGAGAAGATAAATTGTGGAAATCACTTTGTATTGTTTTCATCAATATGATAACAATATATAATACATCTTCCATGGAGAAAATAGAATGCCTTGGAGGCAATTTGGAAAGGACAAAAAGAAAAGGCTTAGATAAGGGAAAAAAACCCCTAGGTGGCAAAAGCAGTTTCCAAAAATGTCCTAGAGGCTCACGAATTAGCTAACTATGGTATGGAATCTCAATTGAGTGAGGTAAATAGAATATATTGATGGATTTAGGAGATAATATATGATGTGGAGGTCAAATTGGTCAAGTGGAAAAAGTTTCTAAGTCAACTAACTTTACCTTTTCCACTAGAAAGCAAAAAAAACAGGACAAAGCTAACTAAATCAGGAAAGCACCTTCTAAAACAGAAATGGAAAGAAATCAGACAGAATCCAATGAAATCTTATCCATAGTTTTCTCAAGTGTGCCCTAGTGACATAGGATGGAAAGTGGTCCACTAAAAGACAAAATTGGCCCTATTTACCCAGTCAAAACTCAAGAAATTAATCATAAATTATTAATTAATTTATCCTAAGTCTAAAATGGTATAGGTGGGTTTTTTAATATTCCAACAGCCCCCCTTAAGCCTAAATTTATGTGATGGAAATCAGAAAAATATCAGAAATATAGAGCCCAAGCAACAAGGCTTATGGTCACCCCAATACAAAAATAACTAGTCCATGTAAAACAAGGAAACAGGGAAAACCTCATGGGAACAAAACCCTCCCTAAAAAATGGACATACTTGGATGTCTTCATACTATCTTGTTGTTCATTTGGAGGATATGAATGACCTGAATGAGCTGAATGGGATGCTTCTGAGTAACAGACTTGGTGAAGAGATTGTGGATGTCATGATCATGCATCGGTGCATCAATGTGGTGTAGGCAAGAATCATGTGTAGAGGCTCCATGAAGCTCATCTTCTGATGATGGAGGAGAATCAAATTAATTTTTATTTCTAGTGTAACACATATAATCATATCTATAAAAAAATCAATTATGGAAAGAATATCTATGCAAACTCCTTCCCAAGAAGAAACAATGAACTCAACAGGATCAATTTCTTTTGTAGCTGCAATGTGGTGCACTAGTTCTTGTACCTTCTTCTCAAACTGATGTAGAACCTTTCTGATATTGAAAAGAAGATCATGCAACTCTGAAATATTAGAATCTGATTCATATGGAGCAGCAACCAATAAATATGTGGAGTCTCCATGATCGAACAAAGTTTCAGTAGGAAAAGTGTGAGAAACTAGGTCACCCTGACAGTTGAGCGAGCTTGGAGAGGTTGAGGACTTGAATTTTGAACCATGAGTGATGGGGTCAAGTCCATATGTGTGAAATATCATTCCAATGATGGCCAAATACATGGATTTCCAACCAATGAAATATATTAAATACATAATAGCAACAGAGGCAAGTGAAACAGTGTAGGAAAACATGGAATTGTGTAGTTTCCTAACTGGAGAACTTGGGGGTTGTAGGGTATTTTGTGCATCCAATGGTTGGAAAAATGGTGCGGTAGAAGTCATGACCTTCATATCATATTTTATATCATCTTCAAAATCAGAATCTAAAATATTTGAATGGAGGTGGAAAGTCCTTTCAGAAGACAAGTCAAAAGCTAGTAAAAAATGACTAGTTTTGAGACTAGACTTGGGTGAACTGACAAAAGATTGTACCAAGGAAGAGGTTGAGGTTTATGATTCTGATATATCAGAATTTGAATCAAAATCATATCCATAAGAATTATCTTTCACTCTATTACTCAAATCATAAGCATGATTACCTTTGGAAGAGGCTTGGAAACAATGTTCTTGTTCTACAACAAGCTTGCCTTGTTCTTTTCTTGCAAAGTTAGGGACATCTATGTTATGCTCTTCAAGCATATTGGCATTGATGTCCAACTTATTGTTGAAACAAGATTTCTCAGTATTAGTTCTTTTGTAGCAATAAGAACACTTGGGCTTCTCCTTCTTCATCTTCTTGGATTTGGAATCTTCACCAGAATCCTCTTCATCTGACAACATGTTTTGTTTGGATTTTTCATTCTTGAAACTCTTTGATCCATGAGCAGCAAGTGAAAATTCCTTGAAGGGTGTTAGATCTCTGATTTGAACCAGCTTTTCCTTAACCTTAGTGAGCAAATCAATGAATGCATCCAAGCTTGGCATCTTCCAATTGGGAACCGCAAGTCTTGTGGTATGAAAAGTAGACACAAATACCGAGTATTATGAGCTCAGTTTTGACAGAATGGTAAGGATTAACTGCTCATCCTTCTTATCTATGCCACATTGATTGAGTTGAAGCACCAGGTTCTTGAATTTTGAGATGAACTCTTCCATTGAATCGAAATTACTTGGACTAAGTGAGATCAACTCAATCTCCAATAAATGACCTTTGAGCTCGTCCTATTTTCCAAAGAGAGACTCTAGCTTTTTCCACACTTGATTTGGAGTGGATAGAGAATCAATAAGGAATAGAATATCTGGAGATACAGAGATACAAAGTAAACCATAAGCTTCATCAAGCCTATTGAACCATTTGGATTTTAATGCAACATTTCCTGGCTCAGTTTCAAGTCCCATAGTGACTCTATACAATCCTTTGCTTTGAAGTTGGATGATCATATGTGCCTTCCAGTCAAAGAAATTGAAGGGAGTGAGAGTGACAGATTTGGCTTGTTCTTTATCCATATTGATGCGCTCATGGTGATGGAAATACCTTCAAAAAACACTCTTGGAATTTTTTTTAATCAATCTAGCTCTAATACCATGTGAGATTTTCAATAGCTTAGATCTAGATTCATAAGACAATTTCACATGGAATATTTCTAAAAATCAGAGAAGATAAATTGTGGAAATCACTCTGTATTTTATTCACCAATATGATAACAATATATAATACATATTCCATGGAGAAAATCAAATGCCTTGGAGGAAATTTGGAAAGGAAAAAAAAGAAAGGCTTAGATAAGGCAAAAAAAACCCTAGGTGGCAAAAGCAGTTTCCAAAACTATCCTAGAGGCTCATGAATTAGCTAAGTATGGTATAGAATCTCTTGAGTGAGGTAAATAGAATGTATTGATGGCTTTAGGAGAGAATATATGATGTGGAGATCGAATTGGTCAAGTGGAAAAAGTTTCTAAATCAACTAGCTTTACCTTTTCCACTAAAAAGCAGAAAAAACAAGACAAAGCTAACTAAATTAGGAAAGCACCTTCTAAACCAGAAATGGAAAGAAATCAGTCAGAATCCAATGAAATCTTATCCAGAATTTCCTCAACCCTAGTGACTTAGGATGGCAAGTGGTCCACTAAAAGACAAAACTAGCCCTATTTACCTAGTCAAAACTCATGAAATTAATCATAAATGATTAATTAATTTATCCTAAGTATAAAATGGTATATGTGGGTTTTTTAATATTCCAACAATCCTAAGACAAATGTGTGATCAAGAACCTACTCTTACTTTTGATTCATAAAAATGCAAAATAAGAAACAAGGATACAGGCATACTAGTTGCAACGACATCTAGAACCCATAATAATGTATACATTCTGGACTAAGAAAAGGAGAAAGATGTTGCATGGGACAAATAGATGAAAATTGGCTCTGGCATGGAATATTGGGCATATTAATTTTGATAATTTGGTCGGAATCGGTAAGAAACAATCCATAAGAGATATTCCAAGAATCATGAATCCCATGAATTATGTTTTGCAAACATTGCTTGCACAGAAAGCAAACAAGAGTAAGCTTTAAGACAAAAGAATACTCTACAACAAAATCATTGGAGCTAGTGCACACTGATATTTGCAGCCCAATGAAAACCAAAGGGCTAAATGGTGAATCTTATTTCCTTCAATTCATTGATGATTATACTAGAATGACATGGGTCTTCTTCCTTAAAAAGAAGTCAGAAACATTTGAATGCTTGAAATTTTTAAATAAGTAGTTGAGAATGAAGCTGAATTAAGGATTAAGTGTTTAAGATCGGATAATGGAGGTGAATACGATTCAAATATTTCTGTGAAAAACATGGAATCAGAAGACACTTCTCAGCTTCCAAACCTCCACAACAAAATGGAGTAGTAGAAAGGAAGAACAGAACTATGCAGGAAATGGGCAAAACAATGCTAAATGATTCAAAATTATCAGATATTTTTTGGACTCACGCTATTCATACAGTTATACACATTCTTAATAGATTTCAAATACAGGGTATTTTTTAAGGATTCTAATATTATACTTAAGTATAGAATTTTAGGCGATTATTTTGGATTGAAAAAACATTTTATTTTCCAAGGAAAAAAACGTAATTTCATTAAGAATAATCAAATTACATATTGTAGAAAGGCTTCTAAGAGCCCTTTCGAGTAACATATTTTCAGCTTCATAGAAATTAAAAACTGTAGGTACCAAAGCACCCCCAAACCCATTAAATAAAACCCTGTTTCAAGGCAGCCAATATTGGCTCAAAATAAAATGAAGAAAACAGCTCATGAGGAACTGAAGAAAAAGAAGAAAGATTCCAAAAGATGAGTCGACAAATATAGAACCAGTAAAAATTCCAGAATGCATGTTTTTCAGGTCCCCCATGAAGAGGACCAATCACATGGGAGGTTGAAGCCACCAGATACAGTAGGAGCCTCTGAAAACCACCGCACCGAGGAAGCCAGCAAGTTTTGGCTCCCCTAGCATAATTGTCGCCTCCGCCCGGTGAAAGAAAGAGCTCGATAAGGGCTATGGAATTGCAATACCATCGACAGCCTTCCATCGTTGCCCCAATGTCGTGGATGCACTTAACAGCATCCCACCACATAGATCCGTCGCTTCCGCCACTGATGAGCAAGAGGAGCCTGCTAAGAATGGGTCGTCGTGCAGAGGCTCAACCACCACGCACGCAAAGCAAAGCCCCTGTAAATGCCATCATTCGACCTGTTCTAGTCTTAGGGGAAAAGGGAGGCATCCATGGTAGGAACCATGGCCACCGGTTTCAGCTCCATCAACTCTCAAAACCTTAGCAGCGACCGATAAAACCACGAATCAAAGAAGTTTCCCACGAGTTTGAAAAAAACATATATATAGATAGGTAGGCGAATATTAAATATGAAACATACAATTTACTACTGAAACTTGTAAATTTTGGCGAATATTATGATCAAAAAACATATTTTATGTAAATGTAGGCAATATTAGAGACTAAAAATGACCAAATAGCGATTTATTTTTGAAAAAAATCCCAAAAAATAGCCAATTGGCAGAATTTCACCCTTAAAAATTACCCTAGTCAGATACAACCAAACAATAGCATAACTCCTTATGAACTCTGGAAATCCAGTCCAACCACTATCAATAATTTTAGAGTGTTTGGAAGTAAGTGCTATATCAATAGAAATGGTGAAAAGTTGGGAAAATTCGACTCAAATCTGATGAAGGAATCTTTCTTAAATATGCCACCAGAAGTAAAGCATACAAGTGCTACAATGTACGACTAAAGAATATGGTAGAAAGTCTAGATGTAAAGGTATATGAAGTGTTCACACACGGGATGATAGAGGATGATGATGATCATTCGATATTTGAACAATTATCTGAGGACCTACCAGAAAATGAAGAGACGAGAGAATCAAAGGACGAGAAATATCAAGGTGAATCAGAAGAAGGGAGACTGGATAAAAAGGGTCCTTCTAGATATATCTAAAATAATCATTCTGAGGATTTGATTATCGGAGATAAGATTTCCAGTGTAGGAACCAGAAGGAGTTACTTAAAAAATTTGGTTGAAGGGTTCATATCTCCTTGTTGTCTGAAATAAAACCAGATTGTTTTGAGGAAGCCAGAACTAACGAACACTGGGTCAAATCTATGGAAGAAGAATTAGACCATATTGAAAAGAATCAAACCCGGGAACTTGTTCCAAGACCCAAAAACATAAATTTTATTGGCACTAAATGGGTATTCAAGAACGAACTTAATGAGGAAGGACAAGTAGTTAGAAATAAGGTAAGGTTGGTATGCAAGGGATATGCACATATTGAAGGAATATATTTCGAAGGAAGAAATTAGGTTGCTCTTGGCCTATACCTGTTCTAAAAACATCACTATATATCAAATGGATGTAAAGTCATCATGTTTAAATGGAGAACTAGAAGAATAAGTGTACATAGAACAACCAGAAGGATTCTCTCTTTCAGATAACAAAGACTATGTTTGCAGATTGAAGAAAGATCTGTACAGACTCAAGCAAGCACCCAAATCTTGGTATTCAATATTAGACAAGTATTTGCAACAATAGGGCTTCAAAAGGGGTAATGTAGACAATAACCTATACATAAAAATTGAGGATGAAAATATGATTGTTGTTGAAGTATATGTAGATGATATCACTTTCGGAAGTGATAATGACAGTTTGAGTCAACAATTTGCTAAGGACATGCAAAAGGAGTTTGAAATGTCTATGCTCGGAGATTTTTCTTTCTTCCTCGGACTCCAGATTTCTCAACTCGATAATGGTATCTTCATTTCTCAAACCAAATATGTGAAAGAAATGTTAAATAAATTCAATATGGAGGATTACAAATCGGTATGTACACCCATGGTCACTGGTTGAAAATTAAGCAAAGAGGATGAAGCAAAGGAAGTAGATCAAAAAATCTATAGATCAATGATTGGAAGTTTATTGTATGTAACATCCTCAAGACCAAACATAATGCAAGTTGTGGTACTAGTTGCAAGTTTTCAAGCAACACCTCAGGAAACACACGTCCAAGCAATAAAAAGGATCTTCAAATATTTGAAAGGAACCTTAAATTTCAACCTGTGGTATCCATCAAGTAATGATCTAAACTTAGTAGCATATACAGACGCGTACTGGGAAGGTAGTATTGATGACAAAAGAAGCACAAGCAGAACTACATTTTTCCTAGAAAATTGTGTAGTATCTTGGATAAACAAAAAACAACCCTTAGTAGCATTGTCTACAACAGAAGTTGAATATATCGCAACAGCAGCCTGTTGTGTGCAAGTTCTGTGGATGAAACAAACCTTAAAGGATGTCCAAGTGAAACTTGACCAACCCATACAAATTTTATGTGACAACACAAGCGCAATCAGCATTTCAAAAAATCCCATTATGCGCTCCAAAACTAAACATATCCCTATCAAATAATATTTCATGAGAGAACAGGTCACTGAAAATAATGTCAGATTGGAATATGTAGACACCAAAGAACATATTACAGATATATTTACAAAAATGCTCCTAAGGAACACATTAGAATATATCAAACAAAAACTAGGTGTTGTTCCTAGTCCACAACATGATGAGCATTGAGAGCCTTGAAAAGAGAGCATAAAGGCAGGGGGGCACTGTATTGTGCGTAGTATAAGTGATAGAAAGAGAATAAAGAAGCATGAAAGAGTGATACTTGAGAAAGAGGTTAAATGTGACAAGAATAGAAGATCAATTAAAAGGAAATTAGCAACCGCACAAGGGAGCATATCTTTAACTAAGATAGCTACAGAGACAGTCATAAATGTACAGTTTGCAGGGAGACTTAATGCTACGCAATAGAAAGAACAAAAGGAAAGGGAATAAAGCACAAATATAGGTGAAGTAATTAAAATAAACAATGGCATGACTAATAAATGAGGTCATTGTGGAAGCCAACACAAATCCGAAGTATAAGTTTATAAGAGAATACGAAAATGTGCATGGGGAGCACATATTTTCCATTGATGTCAAAGGGGGGGATATTCCATGAAGCATGTATCTGTGAAAAAGAACTGTGCAGGAAGAACAAAGAATTTAAAAAAATAGAGAAGTATTGATCGAAGGGTGCACAATAGAGAAAAGGTTCAAATCGACAAGAACACAGGGGGAGTATTGTATTGTGTGCAAACATAATACGGGAATTTATGATCAGGAAGAGCACAGCTTCATAAGGTGTTGACATCAATGCCAAGGGGGGGTATTGTTGAAATTTGGTTTTCATTGATGTCAAAGAGGACTTAGTATCCATGTTCCATTTTGAAGAAGTACATAAAACTATGTTGCCAAGTCCCTAATCCCATCTCGTGAGTTGTTGTACTTCCAAGTTGATGTCAAAGAGGTGGTTGGATATGATAGTCTCTTTCCACTTTGAAGAAGTATATAAAAATATGTATGCAAGTATCGGAAGTGCACAAAACACAGCAAGCAATGGTACTTCAAGGACGCAAGACCCCACGCGTAGTGGTTCCCTAGTGTGCAAGTCCCATTATGCTAAGGAACTAGTGTGCGCAAGAACCACAAGTCATGATACCTCATATGCGCAGATCAAGACAAGTGGAAAATGCTAAGTAAGCTTGACCATGAAGAACGGAAGAAGGGATGTTATCATCTAAATTGTGGACACATTGTCTGAACAATTTGAGTATAAATAAGAAGCAAAGTTGATGAGTGAAAAGTAAGCTTGAAGATGAAACAAAGATAGTATTATGAATTTGCAAGATTCTAATTATTAGGGTATCAATGGCTCGTTGATCTGTAATAGCATGATCTAACAGAGATCCAAGTGTGCAAGAACAGAAAAGAAGTACATCAAATGATGCGCAGGATTATAGAGTATATGAGACAAGTGTGCAAGAACATAAGAGTAGTACAACAAATGATGCACGGGATGATATAGTATATGAGACAAATGCGCAAGAACAGAAGAGTAGTACAGTAGACTATGCATAGAATCATATGAATATGCAGAAGCACAAAAACAGAACAGCATGTTGAACAACGCATAGATTGCAAAAGTATTTGAAATATGAGAACCAATGTGCAATACTGAAGTAAGAGAATAACAGATGATAAAGTACAACAGTTGCGTAGATCAAAGCATATCGCAGGTGTGGGAAAAGGAAATTAATGCAACAAGTATGAGGTGTGCACAAATCAAAAGAAAACAAGAAGAAATTCTATAGTTATATCAAGGTGGTGGGAAGGGGCAAGGACAAGGAGTGGGATCTTCCTTCGGGTTGGAGCCTGTAAATCAAGGGGTCCGTGCCTCCTTCTAGTTGGTACTGTTAAATGAGGGAGTTGGTGCTTCCTTCAGGTTGAAGCCTATAAATCAAGGGGTCGGATCCTCCTTCCAGTCAGTGCTAGAGAATATTGGAATTTGGTGCTTCCTATCAATTTAATTTTTATTATATAAGAAATCATAATGTGGTTTTCTCTTGTTTGAGTTTCCAAATTAAATATTTGTGTTATGTGTCTTATGCATGTGTTGATTAATGGATTTGTTTATGTTGAATACATAATATAAGTACTATTTGAATTTTATAGAAGTGAAAATTGTTTAAATCGTGCTTAATACTGATCCACCCCCCCTCTAAGTATTAATAAGATTTCCAACAAATAGGTAGCACTTTTTGGCCAAAAGTGATGATGAAAATTTGATTCTTAACTCATTCGTTAAATCGAAGCCCTCAAAACTAAAATAATTTATGATAACTGCATAAGTTTTGAAAAAGAATTATATGAGCATAATCTACACAAAATGCACTGGGGCGCACATATATTTTTTTGTAATTTATGATGGAATTTTTTTATTTTTGAAACCGACCATTGAAAATTTTAAATGCATTTCATACACATGTGTGTGCATGTAAGATTTTTTTTACTGGTTACAAAAATTGAAAATAAAAAATACTCTTTTGAAGACAAAAATTGAAAATAAAAAATACTCTTTTGAAGAGCACATGTTGGTCTTTTGAAGAGCACATGTTGGTCTGGGGCATATGTATTTTTTGAAAAAAAATTGTTGTGTATTTTGTATGTTGTTGATTTATCGTTGATTCAAAGTTGTGGACATGGTTTTCTAAGTATATGTTTCAGAAGAAAATAACAAAAAAATATTATATGAACTCAAAAACTTGCAAATGTTATGCCAATGAATAGACGATTTGTTGATGGATCCATCGGTATGAAGTCCTCCATCTAAGGTGTCTCCTGGGACAAGGTTTAGGCATGGAAAAGAGGCCAGTAAAATTTAATTTATAGAAAAGGGAGCTAAAATCCTATTTTAAATCCCTTGATCGAGCTTATTAGCTCGATCGAGATTTTGTGCACAATTTTTAAATACTTCGATCAAGGGTTTAACTGTGGTTAAACCAAAAGCTCGATCGGGCTATTAGCTCGATCGAGCAATTTAATCATAAAAAAGTTATATGTAAAAAAAAAATATTAACTCAAATACCTCGATTGAGTTATTTGAATTAATATTATTTTATCCATATAAAATTTAACTTTTTAAATAATTGTTATATTTTTTATTTTGTTTACACATTAAATAATAATACTTAATTTGAATAACCATAGCTATTTCGAATATTATTGAATTCATGCTTAAAGTGATTTATGGCCCATTTTTTGGTAAACCATGGTAAATTTTCAAGTGGTATTTTTCTCATGGTATTTGATGTGATATGATACCATGGGTTACCAAAACCATGGGTGATTAATCACGTTAGAAAAAAAATTATTGCATATAGTTAATTTGTAAAAAAAATATTACATTAATATCACATTGTCACCTTGGGATTTTTCACTAGGTACACAAAAATATTAATAAGTTCCTTTGCTCTATTGATATCTATTAGATTGTGTGTACTTCCAGAGTTGACTAGTATTGTAATGTATTTACCCTTAAGAGATCATGGAAACCATATCCTCTTGGGTTCTGTTTGTTCTGATTTTGATGCCTAGAGTAAGAGTTGTTTATCCATGGTGCCGTGACTTCTTAAATGAGGTGGAGTATATTTCTTTGTAAGTAACTAGATTTCCTTCTTTTGGCTTTTAATTTTAATAGGTGTTGCTAAATATTCTTCTTTACAAGTATGTTGGATACATGTAATGGTCACTATTGATACTTCAAGGGAGCTTGTGTCTGCATCAAAATCGGATGTATCTTCTTCTACAGGGACTTGTACTTCTTTCCCACTTATAATTTTGCAGTGTGTTATGTGATTAGTTCTACATTTATGGCCTGGGACCCAATCCTTGCCACATCGATGACAAGTACTGTTCTTCTTTTTCCTGTCATTGTCAGAGCGACTGGTGGATGTTTTTGAACTTTTTTCAACTTCATAGTCGTATGATTGAGGATTGTTGCATTGATGATCTAGTGACCAACTTATATCTCCGCAATGTATACATTGTGTTTCTTGCTGTCATAAATAAATCTTGTCAAGGTTCTCTTGTCTTCATTTTTTAAACCTCTCTTCAATCATTTTTGCCTTGCGCCTGGCCTTATCCAGGTTTGAGTCAAACTTGTATAATTCTAGCTCATCTCTAATGTATGGCTTGAGCCCATGCGCATATTTTTGGATTCGTTGACTATCCGTTAGCTCCGGTACGAGTTATCCATAAAATCAATTTCGAGAGTACACTTGTTCATCCTAGTGCAATCTAGGAAAAACATACACACTAATCCACCCCAAATTCTAAGATATAAACACCTATAAGTATAAAAGCTAAGCATTTAGTTAAAAGTTAATTTTTATTTGAAAATACTTTTTAAATAATTGAATAAGCATTGCTGAGATTAGCATTTTATTTTTATCTATAAGTAAAGAGAAAATGTATCTTCAAAACCAAACAGTGGTATTTCAGGTTCAAGTCATGATGAATGGTTGTTTAGATTGTTCAAGATGCAAGGAATTGAGAAACTATACTTTATTGGGGTTATGAGGCAGACATCATATCTTAATCGAGGATGGTAAGACATTTAAGTGTTAATAATGTCCATTGTTATTAGATAATTTGGGTTATAGTTAACATGAGACAATTTATGGAATTGGAAGCTTCTAAAATTTCTAAATGATAAAGAAACAAAAATATCAAAATAAAGATTCCATATTACATTAAGAGAAGGTGCTGGAGAGAAATGCTCCCTTCAATGGTTTAGGAGTTAGATGTGTATGTGGACATCTTGACTATTAAAAATATCTAGGAATTAATGTTGTATGTAGACACCTTGACTATTAAGAAAGGAGATGCAGAAGATGTGAAATTAGCTAATTAAAATTAAAAAAAATGTATTGAATCTCCACTCTTTAGTTTACTACATTTTCCAAAAAAAACCATAATATTGTTATTATTCCTATTAAAATTCAATGTTCTCCATTGGCATGCTGTAATTATTGACTGCCTGCTAACTGAGTAGTACTTACTCGGAATGAAACATTTAATATACAAATATATAATTCTAAATTTCAATTTGAATAGTGTGATGTATGGGATTGAAATTAGAAAAAAAAATCAAAAAAAACTTAAATCCTTCTGACTGTCAGTTCTGTAAGAAAATTATAATGCATTTTGGGTGGCTACAGTCATGAATCCGTAGTCTAAGAAAGTATCACATACAAATGCGCTCAAATTCAGAGCAGCGATAATTGCGGTAGACTTTTACTGTTCATCCCCTGAAACGTCGGTGTTACTTGATTCACCAACCATCCCCCTCCACACGAGACATGATATTATTACGTTAAAATCTGCGTCCCTCAGGATTGGGAGGCACTTATCAAGCAAAGTGGATGGTAATTTTATAACAAAGATATCATCTACATTTTCTAAAATATATTATGAAATTATCAAGATAAAAAAATATTTATGTTCAAAAAACAATTTTAAATCGCACATAGATATAGTTGTCAAAATAATTTTTTATTGTGTATGTGTATGTTAATGTACAACTAAGTTTCAACTAACTTAAGTGATTTAAATATTACAAGATTTGATCCTACATATAGTTCTAGTTTAATCTGGTCACTTAATAATAACAAGCTAAACTTATTCTCAATATATAAAATCAAAAAAAATATTAGACATCATATAAACACAAATAAATATGAAAAAACCACATAATGTATGTTGTTTCTTTTTTCTATTGTAATATTATCATCACGAAAGTATGTTGTGTAAGAAAGAATCACAATCTTTTCTTCATTAATATGATTAAAAACTAGTATAGATTTAACTTAAATTTATATTTATTAAGTTAACAACTATTTTGAGGATGCATCTTTTAGGGCTTTAAAAGTTATTAATTAATTTTTTTGTAAGTTGATTGGTTAGGACATGGTTTTATATTGTTGTTCAATAAGTGCATCTTTAGATTATGGTTTTGATTTGGAGATATATCTCAGATTATAAGAAGGGTATTTGCCACATTAATAATGTGAGTTATTTGTTGTGATATATTCTAATATTTGGGTATTATCATAGTTATATATTTTCTTTAGATCAATGATAACAATTTTGTCTTCGTTATATGTTTCTTAGGCATGTTGTTTTTTATCATTTGGTATGAGAGCAACAAGATTTTGGCCTACTTATTTTCACTCAAACATCTTGGTTTTTTGGTAACTTGCCTTGGAGTTCACCTTCTCACCCTACATTCCCTCATTCTCTTCCTTAGCTAATACATCTCAAGTTTTGGGGTTATTTGAGGTTCATCCTCCACCCCATTTTCCTTCTTCAGTTGATTCTTTAGCCATTGGCTCCACCCAACAAACTATTATTTAGCACACTTCTTCTTCTACTTCTTTAGACTCAATGTCTACCCAGAGTTGATGCCTTTTTCTTGTCTTGCATCACCATTATTGGGGTTTTTGGAAGTTTCCCTCCACCCTAGACCATATCTATTGTGCTATGTCACGATTTTTTTGGGTTTCTAGAGGTCTCCCTCCCAACCAAGTCTTTTTTAGCACTACATCACCCTCCTTAGCTCTTATAATTCCCTTCTTGCTAATTAGAACCCTAAACAAATCCATAACTAAGGGTTTCACTTGCATCTCTCTTTAGCTTGAACACGTCATCTCTCTCTCTCTCTCTCTCTCTCTCTCTCTCTCTCTCTCTCTCTCGCAACACCCAGTCATCTAAGAACACAAAGACGGTTTTGTAACATGTGGTACAAGAATTGGTTAGTTCTCTCAATGAATCCCTTAAGTTGCAAACTAGGGCTTCCACCTCCACATTCCAACTAGACACCATAATCTCATTACTTGGATATGCTGGCCAAATGCATTGAGATGTTTTGGATTCGTAGATACACAACCTCACTACCTACTTCCAAACCTTCCCATATATGACCAAAGAGAAACACCTCCTTATTGGATGTAACCATTTAAAGGTATGGGCTCAATCTTGGGAACTATCTCACCAAAATTATGCTAAGGTATATGTGGATCTAAACAAAGAATATGCTACAAACAACACTCTTACATATATCACTACATGAGATGCCTTCTTTCATGCGTTGATAATACTTTTTTTTCCTCTTGGTTATTTATCTAACTTGATTTGCAAGTGATAGTAGTTTCTCTAAGATCTAAGGCAAATTGTCCAACAATTTATTGAAGTCTTCACCAAACTCCATTTCCAATATCATATCAGATATCTGGAACAAGCACTTGTGCTTATATTCAATTCGTGTTTGCTTAATTATTTTCGTAACAAAGTATCTCTTTTTTAGAGCACCACTCTAGACCAAGCCTTCCTTTGTGCCCTAGCCATCAAATGAAAATTGAAGAAACCTAGATTCACACCCTTTCGTAACCCTAACACTTCCTCCAACCCTATTACATTCCCTTCCCCAAACCCTCACCTATCTCCAACATGCAATTCACCTAGCCTTGACCCTCACCCTAATTCTTCTTGTATGTAATACACAATTCCTATTTATTCTGGATGATGAAATATTTCTGTAAAATATATAAGAATATACATTGAAAATAAATTATTGATATAATTGATAAGATTATTATGTAACAAGCCTCATGATAGTTTTCACGTCCCCTCCCAGGGATCCATTGCAAGGAAAGGAACATGACTAACAGTTTGGGCTTTTCAAAAACTCATCCCCATTCATCATTGACAATTCATAAAACAAGTAAAATGCATATGTGTGCAGATTCATAATCAAATAAACATAGCGGAAGTAAAATCTATAGCCACACACATCTATCATGCATTTGTGAGCATAATCAGAACAATCAATAATTAAAAACAATGCAGAAGTAAAACACATAGAGAATACTTATCTTGATTTCAAAGTTGTCCAAGCAACTAGCTATGCTACTGCAGCATTCCACCCAGCCATAGGTCAGTTGTGTTCATCAATCTCTCAACACAACTTCCATCCTCGAGCTCGGCATGATTTCCACAAGGAATGGGAACCTACAAACTTATGCACAACAAAATTAACACCTCATCTAAGCCAAGCCAGTCTATAGTTGGGTCTATCAAGCCAATTCTAAACCCTCTTCTATTATTGGATACTTGCACTCAAACTCAAGCCAAAACAAGGGACACCCATAACTCATGCCCTAGCATACTCTTTCCACACACAACAAGCATAATTGTTGGGGATAAATTTTTTTACTATGGGATTTACAAACAAGATGTCCATGGGTTTTCCTAAAATTGTGGCTCGTCAAAAACGGATTGTGGGAAGGGAAAACGACCACAAGGAGAAAAAATGAGTTCTCAACAGGTATGTGGGCATTCAGAGGGAAAAAACAACCTCTATAGGACGTCAAATTGTGACTCCCTTCCTCCCATACATTCTACAGCACAAAAACGATCTCCTAGCTGGAGAAAATGAGGGTAAGCTCGGGAAAAACGTGAGGTAAAACGCCCAGCTAGCCCAGAACTCGTGGGAGAGAAAAAATCATCCATGAAGAATGGCTTGGGGAGAAATTGCATGGCTCTTTTCTTGCCCAAGAAGCCAAACACGTTTTTCCAAAAATGGTCACTTGCCCATACCCGAATTTTGGATAGCCATACCTCCCCATTTCCCCAAATAATAACTATTTCAACCAACTCTTGGGAGAAATAAATGATTGGATACAAAAGTCAACATGGGTAGTTGAAGGTTCATGGGTTCTCTCATTGACACTTGGCTTGAATCTATTGGCTCCAAGGATTTGAATATTTCCCTCACAATTCCTTGTAAAAATCATGCCCCCATACTCTTGTTCATTGCATATCTAGTTGTGGGTATTCTATTAAAATGCATATTTACATTATATTTATGATTTATATTGTGCCTGGGTAGCACACAAACCATATGCATCAATTTTAACGCTAAATCGATGGTGGGACCTTGGCCTTGATCTCCTCACCGTGATTTCATAACGAAATGGGGTCAATGTCGGGATATTACAATAGTATACTTATACACATTGACCGGTCGTGACATGAACAGGCATGTGCCCTTTGAATTTTCCTTGGCCTAATTATATTATTATTTTTTTTTATGTTATATTTATTATGTTTATAACATTGCCACCCTCTTAAGCAATGCTTTATCCTCAAAGCAAAATAAATAAGATTCTCTCAAGCCGAGCATATTGTCTTGGTGCCATCATCTTTGTCTTTCTCTTATTGTAGAGACTTGACTTGGTTCTGATTTTGAACTCCCTAGTGAGGTTCTATTGTAGTGTATGCAACATATTTTTAAGTTTTTAAACTTGTTTGTTGAACATGAACCCTTGATGCTTTTTGGTAACATAATTCCCTTCCTCTCTTTGTTCTATGTTTGACTGTGTCTCTTGCCCTTTTTTTCATTATATCTTGGGTCTTATTAGCCTTCCTTAGATGGGGTGGAATATATTTTGTAGATTTCACCCTTCAAGAAGTAGCTTCTTTTGGGGGGCGACATATATTCATTCATTATTTTGCTGCATGAATGACATTGATGCTAATGAGACTTTTGATGGTGTTTCATCATTATTAAATTTTAAAGTGCATCTTATAGTAATTTGATTCTCTAGTTTTGAGACTTCTAATTTCTTTCCATTCACTACCTTAAAGTAATGTAATGACAGGTCTTCGCATCTATTCCTTGGAATCCAATTCTTACCACATTGGCAACAATTGTTTTCTTTCATTTTGTCCCTTTATGAATCATGGTGATATTTATTGTCATTGTAACTAGTTGTCTTCTCTAGGGAACCAAAAACTACCTCTTGTTGACAAATCAACTTCCTTTCCATAATTTTTCCATACTTCTAGCTTCAACCAATTTCCTAGGTCTCGGTAGCCTCAACTCACTTTAGATAATGGGTTTCAACCCTTAATTATACATTTTTCTTAGTTGCTCATATGTAATATTGGGAAATCTGCTTGCTAGAACTTCCCATTTATGAATATTATATTCATTAATTGTCCCCATTTGATGTACATGGGAAAACTTGGTGGGTGAATCCATGAAGGTAGTGTTTAACTTTGGTTGTCATCGATGTCAAAGAGGACTTAGTATCCATGTTCTAGTTTGAAGAAGTACATAAAACTATGTGTGCAAGTCCCTAATCCCATCTAGCGAGTTGTGGTACTTCAAATTTGATGTCAAAGAGGTGGTTGGATATGATAGTCTCTTGCCACTTTGAAGAAGTATATCAAAATATGTATGCAAGTCTCGGAAGTGCGCAAGACCCAACATGTAGTGGTTCCCAAGTGTGCAATTCCCACTATGTTAAGAAACTAGTGTGCGCAAGACCCACAAGTCATCATACCTCAGATGTGTAGATCAAGACAAGTGGCAGATGTTGAGTAAGCTTGACTATGAAGAAAGGAAGAAGGTATGTTATCATCCAACTTGTGGAAACATTATCTGAACAAGTTGAGTATAAATAAGAAGCAAAGTTGTTGAGTGAAAAGTAAGCTTGAAGATGAACAAGAGATAGTATTCTAAATTTGCAAGATTCGAATTATTGGGGTATCAATGGCTTGTTGATATGGAACGACATGATCTAGTAGAGAGCCAAGTGTGCAAGAACTGAAAAGCAATATAGAAGATGATGTGCAGGATGATATAGTATATGAGACAAGTGTGCAAGAACAAAAGAGCAGTACAACAGATGATGCATAGGATGATATATTATATGAGTCAAATGTACAAGAACATAAGAGTAGTACAATAGACTATGCACAAAATTGGATGAATATGCAGAGGCGCAGAAATAGAACAGTATGTTAAACAGCACGCAGATTGCATAAGTATATGAAATATGAGAACCGTGTGCAATACTAAAGAAGAGAAGTGAAGTAAGAGAAGAATTGATGATAAACTACAGTATTTGTGTAGACGAGAGCATATAGAAGGTGCATGCAAAGGAAAGTAATGCAGAAAGTATGAGGTGTACGCAGATCAACCGACAACAAGAAGAACTTCTATAGTTATATCAGTGTGGCAGGAAAGGGTAAGGACAGGGATTTGGAGCTTCCTTCAAGTTGGAGCCTGTAAATCAGGGGGTCGGTGCCTCCTTTTAGTTGGTTCTAGTAAATGAGGGAGTTGGTGCTTCCTTCATGTTGAAGCTTGTAAATCAAGGGGTTAGATCCTCCTTCTAGTCGGTGCTGGATAATATTGGAATTCGATGCTTCTTATGAATGTAATATTTATTATATAAGAAAGCATTATGTGGTTTTCTCCCATTTGGTTTTCCACGTTAAATATTTGTGTTGTGTGTCTTATGCATGTGTTGATGAATGAAATTGTTTATGGTGAATACACAATATAAGTATTGTTTGAATTTGGTAGAAGTGAAAATTGTTTAAACTGCACTTAATATTGATTCACTCCCCCTCTCAGTATTAATAATATTTACATCAATTGGTATAAGAGAGGGTGTCTTCAGTAACAATTTAACAATTGGAAGATAGATCTTTGTGTGGATATGAATATGTAGAAAAATCTCTTCATGGCTAACGAAGAAGACCTAAAAAATGTGGACTCAGAAGATGAAGGAATGGATGAGGTAGTTTTTGAAGGAAAACTAATCAGTGCCTTAGAAGCACTAAAGAAATCAAGAAAGAAGAACAAATATATACAAGAAATATTATTCAAATTAAAAGCGGACATAATAAGGCAGTTGAAACAAAAGGAAGAAAAATGTAAAACGCTAGAGGCTGAGGTCACTTCTCTAAAACGAGAATTACAAAAGGCCAGCATCCAGTTAGAGTTTAGACAAAAATTTAGACATAACACTTAAAATATCTATTAGAACTAGGCTATGAAGGTTCAAACTCAACATGTGAAATAGAAGCAAGAAGTTTTGTTGATGTACTCAATATTTCTATTCCAAAGAAAGATCAGAAGTTTGAAGAAAAGGACAAGGAGTCAATCCACAAGGAAACTAGAATCTCACAATTTAGAAGAACTCATCCAACAAGGTATCAAACTCTATTTTTAGGAAACTTCTACTTTTGTAATAATTTTGGTCATAAGCCAGTAAACTACAAAGCACATGTGAATGTGAATACTAGAAGAGATAACATTTGTAATAAGTCAAGTCCCAAACAAAACAATATCAAAAGATCAGCTGAAATCTTAAAAGAAAATTTCAATTTATTTTTCCCTCTGAATTTATATGGTGAATGCTATAAATGTAATAACCATGGTCATAATAGTAAGGAGTACAAAGATCAATCATCATCTGCGCAATTGGTGAAAACCAAGAACATCCCCAGTAAAAGAAATTCTGCAAAACTCCAGGAAGACCAAATCCATCAAGAAGGATGCATCCTGGATTTACATACAAAAAAGAAAAAGGGGAAATGGTACATTGGAAGCAATTGTTCTAAACACATGACAGGGAACAAATATAGTTTCTTTGAATATAGGGAAGAAAAGGGAGGCAATGTCTACTTTGGAGATAATGGCTCTGCCAAAATTCTAGGAAAAGGCTTAGTAAGCCTGGGGAATAAGTGAACCAAAGCTAAGAATGTCTTACTGGTTGAAAAAATGAGGCACAATCTTATCATCCTTGTGATATTTTCAATAGCTTAGATCTAGATTCATAAGACAATTTCACATGGAATATTTCAGACAATGAGAGAAGAAGAATAGAGAAGATAAATTGTGGAAATCACTTTGTATTGTTTTCATCGATATGATAACAATATATAATACATCTTCCATGGAGAAAATAGAATGCCTTGGAGGCAATTTGGAAAGGACAAAAAGAAAAGGCTTAGATAAGGCAAAAAAACCCCTAGGTGGCAAAAGCAGTTTCCAAAAATGTCCTAGAGGGTCACGAATTAGCTAACTATGGTATGGAATCTCAATTGATTGAGGTAAATAGAAATATTGATGGCTTTAGGAGATGATATATGATGTGGAGGTCAAATTGGTCAAGTGGAGAAAGTTTCTAAGTCAACTAACTTTACCTTTTCCACTAGAAAGCAGAAAAACAGGACAAAGCTAACTAAATCAGGAAAGCACCTTCTAAAACAGAAATGGAAAGAAATCAGACAGAATCCAATGAAATCTTATCCATAGTTTCCTCAAGTGCACCCTAGTGACTTAGGATGGAAAGTGGTCCACTAAAAGACAAAACTGGCCCTATTTACCCAGTCAAAACTCAGGAAATTAATCATAAATGATTAATTAATTTATCCTAAGTCTAAAATGGCATAGGTTTGTTTTTTAATATTCCAACAGCCCCGCTTAATCCTGAATTTATGTGATGGAAATCAGAAAAATATCAGAAATATAGGGCCCAAGCAACAATGCTTATGGTCACCCCAATACAAAAATAACTAGTCCATGTAAAACAAGGAAACAGGGAAAACCTCATGGGAACAAAACCCTCCCTAAAAATGGACATACTTGGATGTCTTCATACTGTCTTGTTTCTCATTTTGAGGATCTGAATGAGCTGAATGGGCTGCTTCTGAGCAACAAACTTGGTGAAGAGATTGTGGATGTCATGATCATGCATCAGTGCATCAATGTGGTGCAGGTAAGAATCATATGTAGAGGCTCCATGAAGCTCATCTTCTGATGATGGAGGAGAATCAAATGAATTTTTATTTCTAGTGTAACACATATAATCATATCTAAAAAAAAATCAATTATGGAAAGAATATCTATGCAAACTCCTTCCCAAGGAGAAACAATGAACTCAACAGGATCAATTTCTTTTGTAGCTGCAATGTGGTGCACTAGTTCTTGTACCTTCTTCTCAAACTGATGTAGAACCTTTCTAATATTGCAAAAGAGATCATGCAACTCTGAAATATCAGAATCTGAGTCATATGGAGCAGCAACCAATAAATATGTGGAGTCTCCATGATCGAACAAAGTTTCAGTAGGAAAAGTGTGAGAAACTAGGTCACCCTGACAATTGAGCGAGCTTGGAGAGGTTGAGGACTTGACTTTTGAACCATGAGTGATGGGGTCAAGTCCATATGTGTGAAATATCATTCCAATGATGGCCAAATACATGGCTTTCCAACCAATGAAATATATGAAATACATAAGAGCAACAGAGGCAAGTGACACAGTGTAGGAAAACATGGAATTGTGTAGACTCCTAACTGGAGAACTTGGGGGTTGTAGTGTATTTTGTGCATCCAATGCTTGGGAAAATGGTGTGGGAGGTGTCATGACCTTCATATCATATTGTATATCATCTTCAAAATCAGAATCTAAAATATTTGAATGGAGGTGGAAAGTCCTTTTAGAAGACAAGTCAGAAGCTAGTAAAAAATGACTAGTTTTGAGAGTAGACTTGGGTGAACTGACAGAAGACTGTACCAAGGAAGAGGTTGAGGTTTATGATTCTGATATATCAGAATTTGAATCAAAATCATAGACATAAGAATTATCTTTCACTCTAGTACTCAAATCATAAGCATGATTACCTTTGGAAGAGGCTTGGAAACGATGTTCTTGTTCTACAACAAGCTTGCCTTGTTCTTTTCTTGCAAAGTTAGGGACATCTATGTTATTCTCTTCAAGCATATTGGCCATGATGTCCAACTTCTTTTTGAAACAAGATTTCTCAGTATGAGTGCTTTTGTAGCAATAAGAACACTTGGGCTTCTCCTTCTTCATCTTCTTGGATTTGGAATCTTCACCAGAATCCTCTTCATCTGACAACATCTTTTGTTTGGATTTTTCATTCTTGAAACTCTTTGATCCATGAGCAGCAAGTGAAAATTCCCTGAAGGGTGTTAGATCCCTCATTTGAACCAGCTTGTCCTTAACCTTAGTGAGAAAATCAATGAATGTATCCAAGCTTGGCATCTTCCAATTGGGAACCGCAAGTCTTGTGGTATGAAAAGTAGACACAAATACCGAGTATTCTAAGCTCAGTTTTGACATAATGGTAAGGATTAACTACTCATCCTTCTTATATATGCCACATTGATTGAGTTGAAGCACCGGGTTCTTGAATTTTGAGATGAACTCTTCCATTGAATCGAAATTACTTGGACTAAGTGAGATTAGCTCAATCTCCAATAAATGACCTCTGAGCTCGTCCGATTTTCCAAAGAGAGACTCTAGCTTTTTCCACACTTGATTTGGAGTGGATAGAGAATCAATATGGAATAGAAGATCTGGAGATACAGAGATACAAAGTAAACCATAAGCTTCATCAAGCCTATTGAACCATTTGGATTTTAATGCAACATTTCCTAGCTCAGTTTCAAGTCCCATAGTGACTCTATACAATCCTTTGCTCTGAAGTTGGATGATCATATGTGCCTTCTAGTCAAAGAAATTGAAGGGAGTGAGAGTGATAGATTTGGCTTGTTCTTTATCCATACTGATGCGCTCATGGTGATGGAAATACCTTCAAAAAACACTCTTGGAATTTTTTTTGAATCAATCTAGCTCTGATACCATGTGAGATTTTCAATAGCTTAGATCTAGATTCATAAGACAATTTCACATGGAATATTTCTAAAAATCAAAGAAGAAGAATAGAGAAGATAAATTGTGGAAATCACTTTGTATTTTATTCATCAATATGATAACAATATATAATACATATTCCATGGAGAAAATTGAATGCCTTGGAGGAAATTTGGAAAGGAAAAAAAGAAAAGGCTTAGATAAGGCAAAAAAAACCCTAGGTGGCAAAAGCAGTTTCCAAAACTATCCTAGAGGCTCACGAATTAGCTAAGTATGGTATAGAAGCTCTTGAGTGAGGTAAATAGAATGTATTGATGGATTTAGGACAGAATATATGATGTGGAGATCGAATTGGTCAAGTGGCAAAAGTTTCTAAGTCAACTAACTTTACCTTTTCCATTAGAAAGCAGAAAAAACAAGACAAAGCTAACTAAATCAGGAAAGCACCTTCTAAACCAGAAATGGAAAGAAATCAGTCATAATCCAATGAAATCTTATCCAGAATTTCCTCAGCCCTAGTGACTTAGGATGGCAAGTGGTCCACTAAAAGACAAAACTGGCCCTATTTACCTAGTCAAAACTCAGGAAATTAATCATAAATGATTAATTAATTTATCCTAAGTATAAAATGGTATATGTAGGTTTTTTAATATTCCAACAATCCTAAGACAAATGTGTGATCAGGAACATACTCTTACTTTTGATTCATAAAAATGCAAAATAAGAAACAAGGATACAGGCATACTAGTTGCAACGACATCTAGAACCCATAATAATGTATACATTCTGGACTAAGAAAATGAGAAAGATGTTGCATGGGACAAATAGATGAAAATTGGCTCTGGCACGGAATATCAGGTATGTTAATTTTGATAATTTGGTCGGAATCGGTAAGAAACAATCCATAAGAGATATTCCAAGAATCACGAAACCCGTGAATTATGTTTTGCAAACACTGCTTGCACAGAAAGCAAACCGAAGAGTAAGCTTTAAGAAAAAAGAATACTCTACAACAAAATCATTGGAGCTAGTGCACACTGATATTTGCAACCCAATGAAAACCAAAGGGCTAAATGGTGAATCTTATTTCCTTCTCTTCATTGATGATTATACTAGAATGACATGGGTCTTCTTCCTTAAAAAGAAGTCAGAAACATTTGAATGCTTCAAATTTTTAAATAAGTAGTTGTGAAGCTGAATTAAGGATTAAGTGTTTAAGATCGGACAATGGAGGTGAATATAATTCAAATATTTCTGTGAAAAACATGGAATCAGAAGACACTTCTCAGCTTCCAGACCTCCACAACAAAATGGAGTAGTAGAAAGGAAGAACAGAACTATGTAGGAAATGGGAAAAACAATGCTAAATGATTCAAAATTATTAGATATTTATTGGACTCACGCTATTCATACAGTTATACACATTCTTAATAGATTTCAGATACAGGGTGTTTTTTAAGGATTCTAATATTATACTTAAGTATAGTATTCTAAGCGATTATTTTGGATTGAAAAAACATTTTATTTTCCAAGGAAAAAAACGTAATTTCATTAAGAATAATCAAATTACATATTGTAGAAAGGCTTCTAAGAGCCCTTTCGAGTAACATCTTTTCAGCTTCATAGAAATTAAAAACTGTAGGTACCAAAGCACCCCCAAACCCATTAAATAAAACCCTATTTCAGGGCAGCCAAGATTGGCTCAAAATACAATGAAGAAAACAGTTCATGAGGAACTGAAGAAAAAAAAGAAAGATTACAAAAGATGAGTCGACAAATATAGAACCAGTAAAAATTCCAGAATGCATGTTTGTCAGGTCCCCCATGAAGAGGACTAATCACACAGGAGGTTGAAGCCACCAGATATAGTAGGAGCCTCTGAAAACCACCGCACCGAGGAAGCCAGCAAGTTTTGGCTCCCCTAGCATAATTGTCGCCTCCGCCCGGTGAAAGAAAGAACTCAATAAGGGCTCTGGAATTGCACTATCGTCGACATCCTGCCATCGTCACCCCAACACCGTGGATGCACTTTCAAACAACATCCCACCACATAGATCCGTCGCCGCCGCCACTGATGAGCAGGAGGAGCCTGCTAAGAATGGGTCGCCGCGCAGAGGCTCAACTACCACGCACACAGATCAAAGCCCCTGTAAACGCCATCAGTCGACCTGTTCTAGTCTCAGGGGGGGAGGGAGGCATCCATGGTAGGAACCATGGCCGCCGGTTTCAGCTCCGTCAACTCTCAAAACCTTAGCAGCGACCGATAAAACCATGAATCAAAGAAGTTTCCCATGATTTTGAAAAAAACATATATATAGATAGGTAGGCGAATATTAAATATGAAACATACAATTTACTACTGAAACTTGTAAATTTTGGCAAATATTATGATAAAAAAACATATTTTATGTAAATGTAGGCAATATTAGAGACTAAAATGACCAAATAGCGATTTATTTTTGAAAAAAATCCCAAAAAATAGCCAATTGGCAGAATTTCACCCTTAAAAATTACCCTAGTCAGATACAACCAAACAATAGCATAACTCCTTATGAGTTCTGGAAAGCCAGGCCAACCACTATCAAGAATTTTAGAGTGTTTGGAAGTAAGTGCTATATCAATAGAAATAATGAAAACTTGGGAAAATTCGACTCCAGATCTGATGAAGGAATCTTTCTTAAATATGCCACCAGAAGTAAAGCATACAAGTGCTACAATGTACGACTAAATAATATGGTAGAAATTCTAGATGTAAAGGTATATGAAGTGTTCACACACGGGATGATAGAGGATGATGATGATCATTCAATATTTGAACAATTATCTGAGGACCTGCCAGAAAATGAAGAGACGAGAGAATCAAAGGACGAGAAATATCAAGGTGAACCAGAAGAAGGGAGACTGGATACAAAGGGTCCTTCTAGATATATCTAAAATAATCATTCTGAGGATTTGATTATCGGAGATAAGATTGCCAGTGTAGGAACCAGAAGGGGTTACTTAAAAAATTTGGTTGAAGGGTTCATATCTCCTTATTGTCTAAAATAAAACCAGATTGTTTTGAGGAAGCCAAAACTAACGAACACTGGGTCAAATCTATGGAAGAATAATTAAACTACATTGAAAAGAATGAAACCCAGGAACTTGTTCCAAGACCCAAAAACATAAATTTTATTGGCACTAAATGGGTATTCAGGAACGAACTTAATGAGGAAGGACAAGTAGTTAGAAATAAGGCAAGGTTGGTATGCAAGGGATATGCGCATATTGAAGGAATATATTTCGAAGGAAGAAATTAGGTTTCTCTTGGCTCTAAAAAACTAAAGTTACATATCAAAAAATCCCATTATGCTCTAAAAAACTAAAGTTACATATCCCTATCAAATAATATTTCGTGAGAGAACAGGTCACTGAAAATAATGTCAGATTGGAATATGTAGACACCACAGAACATATTCCAGATATATTTACAAAAATGCTCCTAAGAAACACGTTAGAATAACTCAGACAAAAACTAGGTGTTGTTCCCAGTCCACAACATGATGAGCATTGAGAGTCTTGAAAAGAGAGCATAAAGGCAGGGGGCACTGTATTGCGCGTAGTAGAAGTGATAGAAAGATGAATAAAGAAGCATGAAAGAGTGATACTTGAGAAAGAGGTTAAATGTGACAAGAACAGAAGATCAATTAAAAGGAAATTAGCAACCGTACAAGGGAGCATATGTTTAACTAAGATAGCTACAGAGACAGTCATAAATGTACAGTTTGCAGGGAGACTTATGGCTACGCAATAGAAAGAACAAAAGGAAAGGGAATAAAGCACAAATATAGGCGGAGTAATTAAAACAAACAATGGCATGACTAATAAATGAGGTCATTGTGGAAGCCAACACAAATCCGAAGTATAAGTTCATAAGAGAATATGAAAGTGTGCATGGGGAGCACATATTTTCCATTGATGTCAAAGGGGGGGATATTCCATGAAGCATGTATCTGTGAAAAAGAACTGTGCAGGAAGAACGAAGAATTTAAAAAAAATAGAGAAGTATTGACGAAGGGTGCACAATAGAGAAAAGGTTCAAATCGGCAAGAACATAGGGGGAGTATTGTATTGTGTGCAAACATAACAGGGGAATTTATGATCAGGAAGAGCACAGCTTCATAAGGTGTTGACATCAATGCCAAAGGGGGGTATTGTTGAAATTTGGTTTTCATTGATGTCAAAGAGGACTTAGTATCCATGTTCCAGTTTAAAGAAGTACATAAAACTATGTTCCCAAGTCCCTAATCCCATCTAGTGAGTCGTTATACTTCCAAGTTGATGTCAAAGAGGTGGTTGGATATGATAGTCTCTTTCCACTTTGAAGAAGTATATAAAAATATGTATGCAAGTATCGGAAGTGCACAAAACACACCAGGCAATGGTACTTCAAGGACGCAAGACCCCACGCGTAGTGGTTCCCTAGTGTGCAAGTCCCATTATGCTAAGGAACTAGTGTGCACAAGACCCACAAGTCATGATACCTCATATGCGCAGATCAAGACAAGTGGCAGATGCTAAGTAAGCTTGACCATGAAGAAAGGAAGAAGGGATGTTATCATCTAACTAGTGGACACATTGTCTGAACAATTTGAGTATAAATAAGAAGCAAAGTTGATGAGTGAAAAGTAAGCTTGAAGATGAAACAAAGATAGTATTATGAATTTGCAAGATTCTAATTATTAGGGTATTAATGGCTCGTTGATCTGGAATAGCATGATCTAACAGAGATCAAGGTGTGCAAGAACAAAAAAGAAGTACATCAAATGATGCGCAGGATTATATAGTATATGAGACAAGTGTGCAAGAACATAAGAGCAGTACAACAGATGATGCACAGGATGATATAGTATATGAGACAAATGTGCAAGAACAGAAGAGTAGTACAGTAGACTATGAATAGAATCATACGAATATGCAGAAGCACAAAAACAGAATAGCATGTTGAACAACGCGTAGATTGCAGAAGTATTTGAAATATGAGAACCAATGTGCAATACTGAAGTAAGAGAATAACAGATGATAAAGTACAACAGTTGCGTAGATCAAAGCATATCGCAGGTGCGCGCAAAGGAAAGTAATGCAACAAGTATGAGGTGTGCACAAATCAAAAGAAAGCAAGAAGAACTTCTATAGTTATATCAAGGTGGTGGGAAGGGGCAAGGACAGGGAGTGGGATCTTCCTTCAAGTTGGAGACTATAAATCAAGGGGTCCGTGCCTCCTTCTAGTTGGTACTGTTAAATGAGGGAGTTGGTGCTTCCTTCAGGTTGAAGCCTATAAATCAAGGGGTCGGATCCTCCCTCCAGTCAGTGCTAGAGAATATTGGAATTTGGTGCTTCCTATGAATTTAATTTTTATTATATAAGAAATCATAATGTGGTTTTCTCCCGTTTGAGTTTCCACATTAAATATTTATGTTATGTGTCTTATGCATGTGTTGATTAATGGCTTTGTTTATGTTGAATACATAATATAAGTACTGTTTGAATTTTATAGAAGTGAAAATTGTTTAAACTGTGCTTAATATTGATCCACCCCCTCTCTAAGTATTATAAGATTTCCAACAAATAGGTAGCGCTTTTTGGCCAAAAGTGACAATGAAAATTTGATTCTTAACTCATTCGTTAAATCGAAGCCCTCAAAACTAAAATAATTTATGATAACTGCATAAGTTTTGAAAAAGAATTATATGAGCATAATCTACACAAAATGCATTGGGGCACACATATATTTTTTTGTAATTTATGATGAAATTTTTTTTATTTTTGAAACCGACCATTGAAAATTTTAAATGCATTTCATACACATGTGTGTGCACGTAAGATTTTTTTTACTGGTTACAAAAATTGAAAATAAAAAATACCCTTTTGAAGAGCACATGTTGGTCTGGGGCATATGTATTTTTTGAAATTTTTTTGTTGTGTATTTTTTATGTTGTTGATTTATCATTGATTCAAAGTTGTGGACATGGTTTTCTAAGTATATGTTTCAGAAGAAAATAACAAAAAAATATTATATGAACTCAAAAACTTGCAAATGTTATGCCAATGAATAGACGATTTGTTGATGGATCCATCGGTATGAAGTCCTCCATCTAAGGTGTCTCCTGGGACAAGGTTTAGGCATGGAAAACAAGCCAGTAAAATTTAATTTATAGAAAAGGGAGCTAAAATCCTATTTTAAATCCCTTGATCGAGCTTATTAGCTCGATCGAGGTTTTGTGCGCAATTTTTAAATACTTCGATCAAGGGTTTAACTGTGGTTAAACCAAAAGCTCGATCAGGCTATTAGCTCGATCAAGCAATTTAATCATAAAAAAGTTATATGTAAAAAAAAAATATTAACTCAAATACCTCGATTGAGTTATTTGAATTAATATTATTTTATCCATATAAAATTTAACTTTTTAAATAATTGTTATATTTTTTATTTTGTTTACACATTAAATAATAATACTTAATTTGAATAACCATAGCTATTTCGAATATTATTGAATACATGCTTAATGTGATTTATGGCCCATTTTTTGGTAAACCATGGTAAATTTTCGAGTGGTATTTTTCTCATGGTATTTGATGTGATATGATACCATGGGTTACCAAAACCATGGGTGATTAATCACGTTAGAAAAAAAATTGTTGCATATAGTTAATTTGTAAAAAAAATATTACATTAATATCACATTGTCACCTTGAGATTTTTCACTAGGTACACGAAAATATTAATAACTTCCTTTGCTCTATTGATATCTATTAGATTGTGTGTACTTCCAGAGTTGACTAGTATTGTAATGTATTTACCCTTAAGAGATCATGGAAACCATATACTCTTGGGTTTTGTTTGTTCTGATTTTGCTGCCTGGAGTAAGAGTTGTTTATCCTTGGTGTCATGACTTCTTAAATGAGGTGAAGTATATTTCTTTGTAAGTAACTAGATTTCTTTCTTTTGGCTTTTAATTTTATTAGGTGTCGCTAAATATTCTTCTTTACAAGTATGTTGGATACATGTAATGGTCACTATTGATACTTCAAGGGAGCTTGTGTCTGCATCAAAATCGGATGTATCTTCTTCTACAGGGACTTGTACTTCTTTCCCACTTATAATTTTGCAGTGTGTTATGTGATTAGTTCTACATTTATGGCTTGGGACCCAATCCTTGCCACATCGATGACAAGTACTTTTCTTCTTTTTCCTGTCATTGTCAGAGCGACTGGTGGATGTTTTTGAACTTTTTTCAACTTCATAATCATATGATTGAGGATTGTTGCATTGATGATCTAGTGACCAACTTATATCTCCGCAATGTATACATTGTGTTTCTTGTTGTCGTAAATAAATCTTGTCAATGTTTTCTTGTCTTCATTTTTTAAACCTCTCTTCAATTATTTTTGCCTTACGTCTGGCCTTATCCAGGTTTGAGTCAAACTTGTATAATTCTAGCTCATCTCTAATGTATGGCTTGAGCCCATGCACATATTTTTGGATTCGTTGACTTTCCGTTAGCTCCGGTACTCATGTTTCTAATTCTTCCCATTCATAGGTGAATTCATCCACATCACCTTTCTATTGCAATATGGTGATCTTTGCGAAAAAAATCTTTCTCCTTTATATCTTCAAATCTCTTAAAGAATTCATTCGTGAATGTGTTCCAGTTGTGGGCACCTTTTTTGTCGTAATCTTCCAGCACATATACCAATTGTATGCTCGTACTTCTAATTGCATGGAGGCATATTTTATCATCTCGTCATATGATAGGATTTGGTGTATGCAAAAGAATTATTCAGCTTTATTGATCCATGCCACGCTCTACTTCATTACGTCATCGAACTTAGGTAGCTCTAATTTGGGATTCATTCGAAATCCACACATTGGTTGTATTGGTCCCGAGATTGGCTGGGTGGGGGGTGAAGAATGTTTGTGATCAATATCTTTTTGTAGGATTTCCCCTTTGAAAGAATTTGATTTATGATTATTTGTGTTTGTTTAATTGGAGGATGACTGGTCTCTCCTTGGAGAATCATCATTTTTAGTGGTGTCTCTATCCTCAAATTACTGCATGATTTTATGTAATCCGTCATCTAAGCTTGATCTTAGTTCTCTTCTTACTTCCTCCATATCCCATTCTACAGCTTTGTTGACTTCATATTTCATGTTTATTTTCAATCCTTCATTTCCCTTCTGTAGTTTGACTAGTTTGACTTCAATTTTATCAAATCTTGAGTTTATAACTTCAGGAGTTTTAGAGTCCCGGGCCTGGCTTTGCTCCAATTTTTCCATTTGATCTTTCATGTCGGACATGTTTCTTGTACATAGAGGTATTTTTCTTGTCAAAGGGCTAAAAAAAATTAAATATAATAATTATTTTTAATAATAAGAATTTAAAAGTAATTAGGGTTACTTTATATCCCCTTTTATATCTCATTTTAGCTCACATGTATATGTATATGTGTGTGTGTGTGTTTATTTATATATTACACTTTTGAAAACCATGTGTCATTTTATAAAACCAAGCGTTGGTTTTATAAAACCATGTGTTGGTTTTACCTTCTTTCTTTCTTCTCTCTTTTTTTCTTTCTTTTTACTTTCTTTACTCTTCTTTTATAAAAACCACATGTGGTTTTTATAAAAGTAGGCTCTGATACCTCTTAGAGCAATTAAATTCGAAATAAACCCGTGATTTCTTAATAAACCCACAATATTGTATTGGTATATTAAAGATGATGATTATACAAACTATGCTTGGCCATTATATAGGCCTTTTAACACCTCTTCGTTGAAGGGGTGTGACTTTTTAAGTAAATTATTATTATTATTATTATTTTATATTCGTAACAATGAGAGTATTCTTATGGCCAGGAAGTAGGAAAAGGCCCTTGCAAAGAAGGTAATAGAATAGTACGAAACCCAAAGAGCAAGCAAAGGCTTTTCTGTTGCCCACATAAATGATAAAGTTTTGAGATTCGCAAATCAGATTTTGGCATGCAAGATGTTTCAGAAGAGTCGACAGGACCAAGTCTCAGCAAAAATCATCACAATTGCAGCCCAATGCATGGAAAGGGGTTCAATTCAACTGATCAACGTTTCTACTAAATGAGTTCTTAGCTGAATGCAAAGAAATGCAAGAAAAAGGTACACCTTTTCATTATAGCTAGTTGTTAATATGTCTTGCGTTAGTAGGCTGGAAAGAACCAAATGAAAGTCAATTCTTTGATAGAAACAAGAAACCCTTCTTAGCTGCAAGGTACACAAATTTGTGTTTTCCAAAATTCATCGCAGACAAGAAGAAAACAGCATTAATTTATTTATGCACAATGAAGAAATTAGAGTTATCATAAATGAGACACCACGCATACACCCACGAATTATTGATATATACAAATAAATTGCAAGCTTCAAAGTGGGGATGCATCATATCTATGTACAAGTCAAAAGGGATCCCTGGAGATAATGGTTACCCACATGTTCTATTTCTCTGAGGAGGACATTCACAGATCGTAAATGATTGGGATCCGGCATAGCGAATCCCCCTAACAGAAGAAGAAGAAGTCACATAGCAGGAGAAGCTTGTACAACAGAACATTTCACCGCGGGATAAATCTACAAACAGAGAAAGTGTAGAAACATTTCATGATGCCACCGAGTAGACTACGCAAACAAAGAAAAGAACAAGAAAGGAACAAGTGGAGGGGTCATCAAGAAAAAATAGAAAATCATCCAAGGCTAGCTTTACTCAGTTCTTGACAGAATATGACATGGATCAAATTGGTATGGAGATAAAAAATGTCATAGAGGAGATTATGGAGAAAGTGGCAACAAAGGAGGAACTGGAAGATCTTGCGACAAAACAAGAAGAGATCCTCATAAAAGTTGAATAAGAGTTTGCAACAATGAAAGAGATGATAATGAACTCTAAGAAAGAAGAAGGACATGTAGCACACAAACACCCTCAGAAACACACACAATCAGTGCGCAGGCACAGACAGTTGCACAGATGAAAGACACAATAGAACCACAACAAGGTTTCATGATTTCAACTGAAGCACTAGTGTTTCCCACTCAGGAGATGCAAGAATCGAAATTTGTAATAAGTCCAATAGAAATGATCTTGTCATGGTTACCTATGGATGAGCTACATACACTGCATGCATCGGTTCGGCAGGAAATTCGAAGACAACGTGAAGCAGTGTTAATAGAATGGTACAAAGGCTTCAATGAAAAGGAAGCATTGCAGGAGGAGTGTCAAAAAATGCAAATCAAGAAGGAAGAAATTGTGCAAAAGACAGACAAGTTGAAAAAGGAAGTAGAGGAAATACAACAGAAAAATTCCAAATTGCAGAAGGCAGTTGAAGATGTATTGATCCAGGAGGATATAGATGGCCACCCTCCTATTCCACTTGGACCCCCACCATTGTTTCTTCAGTTTTTCAGTTTCCTTAATTATAGCACAATTTACTATTCTTTGCAGTTTTAGGGTCCTAAACTTCCGAAGCCGTTTTGAGGCCCTAAACGACGTATCATGTGCGTCAAACGGAGGTAGTACGCCAAATTTACGACCCCGGGAAATTGATGTACCAAGTTACCCAATGGGGCCCATATTCTGGCGTTTCACCTCCTAGGGTTAGGTTTTCGGATGTGTAGGGTTTCCCTTGTTTCTCAATAATATATAGGCCTTCGAGCCTCATTGTAACACAGATTTCATAGGCATGTATCCACCACATCTCTTCTCAGAGATAAGCTACCAGCACTCTAGCTAGTTTATTTCCATCTTGTATGTAAACAAGTTTCAGTTCTTTGAGTAATGAAATGAAGGGTTATTTCCGCTACATCTTTGTTTTATGGGTATTTGTGTATTGTGTTGCATTCCTGCATAAGTCCGGATCAGTGGTTTCAGAGCAATCTTCTCTTTCTCGATCTTTCTTTGCATGTCCCAAACGAGGGCGGGGTATAAGGAGTTATGGCTCGATCTGGTTGAACCTTTGCAAGATCAGCCTCACAAACCCCGACGGCCGCCCATGGGGGATGAAAAGAAAGATGAGGGCGCAGAAGATCCTATCAGAATGTTGCTCGAGGAGGCCCTTGAAAAAAAAGGAACGCGATGATGGATAACTTCGCCTAGATCCTTCAACGACTTCCCACTGGCAGCGCATCTGCATCTAGCAGCCACTCTGGAGGCGCATCCCCTTTTAAGGTACAAGTAAACTTTGACATTCCCATATTTGATGGCCGAATATATGCAAACGCCGTAGATAGAAGGTTGAATCTATTAGAAGGATATTTCTCAGTTCATGACTTTTCCGACCGGGAAAAGATTACTTTTTCACTACTCAAAGCCGCCCCCCATGTCAAGGACTGGTGGGAAACCTACTGTGAGAGAAAGGACGAGGAGGAACCCTCTCTATTCTCGACCGTACCCACTTGGAATTCTTTCTGAGACGCCATAAAGGAACAATATTATCCCGTGGGGAGCTATGAGGACAAGTACATACAATGGACTACGCTACAGCAGTAAAGAGATCAAGATGTGCATGAGATGACGAATCTGTTCCATACCCTGTGCACCAAGTTGGGTATCAAAGATTCAGAGAAACATTTGGTGCTGAAGTACCGCAGTTTCCTGCACAGATACATTCAAGAGGAAATGGAGTTCCTCGACGTCTCCTCACTTGGTACGGCATACCGGTATGCTACCAAAATTGAGCAAAATTTCAAACAGAAGAAGCAAGACTTTGGATATGTGAATCAGAAGCAAGCGAAAGGTACCCCCAAACCACAGAACCAAGGACAAAGCCAAGGCACGGCGACTCAAGACAAATTTCCAGCAAAGAGAAACACTGCGAAGCCAAAGAAGGAAGTGGGAAAGTGGTGTGAGTTCCATAAGAGCCCCACTCACAACACAATTGAGTGTCGAGCCAAGCAATCACTAGTGGTCGAGATAAAGGCCTCTGAATCAGATGCATACTCTGACACTGAATCAGAACCTGAGAAGGGGAATGATAGAGGGAAAAAGATTATCGATGCAGAGCCCAACGCCACCGTTGCCACCATGAATATACAAAAGGAAGAACCAAAAGATTCAAAGGAGGAAGAGCGTCTCTTCCACTCCTATATGTGGGTAAAGGGTTCCCCGCTACAGTTTATTGTCGACAGTGGGAGCCAAAAGAACCTCATTTCAGCAGAGGTCATGAAGCAGTTGGGCTTGCCGACCATAGCACACCTATATCCGTACACCATCGAGTGGCTTCACCAAGGACGGGATCTCTGTGTCAGCCAGCAGTGCCGCCTTCCCTACAGCATCAAGCCCTTCACCGATGAGGTATTATGTGACATTGCTCCTCTTGATGTTTGTGATGTATTATTAGGCCAACCATACTTATGGAAGCGACATGATGTGTATGAGTCCCGGCCTCACGTTGTTATTATTACATTGGGAAATAAGTTGTACAGGATACCAAAGGTACCACCGCTTTCCACTATCTCTTTGGTTACTGCAAAACAATGCAGTAAGCTCATTTCCAAAACCAGGAAATTTGCTTTCTTGATGATCCGCCCTCATAGAAAGAAGAAGATCGTGGCCACGACCTCGAGACAGGACTCCTCTACTCGACAACAACAAATGGACAAGGTCGTG
The DNA here is from genome assembly GCA_027924585.1 of Larix kaempferi. Classification (NCBI taxonomy): domain Eukaryota; kingdom Viridiplantae; phylum Streptophyta; class Pinopsida; order Pinales; family Pinaceae; genus Larix; species Larix kaempferi. The sequence continues at coordinate 9,884,755 of BSBM01000668.1, forward strand.
GCGGAGTACCAGGACATGTTCACCTCACCCACAGGGGTGCCTCTTCACTATCAGGTCAAGCACCCCATCGATCTGACCCCAGGTGCATCGCTGCCCAATGGACCGATCTATCAACGCTCTGTTATGGAGAACGATGAAATCAAGAGGCAGATTCAGGAGCTGCTGCAGAAGGGTCACATCCGGCCAAGTTCATCGCCCTATGGGAGCTCGATCGTGTTGGTATAGAAGAAGGATGGGACTTGGAGACTCTGTATTGACTATTGAGCGCTGAACAAGATCACTGTCTGGAATAGGTACCCTATCCCCCGAATCGATGACCTCCTGGACCAACTTAAAGGGGCAAAATATTTCAATAAGATCAACTTAAAGTCTGGGTATCACCAGGTACCGATCGAACCGACCGATGTGTGGAAGATTTCCTTCAAAGCCAAGGAGGGCCTTTTCGAATGGCTGGTCATGCCTTTCGGGTTGACGAATTCTCCCGCAACCTTCATGAGACTGATGGACGACATCTTGTGGCCATTCACCAACTCATTTGTAGTAGTGTACTTGGATGACATCTTGATCTTCAGCCAGACTTGGGAAGAGCACCTCCACCACATCCGACAGGTCCTCCAAACACTGCGGAAGCACAAGTTGTGTGCCAATTTGGACAAGTGCACTTTTGGCATGACCCGGGTTCAATATCTGGGATACATTATTGATGAGTGTGGGGTGCATGCGGATCCAACCAAGATCCAATTCATTTGGGATTGGCCAGCCCCAACCACTCTAACAGAGCTTCACAGCTTTCTAGGTCTTGCTAATTTCTCCCGTAGGTTCGTGTTGGGATTCTCTCATATCACTTGGCCCTTGAGTCAATTCACCTAGGGAGGAGCGAAAAAAAAATCTTATGGTCGGAAACTCAACAGAAGGCGTTCGTAGAGTTGAAACATCGCCTTTGTTGTGCCCCAATGCTCACATTACCATACTTGCAACAACCATTTGAGATCGAGACAGATGCCTCTGATTATGCTATTGGGGCAATCCTCACTCAACAAGGGTATCCAGTGGCATATCATAGTGAGACACTGTCTGACATAGTCCGCAAATATCCCACTTATGACAAAGAGATGTATTCCATTGTACAGGCTTGCTGACAATGGAAGCATTACATTTTGGGGAAGGAAACGATCATCCACATAGACCAACGACCCCTGCAGTTCATACAGACACAAGGGAAGTTACAGAATGATCGCCATCGTAAGTGGTCCACATATCTACAACAGTTTCATTTGAACATCAAGTACAAGAAGGGCAGCACCAATAATGTTGCAGACTGCATCAGCCGACCATCGATCGTAGCGATAACCACTGTGCTCAACTCTTGTGGGCACGATACTTTTGATTGGCCGCTTCTCTACAAGAGCAATCCAGAATTCAACCACACATACAAGAGACTCTTGGAGGGGAACCAAGTTCCAAATTTTCACCTCCAGGATGCACTACTATGTCACATGGGACACCTTTGTGTTCCTTCAAGCGAGTGTGCCAAGATGATTTGGGAAGCGCACTATAGTCGGGTCACTAGGCATTTCAAGGTCGAGAAAACAGTTGCATTACTACAAAAGTACCTCTATTGGCCAAACCTTCAACAGGATGTCGAAAAGTACATCTGATCCTACATTGCCTGCGCCATTGCCAAACCGTCCATCAAGAAGCGAGGCCTCTATACTCCGTTGCCTACTCCTAGTCGACCTTGGGAATCCATCTCCATGGATTACATGTCGGGCCTTCCTTCTACTAAGCACGGAAACGACTGTGTGTTTGTGGTCGTCGATAGATTCTCAAAGATGGCCATAATGGCGGCCTGCAAGAAGAATATCACAGCAGAAGCCATTGCTAAACTCTTCTTTGAATGAGTGTGGGTACACTTTGGGATCCCACAGTCTATCATCTCATATCGGGACAGCAAGTTCCTTAGTACATTCTGGTCCAGCCTATGGTCAATGCTAGACACGAAGCTCACAAAGTCCACAGCTTTCCATCCCCAAACTGATGGCTAGACAGAGGTCGTCAACAGGATTATCGTCCACATTTTGCGCATGTACAACTCAAAGCATCCACACACATGGGATGAGAACCTCCCCTATGTACAACATAGCTATAACTGGGCCCTCCACAGCTCAACCGACCATAGCCCCTTTCAGGTGGGCTTGGGATTCCAGCCACTATGTCCCATTGACGTAGCCATGCCATTTGCATCTACTCAGACTGATTCGGCTCATGTCCAGTCTGAAGTTTCCAAGGTGAACAGCTTCATTGAGCGCATTCAACACATTCACCAATAGGTTCATGACATATTGGACAGAGCCAATGCTAAGTACAAGCAACGACATGATCAGCATCGGGTGCAACACAACTTCCAGGTGGGCGACAAAGTGTGGCTACATTTGCAGAAGGAACGCCTCGCTGGACCCCACCGCAAGCTTCGCCTGCTTTGATATGGGCCATACACCATCACCAAGGCTGTCGGGGACAATTCCTTCGAGCTCGGTATTCCACCATTCCTTGGTTTGCACCCAGTGTTCAATGTGGACCGCCTTCGACCCTACTTTCCACTTCTACTGGACACATCAGACGTGGCAGAACAACTCACACCAACAGATTTAAACCCAGACTGCATGGAACAAGCCACAACTGATCGGATTATGGACACACAGACCAAGAACACCCGCCAATAGAAGATCCAGCTATATCGATTTGTCAAAGCAAGCCAACTCCTTCACCAAGGAAAATGGCTCACCAGGGACTAAGTTCAGCAGAAGTTTCCTCATCTCATGGGGGGACTAAAAGCAATGGGGACCATTGCTTCCTAAGGGGGGAGGAATGATCCAGGAGGATATTGGTGGCCACCCACCTATTCCACTTGGACCCCCACCATTGTTTCTTCAATTTTTCAGTTTCCTTAATTGTAGCACAATTTACTATTCTTGGCAGTTTTAGGGTCCTAAACTTCCGGAGCCGTTTTGAGGCCCTAAACGACGTTTTTTCAACATCTAATGGTTGGGAAAATATGAGTCAGTTCTATTTCCATTTATAAAGGTAATCCTTGAATAGATCTTTCTAACGATGTATCATGTGCGTCAAACAAAGGTAGTATGCCAAAGTTACGACCCCGGGAAATTGATGTACCAAGTTACCCAACAGGGCCCATATTCTAGCATTTCACCTCCTAAGGTTAGGTTTTTGGATGTGTAGGGTTTCCCTTGTTTCTCAATAATATATAGGCTTTCAATCCTCATTGTAACACAGAGTTCAAAGGCATGTAGCCCCCACATCTCTTCTCAGAGATAAGCTACCAGCCCTTTAGCTAGTTTATTTCCATCCTGTATGTAAACAAGTTTCAGTTCTTTGAGCAATGAAATGAAGGGTTATTTTCGCTGCATCTTTGTTTTTATGGGTATTTGTGTATTCTGTTGCGTTCCTGCATAAATCTGGATCATGTATGTGAGACATTTCCAAATATGCAAATAGAAAAGGATGCCCCTTCAGAAGAGAAGGTAACTAAGATAAGTGAAGTTATTCAAATATTCACATTAAGATTGACGAGCTCGCAACAAAGCAACAACTAGGGACACCTCCAGAAGTTAGAGTTGAGCGAGAACACAGATACAAAAGAATGTATATTGCTATACAAAATATTAGGAATTTGGAAGTAAAGTGAGAAAAGATGCATGAAGAAAGTGCATTGATGTGGGGCAGGTTGGTTGCTGACGAGCAGCTCAAGGAAGTGGATCAGAAGTTGTTAATTGTGCAAGAGTCAAAACAAAATTTGCGGTATAACTTGGCCATACTACCAGCCGCTGAAAAATGGTCAAATGGGAGAATACATGAAAAATCGGTACGAAGTCATCATGATTAGGGATGAGCGTTAGAAGATACCTAATAGGCTTTAACCACTACAAGATGAAATCTTTCATATCATGGAACAGTTTGTGTAGATACTAGGGGAAGTTAGAGAAGTTGTTGATGACTGCAAAGAAACCCTAAAATTGTCTGTTGGTGACCATGCAGAAGAGGCAATATTAGGAAAAGAAGTAGAAATGAAGGAGAAAGTTGAAACAACACTAGAATCCCTACAGAAGTTCACAACAACGCTACAGTCAGAAGAGCAAAAAGAAAATATCATTATATGATATTTTCTAAAATGAGGTATATTGTGCAGGATGGAATCTGGAGTGAAGCACAATCTAGGGGGAGAAAACTGCATATGTTGCACAAGTATAAGTTTCAAAACTTTTATCACCCAAAGTACATATCCCCTTGCCATTGATGTCAAAGGGGGAGAGAGATGTAATAGCATAAAATCTGAATTTTGACAGGGGGAGTACAATTTTGATACATAGATCATATTCAAAGGGGGCTTAGTTTCTACTAAGTGTTGACATCAATGACAAAGGGGAATATTGTTGGAAAATTGTCATTGATGTCAAAGCAAGTGGGACTTCTGCCATTATGATAAATCGGGTAAGTCGAGCATACTAAAGCAAGTGGAACTTTCGCCATCATGTTAAGGTCGCTATGTTATAAAACAAGGAGAAGTATAGCTAATATGGTGAGCTAACCTTACCATACAATATTTTGTCGATCTAAGAAGTGACTCAACACTTGTATAAATAAATGAGGTGATCAATCTATTCAAGTATCCATCCAAGTAAGTATGGAAATCTGAGTAAGTGTGCTAATTTCAAGTAGAAGATGAATTCCTGGGGATTAATTGGAAAGGATGGTTCATGCTGAGTGCACACATCTGATTGCGCAATAAATGCACAGATATGAGTGCGCAGAGAATGATTAGAGCATGTGGACGAGTATGTGCACAAAATCAGGATGGAGTAGAAAAGGAACTATGAGCATAATTAAAGAAGAAGTGTGCACAATCAGTGAAGCAGAGTGTAAATAATAGTGTGCGCAGATCTGAAGTCGGAGTACATCAACATCTATATCTCATCAGTCTCCACTCAAGTTGATGCCTAAACACTATGAGTTGGTGCTTGCGTAGAGGATTGAAATTTGGTGTCCTCGCAAGTTAGATCCTAAATAAACAAGTTGGTGCTTGCGCGGAGGATTGGTCTCCTCAAAGGTTGAATCCTGCAGTTTGCAACTTGGTGCTTTCCAGTCGGATTGGTGTCCCAATCAAAGAGGTGTATGAGTGATTCGGTGCCCACATCAGTGGAGATTGGTGTCTCCCATATTTCTATGTAATTTCATTATATATATATATATATATATATATATATATAAGTTTCTTCAAATATTTGCCCACAGTTTTTTTTATTGATGTGGTTTTAAATAGCAATTGGTGCATGTTTTAAAAAGTGAATTATTTTTAAATCTACACATGATACTGATTCACCCTCCTCTCAGTATCATTAAGAATTCCAACATGTTTGGAGTCTAGAATGGAATCAAGTGAAGGAAAAATCGAAATCATTGCATCATTTTCATTTATAAGAGAAAAAACAACATCTATGCTCCTCCATAACATAATTAAGGCTCATCTTCATCTTTGCATGGCAACTTGAACAAAAATATGGCAATACTCAGTCCCAGGAGCAAAATGGTAATGCTAAATGATGGAACACAAAGACCCTTGCCGAGCTCAACCTCGCAAGGATTAGAACCTATGGGAGTGCATTCTAGATGTGACGAAGACCAATAGCGGGGAGAAGACCAGCAGTTGTTCAAGTATCCCATACTGAATGAAGTTAGTCGAACCACAACCCAAACTTGGAGAGGGGGAGCGGTCTAAGTTTTATTTATATTAGTTCTTTTAAATGTTTTGTATATGGTTCTTAGTGCTGCAAGTTTTAAGTTCACAGTCTATAATGGTGGTTCACCATAGCTACATTCACCGGGAAATATCACATGTTATTCCGAAGAATTAAAGTATGGCCAAAATTACATAATAGGGGTTCAACAAGAGCATCATGTCTCTTACAAAAATTGAACCTTGGTGGGGAGGGTAACAATCATTCATTTCAACAAGCTACATCCAATGAACAATCTATATATATATATATATATATATGAATGATTAACCTAATGAACTTTGATTATTATTTTGATTCTATGAACTTATAATCCAATTAATAACTAGAAACAACCAACATTAATAATATTAATGTTAATTGTTACATTCACTAATTACAAGCAACAACCACATTAATAATATCAATGTATTCAAATATCAATATGATCAGTACCAACAACAACCATATTAATAATAACATATTTAATATAATAATGAACTTTGATTATTATTTTGATTTTATGAACTTATAATCCAATTAATAACTAGAAACAACCAACATTAATAATATTAATGTTAATTGGTGTCTTCACTAATTATCAACAACAACCACATTAATAATATCAAATACTAATATGATTGATACCAACAACAACCATATTAATAATAACATAACACTAATTATTTTTCCTGCAAAATACAAATATGCTAAATATACCCCTATATTGTCAATTTGATTATTATTTATAATTAATGATTATCCACAGCTTTTAATTTAATTATCAGACCACAAACTTTTCATCACTAGGGTCACATCAATTGAGGAATGCAGTTTCAAAATAATTAAAGCTTTTGTTAAATTGGGAGTGTTTGTACCTCCCCTGTGCAGTACTAGACAGGGATTGGATTGTATCTGGTACTAATCCCTGAATTTTCACACTTGGGCCATCATCAGATTCCGGTTTAAACTCTTCCTCTTATAATCTGAATTGGTTTCAGAAATTTTTGGATTCCTCTTATAATCTGAATTGGTTTCGGAAAGTTTTGGATTGTTTTGGCAGAATCTTGTTGGAATCAGAGATGAGCAGTTTAGAGTCGAGTTTCCGATGGCTCTACCTGAAGCGGCTTCTCCGAGCGTTCGATCGGCTCAAGAGGCCGAGCAGCGATTTAATAGGTTCAAGTAATATAAGGCTGGCAGTGGACGTTTCAATGGCATTGGCTGCAAGCCCGCGTGTAGCGTGGCGTCATGGGTTGATCAATAAAATTTTCTGCGATGGTAAGAATCGAAGGATTATGACAAAGATCCTTGGACGGAAGAGGTTCCAAGGAATAATGGTGGAGAGAGCCAGAACTCAATCGTATTCTCTGTTGCAGTCTAGGCTCAAGGATGCCATGCAGAATAAGAAATCATGTACTTCAGATGGGTGGAAGAGGTTATTTGTGATGAGGAGACGATTACTATTATGTCGTTGGTCGGCTAAGAGTTTCAAACCTCTGCCCGCCTCTGTGGTTGCTAGCAGGTTGGTGGATAGGCGGACGAAGCAATTGCAAAGACTCGTCCCTGGAGGAAAATCCATGGACACTTGCTGCTTCTTGACAGAAACAGCCGATTATATTGTTGCCCTCAAAACACAGGTAGAGGTACTGCAATCTTTAGTGAATAATTCTCATGTAATTAGTTGCAAAGACTCATCCTTGGATGGTAGAGGTTCCGAGGAATAATGGTGGAGAAGGCCAAAACTAAATCGTATTCTCTGCACTCAATGCCGAAGGATGCGATGCAGAATAAGAAATCATATGTTGCTAGAAGGTTGGTAGACAGACACCCAGTTTGAATTTTTATTGTCTGGGTTTAAATAATCTGGTTTGTTTCAAATAATGCCTCTTGGAGCTCTGTTGGGATATATATTGAATTTTATTTGGGACTGTGAATGCATTCAATCTGCCATTATTTACAGCCCACGTCTGCAGCAGCTTTCTGGTCATCCATTCAAGAACACATGTATGTGGGGATTTGATTAAGCAAGACCCAGTGACATTTAGGTTCTACCTATGTTGCAAGCAGTAAAACATGGCTCAATTTGTATGTGATGTTTCACCATTTACAAACAGATATACAGGACTGGACACCATATAAATTTATGATCTGTAGACTTCAATAGCATTCAATCTATCTTCATTTTCCTTCAGCAATGGTATCTATACACAACAAACATTTGCCATTTGTGTTTAGGATGTAAAAACAACTGTAAATAATCTTTAATGACTTTCTCTTGAATAGTATCAACTGTAAATAATCTTAAATGACTTTCTCTTAAATAGTTAGGTCATTTTTGCAGAATTTAGTGATACACGCCTGATAAAATGCATTCTAATTCAGTGTTCTAGCCTTGCTGTTATCCATTATGGATAAATATATTTTGCTTACTGGGTGAATTGATGATTTATTATGCATGAATTGAACATAACTCCAATGTTTTTGCACCCAAACATTTAATAAACATAAAAATTTACACCTGACCCTAACAGTTTTAACATGGATGTGTCTTATTTTATTTACTTGAATTATTGATCTTAATGTTTTATAATTGTTGTTTAAGAAAGAGAATGAATTTTTTTTACAAACACAAACAAAGTCGCAAGATTAGATCACCTACTTCTCAGCACAATCATATTTTCAAGTTTTTTTTTGTATTTTCATGTTAGCAGCTATGCCAAAACTTGCAGTAACACCCAGTTGTGCTTGCTCGCTCATGTGATTGTTTATTATTTACCCTGGCAGAATTGAAAACTCAAAAACACGTTGTATGTTCATTACAGTTATTGCATCGGTGGTTTTCATTTTCTGTTAGCTAATGTTTTCTCTAATGATTCTGTTATGCGAAGGCAGACATTCTATAGTTCACTTCCACTGCATGCATTCATGCAACAGACAATTTACAGTATTTCTAATCATCGGAGTAAAAATTATAATCCCCTTTCCTGATACCAAGAACCATTTTGGGAAAAAAGCGTACAAATGCTGTAAACTATCGTAATGGTTATATTATACCCCTTGTTTTATTGTATTCAAAGCAATAGTGTATTTATGAATGCTAGCAAGAGTATAAGACTCATTCCATAAAATTAAATTTGTTTCTGATTGCATTAATTTTAACTGGAATAATATCAAATATCCAAATCATCGAGATTTAATGTTGTTGAAGTAATCGTGTGATTAAAATCCAGAGGAATATGTCAACTATTGTTGGCTGACAGGTGTATAAAAGCTAAGTGTCCTTATAGTTCTATTAAAATCCAAAATTTTCATGTTTGTACGTTGACAGTATATTGAATCTTTGGAGTAAGAATTAGAGTTGCTTTTGGATTGAAGTTGCTTCTGGGTAGTTTGTTAGGTAATATAATCTTTGGAGTAAGAATTAAAGTTGCTTTTGGATTGAAGTTGCTTCTGGGTAGTTTGTTAGGTAATATTGCAATTCCCAATCAGGTAGAAATAATATCCATTTTCCAGTGGTATTTTGTGTTTGTATGTTTACAATATTTGAAGTAAAGCTAGTAGTTAATATTGTAATTCGAACAGAAAGGTTATTTGGTAGAAATAAAAATTTATATAAATAGCTTCCAATAAGATAGACCATATTGTAGATGGGTTGGTGAGGGTTAGAGGTTGAGAATGTTGAGAAAAAAAAAAAATGCAATGTTCTTAGGAGTTGAATAAGTTTATGCTGTAACCTAACTATAATTAAAATCTAAAATTTTCCATTAACATGCTGTGATGTTATGTTTATAAGTTGATAGTATTTTGAAATGTGAATAAGATTTAAAACTACTTTTAAATCTTTAATTACAATTTCTATAAATGTTAGTTAGTTGATATAGTAATTCAATGTTATTGATATTGTAATCCAAACACTAATATTATCAAGTAGAAGTAAAAACCTACTGAAAGAGCTTTCAATGAGATTTATAAAATCCTACTTAAAGAGCCTTCAATGAGATCAAAGAGTTTTCAATGAGATATAGAAATTAAGAACTCAAACAGCTTTCAATGAGATATATAGTTATTAAGAATTGGACAGGGTTTTGCTGAAACTTTGTTATAAAAAGTATTTCATTGAATGAAACCTATGACTAACGCAACTAAATCATTTAATGTCCTATACAAACTTAGACATATTGAATTATAACAGATATTAACCTGCTTCGTAAAAACAGGTCAACAGTTTCTTAATCGAATGGTAGCTTACTAAGTAATAAACATATAAAAGTACAAATATAATATAAAATATATGGGCTAACCCTGTGAATTTCAAAACTAAAAATTATAATGTATTTCTGGGCGGCTGCAGTCATGATTCGGTGATCTAAGAAAGTCGGAGGCACACAGGCGCTGAAAATCAGAGCGGCGCTAATTGTGGGAGAGTACCACTGTTCAACCCATGTCGACAGTGTTATCAGTCAATATATTGACCAACCGTCCCACTGCACATGGTACATCATTATAATAATATTAAAATCTGTCGGACTGCGAAAACCGGCGTTGATTCGGAGGCATCTGATCAAGTAAAGTGGACGGTAATTTGATCACAAAGATTTCTTCAACATTGTTGACTCTACTGAACATTATTAAAAGTACCAACCACATATATTTCGTAGAGTCACGGCAAAACCGACCTGACCCGCCAAAATATTCTGCTATACACAAATATGTAAATACCAAAATCACTGTCCTAAACTTACTAACTGCCACAATACTTTGTTATACATAATCTATTATTTTTAAATTTGGTAGATAAACAGGGTGAGCATTTTGAGCTCATCATCAGGCATGGTTAAAAAAACTGTCTGAGTAGTGTAAAGGAATTAAAATCCAATCGTGTATACACTACCTTAAGATTTACAGTTGATTTCTTATTTTTTTTTAGATGTTCATCAACATTAACATTATTATGAAAAACTAAAAACATTGACATATTTATAATTTCAATCATTTTAATAAAAGCCGCTTACCATGCTAATTGCGGCGATGAAAGTATATTGTATAAGAAACAATCACAACCCTTTCTTCGATAATGTGATTAAAAAACAACTTAGTCAAGAAAGTAATGCTAAGTCTATCCAGTGTACAATTTACAATTCTGACGCCGTATATCTACATCTATTGGCTTCAAAAATTTCACACCATCAATGTAAGAAAATGTGATTAAAAAACAACTTAATCAAGAAAGTAATGTGATTAAAAAACAACTTATTCAAGAAAGTAATGCTAAGTCTATCCAGTGTACAATTCTGACGCATCTACATCTATTGACTTCAAAAATTTCACACCATCAATGTAAGAAAATGTTCACACCTTAAATCTAAGTACTGTGTTTTATGTGTGTATGTCCATTTTTGTTGGAAAGTTAACAAAATCATACAAGGAAATGCTCACACCTTAAGTCTGATATTGGAGATGTTTGTGTGTCAGTTTTTTTTGGGGGAAATGACCAGATTAATCACGCCAGAATTACTAATCTGATAGTATGTACATTTTTTCTTGGTAAAAGAAGAGAATTTAATATTTTTATCATAGTATGTACATTTTTATATGTAAAAGAAGAGAATTTAATATTTACATATTTAAAATAAAATAAACTAATAGTATGTACATTTTTCTTTTAAAAAGAAGAGAATCTAATCTAATATTTGTATGTACATTTTTCATTGAAAATGAAAAGAATCTATGTACATTTTTCTTAAAAAAAAAAGAAGAGAATCTAATAATATGTAGATTTTCCTTTGAAAAGGAAGAGAATATAAGAGTTATATGTACATTTTTCATTGGAAAAAAAAGACAATCATAACACTAAAATATGTTATGTTCACTTGAGCACGTAAGCATGCAGTAGCACTTAGTATATTAACATTATCATGGTAAACAAAGAAAATATAACTTTAGGAAAAAGGAGTATCTCTATCATTAGAAAGATATAAGAAGTGCCCACTTACGAAAGTACAAAATCATTACTTTATAATAAGAGCTTTTTATAGGTTTATTTTTAAAAGGTTGTATTTTATTTTTTATTTATAGTATTTTTTAGAAATAATTGGGGAGCACCCATTACAAAAAGAAAAAACATTAAAAGTACATTTTTCTTTATTAAATATGAGAAAATTAAATATAAAGAAATGAGAAATCACATTACTTTTTTTTATTGTAAAAATAGATTTTTTTTAACTACTCTTTTTCTTATTGTAAGGAAAAATGTTTTTTTAAACATAAAAGCTTCATGTCAAAACTTATATAGTGATCATTATAATACTCAAATGCATATAAACCAGTATAGATCCAAATCCTAGGCTCTATCAAGCACCGAGAGGGATCAAATCTACCGAGGTGCAAACTTCAGCCACCTAATCCTAAGCTCTAAAGTCTCTAGTTTAAGTCTCCTATTTACTTTTTACTTTGTATTATTCTTTTTTGTTTATGGCCGACATAATATTTATTACTTTTTACTTTGTATTATTCTTTTTTGTTTACTCTGTATTATTTTTTTACTCGACAAACACTCTAAAATCTCATATTTACTTTTTACTTTGTATTAAAATTAAAAAGTAAAGTCTCTAGTTTAAGTCTCATATTTAATTTTAACATTGTATTATTCTTTTTTGTTTATCACCTAATCCATAATATTTATCACCTAATCCTAAGCTCTAAAGTCTCTAGTTTAAGTCTCATATTTACATTTTACTTTGTATTATTCATTTTTGTTTACTTTGTATTATTTTGTTACTCGACAAACACTCAACACATGTTACAAGATCTCCCTCAACACATGTTACAAGATCTCCCTCATACTGGACTCTCAGCGCAATCAATGGTATATATTATCATACTATTTCTACCTTTCATAAATGAGTAACAAAGAATATCAAAGAGAACAATAATTTCTAAATAAAAAAATATCGTAAGAAATATGCTTTTAGTAATGGAGAGAGAATATGATAAAGTGTAAGTCTGCAAGAAAATATGCTAGAGTAAGTGGGCAAACAAGTGTGAAAGGCGAGTGGTGTGCATAAAGTAGCTCATAAGTTATCTTGGTAATCATAGCTTCCATAATATGTTAAAAATTGAGCAAAGATAACTCCACTCATACGAAGAAAAAAAAATAAGATTATCTATTCACAATTACATAATACCTAAAATATAAATCAAATCGCTCTTAGTATCTCTCATATTTATACTAATGTAACCATTACCCCAAAGATAAGGAGTTATTATACCAATGTAACCATAACCCCAAGCAATGGCAATGCAAGATGACACAAAAAGATGAAGTTCATTTGGGAGTTGCTCCATAAATCATTCTAATGTGATAACATGTAAGGAAGATACAAAGGGAGAAATGGGGAGTGAATGCACTTTATGTGGTAAAATGTAAGGAAGATAGAGAAGAAGGAGAAAAGGGGAGTGAGTGAACTCCTAGATATAAGGACAATGGAGTTACTATCCAAGTGAGATTTTGTTAACTAAGTACAATTATTTTTAACAATAAGATTTTCTAAAAAAGGGAATAACAATGCATATATGATTTAGTAAACTAACAATATCAAATTAATTTAGGAGTATTCAATAGCTCAACTATATATCTTAAAGCCATTTTCCTAGTTTGTAGAAAGAAATTTATGTTTTTATTCTATATTTTAAAAAATAATTAGATATGTATTCTAATGTTAGAAATATAATATTCCTATGTTACAAACTCATAAAACAAAGTTGAGGTATCTAGGTTTTAGTTGAGTCACTTTAGTTATGATTTATGAGAAGTGTAATTGTGTCACAAATTTTCTCATAGTGTGATTTGTTTACTTTATCAATATTTCTCATTTCTCACTTTTAAAAATGTTTTTATTTTCAAAGGATTATTTGATAATTACTTTAAAACATATCTCATAACCTAGAGTATGAACAAAGTGTTGAGAATTAAATAATCATGAACAACAAAAACATATATGGTTTCGCTTTAGTTTCTCTTACATTGACAATGGATTTTACAAACCATAGTTTAGCATATACAAGTATAGCACATAAAGATATAACTTGGAGAGTAAACTACTTTCTAATGGATTGTTTTTCTGAATAGGTTTTGGTGATATAATGCACGATATGATAATAATGTAATAGTGTAATGAGATAAATTTATCATGATAGAAAAAATAGAAACTAGGTTTCATAAAATATTATTATTTAATCTATAGAATAGTCATGTTGGAAAGCAAGACAAAGTTTGTGATAGCTTCTATTTAAATTTCATCATTAATTAAGATAGTGTTAATGTAAATCTAAAAAAGATTGATGTATTTGCTAAATAGTATGCATTCAAATAAATCACACATCTTATTTCTTGATTTAAAATCAAATCAATATATTTATACAGTTAAGATGATTTTTAATAAAAAACTATGATTTTGTTTCATTTGATTCATCATTATGTATATAATGAAAGACTTTATTGTATGTACAAAGTTTCCAAGTAATAGTTATAGCTAGCAAGGGTCTTTGCTAGTATCGTGAGGTTGCATGAATTTTCTCTTTATTAACTTTAAATGTATTTATGTACTTTAACAAGCAAATCAAGCATTTGTATAATTTTCCAATCCATTTTTACATCACCATCAGCTTTTAAGTTGGAATCTTTAGTCCCTTTTGAAGAAAAGAAGAAAACCTTATTTCATTGGTATTTTCACAAATAGTCATTTTAAAGATAATTGGAAACTCTGTGTACAAATTTTATGAATTTTGATGTTTTGGGATGAATAGTGCAACCCATCTTCAAGAGGAGATACTCTTAGGGAGGATATTTCTTGATATCTCCTCTTCGCGATGGGTTGCATTATTCATCCCAAAACATTAAGATTCATAAAATATATACACAAGTTTCTAATTATCTTTAAAATGAAAAAAACCTTTTCAATTTTATTGCAAACCATCTAACCATCTTTTCAACATTTCAACATTTTAATTTTACCTTTTCAACATTTGTAACATTTTAATTTCATCTTCTTCAACATTTTAAGAATTAACCCTTTTACATTTTAATTAAATATGTTAGAAAAAATACAAATTTATCACTTAAAAATTTACATAACAAATCATTTCTAAAAACTTACATATACATCTAACTTGATCATCTATTAAATGTGGTGACGAACGATGACTCATTATTATTTCTTTGTTTAATTTTAGAAACACCTCGAGTACACTTTTTTATCATTAAAAATATTTAATTATAATATTTTTTTATTTGAGTGATACTTCGGATGACCATGTTAACCATTTGAAGAAAATGTTAGCTATGGAAACAACATCAACTTTCACTTAACAATAAATGTGAATATTCCAAGGCCAACTTGGTATATATGGGCCATGTTGTTGGTGGGGGAGAGTTAAATATTGATCCAAAGATGGTTAAGGCCATTGTTATTACCGTCATATTAGAATAAAACGATGAAGTGAGTATCTTTGTAGTTGATTTACAATAAATGAAGAATTTTATGACATATTTCTTCAAATTTATAACTCTTTTACACACCTTAACTTTGGGCAAAAGGCCTTAGGGAAAATAATAAGAAGAATCCTTTTCAGATGGAAAAAAGTCAACAATATTTTATTTTGGCATCACCTAATTTGAGGTAGACCTTTGAGATTGAGGTATGATACTTGTATCACCTAATTTGAGGTAGACCTTTGAGATTGAGATAGATACTTTAAATTATGCAATGGGAGATCCATCCTTATGTAACTTATGCAATGGGAGATCCATCTTAGAATTCTATTATTATGAAATCATTTTAGGATGTTGTCAATATTTTATATATGGTAAAGAAATATATGTATTTGTACAACAAAACGATCATACATATTAGAAAGGTTTCAAGCTTCGAGCTTGAAAATACAAAAAAAGGTTCAAGAAACAATGTATTTAAAATTAAAGGGTTTTTTTGCAACAATTTCATTTAATCATAAAATATAATGAGAGAATGTCCAATAAGACACTGGATATGAGAATTTTTAGGGGCGAAATTCATCTCATGGGCTAATTTTAGAAGTTTTTTTTTCAAAAAACATATTCATTAATTTCCATTCTTTTCTAAAATGACAAGATAAAAGCATAGCCAAAGTTGTTCAAAACTATCCATGGAAATTTGAATATTTTTACAAAAATATCTCCAAACCATTTTGCAGTTGGAAAGTTAAGAATTAAAAAAAATTAACAAAGTTTCTACACCTTTAAGAAAATTATGGATCCTCTCAGTGGGTAGGTGTATGTGAGTTCCCAAGCTCAAACCTCATACACTATATCACTAGGTAGATATATGTGAGTGCCCAAGTGCAAATCTCATACATTACATCAACAATCATGATTATGGGAGTATGTTTCCCTTAACAAAGGTTGGTTAAGGTTGTAACCATATGTTCAATTACAACATTGTATTATCATTTATTTTAGGAAATATAATAATTTTTCAAACACCTTTCATGTTTTTTTAAGGATGCATACTTAATCCTCGTGAGATAATTGGAACAGTGGGTGTTCCTTTCAAGTGCCTTTTTCCAGATTCTTACTTTTTTCTTTGTTTTTCTTATGTTGTTTCATTTTCCTTTTCTTTTTTTTTGCTGCAGCATTTTGTTTCAACTATAAGTTTTCATTACTTCTTTTGTTTGTGCTCAATATTCTATCTTATTGTTCCAATTCCCTTTTCTTCTTATGCTTTTTAACTAGTCCTTACAATTTGTCCAATCTTCGTCTACTTTTTCTATGGTTTGCATCTTCAACATTCTTGAGTCTTGCTTTTGCTACATCTTCTTTGTCAAATTATGTCTTTTAATGCACTTCATCAAGGTTTTGTCTTCTTTCTACATCAAACCTTTAGCATAATCTTATTCATATCTTCATGATATTTTGTTAATACTCAAAGGTTTGTGTAAGCAATTTCAAATAAAATATGTTGAATATCATAATAGCTAATTCCAACTTAAATTTAAATCTTGATATTAATTAACAAAACTAAATGTCACAACAATGATTCCAACCCGCATACCCTACTAAAGACCAATTCTTCTTGTAATATCTACTCCCTCATATGACCACAACCACATTCACAACATGGGCATCGCCAACTATTTCATAATACTTTAATTACTCTTTTTTCCACTCAACAAGCTTTAGGACTCTTTCTTTTCCTGTGGGGCTACAATGGTTCTCCACATGATTTTCTCTCCTTTATATATGATAAAACATAATTTATCATAAATAAAAAAATATTAGTTGAAAGCTAGATAAAGTTTTATGTATATCTTGAGTTCATTATCATATAAAATTGATAGAACTTTTGGTGTCCTTTTCCCAAAGGTAAAGGAACACTTATTTTTTCAAAATCAAAAATGGATTTCTAAGCAAACAAGAAAAACACCAAATATGGATTCCTAAACAAGCAAAGAAAAACATCAAATTGATTCAAAAATGGATTCCTCAATAAGCAAGGAAAACACCAAATTGATTTTTGAAAGAACCTTGCCAATATTAGATCCGGTGAACTCATGTAAGATGTATGCCTTCAATTCTCATTGGCATGTTGGTGTAGAGATCTAGCTAAACTTCAATTATTTGTGGCATAAGAAAGACAAGCCCAAAATAATGGAACTTGTCATCAGGAAAGTTACAGTTGAACATCATCTACAATGTAGGACTTTCAATCCTTTTCGGTATATTGGCCAAATTTCAGACATTTTTTCATTTCTGTCCCCACCAACTTAGCATAAGTTTTTCAATTTTTGTTTGGAAATATTAAGCACGTGTTCTGATCTTTACTTCTATTCAATTTATGGAACAGTCCACATGCTGCAACAAATTGTCATTAATGCAATCCTCCAATGGGCCATCCTTATTGACTCTTCCACTTTGACAACATGGCCACATTCCAGAGATAGCTAGATTTCTGACAATGCCGATGAAAGAGAAAACCGTGGTCATAATACAAAATTGTCTTCAACACTATCCTTTCTGTTTTTTGGAAGATTGTAGATTTCGTCATACAGCTAGCATTGATCAAAGGTTCAAGAGCTTTCTTAATATCTGAGATTAAGAACATTGGTAGTTAATTGAAATGTCTGAAAATCTAGCTTGTCCCTCAGCTATCAGTGAGAAGCCATTTAATTTAGTTTGGCTTTTTACCTCTGCCTCATCCTTCAAAGAATTCACTCAAATCGAATGAGAACGACAGTCGAGTTTTGGTAACTATTGGTGCACTGAGCCAGCAAGAGCGAGGCATAGTGAGCATGGCTCTTTGCTAAAAAAAGGTTAGGCTCAAGAAGAGCCCATGGATGCCCAAGGAATCCCACAAGCTTGTCGCTTACATACAGTAGAACGACCATGGCAGCTGGAGGGCTCTGCCTCAAAATTGTGGGTTGCTGAGATGAGTTTGTATGGTGATGTGTATCATAAATTTACGTACTTGAGTCGCGGTTTAACCCATTTCTTTTACCTCTGTGAAAGTTTCAAGGGGTCGCACCTGGATAGGGTAACCCTGGCCATTGAAAGAAGAAAATACCATAGTAATTTTGTATTTACAATATTCTTTAGAAAGTACAGAGTATGATTTTTTTTCTTAAATAGGAGAAAATTAAATATAAACAAATGGGAACCCACATTATTGTTTTTCTCTTTTTCTTATTGTAAAAAGAAATGTTTTTTTAACTACTCTTTTTTTTATTGTAAGGAAAAATGTTTTTTTTTTAAACATAAAAGCTCCATGCCAAAACTTGTATAGTGACCATCATAACACTCAAATACATGTAAAGCAATGGTATATATTATCATATTATTTTAGCCTTTCATAAATGAGTAGCTCAGACTGTCAAAGAGAACAATAATTTCTAAATAAGAAAATATGGTAAGAAAGATGCTTTAGTAATGGAAAGAGAATATGGTAAAGTGTAAGTGGGTAAGAAAATATGCTAGAGTGCAAGTGGGCAAACAAGTGTTAAAGGAGAGTGGTGTGTACAAAGTTGTCTTAAGTGTAATATCCCGATTTTGATCACGTTGCATTAAACATGTAAATAATGTAATACTGTTATAAAAATCATGGTGAGGAGCTCAAGGACAAGGCCCCAACATCGATTTATTGTTCTTATAGAGGCAATTGAAAATTGATGCACTACTATCCTGACACACAACTCCTGTAGAATTCATCAGACAATCCTTCAGTGTGATTGGCTAGTTTCTCAAATTATGTCTGATACTCTCTCACAATGCCACTTTGACGAAGTTTAGTGAGTGCTCCAGTGAAGTCATCAAAAGCACTAGGACCAATTCGTTGCAAAAGGAGTTGGCGATCCTGACACGATGGAAATTCTAAATATGATGTAAACATGTATCTTAAATAAAAATACCCACAACTAGCTATGCAATGCAACAAGAGTATGGGGGCATGATTTTTAAAAGGAATTAGGAGCGAAATATTCAAACCCTTGGAGCCAATAAAGTCAAGCCAAGTGTCAATGAGAAAACTCATGAACCTTCAACTACCCATGATGACTTTTGTATCCAATCATTTATTTCTCCCAATAATTGGTTGAAATAGTTATTATTTGGGGAAATGGAGAGGTATGGCTATCCAAATTCGGGTATGGGCAAGCCACCATTCTTTGGAAATCGTGTTTTGGCTTCTTGAGCAAGAAAAGAGCAACGAAATTGTTCCCCAAGCCATTATTCATCAACCAGTTTGGCTCTCTCACAAGTTTGGAGCTTGCTAGGAATTTTCCCTCCACATTTTTCTTGTGTTTCCTTGATTTCTAGCTGTGAAGAGGATGTTTTTGGTGTTGCAAAGAGGCTGGGAGGAAGGTATCTTGATCTGGGGGTCCATAGAGGCCATTTTTGGCCATTTGAATGCTCATATGCATGTGGGGGAAAACGTTTTCTTCCATGTGGTCGATTTTCCTTTCCCCCAAGTCGTTTTTGTGGTGCCACAATTTGGGGGAAACCAATGGGAACCCTATTGTGTAAATCCCATAGTTAAAAATGTGTATCCATGCCAATATTTGAGCTTGTTGTGTGTGGGAGAGAATGTTTTGATTTGAGTTATGAGTACCCATTGTTTTGGCTTGAGTTGGAGTGCAAGCATCCAGAAATGAAGAGGGTTTAGTTTTGGCTTGATAAACCCCAACTATGGACTAGTTTGGCTTATATGTGGTGTTCATTTTGATGTGCATCAGTTGTAGGTTCCCTTTCCTTGTAGAAATCATGCCCAACTCGAGGGTGGCAATTGTGTTGAGAGATTGATGAACACAATTGGCCTATTACTGGGTGGAACGTTGCAGCTGCATAGCTAGTTGCTTGGGACAACTTCACCATCAAAATAAGTATTATCTATCTGTTTTACTTCTGCAATGTTTTAATTATCTGAATAT